>OZ014427.1:28375357-29852902 GCA_963966015.1 Aphidecta obliterata | reverse complement strand
TGGTGGTATTTCACAGCGTCTAATTTCGGCTTTCAATTCTACGATGGTTTCAGGCTTATTGGCATAAACCTGTGACTCCAGATAACCCCACAGCCAGAAGTCTAAAAGCTTTTAAACGTAAGAGATAATTCTGGTCACCAAATCGGGAAATGACACGACCAGAATTGGCTTCCACGCTCTTGCGATTTAACGCTTTTAGACTTCTGGCTGTGGGGTTATCTGAAGTCACAATTTCATGCCAATAAGCCTGAAACCATCGAAGCATTGAAAGCCGAAATTAGACGCTGTATGAATGAACTACCACCACATGTAGTCAATAACGTTATGGAAAATTTCGTGAAAAGGGAACGCATATGCCAGCAAAGCCGTGGCTGCCATTTACAATATATTTTGTTTCATACATAATTCCCAAATGTATTTTTTCTAAATCGATAAATATTACAATACTTTGCTACAGAAAACCATGTTTTATCAAACACTGAAATCTTGCGCTCTTATTGAAACACCCTTTATTATTATTATGGGGAGTTAGGGTGCTGCTACGCTACCACCCTAAGATCTATAGTGTCAATCTCGCTTGAGCTGACGTAGGTATATTCTTAGCTACAGCCCGCCATCAAGTTCCAAAATTCTAATGAATTCAAAGAGGATATGTCTCGCAACATAATTAATTTCGTGGCCACAACCATTCTACAGAATGAGTTGGCTTCCAATGACAAGTTTCATTTACTAAGTGTTTTTTCCTTCTCTCCACAAAATCTACAGTCGTCAGTTTGTGCTCAATGTTATATCACCCTAGTGATATGTGATGATCTCACATTTCGAGCCCGAGAGGTTTCCTTGCGAAGCGCTGTCGTGGCCATAAAGCACCTATGCTTTATGGCCAGGGGTCCGACGAAAAACGAAATTTTTAGCGAAAAGTTCGAATTTAGCGATATTTTCCAAACTAATTCAGATATTTAAATGAAATTTGGCACGTTTGGATAGAACATCTGAACTTATTTTTATATCTAAAAATTAATACTTATGCTTTCAACTGTAGCGTGCGTGCTGACACATCTTCGCACAATTGTAATAATGTAATAAAAAAAATTATACTTCACTGCCGTGAAGTCAGGAGCTTTTGAGCGCTCGTACATGCACCTTGTAGGTAGATTCGAATTTTCCAGTTTTAGAAACCAATTGAAGAAATTTTTGACAGCTGTCGAAAAAAATTTCAAACTAAGACGAAACTCCAGACTTCACGTCAGTTCTTAATGACCATTTTTGTTTTCGATAATTCGCTAGAATTTTCTACGATATCTATGGTCTTGGTGGTGCGATCTGGACAAAATTTCGCAGGTAGTTCGAATACATTATTGTTCATCTATGTGCAAAATTCCATACCAATTTAATCAGTAGTTTCTAAATTATCAGGAAAAAAATATTTTGAACGGCTATATTTACGGAACCCCTAGTCTTATTTTGCTCATTGATGAACGTGACCGGGACATTCAATATCTAAACCTACTCTGAAAATTTGAAGTCCCTTTCTATGGTTTCCATGGTTTTGGATATCAGTTGAGGAGATACAGGGTGATTTATGGATTTTGGCCTGAATTTACGATAGCCATAACTTTGGAATCTGAGGTCTGATTTTGATCAAAGTTCATGGGATTGTTCACTTCAGAAAGTCCTTTCAAAATATCAATATTTCAGGACTTAGAATATCGTGGTTTATCTTCCAAGCCTCAAAATCTATATTTCAGAAAAATGTCGTAATTGCATGAAAAAATACATGATTCAATCTAGGGAATTCAATTTTTAGTTTGAATGGCACACTTGTAACAAGCGAGTAGCGATTGAACGAATTCATATTTTATGTAATTTTCTTGAAATGCGGTCCTGATTTTAGTTTTTTTGTGACAATGTTTCTTGTCTTTTGCTGAAATTTCGAATTTTATAACTTTCTGTTCAACTTCTGCGTATTCTGATCCCTCAGAACCCACTACATGTTGTAAAACGCTGCGTAAAGGAGTGATTAAAAGTATGCATAATCAAGCATCGAATTCTTTCGAAGCTAAATATTGAATTTGGGGACAAATGGCGTAAATCCTCTTGAAACATGTAAACAAAGAGTGCATTCGCTTTAAAACAAAACAAAATTCAAATGTATTCCTCAGGAAATTGGCTAGATATCGGATACTTTACAGTTCGAATATTTGTTTTACTTGAATTCATGGATATTAGGGGGAATTCACTTCCATCATGATGAAGGTCAACACCGATGCAAAGAAGTTACACAATATCTGCAGGACAACTATCCAAATAGATGGATAGGAAATGGAGGTCTCCAGATCTAACTCCTATGGATTATTTTCTGTGGGGTTCTTTGAAAGGAAATGTGTATGCCGTTGAAATAACTTCAAGCATTTGAGGCAGAGGATAGAAGAAGCTTGCACAGAATTAGAACGAAATCCCGATATGATAAGAAGGACAATAAATAATCTCATTTCGAGAGCTCGGAAATGTGTTGAGATGGAAGGACTCCATTTCTGATATCTCTTATGATAGGCTTTCAATTTTACATTGTGAAATGAAATAATTATTTCAACTTCCTCGAAAAAAATGAAAAATATTAGATAATATCTTGTTATTTGTGTTGTGAAGCGAATACACTTACGGATTACATTTCCCAAGAAGTTTAATTGCTCATTAGCTCCGAGGTTCAAAAACTTAGCAAAAGACAAGGAATTTTGTCATGAAAAGCCTAAAATCACGACTGCATTTCAGAAAAAGTACATAAAATATGAAGTCGAAGCTACATTTCTCTAGATCGCATGACCAGAACCATAGAAACCATAGAAAATCATAACTTTCGAACGGAAAGGCCTAGGGACTCGAAATTTTCAGGATAGGTGTAGATCTGAAATATGGCGTTCACGTTTATCAATGAGCAGAATTATACTAGGGGTTCCGTTAGGCGCGCTCCCACGGGGGTGGGGGTACTGGGAGTAATTACCCCCCGCCAGGACTGTTTTATCAGCACTCAATACATACTTTACTTCCTTCTAAATTCCAAAATACGGTCACTACACCCCCCCCCCCAGGCTCAATCTCTGGTTAGAAAATACGGTCACTACCCCTCCCAGACTCAATATCTGGGAGCGCCACTGGGTTCCGTAAATACGGTCGTTTGAAATTTTGTTTTCTCTATAATTTCGAAACTACGGATTCGATCGAGATAAAATTTTTATTTTAAACGAGAATGCAACATTTTGTCCAGATCACATGACCAGAACCATAGAAACCATAGAAAATTATAACTTCCGAAGGGAAAGGCCTAGGAACTTGAAATTTTCAGGGTTTGTTTGGATCGCGAATTTCACGGTTACGTTCAACATTGAGCAAAATTAGACTAGGGGTTCCGTAAATATAGCCGTTCAAAATATTTTTTTCCCGATAATTTCTAATAATAATAACTACTGATTTGATTGGAATGAAACCCAGCACCTAGCTGAGGAATAATGTATTCAAAGTACGGAGTTTCGTCTAAGTTTGAGAATTTTTTTGACAGCTGTCGAAAATTCCTTCAATTCATTTCTAAAACTGGAAAATGCGAATCTACCTACAAGGTGGAGGTACGAGCGCTCAATAGCTCCTGACTTCACGGCAGTGCTTTTCGTAATTTTTAAACCATATCTAATTCACTGATGAGTCATCGTTTTCTTTGATCAGAAAACGTAACCCATCAGAAGTAAGATATTGGTCCCGGAAAAATCAACATAAGAATATTTTTCGGCAACCGTCCGGGAAGTACCCACTTCCTAGACGCTTTTTCTTTGAGGAAGTAGCATTTCCTGGCCTAGTCCGGGAACTACGTACTTTCCGGACTAGGCCGGAAAGAATCACATTGTTGTTATGGAAATAACGACTGACACCTATTTGACATGAATTTGGACTTGCAGACTCGTCCAAAAAAAACAGCATTTTCTGGACTTGTTACGTAAATTACTATTCTGTGCGTACCCAGTATCCACAGAAACTTAATATTTGGATCGGGATGCTGGGGCCGTTCTTTATAGATGTTAACCTTAACGATGCCAAATATCTGGAGCTATTACAGAACCAAATTATCCCGACAATTCGACAACTCCCCATTAATTTCGATGATATCTGGTTTCAACAAGATGATTGTCCAAGTCACAACGCATCAGCAGTCATTCAATATCTTAGAACCACTTTTTCAGAAAGTGTTATTTCTCCAAATGGCTCCATTAAATGGCCCCCAATAATTTTTTTCTTTGCGGACACCTCAAAGTTCGTTCTTTGGGCATGAGATCTATACAGCTACAAATCTCATTGAATTAAGGTTAAAAAAATTATAAAAAGCACTGCCGTGAAGTCAGGAACTTTTGAGCGCTCGTACATGCACCTTGTAGGTTAATTCGTATTTTCCAGTTTTAGAAACCAATTGAAGAAATTTTTGACAGCTGTCGAAAAATATTTCAAACTAAGGCGAAACTCCAGACTTCACGTCAGTGCTTAGTGACCAATTTTTTTTTGATAATTGGCTAGAATTTTCTACGGTATCTATAATCTTGGTGATGCGATCTGGACAAAATTTCGTAGTTCGAATACATTATTGTTCGTCTATATATGTGCAATGTGCAATTTCATTCCAATCCAATCAGAAGTTTCGAGATTATCAGGGAAAAAACTAATTTGCCCATTTCCAAACCTACCCTGAAAATTTCAAGTCCCTAGTTTCTATGGTTCTGGTTATGTGATCTACACGAAATAAAGCTTGAATATATCATTCTCCATTGAAATACAAAATTTCGTCACGATCGAATCCGTAGTTTTGAATTTATCAAGAAAACAAAATTTCAAACGATCATATTCACGGAACCCCTAGTCTTATTTTGCTCATTGATAAACGTGACCGCGACACTCGTCCTGAAAATTGCAAGTCCCTAGGCCTTTTCGTTCGAAAGTTATAATTTTCTATGGTTTCTATTGTTCTGGTCGTGCGATCTGGACAAAATTGTGCGTGTAGCTTGAACAGTTCCTTCTCCATCTGAGTGCAAAATTTCACCTCGATCGAATCTTCAGTTTGAAAGTAATCAAAAGAACAAAATTTTGAACCGCCATATTTACAGTACCCCTAGTCGAATTTTGTCCAATATCGAACTTAACCACGGCATTTGAGTTTCGAACCTACCCTGAAAATTTCAAGTTTCTAGGTTGTTTCGTTGGTGAGTTATCTAGTATACGGCCGGCTGGCCGGACAAACTCGAATTTTTCGAAGGAATCGTTATCAGTGAGTCGAACCTTGTCGATTGAGACCATTTTCGGCTTAAAATTCGAAAAATACAGACATCGTGACGAAATGATATAGCCCTCGTGTAAGTAGAACGAGCGCTCAATAATCCAACTTTGTGTCAAAATATCCACTATTCCTAATCTGCACAGAGATATGAGATTATGTCTTCATAATAGACTAGTTTTTTTTTTATTTTCGTAGAATTTATTTCATTTTCAAATGAGTTATGGCAAAGAAGAACCCTGAGGTGATGATTTGTGAAGGGGAGGAAATTATTTGTTTCATTCAATGATGAATTAATTCCTCAGATGCAAATAAATGGGGAGTGTCGTATCGTATGTTATTTTATTTTCAACCGTTATGATCGTAGTGCAATTAAAAGAAGTTGGTCTAGTGACTCTAAAGCAAGACTCTAGTTCCACCACCGCAAACGAACTATGTGAGAGAGAAAAAGCATTTTGTTCTAGTTCAATATTGGATTATCCATTATGATAACGTGCATATAATTCTATTCTCGCACTGTTCGAGTGGACGGTCAGGTTTCTCTTGTACTTTGTATTTTTCCAAACTGGTACATATAACGAGAATATGTTATGAATAAAGGAAACATAAATTGTAATACAATATGATCGAAGTTGCGGACTACTTCAAAAAGTCTATAGCAATTTTGATCTCTTTCATATTGAACTTTCAATTTTTTTTCCAGGGAAATCACGCTAAAGCAATAAGAAAAACAAGTGAATTGGTTCATTTGCTCCCAGGAAACTGGAATTTATGGTTGACTTTAGCGTTAACTTTATTGTATTCTTTGAAACAAATGAAATCTCCTTCATCTCATAAAGAAGCCGCTAACAAGGCGGCCAATGTTGCCCTGAAGTTGAGAGATTCGAAAGCTACATACAAAAACGTTTCAAAGGTAAGTACATACTACACTTCTGACAACAAGATCATCCTTATCAGGCGATCGTTTGACAGTCATTCTGCTCCTATTCACAAACCATACTTTGGTATACAAACAAAATGTAATATTAATTGTAATTCAATGTATATTTTGTATTCATAACACACCACAGACGGTTTGCGTAAAAATTTTTGACGTCGCTTGGCCCGCTTGTGTATATTACAAAACTTTGCCAAAAAAAATTACGAAAAGCACTGCCGTGAAGGCAGGAGCTTTTGAGCGCTCGTACGTGCACCTTGTAGGTAGATTCGCATTTTCCAGTTTTAGAAACCAATTGAAGGAATTTTTGACAGCTGTCAAAAAAATTCTGAAACTTAGGCGAAACTCCAGACTTCAAGTCGCTGCTTTAGCTGATCAATTTTGTTTCGATAATTCGCTAGAATTTTCTACGATATCTATGGTCTTGGTGATGCGGTCTGGACAACATTTTGCACGTACTTTGAATACATTATTCCTCAGCTAGATGCATAATTTCATTCCAATACGATCAGTACTTCCGAAACTATCTGGAAAAAAATATTTTGAACGGCCATATTTACGGAACCCCTAGTCTCATTTTGCTTATTGATGAACGTGACCGCGATATTCGCGATCCAAACCCACCCTGAAAATTTCAAGTTCCTAGGCCTTTCCGTTCAAAAGTTACAATTTTCTATGGTTTCTACGGTTCTGGTCATGCGATCTGGACAAAATATTGCTTCAATATATCATTCTCGATTAAAATACAAAATTTCATCTCGATCGAATCCGAAGTTTCGAATTTATCGAGAAAACAAAATTTCAAACGACCGTATTTACGGAACCCCTTGTATAATGTTGCTCATAGATGAACGTGATCACGACATTCGAGATCCACACCTATCCTGAAAATTTCAAGTCCCTAGGCATTTCCGTTCAAAAGTTACAATTTTCTATGGTTTCTATGGTTCTGGTCATGCGATCTGGACAAAATTTTGCATGTAGCTGAAACACCTCATTTTCCATCTAAGTGCAAAATTTCATCTCGATCGAATCTGTAGTTTTCAAGTAATCAGGGAAACAAAACTTTGAACGGCCATATTTACGGAACCCCTGGTGGAATTTGGCCCATTAACGAACTTAACCGAGGCATTCGGGATCTGAACCTACACTGAAAATTTCAAGTCTCTAGGTTGATCCGTTCGAGAGTTATCGTGCTGACGGACGGACGGCCGGACGGACAGACTCGAATTTTCCGACGGATTCGTCATCAGTGAGTCGAACATAGTCGATTGAGACCATTTTCGGCTCAAAATTCGAAAAATACAGACATCGTGACGAAATGATATAGCCCTCGTGTAAGTTGTACGAGCGCTCAAAAATGACAATATTAATTTTATTTCACCTACTGAAAAAACATTGATAACTGTGGTAAGTACCATTACGAAATAACCCTACAGTTCAAAAATTTCGAACAATGTTTCTTACCTTCTATATTGAACATGATCCACACTGGATCGTCGTGTGTTTTTCCTCATATTCATTGTGAATGTTCTAATATTATTCAATTCTTAACTGAATAAAAAATTTTCATTTCCAGATCCTCTGTACAATATCAGCCTCATCATTGTTGATTCACGACTATAAATCGTCTCTAATCACAGCCCAGAAGGCAATCTTCTGTACACCAAACGCAAAAGAGAGTTGGGTGGTATTAAATGATTCGTTAGAACATTTTCCTGAAAAATTTAAATACTTTGAAATGTCACATAAGGTGATTTCTTCTTCATATGATGATTTCGACCATATAAGAGTCAACACGATATTTTAACCTTTCATCTGATTTTAAATTGAATTGCTGTAATTTATATTTTATACAATAAAAATTCCTAGTGATATTTTTAAGAATGCTATTGTTTCATTCGCAATCCTTTTCGACCAGGTATATAAACAAATCTGAATGTTGATTCAACAATTTTAAAACACAAAAATAAATGTTCAAATAGAAAATTACCTACTCGGCAGTTTATATTGTATTTCTTTATAAATATGTGGCTCCTCATGGACTTTGCTCATGAATTTTATAATCCATTATAATTGCATTTGTTCTTGAAATACGTCCCGCAACAATGGCGCGATTTTCCATCTATAAAATTAGGTTACAAATAGGAATTTTTTTTTCTATAATGTTACCTTATTGCTCGAGCTCGACAATATCAGAAAATGTTCGGCCACGCAGGTGTTCAATTTTTTCTCGGCCAGTCCCAACTTTGTTATTTTAGCCAGAAGACGCGTATCGATACAATGTAAAGAGCCGCGACATCTGGCAAGGAGATGTCTACCATTCATTCAATCAGTTCCTTCAAAAATATAGATTTCTAGGTACTTTCCAGATGTCGCGGCTCTTCACATTGTATCGATACGCGTCTTCTGGCTGGTAATATAAGTTCTGCATTTCATGTTTGTCTTCTTCGTCGACTGAGATATGCGGTACTGATGACGGCTAAAAAGCTAGAAACTAGTCTACCTGTTACACTTGTCGATCGATGATGGACGTTCCACTCAATTCAGTTCAGATTTCTACCAGTCCATTTATTGATAGAACCTAGTGTTACCGTAAGGGAATAGAGCTTTAATACCGATGGAGGCAGAAAATTGACAGCAGCACTTCGAAAGGAATCCAGAATTTAATTCATGTAGGTACATATGCTTTATACAACTCTAGATGGTGGCTCCCTAATTGAAATAACGCAATACTGATCTGTAAAGAATTTAATTCTGGTCGCATTTTGAAGCGCCATCTATGTTCTTTTCCCATCGGCCTCAAAGCTCTATTTCCTTACGGTAACTTTACGATGATGTCTTTAAAGATCATACATACCACTCTCAATGAACAAAGGTTTCGAATAAATTATCATATTTCCGGAAAACTTATTTATTGTATTATACTGACAAAAATATCACGTCGAGGTTATTCGCAATACAAAAAAAGGTTCTAAGCTCTTCTGAATGCGATGTGGAAATTACACATAATCTTCTAATTTCATGGTATACGTTGTAGTCTCAAAATCCGAAGATGTTGTGTCCTTATCATCATTTGTGTTATCTATGTAGTCCCATATAGAGAGAGTTGTAGGAGACTGCGAATCACTTTCAATTTCTAGAACATTTCAATGAAATCATGAAATATATATAGGTTGTTAAGAAAATGGTTTGAAATATTTAAGGGAGATATAGAAGAACTATCCCAATGCATAGACCGAATCTAAACTTTTTTGTCAGTGTGAATTTCTGCAGACTGAAGAAGATTCAATCTTTGAAAAATAATCACCCGATTTTCGCAAACAAAGATGTTAGCTTCGACATTCAATCGCATATATTCAACGAATATTCTCTAACTCACCAGTTGTTGTAGTTATCGTGGTTGATTCTGCTTCACCGGATTCACTACAATTCTTTATCGTATAAAGTTCAACATTCTCGAATTCGGGCTTGTAATAATCATATAGCTTAGCCATACTATCGGTTCTTCCTTCAACAACAGCATTTTCGTTTATTCCAAAAGTGAAACATCGCACTTCCCTGTCCAATTTCGTGAAATAAAAAACAACTCTGTCCTTCACTTCCTCGAACATCTTAACCTCTGGAACAAGATTCATATAAAACACCATATCAAACAAAAACATCTTTGCACATACTGGATTGATCTTCATTTTCTGTGAGCTTATACAGAGATGCCCTGTCCGCTATATATCCGGAAGGTAGACTTACATCCAAAACGGCCATATTAGAATGTATATCTGGTCCGAAGTATGAAACACATGGCGATATTGTGGCTATTGAACATTTGGCTACTGTAGACACCGGAGATACCTCTAAAGCTATCTTGAAAGACTCACTTTTCGGAACGTTTTTCAAGTAATACGTTAGAACTGACTAAAATTATAATGTTTATTCCTTTCAGAAATCTACTGACAATACCTACATACCTGTACTAAGAGACAACCCTCTCCTCTTATTCTCACGTTGATCTCATTATCTGTCGCTTTCAGAGTTATCTTCTTGGTCTTCAGTCGATCATCGTTTCGAATTTGATAATTCAGGTTATGTCTTTCTGCATGAACCATGATATCCAAGTTGATTTTCCTCGAAGATATTGCAATTGAGTATTTTGTCAAGGCATCTAGAGCTACCACAGTATCCTGGACAAAAAAATGTAAAATAAGATCACGAGGTATTCTGATGCTACTACATATCATGAAATAAGAAGCTACAACGGAATTGAGGTCTTCTGTTAAAACTCACCTGGGTGGATTTGAATCCTCCATAGGGTCCTATCTTCGACGTTAACCACCTGACTATAGAATGTGCGTGAGCTAAATTCTCATTCGTATTATACTCTAATAATGTCAATAGCACGTAACTTGTTACTTCTATATCTGTTGCTGTAGTACCACTATCTGTAAATTGAATATTTTTCAAAATCACACACTGTGCTTTTTTGTTTTTGCTAAGTATAAAATGGTTTGTCTTACCCTTCATAGACCACCATAACATATTGTTCTGTTTAGAAGCGACATTCAGAAGCCTCTTCAATAGTTTGTTTGCTTCATCGTACCATTTCATTTTGAATAAAGCGTGACAGCTAATGGCAAGTGTGTACTTGTCGGGATCGGTGTAACCTCTGATACAGTATTTGGCATTTTCAATGGCATTTTTCGGAATTGTAATGCCGGAATCCAATAGACTGATTATCACGTAAGATGATAGAGCAGATGTACTATTTTCAGTACTCGTGTCGCCCTACAAAGTATTGCTTTCTGTTATTAAATTTCTTGCAATGCTAATATTACTGAATACTGCAAAAGCGGCCGATCAATGAATACGACAAAAAAAGGGGTATACATTTTCTGCAGACAAAATATCTTTAGAGGAGACTTCGTAGGTGGCCTAACGAACACTTGACATGAGGTTCTCAGGTCATAATACCGTAACTTTGAAAAATGCTCAGACTGATCGATTTCAATCCGCGGAAGGAGGCCTAGGTTCGAATGAAATACATTGTTGTGCCAAACTATAGCTGAATCTTTGATACAGAAATTTTCAAAGCTAAAACCAGAATATTCGGAACGCAGAGCCCTGGTAGAAGTTCCATGAGGAATCCCCTTATTATCTATGGTCTAAGCGTTGGAAGAAAAATTAACCCTTCTGATATCCAACCCTTTCAAGAACAGATAGGATTTTACATCTGGGCTTTTTAGTCGTAAACGTCCTCGTGCGGTTCACGCTGTTGAGTCAACCCGTGCTCATGTGTAAATTTTCTGTAAATTAACCTATTTAAAATTGCTTTGTTTGAATTATTCTTTTGAAGACAAAGTCTCGCAACATGTTGATCAATCGTGCCGAATGATAAACATTGAAAGCAGTAACATTTTATACTGTCAGGGGAGTTTTTCGTTTTATCGAAAAAATAATATATACAATTGTAATATCTGAGAATACAAATATTCAATCTTGAATTCGGTTAACTATATCGGAAAAGAATCTGTATATTCGAAGTCTGGCATACATTGTATAACTTTGTATAATCAACGGATGTCGTTAATTTTGGAGCTGTGTGATTGAGAATTGATACCTAAGCCGTATATAAGCAAAGCTTTGGCTTCAAACGAATCTTTGTTTCTACTAACGTAAGGGTTCTGCCAGGTCAATCAGGAGATTCCAAGAAAATCAGCGATACGAAATTGAACCGGGCAGAAATCATGAAAAAATTTCGAATGGGAAGATTTAACGACGTGGGTGGTTTTAAGCCATATTGGAGGAAGAGACACGATGAAAAGTGCCATCTCAGGAAAAAAGTCTTCAGAAGTCTACTTCTGGGGAGCTCAGTAGAGCTTGCTAGCCGGAGGTGGCAGCTCAAGGTTATTTGAAGGTACCAAGAAGGGTACAGAACTTGTAGGGTAGGTTCGGTTTAGTTAGAGTACGGTATAGGGACAAATGTGGTAGTTGTTCGAGGTAGGAAAGTACCTTTAGTGTTTTCGGTCTAGAAGTTTTAGAGTACGGATTAGGGACAATTTGTGATAGCTCGTTGTAGAAAAATTACGAAAAGCACTGTCGTGAAGGCAGGAGCTTTTGAGCGCTCGTACATGCACCTTGTAGGTAGATTCGCATTTCCCAGTTTTGGAAACTGAGGAAATTTTTGACAGCTGTCAAACAAATTTTCAAACTTAGGCGAAAATCCAAACAACAAGTCAGTGCTTCAGGTGACCAATTTTTTTTTCGATAATTCGCTAGAATTTTCGATGGTATCTATGGTCTTGGTAATGCGAACTGGAAAAAATTTCGCACGTAGTTTGAATATATTATTCTTCATCTATGTGCGAAATTTCATTCCAATCCGATGACGAGTTTCGAAATTATCAGAAAAAAATAGTTTTGAACAGCTATATTTACGGAACCCCTAGTCTTAATTTGCTCATTGATGAACGTAACCGCGAAATTCGCGATCCTAACCTATCCTGAATATTTCAAGTCCCTAGGCCTTTCCTTTCGAAAGTAATGATTTTCTATGGTTTCTACGGTCCTGAACATGCGATCTGAAAAATTTAGCTCGAATATATCATTCTCAATTCACATACAAAATTTCGTCACGATCAAATCCTTAGTTTTGAAATTATGAAGAAAACTGAATTTCAAACGGTCATATTTACGGAACCCCTAGTCTAATTTTGCTCATTGATGAACGCGACCGCACCATTCGAGATCCACACCTATCCTGAAAATTTCAAGTCCCTAGGCCTTTCCATTACAAAGTTATAATTTTCTATGGTTTCTATGGTTCTGGTCATGCTAGCTGGACAAAATGCATGTAGCTTGAGCACGCAATTCTCCATCTGAGTGCAAAATTACACCTCGATCGAATTAGTAGTTCCGACGTAATTAGAAACACAAAATTTCGAGCGGCCATATTTACGGAACCCCTGGGCGAATTTTGCCCAATAACGAACTTAACCGCGGCATCCGAGGTTCGAACCTACCCTGAAAATTTCAAGTTTCTAGGACATTCTGTTCGAGAGTTAGCGTGTATACGGACGGACAGACTCGAATTTTTTGACGGATTCGTCATCAGTGAGGCGAACTCTATCATATTTTCGGCTCAAAATTCGAAAAATACAGACATCGTGACGAAATGATATAGCCCTCGTGTAAGTAGTACGAGCGCTCAAAAAGGTACCGAAGAATTTGCGTTTTGAGTAAAGTTGAAAATCGTACGGAGATTAAGCGCGGATTCGTTACGGGAGTGCGAAAAAGATTAAGGTCACTCTCGGAGTGAATGAATTTGGTTTCAAGTAGGTACATGGTACAGGAAAGTTTTGACCATAGTATTAACCCCTATACATGAATATGGTGTTATCATACTCTCCGATATTACTGATAACTTGACCCGAAATTGATTTGACGTGTTTGAATGTAAGGTATGTGAACAATAATTGTATCTATTTTGTATCTAGTCAATTGACCCCCTAGTACACGTGGATTTTTAGGTTTGAAGAAAGTGAGGAAAGTAGGAGTTGAATTGAGTGATTTAATTATGATTATGCGAATTGTTGTGGGAAAACTCGAATTTTTTCATGCATTTTACCATCATTTTTCTCAAATTCAAAATGTGATTTCGAATTTTTGGGTTTTCTTTCCTGAATACCTGCTTCTCAGAAAAAATAAAACAAGACTTCCTCTTCGTGCAAGGAGCACGAACTTAATTCTTTTCGGACAATAAATCAAATGGTGATAGTGGTAAAAAAATATAAAATAATACTCCGACAAAAACAAACCGCATTATAACACGGTAATTCTTCGTGAGGTGGCGCCCGAAGTCTCTATCTTACGAAAGGGAATAAGGCAAGAGGTAGGCAAAGTGGCGATAATGCGGAAAGGACAGAAAAATATTCATCCAAAAACTCAAATCAACCAGTTCAAGCATTTTTATATTTCCGCTATTATCACCTAAAACCTGCATGTTAAGATTCGGGCCACCCTGTATAGAGTAAAGGTCATAAATGAGGAGTGTTAAATATTCCCTTACCATTTCTTGGAAGACGTGTAGCATTGTATCAAAGCAACCATTCTCTAACTGATGCGTGAAAATCCAAGAAACAGCCCTATCAATGACCCTCTGATCGACGTAAATGTAATCTTTCGCCATTTTCAATGTTTTTACGACAAAAGCCGTCAAGAACATCGAACCAAAAGTATCGTGATAACCGAATGGCGAAAAAGAACCATCCTTCAGGCCATAATTCAATATCTTGTGGTAACCTGAAAAAGTCGTCATTACCTAGTTTGGTTGACGAGCTAATGTTTAGGGTTCCGTAGCCAATATATTGAATGAATTTCGAACGCAGGTGGTTTTTATGAACTACTTGGCAAGGTATCGTAAGATAGGTCTTCAGAAATTATATCGAATTTACAAAATTGCTTTTTCAGATAAGTTGAGGGATAAGACATGAAGTTCCGAATTCGTCGGAAGGTCTCCTTGCCTCAACAAACCTTCTCAACCTTTGGGTGGAAAATTCAGCTTGATAGAACTTAAGAAAAAATTGGTTCGAATATCTCAATTAGATATGTTCTTTATTTTTTTGAATATAAGATATTTTCAGTTACATATTATTACTGCGGAACCCTACTCTGTTCGTAGGTGGGGCATTTTTTTCTTCTCAACTCACCAATTTTCATGTTCTTAACTGCTTTCTGTCGAATTGGAGTCTCGAGCCTGTTGATCGATTGCAGATATTTAACGAGGTACAGATTGGGTGCCATGGTCGCCATCACTTGTTCTCCACATCCGTTTGGCATTTGAAGCAGATCTTCCATGTTCTGAGGTTGTTACAAATTACAAAACGGAATTAAATAATGTATTGGCTGTTTATCTGAAGCTTCGAATTACATGTAGTGAAACAAATTACATTTAGTGAAGTCTCATCAGAATAGCTCATCGAAGATGGATTCAATGTGACAAAACGAAATACTTCAAAACGAAATACAGCGGCGATCGAAGAAAATTGATTATAGATTAGTTAATTTTTCACTAAACAGAAAAGATTTCCCCTTCCCCACAATAAATTTTTTCCATGTTTCCAGAATTTCACGCGAAGTTTGTCAAAATCTGGAATCTCTGATTTCGGCTGAAAATTCCGGAAAATATACCGATTCAGTGGTGACAAATGGGTGAATACTATTGAAAAATTGTTACCTACAAACCTACATCGCGATTTCGAACGTATGTCTTAGCTCATATCATGAGAATACGTTCCAAGTTAGGGAATATAGATTGTAATATTGATATGGTGAAAGCTATGCTCTACTGGAAAAATCGACAACACTCTCGTTTTCATTATAAGCTCGAAAAATTCGAACAACCCAAATTCCGATTATCATCAAAAGTCTCACCTCCAAGGATTGTCCTAGTAAATCTGCGTTTAGGGACAACTTCGCTTTAGCTGTATTCGGTACAATATTGCTAGGAACTTGTATCTTCAATGAAACATTGGAGGAAGTGTACACATCTGTGAAGAATTCTTTCAAAGTATTCTACAAATTCAACTCGTCGTTTGAAGTGATATTTTTTTCAAATACCTGAGTTACACAGCAATGCAGATTTCGTCGCCTCAACTGGATATCCCTCGGGTTCGATAATCAAATGTCTGACTACAACATCTCTGGAAAAAAAAAATGTATTATATATTGGCTGTTTACCTATTCTAAATAAATGTAACATGAAACAATTTTTCCGGGGTTAACTTTTTCTAGATAATTTAAAAACCAAGCCAAAAAATCACTCCATGTAACCCCCGCGAACACCAAATCCAACATTCGCAACTAAAGACCGGTTTCGACTTATCAAGTTTCATCAGTATAGCTTAGCGATGATGAATTCGATTTCATAGGTCTTGGTTTTTGCAAAGGACTGGAATTTACTTCGTTTACGTTTTCTCCTGTTGTTTACTAGGAGAGGTCCTCCCCTCTTTTGCATGTTTTTTGCTATTCGTCATTGACTTCTTTGCAAGAGGTATTTCCTCTTGTCTGTGGTTCTGGCTGGTATCATTAACATCCTTCTTATCTTTTTGTTTTCGTGTTATTCGATTGTTTCGATAGTCTTATTGGTTTGTTTGTTGATTATTTCCTTGATTGTTGGTATGTTTAATCCTTCTCTTATTAATTTATTGCTGACGTACTATGGGTCACCTAGAGCTATCCTTATTATTTCATCCAACGTACTTAGTAAATCTTTTTTTACTACTTTTGACATTCAACCAGACTACTTCTGCCTACGTTATGCATGGTGTTAGCACTGTCTTAATTATCTTCATCTTGTTTTCCAGAGAAAGTTTGCTGTTTGCTTTTAGGAGCAGGTATAAATACCCATGTAGTTGACTGGTCTTCTTTTTGATTTCTTCCATTTGTTTGTTGAATTTCAGCTTTTCGTCTAGGGTCACGTCCAGATATTTTGCTGCATCTTCCCAGTCTATCTTTTAGTTTTCTATTATAACTTTCCCTGTTTTCTCCTTCTTCAAATTTATGCCGCCGAAGTATATGGCAACTGTTTTCTTGAAATAGCTCATCAGTATGTCTAAATCTATCTGGAGTTGCCTTGTTATGGTTTTCCTCATTCTGCTGGAGCAGTACACAGTAGTGTCATCTGCAAACTGGGAATCTTACATCTTTCCATTTTTGATATGTCTGACATATACAGGGTGTTTCATTGGTAAATGTACATACGTTAACCTGGGGTAGAGCTACCCAAGACGAGTCCAAAAAACCTATATGTGATAGGTCTAATTAACTTCATAGCCAAGATACGGGGTGATTTATGTATTCATCAATATTTTCAATTGCTTATAATTTTTGAACTTTCCAGTATAATCGATTGATATTTGGAACGTAAAACACACTTCCATGGGTGAATCGATTCATCTTTGAATTGATCAGAAAATCCAGGTCCGTATCAGAAAAATTTGGCCCTTTTCGCAGGCTGAGATTCAACACCCTGTATAAAGGAATATTGGAATTTTATTAAAATATTCGCAAAGAGCAGACAATTTTCGATGGGCATCAGTAGATTTCAGTGTCCCGCACGACGTTTGACCCATCAAAATTTTTGTCTAAAGATTTAATTCGATAGTAAAATTCCACTTACTTTACAACAATGTCGTACATTGAGATTGAATCCGAAAAATTGTGTGTTAGACTGATGGAATATTTGTATTTTTTTCATATTCTGATGAACAATTTCAAGAATTTTTCAGAAAAATATTGATTTTGAATAATTCATTCAAAATGATCAATGGTGAAAAAATAACTAAACAAATGAGTAAACAAGACGGCATGTGGATTTTATTTAGCCAATCGATGCAAATTCCTCAAATTGAAGACTCCTTCCCTCGGAAATATGGCTCTTCATGGGCGGAAGAAAATCCACACACAGTCAGACACATGAAATCCTAAATTTTCAATTAATGTATGGTGTGGAGTTTATAATGATCGATTGATTTGGCCTCACATTCTGCCAAGACGTCTTACTGGTGATATTTATTTGGATTTCCTTCGAAATCATCTGCCTGTACTACTCAACGGTACGAACATTGCAAAAATGTATTTCCATGATGGGGCTCTCTCCATTTTAGAGCTTTTGTTAGGAACCTTCTCGATGAGAACTTTCCAAATATGTGGATAGGCAGAGGTGGACCGCATGCATGGCCTCCTAGATCACCAGATTTCAATCCTATCGATTATTTTGTTCAGGGTTATTTGAAATCTTCAGTATATGCGTCTGAGATTGAAAGTGAGGATATTCTCCTACAACGAATCGAAGTTGCCTGCAATAAGATCCGTAGTGATCCAGAAATGATCAAAAAGGCTATAAGAAGTAATTTTAAAAGAGCAAGAATGTACTTCGAGCAAAGCAGTGGCACTTTTGAGCAACTTTTATGATTTCTTTCAAATGTTTCACTTGTCTACTCATTTGTTTATTTATTAACTGACTGTTGATCATTTTGCATGACTCAATCAAAATCCATATTTTTCTGATAAATTCTTGAAATTATTCATTAGAATATGAAAAAAAAATACAAATATTTCATCGGTCCAACCCAAAATTTTTCGAATTCAATCTCAATGTACGACATTATTCTGAAGTAAGTGAAATTTTACTATCGAATTGAATCTTCAGCCAAAATGTTTGACGGGTCAAACGTCGTGCGGGACATTGAAATCTACTGACCCCCATCGAAAATTTTCTACTCTTTTCGAATATTCTAATAAAATTCCAATATTCCTTCATACAGGGTGTTGAATCTCAGCCTGCGAAAAGGGCCAAATTTTTCTGATACGGACCTGGATTTTCTGATCAATTCAAAAATGAATCGATTCACCCATGGAAGTGTGTTTTACGTTCCACATATCAATCGATTATACTGGATAGTTCAAAAGTTATAAGCAATTGAAAATATTGATGAATACATAAATCACCCTGTATCTCGGCTATGAAGTTGATTAGACCTATCACATATAGGTTTTTTGGACTCGTCTAGGCTAGCTCCTGTATATGTTGAACATCAACGGTCCTAGGACCCATCCTTGTGGTATGCCGACTTCAATGTTCCTGGTTGTTGTGTAATAAATTGGAAGACTCAATAACATTTCGGTAGATGCAAAATTAAATCAAATAGTCGGGAATAGAGATTATTTCTTTTGGTCTAGTCGATACAAGAAAAAAATCTTAGTCGTGAAAACGCCTTGAAGGTGAAGAATTAACGTATTAATTCAAGTATTTGTTTAGTCTAATCGATTAAGCGTTAAAATGATGATAACCCAAACTAATATCTACATCTAATATATAAAATTCTCGTGTCCACAGTGTTCGTTGCCATACTCCTCCGAAACGGCTTAACCGATTTTGATGAAATTTTTTGTGCTTATCCGGTATCTATCAGAATCGGCCAACATCTATTTTTCATCCCCCTAAATGTTAGGGGTAGTCCACCCCTAAATTTTTTTTTTTTATTTTTCAGACAAAATTTCTAATTTCTATTTTTTTATGATACAACATACAAAAATACATACAATCCCCAATTTTCACCCTTCTACGATCAACCCTTATTTTTTAATAGCCAGAAAAACGAGAGGCCGAAGGCCTCGAGCAATTTTGAAATTGCGAAAAAAGGGAGAGACCGGGGGCGCGAAGCGCCCCCCGCGTTTTCGAGAGGGAGAAACGGGCTTTCCTAAGGTAAGAGAGGCCGAAGTCCTCGAGCAATTTTGAAATTGCGAAAAAAGGGAGAGATATGGCAAAACAACGTTTGCCGGGTCATCTAGTATATGTCTATAAATATAGAGCCTATCTGGCTTAATGGCTAAAGAAATGAAGCGTTGTGAGATTTATAATTTCCATTCGTCGATTCCACGAACTAAGCACTGTATTGAGTGTTTAGATGGAAAAATGTCACATCATACCACCACTGTCGGAAAGGTAAGAGGTTATTGGTTCAGACCGATAATTGCCTATGTTTGGTTCACGAACCGCCCTTAAAAGATAATTGAAAGGGGTGATTGGTTTAATAAAAACGAAAACATCATTTGGAACCACCTAGAATGATAGGGTTGGAAATTTTCTTAAGACAACAAAAATATCGGAGAAAGGCAGTGGTTTCTGAGGAGTCGGTCGAAACAGTAGTTCAGTCGAGATCTATTCGTTCTGTTGATGGTAGAATGTGTGTTTTTGATGCATTAGTGTAAAGTTTTTGAAGAATCATTCAATTTTTTTCTAATAAATACTTTTTGAAAATTTATCTCTGTTTCATTTATATTCACCAGTTGGAGTTTTCAGGGAAAATACAGTAAACTCGAAGTCCTTACTTTGCTTAAGACTCGAGTCCAAGGCCCTATCCAAAACCGCTCGATCAGATTGGGGTTAGTAGCCCACAAAAAATATTTAAGAATTTTTTTGTTTCGAAGTATTTAGATACGCGTGCGTGCATTACTGTTGACCTCGTACCATATATGTTGATTTTGAATTTTCTTTCCTTGTATATGCTTGTATCAATTCCGTCAGTTCGGCTCGAAACTTATCTTCATCTTGTATATCAGACCTTGGTGTCACATCTTATTAAATGCCTCTTCAATATCCAGGAAAACGGCTCCGGTTTTAGTAGATAGGTTCATTTTCTCTTTCATATATTCTGTTAATCTGACCAGTTCTTCTTCTTCTTCTCTGTGCGGTGCCCACTCCGGGCTGAACTGAGGCCATGTGGCCCATTGTTCCTCCGCATACTGCTTGAGAGACTCAGTCCCGCAGGCAAGCAGACATAAATGCCGCAAGTCGACCAGGAGGAGTCCCTTTCACCATAGGAATAGTGGGTGTTGGGTTTCCTAGGTGTGTTGTCCTCAGATTAGTGAGGTCGCTACAACTGAACAAAATGTGTTCAGCAGTTTCATCTGTGCTCCTGCACCACTGGCACAAAGAGCAGCTAGTCAGTCCCATTCATTC
Source organism: Aphidecta obliterata (assembly GCA_963966015.1). Classification (NCBI taxonomy): domain Eukaryota; kingdom Metazoa; phylum Arthropoda; class Insecta; order Coleoptera; family Coccinellidae; genus Aphidecta; species Aphidecta obliterata. The sequence goes on along the minus strand of OZ014427.1, from coordinate 29,832,139 downwards.
ATTCAAATGTTTGTTCAGTAGGTGGCGATCACCAGATTGAGCTGTCTTCTCTCTAGTGCCAGGAGTCTCCTGACCTCAGGTCCAGATGAAGGTCTCTCAATGAGAAGCCTCGACTGCCTGAGACCAACTCCCGTGCTCCACTCCGAGGAAAACTTCCTGTCCAGCCAACTTCTGAAGAAGTTCCTGACAGATTTTCGACAGACTGGCAGTGAGGGTCCCGGACCAACAAACTTTGATCGGGCCCCCTGCTTCGCCAGTGTATCTGCCTTCTCATTTCCAGGTATCCCCGCATGAGCCGGACACCAAACAACTTTCACAAAGTTGCCTGAGCCAAGCTCACGCAGAGCTTCCTTGCATTCTCCTACTAGCAAGGAGTCAATTCTTACGTCAGAAAGGGATTTCAGTGTTCCCTGACTGTCACAGCACATATGAATGTGTTCCCCAGAGTATCCCCTGCGAATACACTCCAGCGCGCAGACCAGTTGGTGTGGCGTCGAATGTTCCGTGCGGAAACCGAACTGGTGGTCTGGAATTATTTTCTTGATTCTTCCGTATATCACTTTGCTTAGTGCAGGAAGTAGGCTTATAGGTCTATAGTTGGTTGGGTCGTCTTTGTCCTCTTTACCTTTTTCCATATCAGTATCGTGTCAGATGTCTTCCATTTTTTAAGGTAATGTCCTGTTCGTAGCATAGAACTGGCTATTTCCTTTTGCGCTCCATCTGTTAGGTTTTTGAGAGCCTGATTTTGGATTCCGTCGACTCCGGGGCTTTTCTGTTTTTCAGTTGTCCAATAATTCCTTTTATTTCGTCTCTGGTTACTTCATTCATTTCTTCTTTTGTTCCATAGAGGTCGGTGGCTGGTATATTCCCAACTGGTATATTCCCATCTGACTTGTTGAACTTGTCATCGTTGTTCTTCGAATTCGGGTTGAATTGTTACTCTAGCTGTCTGGCTTCCTTTTGTAAGTTTTGCAATTTATGTTTTCGTTTTCTTCCCGGTTAATGCTGATGCCATTTGCCATAAGGATCGATCTTCTGTTTCTAGATTCTCCAGCTTTCTGTCCCATTCTTCCGTGAATAATTCGCGGACTCTGGCTGGATTCCACCTCGTTGATTAGTTTATTTAGTATAGTTTTCTCATTTGGGTGAAGTGTCCGTCTATACTGTTTCTTGGCCTTCCTTTCTTCCTTTTATTGAACCATTCTTTTAAATCTACCAGTGCTTCTTGCAATCTTCTGTATACGATGTCTGAAGGCAATTCGTCTCCATAAAAGGGCAAGCAGATTTCTTGGGTTTTCAGGAATATCGTAGATATAGATGTAGAGTAGAGATCCTAGAACGGAGCCTTGGGGCACTCCTGCTTCTATTTGTCTGGTGGAAGATAATGTGTCATCTATTTCGACATCAACATTCCTGTTCCTCAGGTAGTTTCTCATTATCTTGCAGGTTTTGGTAGTGTAGCCTGCCATCGTCATCTAGTCTTTCATGCCAAACTCGATCGAAGATTCTCTAGACATCTAATAGCACTAATCCTGTGACTTGTTCATTCTGAAATCCTTCAGTGACATATTCAGTGATCCTTAACAGTTGAAGTTTTGTGGAATCAGATTAAGTGTTTGTTTTTCTTCATTTAAACTTTTTGCAATGACTCTCTCAACTATTTTTCCAAGTGCTGACAGTAGACTTATCGGCCTGTAGTTTTGTGGGAATTTTCTATCTTTCCCTGGCCGATTGAACACAATTACTTCTACTGTTTTCCATCTTTTTGGATAGTATTCTTTTCTTATCACTGTGTTGCCATGCTGGTTTGCGCTTTTCTGGGCATTTTTCGTAATATAAAGTTTGTAACCTGGTCAATCCTTGGAGCTTTCCTGTTTTTCAATTTCTTGATGATTTCTTTAATCTCTATTGGAGGCTATTGTATATAAACATATGGTATCTAAACACAATGCCGACGCTATAGAGAGGCAAGCATTCGCCAAGAAGACCTGTTCCGGTACCTTCCTGTAAGAAAAGAGCTTTCATGATGCGCTTACATCTGTGTTGATTTTCCCCTGATCTACATCCTCATAATTTTCCGTATGGGAAGTTGAAAGAAAATTCTTTTTATCAAATGTTCAAAGTTTTCATCTTGGATTTGTGTCAAGAAGTTTTGCTGATGTTTGTTATTATTTTGTGTGTTATTTTTTCAGTGGGTAAGAGTCCATCACCGTCAGATTTTCATACGTATGAAGAGGATAGTTCCGCTTCTTTTAGCGTTTGAAGCCGTTATAAAGCGAATGTAGAGGAACGTTAACTCCGTAGGACCCTTCTCCACTGAGTACATTAATTTTGGACGGCGAAGAGCTGAATTAGGACCTACCTGATATTCACTATAGTTTCTGGTCCACAATGACCGGGGAAAAGAGCGTCTACTTCAGCTATCACCGTGATAGTCGCGTCTCCTATCTCATTCCCTGACAAAGGAAGTACATGGGTTATCGTATCGCTCGGCAAAATGCAATAAGAGGCGCTGCTGTGCGGACTCAGCAGCTTCATCCCATTCGAGGTGCCAATGGTGATCTTCATCTGAAACGAAAATAGCAATTCACCATTTCAATCGAATGAAGAGTTTGTGGAAGCTTTCTCACAGGTAGACTGTAGTTCATGTAATTGAAAAGTAATATCCTCAAGTGTAATATTTCACCCCTTTTGATCGAATATGGTGTAAGTATTTCGACGAAAAATGGCTGAAAACTAGATATTTCTGCGGATGGTCCCATGCCCACGCCCTCACTGGGTGAAACACACAAAACAGTCGTTTTCCATTTTGTTATAGAATGTGGAATTTCTGCTGGGACTTGCTTGTAACTTCTGAAACAGAAATACAGACTCATTGGAAATTATTGAAACCATTGCAAAGATACCTATTGAACATTTTTGTGGAATATTTGGGGTTACTGGTTGACTATGTATATACAATATAAACATACAATTCAGTATATTCCGAATCTAAAATGCGGAAATACTCACCTAACAGGGGTAAGTTCCCATAACCAGGTTTCGGGAAAATAAGATCTTACAGAAACTTCCTGACCTTCGCTATGTACATTATATTGATCAGTCTGAAACGGAGCTAAAATGGACTTAATGTTTTAAAGAAATAATTCTAACTCCTGATAATCTCTATTCTATTCAATTCATGAAATATTTGGGTACCTGGACTGTATAAGGAAACTTTGGGACCTGCAATATGAAAGAAATGCGTATCATGGCATTGTTTTTAGCTTCTATAATTATGTATATACCTGTATAGCATGGCTTGGTTACTACTTTCAGATTAGTTATGACTACGGCACCGAATTTCTGAAAATAATAAGTTTTTTTCAATTAAAATCTGAAATACTTGATAATACTTACAGTTAATGTATCGTATGCATCAAAATCTTCGGAAAATGGGTAAACAAATCTTTTCCTTCGTCTTCGTGTCAAATCCCATTCTGTATCAGATGTTGGATCAGTATAAAAGGAAGGAACTGAAAACAAACTTAATTTTCTAAGCAGAGAAATGAGTTTGATCTTCATAAAATCGTTGAGATGATGACGTGATTTATCTCAATAAAGATTGATGTTCAATGAGAATCAAATCGGCTCAAACTTTGCACAATATTTTGGTTTTTCTTTCGCCCATCGACATATTTATGGAACTACCAAAATACTCAGGAATTCTTGTCATCTTCATTCTAATAGGCCTTTCAATGATGGCTTCAGTAGAATGATTACGAATTTACTCACCTTGAATACTCTTCTTATGTTGTGTTACGCAAGACTTCCTATTTGAAGTTGGTGGAGGTGGCTCTTGATAGAGACGTCTCAAGAAAGAATGAGCATTCAAATTGTCAGAAGCTCCCATAAATTCAACCGAAGAATCTACGGCTGAGATGGCACAGATTGAGGGGGTTGTAGTTTTGATGTTCAACATCGTTTTCGCTCCAGGATAGATCTTGGAATCTGACCAATAGGCTTGAACCTGGAAAGTTTGAGCTTCAAATCTGAGGAGTGCATTTTACCAATGCTTAACGACCTGGTAGATTTGAATAATTCTCCTTCGTTAAATTTGTTCAATCGTAACGACCGTCGAGAACCTAATTATACAGAGATCAGGTATGTAGACAACAACTCTTATATATAATTCTATTCCCCCTACCCTTTAGGAAGTAGGTATTTATTCCGACCAAGTGCAACAATGAGCTATTTACTAGTTGTCGGCCCAGATGAACCCACACACATCCATGTCGCAACAGGAACGACGGATGTCCTGGATATAGCAATAATGAAGAACGTGAGAAAAAACTACGAAAGCGAAGCAAGATGGATCTATCATCGGATCATTGCCCTGTGATCCTGACTTTGGAAATAGGAACTGACAGATCACCTACCAATAGGAAAACAATAAACTGAAAGAAATTCAAAGAAGTCTTCAAATCCAGAAGTGTGAAGATTAACAACGAAGAAGAAATAGATAAAGCAATCGAAGATCTAGAGAGAAGATTCATCGAAGCCCAAACACAGTCGAGTAAAACTAAACAAATACCGAAGAAAAGTCCTTTACCTGTAGACGTGCACATTTTACTGGAGGCAAAAAGGAAGACCAAGAAACAGCATAGATGGACACTACACCCAAATGACAAAACAATACTGAATAAACTAACCAACGAGGTGAAAGCCAGAGTCCGTGAATTATTTACGGAAGAATGGGACAAAAAGCTAGAGAATCTAGATACAGAAGATCGATCCTTATGGCAAATGGCATCAGCATTAACCGGGAAGAAAACGAAAACAAAGATTCCAAAAGTGACAAAAGAAAGTCAGACAGCAATTACGAACGAAGAAAAAGCTGAAATGTTCGCCAACTCGCTAACGCAACAATTCAAGCCGAATCCGAAAAACAACGACGACAAGTTATAGTAATAAGTCGGTAGAAGAAATTGGGAATATAACAGCCACCGACCTCTATGGAACAAAAGAAGAGATTAATGAACTAACCAGAGACGAAATAAAAGAAATTATTAGACAACTGAAAAACAGGAAGGGCCTCGGAATCGACGGAATCCAAAATAAGGCTCTCAAAAACCTACCAGATGAAGCGCAAAAAGAGACAGCAGAAATAGCCAGGGCTATGCTAGAAACAGGACATAACCCTAAAAATGGAAGACGTCTGACACAATACTGATGTGGAAACGAGGGAAAAAGGACAAAAACGCCCAAACCAACTATAGAACTATAAGCCTCCTTCCTGCACTGAGCAGAGTGGTAGAGAAGATGATATACAGAAGGATAGCAGATTTCGTGAAAATCAAGAAAATAATTCCAGACCACCAGTTCGGTTTCCGCACGGAACATTCGACGAAACACCAACTGGTCAGATTAACAGAAGATATAAAAGAATAAATGAACCCATCTGCAGACACCGGAGCCGTTTTCCTGGACATTGAAAAGGCATTTGATAAGATGTGGCACCAAGGTTTGATAAACAAGATAAGGATGTGGAAGTTTCCAGCCGAACTGACTAGATTGTCAAGCATACTTGAAGAAAAGAAAATTCAAAATCAACATAGATGATATGGGGTCAACCACCAGGAAAATTGAAGCCGGCGTACCACAAGGATCAATCCTAGGACCGTTGCTGTTGAACATATATATGTCGGACATAAATGAGAAGATGTAAGATTGCCCAGTTTGCAGATGACACTGCTGTATACTACTCCAGCAGAATGAGGAGATTCATAACGAAGCCACTCCAGATAGACGTAGACAGATTGATGAGCTATTTCAAGAAATGGAGGTTCAAGATAAATGCGAAGAAAACAGTTGCCATATACTTCGGCGGCACAAATTTGAAGAAGGAAACAGCAGGAAACGTCATGATAGAAAACCAGAAGATGGACTGGGAAGATGAAGGAAAATATCTGGACATGAACCTAGACGAAAAGCTGAAATTCAACAAACAAATGGAAGAAATAAAAAAGAAGACCAGGCTACTACATGGGTATTTATAACCGCTTCTAAATGCAAACAGCAAACTTTCGCTGGAAAACAAGATGAAGATAATTGAAACAGTACTAATACCAAGCATAACATAAGCAGGAGTAGTATGGTTCAATGTCGAAAGTAGCAAAAAGAAAGATCTACAAAGTACGTTGAATAAAATAATAAAGATAGCTGTAGGTGCCCTATGGTACGTCAGCAATGAACAAATAAAAGAAGAATTGAATATACCAACCATGGAGAAAATAATTGACAAACAAACCAAGAAGACAATCGAAACGATGAAAGAACACGAAAACAAAGAAATAAGAAGGATGGTAATGATACCAGTCAGAATCACAGACAAGAGGAAATATCTCTTGCAAAGAAGCCAATGACGAATAGCAAAGAACCATGCAGAAGAGAGGAGGACCTCTCCAAGTAATCAATAGAATAAAAAAAGGAAAATTTATATCAAAGGCGAAGGGAAGTAAATTCCAGTACTTTTCAAAAACCAGAACCTATGATGAAGCCATGATATGGCGAAACACGTGTAGTCGTTTTGTTAAACTCTCAATTAGTGAAAATCGTAGACTAAGTTAATTAGTGAACAAGTTAATATGGATTTTCTTAAAGTATCTGCCGAATCAATCAAATCGTTCAACTTTTCCACAAACAATTTATTGATTTTCGGTAATTTTTGAAGAAAACAGCACAATCGGGGCAGGAACTCTACGAACTTTGAGCACGTGAAAATATAATGTTCCTAATTCCAACAATAAACCTTTTGGATGTCTGATATGAAGGAAATACGATTGAATAAAATCACTGCGCAACTTTCCCACACCTGTTCGGTAGATTTATGATGATTTTTCGAATCATTTTGTACCTTGATAATGTAACAGCTGCATGTCGAAAAAGTCGAAATAATGACCAAAAATCGTCCACAACATTGCAGCAAGTATGTAAATGAACCTTTATAGATTATTTCCTTTAATTTTCAGTGTCAAATGAGGATTTCCTCCCAAAAACGACAAATTTAAATGACATGTAGGTAATGAAAAAAGAAAAATTGTTCTAGATAAACTAATAAGCAAGCCAACAAATCAATCCATGTAACCACAGAGAACACAAAATCCGTCATTCGCAACTTTTGACCGGTTTCGATTTACCAAGTCTCCAATGGGCGAAAATAAATTCGATGTAAGAAACAAAATGCCTCTGAACGAAACGCAGCGGCGATCGGAGAAATTTTCTCCACTCCTAGGAAATCGGTTCATGTACCTGCAGAGATTGGGAGACGGTTGCTTTAGGAGTGTACAGGTGGCGTGAGTGGAAAAACTTTCTCCAATCGCCTCTGCGTTTCATTTTTGAAGGCATTCTGTTTCTTACATCGATATCTTCGCTTAGCTAAGTCGAAATCGGTCTATAGTTGTGAATGATGGATTTGGTGTTCTCTGGGGGGATCTTCTGGGGTTACCTACATGAATCGATTTGTTGGCTTTCTTATTAGTTCATCAAGTACAATTTTTCTTGTTTCATTACTTATAATTTGAATCGTTGGAAAAACAGCCAATATATGTATTATTCAAATCCAAATCTGTTCATCAAAGGAGTAATATTTGATGGAGACTGAGGGAAGTGTTGAGAATAATTCTTGAAATGAATTCATATATATTTAGGTTAGCTTAAGTGAGGACACCACTGGAAATCCGGCGAACTAATAAGTTTTGAGCGATGGTAAATGGTTATGGAATTCCGCGTGAAAAATTTCAATATAAATATTTACCTTTATCAGGTTGGGGTGGGTTACACTCCGATATTACGAACTCTGATCAATTTGGCAATGTCACAGTCTAAGAAGTTTACCATCAAATAAGGTGAAACTTACTTTATTCCGAAAGCAGGGTCCTCTGTCAATTTCTCTAGTAGCCGATATCGTTTCTCCATTGCTACCAATATAGAAGAGTAAAATTTGATACTTTCCAATAATTTTACCATCCAAATTGAACCTTAGCACGAATTTATCAATGGTGGAACCATCTGTATTATACCTGTGTGGTGTACCTATAATATTTTTTAACTCGTCTCTATAGTTCATAGTTTTAGGTTGGATTTTTTTGGTGATTTTATTGACTGAGTATAGTTCTCCTTTACTCTTGATCTGAAACACAGTACTATAATGAAGACTCATTTATAACACATATTGCAATAAATACTCACAACAGAATAAAAAGTAACGTTTTCCGAGTCCCGTAGTCTGTCGGTAGTGTATATCACCAATATTTGTTGTATTGGTCCACATTGTTTATTCAGGGCAATATTCGGTCTCAACAAAATGTAATCGTTGAGGGAAGAGTAAAGACGGACTACAAGTAACCGATCCCCTATCAACGTATGATTCAAAGACCTGGCCTGGAAAAATATTTATATAATTCTGAACAAGCAAATATCAAGCTGCTATGATATCCAGAATATTTGTATTATAAAATGCTCGAGCTTATATTGAAAAATTTTGGTGGGTTTCTGACGTTCACTATAAGCTTTCCCATGTAGAGCACTGGATTCTCGTTTTAAATATCGAAACGCCTAACCTTGTACGTTTGCCGAATAGATAAACCTATCCTTAGCAACTCACAGTGTCAATTTTATAATGGATTATGAGCAACACATTTGAAGTTAGAAACATCAGTTAGTAAAAAAATCACTTACAGTAATCGTCATATGAACGACAGCACTCTTCAAAGGCAATATACTGAAATATGTGCTGTTCTCATTGTCAAGGGTGAAATTCCTACATTTCTCATTGTTCAAATAGTTCCAACTCTTCTTGATTGCAACGTTGTAGCAAATCTCGACTACATGATTTCTGAGGTCCTTGTGGACATTGCTGTACTGCACTTTCCCATGATATGGCAATCCTGGCTGAAACACATTCTCCGAAACAATCTTCATATGATACTCCTTTAGATCTACGGGTATTTTAACGTTGTCCAAAACTATTTTGTCAGTACCGTATTCTATTACTGTAGCAGTAACTGAAAGTTGGACTTTCGGGTCGTACATTGGGTATTTCCTCTTCATATCCATGAGCTTCAGTTGACTATTTTTCAGCTTGAATTCGGCGCATCCATTCGTCATCTGAAAATAATGGCTCCTTTTCATTCATTTCAACTTACATGTCCCAAAATGTATGTACAGTGGAAATACGAGCTCTTTATTCGAGAACATAGAATGATTCTACGATTTTTCGATTCTGAGTTATAGGCGAGAATTGATTATTATGAGGATGTGCTTTTCTTCAAAAATGTATTTTCAATTTGGAATAGTTTGCTTGAGAAAGAGCAGTTCGGCAATCGAGATTCACAAATCAACATTCAAGTTATTTAATATATTTGAGAGAGTAAAAATTCGAAAAAACAATAGAAGTTAAAAACGAAAAAATGAAAAGATGTCTGAAGATCAAATATCAACATAAATCTTGATAATTTGCTAAATTTGATTGGGATATGAAACATGAAACCAAGAATGAAAGTGAAAAAATAGAACATATAGATGAAGATTCTGGCAAGAAAATAGCAGCAAAAAACTATAATGAAAAGGAAAATAACCAAGAGAATACAAGAGAAATTGAAAAACAAATGAATGAAAATGAGAGAAGATATAAGCGTATGGAAGGAGTTTTCAAGACAGATTTATTTGAAGTGAACCGACATTATTATACTTATACAATAGCTCATTGAGATTTGGTGTTGGTTGCATTCAAATTACCTGATGAATTTCATAAAGAGGTTGCATGTTTCCACCCGTATCGGTCACTTTGACGAAAGCCTTTCCCTTGACTTCCCGCTCAAAGTTGTACTTTGAACAAATTTTCAATTCCAAGAATCTGCTGCCGTAGTATATCACTTTTGGATGTGAAATGTCGATGTTAAATCGTGGCAGCACGTATTTGCTCACCTCGAAGTGTTTCGTTTCGCCGTTAACTTCTACTCTCCATTTTCCCTAGAAAATATTATTGAGATTTAGGATATGTGAATTATGCCATTTTTTTTTATTGAATTATATTCAGAAATTAAAAAATGAACAACAATTCTTGATGTCGTTATTTTTCAAATTCTGTGAATTTGTATTTATAGTAATGTAACGAACTTAGGCCGGACCTGTCGTGACTCTCGAGCGTTCTAGACGCGATCACGGCGTTCTGGACAGACCGCGATGTTCTAGAGGATTCGAGAAAAAAATACATAAATCGACATCGGCCGGAAGCGTAGCAGTACTAGATAGCGTACAGATAAATTGAGTGTATATAATTTAAAATAAGTGAATCTTAAATAATTTATTCAAGAAGAATTTGACATTTTCCTAATCCGTGAATGTTCATTAATTGGTGAAGTGGTGTAGAGGTACTGGTGGTTTGAAAGAATACTTTGAATCGATCCTGTTGGTGAGTTTTTGAACTCCGTTCTTTTCAATTTTTCATACATGTCATTGTGTTCTCAAAAGGTTATATCTTTCTGTCAGGAGATAGGTAAAACCCTTCAAAATAAAAGATCTGGAACAAGAAAAAATAAAAAGATGAGTTATCTCGTACTCCCGAATTAGAAAGCCTTTTGAATTCTTCTCTCGTTTTGAAGAATTCCTTGGACCGATGAATATTTCCGGGTTCTGGTTGAGATTTGATAGGTGCGATTCATCGGAAATCTCCGGTTCTCGATGGATTTCTCAAATTAATTAACGATCCCTTCGATGAATGAAAGGCGCATATGCTTTCTTTGATCTATGTATAAGTTATACACACACATCTTCACAGTTAGTTATCGAAAGTATCTTTCTATCACAATTGGTAGGTACCTTATTGTTTTTCCAGTTGACTGTATACTTCGGAGAAAAGTTGTAAATATCGTAACAAGGTATCGTGTTAACTGCCCTTACTAAAAAAATCTGTGTGGAAGTTAAACTTTTTTCCCACTATCAATACACAGGAGGTTGTCAAATTCAGAATACTGGCCAATAACCAAATGTTATTAGGGATTGAATTTCCCTGTTCGACTGAAAATAAAATGGTGAAAATGTTTACCGGCTTAGCATCTTTATAGATATCGTGTTCCAATTGTACCAGGCCTGCTGTGGTTGAAATATTTTCCCACACTGCTACAGAAATATCTAATGGGTTTCTGATCCTCACTTCATCAATCTGTAAAAAAAACTACAATTTATTCAATTGCAATCATGAAACAAGAAAAGATTGTTCTAGATAGACTAATAAAGCAAGCCAACAAATTAATACACGTAACCCATAGAACATCATATTTATCCTTTCCATCTGTAAACCGATTTCGCCATACATGGCTTGTAATATTTGGGAATACTCAAATTCAAAATTAAATGGGAATATTTAAATGCGGTTACATTTCTCGGATGGAAAAAAGTCCAGACCTTCGTATATACATTGTGTTATTCTGTATGTAATCAAAACGGATGTCGTTAGCTTTAAGCAGAGTGATAATTTTGGAGACCACCCGCAATTACGATAATCCACGTCTAAAGGCGAAGCCATACCTTGGCAACTTTGTAGTCGCTGAAATTGTTTATGTCTACAGTAGATAGGGCAGCGGCGATTGATTTCATGGGAAAATTTTGAAGCAAGAATGTTGCTGTGTAAGCGTCTGGACGCCCACTCAGGAGTTGTGGGTGGGGGGTAGAGTTTACCTTTGAGGGACTCTGGCAGTGCAAGGGGCAGTAGTGACCTGTCGAGAACGGAGAGCAGGTCACAAACTCGCGAGTGAATAGTGGACTTGGGTTAAGTCCGTCGTTCGGAAGTGAAAAGAAAGCCGGTTAGAGTCCGAGGGTAGTTTTTGGTCGGGGACCGTGGGCAGTTGTTGTCGGTTGGAGGGTGGCTCGGGAAGAGTCAGTGGAGAACTCGGGAGAGAAAAATTGTTATGAGTCTGGGACTCGCGTTAGGGGTAGTTCGATAGTCGGTGAGGTGCCACGATAGGTACAGAATTAAGGTTCACTATTCGATTCAGAAGGAGTTTCTCGCGGAAAGGGGACTCACTAAGAGTAAAATCGTACGACATCTTCAGTCAGAGGCCGGTGTAGAAAAATAGTTCAAAAATGTTCAGTCGAGGATTCTATTAGAGTTCGGATTAAGGAAGTAATTGTGTTAGATCGTGGAAATAAGTGCTTAAGAAGTTTTATTTTGAGTAGAGTTAAAAGCCGTATTTCGATTCGGGAGTTCGAATAAAAATAAAGTCGATATCGCGTGTGGGTGGATTTGTTTCCAAATAGGTACAAAAAGGAATTAGGTGGTTTGCAGGCCAAGGTAGGAAAATTCAGTTCAAAGTTTTAACCCCTATGAATGTGAATGGTGTTATTGTAATCCCCAATATTATTGATATCTCGATCCGATGTTGATTTGATGTATGTTTGATTTTACGTACGGAATTTGAATATTTTAGTTGCATTTGATTATTTGACCCCTCGTACATTTAGATTAGTATGTTTATAAGAAGTAACAGTTTAATTGTCTGATTTAATTACGATTATGAGAAATTAGGTGAATGATAGATGTTTTATTTTGATGTTCTTTTTGATGTCTGTGAAAATTTCGATTTTATATACGCATTTTACCATCATTCTTCGTGAATATAATATGTTTTTTCAGAATTTCGAGGTTTTCTTTCCTGAATACCTGTTTCTCAGAAAGATAAAACGAAAGACTCCCATGAACCCAGACCATTCCGGAAAATAGATGAGATATGGTGACAGCGGGATAATTTAGGGTAACAATAAAAATTCCATCTTAATAACGTGAACTATTGATAAGTGTACAAGGCATTTTCTAGCCAAACAACTCAGGTTATAGTGAATTGGTGACAGCGGAGTACGATTGATAACGGTAGAAACCCCCGGTTTATTACTCATCAGTACAGCTGGCGCAGGATAAACTCGATGTGGCAAACAGGCTACCCAAATAACAGAACGCGATGGCGATCAGAGAAAATTTCTCTACTCACGCCACCTGTCCGCCGCAAGTGCAACTGAATACATTCCATGATGGTCCATGTGAAGATTTCTTGACAATTTTTTCTTGTTTCATGATTGTAATTGAAAACTTTAAATAGACAACCAATATATATTTCAGTCAATTATTCAGACGAATAAGAATGTAGCTTAAACCCGTATTTCCACATGTGACTACTGAGCCGTAATATTTACGGTTTGGTTAATTGTTGGTTTTTGTCAGGGGAGCCAAGAAATCTTCTAACAAAAAAATGGAGATTGAGGGTAGAATGCTCATACGTCTCTAGTTACTCAAGTCATCAATATCGCCTTTCTCGAATAGCGTTTCATTATAACCATCTTTAAGTTATCTGGAAATATCTGAATGGACGATAGGGTAAATCGATGCCTTCAAGACTTTAATTAACATAACCTTAAGGTCTACTGTGCCCTCCATCAGAGCAGTTTTCGCAAAAGCGCTACCTACAGCTCACCCTCCAGCTCCAGAGCTCCAATATGAACTCCAGTTTCTGAGAGGGCTTGAAGGAAGTCAGATCCTCGTTCCTTCTATAATTCTCTTGTCCAAGACATTCTTTGCGCTGGCTTGCAATGGCGAGGCATTCTGTAACCAGGTGAACAGGAGTTTCCTCCTTTTCCCCACAGAATCTACACTCGTCAGTTTCTGATAAGCCCATTCTCATCATATGCTTCTTAAGGCGACAATGTCCTGTGAAGAAGCCAGTAAGAAGGTGTAACTTATTCTTATTGAGATCCAAATATTTTTTAGATCATGCAATTTTAAAGTTTCGAAGGAAATTTTTGGAGTGATCCATTCCTGGAAGATTCCTCCAGAGTGCTTCTCTTTCAGTCTCTTCCTTCTCCGAAAACTCTTTTTCATAGGTATATTTGCCTATGCCACAGAAAGGTTTTGAGCCAATAAGTGGCGTTTGTACTCCCTTTCTGGCAAGTGTATTGGCCTCGTCGTTGCTTTGATTCCCGAGTGACCAGGAACCTAGACTAAAGAGACCTTGCTATTTTTGCCTACTTCATTAAGTTTCCTTCGGCACTCTCATATCAGCTTTGAGTCGATGACACCGGAGTTCAATGCTTCGATAGCAGCTATCAGAATGGATCACAATGTCACATCCTTGATAGTTTCTTTCCAGGTTTATATCTATGCATCTTTTGATTGAAAGTATTTCTGCCTAAAAAACACTCGAGTAGGAGCCTAACGATAGTGTACCCTTGGTTCTTGCCCCGTACACTCCAGCACCGGCCCCTATCGTGGTTTTAGAATCATCTGTATACCATTTTAGTTGAATAAGTGACCTCATGTTTAGGCTTAGCAAAAATAACTGTGTAGTTTGTCCTGGAGTTCTTTAATTTCCTTAGAATATTTGAAACTTTTTGTTGATGAGAATAATGAGAATAATCATGGAGAATAGACAACTGAATGATACAGTCGGACTAGTCGGCGAGAGGTAACACTTTGTTCTCAAGAACCACGAGAACATCATAGCAATACTACAAGGGACAAGGGATGGGACCAACTTCTCAGATGATTCTGTCAATCTCTATCAATGAATACATTCTGTTCTGAATGAACATCTATCTCGTGGTAGACCGTATTATTTATATGATTAGTATGAAAAGATATTCAGAACAGTTTAGTTTATCAACCGTCACGTTCCATTGAATGCGTAATTGATTATCGACTAACAAGAATAAAGAAACTTCCGGGATAGTTTTATGTATCTCGAGGTGATAATAAAAATTGTAAACAATTCACATGATCTTTGTGGCTCATCGCACCTCACATGGAACTTTCTCAAAATTTTTGTTCGGGATCGAGTGAAAGGAAATACTGTTTTGGTGTCATTAAGGCGCTGGTCTCCCTGAACACCCGCGACCGACGACTTACGCGGAGCCACCGCCGTAAACTTCCGAATGATGTGTTCGGGAAACCACGGGCACGGTTCTGAACGTCGCACGCGACGGTTGAGAGAGACCGTGCCCTTTGTTTCCCGAATATATCATTCGGAAGTTGACGGCGGCGGCTCTGCGTAAGTCGTCGGTCGCGTTTCCGGGAGACCAGCGCCTAAAGCCCATTGGGACAAATTTTGATGGCAGTTTTTTCGAGACCTTAGTGGAAACATTAATTGGTGAAATGGTCAGTCCTGGGTCATTTTCGTTCGAACGGGGAATGTGAGGGCGGTTTCGGCGATTTTATGGGTTTAAAGGAATTCGGTTCAGGGGGCTCTGGAAATCGGTCCTGATGCTCATCCAGAATATCGGCACAGGCGGGTTAAAGAAAATTTTGTTAACACACGGCCTCCGGTTCGGAACCGTTTCGGGGATTGATCGGAGTTATATCAACAAGTTTTATGTAGGCTTTTTGGAATTCGGATTAAGGTTTAATTAGAGGTCTGGCTCATCCAGACCTCGAAGGTGCCCTGAAAATTTCAACACCCTTTATCTCTTATAGGTAGGTTCAGGCTGAGGGTCCACACACGCGTCGTACAGTTTGCCCATATCAGATTTTCGGTATACCCAAATTGCACCGAAAAAACTATATTTTTTTGTCTCTCTCAAATGAAAAAAGTATATATTAAATATCATATAGATGGGAAATCCCATGAGGAAAACTGCCGGAGCCTATATTACGACACCCCAATTGAAGCTCTTTATAGTTTGTAGATGTAGAAAGTTAACCGCATGTATCGGTTCGTTTAGAGAAGAATATTTTCAATTATTCACCTTGTACTGGTCAGGTGGCAGCAGATCATCATTCAGTATCAAAATCCTCAGCCTTATTTTATCCCCTGGCTTGTACATGGTACGGTCGAGTCCAATGATAGTGTGCTTTTTATCTGGATAAACCAGGACAGGGTCCTGATTATGCGATCCATAAATAATGCCATCCAACTGAACTTGAACTTTGACACTGACATACTGCGGTGAATTTTTATGGTGTAAGGGCACCGTCACATGGAAGCAGCTATATTCTGAAGGAAATTAAAACAATCATTATGCAACCAAAACACATTTTGTATTTATTCTTCTTCTTTATTCTATATACAGCTCATACACGCGAGTGAAAAATAAATTCGAAAGCAATAAATTATCAACATGAAAAATATATCGAAAATCCTCACGAAGAATGAGCAAAGCAGTAAGTATATAAATTCAACTTGCAACCAGCGTGATGAAAGGAAAAATATATAAGAAGTCATGCCAACAGAAATGAAAACTCAAAACATTGGAAAAACTGTTTTGGAGCGCTCGTACTACTTACACGAGGGCTATATCATTTCGTCACGATGTCTGTATTTTTCGAATTTTGAGCCGAAAATGGTCTCAATCGACTATGTTCGACTCGCACGATAACTCTCGAACGGATCAACCTAGAGACTTGAAATTTTCAATGTAGGTTCAGATCCCAAATGCCTCGGTTAAGTTCGTTAATGGGCAGAATTCCACCAGGGGTTCCATAAATTTTGTTCTCCTGATTACTTCGAAACTACAGATTCGATCGAGATGAAACTTTGCACTCGAATGGAGAATGAGGTGTTCAAGCTACATGTGGAATTTTGTCCAGATCGCATGACCAGAACCATAGAAATCATAGAAAATTGTAACTTTTGAACGGAAACGCCTAGGGACTTGAAATTTTCAGGATAGGTGAGGTTCTGGAATGTCGTGATGACGTTTGTCTATGAGCAAAATTATTCTTGGGGTTCCGTAAATATGGTCGTTTGAAATTTAGTTTTCTTGATAATTCAAAACTTCAGATTCGATCGTCACGAAATTTTGTATACTAATGGAGAATGATATTTTCAAGCTACATTTTGTCCAGATCGCTCGACCAGAACCATAGAAACCATAGAAAATCATAACTTTCGAACGGAAAGGCCTAGGGACTTGAAATTTTCAGGATAGGTGTGGATCTGAAATGTCGCGTTCACGTTCAACAACGAGCAGAATTATACTAGGGGTTCCGTAAATACGGTCGTTCAAAATATTTTTGTTTTCTCGATAATTTCGAAACTACGGATTCGATCGAGATGAAATTTTGTATTTTAATCGAGAATGATATATTAAAGCAATATTTTGTCCAGATCGCATGACCAGAACCATACAAACCATAGAAAATTGTAACTTCTGAACGGAAAGGCCTAGGAACTTGAAATTTTCAGGGTGGGTTTGGATCGCGAATATCGCAGTCACGTTCATCAATGAGCAAAATTAGACTAGGGGTTCCGTAAATATGGCCGTTCAAAATATTTTTTTCCTGATAGTTTCGAAACTACTGATCTGATTGGAATGAAATTTTGCACCTAGCTGAGGAATAATGTTTTCAAACTACGTGCAAAATTTTGTCCAGATCGCATCACCAAGACCATAGATACCGTAGAAAGTTCTAGCGAATTATCGAAAAAAAATTGATCAGCTGAAGCATTGACATGAAGTCTGGAGTTTCGCCTAAGTTTCAGAAATTTTTTGACAGCTGTCGAAAATACCTTCAATTGGTTTCTAAAACTGGAAAATGCGAATCCACCTACAAGGTGCATGTACGAGCGCTCTAAAGCTCCTGCCTTCACGGCAGTGCTTTTCGTATTTTTTTTTGTTAATCTTCGATGAATAATCAAAATTTCTCAATTATATCAATCTTGTTTTCACATCTTTTGGTACTCATCAATAATTATATACATTTTCATGTATCATATTTAATTCATTAATCGAAACATGATGGCGCAAGCCCTGTACAAAATATAAATCTTCCTTTTTTTCTTCAATTAGAATCGAGGATCTGAACAAATTCAGAGAGTGAATATTCAGAAGCACTTATTATATTAAAATATTTTTTTGTAAAGTTACGCTACATTTTTAACTATGGACCTCGAAAAGGAACACCGAACACTTATTCGACCAAAACAAAGAAAATCACGCTGCGTAACATACTGCTCCAGAAGCTGTCCTCGGGTTTGCTTCATCGACTTTCCCTACTGAAGTAATGCGTTTTCTAGGAAAATCCTCACATTTACTTTGTGGGAAAGAGTGGTGGAAGCTCAGCGCATCACGTGGACCACGTCGGAAAAAACACGTCCGAAAAATATTAAGTATAAACCTAGAAAAATTATCTGCAAGTGTTGCAAAAAGATATATGAAATTTCGTTTTCACCGTTACCTCAATCCAGACCCGAAATGTATTTTTCTTCGATTTTCGAACCAAATTTTTTTTTTCCTCAACCATTTGAAGATGATGCTTCGCATCGAAACACGTGTCGTGGAATTTAGCCCAATATAGTGGAAATCATATTAGTTATTCTATTGTGAAGTTTTTTTTTCATTAAAACCGAGATTTGATACGTAATCATCGAAAAACTATAAAAATGCTGTGGAAAATTTGAATGAATCAACATTTGTTGGACAATAATCGCCAACTTTTGAAACAGTCACCAAATTTCTGAACTTCCTTAAATTTTGTGGAGCAGTATACATGGTGTTTCCAAATAAGACGTGAACCTTGGAGGACGTGTTAGTATGACACAATTGCTGTCGTTTGAGCCATATTTATTGATAACCAAAAATCAACAGTTTACGAGTTATTTGAGTTCTTGTGATTTTCAAAAGATTTCCCACCTCACTTCATTTTTCGTAAATTTTTTCTACGTTGACCAAATTTGATTATAATTTGGAATTATTTTCATCAAAGAAGGATATTATATGCATGAAAAAAGCAAAACTATCCTGTTTTAGATGTTGAAGAAGAATTAGTATGATTTGAAACTTGGTATTTGAAGAATACAAAAATCAATTTCTAATATCATTTTGCCTGCAACTTTTGAATTACACAATTTATGCATGAAAAAATTATTTTAAAAACTTGCCAATTCGTTCTTTATTCCCTAAAAAAGTTTCGTTGCAGCAGATTTTTGAACAACCTGTCATAAAAAATAGTGATGTAGCGTTAATGGGAGCAATCGCTTATCTTTTGATAGGTCCTTACCATCTACCTGATAACTCAAACGGAGAAAACTGAAAGAAACCGTTACTTACAAAGAAGTACAACCATTTGTATAAAAATTCTATCAGCATATTTTGCGACAAGTTGATAATTACCAAGTTCTATTATTTTGTCGGTGTAATGGTGAGTTTCTTTATACTTGATGTCGATCTTTATTCTCGAAGGCGGAGTAGCACCATGAATGGTGAGGCAGACCAACTGTTTCCTTCCAGAAATCATTCTCTGTGGCATGGTGAACAAAAATCCGGGATCTCCAAATCTGAGTTCCATGAGCTCACTAGGACCAATGAAAATTACATGAATTTATATGAAATATTTGTATATCAATATAATATGTACTAATTTTAATGCTCAAACATCAAATCCACCATGAACAGAGGCACCAGCTTAGCATCTACAAAATTGGTAAAAAAAAAATGGAAACTTTTGAAACAAAATTTCGGAACTTCCTCAACTTCATAAACAGTATATTTTCAACTGCCTCACTAGCGTCAACGTCAAACCCGGATAATTTCACCTGCGAATATCTCTTATTCTCCGAATAAGGTTATCGTCGTTCGAAGTCGTGAATATGGAATAATAACGAATTCTTTCGGAAAATGAACAACATAATTCACCAAACGTAAAAAGTCGATAAAAACAAGAACAAAAATATCGTACTGACATCTCTATCCCTCAAGAAAACTCTTATTCGTCGAACGACGAATAACTATTCGGCGGATAAGGGTCATTAGCAGGGGAAAGACCGGGACAAAAGAAGAAAATAAATATTTTGTGAATTATTGATAGGGAGATAACGAAGTATAATTCTTAGCGTTTTCATCTCCAAAATGCCTTTCAGTTATATTGTTTGTTTTTCGAATAATTGTATACAATGTTATTCCTTTCGAGAGCTTGGCTCTACCAGATCCTACACCGGGTTTTGTCGGCGATTATTTCTTAGATATTATGTTGGTTGGGAAGAAAGAGCGATTGGTACCAGTCTCAATCTCACCACACGTTTAAATCAGGAGATACACATTTTTGAAATCATAATAATTACTACATGATGAACTAGCATGTTGAAAACACTGTTAGTAAAGCTACAAGGGCTTTGATGGCGTGCAGAAGCCTATCCGGTAAAAGATGAGGTTGTGTTGACGCCTATGGTAGTTAATTTAATTTCGGAAGCGATATTGTTTGCACATAATATGCACCGCACCTGGGTAGATTATCATTTTTCATGTTGGTCAGTCGTCGTTTAATTTTCGAAGAATAACAAAGGCGATTTCGTTGATCAAATTTCGATTATTTTGGATTAGTTCTGATTTGGAATTCCAGTTTATTTTCGAACATTGCTATTGTGCATTATAAGGTTGTTCGTTTATAACAGATATTTCCACCTGATTTTTCTTCGTCCCTTTCCCCTATATCAGTGGAATATTTTCAAAACAGCAAGTTACTGCAGAATTAGGTAAGTCAAAGTTGTTTTTTCGTTTGGTATTTTGGATACAATTCATTAAAATAACCAACTAGGTTGTAACCCTAAAATACTGCGATGTATGTACGACATGATTTTGAGACTAATAATAACTTATGGGGCAGTCGTCTGATTTGCTAAGGCAGAGCAGACAACCACGAGGAAAATACTCGACAAGGTATAAAGGCTTGCCAGTGTTTGCATCACTGGAGCTATGAGAACGTGCCCGACAAGAGCACTTGAGGTCATCACAGATCTCACTCCTCTACATCTAGTGATCAATAGGGAAGCCCATGAGGCTATCCTTAGAATACCATTGTAGTATACAGATGGTTCTAAAATCACGATAGGGTCCGGCGATGGAGTTTACGGGGCAAGAACCAAGTGCACACTATCGTTAGGCTTCTACTCGTGTGTTTTTCAGGCAGAAATACTTGCAATCAAAAGATTCATAGATATAAACCTGGAAAGAAACTATCAAGGGTGTGACATTGTGATCCATTCTGATAGTCAAGCTGCTATCAAAGCACTGAACTCCCTGTATCATCGACTTAAAGCTGATATGAAGGAAACTTAATGAAGTAGGCAAGAACAACAAGGTCTCTTTAGTCTGGGTTCCTGGTCACTCAGGAAACGAAGAGGCCAATACACTTGCCAGAAAAGGAGCCCAAACGCCACTTACTGGCCCAGAACCTTCCTGTGGTATAGGCAAATGCACCGATAAGAAAGAGTTTTTGGAGAAGGAAGAAACTGAAAGAGAAACACTCTAGAGGAATTTTTCAGGAATGGATCACTCCAAAAAGTTCCTTCGAAACTTTAAAAGTGCAAGATCCAAGAAGAATTTGGATCTCAATAAGTATAAGTTACACCTCCTCACTGGCTTGCTCACAGGACATTGTAGCCTTAGAAAGCATATGAGGGCTCAACAGAAACTGACAAGTGCAGATTCAGTGAGGAAGAGGAGGAAACTCCTGTTCACCTGGTTACAGAATGCCTCGCCATTGCAAACCAGAGCAAAGAATGTCTTGGACATGAGAATTACAGGAGGAACGAGGATTTAACCTCCTTATTTATACTGGAGTTCATTGGAGCTCTGGAGCAGGAGGGCGAGCTGTAGGTAGCGCATTTGCGAAAACAGCTCTGATGGAGGGCACAAAAGACCTTAAGGTCGCAGTGGAATGTAACCTCCTTACCTAACTATAACTATAACTACATGATTACTAGTATATTTATATTATCATCCAATGAAAAATATTTGAATTTCAAACAGAAATTTTGCCGGCAAAGGTCAATTCGAATATCATTTTCTGATTATTATTGAATATTGTCATTATTCAGTTTTATGTAGAAGAAATTTGTGAATCATTTGAATCATCTATAAAATAGGTTGATAATTTTGTCAAATGAATCTTTTAATATTGAATTCAATAGCAGACTGATTGTTACTAATATTGAAATTTCACATTTTCAGAAAATCATCTTCTGAACTATAAGTTTTCCAAGGTGAAGACAGGTAGCAATCAATTCCTTATGAAAAAGTGCCTCAGCAAAATCTGTTATTGGGCCTGAAGTAAAGTTTTACCCTTCCGAAAGTGAATAAAATGCCCATAAACCCCTCAGTTTGGACATTTAGTATTTTTCGGAAAACTATCATAGTTGTTTCTTGAATACCGACTCTTCAGCTTGAATGAGTGCCCGTTGAATTTATTGTTGAATGTTATACTTACTACTATATACAATATTGTATCATATCACAGTATTTATAGAACAATAACTCACTTCGATATCGTAATATTGCTGGCCCCAGATTCCAATAACAATCCAAAAATTAAAACGATCACTCCCAGAACAGCCATATTCGCACCAATCACTCATTCATGAAATTTAAATCCACGCTACGTTTCGATAATGAATAATGGCTTTGGGGACAACTTGAACACATCCGCTGCATTCTGCCTCTTATCGTAAACTGCACGTTTAAAAAATTAACTGTGACCTTTGCCAGATAAATGATTTTTTCGTAATAAAGGATGCCTTATTATTCCGGATGATAAGGAGCTGCATGCAGGAAATGGTCGATAGATGACTTTCAACTGCACATAGTGTTTACTATATTTCTAAAGCGACATTCTTGTTCGGATATTTTCATTACGATGGGATTGCAACATATAGTAGATACAAAGTGTCCCTTGTCTATTCATTGCAATCATTGCATCAATGTTGTATTTATTTCAAAGCATACCGCTGGAGAGGTAATTGGGTGTATACCGACATCTCGGTTGTGATCAAACTTTTTACCAGAATTGCTATTTCTGAGAATAGTCTAACAAGAATGAAATTTATACTTGGTGATCCAAGTTTTAGCGTCACTCCTATGTTTCGAATTTTGTATAAACATCAAGATCTAGATATTGAATACTAAATTTTCCGTGGAGATCTTCACTTCAAATGTTGGAAAAGTGACCAAAGAAGTGTCGGACTATAGTGAGGGTTTTGCGGTAATGGCGTATATTCGAAAATAAGATAACTCAAAAACTACACAAAATATCATATTAACATAACATAACATTTATTAATTCTCAGCGTCAAATGCCTCGACAGGAAGATATAAGTAAGTTCATTGTAAAATAAATTGGTATTGGGACCTACTTCTTCTTCGAGTGCCGCCGTTATCGGAGATTGGCTATCATCATGGCGATTCTTTGAAGCAGCCGCACGAAACAGAGACCATGTGCTCTTCCCGAACCATTGTCTCAAGTTCTTCAACTACGATGTCCTGGAACCCTCTGTCCTTGGATTTTTCCCTGCGTGATGAGATGTAGCAGTCTGTATTTATCATTTCTCATCACAGGCGATTACGGGGGGTAATTACCCCCCCCCCAGGTATTTTCAGCACTCAATACATAATTTAGTTCCTTCTAAATCCCAAAATACGGTCACTACCACACCACCCCCCCCCCCCCAAGCTCAATCTCTGGTTAGAAAATACGGTCACTACCCCTCCCAGACTAAATCTCTGGGGGAGCGCCACTGTCTCATCACGTGACCAAAATACTTCCTTGGTTTGATGATTTTATAAAACAAATTGGAAAATAATTTTATCAATTTCGAATGCTATAATATTATCGATTAGCTCTGAATTCTAGGTATTTCTTCAGTCTTGTGATGGAATGGCTGCGAGTTTTTCATTAATTCAGAAGATATTTCCGCTAGTGTTTCAGGTAAACCATCATTTACCTACTCAAAGTATGAGATTGATGAATGGGTCTTAAAATTTCAGATGTCTGAGAGCACTATTCGAAGAATTATGGTTAAAAAATTATAAAAAGCACTGCCGTGAAGCCAGGAGCTTTTTAGCATGAGGGCTCTTTCATCCACCTTGTAGGTAGATTCGCATATTCCAGTTTTATAAACCAATTGAAGAAACTTTTGACAGCTGTCATGTGACCAATTTTGTTTTCGATAAGTCGCTAGAATTTTCGACGATATGTATGGTTCTGTCATGCGATCTGGACAAAATGTAGATTGAATATATCATTCTCCATTAAAATACAAAATTTCGTCATGATCGAATCCGTAGTTTTGAAATTATCAAGAAAGCTGAATTTCAAACGATCATACTCACGGAACCCCCAGTCTAATTTTGCTCATTCATGAACGTGACTGCGACATTCGGGATCTAAACCTATACAGGGTGTTTCATTGGTAAATGTACATACGTTAACCTGAGGTAGAGCTACCCTGGACGAGTCCAAAAAACATATATGTGATAGGTCTAATTAATTTCATAGCCGAGATACAGGGTGATTTATGTATTCATCAATTTTTTCAATTGCTTATAACTTTCGAACTATCCAGTATAATCGATTGATATTTGGAACGTAAAACACACTTCCATGGTTGAATCAATTCATTATTGAATTGATCAGAAAATCCAGGTCCGTATCAGAAAAATATGGCCCTTTTCGCAAGCGGAGATTCAACACCCTGTATGAAGGAATATTGAAATTTTATCAAAATATTCGGAAAGAGCAGAAAATTTTAAATAGGCATCTGTAGATTTCAGTGTCCCGCACGTCGTTTGACCCATCAAAATGTTTGTCTAAAGATTTAATTCGATAGTAAAATTCCAATCACTTCACAATAATGTCTTACATTGAGATTCAATTCGAAAAATTGTGTGTTGGGCTGATGGAATAATTGTATTTTCGTCATATTCTGATGAATAATTTCAAGAATTTTTCAGAAAAATATTGATTTTGAAAAATTTATTCTAAATGATCAATGGTGAAAAAATAACTAAACAAATGAGTAAACAAGACTACATGTGGATTTTATTTAGCCCATCGATGAAAATTCCTCAAATTGAAGGCTCCATCCCTCTGAAATATGGCTCTTCATGGGCGGAAGAAAATCCACACACAGTCAGCTACATGAAATCCCAGTACAAATTTTCAATTAATGTATTGTATGGAATTTATAATGATCGATTGATTTGGCCTCACATTCTGCCAAGACGTCTTACTGGTGATATTTATTTGGATTTCCTTCGAAATCATCTGCCTGTACTACTCGACGGTACGAACATTGCAAGAATGTATTTCCATGATGGGGCTCCCTCCATTTTAGAGCTTTTGTTAGGAACTTTCTGGATCAGAACTTTCCAAATATGTGGATAGGCAGAGGTGGACCGCATGCATGGCCCCGTAGATCACCAGATTTCAATCCTATCGATTATTTCGTTCAGGGTTATTTGAAATCTTCAGTATGTGCGTTTGAGATTGAAAGTGAGGATATTCTCCTACAACGAATCGAAGTTGCCTGCAATAAGATCCGTTGTGTTCCAGAAATGATCAAAAAGGCTATAAGACGTAATTTGAGAAGAGCAAGAATGTACATGGAGCAAATCAGTGGCACTTTTGAGCAACTTTTCTGTGATTTCTGTGATTTCTTGCAAATGTTTTACTTGTTTACTCATTTGTTTATTTATTTCAACTTACTGTCGATCATTTTGCATGACTGAATCAAAATCCATATTTTTCTGAAAAATTCAAATATTACTTAAAAGTATAAAAAATACAAATATTCCATCAGTCCAACCCAAAATTTTTCGAATTCAATCTCAATGTACGACATTATTCTGGAGTAAGTGAAATTTCACTATCGAATTAAATCTTCAGACAAAATTTTTGATGGGTCAAACGACGTGCGGGACACTGAAATCTACTGATCCCCATCGAAAATTTTCGGCTCTTTCCGAATATTTTAATAAAATTCCAATATTCCTTCATACAGGGTGTTGAATGTCAGCTTGCGAAAAGGGCCATATTATTCTGATACGGACCTGGATTTCCTGATCAACTCAAAGATAAATCGATTCACCCATGGAAGTATGTTTTACGTTCCAAATATCAATCGATTATACTGAATACTTCAAAAGTTATAAGCAATTGAAAATATTGATGAATACATAAATCACCCTGTATCTCGGCTATGAAGTTGATTAGACCTATCACATATAGGTTTTTTGGACTCGTCTGGGGTAGCTCGACCTCAGGTTAACGTATGTACAGTTACCAATGAAACACCCTGTATACCTTGAAAATTTCTGGTTTCTATGGTTCTGGTCATACGATTTAGACAAGATTTTGCTTGAACACGTCATTCTCCATCTGTGTGCAAAATTTCACTTCGATCTAATCTGTTGTTCCGAAGAAATCAGGAGAACAAAGTTTCGAACGGCCATATTTACGGAATCCCTGGTCGAATTTTGCCCAATAACGAGCATAACCGCGGCATTCGAGATTCGAACCTACCCTGAGAATTTCAAGTATGTAGGTCGGTCCGTTCGAGAGTTATCGTGTATACGGACGGAAAGACTCGAATTTTTCGACGGATTCGTCATCAGTGACCCAAAACTTGTCGAATGAGACCATTTTTGGCTCAAAATTCGAAAAATACAGACATCGTGACGAAATGATATAGACCTCGTGTAAGTAGAACGAGCGCTCAAAAAAAAAGCAAATCATTACAGCCTGGAATTAGCAGTGGAATCATGATGATGTTTTAGCACTACAACTTTTGAATCAGAGGAGAGATATACAAAATCTGATAAGCCTTTCTCGTTTTTTTGAGCGCTCGTACTACTTACACGAGGGCTATATCATTTCGTCACGATGTCTGTATTTTTCGAATTTTGAGCCAAAGATGGTCTCAAACGACTACGTTCGACTCACTGATGACGAATCTGTCAAAAAATTCGAGTCTGTCCGTCCGGCCGGCCGTATACACGATAACTCTCGAACGGAATGTCCTAGAAACTTGAAATTTTCAGGGTAGATTCAAATCTCGAATGCCGCGGTTAAGTTCGTTATCGGGCAATATTCGCCCAGGGATTCCATAAATATGGCCGCTCGAATTTTTGTTTTCCTTATTACTTCGAAACTACAGATTCGATCGAGGTGAAATTTTGTACTCAGATGGAGAAACGTGTTCAAGCTACATGCAAAATTTTGTCCAGCTCGCATGACCAAAACCATAGAAACCATAGAAAATTATAACTCTCAAACGGAAAGGCCTAGAGACTTGAAATTTTCAGGATAGGTGTAGATCTCGTATGTTGCGGTCACGTTCGTCAATGAGCAAAATTAGACTATGGGTTCCGTAAATATGGTCGTTTGAAATTCAGTTTTCTTGATAATTTCAAAACTATGTATTTGATCGTGACGAAATTTTGTATTCAAATTGAGAATGATATATTCGAGCTACATTTTGTCCAAATCGCATGATCATAACCATAGGAACCATAGAAAATCATTACTTCCTAAAGGAAAGGCCTAGGGACTTGAAATTTTCAGGATAGGTTCGGATCGCGAATTGTGGTGTCACGTTCATCAATGAGCCAAATCAGAGCGCGGTTTCCGTAAATATGGCGGTTCAAACAATTTTTTTCCTTATAATTCCGAAACTACTTATTAGATTGGAATGAAATTTCGCACATAGATAAAGAATAATGTATTCAAACTACGTGAGAAATTTTGTCCAGATCGCATTACCAAGACAATAGATACCGTAGAAAATTCTAGCGAATTATTGAAAAAAAAATTGGTCACCTAAAGCACTGATGTGAAGTCTGGATTTTCGCCTTAGTTTGAAATTTTTTTCGACAGCTGTCAAAATCTTTCCAATTGGTTTCTAAAACTGAAGAATGCGAATCTACCTACAAGGTGCATGTACGAGCGCTCAAAAGCTCCTGCCTTCACGGAAGTGCTTTTCGAAATTTTTTCTGAGAAACTAACAAGAGTAGTACATATTCATTTTTGGCCACCTCCTTTTGTTTTCGAGTTATAGGCGAAGATTGGAAAAATGGCGATATCGAAAAAAATTTATATCTCCGCTAATACAGATGATAGAGCTCTGAAATAAAAACATTATACAGGCACTTTTTTACGTCGAATCTAGTGGCCTGCTCGTCTTTTTAGCAGGATTTTTAATTACGAAGCTATGACCGGAAGTTGTGTTTTTATAACTGGGAACAGTATATTTCTGTGCCATTTTCTGAAAGCTTAATTTTTACTGATTTCAAAAATATACAACATTGTATGGTTTGTATCAATATAAATAACAGAAAATGATCAAAAAATTTTTTTCATCTAAGAGTCCCAATATTTCTATGGTTTGAACTGATGATATCACGATCTTGGCCAAAGATTATTTAGAGTAATATTTTAACTTTAATTAGAACTCGTTTAAGGTAGAGTTCAAGTTCTTGTTGCTTTCAGCAGAGCATTGTTATGTCGGTAATAGTTTTAGTGCTCACAAGTACCAATACAATACCCCAGTCGAAAGCAAACTTCGATGAGAGAAACATGACACAACCTTTGAGAATAGAATAATTTTATATTCTATGGACATAACCATTAATCATAACCTCGATTCGATTCTATTTAGTTCTATGATCTGTCAAAATTTATTTTGGGTTAATCTCAAAAAACTCTTATAAAATGAACCGGAAATACTGAGCAAATAAGATAATTGATCATCACTTACTTCGATATTTTCAGTAATGAGGAGATTAACGTGATAGCAGCAAGTCTATCATGGTTTGGAGTTATTTCTTCTTCCTACTCTGGATTGCCTATTTGATTGCATCGTCGATCCTGCTATTTACAAGGGGGTTCTTGTTGAAAAGAGAAAGCCTCAACTTCAATTCAACATGTATAACGAGCATAGAAACCCAATGCACAACTCCTAATTCATTACATTCATATAATAACGAATTGGACGAAGAAAAACACTCCTGTTCAGATACTGAGAATTTGGAAAATATTGTGGCTAATCTAGATACTGCTTCATCATTTTGTTTGCCTGCTAGAGCAAGAGTTGTTCTCATAATTATCGATGCATTACGATATGACTTCACAATCTTTGATCCAGAGAATAAACGACCACTCTCATATCAAAATAAGCTACCAATTATTCATGAAACTCTCAAATCGTCTCCGGAGAAATCGAGATTGTTGAAATTTATCGCTGATCCACCGACAACAACAATGCAAAGATTAAAAGCTCTAACGACTGGTAGTTTACCAACTTTTATCGATGCAGGTTCCAACTTTGCGTCTTCAGAGATCCAAGAAGATAATATTCTAGATCAGGTAAGGTTTTATCTTCTGAGAATTGAGTTTTTTCACATATTCATTGTAATTCAGCTCATACGAAACCATAAGAGTGCAATATTCATGGGTGATGACACTTGGGAGGGTTTATATCCAGGAAGATTCAAAAGAAATTATCCATTTCCCTCTTTTAATGTGAAAGACTTAGATACAGTGGATAGAGGAGTAACTGACAATTTGTTCCATGAACTTAAAAGGAAAGATTGGAGTCTCCTTATTGGTCACTTTTTGGGAGTAGATCATGCAGGACATAGATATGGACCAAATCATCCTGAAATGAAGAGAAAATTGGAAGAAATGAATATTGCTATTGAGTAAGTATTACTACCTCAATCAATGTTATGGGGTGTAACCGAAAATATCACATATCATATGGATGCTCAGAGAGAGAGAGTGATACAGCTTAATTTGTAGTCCACATTGAAATATTGCTTGAGAAAATTTTTATCAACATTATTATTATTATTTGAACTGGGGTCGCTATGGCTTGTTAAGCCTTCTGGGAACTTATCGACATTAATAGCACAAGAGTTTTTCATTGGATAAATTTCTCACATAGGGTACATTTTAGATTTTGCCAAAAAGTACTATTCCAATAGAAATCGATATTGATCCATAAAATGAAGTGCTTTTCTGAAAAGGTAAACCAACCTCAAAGTATTCTCAACCAAAATTTTAAACTGTTGTAACTGCTGATTGGCAAAATGTTCCCAGACATAGAAAAAGGACTAGGCACACATATGGGAGATTTCTAGGAATCCAATTAATTTGTGCTTTTACTGATTAAAACAATTTGATATAAGTTAAGAAAATTATTTAATAGGGGAGATCATTTTCGCGTAAATTTGGTTCAAACGTTATGAATGCATTTTTTCTAGTATATTATGTAATATTGGAATAAAAGCCGTCCTAAAACACCTCCAATTCAGTCAGACAGCGTTATGGAGACTTTTAGTGACAGAATAATTACTCTGGGCACTGATTGGCAAATAAACCCAACAGCAAACAATGTTCTGTCAAGTAATCAGTTTAGTGAGCGGTGGTTGGTCAGGACTTGTGACGTCACATCCGGGCGTGAATTCCAGTGTTCAAACAGGAACATGGAACATGGCTTCAGGAATTTTTTTTTAAGAAACTTCTTCAAAAAAAATTACAACCTCTTTTCTCAACATTCTGATGGTTGTGGTATTTTTTCCAGAAATTAGCGACCCCTCCTATAACATTCCATGTTCCCTCATTTGATTCGTAATTCCATGATATAAGCTAAGGCTAAGACATACATTCATAATCTCAAGGCTTGCTTTGGCCTGTTTTTATTTCAAGACACATTAGCTTGTCTCCATGAAAAAAATTGTCAGGTTATCTGTCAAAAATCGAAAAAAAAATACAAAAGTGTACCATTATCAGTACTACCAACTGAATTAGGTATGATATATCTCAGTTCAGCAGAACTTACTTCAGTTTACCCAATTGAATCTCATCTGAAAACAACTAGAATAAGATTATGGTCATGAAATTATGGAAATATACTGACTTTCTTATACTTATACTATACCATTTTCGGCTCAAAATTCGAAAAATACAGACATCGTGACGAAATGATAAAGCCCTCGTGTAAGTAGTATGAGCGCTCAAAAATGAAGGAAGTTGAAACAGAAATATGTAATAATAATAATGAAGGCCTTTATTTTTGCATGAAATATTGAAAATAAGAAACAAACATTTTGAACAAGAAAAAGAACAAACACATCTCTTGCCTCAAAAGTCATTCTCTAGTGGAATTCAATTCAATCCTCTCACATTGTACCCCGACAACCCGACAAATTCTTTCCCTGTTCATTCATAAGTTAATTGAACAGAGAGACCCTGAAATATTTCAGGTGTCTCACACCTCTGACATCCAGTAGCAAGTTAAAAATATGTTCGTATGTTGATCGGAAATTTTCCTTGATGCCTTGTATTTAAAACTGCATACATATTATCCACGCCACTGACAATGTTTGAAACATGCAAGAAACATTAAAAGTTAACTTTCAACAAGCAATGTGGCAATTTTGAGTCGCCTCGAAATATCTTCAGCCATTTTTGAATTATTGCAAAAAAAGGGTTATTTTTCCCAACTTTCAACACACTGTCACAAAATTGAAGAGTTAGGACCCATGTTAGCAAGAAAGTTGTTCTTCATTCTATCTACCTTATCGGTTAGTTGTATCTACTCTGGGACACCCTTTAATTGTGAATCAAAATGAATCTATCGTTAGAAAGTGATATAAATATGTGAGACTTTGGGAAATTCATTCAAAATGTCACTGTTTTTTTTTAAACTTATATTGTAAAATGAACTGTTTACTAACAAAGAAAAGTGTAATTTCCAAAACCTAATTCAACTCAAAATTTGAGTTGATGAAAAACAATATCAATCAAAATGCAAGCTGTGAACTAAGAAAAATATATCAAAGATTTTATGAAACTGAATACAGTTGCTTGAAAAAGGAAATGAATTTATAAAATAAACTCTATTGGACACTTACATATAAATTAACCCTGAAATTTATTTCATTGTTATCTTTTACGAGCCAGTGCAGCATTTCAACTGGAATGGAAAGTAATAAAAAAGAGTTTTTGTTGAAATTATACCCAATAGGTTGGCAAACATCCCTCACTATTATCTTGTTGGTTTCCTTACTGGGGTCAATAAATTCTATTTCATAATCATACTGTAGATGTTTTCCTCCAAGGCAATTTAAACTAAAATTGATCGACTTTTTATCTACTGAACATAGATTCATCAAAAATAGCTTATCTTCATGAAGAAACATATGCTGTTCAGGCTTTTGGCCTAATTTGTATAAATAAGATTTCGAAATATCTTTGAAAGTATGCTCTTCTAAATGTTCTGGTAGTTCTAGTGTTCTTCCATACCATTCACAACTATTTAGAACACAGCTTCTTACGGCAATATAACAAAATGGTTCATGTTCTTTTACCTTAGAAATTGTTCCAATGTAAGAACAACCATCTTTTCTGTAGATGCAAGGACCAGCAACAATTGAACACAGTTTTTCCAGAGTGAAATTTCTTCCTCCTAAAAATATAATTGAAAGGTCTGAATTCTGTGATAATACTAGTGAAATATTTTAACAGCCAGATATATATTTTTTTTTGGGCCGACATCGGTTTATGCATCATTTTGGATACAAAATTTTATATTATTCAGCCAGCAGATTACGATTCAATGAAATGATCATTAACAAACCTAATATTTTTCCTCTACAAACAGGACATTCCGAAATCTTGGTCCTACACCTGTAACACATATTATGACCTTCTGAACATAAGTAAATTGGAGGTCCCATTAGTTCAGTACATATGAGACATTCTAACTCGTGCAGTACTCGAGTGGTCAATTCGGCCACTTCAGATGGCTTATTTTGAGGTATTTCAATTTGTAAGATGCTATTAGAAGTCGGTTTCAATTTTCCTTTGGGAAGGATGGAAATTGATACAGTTATTTCATCATACTTTTCAAATAAATGATTGAAAGTGGATATCGGAATTGTCATATTATATTCTGGAGATATTCTAACACTTGGTGAAATGTATTCAAGTTTATCACCTTCGAAAATTACATGCTCTTCACTTCCTGCTGAAAAGGAAATTTGGAACTTGTTTTCAAGGCATTCTTTAAAATACATATCGCTCATTATCCAGCATCTGAAACTGTTGTTTTCAACTCTATTATCGAATATTACCATTATTATGTTTCCATTCATCTCCGAGAACAATACTTTGTTTCCTAATTCACGAGTTAACTTGAATGTCAAACTATCGTTGAAATATTTTTTATGCTCATTTCGTATATGGTCGGATAGTTTAGTATAATCGCCAATCCAAGTGCACCATTCGTAGAATTTCTCGTGAAATAATGGGCACAAAACTGTCATTACCCTGAAAAGACAAGTTTTTTCATGAATGCAAGCAACCTCCCCATTGAATTCTGCCAGGCAACCTAGTCCCTTGAATGCACAAGGAAAAATCACGTTCTTCGTCATAATTTCGAACATAATTTGTCGTTCGAAAGTTTCTTCGCTATAACGTTCTCTTACATTTTCGCATCTTCCACATATACTACCCAATGTTGCATTAAAGTATATAGGTATTACAGATAATGGGAAACTGCATATACTACACTTCAAAAAGAAGTTATCCGTATTTAAGAATAGTGGGTTGCTCATTGTTGAATAAATTTCAAAATGAAATCTTAGACTTCTCAAATCGATATCAGGAACTCGGCTCTCAGTATCAGATGACTAATGTTATGAGCGGGAAAATAATTCAGGGCGGTATTTTTGAATTAGAAGGGGTTTACGGAAACACTGATTCCTAAACCAGTTCCGGTTCATCAATCACAGACAAACAGCTGATTTCGGTTCAATAGTGTTGTTGGAAAGTTTGAATACTACCAGGCTGTAATGAGGAACTGTTTTATTGCTCGCTTGTTTATATAAACAAGAGCGTTATCAGTTTGACCAAATGCCTGTAATTTTCGAATAATTTTGAGCCGAGAATGGTCTTAAATTTTTGGTTGGGTTGACAGATAAAGGGTTCGTGGTCAAATTCAATTCTGTCCATCTGTACGAACGTAAGCACGATAACTTTCGAAATTAAAGGCCTAAGAGCTTTGAAATTTTCAGGGTACGTTCGAATGCGCCTTTTGAATTCGTTGATGAGTGACATCCGTCGATGAGGGTTCCGTTGATATCCGTTGTACTGTATTGGTACTTATATGCGGTAAAACTATAACCGACTTTACAGTATTCTATTAAACGCAAAGAACTTGAATTCTACCTTAAATGAGTTCTTTTTAACGTGAAAATATTACTTTAGATAATCTTTGGCCAAGATTGTAATCGTATAGTGGTTTAAGGATTCTACGTTGTGTATGCAACCCAAATTACGCTTGATTCAATGGAAGAGATTGACGGGAAAATAGGGAAGGATCACGGAGTGGGCGACATCTTCTTTTAATCCTTTGAAATACCCGAATGGTGAACAACAAACTAACGTGTGTGTTTATATGGGAAATGTGTGAAATTTTGTATGATTTTGAGTCATTTATGTATCGAGAATGATATATTTAGATGATCATTTATGGACAATTGTTTCAAATAAACTATATACGAGTTGAAAATGCAGCGGATTGTAACGAAAAATGTGCTCTGTCCAATGCTCATCACATAGTTCTTCTGAAATTTCTTTGCCTAAATTCCCGTTGAACCCCAAGTCAGTTAAAAAATGGCAGACAATCTTGAAGATTGAGAAACTCATCTCTAAGAATATGTTACTTTGCAGCAATCACTTCCTGAGAGATGATTTTTTTATCGTGAGTTCATTAATTTTCTATTATATAGTGGTCATTTGCTATCACATTCACGTTCACCCTCATAATCAAAAATGCCCGTGTTGATTTACTTGTTATGAAAGACAGAAATAACAGAATAATTTTGACCACCATTCGGCCCGACATCTTGTGATTTTCAGCGCCATCTAGAGGTACTTGATTTTTCCCTATAGGGATTCAAAACACATATTTTTAGCACCCAAAACAGGAAAATAACACGTTTATTGGTGCTATTGGGGACGGTTCCCCAACTTCAGGTTAAATAATACGGATCGACTGTAAAACTTGAAACCCAGAGGCACCTCTCTCCTTATCTCCTTCAAATACCGTTAATCCACAAGTAAAGGATATTCATAAACAGCAACAGGTTGACTGGTGAGAATTCTCTGGTGTGGTGTTTAAAGATGATTGAGTAAATTAAATGCTGCACTTATGACTCCTTAATCTTGAAAGGTGATGATGTGAGAAACCTGTGAGGTATTCTTCTCAGGAATACAACTATAATTAGACGATCGATGATCTCCCACGATGCAAGGAGGGGGGAATGCGACCAGTCTCCTTGTTGATATATATCCCAGGGCGGATGAGTAGTTTTATAGATAGTTATGTTGCGTTTACGATAGCTGTCTCCCTGGGCAGTAATCCCATCAAGGATTATGTATAACTGATAATAATGAGTGAAGAGTGGATCTAAAGTTCCCAACCAGATGAGGCTCTACTCCATGATACAGTTGCTCACTGATGATTAAAGATGATGACACGACAAGTATTATTCAAAAAATATTGCATAACCCAGATATGATTAGACAAGGGGATGATTAAACAATCGTTAATACAAGAAGTTCTCTTGGGAAGCACTTAAGAATTTAAGACACATGGTCAGCTAGAATTATTAAATAATATTGAATAGACTTGATGATTAATAATGAAACGTGGGTACAAAAAAAAAACAAGAAGCAAATAAGAATGGTAAAATCCGTTATCCTATGAACTGCAATAGTTACTCAGTTAGGAACATTAACTAACGTTGAATAGAAATAATTCACTACAGAAGCAAATGAAAGTCTTGTAGATCAAAAGTAATTACATGAAATAACGCATTGAATAAGTAATGAAACGGCTGAATAAGAGCGTAGAAAATTAGAAGAAGCATGTATATAAATAATGATAAAGTAGTAGCTAAGTATGATTAAACTCACGTGTTAACAAAGTATCTCTTCCACCAGACCATCGAACTTGAAAGCCAAAGCCAAGGGAGCTCCTAAATTCGAGGTTCGGACCGCTTTCTCATTTTTTCAAAGAGCTTCTGTGTTCTGAATGGCGACCACAGATTATTCTTTATTTTTGAACGGAATTTGCAATCTTTGAGTAGGTAACTGTAAACTAGCGTTGCGCAGATGTCAAATTTGTACACCGTATCCATCTAAATTCTCTTCTCAATCATTGGAAAAATACTGCTTTTATTTTAAGCCGGCCACCTAACCATTTTTGAGCGCTCGTTCTACTTACACTAGGTCTATATCATTCCGTCACCATGTCTGTATTTTTCGAATTTTAAGCCGAAAATGGTCTCAAACGACTATGTCCGACTCACTGATGACGAATCCGTCGGAAAATTCGAGTCTGTCCGTCCGTATACACGTTGACTGTCGAACGGAACGACCTAGAAAATTGAAATTTTCATGGTAGGTTCGAACATCATATTTTGCGGTTAAGTTCGTTGCTGGGCAAAATTAGACTAGGGGTTCCGTATATGTGACCGTTCAAAATATTTTTTTCCTGGTCATTTTCAAACTACTTATTGGATTGGAATGATATTTTGCACATAAATGAAAAAGAATGTATTTAAACTACGTGCGATTTTGTCCAGATCACATCATCAAGCGTAAAAAATTCTAGCGAATTATCGAAAACAAAATTGATCACTTAGCACTGACTTGAAATCTTGAAGTTTGAAATTTTTTGACAGCTTTCAAAAATTTCTTCAAATGGTTTCTAGAACTGGAAAATGCGAATCTACCTACAAGGTGCATGAACAAGCGCTCAACAGCTCCTGACTTCAAGGCAGTGCCTTTTTGAGCGCTCGTACTACTTACACGAGGGCTACATCATTTCGTCACGATGATTGTATTTTTCGAGTCTGTCCCTCCGGCCGTATTCCCGCTAACTCTCGAACGGAACGTCCTAGAAACTTGAAATTTTCAGGGTAGATTCGAATCTCGAATGCCGCGGTTAAGTTCGTTATTGGGCACGATGATTATCGAACGGAACGACTTGGAAACTTGAAATTTTCATGGTAGGTTCAAATATCAATTGCCGCGGTTGAGTTCGTTACTGGGCAAAATTCTACCAGGGGTTCCGTAAATATGGCCGTTCGAAATTTTGTTCTCCTGATTACTTCGAAACTACATATTCGATTGAGGTTGAATTTTGCACCCAGATGGAGAATGACGCGTTCAAGATACATGCAAATTTTGTCCAGATCGCATCACCAGAACCATAGAAACCATAGAAAATTATAACTTTGTAATGGAAAGGACTAGGGACTTGAAATTTTCAGGATAGGTGTGGATCTCGAATGTCATGGTCACGTTCATAAATGAGCAAAATTAGACTAGGGGTTCTGTAAATATTGTCGTTTGAAATTTAGTTTTCTTGATCATTTCAAAACTACGAAATTTTGTATTTCAATGGAGAATTATATATTCAAGCTACATTTTCTCCAGATCGCATTACCAGTACCATAGAAACCATAGAAAATTATAACTTTCGAACGGAAAGGCCTAGGGACTTGAAATTTTCAGGATAGGTTCGCATCACGAATTTCGCGGTCACGTTCATCAATGAGTAAAATTAGACTAGGGGTTCCGTAAATATGACCGATAAAAATATTTTTTTCCTGATAATTTCGAAACTACCCATTGGATTGGAATGAAATTTTGCGAATAGATGAAGAATCATGTATTCAAACTACGTGGGAAATTTCTATAGACTATAGATGCCGTAGAAAATTATAGCGAATTATCGAAAAAAAAATTTGTCGCCTAAAGCAATGACGTGAAGTTTGGATTTTCGCCTTTTTTTCACAGCTGTAAACATTTTTTAATTGGTTTCTAAAGCTTGAAAATGCGAATCTACCCACAAGGCGGGTGAACGAGCGCTCAGAAGCTCCTGAGTTCACGGCAGTGATTTTCATCATTTTTTATAATTTTTGAATGATCAATTTTGTGTTCTTAACAACTTGATTTTTTCTAGGAGAATTATAAAGACTTTGGATGATGACATGATTCTTTATGTATTAGGAGACCATGGAATGACAATAACAGGTGAGAGAAATACAACAAATTGGAATAATCAGAACTAGTATGCCTATTATTATTAGAATTTCTTTAATTTAATCAAAAGTTCTACCACTGCAGTGGTGATTTTTTCGTTTTTACTCATTTTGATTCTTATACATACTGTATTTAAATTATTGTATTGTAAGACAGATTATCTTCACTCAAAATTCCAGACTTAATTATCAATGAATAAATCACTGATTGTACAACTGAAGGAACAATTTCCATATAATTTTTGTTACAGGTGACCATGGAGGAGGAACAGACAATGAAGTTAGTTCAGCTCTCTATGTCTACTCCAAAACACCATTTGCATCCTCTCAAAATGTTGAAACGACCAAACAAGTCAATATAGTGCCAACATTAGCCACTGTACTAGGTGTTTCTATACCTTTTTCTAACTTGGGTTCGGTACTTCATGAGGCTCTACCAATGTTAAACCACTCTTCAATACCTCAATGGAAAATTTCACTTTTTTCAACATGGTCTAATGTAGAACAAGTCGTTGAGTATATCCGCCAATACTCCAAAAATTCAGAGATCTTTGAAGTGAAAAAGTTGCAGGAAATTTTCAAAAAATACGATGAATTAAAGAAGACCATGTTGATTGTCGAAAACGAAGATTTGTTTGAAGATTTTCATTCCAAAAGTGTTCAGTTCATAACAGAAATTCGTAATATGTGTGAAGAAATTTGGATTCAGTTCGATTCATACTCTATCACAAGGGGATTGTTGTTACTCTTTTTGACTCTATTTTTCATGTTTATCATTGTTGACGGTGTTCCTGCGAATTATTTGCGCGAATTGTTTGTTAGTTCATTTTTGATGTGCTCCTATATTGCTTGTGCAGTGGCTGTTGTCATCTCAGCAACATTGTATTATTTTGATATCGTAATCTCTCTGGAGTCATCTATATTCTTTTCAACCGGGGTTATTTCTCAATTTATGCTAGCTATGTTGATCGTACAAAATTGGGATACTATTAGTTCAACCTGGCACTCTAAAAGTAAATGCAACAAATTGATTTCCCTTGCCGGTCGATTAGTTTTGGCTTTTAACCTAATCAGTTTATTTTCAAATAGCTATATTGAAGAAGAATCTTCTTGTCTTTTGTTTTTATTAACAAGTTTCTCTCTTTTCGGCTTAATGAGTTTTTGTAACAACATGGCTAAAGAAAAAAATTCCTCTAAATGGGGAAAATATAAATTCTTTCTATTCTCAATCGTAATTGCTGTACTTTTGAGATTATCTGTCAATTTTTGGAAATGTAGAGAAGAACAAGGATCTTGCTTCATGAGAAATAGTGGCAAGGAATCTACCAAGTCGGAGTGGGCTATGGCATTAGCTTCTTTAGCTCTCTTTGTCACCATCACCAAAACTTGGTTGAAAAACTGTGGCAGTTTGAATGACTATTCATTTTCTGTAACTTTAGCAAAGTATGCACCCACAGTTATGGTCGTTTGCACTGGTGGATACTGGGTTCTCAACCGGCTTCCAGCAGATTCCAAACATCGCACAAATCTCACTTGGAAAGTGGATCATTTGGTATGGATGGTGTACGCAACATCATTCATTGGAATATCAAGTACAATCTTGCAACCATTATTGATATATGTTCTACCTCGAAAGTCAAACCTGACAATTTCGAATGAATCTAACATCATTCCGCAGCTTTTTAAAAATGTGAAGGTACTAATGGAAGACAGAGAAAAGGTCAAAAACGAAATACCAATTATTTATGGATTAGGAACAATTTTCAGTACAGCTTTTGTTGCAATTGCTGTCTATTTGACCATCCTAATGGGACTCGTTCTGGGGGACACGGCAGCGCCATCTGCTGTTATAATGTTCCTGACCGCTATGTTTTTGTTGATTGTCATATCCTTGTTGAGAATTGATAAAGCAACAAATATTG
Organism: Aphidecta obliterata; assembly: GCA_963966015.1. Classification (NCBI taxonomy): domain Eukaryota; kingdom Metazoa; phylum Arthropoda; class Insecta; order Coleoptera; family Coccinellidae; genus Aphidecta; species Aphidecta obliterata. The sequence goes on along the minus strand of OZ014427.1, from coordinate 29,792,306 downwards.
GTAAGTTGAAATATCATCCAATATTATTGATAAAATTAAAATTTTGGAATTGAAACGGAAAGATAATTGAATTATAGAAAATTACTTTTTATGTATATTATAATTATTTATGATACTAGTTCGACAAGAAAAATATAATGATGTTATCATCGTTAGTTTCAACCAAATGGTTTACTTGCACTTGCGATTGATTTTTTCGTTCTGAATCAACTACTGAATAATTTCTGTTATTTAATGCTTTTTTTTCAGATGATCTTTTTGAAGTGCCTAATATCTCAATATTGATATGGGTTATAACATCCCACTACTTCTTTTATGCAACTGGCCACCAACCAGCTTGGTCCAACATTGACTGGAATGCAGCTTTCATTGGCACATCTGGGCTTTTATCCAACAAATTCATTCAAGGCACACTAATAATTCTCAACATTTTCTGCCCATTCATCATTCTAGGATTCCTTTTACCGATGTTAGTCATTGGACCATTTACTTTGTTCATTATGATGCCTTCCGTTTTGAGTAGAAACAAGGATCTCTGCAAAGACATTCTCAATCAAGGAGAATTGTTTCTGTTTGAGAAACGTGACAATATGTTTACATCAGTACTTGTGACCAGTTGTAAATATATAGCCTGCCATGGAATAAGGGTAAGCATTTTACTTGCTTTATAACTTAGAACTACAGACTGTCCCATCGAAAACTTGATTGGAGGTGTTAGGTAGTGATATCGTAGATGATAAAGAATTCTAGTTCATTTTAGTTCATTGTAGAGGGAAACCTTTTCATCCTTTTTGAATATAATTTATCTATAATTCAAAAATAAAATAGCTCTCCAAATTGTCTGAACAACATTCTAATTTGGAAAAAAAATTTGTTTTGGAAGTGATACTGTTTGACGTTACTTATTCTGCATACCACAGTTCAGAGCATTCAAGTGACCATGTCACAATATATCACAAAAATTCGAAAAGCACTGCCGTGAAGCCAGGGGCTTTTGAGCGCTCGTTCATCCGCCTTGTAGGCAGATTCGCATTTTCCAGTTTCAAAAACAAATTAAAGAAATTTTTGACCGCTGCCAACAAAAAAATTCAAATAAGGCGAAACTTCAGACAAAACAACGCTTATAAAACAGTTAAATGGAGGTTTCAAAAATAACTCAAAATGTGAACTACTTGACAGTTAAGACAAATTTCAACTGGATGACATTGGATATGCATATCTGTACCTCAGAGCAAAAGGGTATTAAGTCACAAAATGTGAATTTCCAAGGAGAGCGTGAAATACTTGCATTTTTCGTTTGATTTGCATTGTGATTAAGGACTTGATACTATGTTATTTTCGTTATTTTGAGTCCAATCGCCTTGAAGGTAGAGCACTAAATAGAGCGCGAAATTTAAATGAAGGTGAGCCAAAAAACCCGAAAATTGAAATTTTGGACTTAATACCCTTTTGCTCTGAGGTACGAATATTTTCTATTAACTTAAGAAATTTTATGTTGCAGGTTTTTGCCACCATGCTGGCTAGTACAGTTCATTGCCGTCATCTGATGGTTTGGAAGCTTTTTGCCCCGAAATTCATATTCGAGGGAGTTGCAATGTTTGTAACTTTAACTGCAGTGATAGTCGGATATTTAGTGTTAGTACGTACAAATTTGATGCTTGAAAAACTCATTGACAAACTGAATAAGCACAAAAGTTGATACACAGTGGAGTACTGCTAAATTAAATCTTCCATTTTGAAATGCAATTTTTTTTTGGGGATTATTGTGAGCCTCTTCACCTCATCATGAACACAAAAAAAGGTATTTTTTTTTATGAGTTCATGATTGCAAAAAATAGATTTATTTCATAACATCAATTTTATACAGTGCAGTATTTTGTGGTAATCACAAATAATTCATTCATACTTTTGAAGCAATACTGCCTAATTAGACACAGTACCTGAGTAATATTCATAGATTTATAGATACTTGCTATGTATAACATTTCATTGTTCAATTTAGATATCCACACACTTAACAAAACTTTTTTTTGTGTAATTTCAAGGAAAAAACTTCATAAGTTGATTCTGCTTCATGAAGATACATTGAAATAGGTGTATTGTAATTTCACCTTAGGGAAAGTGCTATATTTTTTCAAATGCTCGAAATAAATAAGCCAGTCAATGGTCAGTGAGAAATTTTATTGCATTTTTGAGGAAAGATTCTGTAAGAATTTAACAAATCTATTAGTTATTATTATTGTAAATTGGGGGTTTCTAGTGCTCTAGAACTGTATCAAACAAATGTAGAAAGAGTTATCTTCAGATAATTTTTGTTGGTTTGCATTCATGAAATCAAATAAGTTCAGATCTAGTGAATATTCATGGTGAAATGTATGTGTTTATCTAGTCACTCAAAGATTTTGTATCAAGTGTTATGACATAACTGACTAAATTCAGATCCAAATATGTATTATCCAACAAGTTTTTGTTTGCATATTATATTGTTTCCCTATTCATTGTGTATTGTGTTCAATAATGTCTATATAGGTTTTCATTCAATAAAAAAATAAAGCCCTTTTAGAATCATTTGTCTTTTTGTGCATACCTTATTTGCTGAAAATAGTTTCGGTCGGTTCCTATGCTGATAGTTAAAAAAAAGGGTGTAAAATATTCGAAAAGGTATAAACCGAAATAAGTAGTTATATAACGGTTGCGGATATGTATATGGAAGATCATTATTTCTCCTCTTCCAGGCCACTGGAAAAAATAACTATTTGAGGTTCTTCCTCATTTTGCAAGGGGCAATGAAAGAAGTTTAACTTTCAAAATGCTTTTATCGAAGATAAATATAAATTCCATCTAAAAATTCTATAAAATCCACTATCATGATGCCAAACATTCATAATCTTCATTTCAAATATTTCCTTCCTATTCCTGTAAGCTAAGCTCAGTTCTTCTCTATATCCATTTTAATATACAGATTCGGAAAATCTCTTGAGAGATCTGTATTCCAGTATTTGTAGGCCAGTATTCAGTCTCATATTACCCATGATTGGTAATTTGCCACCCAAGCGGTCAAATCAGCCCAATCTGGAAATTTGGATAGAAACTTGGAGAAGTCAGGTGTCATTCTAAACTTCTTAGGATGCACATAATTTCCTGCCACCGCTATATCCATTGTTGGACCTGTATGATTTTCAGGCACTTCAATATCGAAGACAGCATTCAGTGATGTAACTTCTTTTCCACAAACATACACGAAAAAATAGTATGGACGATCGTTCCAAAACGCTTCACCACCCATTTCATCTAAAAGACTTGTTCTGGCCAAATTCAAATTTTTCTTGGGCGATAAATAAAACATTATTCGATCAGGACCTGAAAAACAGAAATACTAAAGAGATGTGTAAGCCAAATTCACAAACGTTTCAAGAATACACTTAATTTTGAGTTTGGCCAGTTTTCTCCTAGTCCAGAGTCAAGAAGAAGGTAAAAAGAATACTTTGCATGTTCAAAAGCAAAATATCAATGTCAAGTCACAGTAGAGGCTAGAATGTGTGGATTCATGTGCAACGAACTACTACTAACTAGACCTACCGGAAATTGTTAGGTTATATCGGACCAATGTTGGTGAAATTTGTATTTTGGAATGCACCTTCAAATTAACAGGATCAGAAATGATTGGCGAAGATGCAGGAATCCAAGTGCTGTATCTCCTAAAAAATGTTTTTCCTTCAAGTCTGAAGAGATGAAATGAACGAAACCATCATAAATGAGCATTTTACTCACACAACTTCACACATTTTGGGATGTGCTAAAGGCAAACCGCATAAGAGAAAATTGTTGCAGTCTGATTCTAGGTCTGCCGTCCTCTTCAAATCATCCACATATTTAGCAACACTTTGTGGTGAATTCCTATCCATGTTCATAAAGAAATAACCAGAATCTTTTTTAATTATTCCACCATCTTCGCCATGGAAAACTCTCTGACTATGCTGAAAAGGAAAAGGATTGTGAAGAAGAATAATCTAAAAGTATTTTAAAAATTGAAATTACCATAATCCAAAATCTCTGTGGTGTTGGAGATCCATAGTTTCCGGAGTATGGAAAACCCAAAGGTGTAAAAACAATCACGAAACATATGGCAAAGATTGCTGTAAGGATTTTATAAAAATTTTTTGGTTTATTCATGGTTGAAATTAAAAAATACTGAAACAACACATCAAATTAAAATCGTCATAATACAAGTAAATAATAATAATTTTGTTGTATATAGATACAAAAAATAACTTACATAAGGAGTTAGAGTCAACAAAGTTGCAAAAACGGCGCCAAAGCCTATGATGATATCAGGTATTTTGTTACTTCCAATTCTTCCAGTTAGAGGGATGAAAAAATCGAATAATTCCATATCAATGCTCATTGAAAAAGATGTAGGTACGAGGGAAATTATTAAATAGACAATTCTCCATTTTGAACCTGAAAAAATAAAATCGACAAGTTATATCAGTTCTGAATATACAAACTTTGAATTTATATAGAGAACATTTATTAGTAGTGGACTGATGAACATTTGAACTCAACAAATGTTATTCTTACCTGAATGTTCCAAACCCAATGAAAGTATAACAACATAAGCCAATGTATCGAATAATACGATCATCAACAAAGGATAAGTTGTTCTTATACCTAACAAAGTAATCACCAACATAATGGAGCTCCAAATTAATCGGATAATTTGAGCTTGTATAAAGCAATTCGCATTCAGAGAGATATGCTGAAAAAAAAAGTTTCCATAAACTGCATTATTTGTGATGAATTTTAAATAATATTATTATTATAATTACTTCCATAAAAATATCACGAAATCCGCTCCAGAGAAAGCTTATTCCAAGAAGGCTTAATACAAAATAATCACATGCTCTTGATTAATATTCAAGGCTTAATGAACCGTAATCACTCATATTGAAAAGAAGAACGAATAAGCATTACCATTCAATAGTTTTGCCCCGATATTCTGTTCAATATATTGAAATCTTTATTAGATTCAGCCTATTAGATAGTACAGAATATAAAAGCATGCCTTGGTAATTATATTGCATGCCATTACATTCTTACCATAGGTCGAATAAGTAGTAGCATTGGTGTAGAAGTTATAATTGTAGGAATTGTGAAAAGCCCCAGTACCAACCAAGGATGTCCATACCAACTCATCCCATATCCAATCAAATCAATGACATATGCTAAAAATATCACAGTCAAAAATGACAGTAACCAACCAAAAAGTGTCACTGCCAAGATTTGGTTGAAGTACATCATTGTGTTTACTGTTATTCCTGTGAATGGAGAGAAATATATAAATAAACTGTAATCGCAAATCTAAAACAAAAAATTCTGTTACGGGTAAAATGAAATTCTTGAAATATGTAGAGATTCTGAATAAAATTCTTCAACGACAGGTTTTACAATAAGCTAGAACGAGAGGTAATCCTGCCAGTAGACCAGTACATAATGTCAAACTTGATCACTGTAGTATGCTATTTAACTAAATACAAACTTGATTATCCATCTCGATATCTGTTTTATGTTGAAGAAACTTTGGGAATTTCATTAATCTAAATATATAGTCATCGCTATGAGAATAATAATCGCGAAATGAAAAGAAAAAGGATTGCGGAAATATGAATATAAAAATATTTCATCCCCGATCTCATTTTTTCTATTGTTTAAATTTCGAAACTATGTTGAACCATTCTGCTATACATATATGTATAGTATTTCAAACATTGTATTTCAACTCACCTAAATTGAATCTGCCCAAACTCACAAAAAAGATCAACAACGATAGAACAAACACGCTCAGATTTAGAAAAAGAGCAGTTGTGGTACTGTAGGATACAAAATATCCTCCAAATAAATCGAAAAATACAACTTTTCCAGCCTTGGCATTATCACTTCCCAATTCTGGATTGTTTGCCATATTTTCTACAAGGGACATAATATTATCTCCCACGTGTTGATAAGAACCCAATGGTATATTATCAAATCCATCATATTTTGTATGGTAACGGTAACCATCTTTGACGAATGCCATGTCTATACCTGAAAAAATTAGGAGGATAATCAAATAATTGGGTGTTGAAATTTTTTCAATGAATCGAAAACGAGGTCGAATCAAATGACTTACCAATCATGTTCCCGAAATCCCTAAATATCCTAAAATCAGTGTCTGACGGGATCACATCAGCTTGGAATAATTCCTCAGAAGCAGCCTGTCCTCTTGGATGTGGAACTTTTCCATAATCCTCATTCAACCAGAGCTTGTCAGGGCCAGTTTGGAACATCACAATTTTACCACCAGCACCTGCGGCTTCCAAATTGATGATAACCTTACTTTCTTTAGCCCATTTATGTTTAGTTATGAAACCGTGGCTTGCTTGCAAAGCTGATTCTTCTGCTCCATTGAAGAGGAATATCACATTGTGCGCTAAACGAGTTTTGCGTTTTGAGAATTTTCGAAGAGTTTCAAGCATTACCGCACAATTTATTCCATCATCGCTTCCACCTTGGATTCAAACAGAAATAAGCTTGCATTAATGTATTTGCTATAGGAATAGTTATCAGGAAAACGGATATTTCCGAACTGGTAGAATGACCAGAGTGTTTGATTTTAATCACAGGAACAGAATAACATATACTGAAATAAAACAACCAATGACAATTCAGAATCGGACTAAAACTGAATTTTCATTGGTTTTTCTCAATTAATATACATATTATGTTTCTCTAAGTTTGTCTTGTTTGTATGACTAGTATCTTGCCTATGCAAGAATAAGTTTCACTCTTTCAAAAACAGGGCTTTCATAGAAATTCTGTTAACCTGTGTTGAAATAAAAATAAGGTGAAAGCAAAGCTTGAAATTTCGAATGTATGTCTTAACATACTCTTCAGATCGCAAGACTAGAACCATAGAAAATTATAACTTTCGAACGGAAAGGCCTGGAAATTTTTAGGTAAGGTTCGGATCACGAATTTCGCGGTCACGTTTATCTATGACCAAAATTAGACCAGGGGTTCCGTAAATATGGCCGTTCAAATTATTTTTTTCTTTATAATTTCGAGTGTACTCATTGGATTGGAATGAAAGTTTGCACATAGATGAAGAATAATGTATTCAAACTACGTGAGAAATTTTGTCCAGATCGCATCACCAAGACCATAGATACCGTAGAAAATTCTAGCGAATTATCGAAAAAAAAATCACCTATTTTTTTTGAGAGCCGTCAAAAATTTCTTCAATTTGTTTCTGAAACTGAAAAATGGGAATCTACCTACAAGGTGGATGAACGAGCGCTCTAAAGCTCCTGACTTCACGGCAGTGCTTTTCATCATTCTTTTATTGAATGCTCATTATAATTGATTTTTTTTGACCATGTTTTCCCTTATTCCAATGCTTCAACTATTCTTATACCTGATTTTATGCAGAGAAATAATGTAGGACAAAAACCCTCGAAATTTATTTCGAATAAAAACTCAATGTGCATTGGTTGTTGTCAACAATTCTTGTACACTTGCTTTCAAAACTTTCGCGCGCACGTTGAAAATCAAGTAACAACGATTTTGAAAAAATTCAGCTTTGTGAATCCTCAATTTTGGGATTAGGTGAAAGATGACATGGATAGCATCAAAAAATATCGCGATCGCTACCTATTGACACAAATCCTTTCTTATTATGTAGTTAAAACATAATTATTTACAGATTGAAATCTAATTGCTCTACAAAACAAATATTTTGGCAGTATTAAATGATATAAAAGATTTATTTATATTGTAACTTATTGAAATCATTGCACAGTTGAAATATTTTGTCTCCAGAAAATATTAGTGTTGTCTTAAAAATACCTACCTAAAATAAATAATACTGAACCTTAAACAATGCAATACAATGATGAAACAAGTTGGGAATGACTCCAAACTTCAACATTCAAAAAGGACATTATAAATTTCTCTTCTCAATGCTTGTCCCTCACAGTTCTACATTATTTTACAAATTGAATATATTAAAACTACTCATCCTAGAATAAATACTCACCCGGACTAGTAGGAACAGAATCAAAATGTGCATTCAGCAACAAACTGTTACTAGCATTTTTCCCATATAATTTAGCAACAACGTTCTGCACATTAGCATACATATTAATCTTTCCAGTAGGTTTAGAACCTAAAAAATATGAACCACTAACAACTTGTACATCTAGTTCAATCATCTGACTTGGATCTGCTTCATGAATTACATCTAAAATTTGTTTTTTTAAAAATTCTACCGTAAGGACTTCATTTTCATATGAGCCCACAACTCGAGGTCCTAGATCTGTCAGATATTTCAGATCCTCTTGAGCTCTTTCTGCTATGAATCGATCTGGATATAGAACCTAAAATTGAATGATTGAACTAGAAAATGTACATTCCTATTCTTAATTTTATTGATCATTGAATATAAAAATTTTCAACTTTCATGGTAATTATTATAGTAATTTTGTACATATTCGAATGAACATATTATAAATAATTTGAATTTTATTTTATTGAGTCGACTCACCTCATCTCCTTTCATCAGAGGAGTAGGCAATTTTTGGTCCAAAAAAACAACAAATCTCAATAATAGTAGTAATATAAAACAAAATATTATGCCATAATAATAAGGTATAGTTTGCACAGGATATTTTTGTTTTCCATCATCTATTACAAAATCTCCAGCTTGCATAGACGAAGCTTCCCTTGAAACACTCTTTCGGCTTCGCATTTTCATGTAACTGAACAAATGCAATTTTTTTCCAAATAATCTTTCAATCTACATGTGACCCCACATTAAATTTCAAGAACTGCAATAGATAAAAGTCACTTATTCAAAATAAATATTTGATTGTTGTGAAAATGTTCAGATAAACATATAATAGGTAGGTATATCAAAATAAAAATCTCACAAGGAATGAAGTAGTTGTTATCCTAGCAGAAATTAGAATATTATCATGTTGGGTAATGTTAATACTTAAAGAATTTTATCGTTTATCTATCTGTAAATATTGATGATATTAAACTTTGAACTAAAAAAAATCTTGATACCAGATAAATACCTATATTTTCACTGAAGTATAATAAATCAAAAACCAAGTCCAGTTTTTCCGATATTCAAGTGTCCATAAAAACATTTATTTATTTCAAAAATTAACCTCAAAATTAAAATTAAAAGTGAAAACTGATCCTAAACCGGTTGAGTTCACCCGGTTCACCTTTGAATAAAGAACCAAGAACCACAAGAAGGAGCATACGGCCTGAAAAAGTGGTACAAACTGGTTGTTGCATATGGCCGACTCGTATTTCCGGATTGCAGTGGCGTAGTATTTTAGTAGGGTAGAAACTTGAAAACTCACATTAATTTCAGTTGTTATAAATGCTTTCAAACATTGATCAAAGAATATTTCTTAAAGCTTTTTGTGTGAGCTCTCTCACAATTCAATAAAACTTTTACATTTATTGCCCTCTAAACCAAATTAATTTTGTATACATATTCCTATGCATTCTCACAAATTAAAATATAATTGATTCTCTTTGTGAGGTATGCCATACAGACGCATTTAATCAACAATAGCCGCGTATACTTTATTAGCTAGCTGCTCCAAATTTATCAGTTGAGACCATTCTCGGCTCAGAATTTACAAAATACGATTTATTATAATTATATGATGAAAACTGAGAAATAATGAAAACTAATCTCAACCTCATCCATATTACGCCCATGTGCGTTTGTTTACGATGTTTTGTGGAGAAACACCACATTGTTAAGTCATAACTGGCCGTTCTATATGACTGTTTCCGACTCGCTCTTATACGAAGAAAAGTAGTCGAATGCTCCTTACTGTGCTTCTTTATTCAAAGGGGTTCACTAACAGCCGATTTCACGAGTAAAAGCCCACTCTGACCCACCAATATTTTGTGGGCGAAGAGGGCGCAATGTGGTCGCGAACAGTGACGTCATGTATGACGTCGAGCGATCGCTCGCGACGACCACGGGCCTTAGGTGAAACGATACAGAGGGTGTTACAATCGTTGCGGGCGTTTAGTGGAACGTCCCCATTATCTTTCATTCGTTTTGTCAAAAACGCAACCATAAATTCACGGGAATTCATTTTGCATTAAATTTCACTCCAACCCATGCGAAATATTTACTCACAACCCCCACAGCTGCAGGTTTTCATCATGCCGCCATATTGCAAGCACACAGCTCTCAAGATGTGCGTTCCACCTATAACATTCGCCTACAACGCCCGCGGCCTTTTTAGTTTTTACGTTAGTGGAACGGCAGTTTCAGCGGTCGTGGTCGATGGCGTTGCGGGCGTTAAATGGAACGTACCCATGGTGTACAACGAATCTTATTGTCATCCGTGTTGGCACATGACGTCACTCAGAGAAACAATTTGAACTGATTCACCTGTTCATGAAATATAATATCTCATTAGTCATTACCTGAGTTTTCGAGCGTTCTTAAGCCAATGGTATGGTTCATTTGCATTCAAGGTCAAGATTCAGATCACATGTAGTAGTTTGTTGTATATTTTAATGGACAATTATTGAGTGAAAGAGCTTCAAAATGCCTGCCTGTAATGTGTACGGTTGTGGTAATTATTCAAAAAAAAAAACTGAAGACACTGTTGTGCGATATTTTGGAATGTAATATCATGGAATAGGTATCCTTTGAACTTGATTAATTGAATTAGACAATAATGCACGAGTGTTTCTGAACGCAGATCATTGATAAACTCTGCAAATTTCTAGAAAACTTCATTATTTTTCTTTACAAATATACAATTGAATGTATGTATTAAAATAATACTCCTTCAAATTCAAAACTTTAATATCGAATTTGAGATAAATGGGACTCTTTTCTATCATCTTGTTCAGAATTGAGTTGAAAAATATTACCACGGAATCTAGAAAAAAAGCCATGTTAGTTACTCCTTACTTCATCATCTTAAGCTCGAGCACCCCATAATTTTTATACTGAGTTTTCTGGAGTTCAGGAAACCTTGATTTCAAAATTATTACATTTGAGAAATGATTTGAAGAAAGCTCATCGAGAATTATTTGAAGATCCCATGAGCGATTCAACAGTTAAAATTGACAAGCTAGTCATTTTCGACATTTTCCGCCCATATAATTCAAAAATATTTATTTTACTGGATCCCACACGTATTTCAGAAAAGAAATTCAAATCAATCAAAACCAGCAAAATTATTAATGGGTAATTACATCGAAATATCCATTGCGACCGTTCCAAACAATTCAAATATGTTACCAGACTGACGTCATAGTGTGCGACAAGGACGGGTATATAGATGCGCAAGCACACACCACAGTGGAACGTATGCTTCCACCATGCTTATAACCAAGAAAAGAAAATGCATAGAACCTTCTTAAGAATTAGCACGTACGAAGTAGGGTAAATCGACCACGCTGATTCCGAATCATAGATGAATAATAAATGTTCCGAATATACAATTAGTTTTCTTCTGGAGAGTATGGACCTCGCGTAATTTACCTGAAACAGCTTAGTCTTAATCTTAGCCTAGTGGTCTCTCTTTTCATCAATGAACCAGGATCTGGGAAAAATTCAATGTCACCAGCGCACACAACTCCAACTGTTGTCAAGATTCCGCGGATATCGTGGTTTTCTATGCTTGTGTGAAACGTTTAACATTAAGTTGTCTAATCTTTGGTGAAACCAAAGATTAGACTAAGATTGTTACTCTTTGGTGAAACGTTACAAGGTGACAGGCCATGAGAAAATAAAAATCATCTTTGGAAAATTGCCTAGTTTATTGGTTCTAAATCTAAATCATATCAAACAAGCATATTTACAATAACATAAGTGACTTTAACGCTTCCTTTTGATTTTCAAATGGACTGAATCTATATGCATTTTGAGGTTACCCTTCTGAACTGCAGCCTACTCACATAAGTGACACTTATGTTCCTTTATTTTCAAATGGATCGATTTAATATGCGTTTCAAGGTCACCCTTCCGAACTGAAGCATAATCACACAGGTGACACTTATGTTCCTTTATGATTAGATGAATAGATTTTATATGCGTTTTAAGGTCACCCTTCCAAACTGCAACATGATCGCATAAGTGACACCTATTTTCTCTTATATTCAAATGAGCTGCTTCTATATGCCTTTTGAGACGGATCTTTTGATCCGAAGCATAATCACATAAGTCACACATATGTTTCTTTATATTCAAATGGACCGATTTTATATGCGTTTTAAGGTGACAATTTCGAACTGTAGCATAGTCACATAAGTGACACCCATGTTCCTTCATATTTAAATGGACCGATTTTATATGCATTCCAAGGTCGATCTTCAGAACTGAAGCATAATCACATAAGTGACACTTATGATTTCTTATATTCAAATGAACTGCTTCTATATGCGTTTTGAGACTACCCTTCTGAACTGCAGCATAGTCACATAAATGACACTTATGTTTGTTTATATTTGAATGTACCGATTTTATATGCCTTCTGAGGTTTACTTCTTGAACTGAAGCATAATCGCATAAGTGACAATTATGTGGCTTATGTTGCTTTGAATTCGAATGAACTGAAACTATATGCGTTTTTAGATGGCTCCTCTGATCCGCAGCATAATCACATAAGTGACACTTATGTTCCTTCATATTCAAATGGACTGAATTTATATGCTTTTTGAGGCTTCCCTTACGATCTGAAGCATAATCACATAAGTGACACTTATGTTCCTTTATATTCAAATGAACAGACTTGATATGCATTTTGAGGTTTATCTTACGAGCTGAAGCATAATCGCATAAGTGACACTTATGTTTCTGCAAATCAACAATGAGATCACAGTGTTTGAGATCAATTTCTGGTTGTACCACAAATGCATGTGAATCATTCCCATGTTCCTGTTCTTGAATGAAATTCGTAGCCGCTTCCTTTTCGGATTTAGAAGAAAATGTTTCTTCCTGCATTTTCAGAAATTCAGTCCTCTCATGCACTCCAATGTCATCGATGAATTGTTCAATGATGTCCACATTTTCAATCTTCAAACTTCCAGAGGTTCCCTCATCAGCTGTATACTGAGCACTAAAAAGACCGAACAGTTGAAAAAAATATTTTCAGGTATGTATGTTATCAATCATGTTATTTTGAATGTTGATAATCTTCAATAATTCATCCAAAACTCATATCTGAAATTCATCTCATTTCATAGGAAAAAAGTAGAACGATGGTTCATCTTATAATTTTGAGTGGAAAATATATTTCTATGAGATCATGATTGACCTTCAAAATAAAATGACAGTAAATACTCACACGTACTCAATTGACGATCCACCAGTTTCATGGATATATTGTTCAACTGTTCCCATCTCTTTCTGTACATAATTATAGTTAGGTCCTTCAGCCGACGTGGGCGTGAAAACGCGAAATTCCGATTTGTGTGCCATTTTTAAAAGTATAAAACTCTATTTTCTGAAAATACAGCATGATGAAGAGAAAGCAGGACTCAAACACTCAGGAACTAGAACTAAATGAGAAGAAAATAATAAGAAGCACACACCATAACCAGATTTCGAGTTAAAAACCCCCATTGCTTATCAACATCCCTTGAAAAACTTTAAAATTGATGATTCTGTAGTGTTCACGTCCATGTTCAAAATTGGGCAATCTGTTGTACGCATTTGGACGGAATAAGTTTAATTTTGCCGACGTTTCGGAACTAATTGTTACTTTCTCAAGGCTCATCATACGATTAATAAAACAGATAATTCAACAGTTAGACAAAGTTAATAATAAATGAAACGGTTTTGATGTATGTAAATTTATTATTAAATTGTTCTGTCCAAATTCCTACGATAGATTGCCCGATTTCAGATTAAACTTTTACAAAAAACTTACCTCCTTTCAATATTACTTCATGTTCTTCTTCTCCTATCTGTTACTGTGCCTGACTGGTAGCCATCTACGCAAGAAATAAGTCCTGAGAATTTCTATTCTCCATCTAGTATTAATTTACCCTTGGCCACAATTGGACTTCTACAGTGGTCAGTGAACAGCCTGATTGACCACCTCTGTTATATTATCCTTACTTACTACTTTTGCGGTGGAATTCAATTTCCTTGAACTCAAACGGACTTCTTCCAAAAACTCCAGTGTTCTTCTTTGGACCTATACGGTAACGGAGACCTATTCGGAGGAGTCACCAGATAAGGACATTTGGTAGTGGATATAGGAGAGGGTCACAACATCACGAACATCGTTCTAGTCACACTAGTGGTAATGAATCAAAGGGAAGTCAAGTGTTATAACTTGATGATATTTATTTAGATCTGAGGAGAATCCTGTGCAATTCAATCAATTGTTCCGGCAAGCAAAAAATATACGTACTAGATCACCCCTGTCTCCACAGGCACACAAATCTGAGTCAATAACTTGAATTCTACTTCATATTGATCGGCTACCGGCCAGTAGAAAGTAGAAACAATATAAACAATAAACAATACACTGCTATAACCTATTACCTTTTCTCTTCTTCTTTGTTTCCCAAACTTTTGGGAAACCTTGGGCTCGTCTCTTGGACATGCACCCATTATCAACCAATCAACCTAAAACCTTTTTCCATAGAATATAAAATACTTTTATTTTATACTCAGAGCTATATCGTCATTTGTTACTTTCTATAACCTTTTACCGCTTTCGATTTGGAGTTTCGTGCAGCGGAGGAGTTTGGTTTTTGTTGTTTCGCGCACGCTTTTAGAAAGTATTATATTCATTCATTCAATATTTTAAAATGTGCCAGGCTGCTTGCCATCTACATAATATGGAACAAATCACCATGAACTCCCGGATCGGTAAAAGACGCCTTCTTCAACAAATTTTTGGAAGACTCTCCAAATTCACGAATTCACTAAGGTTAACCATCATCAAATACAGACACCCGTGTCTATTCACGAACGATTAAACACTTTGTACTGTATTGGTACTTTCAAAGGGATAAAACTATTACCGACATTACAGTTTTCTACTGAAAACCGCAAAAAACTAGAACTCTATATACCTTAATTGAGTTCTTTTCAACGTGAAAATATTACTCTAGATAATCTTTGGCCAAGATCGGGATCGTATAGTGGTTTGAAGGACTCTACGTTGTGTATGCAACCTAAATTACTCTTTATTCAATAGAAGAGATTGCAGGGAAAATAGGAAATTCAAAATACATATTTTCAGCACCCAAAACGGCAAATAATAAGTTTATTGGCGCTGTTGGGGACGGTTCCCCAATTCAGGTCGGGTAATAAGAATCAGGAAAGACCTGCGAGAAAACCTGTTCTGTACAATGAATAGCAATAGGTAGACTGTAAAGTTAAAATCCAGAGACCTCTCTCTTTATCTCGTTCAAATACCGTTAATCCACAGGTGAAAGATATTCATAAACAGCAACAGGTTGACCGGTGAGAATTCTCTCATACGATGTTTGAAGATGATTGAGTGAATTAAATGCTGCATTTATGACTCCTCAACCTTAATAGGCGATAATGTGAGAAACTTGTGAGTTATGCTTCGCAGGAATTCAACTATCATTTGACGATTAATGATCTCCCACGTTGCAAGGAGAGGGGAATGCGACAAAAGATCCTTCTTATATATATTTCCAACGATGGGTTATTTAAGTTAGGTTGCGTCTACGATAGCTGTCTCCCTGGGGCAGTAGTCCCATCAAGTATCAAATAAACAATGTAAACAGTAAACAAACAATAACTGATAATAATGAGTGGAGAGTGGATTCAAAGTTCTCAATCAAGATAAGATGATGAAACATAATGCTGAAACTTGTGCTTATGAATATCCTTAATATTTGCTGAAAACTACAACGATTAAATATAGTATTATTTAAAGAATATTGCATAACCCAGTTTTGATTAGAGAAGGGGATGATTAAACAATCGTTAATAAAAGAAGTTCTTGTGGGAAGCACTTAGGTCAGTTAGAATCATTGAATAATATTGAATAGACTTGATGATAAAGTATGAAAAACGGATACAAAACTCAGAAGTTACAAACTACGATTTATTATAATTATATGATGAAATCTGAGACATAACAAAAACCAATCTCAACCTAATCCATGTTACGCCCATGTGAGTTTTTAATCACTATTTTGGTGGAGAAACACCAACATCATAGACCATAGACTTATAATAAAATTATTATTAGTCTACGCACCACACTGATAAGTCATAAATGGCCGTTCGATATGGCTGTTTCCATCTCGCTCTTAAACGAAGAAAAGTATTAGTAGTAGTAGTGGTTCTTCATTCAAAGGATGCGCCAGATTTTTTTTTTTTTACCACTCGTACTACTTACACGAGGGCTATATCATTTCGTCACGATGTCTGTATTTTTCGAATTTTGAGCCGAAATGGTCTCAAACGACTATGTTCGACTCACTGATGACGAATCCGTCAAAAAATTCGAGTCTGTCCGTATGCACGATAACTCTCGAACGGAATATCCTAGGAAATTGAAATTTTCAGGGTAGGTTCGCATCTCCAATGCCGCGGTTAAGTTTGTTATTGGGAAAAATTCGCCCAGGGGTTCCGTAAATATGGCCGCTCGTAATTTGGTTTTTCTGATTACTTCGAAACTACAGATTCGATCGAAGTGAATTTCGCAGTCAGATGGAGAATTACGTGTTCAAGCTACATGCAAAATTTTGTCCAGCTCGCATGACCAGAACCATAGAAACCATAGAAAATTATAACTTTGTAATGGAAAGGCCTAGGGACTTGAAATTTTCAGAATAGGTGCGGATCTCGAATGTTGCGGTCACGTTCATCAATGAGCAAAATTATTCGAGGGGTTCCTTAAATATGGCCGTTTGAAATTCAGTTTTCTTGATAATTTCGAAGCTATGGATTTGATCGTGATTTTATATTTAAATTGAGAATGATATATTCTAGCTACGTTTTTTCCAGATCGCATGATCAGAACCATAGAAACCATAGAAAATAATACCTTTCGAATGGAAAGGCCTAGGAACTTGAAATTTTTAGGAAAGGTTCGGATCGCGAATTTCGTGGTTACGTTCATCAATGAGCAAAATTTGACTAGGGGTTCCGTAAATATAGCCGTTCAAACAATTTTTCTCCTGATAATTTCGAAACTAATTTTTGGATTGGAATGAAATTTCGCACATAAATGAAGAATAATGTATTCATTCATTCATTTAGGGCATTCGGGAACTTAACCCACACTGAAAATTTCAAGTCTGTAGGTTGTTCCGTTCGAGAGTTATCGTGCTTACGACCGGACGGTCGGACGGACAGACTCGAATTTTCCGACGGATTCGTCATCAGTGAGTCGAACATAGTCGATTGAGACCATTTTCGGCTCAAAATTCAGACATCGTGACGAAATGATATAGCCCTCGTGTAAGTAGTACGAGCGCTCAAAAAATGGTAACCTAAAGCACTGACGTGAAGTCTGGATTTTCGCCTTAGTTTGAAATTTTTTAAAATCTTTCCAATTGGTTTCTAAAACTGGAGAATGCGAATCTACCTACAAGGTGGATGAACGAGCGCTCAAATGCTCCTGACTTCACGGCAGTGATTTTCTAACTTTTTTTACGGAAAATTTGAATTTTTCAGTTGAAAGCCATTGACAACACTGCACTCGAAGAACGAAATGGATTAGTAAAGCAGCTTATTGCTATTCAAGTTCGAATGGAATAACGTATCTGAGCAATGAAAATCTGATTCAATTAACAATATAATATAAACATGGTTTTATAGTCACTGTAATTTTACTAGTTCACTAAGGCCAGTCAGAAAGAAGGAGCAGTAGCCATAGATATTTTTCGGTATATCGGAATTAACCTCACTTATTCATTCTGACATAAAAACAAAGGCGTATAAGATATCTTGTTGAAATTTATTATTATTATTTATCGGAAACGTATTTATTTAACATTTTGAATTGCGCATACTACTTGGAAAGATCATTATTGCCATAAATGAAGTCATGGACAAAACTCCCAAGGGAAAATCTTTGAGGTTTGTTAGGTGCAACGATAACAAACCAATTTCAAATACTAGTCCAGTGAAGGGGGCAAAGAAACAACGTTTTTGGGATCATGATGTCGATAGTCAAGAAAGTAATGATGTATTATGGGATTGGGATTCTCCTAAGAATATAAGGCCAAAAGCATTGAAAGTTAAAAAACGAGAAATTCATAAGTCACCAAAATTGGCCCCCAAAAAAACCAGTCAAACAGATCACATCAAAAATTACGAAAAATTAAAGCAGGAGTTACAGGCTCTGAGAGATGAAATAGCTAGGACAGATGATTGCGTACCCTTATCCCTTGTGGATGAACAAATATTTAGGGAGGAGAATGTAGACACTGATATCAATTCTTTCATTGAAGAACAATACTTTCATATTGAAAATCAAGAGATAGAAGCTTGTTCAAAAACTAGGGGTAAACAAAATAGTAAGGAATGTATAGATGAGTTGCTTAATGATGACTGTGATGAAGAATTATTCCTATGTTCTCAGATGATTGAAGAGAACCTTAATCAAAATACAGAAAAAAATTATAAAACGAATGAAAATAACAAAGTTTGTGAAAATGATGTAAACAAGAATGTTAACATTTCAAATTTCAATTCTACTATGAAAGTACAACAAAGCATGTTGAAAATTGCCGAATTTAAAAACATTTCTGAGAAAGTTATGAAAGGAGAAAAAAAAGTGCAGTCTAGATTCATAGATGATTCTTTTGATGCAGTATTACAGGAATTTGATGATGATGACCTTGATATACTTTCTCAAACGGTTAATAAAAACACATTGTTGTTACCAAAACAATTTCAAGTTAAAAATACTTTGAATTCAAGCTTCAAAAGAACAATTTCTGATGCTAATGTACAGTACGTCTCACGCAAAGTTGAGGACCCAAAAATTATCAAGTCTGGTTTCCACAGAACACTGAGCTTTGAAAGTGCTTCAATAGGGAAAAATGATGGTGAGTTGAATTAATTTTAATGAAATTACTATATTTTTAGTTGAGTTTATGCATAATCATTCAAGAAGTCTGCTTAACATTATCATTGAACTGATATACAATCTTCAACGCCGGTGACTGTAGAAACATTTCAAATTATGAATAATTTTGAAAAATCTTCGAAATGTACGCATAATCAAGTTCCTAGTTCATACTGAGATTAAGATTTGTTTCTTAGATTATTGCATATTGCTATGGGCTATTAGATTTGTTTCCTTCACTGTTTATGTGCTGTGTGCAAAATTTTTCTCTGATTTGAATAATTTTATTGAAAAATATAAACACTGGACCTCAAAAATTTCGCCTGGATTCAATCTTTAATAACTGAAAAAGCAAATCTACCTACAAGGTGGATGAACAAGCGCTCAAAAGCTCCTGACTTCGACGCACTGCTTTTTATAAGTTTCTTATTTTAATTCTTGGTATGTATTATAAGATATATTTCATTAAAAAAATCTTTACAGATAACTTACCTAAGCATGTAATGGAACAAATTGAAAGAAAACGCAAAGAAGCATTAGCTAGATTGATGGAAAGAAAAGATAAAGAAAAACGATTTCCTACAACACCTAATAACCCAAGTAAGTATTTTTCTTCAACATAACAAAGGACATTTGTGACCTTGTTGCAACTTTTCAGATAGTGATGATTCCTCTTCGAAATGTTCCCCAGATGAGATAGAGAAAAAAAGACTTCAAGCGAAAGCGATAAGAGAAGCCAAACAAAAAGAAGTCATCGAAAGAAACAGACAGGAAGCAATGAAAAGATTAGAAATGAATAGGCGTAAAAGAATGGAAAATTTGAAATCTCAAGAAAATAATGTATAAATTCACACATCAGTCATTTGTGATAATTTGAATATAATAACTCAGTAATATTAAAATTGTTATTGTTTCTGAAAAAATTATATAGTGGCTTATTTTTATTAAAACAATTTTTATAAAAAAAAAACATTTATTCACTTTTAAATATTTGTATATATGAATTAAAAATGTAAAATCAAGTCTTCTTCTCTTCATTAAATACATTTTGTAATTCTGTAGAAAATTGACAGCAACAATATAAAGCCAATATCAAAATGGTGTTGCTTGTGAGACTTGCTGAAAGGAAGAAGTAATTTATTTATGTTGAAAAAATTATTCATATTTCATTATATTGAGCAGTACACTAAATGTTCTTAATTTGAATCATCTTCTGTATGTAATCCCCTGTGAATTGTTATAATTTCGAGTCGACAATCGGCCAGTAATATATTTGAAAAAAAGTCTGAATCCACATTGAACATATTTTGTATGAATAAAAAATAAATTCTATAATTCAACAAAAAATTTTTTTTCCCAACAGTATAAACTGATTATCGTAACAAAATTCAAGCATTCAGATCTTATAGTTTCCAATGCAATTCATTAAGTGACACCTGCCTAGCAGTTTCTCGGGAATATTCGAACACATTTCAAAGTTTTTTCCTCAAACGATTCCAAAAGTTCATTCTACCATTATTCTATCGAATTTTATACCTCTACTATTACACTTTTACTTTACCAATATTTGTCAAAAATAGTATGCTTTTGAATGAGGAAGTTCTCATCAGACAAGGTTTAAAAAAATACGGTTGATTGATCTCTCATTTCATAATGAAATTCAATGGACTCACCTTCAAAAACTCTAGTAACAAACACCGTTCCGATGCTTACACTAGAAAAGAAGTAAAAATTCGAGATAGCTGACATAGCAAGCAGAAAACTTTCCAATAAACATATTATCCTCCTCATCCATTGCATTCCCAAGTACGTCTCCAGTTTTGAGTTTTCCAAATGCGTTTTGTAAATGGCAGTGCTTGTGTTTTCAATAAGAATACCAATAAAATTTAAAATAACCCAAATTAATATGTAGCTGTCCAGACCATGCCATATATATACAAAAGAAAAACATGCCAAACTAGCCAAAATTTTTTTGTTGAAGTAGGAGGATTTTATCATGGGAACATATATATACCTGAAATTTAAAATCACTATTATTTATGCCGGACATTCATAAGGTTGTTTATAAAAAAAACTGCCGAAACGAAACTGGTGACTGCATTTTAACGAAAACTTTTTTAGGGAATGAAGAAGGAATTTGGCAAGTTTTTTATACATAAATTGTGGAATTCGAAAGTTGCAAGCAAAGTGATATTAGAAATTGATTTTTATATTCTTCATATACCAACTTTCGAATCATACTAATTCTTTTTCAAGATCTAATACAGGATGGTTTTGCTTTTTTCATACATATCATATCCTTTTCTGATGAAAATAATCCAAAATTATAATCAAATTTCGTCAACGTAGAAAAAATTGACAAAAAATGAAGTGAGGTGAAAAATCTTTCAAAAATCAGAAGAACTGAAGTAACTCATAAACTGTTGATTTTTGGTTTTCAATAAATATGGCTCAAACAACAGCAAATGAGTCATACTAACTTGTCCTCCAAGGTTCACGTCTAATTTTGAAACACCCTGTATATTCAAAAGCCTATTATTCTGAGGAATTAGAAGAACTTTGCAACAATATCAGAAAAAAAAATTTCACCTCAATAAAAATCTGTACAACCCATTATCGAAATATTTCCACATATCTGAGTAGAGATGTATTCTTCCAATACATTTTGGTAAAGATGGAATGGGAATATTTTCAAATTTGGCCACACTTGTACTCAATCCATAAACCACCAAATATTTCATATGAAAATATTGCCCCATAAGATAACCATAGCCGTACAAAGCCCAGTCATCGAACGATTCAACAAGCTAAAAATTCACAAGAGGGAATTTCAGTTAACAAACAAGAAACTATAATATTCACCTGTAGTTGAAAAGAAGTTGCATTAACATAAAAGAAATGAAGGGCTAATTCTATCAAAATCATCCAAAAAGTGAACCTTGTAAAGTCTTTCACAATTGTTAATATTCTTTCCGTAAAAGAAAGAGAAATTTTCTCACTTTTCTCAAAATCTGCATAAAAAATGAATGGACCATTGAAAAGAACAGGTAGATAAAGGCAGTAAGAAAACGAATTTAAAATCGAAATTCGTTCTTTTTTATCAAAATGTTCCATGAAATATGAGAAACATCTAAGATTGGTCCAGTAAATGGCTAAAATATGAAGATAATTTTCTTTTTCATTGAGCTTATGCCTCAACATAAATGATTCACTAGATACAAAATACTTATAGATGGATATCATTGATATAAATATGATATTAGAACACCACAGAACCAGTTTCCTCGAGCTTTTATACGTTATAATTGTAAAAATAATTGGTTGTGCTAAAATCCCAATAAAGGGTATTGGTCCTAAGTGTACAAGTATGAATATCACAGACAAGCTTATTCTGAACATTTTCAACACCTACAAGAAATTAAATAAAAAAAAATCACATAAGGAAAGTTGAATGTACTTTAAAGTAACAATCCTGCTTCAACTTCTCTGATAAAACGATCAAAAAAACTATCCATATCCAAATTCTTTTGAAGAGATAAAGCATTGTTTGCCATTCCAAATCTGCAATATCTTTACGAGTGCTAGCGAAAACTCCTGGTTCAAAATCATTATAATCATCATGATAATTTGAAAAGTCTGAAAAATACAAGTTGAAATTTGGGAATTATAATTTGCTGTATGTTATGGTACATTTTAAACTCTGTTGATTGAATGTTATTATTGAATAAAGTACGGCTGCGGACCATAAAAAGAAGTAAAGAACCAATTCCGTTATTCCCATGGAAACCCCCATTGTAAATTATAAATTTAAAAAATAATAGAAAACAAAACTTTTATTTACCAATGGTAGGTCATTATTAATAGCAGATACATTTCAACTACTCCAAGGTAATTATGCGGCCGACCTACCTTGAATCTGAATTGGTTCTATTGTCCTGATTGTCCACACCTTTTCGCTATTCCAACTACCGATGAGTGCGCTGCGAAATGTAAAAAAACATGGAGGAAAACGAGTTTCGGGATTTATTGTGGCGGAACGGAGTATTTTGGGTGTTTTTCAGGTTTTTCTTTCGATTTTGTTAGTTTTATATGAAGACATTTTAGTGAATGATTGGATTACTGATAGTGTAGTGTCAAGTTTATTGATTTGAGGTGAACAAATTGGTTTCTTCAATTTCAATTAAATCGAAATTGATAATAATTCAACAGGAAAGATGGAGCATTATTTGAGTTTGACGACAGTGTTCAATTATTTAGAAGCTACTCTTAATAGTCGATCATTTTTGCTTTTCTTCGGTCCATTTTTTCCACTATGCCAAAGGCGTAAGTGATACAAACTGCCGAGGCATCTTTCTTGTGAAATTTATGGAAATGTATAATAGCCCTGTTTTGATTTTTCTTCGAGGAGCAATTGGAGACACAACATTGACAATTATTGTGAATTGTTTCATTTTAGTACTAAAGCTTTGTTCACTCATTGTTGTATAATCCAATGTCCTAAAATTCATGTAAACATATTATTCAAATATAAAATCGTTTCATTCAGACTACACCTTAAAGAAGATTCTAATTTCTTTCTAACAGAAAGATTGAGTTATAGTCATTTGAAATACGAAGATCAATTCCATAACACTCTTGTTGATAATGATTGAATTACCCTTCTAAATCACCACTCAAACCTGCCCCAAAAAATTGGACTCAAACTTGTAACCTAAAATTTCAAAACTTTGTGAACGTATTTCAACTGAATAACCTGATATAATGATATAAATACCTTACCGACCATTTTATTTCGATACCAACTACTCTGCTCAGAAAACGATAAAAATTTCTACCTCACGAATACCTGGATTCTTGATATAAATGAAAATATCTGGCTAAAAGCACGTGAAATATGAAAACAATACTCGTTTTATAGGTTCAGGATTTTGCCGGCAGGGGGCGTATAACTTTTTGAATCGCGAATTCTGATTCAGATGTGATATCAATTCTTGCTCGAAAGTAATATTTTGATTTTGAAATTTTGCAGATCTGACATCTGCGCAACGCGAGTCTCTACATACATTTATTTGAAGTAATTTACTCAAAATTGCAGATTCCATCCAAAAAAAAAAAACAATCTATGGTCGTTATTCAGAACAATCAGAACACACAAGCTCTTTTGAAAAAGTGTACGAGGGATCCTAACCTCGAAGTTGAAGACTTGGCAGTGGCTTTTAAGTTCGACAGTCTGGTGGTTATCTGATATCTTATCGTTAAGTAAAACAGGTTTGGTTTTTCAGTTGGTTGATCTTAAACCCTTAAGGTGCGTACAGACATGCTCCGAATATCGTACCGAACCGTGTCGCGTACCCCGACGCGATCAGCGAGAGAGATGAATTTGATTCGCTCTCGCTGATCGCATCGGGGTACGCGACACGGTTCGGTACGATATTCGGAGCATGTCTGTACGCACCTTTAAGAGTGGAGAGATACTCAACATTTTTCAGCTAATATTAAGGATATTCATAAGCAGCTTCATTGTCATCATTATGTTCATCATCTTTAATTATCAGCGAACAACTGTATCATGGAATAGAGCCTCATCTGGTTGATAACTTCAGATCCACTCTTCACTCATTATTATCAGTTATACATAATCCTTGATGGGATAACTGCCCAGGGAGACAGCTATCGTAGACACAACATAACTACATATCTAAAAAACTACTCATCCGCCGTGGGAAATATATGACCAAGGAGACTGGTCGATGTCCCCCTCTCCTCGACGTGGGAAATCAACATCGTCTAATTATAGTTGTATTCCTGAGAAGAATACCTCACAGGTTTCTGACATCATCCCCTATTAAGGTTGAGGAGTCATCAGTGCAGCATTTAATTAATTCTATCATCTTTAAACATCATATGAGAGAATTCTCAGCAGTCAACCTGTTGCTGTTTATGAATATTCCTTACTTGTGGATTAACGTTATTTGAACGAGATAAGGAGAGAGGCCTCTGGGTTTTAAGTTTTGCAGTCGCCTTATGTTATTCATTGTACAGAACGGGTTTTCTCGCAGGTCTTTTCCGATTCTTATCATTTGACCTGAAGTTGGGAAACCGTCCCCAACAGCACCAATAAACTTGTTATTTTCCTGTTTCGGTGCTCAAAATATGTGTTTTGAATTTCCTATTTTCTCGTCAATCTCTTCTATTGAATCAAGTGTAAGTTGGGTTGCATACACAACGTAGAGTCCTTAAACCACTATACGATCACGATCTTTGCCAAAGATTATCTAGAGTAATATTTTCACGTTAAAAAGAACTCATTCAAGGTAGAGTTCTAGTTCTTTGCCGTTTTCAATAGGAAACTGTAATGTCGGTAATAGTTTTACCGCATAAAAGTAGTACAAAATCACACCAGACGTTCATGTAAATCGAATCAGTCTGCTCCTTCGGTGCACGAAACTCCAAATCGAAAGCGGCAATTATATATGTCAGCTTTGTGCTCTGTGATTCCAACATAGAATTTGAGAATCAACAATTTTCCGAGTCATTCTTCTAAGTTAGTGTTTAACTTGGAAATATAATTAAAACAATTTTCATATACTAATATTCTGATTAATTTTGCGAAAATGGTAAGTATTGTTTCAGAATAACATTAAGTTCCAAATGTATAATACTTTTCAATTTGATAGTATTATAAAAGGTTAGAATAATATGCCCAATCATTTTTCTGAAGGTTTCCTTCACCCTTATTTAAATCAAAATAATAATAATTTCAGGCTCGCCGATATGATACCAGAACCACCATATTTTCACCAGAGGGTAAGACATTGAACAACACAAGTTATTCTGGATCTTTATACTCTTGTCGTATTTCGTTCTTTTTCAGGTCGACTGTATCAAGTTGAATATGCTATGGAAGCTATTAGTCATGCTGGTACCTGTTTGGGTATTTTGGCAAATGATGGAATTCTTTTAGCTGCTGAACGACGCAACACCAACAAACTTCTGGATGAAGTATTCACTTCAGAGAAAATTTATCAATTGAATGAGTATGTTTATTAGAATTTCTCATAAGAATTTACATCTTATTAAATAATTTGTATATTACTAGTACTAAACTCCAAATTTTTTTAGTGACATGGTTTGTAGTGTTGCTGGTATCACTTCCGATGCCAATGTATTAACTAATGAGTTGAGGATGATAGGACAAAGATATCTATTTCAGTACGGAGAGTCTATTCCATGTGAACAACTGGTGTCATGGCTATGCGATGTTAAACAGGCTTACACACAGTATGGAGGTGTGTAAACATTTGCACATATTAACCCTTCTAGGCAATAACTACATTTTCTTTGGAATCGTTTTAGAAAAAAACGATTTTGAATACCTCCTGAAATTTTTAGGCGGCTGCTCGCAGGTTGCGGTCAAACTCTTCAATGCATGATTTGATTCCTTTTGGAATATAATTACAAACATTTTTTTGGTTTAACTTAGAATAATATAGTAAAGGGAAACAATTAGAGGAAGAAAAAATAAACCTTTGCATATATTTCCATGAATTATGTTGAATTTTTCAGGTAAGAGACCTTTTGGTGTATCAATTTTGTACATGGGTTGGGATAAACATTATGGCTATCAACTATACCAATCTGATCCCAGTGGAAATTACAGTGGTTGGAAGGCCACATGTATAGGAAACAATAGTGCAGTAAGTAGTTGTTACTTTATGTGATGGGTTGGGGTTAACGTAGTACAATCTCTTAAATTATACTTTGAATCCAAATTGATCCTGCTATTCCTGAAATGGTGATATTTCTTCCTATTTTTACAGTTCACATTGTGTTCAGAGTAGAATCTAAAAACGTGTTCACGGTTCACATCATTTCCTGGAAAATATAAGAGCTAATTGCATCAAATTAGGTAAAACAAAAAGGATCACTCACTGGCATTGATCATAGCTTGATAATTCTATCCAAGATTGAGACTTTCATATTTAATGCTTATCGAATAGTTGCCTATATATATATATATTGATCAGTTCACAACGTTCTTCGACGTCTTCTGATTTCCAGCCTCCATTTGTCTCGGTCCTCCCATAGGTTATCCTCTATCCCCCTCGATCTCATGTCCTTAGTTATTCCCTCTCTCCAAGTCAATTTAGGTCTTCCCCTTTTTCTTCTATATACCAAGTGAAATTTCCAAAATATAGCTAGAGAAACAAAGGAGAAAAGGGGGGTGTAACATGAGACTCTGTGTCGTCTGGTATACAACACAAAAAATTCATTGAAATTCAGTTGAAAGAAGAATTTCAGATGTTATCCCCACATTTAACCCACTTGAGTTCATTGAAATATTCTGATTTTATTTCATCGATACTATATTCAATCTGTTCCAAAAATTTTGTTCATCTGAGAATAAGTTCTAGATTATAGATGAAAGTAGAAGCTAGAAATCATCAAGAAAGTTTTTTTTCAGGCTGCAATCTCGAGCTTGAAACAGGAATACAAAGAGGGTGAAATGACTCTAGAAAGTGCGAAAGCATTAGCAGTGAAAGTTTTGAGTAAAACACTCGATATGACCAAGCTTACTTCAGAAAAAGGTAACTTCAAACTAATATTATATTGATTTCGTGAAAAGCTCTTCTTTCCAGTTGAAATGGCTATGTTAACACGAGTTGGAAACAAAACAAAAATCAGCATTCTGAATAGCAAGGAAGTTGATAGTCTCATTACTGAATTTGAAAAGGAGCAAGCCTTAGCTGAAGCTGCTAAGAAAGAACAACAAAAACAGCCTGCATAAATAATTGTTTTCGTCTATTGTACACAATAATAAATAAGTGGAATTTTTTCATATTTAAGTTTCTTCACTTTAATCTATATACATATGTACCTATAAATGATTGAGATAATTTAAAAGAGATGCATTCAATTGGGTTCACCTCCAAATCGCTATATTCAACGATATTTTCACCTGGAGTTCGAGATGCCAGATTTTGACAAATTCTGGAAAAATGATACTCAAATTTCTAAAATGACCAAACTTTAAAACTGTTTTCATATGGAACAGCTGTAAAGCTGAATTTTTGAGCGCTCGTACAACTTACACGAGGGCTATATCATTTCGTCACTATGTCTGTATTTTTCGAATTTTGAGCCGAAAATGGTCTCAATCGACTATGTTCGACCCACTGATGACGCATCCGTCGAAAAATTCGAGTCTGTCCGTCCGGCCGTCAAAGTTTTGTTCCCCTGATTACTTGAAAACAACAGATTTGATTGCGATGAAATTTTGCACTCAAATGGAAAATGCATGTGAAATTTTGTCTAGATCGCATGACCAGAACCATGGAAACCATAGAAAATTGTAACTTTTGAACGGAAACGCCTAGGGACTTGAAGTTTTAAGGATAGGTGTGGATCTTGAATGTCGTGATCATGATAGTTCCGAATTATCGAAAAAATTGGTCAGCTGAAACACTGATATGAAGTCTGGAGTTTCGCCTAAGTTTCAGAATTTCTTGACAGCTGTCGAAAATTCCTTCAATTGATTTCTGAAACTGAAAAATGCGAATCTACCTACAAGGTGCATGTACGAGCGCTCAAAATCTCCTGCCTTCACGGCAGTGCTTTTCGTAATTTTTATATATGAAAACGATATTGATGCCCCATATGTTGTCACAAAATTTCAGAAGAATATGGCAAATAGTTTCCTCTGGAAAAATAATAAAAAGCCGTGAAGTTTTTGAGCGCTCGTTCATCCACCTAGTAGGTAGATTCGCATTTTTCAGTTTTAGAAAATGACAGCAGCACTTTGCCGAATCAGCTGTAACAGAAATCTAAGGATTTTGTATTCAATAATTCGTTGGAATTTAAAATGGTTCTGATTATGCGATCTGGCCAAAATGTAGCTTGAATATATCATTCTTCATTAAAATACAAAATTTCGTCACGATCGAATCTGTAGTTTTGAAATGATCAAGAAAACTGAATTTCAAACGACCATATTTACGGAACCCCTGGTCGAATTTTGCCCAATAACGAACTCAACCGCGGCATTCGAGATCGAATTGATAGTTTTCGAATTAATGAGACAAAAAACATTTAGACAGCTATATCTACGGAACCTTTCTGCGGATTTTGTCCATTTACGAACATAACCGACCTCGAATGTAGCCTGTAAATTTCAAAACCCTAGGCATTTTCTTTCGAAAGTAATTGTGTTTACAGAGGAACGGACGGACAGAATTGAATTTGATCGCCAATTCTTCAGCTGTCAGTCCAACCTAATCGTTTGTAACATTTCTCGTCTCGAAATGAGAAAATTACACATATTTGGGCAAAATGATAACGCAAGCATTGTCCAATGACGCACAAAAATTTTTTTCTTTCAAATACCAAACACGTTTAGTGACTAAAACATATTTTTTCCTTAAATAAACTTTTGCTGATATTTTTTCCTTTATCCCCAATAAGTTTCCTAAAGAGTAATGAAGGGTTGACAAAATACAAGTGTTAGAATGTACTAGTCAAATATTCTTTTAGTGTCAATGAGAAAGAAAATAAGAATTATCAAATTGTCCCAGTCGGAAACGTTATATATCTCGACAAGGTTGGAAATTCGGACAGAGTCCATATTCCTGACAGAGTAAATAAAAAACTTCAAGGGTTATACAAGTAGGAACTTTAATATTACAAAAAAAAATGAGAATTGGAATTGGTTGTTGTCTTCAAATTGAAGACCTCATGAAGAATGACTTTAAAATTTTTTCACAACTGAATATCATTTCAAGACATTAATTGCCTACATATTGAGTTGGAAAGATCGCTTGACTTGCTACAGGATAAGACAATTTTATATAACAATAATCGAAAATCATGTATATTATAAATCTTCATTTTTTGAGGAAAATCCTCTTGATAACAAAAGATCATTACACTCCTTCCTGCTGAGACCTGACAGTGGATGCCTCTCTACTTCTTTATCATCTTCATCAAGAAATACAAGTTCCGGTAAATGTCCATGAATTTTTTTGAACTCTATACCATATTTGGGCAGATCATCGTATGCAAAAGTTCTAACTTCTGGTTCTCTGTTCAATGTACAACTAGGACAACTCTACAAAATAATTATTATTTAATAATAAATAATGAATCAATTATCTACACACAAACCTCAAGGCGCGCATTTGCAATTTTTGCATTTACATCAGCAAAAATAAGAAGGCACACCAAAGTCAAAAACTTCAACATTTTGTTATCAGTTAAACCAAGATGATATTTAAAATTGTTTGGACGTTTGGAGATTATTCAGAATAATGATATCAAACAGAACAATCTTTGATGATATGATATCTTTCAAAATATAAAATGAGGTTATTCCATAGAATAATAATAAAATATTATTCATATTTTTCTGTATCTATGGACGAAGTGAAAACTGAATCTCAATTATAGGGAAAAATCACGGACCGCGAGATGGCGCTGAAAATATCAAAATGTCGGGCCGAGAGGTGATCCAAATATTCTATCTCAATCATTTCAGTCTTTCATAACAAGTAAATCGAATATTTTTCATAAGATTGCCGGAATTAATAATAATTTATTTTTTTTTTATTTATGTATCTATTTCTACACATACACCAACAAAGGTAATTACATATGCAGAACAACAACACAATATCAACTACTTAACCTAGGAGAATAATCTTCTCACATTTCCCAAACTAGTATTGAATAAATCTAAATCGAATTTTTCAATCAACTCATTGCATATAAACATCATTTTATTAATGGGAGATGAATTACCTGGTGTTACATGAAAAGTTTCCCTATTTCTAAGCCTCAGATATAAATTAGGTACTTTAAATCTGACAAAATCAACAAAATTACAGTCTTGAAATGTTAAATTATTCACTATCTTGAAAATGAAAAGAACTGCGTTGCACGTGTGTCCGTTGATCAATGTGCACATATCAAAATATTCCAACATGGAAATATATGACTTCATGAAAGGATACTCATCATATTTTTTCAGGTATAAATATCGAAGAAAACTTTTCGGAACCTTTTCAATCATGTCAACATGACTGATAGCAAAGACTCCTCTTTGCTTATAGTCAATGGCATCCAAACAACTGAAGCATAAACAACGTGAGGTCTTACAAGGGTTTTATATAGTAAAATGGTAGTGGAACAATCAAAATCTTTGCTACTTCTAAAAACCAAACCTAGTAACTTGTAAGCTCTGCTAGTGATGAGCTCGAAATGGGTGTTAAATTTGAAATTGTCTTGAAAGATTACGCCCAAGTTCTTAGTTTCAAACCTGCGTTCAATAATTTCCGATTCAATTCCATAATTGAAATATATCGGGTTGGATCTTCGAGTGTAGCTAACAACATGACATAACAGAGACATTTTATTAATTATGAACCATTGTTCTACCCTACTAAAGTCCTCCTGAATCAGAGAGCAATCAAGTAGACTGCCTGTGAAAGTCGAGATAACCACATCGTTTTTGATAATGTAGGTGAACGTGAATGTGATAGCTCATCTGATAGCAAATGACCACTATATTGAAATATATTCTTGAGGAAGAATAATCATTGGATAATGGATGATTCTGTCAGGATAAATTGAAATATCGAACTAAGATTTGGCATGAATGTTTACTTATTTATTAGAAATCGATTAGGCACTTTTGAAGAAAAAATTGATGAAAAGCACTGCCGTGAAGTTAGGAGATTTTGAGCCCTCGTTCATCCACCTTGTAGGTGGACTCGCATTTTCCAGTTCTAGAAACCAATTGAAAAATTTTTGACAGCTGTTAAAAAAATTTCAAACTAAGATGAAACTCCAGTGCTCCAGCTATGTCAGTGCTTTAGATGACCAATTTTTTTTTCGATGATTCGCTAAAATTTCCTACGGTTTCTATGGTTTTGGTCATGTGAAAAAATGTAGCTTGAATATACATACCTCCATTTAAATACAAAATTTCGTCACGATCGAATCCGTAGTTTTAAAATTATCAATAAAACTAAATTTCAATCGATCAGATTTACGGAACCCCTAGTCTAATTCTGCTCATTGATAAACGTGACCGCGACATTCGAGATCCACACCTTACCTGAAAATTTCAAGTCCCTAGGCCGTTTCATTCGAAAGTTATAGTTTTCTATGGTTCTGGTCATGTGATCTTGCAAAAATGTAGCTGGAATATACCATTTTCCATTAAAATACAAAATTTCATCAAGATCGAATCCGTAGTTTCGAAATGACCAAGAAAACTTTATTTCAAACGACCATATTTACGGAACCCCTAGTCTAATTTTGCTCATTGATGAAGATGACTGCGACATTCGAGATCCACATCTATCCTGAAAATTTCAAGTACCTAAGCTTTCCGTTCGAAAGTTATACTGTTCTATGGTTCTGGTCATGTGATCTTGACAAAATTGCAAGTAGCTTGAATACGTCATTCTCCATCTGAGTGCAAAATTTCTTCTCCATCGAATCAGTAGTTTCGAAGTAGGAGAACAAAATTTCGAACAGGCATATTTACGGAACCTCTGGTCGAATTATGCCCAATAATGAACTCAACCGTGGCATTTGAGATTCGAACCTACCCTGAAAATTACAAGTTTCTAGGTCATTCCGTTCGAGAGTTATCTTGTATACGGACGGCCGGACGGACAGACTCGAATTTTTCGACAGATTCGTCATCAGTGAGGAGTTTTGTTGATTAATACCATTTTCGACACAAAATTCGATAAATACAGACATCGTGGCGAAATGATATAGCCCTCGTGTAAGTATAGAACGATCACTCAAAAATAACCAATCCTTAACAAGAACCACCCTAGTGTCCACATCATTGCATTAAAATTATCCCCAAAAACGAACTTGAAGCCAGAGGCAGCTAATTTTTGTATGTGTTCTGAAGAAATGTCTCAGCAACAGTTTCTCTTCAGTTTCAGGGCAGGACCCTCGTCGGTTTTGACTTATTGCCTTTTCCAACATGACATTTCAGAACATAACCAAGAAAAATATCCCTTAATGTCTTACTGTTTCATACATTGTTGACAATAATTTCGAACAACACATTCTGATTGTACTTACTTTCGGATAAGAATCCATTTTGCAGAATCAAAATCCGTTCACTTTTCGCGATTCTACACGTGTCCAAACTTTGCCTTATTTTCGACGCGAGACGAGTAAACGATTCACCTGCGCTAACGCTCACGAACGGAATGCGTTCCCAAGCAAAGTAGGGATGCTACCCCTTTATTAACGGTCATAATACTGTAAAGAATATAGTCCAAATTCTTCTTAAAATAATTTATTTACAGCACTCAATAATTTATCTAGACGCTATTTAGTCCTATACTATACTACTCTCGCTTCGGGCCGATGTCGTTTTATGAACCACTTCATTTCTGGAGCTTTCTGGTAAACTCGGGAAGGCCGGTTTCTTGATCCCTCTAGAAACACCGCGCCTCGCTCTGCCCTGACGCCCACGTACGAGTGACACGACAGGTCCGGCCTATTCCAACCTTTGGAAGTCCATTAAAAAATTTTTTTTTCGCCTTTTGGCCAGCTTTCCGGAGTTTCGGACCACTGTGCGTCGGCAAAAAATCTAAACAAACCGATCAATATAAACTATCATCATAATTGGTAGATGCTAGGTGGGATGTAGTGTAAACAACTCGTAAAAGGGCCGTGCATTGCCGACTGTAATACTTATGATAAGAGTGTGGCATCAAAGATGCCGCAAGATTTTTATAACGATTGGATCATATTTCTCTTATTCCTGACCATTATCTCATTCCGTACTTTAAATATCTATGTTCGGAAAAGTTGAGATCAAATTACTTACCGTATTTTTTTTCCAGGCCAATTCCATTTTCGTATAATGTGTTATTGTAATTCTTTAGCTCATGTCATATTCCAAAGGCGACCAGCAAAAATTTAGGAATTATTTTGTCTAGTGGAACAACACTAGTTTTGCGCCCCTCGTTTTCGCCGCCTTGGACAATTGCCTGGTTTGCCCCCCCTAGATCGGGCCCTGGACGTCTATGAACATTCGATATATTTTCTGTGGAGATGCTCTTTTTTGAGCGCTCGTTCTACTTACACGAGGGCTGTATCATTTCGTCACGATGACTGTTAGAATTTTGAGCCGAACATGGTCTCAATCAGCAAGGTTCGACTAACTGATGACGAATCTGTCGAGAAATTCGAGTCGGTCCGTTCGTCCGTCCGGCCGTATAGCCCGTATACACGATAACTCTCGAACGAAACGACCTAGAAGCTTGAAATTCTCAGGGCAGGTACGAATCTCGAATGCTGTGGTTGAGTTCATTATTGGGCAAAATTCTACCAGCGTGTTCAAGCTGCATACAAAATTTGTCTAGATCGCATGACCAGAACCATAGGAACCAAAGAAAATTATAACTTTGGAATGGAGAGGCCTAGGAACTTGAAATTTTCAGCGTAGGTTTAGATCTTGAATGTCACGGTCATGTTCATTAATGAGCAAATTTAGTCTAGGGATACCGTAAATATGGTCGTTTGAAATTTAGTTTTCTCGATAATTTCGAAACTACGGATTCGATCGTGACGAAATTTTGTATTTTAATGGAGAATGATATATTCAAGCTACATTTTGCCCAGATCACATGACTAGAACCATAGAAAATCATAACTTTCGAACGGAAAGGCCTAGGGACTTGAAATTTTCAGGATAGGTTTGCATCTCGAATGTAGCGGTCTCGCGTATCAATGAACGAAATCAGACTAGGTGTTCCGTAAATATGATCGTTTGAAATTTAGTTTTCTTGATATGCAATCACAAAACTACGGATTCTATCGTGACGAGATTTCGTATTTTGATAGAGAATGATATATTCGAGCTAAATTTTGTCCAGATCGCATGATCAGAACCATAGAAAATTATAACTTTCGAACAGAAAGGCCTGGGAACTTGAAAATCCCAGGATAGGTGTAGATCTCGAAAATCGCGGTTACGTATATCAATGAACAAAATAAGACTAAGGGTTCCGTGAATATGGCCGTTCAAAAATTTGTTTCCTGATGATTTCGAAACTACTGATTGGATGGGAACGAAATTTTGCACATAAATGAAAAATAATTTACACAAAATACGTGCGAAATTTTGTTTTGATCGCATCACCATAGATACCGTAGAAAATTCTAGCGAATTATCGAAAACAAAATTGGTCACTTAGCACTGACGTGAAGTCTGAAGTTTCGCCTTAGTTTGAAATTTTATTTTGCCAGCTGTCAAAAATTTCTTTAATTGGTTTTGAAACTGGAAAATTCGAATCTACCGACAAGGTGCATGAACGAGCGCTCAAAAGCTCCTGACTTCACGGCAGTGCTTCTCATAATTTTTCTTACCTACAATCCAAACTGGAGAACTTCAGGTCGATGTTGATGGGATCCTGATATTGATGGGTATGATTTTATCATTTTTTCATGCTATGAGGAAGTCTAAATGACTTTATATGAACTGGTTCCACATCTTTTATTCGTATCATAATGTTTAACAGTATTAATGAAGGAAAGATCGCAATTAACTATATAGTTTAAGAATTTTTTCTTTTTTTCCCGGAATTTATGTGTCGAGTTTGAATTTCAGAATTTCTGTCTGCGTGGCAGATATTTTTGTTTCGCAGAGAGATAGCTGTAATTTTTTCAGAAACATCAATTTCTAAATCATTTTCAATAGGTTCAGAAATTGGTGAAGAACAGAATCCATTTTCTGGATGAGCAATGCATTCGATAGTTGAGAATTGTTCGAAATTTATTTCGGGTAATGAAACATCACCATTTTCTAAAGTAACTAATACATTTACAAATTCCTATGCTACAAATTTTCATGGTTTCAATTTAGCGGGGGAATTATGAAATCTTGATTTCTAGTGTATGAGTTTGATAATCATTTTTTGCTTCTAATTTGTGTGGGTCAGATATTGCTGATAATGCGTCGAATTTTTGTTGCTAATCGACTACATTTAAATGTATATTCTCGAAAATTTCGGAATTATTTTCTGCTTCGATTGTATTCCCTGAGTCAGGAACGCTAAAATGTTCTTTGTACGAAAATTGAAAAAAATTCTCAAAAGCTGGTCTCGTATCGATAACAGAATTTGTTGCTCCTGAATCAATTGGAATTTAGAAATCGACCTCAAGCAGATAAATGTAAGGTAGTTTCGCATTGACTTTAAAGCTATTTGAATCTAGGTTTGTCATTATAAAGATTAAACAACTAGGTACATAGTTTGAAAATAACCTTCACTGAACATAACGAACATTCATTCAACAATGGAATTTCGCCCTTGTGATAGAAATGTTTTGAATGGTAGCAAAATTTATGTGGATCCAATCTTTCATCCACTGAGATGTTAAATGGGTTTGTGCAAAGACAATACCAAATTATACACTCCTATAGAAATTTCAAATTTTTTATTTTCGAAGATATCCTGGTTACGGCACCACTGAAATGTCCTGCACATTCTGATACTCTTTCGGTTACCTACTTCTATACTATAGGCAACTCAAATGGAGATCGATGAAAACAGAACGACTGGCTGAGGCATGTTTTTCAGTATTTTCTAGTAAATACTATACTGTATTTTCTATGACAGGGGCAAATATTATCGAATGTGTAATGGCGATTTTCCATGGCTTATAAATACCCAGATGGGATAACATTTTCTGAAAGAAATCCATCCTGGATATAAAATGTCCTTATATAGCTGAAGTATTAGAATTTTTTCCACTAATTTTTCATATTTATTCATTACTATCAAAATTGTCACAAAATCTCTGTAAAAAAACTGTTTGGTAAACAACATAGTGATTCATATTTTCCCAGTGTATATGAATAAATTCTCACGTGAAACACATGTAATTTTATGTTGACAAAGCATTAGGTATATATATCCCATATTATGGTTATATTCGGTAACGGTATGGGATGCATCGTTTATCTTGATTTGGCAATAGTTCCGCTATCGACCGCTCATGCGCTACGATCATAGAACCGTAACCAAGCAAAGAAGAAGAGAAGAAGAAGAAATATGAAATGTTCTATGGCTGCAATATATAGCATTTTTAGGTAGGGTATCTGGTTCCTGTATATCTAATCGTATTTCTAAAAGTTCAAAGCTAGTTGAAATATTCAATAGATAATCATAACTGAAGTATGGGGCTCCGATTTATAAATACCGGTAGAAGTGGTAAATATACGAATCCCGCAGACCAAGCAAGTAAGTCAAATCTACTTTGAAGTTGAAATAAAGATACTAATGCACTTTTTTTTCAAGGAAAAGAGGCACGAAAACAAGAGTTGAGGAAAAATAAAAAGCAGCGAAATATGGTTCGAGCTGCTGTAATAAAAGGAAAAGATCCACATCGAATTTTGGAACAACTAGAAGAAATCGATCAAATGGGTAAGTTTTATTTTTTACCCGTTCAACTCCTTATAACTTTTTAATGTTCGTATAGGATTTTGTTTGCTTTAGGCTGTTCAGCAGTTTTGCAACTTCTTCTAGATTTATATGAACCTCAAGAGATAATTTTTTATGAATACTTGCGATGATTCGTCATTTTTTCCATAACTCTTATGTTTATTTTCTAGAATATAATCTGAACCAGCCATCTCCATTGAATGGAAACGTCTTGAAAGACAAACGAAAAAAACTATGTGAAACTTTAGGCAGAGTATTGTCTATGTACGAAGGCGATTTTGAAAAATGGTCTGAACTCAAGAGAAAACAAACGGAGTACGAGCTCAAAAGAAAACAATTAGTTCTATTCTATGAGTCAGTGAAGAGGGCGCAACAAGTACGAGTTGATGAAATTCCATTGCCTGGTCTTCCCCAGCAGCAAGTGAGTATTCTGTTCTGCTATTAATATCTTGACCAAATGTTCAAGGGTATTCAATACTCAGAGAATTGGTCAACAATTGCGTTCTTCTTGCACAAAATCCATATTCGTTTCAGTTGTACTATATACTGAAGTACCATTTGATTATTTATATCGGTGTAATTTAGCAGTATTGCAACTGAAATTCTATGAATAACAAATAAACAATCAAAATTGAAATTAATTAAAGTACTCGATATTTTACAGCGATACCTTATAAGAAATCCACCATGTCCACCTCCGATAGTCAAAGTTATGTCTGATGGTCATTGCATTAGTAGATCACAGTCTGGCAATAAAAAACAAGCAGTTACTATATCTGCTGAACCAAAGATCAGGAATTTGAGTGCTGATGTTACAAGGTTTGTTCCTTCAGCATTGACAGTTAAGAGGGAACACAAGAAGAATAAGCCAAATGCAAGGGAAGTGTACGAATGGAAACGAAAAGAAATACATATTCATCAACAGACAATGGGAAAACAGCACGAAAAGGATGGTGCTTACAAAATCTTCATGCAAGAAATGCAGAAACTCATGTGAATACATGTATATAAAAATGTGTATAAATAATTTGTTATTAATGTACATAGTCC
This sequence comes from Aphidecta obliterata, assembly GCA_963966015.1. Classification (NCBI taxonomy): domain Eukaryota; kingdom Metazoa; phylum Arthropoda; class Insecta; order Coleoptera; family Coccinellidae; genus Aphidecta; species Aphidecta obliterata. The sequence goes on along the minus strand of OZ014427.1, from coordinate 29,753,662 downwards.
CATGCTATTGTACAGTGGAAACTTATATATAAATGTATCCTGATGTTCTATATATACTTATAATCTTAGAAATATACCATTACTTACTACTATTTGGCCTCAAAATTTGAATTTAATGGGTATATATCGGAATCAGCGATATACAATTGCTACTTATAGATGCCCCCAGCCTTTGTAAGATCTTCTCAAGTCAGATAAACATTTCGAAGACAATAATACATATATTATATATACCTATAGAAATTCCTAAACATCCATATTCGAAGAGATCCTGGTTACGGCACCACTGAAATTTTCTTCGCAGACTCGAATCGAGATAGTAGAGCTAGATCGATGAAAATCAGAACAACTAGCTGAGACTTCGGCAGATGGTACGATTAGACATTCATGTACAATTCCAATGATTTATCAGCAGTTAACCTATCGATTTAGGTAATTTGCTCAAAAGTTTATCAAAGCAGAATAATCTCTGGATAATGATGATAATGATTCTTTCAGATGAGATTCAATGAAAACTTGTAACGAAGTGAATTTCGTTACTAGGTCATCCGGTATAGTTCACACACTTTTTCGGAAGAATTCATTTGCATTCTTCGATATTTCTTATCAGGAAGATATATAGGCCACCCTATATGTTCTACGTCGATTTTTGGAAATTTTACTCGCATATATCCGTACTCCACGTCAGGAAAATTCTGAAGTCACATGGTATAATCGGCCTGGGTTTTGAGAAAATTTGTTGAAATATTTCCATATCACATATGGAGCGAATTTAACGTGATCATATAAAATCCTAGCCTGTGTATAAAAACTCCTGAAATCAGTCGCCGGGATGATATCTCCTGCAGATGTTAGTTTTTGTATGTTGACAACAATTTTTTTTTGGAAAACGACGCCGTTTTCGAGAGTCCAAAGGGGCACGGGATGGAATTTTGACAATTCCGATTTAGCCGCCGTGTTTAACACTGTTAGAAAGTTGTATTAGAAATTCCGATTTAGCCGTCGAGATTAATGCTGTTGGAAAGTTTTTTTTCTAAAATTCCGATCGGGCGAGAAAGTTATAGTCCGAAGAATAAACCTTCCGATATTGTTTCGAGCGTGTGTTAATTACCGACATTTGTTCGTGGCGAACATTAAACCGAGAAATTGACTCTAAGCCATTTTTTTGGTTTTCGAAGTGCACCAAAGCTCGTGCTGTGTCGTACAGGAAACCCCCAGAGTTGGTGAACCGTGAGTCTATATATATAAATTCATATTGATTGTTGATTGATTATTCTTCCTGTGTTTCATAATCGTTACTTGTAAATTCCGTGTCTTTGATTTCATGATCATCAATCCGAAGAAATAATTTAGTTAAGTCAGTACTGTCCTAGATTATCCGAGATTTAATCCAACTTGTGTCATCCGGCTCTTTCGCAGGAGTTACAGCTGGTTAGTTTTTTTTGTTCTTGCTTATCCGAGTTTTAGTCCTAGTTTTTTTTTTGTGATTTACTCATTAGTTATTCAGTTGAGTCATTCGCTGTCCTAGATTATCCGAGATTTAGTCCGACTTGTGTATTTCGGACCTTTCACAATAGTGGCAGCCGGTTAAGTCTTTCTTTTTACTATTTGTTCTCATTTATTCGAGCCTTAGTCTGAATAGTTGAAACCATTAAATCAACCGAATATTTCATGTACCCTGGCAGCGTGGAGTATCATTAATTTGTGCTTCAATGTCCCTCAAGTGAAGTTCGGACGCTGTTCGGCTGTTGCTCATTGTGGCCTAGCCTTATGAGGGATACCAGCTGAACATTATACGTTGAGGAGAAGGGTCAATTTCCTTTAGTTAACACAATTTATAATGCTCGAATCCAAAGGCACATGGCACAAAAAAGTCATAATATAAAAAAAACTTATTACACTTTCAATCTGGACACACACTCAACGAACATTGAAATATTAATTTTTTGATTTCTCATCACAATTAAGAAGAGGAACATGGAAATATTTATGTAGAATAGAATCAGATTCCCCAATTTTTCGCCCTCTCCTCGTTCTCGGCGCTCAAAATCCTGATTAGTGAAGCTGTAGCCAAAAAATCTAAGCAAACCGATCATTATGAACTATCATCATCAAAGCAAGCCAGATGGGATGTATTGTAAACAACTCGTAAAAGGGCCTTGCAGGGAATCGCATGCAGACATTTCCGACTGTGATATATTTATGATCAGGGTGGGGGAACTTTGAAACTTTTTTTATAATAATTGGACCATATTTCTCTTATTTCTGACCTTATTGCATTTTTATTCCGTACTTTGATATTGATGGGCGTATGATTTTATCGTCGAGTAAAATTTGGATTTGAAGATATGAATTTGAATTATTTTTTTTTCATGTTATGAGGGGTTCCACAGCCGATGTTTGTCATTGCCAATGACAACAGTTACTTTGCGGTTTTCTGTATTGGTAGTTTGATGAAGAATATTTCACTATGAAGAAGATGGATGGAACATGAACAAAACAGCAAATATGACGAGTTTGGCGTTGAACAGCTGTCAGGGCTTGAAGCCCCGCAAATTCGGGTGTTGCACCAGAGGACATGGGAAGGTAGCGAGACTAGCGAGAGTATCTGATGCTCCGGTGCTGCTGGAACGGTCAAACTTCGGTGGGGCGCACTCCCGAGTGCCGCTGGAAAGCACTTAATATATTCGCTCATCTATGATTTTGTTGATCAAATGTTCATAGAAGAATTCCAACCTTTAACTACCTAACCTCAAATTCAAACATATGTTGACTATTTAGTGTCTGGAAATTCTATCCAGCTTTCTACGAGTATTTTTCGACTATTTCGAAAATGTTTGTTCGAAATGAGATGTCTACAGTTGGGTCTGCATTGCAAATCAATCCCAAATGTCTGTGATTGAACGTCAAAATTTCAGTTTATTACTAAGACAATCTACTGAATCTACAGCAATCTAAGGTTTATTATATTGACTGACCGACAAAAAAAGATAATTTCAATTGAGTTGTTTGTTTTTTTATATGATTGTGCCTTTCTGAAGATAACAGGTTCATTATCACTTGTGAACCTAGAATAAATAACATGAAGTTATCTACATTGAATAAATAGTAATCATTAAGTTACACACTCTGCCTAGCATGCTTATGGGTAATTTTTTGGGAAACATCTCTTCTGCAACTGTAGAAGGCTAGATTTAAAATGAGAAGTAGAAGGAATGAATCAAGGGATATATCATTATCTTTTGAAACTGATTGGGAGGCAGAAAAAGAAAAATATCCTTCGCAAAGATTACCTCATTATTATGGAATCGTGTTCCTCATTTTTTTACTCTCATTGTTTGGATTAGTTGTTTTTATTGAAAGCAGATTACCAAATCCTCTCACCAGAAAAGATGAGGTAAGGAGAGAAATCGAATGTGATATGTTTGATTGCTAGTATAAAATGTTTTGCCATGATTTGGTAGTGGGGTTGACTGATTCTAAAATCAACTTATTATCACCATATTATAATTATATTCACGAATAATTGCAGGTGAATTATCCTAAAAAATTCATTGCTGAAAGGGCTCAAGAAGATTTGAAGTATCTTACAGATCTAGGACCACGTGTAGTAGGCTCTTATGAAAATGAAATAATAACAGTTGCTTTTCTAAGAAAGCGCATAACAGATATTATAAAAGAAGCAGACCCAAGTCAACAAATTGAACTAGATGTTCAAATTACCAGTGGTTCATATTTTTGGAATTCGAAGCCAATTGGAAAAATTAATATTTATTCCAATGTACAAAATGTCGTAGCTAAGTTGTATGGAAGAGATTCAAACAACAGTTTGTTGTTGAATTCACACTTTGACACTGTTCCTACTAGCCCAGGTGAGAATTATTCAGAAATACATAATCCTAGGTAAAGAATGCTGGCTCTTATATCATGGAGAGTTTTTTGGACAAATATTCATGTTCTGCATCGTTGTTCAAGGTTGACCATACATTCGTCTCTTCTACTGAATAATAAAAAAACCAATTGATCTAGACAACTATTGAGTGATCTAATGCAGTCTATTAATTTGTAAACTCACTTCATCGGTCATCCAACTCGAATATTAACAAATGTATTAAGTGGTCTTACCACTTTGACAAATGTTGATTACATCCTGACCAATACTGACCCAATTTCAGTTGAAGCTCATTTTAGTGACCGCATGATTTTATCTCTTGAGTTTTGTTCTTCACCACGGTTCCTTAACATCATCATTGTAGAAAATACAACTGAAGTATACCACCGCACAACTTAGAAGAGCTAGTGATTGATATTTCAAACCAGTTAGATATTTTCGGGCCCAGGGCGCAGAATACCGACGGGCCCCCTTGACTGCCTTGATACTAGAACTAGCAAATCATTAAAAATGAAACAAAATTTAAATGTTCGAATTTTTTGGGAAATTAAGTTTAAGAGCAAAAAAGGGGAAAAATCAAAAAAATTAATTAAAATTTAAACATTTTTTTCGTGATTTATTATTAGCAAACTGGTGGATAATTGAGTCACAATCTAGTTTCTCCAGTGCGCTATATATTTCAAATACAAAAGTGATAATGCACAAGATTTTCTAGGCTAAGATCAGACCTCAGATAGTACCGCTTTTAGTTTCAACCATGGAAAGATCTATGTCGCTTTTATACAAACTATTCTAATCCTAGGAGGCGCCAAAATACCTAGCGGGGCGCCGAGATATGGCTCGCGTAAAAATAGGCTAGGGCTGCCCCTGCCTTAAGTAATCGTAGCGTTTGAGCAGTAACAACTCCTTGGTCCTTGATTTATTCCTTGGAAGTGTGGTTATTCAAAGATTTCATAAATAATAAATGTAAGCAATTCTTAAAATTGATACCCCTATAAATTGACATTATGATTATAACAGGCTGAGACCATGTACTTCAGTCAAAAGTAGATCTATTCTCTACTCTAAGATGTCATGCGCAGATCTATAGTATCTATGGTCCATCTCTAGAGTTTAGCGTCAGTCCGCCATTGTTACTTGTAACCTGAAACTAGAACGTAACTGTGTGTATACAGTTCCACGTGCTTATTTCCGACATTAGATTATTGTGAAATAAAGGATTTCGTTCACCATCCTGTGTGTTTTTACTATTAACTTACATCAGAAGTGGGATAAATCTCTTCTTTACAAGAAGAAATTGGACCTAATTTAAAGAAGTATTACGAGTTCTTTGTGTGTGAATTTGGCCGAAATGGATCAACAGAACCTTGAAAATAATGAAAATGCTGCTCAAGTTCAAACTGAATCAATGTCGATGTTTCGGATAATGGAAAGTCAAGCACAGATGCAGATGAAAATAATGGAACTTATGGCGAATATGGGAAATGGGAGATCGAATGCTACAAACGAAGAGAACAGCCACGTGAATTTCATGCAGTTTGACCCTGATGATACTCCCTTTACTACGGAGGAATGGGTTACTGAAGTCGATCGTGTTAGAAATGAAACAGGTATTCCCTTATTACGAAACTGAATGCTGCAATCAAAAATACAAATGCAAGATTTAACGATGCTCGCAAAACACGATATCCATTTGAAAACAATCAAAAGTAGTTATGGAAGTCACCCAACTATCAAATGGAGGAAAACTGAAGTCTAAATTTGTTGGCTCCTTTGAAATTGAGGTCGTTTTGCCAAAAGATCGTAATGCACTCAAAAGAATAGGCGATCAGAATATAATTACCATAGCTGGCCTGAAGATGACAGTTAAGTTGTGAAATATCCACTGTTTCAAAGGGAAAATTTAAAGATGTCAACCATTCAGTTTTTGTATGTAGTGGTGATGAGTGTATTACAATGCCCAATGTTGTTTTAGATTATCAAAAGCTGGAATTATAGAAATATTCAGAACTTTATAGCCTTGAAACGTTAACTTCAAATAATTCCAATTGTTCAAAATTCCAGAGGTTGGTGTTATAATATTTGTCGCCATGACCTATTGTTAGTCCAAGTTTTGCTTTATTGGACTATAGTGTTGATGACCCGCGACTCCGATGTCCTGAGAGGTATCTAAACACTATAGTTGCCAATTTTGTTTTTGGTTTCAACTGTGAATGTTGGTATAGAAGACCCATGACTTTTAGGCCGGTGTGGTTAGTGAACATTACAGTTGAGTCGAATTTTTGTTGTACATTTGATGTGTGAACAGTATCGCTCACAAGTATAATTGGTGACTACGATGTCTGTGTGAGACGATAAAGAGTTTGGACTTATAATTTTTGTGTTCTATCAATTAGTGATATCCTATAACTCTTGGCTATCGAGTTCTGACAAAGACCTTCATTGATTAAGGTTGTGATATAGTGAAGTCACTTTGCTTTTTTTTTATGCTAAGAGATTTCAATTTTTGCTGATTAACTGGTTTGAATCTAATCACCTTTGGAGTGATTGTTTTGTTTTTTTTGGTGGCTTTGTGTATATAGCCTGACTTATTGAAATTTTAATGAGAAGATAATCACTTTGTAACTGTAGTAGTTGATATAAAATTATGCAAATTTTGAGTTATTTTCAAGAATCTTAGAACTATGTAGCCTCGAAATATTGGTTCATTTAATTTATTGTTGATCATGGCTTTAGTCAAATCAAGTTGGGATGTGTTACCCGGATCTTTTTGTCTGGCTGTCATCCCATAATGTGATCCCTGAATAATTTTTTTCGCAGATTTAGATTGTAGTAATCAGCAGATAGAGAAAAATTATCAAATCAACTAGGATGTGTTATCTGGATCTTTTTGTCTGGCTGTCATCCCATAATGTGATCCCTGAATATTTTTGGTCGCATATTTAGATAGTAGTAGTAGTAATCAGCAGAAGCTGACATTTAGTTATTGGCTAATTAGTTCTGAATCTTGATTAGTGAGCATGTAAGCGGTGGAGATTTTTTTCTTGTCTGGCTCTTTTTTCCCCCTGAAATATAAAACCGCAGCGATGAGCCTGCGCTTCAAATATAGCCATGCTTCACAAAATAAAATCAATTCTGTGTTTCACCAATTGTATGTTTTAACAAAGATTCAATTGTTAATTGAACAATGCTTTTTGTAAACTGAAAAGTGTTAATGTTTGCTATGTACATGAACGTGGTCGTTTCAAGGGTCAGTATGGCCGTGTAAGCAATTCTTAAAATTGATACCCCTATAAATTGACATTATGATTATAACAGGCTGAGACCATGTACTTCAGTCGAAAGTAGATCTATTCTCTACTCTAAGATGTCCTGCGCAGATCTATAGGATCTATGGTCCATCTCTAGAGTTTAGCGTCAGTCCGCCATTGTTACTTGTAACCTGAAACTAGAATGTAACTGTGTGTATACAGTTCTACGTGCTTATTTCCGACATTAGATTATTGTGAAATAAACGATTTCGTTCACCATCCTGTGTGTTTTTGCTATTAACTTACATAAATAAATCATTTATTGATCCCCCAAGACATGAAAATATGTGCGAGACAATTCAGAAAAAAAAGTTAATACACAAATTAAAATTTAAAAATTCACCAACAGAATAATAACAATTTTTTAAGAAACTTTCACACTCGCCTAGAATTCTCTGAGATTTAGGGATCGAATATGGGGCAATTTGGGCGACATTTCGGATTTTCTGGTTTTGTGTTTTGGTATAAACAACACCCACTTCTTATATGGTAGATAATTTTGCGATGCTATTCTCTTTCTCCTTAATATCGCACCCGTCGTAGAATAAGGGGACAACTCAAAAATTGATAATGTTGGGGTATTTGAAGTTTTGGTTTACCGAAGTTTTCGTTATATACCTACTTTTGTGTACTTACTCAATTTAACACGCTGCACATTCGTAATAACTGCAGCAATCCATTTGAACATTATGACTCTAGCACCCAATATTCAATTAATGCAATTTTTTCCGTCGTGGTGGAATATTCTAGTGTTTCTCCAAAAAATTTGAAATGTCACGTTTTTTCACGAACAGTCCCTTATGTGGCGGAGAGGCCAACTAGTGTTATTCAGATATTGCACTTAAGAAAAGGGTTACTTCCTGAGTTCAATACCAAGTTCTAACTTTATATAATTTATTATTATAAAAATTCAAGACGGCGACGTGCGAATACTATTTCATGAAAAAACTGACCTACAAGATGACCTTGGAGTTATATCATAGATCATGCGCAAAATCCGTTCTTGGATAATAGGGATCCTGACAGCTTCTGAAGAATTTCCGCAAAAGAGGATGTTGTAAGCTGTAATAAATATTGATCAACGATGACATGGGAAGCAAGTGTCTTACTCTACTTATAGCAAAAAATGAGCTTTTTAATCTACTACAGACCATATCGATTGTTATTATTATAGAACGGTACAGAGTTGAGGCTTTGCCTATAAACTCAAACTAAAAATATGTTTAAAGGAAGGAATGTTGCCACAGAGAAAAAACTAAATAATTGAAAAAACGTACCAAAAAAAAAAGAATGATAAAGAACACGAAAAAAAAAACAGATATTTATATACTCTTTCACAATCCCTCAGCATTCTGCGAGGCCCACAAGTCAAATTTGGTCTTGAAACTGTTGACAGTAGGCGCACAAACAATCTCTGTCGGTTATCGATTCCAAACTTCGAATATTTTGTTGGGCACAAAAAGTTGACAACCGAAAAGGTCATAACCGAAGGGACCATGTAACGTCCTGTAAGTTATTATCCTCATCGAACATCTGGTGATATCCATGAAAGCCATTGTATTCTTATAGCCTGGACGTACAAAGCCATATGGTATTCTGATGGCTCTCCGTTGTACGTTGTACCAATTCCAAAAGATTTGTGTTTCTCACTACAGACTACAGCACCGGGCGAATGTACGTCTTGTATAATTGCGCCGCAGTCATAGGATCGCAATCAGCGAAGGTCTTCCCGAAAAGATAGAGAAGCTTCCTTGCTTTGCCAGTGCAGTGCGCTACATGGTGACTCCATGACTGTCATAAGCATCTAGCATCTACCCCGCTTTACTGATCACTTGATGTCAATACGAATGTTTACTAAATAGTCAAGACAACTGCGTTTTTTCATATAGGTTTCCGAACAAAAGGTCCTGGCGTTCCAGAACGATCAACTTACACACAGGTCAACTGACAAATACAAACCATCAGCCTCGTCAATAATTCGCCATCCTGCGTTCATCTCTAGTAGCTCTATTGGCGTTACCCCACTATGCCCCGCAATACCCCGGTATCCCCTATCTGGGTGGCGAAGAACAAGTTTCCTACTACATGCACCCAATGAAAATTGAATACATTCAGTTATTTCGATGTGAATCAAGTAGAAACTCGCACAACATTTCGAACTCTTCGAATGAAGAAGCCCTAACAGCAAACAAAATGATCAAACACATCTCTTAAAATGATGGTAACCGTTTTGTGAACAAAATCTAGACTCAACTCTCAGACTTGCAGGAAGGTCAAATTTGATGAAAAGAAGAAACAACAGAGTTCCCAGGACGGATCCCTGCGGTACTCCTAATTTCAGCCTTCTCAGATGATAGAGTTTAACGACTTTGACATTTGCTGGTCTTTTCCCGAGATAACTTTTCAACCAATCCAGAAATATACCCCTGAAATCCAAGTTATGTTTTTCAATGATAAAGTTAAGAGAGACTGTCACTGGCCCTAGAAAGGTCAAAAAACAATCCAGCAACATAAAACCCGTTATCGAGACACTCGTATTCTCGTATATGTATTTAGTGAATTGAACAGCTACTGTTTGGGTTGAAGAGCCATTCTGGGAATTGTTCGAAATGTTATATTTGTCGATATATTTGATCATTCTGCTGAGGACTATCTTTTCGAAAACGAGTTAAGCAAAGATATTGGCCTATTGTTTGTTATATCATGAATGTTATTTTGCTTAAAAACTGGAATGACCGTAACCTTCTTCAATGATGGGGGAAATATACCCTGACTTATAGACAAATTGATACAGTGTACAAAATACTGACATAGCAATCGACTTATTGTCTTCAGAAATCTAGCAGAAACAGTATCCGTACCCGAACTTTTATTATTATTTAGTGACCTAATTGTATCAGCAACTTGGAGCTCAGAAAGTGGACGAAAGAAGAACGTTGAATTTGACATACATGAGGTGGTACATGTTGTGGACAAACTATTGTTAAAATAACGAAGAAGCGTTTTCTCAGGCACGATAATTCATCTGGCGATAAAATTGCAGGCACAAGAAAAAATCGAACTCGTTTGATCGCTCATGTTCGGACGGCTCAGGCGCTGCCATTGAGACCACTGTCCACTGTCATTGAAGAAATGGGGTTTTTCGAACATTTCTTTGTTCCAGCGATTTCGTCAGACGAATTATGATCCAAATACTCATGCATCGAAAGCGTAGCAATATACAGGGTCTTTCACGAGGAACCTCACCCATATTCATACGGGAAACTACTGAACGTATTTTCATGAAATTCAGCACTTATAAGTATTTCACGATGCTGATGAAATCTAAATATTTTCAAGGCATGAGCACCTCCGGTTTTTCCGGAAATGACGTCAACTTCCGTTTTTCAAATTAGAACACCATTTTTTTATTGCAGAAATAGATTCCTTAGAAAATTTCAAGTTATTTTGATGTAACATTTTTCAGTTTTGGTTGGAAAATTCTCTCTGAGCGGGAAAATTCGAAAAAAAAATCGAAAATAGAGCTCCGCTGAAACAAGAATAACTTCGAGGTTTTTGGATGGAAAATTTTCATTTTTGGGATTTTCAAGATGTAAGATTGATGTATCCACTTTAAAAATCGAAATCGCGATTCATGATACAGGGGGTGAAAAAATCGCTTTCAAAGTTAGGGATGACAAAATCGTGAAAAATCAATTTTTTCAAATTAGAACCCCATTTTTTTATGGCAGATATTGAATCTACGTTAAAAAATAATGTGAGTGTATGCATCACACCCTTGCCCTAAAATGGATATTTTCTGAGTTATTCACAAAAAACTGTTTTTCGTCTTGAATTTTCAGCTATTTCTTTTCCCTTCACGCCAAAAAGATGAAATTTTCAGGAACTGTTACTTAAACCATGTTTTAAATTTTACTACCCTAATATGCGAGAGAAAAAAGTTACAGGTTGTTCCTAAATAGATGGCGAATTTGTATCGGAAACCTCTTTATTTCAACTAATCGGCCATCGGTTTTCTCTCCAGTGATAAATAAATAATTCCTTATGAACCATATGCAAAAACTTACCATGTTTTACATTCTTTTTTTTTAATGATAGATATCATTAATTACATCTGCCAAATTCCTCTTTATTCAGTAGCATTTTGTGTTTACTATTAATTTGGTGATAATTCGTATTAAGTTAAGTAAGTATATTTGACACATTGAGTGAATTGTGTGGAGGCGCGCCATCTTGTTGATACCATAAGTCATTATGGTTCTGTACTAGCGGCTCAATTATTTGAGTCAATATGTCAGAATATCTATCTCCTAAGGGAGAACATTCTTTAAATATTGCAAACATGTGTAGTGTTCTATCTTACCAGTTGAAGTCTCATCATAAATGTGAACATCGAGAATTGCATTATTTTTGATGGCGCAAAAAACATTGAAACTCCAGGTCTCTTGAAAGTTCCATTGTCTGAAGTGGTGGTTGTTCTCTTCATCCCAATAATGACTGTTATGCCTATTGAAAGAACCATTCTTTCTGAATTTAGTATCTGTCCAAATTATACAGTCCAAAAAGTTTTCATTCTCTTGAAATCGAATCATCATAGCTTCGCAAAACTCTGTTCTCCTGACGAAATCAGTTTCCTTCAAATGCTGTACCCTATTGAATTTATATGGGTGCATTTTATGTTTTTTTAATATTCTCCAAACACTCGATTGAGATAATCCCAGATCAATCTCGGCATCTTAGAGAGAATTTTGAGGATTCACACGAAAATATGCAAGAACTGTAATTTCGTTGTTCTCATCTTCTACTACACTTTTTTCTCTGTGTATAGTTTTCTTAACGAAAGATCCGACATTTCTCAAGTTTGTCATGGTTCTGTTAATGGTATCTCTCGTTGGTCTGGGTCGGTCAGGAAACCTCTCAATGAACAGTCGAATCGTTCTATCTACAACTTTATTACATTCTCCATGAAGTAGAATGAGATTTAAATAATCTTCATTGGTAAAATTAGGCATAGTGATCGATTTTATAACTTAATACGAATTATCACCAAATTAATAGTAAACACAAAATGCTACTGAATAAAGAGGAATTTGGCAGATGTAATTAATGATATCTATCATTAAAAAAAAAGAATGTAAAACATGGTAAGTTTTTGCATATGGTTCATAAGGAATTATTTATTTATCACTGGAGAGAAAACCGATGGCCGATTAGTTGAAATAAAGAGGTTTCCGATACAAATTCGCCATCTATTTAGGAACAACCTGTAACTTTTTTCTCTCGCATATTAGGGTAGTAAAATCTAGAACATGGTTTAAGTAACAGTTCCTGAAAATTTCATCTTTTTGGCGTGAAGGGAAAAGAAATAGCTGAAAATTCAAGACGAAAAACAGTTTTTTGTGAATAACTCAGAAAATATCCATTTTAGGGCAAGGGTGTGATGCATACACTCACATTATTTTTCAACGTAGATTCAATATCTGCCATAAAAAAATGGGGTTCTAATTTGAAAAAATTGATTTTTCACGATTTTGTCATCCCTAAATTTGAAAGCGATTTTTTCACCCCCTGTATCATGAATCGCGATTTCGATTTTCAAAGTGGATACATCAATCTTACATCTTGAAAAATCCCAAAAATGAAAATTTTCCATCCAAAAACCTCGAAGTTATTCTTGTTTCAGCGGAGCTCTATTTTCGATTTTTTTTTCGAATTTTCCCGCTCAGAGAGAATTTTCCAACCAAAACTGAAAAATGTTACATCAAAATAACTTGAAATTTTCTAAGGAATCTATTTCTGCAATAAAAAAATGGTGTTCTAATTTGAAAAACGGAAGTTGACGTCATTTCCGGAAAAACCGGAGGTGCTCATGCCTTGAAAATATTTAGATTTCATCAGCATCGTGAAATACTTATAAGTGCTGAATTTCATGAAAATACGTTCAGTAGTTTCCCGTATAAATATGGGTGAGGTTCCTCGTGAAAGACCCTGTATTCCTTGATCGTGTCCCGGGGTTGAACCGTCAAACATTGAGGATCGGTTTTCCAGGAAAAAAAAATTATTCCCATAATTATGTATCCTGACTTTCTTCATTTTCCAGATGCAGGATATCAATGTTTCTAGAAAAAAAGTTTATTTATGAATTGCTCAAAAAGATTTTGGCTGATTTACTCTGGCACAATTGTCATGCTATCTTTGCTATCTTTGATCTGATTTTTGTTAAACGAGTTTCTTCCTGTAATATGTAGGGAGATACAACAAAGAAACAAAACAAAAAAGCAATTGAAGAGACAAAACATTTGTGTTTTCAAGTGCTGAAGTCCAAGAAAGGGAATGAACATACGAAAAAAAGTGGCACACAATGATTTATCCTAATGTTAGATCACCTTATTGATTTCTTATGCTGATTATAATCCAGCCAATTTTCATCAAAATCAGCCAAAATGCTGTTGAGCAATTCATGAAAAACTCTTTGTTTCTGAAACCGAAAACGAAGCAAGTTGGAACACATATAGTTATAGTTAGGCAAGGGAGTTACATCTCACTGCGACCACAAGGTCTATTGTGCCCCCCATCAGAGCTATATTCGCAATTGCGCTACCTACAGCTCGCCCTCCAGCTCCAGAGCTGCAATGAACTCCAGCATCTGAGAGGGCTTCAAGGAGGTTAGATCCTCTTTCCTCCTGTGATTCTCTTGTCCGAGACATTATTTGCGCTGGTTTGCAATGGCGAGGCATTCTGTAACCAGGTGAGGAGGGGTTTCCTCCTCTTCACCACAGAATCTGCACTCGTCAGTTTCTGTTAAGCCCATTCTCATCATATGCTTCATAAGGCGACAAAGTCTTGTGAGGAAGCCAGTGAGGAGGCGTAACTTATTTTTACTGAGATCCAAATACTTTTTGGATCTTGAACTTTCCAAGTCCCGAATGAACTTTTTGATCCATTCCTGGAAGATACCTCAGAGTGCATCTCTTTCAGTCTCTTCCTTCTCAAAAAACTCAAGAAAGGTTGTGGACCAGTAAGTGGCGTTTGTGCTCCCTTTCTGGCAAGTGACCAGGAGCCCAGACCAAAAAGACCTTGTTGTTCTTGCCTACTTCATTAATGCTATTGGAGTTCAGTGCTTTGCTAGCAGCTTGACTATCAGAATGAATCACAATGTCTCACCTTTAATAGTTTTTTTCCAGATTTATATCTATGCATCTTTCGGTTGCAAGTATTTCTGCCTGAAAAACACTCGAGTAGGAGCCTAACGATAGTGTACACTTGGTTCTTGCCCCGTGTACTCCAGCGCCGGCCCCTATCGTGGTTTAGAACCATCTGTATATAATTAAATGGTATTCACTTTGAAGTTCTGGGTAGTGTATTCCTTTTCCCATTCTTCCTTTTTACATAGCATAGTGTTGAAATTCTTCTCAATGCTTACTTTTTCAATCATAAAATCACTAGGCAGGTTCGCTGATGAGATGTACTTGTTCAGAGAGGACCAGGCTCCCTGACTTTCGATATTCTAAGGATACCTCATGGGCTACTATTGATCACTAGATGTGGAGCAGTGAAATCTATGATGACCTCCAGTGTTCTTGTCGGGCACGTTCTCATAGCTCCAGTGATGCAAACACAGGCAAGCCTTTATAACTTGTCGAGTATTTTCCTCGTGCTTGTCTGCCCTGTCTTATCAGACCAGACTACTGACCCATAAGTTATTATTGGTCTCACAATCATGACGTACATCCATCGCAGTATTTTTGGGTTACAACCCCAAGTTTTACGGGATAGGCTTCTGCCATTAAAGCCCTTGTCGCTTTACTAGCAATGTTTTTAACATGCTTATTCCATAGAAGCTTACTGTCTAGGATAATTCCCAGATATTTGACTTCAGAATACCATTCTACGTTATCTCCATTTACCGAAATGGATTTCATAGCTGGAAGGTTTCTTTTCCGTGTAAAGGGAACTACTGTGTTCTTGGCTGGGTTGATGTTGAGCCTGACTGACAAACACCACTGCTCAATAATTTTGAGGCCACTCTGTTAGAAATCAAAGAGGGACCCTCAAATTTACCTCATACTATAAGGTCTATGTCATCGGCATAGCCTATACATTCGAGGCCAAGCTCCTTTAGCATGTGCAGTAGTTCATCCACAACCAGACTCCAAAGGAGGGGAGATATTACTCCTCCTTGATGTGTTCCGCGAGTGGTTTTGACAGAGATGGTCTGATTGACCACCAATGTCTCAGCTGTCCTCATCGTCAACACCTCATACATCCATTTTATAATGGTATCATTCACTACTCGCTTTACGAGTGCCTCTCTGACAGACACGTGTGTTGGGTTGTCAAAGGCTCCAGATATGTCTAGGAACGCGCACAATGCGATTTCTTTAATGTTCAGAGTCTTCTGGATGCCTTCAGTCAGCAGATACAGAGCAGTCTCCGTGGAGCGTCCGCCCCTGTACGAATGCTGGCATTTGTGGGGTGGTGTTTTCTCCAGGTTCTCCGTTCTTATGTAGTTATCTACTACCATCTACATCGTTTTGAGCGAAAACGAGGTAAGGCAAAATGGTTATGGATAAATATCTGTTTTTTTTCCTGGAAAATCAATCCTGAACGCTTGGCGGTTGAAGCCTTGGTTACCTCGTATAGTTTCAATGTTTTCATTCCAGTTCCGCTGGTTCGATTCCCTTGAAACCTGACTTTTTTAAGAAATACGTGCTAATTCTTTCTTGGAAATGGATTGAAATATTTCATGAGACATCAACGAGAATAAGAGGGAGTACCGTCAGAATAATAAATATTTGATCCAATAATTTTTTGCCATTCTTAGTGACTTTCGTTTCATCCAATATATATATAAGATGAATTTTATAAAGATCAGATGTTTGACAATATAGTTCATAAAGTTATCCCAAATTTTCTGAATAAATAAATACATGGTCCCATGGTCGGCAGTTTGAGTGTACTGCATAATATGTATTGCAAAATCATATGCTCCCACACTATTAAGTAGACAGGTAGTGCTAAGCGTTGCTTCGTTTGCCTCATACGTTTCTTGATATAAATTTGGAGTTTTCAAGTCAAAGAATTATTTTTTTTGTCTGTGTAGGAGGTGGAGACGATGGAATCAACTGTGCATCCATGTTAGAAATTCTCAGAAAATTTTCAAAGAGAAAGTCAAGGCCCATGTTCAGTGTTGTATTCCTCTTTAATGGAGCCGAAGAATCAGGCTTACAAGCGAGTCATGGTTTCATAAGTAAGCATAGATGGGCAGCGGAAAGCAGAGTTATAATAAATTTAGAAGCCGGAGGAACAGCCGGTAAATCCACAGTGTTCCAAACAGGGCCCAATAGGCCTTGGTTGACCAGGGAATATGGAGCAGTACCTCATCCTAAGGGACAGAGTATACTAGAGGAGTTGTTTCAAGCTAATGTTATTCCTTCCGATGACGATTTTAGAGTATTCAGGGATTTCGGAAACATGGTTGGTAAGTCCACACATCTACGAGTTGACGAGACGTAAGACAAACTCGTAAAATATATTATTATACAGTGTGTCCTATTAAGTGGAACATGGAAAACTATTTTATTATTTGTCTTTTGAAAATAGTTCTGCATGGCATAAAACGCAGCGATTAATAATCAGAAATCAATGTTTTGCATTCGTATACTAGATTTTCCAATTAGTACCCTACTCTTTACAAGTATGTCTTCAGATGGTAGCGCACTAGTTGATGTTTTTTTAAGGGTTGGATATGGCATTCCTGAAAGACAGTTACCGTTACCATAACAAATATGATGGTTTTGATAATATCCCACTTGGTTCTTATCAGCATGTGGGCGATAATGTTATGATGCTAATCGATAAAATAGCTAACAATCCAGAGTTGGCGAACGATAACCCAAAAATTGGAAAGATGGTATACTTCGATTTTCTGGGACTCTTTTTCATATCCTACAGTACCACAACAGCGTTAATTATGAATCTGAGCGTGTCTGCAATGTCACTTCTGACATTCTTGATGGGTTTGAGGAGGTTCAATTTTGGTGAGTTATAAGGGACTTTTATAACCATAGCTATTTTAGAGTATGTAATTGAAATGAAAAATGAATAGGGTGTAGAAACTTCTTTGTGATTCTTCAAAATATAGAAATTATTGGGTGCCCAATGAGGATCAAATTCAGTAATGAAATTAGAAAAATGCTACTAGATAAACTAATAGTAAGCCAACAAAAAATTTCATTTACCCCAGAGACCACCAAATTTATCATTTGCACCTGTAGACCGGTCAAATGTCTCAAATATCTGTGGGTCATGAATCGCTTTCCCAACTCCCCAAGTCAAAGACGCATGTGCGACCCGCCGTAAAAATTACGAGCATATGGTCTGAATAATAATATTATTCAGACGAATAAGGTTGAAGCTTGAACCCGAAATTTCTATGTGTCACTATATGCTCGTAATTTTATCGGCGGGTCTCAGATGTGTCTTTGTCTTGGGGAGTTGACCTACATATATTTGAGACAGTTGCTTTCGGAAAGGACAGGTGGCGTGATTGGTGAAAATTTTCTCCGATCACCGTTGCCTTATGTTTTGAAGGTTTTTTGTTTCTCACATCGAATTTGCCATTTTGATAACTCTACTGACGAGATCGGATATGGATCGAAACCGGTCTACAGGAGCAAATAATAAATTTGGTGGTCTCTGGGGTACATGAATGGTTTATTTGGTTTGCCATTAGTTTATCTGGTATAATTTTCTAATTTCATTACTGGATTTGATAATTTCAGATAAACAACCGTTAAATTATTCTACCCAATGAGGATTTTTGATTTGATTGCTTTATAGACTCCCATAGCGGGTTTGTTCGAATCGAAGCTTGTGAGACCGCACAGAGGAGAATGCGCATTTTCTTTGGTTCATTTTCCTTTCTTCACTGACGACTTCAGGCAAAAAAATAGTTATCTTCCATTTAGTATTTACCGTTCTAGATAACTCCGAAGGCATGCGAGTCAAATGACGGTAAAATTTTACTTGAGCACCCCCTCACCAATTTTAAGAATATTATGCATAGTGATTCGTTATGATGTTTTCATGTCACAGTTTTAATAAGAGCTACGGGCAAATCAATATTTCCCGAGAAAATCGAAAATGAAAATTGATTTTTCAAGTAAACTTTTCCTGAATACTCGCCTAGTATTCAACGTATAATAATCACGGAATACTACGGGCTTTGAATAAAGAACCACAGGAAGGAGCATTCGACTACCTTTCTTCGTATAAAAGCGAGAAGAAAATAGCCATATCGAACGGACCATTATGACTCATCAATGGGGCGTTTCTCCACCAAAATCGTAAACAAACGCACATGGGCATAACATGGATAAGGTTGATAAATATAATGAATCGTATTTTATAAATTATGAGCCGAGAATGGTTTCAACTGATAAAGTTGGAGCTGCTAGCTAATGAAGTATACGCAGAAATTGTTGATTAAATGTGTCTGAATGGCATACCTCACAACGAGAATCAATTATTTTTGAGCGCTCGTACTAGTTACACGAGGGCTATATCATTTCGTCACGATGTCTGTATTTTTCGAATTTTGAGCCGAAAATGGTCTCAAACGACTATGTTCGACTCACTGACGACGAATCCGTCGGAAAATTCGAGTCTGTCCGTCCGTCCGTCCGGCCGTAAGCACGATAACTCTCGAACGGAACAACCTAGAGACTTGAAATTTTCAGTGTAGGTCTCGGTTGAGTTCGTTAATGGGCCAAATTCCACCAGGGGTTCCGTGAATATGGCCGTTCAAAGTTTTGTTTCCCTGATTACTTGAAAACTACAGATTTGATCGAAATGAAATTTCGCACCCAAATGGAAAATGAGGCGTTCAAGCTACATGTGAAATTTTGTCCAGATCGCATGACCAGAACCATAGAAATCATAGAAAATTGTAACTTTTGAACGGAAAAGCCTAGGGACTTGAAATTTTCAGGATAGGTGTGGATCTCGATTGTCGTGATCACGTTCATCTATGAGCGAAATTATACCAGGGGTTCCGTAAATATGGTCGTTTGAAATTTAGTTTTCTCGATAATTTCAAAACTACAGATTCGATCGTGACGAAATTTTGTATACTAATGGAGAAATATATATTCAAGCTACATTTCTCCAGATCACATGACCAAAACCATAGAAACCATAGAAAATCATAACTTTCGAACGGAAAGGTCTAGGGACTTGAAATTTTCAGGATAGGTGTGAATCTTAAATGTCGCGATCACGTTTATCAATGAGCAGAATTATACTAGGGGTTCCGTAAATACGGTCGTTTGAAATTTTGGTTTCTCGATAATTTCGAAACTACGGATTCAATCGAGATGAAATTTTGTATTTTAATCGAGAATGATATATTAAAGCAATATTTTCAGGGTAGGTTTGGATCGCGAATATCGCGGTCACGTTCATCAATGAGCAAAATTAGACTAGGGGTTCCGTAATTATGGCCGTTCAAAATATTTTTTTCCTGATAGTTTTGAAACTACTGATCGGATTGGAATGAAATTATGCAACTAGCTGAGGAATAATGTATTCAAACTACGTGCAACATTTTATCCAGATCACATCACCAATACCATAGATACCGTAAAAAATTCTAGCGAATTATCGAAAAAAAATTGATCAGCTGAAGCACTGACATGAAGTCTGGAGTTTCGCACAAGTTTCAGAATTTTTTTGTCGAAAATTCCTTCAATTGGTTTCTTAAACTGGAAAGTGTGAATCTACCTACAAGGTGCATGTACGAGCGCTCAAAAGCTCCTGCCTTCACGGCAGTGCTTTTCTAAATTTTTAATTTCTGAGAATGCAATAGAAGGTGAAAATATCAGGAATATGTATAAAAAATAATTTTTTTTTGGAGAGCAATAAATGTATCTTCATATATCTTCTATTCTTTTATTCATCCTCCTCGTTTGTTTTTCGTATTATTTCATGTTTGAAACTGCCCACTACGCCCTTGCAAATGAAAATTAAATAATTAATGCAAATTAAATAATGGTTCAATTCATGTGGCTTTCGCGTAGAGTTTCATTGATTTGCGAGGGAGCTTACACAAAAAGCTTTGAGAAATATTCTTTGATCAATGTTTGAAAGCATTAATAACAACGAAAATGCATGGAAGATTTCTAGTTTCTACCTTACTAAAATACTCTACGCCACTGCAATCCGGAAATACGAGTTGGCCATATGCAACAACCCTTTTGGTACCACTTTTTCAGACCTAATGCTCCTTCCTGTGGTTCTTTATTCAAGGACTACAGGCGTTTCTTTCTATTGGAGACGTACAATGTTATCATGCTTCTTTATTTTTCAGATTTTTTTGAATTCGATATGCATACAATTCAGTGGTTATTATCACTTCTTTTATACGTTTTTAGCTTTGATTATCAGATAAGTAGGTTAGGTAAGATTGAGTTAGGACAGTGTTGAAACAATTCTTAAAGTGAATTAATTTTCGGTTAGGTTAAGTTAAGTTAGGACAGTGTCTCATATACTAAAGCGGCTAATGTCCTTGGAAAATAAAATTTTATTAGTTGAGATCGAGGTGCCCGAGTCATTTTTCGAAAATACGACCGCGTAGCGGCTATGAATGAACTCACTCACGATCTGCTCATATGAATCAATTGAATCTTTTATTTTAGGAATGACCATGAAAACATTAGGCTATCTACTACGAATTATTGCCGCAACTTTTTGTGGCATGTTTCTTACCATGTTAACTGTTATTCTACTAGCATTTATCGTGGATTCCTCAGGATTCAGCATGAGGTGGTATCGGTATTCCTGGTTAGTGATTGGGGATTTTATACTACCGATTATTTTAGTCTCAACTCCGTTTTTATTGCTAGTGAAACCTAAGGTTTGTTTCTTTCTTTCCTTATCTTTTTCATGACATTTTTGCATACCAAAAAAAATGCCTGAGGCTAATATATTCATTCATACTTCTAGAGGTATAAATTGGATATGTATTTATTTCTGTTGATGATTTTAGAATATTTCTTGGAATGCCCATTCCTTTGTACAATCACAAATAATCAGATTGATGTGGACTTCCGTCTTGGTAGTAGGAACATTATTGGGTATCAGATCAGTTCATCCAATCTTTTTGATTGTTTCATTTGATACCTTGGCTTTTGTTCTGATACTTTCATTCCACCTGGAAAGAAAAGGTGAGCTTAATTATTTCGAAAACTAACTAACAATTGAATCTGTGAAAGATTCTACGAGAATTTGATTTGGTACGGATTGAAATAATCGATTGTTGATATTCGATTAGATTTCAATTTTTGGTCTATAATTTCTAATAGTAAACCTGCGAGCTAGTTACTAAAATTTTTTTGGAATAATTTGAAATATTCCATGAAGCCTTGATGAAAGAATACCCCTAGGCCTACAAATTATGAAAGATATTTCAATTTTACACTGATGAAGAAACTTATAGAACATTTTGATTTTCGTCTGACAAACTGGTCGATTCCTATTAATAAATCTACTTCTAGTCTGGATCTGGAAAGTGGTATATATCGTTATTTCACTCATACCAGTAACCCTCATCATGAGTATGTTTACTGATGTCTTGGGTTTTTTCATTCCACTATGTGGACGAATTGGAAATTTCAAAATGCCAGATATGATCATTGGTCTAGGGACATTGGTAGCAGGATTTTTGATTCTCACACCGTATGTAAGTTAGTGAGAGATAGAATATATAATTTTATGGTAAAATAGCATTATTATCTTCGAAATGTTTAAATTTTCAGTTCTTCCTGATTTTAGTGCTCAAAAGGCCAGCTAATTTCTATAAAATCATGATATGCATATATGCAATTTGTTTGGCTTCAATATTCACTCCCCTGAGATTTCCCTATTCTGGTGATATTGGTTCTCCTACTCCTCAGAGATTCTGGATTCTGGTGAGAAAATTTTCATTCGAGAATCATTCAAATGACTGTGTGCTTTTTAACCGAACTTTCAGCACGGCCAACGAATACTTCATGGGGAGAATGGAGAAGTTGTCAGAAACGAGTCAGGCTATTTCTTCATGAATATGGATAGAAATTCCCCAAAAAGTGTGAGCAAGTACGTAGATGACCTGAAAAATGCTGTAGATATAGATGAAGATTGTAGAAATTTCCTGATGTGTGGCTTACCAATAGCTCACCCTAAAATGGGCGATTTTATGTGAGTAAATGATTATTTTCATCTTATTTACTTTTAATATTTCGTAGTATATCAGGGGCTCTCCCTTACGACATCTTCTATCATAGTATCATCTTTAGAACGGTGACAAAAAGATCCAACATAAATTTCCTCAGGTTGAATCTATTTTGAAACCCAGAACAATTCAACACAGCAGCACATTATACTGTTATTTGAAGACCAGAATTACAAGAAAAGAGGAGAACCTAAACTTCCAGAAGAGAATGAATTCGTATATAACTATTATTGAATACACTCAGTATATGACAAACAATCAATATTTCGGATAATGTGGATTTTTTTTTAGCGAATACAGCACTTGGGTTCCGGTCTCCGAATCACCAGTTCTACCTGATCCGGTGGTGAATCTTGAAGTGAATTCTAGAATCCAACTTTCTTCAAATTTAGTTCGCTACAACTTGACAATTCACGGTATGGTTCACTCAAATGTATTTTATTGAATATTTTTAGTTTATTATTGAATTTTTAGGCACAGATCATTCGTTATTTTTTGTTTCGCCCAAAAAGTCTTTCAAGCTAGTAAAAATGAATTTCTTGGAGGAAATTCCAGAAAACAATCTGTGGAATGACAGACCTTACTTTTTTTTTGTTCATACTAGTGGAACAAAAATTGATCCATTACATGCTGTTTTTGATATTGAAGTACCAGAAAACTATACAGGTTCTACTATGGATATTGCAATTGTGGGAAATTATGTTCATCCAAAGAATTTCAAAAACACCTCGAATTTTTCAATATTCTTGTCTAAATTTCCTGATTGGGCAGATCTTACTACCTGGGTTGCAATTTACAAGTCTTGGGTGATTTGAGATGAACTCACATTGTTTTCATGGATATAAATAAAATACCTGGGTATTGTTGAAATAAATTAATTTGTTATGTTTGTTGTGAATTGTATTTTCCTATCCTTATAATTTTGGCTTGGAATTAAATCAAGGCTAACTTTCGAGACCTCCAAAAAATACATTGCTACAATGCAATTCAAGAGTTCATTTGTCCATAGTGGAGATAGTTATTCTTGTGTGATATCTTTTTCGGGTGTCATTATAAATCTGTAAAGATGAAACGACTCTTTTGAAAGTCTGTAATTTTTTGCATTTTTAGATACCCATTCTGTTATCCGAACGAGAACTCGGAACATTTACAATATACGAACACGCGGGATCGCATATTAATTCTACCTATTTTTGGACAGCGCAATGATCTAGTAGGAAGAACTCTACGTTTCGTAGAAACCACAAAATTCTCTCAGTCGTACTAATGAAAATCGTGGGGAAGTCGTAAGAAATTTAAACTAAATGGTTGAGAACCGAAAGCACGAAAATTTTTTGGTTCTGTTGCGGCGGTGTCCTGTCTCCCTGCTGGAAGGAACTACCTAATTACTACCTACCCCAAAAAGGGGACACAATTCTTTTACTCCTATGGGGAGCTTCCGCACCGAGTTATTATGTTGGGCTAGCACTTATCATTCTAACAAAGTATCAAGAATCCAAGAGATTAGTAATACCTGAACTTATAACAAGTGGTACCTAAATATTCATCAACACATGGGATAGACAACCGATTATAATTCCACGGTAACGTTTCAATATAAATGAAAGTAACAGTGGACTTACGTGGAAAAGATTCTCAAATAAAACTGTAATATTATACTAGGGATTAGGGATATTGGAAACCCTTTGTTTCGTTAATTCTCTGAATGCTCGCTTCTAAGACTAATACTTCGACTTTTTCAACAATGGCGATATATTTAATATTTACCCTAACACCATGGTTTATTTTTTTAAACCCTGAACTACCGCCAAGCTAACCTAGAAAAACCCGACCATCGAAAATTAAAAAAGACCTAAGGAGTTCAGAATATTTTTCATTTTCCAGTTTTAGAAATCAATTGAAGAAATTTTCGACAGCTGTCAAAAAAATTCTCAAACTTAGGTGAAACTCTAGACTTCATGTCAGTACTTCAGCTGACCAATTTTTTTTCGATAATTCGCTAGAATTTTCTACGGTATCTATGGTCTTGGTGATGCGATCTTGACAAAATTTCGCACGTAGTTGGAATACATTATTCGTCAGGTAGTTGTAAAATTTCATTCCAATCCAATCAGTAGTTTCGAAATTATCAGAAAAAAAATATTTTGAACGGCCATATTTACGGAACCCTCTAATGAGCGTGACCGCGACATTCGCGATCCAAATCTACCCTGAAAATTTCAAGTTCCTAGTCCTTTTCCTTCGGAAGTTATAATTTTCTATGGTTTTTATGGTTCTGGTCATGCGATCTGGAAAAAACGTTGCTTTAATATATCATTCTCGATTAAAATACAAAAGTTTATCTCGATCGAATCCGTAGTTTCGAAATTATCGAGAAAACAAAATTTCAAACGACCGTATTTACGGAACCCCTAGTATAATTCTGCTCATTGATAAACGTGAACGCGACATTTCAGATCCACACCTATCCTAAAAATTTCAAGTCCCTAGGCCTTTCCGTTCGAAAGTTATGATTTTCTATGGTTCTGGTCATGCGATCTGGTCAAAATTTCACATGTAGCTTGAACACCTCATTCTCCATTTGAGTGCAAAATTTCATCTCGATCAAATCTGTAGTTCCCAAGTAATCAGGGGAACAAAACTTTGAAGGGCCATATTTACGGAATCTCTGGTGGAATTTGGCCCATTAACGAACCGAGGCATTCGGGAACTGAACCCACACTGAAAATTTCAAGTCTCTAGGTTGTTCTTTTCGAGAGTTATCGTGCTTACGGCCGGACGGACAAACTCGAATTTTCCGACGAATTCGTCATCAGTGAGTCGAACTCTATCGATTGAGACCATTTTCGGCTCAAAATTCGAAAAATACAGACATCGTGACGAAATGATATAGCCCTCGTGTAAGTAGTACGAGCGCTCAAAAAGCAAGTAAAAAAAAGATATTACAATCGGCAATATCGTCATGCGATTCCAAGCACATCCCTTTTATGAGTTGTTTACACTACATCCCTTATCGCATCCAGCTTGTTTTGAAGGGCGGCTTCTTTGATGATGATGATTCATAATGATCGATTTGTTTAGATTTTTAGGCCACATTTGTGGTATTTCAAAAACGATATGTATTGCCAAAAATTCACCAATCAGAGTTTTGAGCTCAAGAAGTGGGAGAAAAATTGGGGAATCTTATTCCATTCTACATAAATATTGATTTCCTTCAATTGTGAAGTGAAGAGCAAAAAATTTGAATTTTAATGTTCGTTTAGTGAGTATCCAGACTTGAAGTTTTATAAGTTTTGAGTTTTTTTTTTATATTCTGACTATTTTGTGCCTTTGTGCTTTTGGATTCGAGCATAATAAATTGTGCTTTTGAAGGTGAGTTGTACTAATTATTTGGTATTTTTTCTGACATTATTCTGGCATCGCATATAATCAATTATTCGTTAATATTTTAACATAATAATATTGTTCCTTCCAATTCAAGAAGAAATATGTAGGGTTCATTGCGGAAAATATGGATATGGATTTTCAAGTGAGTTCTCACTTCTCAGAGCGTCTTTTCTTGAATGAAATCTAATAAAACTAAAATTTTAGTGTTACTTTCCATAGTTTTCATTCAATCTTCAATCTCATCTGGCAAATATCATTCTAGTGATTTTTTTATACTTAACGTATGGACTTACATCGGGCCCTGTACGAAGCTATAAGTACGTGTTTCAAACGGTCAAAAAATAGTATTTGTATGCTAAGTTTGCGGTTTTTTTTGCAGACATGCCACCAAAAAAGCTATCAGGATTTTTTAAGATAAATGTTCGTATTTATTACATAAATATGAATATTTCATTTTGTTTTTTCAGAATTTGTTTCATTTTTATGCATTTCATTTAAAATGTGCATTTCAATGTTTTAATGAATACATTATTCCATAAAAATGTGTATTATTTTGGAACTCTTATGGAAATATATGACTAGCATTATGAAAAAAAATGCTATAAGAAAATACGATGGATGAAAAAAAATCTATCTTTTTAATAGATTGCTACAGGCGCAATAGTACCTAGATACGGCCCTGGATAACACAGCACTAATTAGATTTTGTTCTGTATTTTTCCTGCCGGCCGTAAAATCGATTGGTGTTCAATTTTTCTTAATTTCTTAAAGAGCGCTTTTGCAGTTTCTGGTTTATCGTTGTTTGAATTATGTACATAAACAGGGCGCAATTTTTTTTTTTGAATAACAAGTGCCTACATGTTTAATAAGCAAAGGGTTGGCCTGAAGCTATAAAAAGGAAACCTAATGTCTTTAATAATTAATAAGTAATTTCAAAATGACATGGAAATCGATAGTAGTAGTTGAAAATTGGTGCAGCAAAATTGTCTGCGCGTAAATTTGAACTACGCATTTCCGTTCAGTCGTGTGGGCGAGATGGCGGAGTGACGTCAAACTTTTTTATTTCCATTGGGATTCGAACCCAGGATTCCATGTTTTTTTTTTTTTAATGTTTATTCATCAATTATCATAAGTACATTTATATTAAAATATTACTTGAGAAATTGCATTCATAAGCTAGTAGCTCCTACTCTAAAGTATTATTTACAATTTTTTTATTTACATCATGTTTACAAAAGAGAAACTTCAAACAATTGGGGAAAGGGTATTTTTTTCGAATGGGGTATGATTTATTTACAGTTGGTCAGATACGGTTTACTCAGGAAAATGAAAATAAAAACCTGATTCAAGTATTGGAGGGAGGGTTGGGAGTATTTACAATATATTATATTTATTACAGTATTTGCACCATAGACTAATAATAATTTTATTATTAGTCTATGATTTGCACAAATTTACGGGGGTGCGTTCTGCTCATTGAGCGGCTTCCAATTCAATCATTCCGTCATTTGCTGAGCGGGGCCAGTCCCCAGCTCCGTTTCGCCTGCGCGTGCCGGTATTGGGTCTCGTCGTCTCGTACCCTTAAGGCCGGGGGTGCTGGAACCGCTCTCCGCGGTGAATTTAATAATTTTATTAGCGGTTGCCGTTGTGCAACAGTGCCATTTTGGTGAATAACGTTTTTACTTAGGGATTTGGGAGAGGTTTGAGGAAGATTGGGAGGTATTGGTAGGGGAGTGGAAGGGGGTTGCGACTTTGTTTCTTCATTTTATTTCATGTTTGAAACTGTCTATTAAATCCTTGCAGATGGTAATTAAATAATTAATGCAAATGAAATAATGGTTTAATTCATCTGGCTTTCTCGTAAAGTTTTATTGATTTGCGAGAGAGCTCACATAAAAAGGAAAAGGGGAAGGTAGCGCAACCTGCGCGAGTGTCTGACGCTCTGGTGATGAAACGGTCAAACTTCGGTGTGGCGCCACAGACGGTCGCTGGAAAGCACTTATTGGGTGCGTTCCACTTAACGCTCGCAACGATTGTAACACCCTCTGTATCGTTCCACCTAAGGCCCGAGTTCGTCGCGAGCGATCACTCGACGTCATAGATGACGTCACTGTTCGCGACCGCATCGTGCCCACTTCGCCCACAAAATATTGGTGGGTCAGAGCGAGCTTTCATCCAAACGTAGCGAGCTCACAACGCTCAAGATTTGCGTTCCACCTATAACATTCGCCTATAACGCTCGCGGCCTTTTTACGTTAGTGGAACGGCAGTTTCAGCGGTCGTGGTCGATGGCGTTGCGAGCGTTAAGTGGAACGTACCCATTGTGTCGATGGTGATCAACCAAGCACATTGTAAGAGAATGAAGAAGAAGAAATATTAGACACCTGGAGCTCTGTGCCATAAAAGAAAAGTAAATAGTTTGAGTCAATTTTGTTTTGTGTCTATGGACTCTCTGGTTCGAAATTATTCTATAATTCTATGCATTAGTCCACAGAACTCTTCAGAGTCAGACTGTTTAGTAGTGTTTATCTAGTGTAGTGAGTTTAAAGTTTAAGAAGAGTAGAGAGAACTATTAGTTATTTGTTATTTAGACAAGAGGTGTTGTTTATTTTCATCTTATAATTGCCATCCAAGATCATATATATTCGATCTGAACAATGGGGACTAATTTATTTGAAGTCAAGGCAATGCTTCGAAGTATCCTGATATCTACTCCAAATGTTATGAGCGTTTTTCAACTGAATTGGGATTTCAAAGAACAAGAAGGCATTGGAATTCCTTACGAGAAATTTGGCTACAAAACTTTGATGGAATTTCTGAGATCTATTCCAGACGTTTTATTGGTGAATGGTAATTCTAGATATTCGAAAATAACTCTTGTAGCATCTGTGAAATCCTCGCATGTGAACGAGTTAGTGATGAAACAAAAATCATCTGCCAAAAAATGCAGGACACCAAGACGTTCCACAGCCCCTATTTTTAATTCTAATAAAAGGTAAGTCTTATCTGCTGGGCAGTTCATAGTTGTTTTCAAGCTCCCAAACTTATTATTTTTTCTATCACCTGTTTTGACAGGAAGAATAATAAGAAAATTTTCTTATTCATTAAAGGCTACAATCTATAATTATTATTATTCATAGTGGGTTCCCAAGAGAAGTGACACCATAATGATGTCACTTTTCTTTTTTTCTAGGAGGATCTAGTCTTCCTATTTTCAATAAATAATATATTTAATATTCTTGAAATTATCTTTCCAAGTGAACCATTCTCTTTGGTATAGATTTGAATGTTGGCGAACTTCAATGCTGATGTTATACTATTCCACTGAATAAATGGTTACAGGCAACCCAGTTCAATTAACTTCTTATGGCGATGTAATGTAATTAAAATCAAAATTTTTCCTCTGATGAATCAATCATAGAATATACAAATGGGCATCATTTTTCTCAGTTATCGTGAAATATTAGATTATATTTGGTTAGCTTGAGTTAAGGAAGGTTACAGGCAAGTTGATTATTTCAGTTTCTCGGCTCTTTTATGCTTTGCTTATACAGTGGAACCTCAATTATGCGAACTATTTCGGATTGTCGGATTTTTGAGATAAGATCAAACAAAGAATATAAGAACAGGTGAGTTTATTAAAATTTGAAATATATAAATAAACATTCAGATATCCAACTAATAAAAACCTTGAAATAGGTATGTACTTTAAATACTTCAATCTCTTTTCACAAAATAATCTAATATTTTGAACTGGCGAAATGCCATTGGTCGGATAAACTGATCTCCGTTCGGATAATTGAGGTTCTACTGTAATATGTTATAATGGTGTATAAATTCATCTTAAGATAAACATTTCTTATGAGAAAGCGTGTTTGCAGAAAAAATTTGTTGAAATCATAACAAATGTTAGTTCAAAAAGCTTTGTACATACTCAAAACCCTTCTCAACTGAAATGATTTTTTTTCTAACTTGTCCTTTTCATTTTCAGAGTATTGCCCAATACATCACAAGAGAATCTCAGAGAAATAACAAATGTGAAAGTAAATTCAAAGCCAGATGATGGTTACTCTAGTCAAAAATCATATAGTGATAAAAGCAATAAGAGTAGAAAACCTATCACAAAAGAAAATAGTTCCTTTTCACAGAATAATACAAAATTAAACATGGTCAAAAATAAAACACCAAAATGTAATGGTGAAAATTTGAGAGAAAATATACCAAGTCTGTTTAGTACAATTATCAAGGATATTCCGGATTTTTCAAAAAATAAATGCAGGGAACATTCAAAAACCAATAAAACTGCGGTAGAAAGTACAAAACTTCTTAGGAGAATAAACTACAAGGAGAGTTCCCCTAATATGAACAATTCCCAAAAAGAAGATAGTTTATATGGTATGGATATTTCTTTAAGGGGAAGTGATAAACAAGAAACAAATTATTGGAAAGGTGGAACGATAAGAACATCAAGAAAGAGAAATAATGCAGTTGAATATTGCAGTGAAGCGGACCACACTTCTGAGAAAAACATTAAATCAAGTGGAAGTACAGGATCAGGATATTTAACAAAAAACAGTAGTTACGACTGGATGCATGGTTTGCAGAGAACAAAAACAAAAGAAACCCATAATAAAAAATATAAGTCTAAACCGGCTAGTAAAATAAACAATTCAATCCCAAAAGAAGTACAAGATAACCTTCGAAAGTTGATATCAGATTTTCCAGAAGGAATATGGTGTGCGGAATTACCTACTGTATATAAAAATATTATAGGAGAAGAACTACGTTTTGAAGACTATGGTTATAGATATTTGTTCCACTTATGCTTGGATTTAGAAAATATTTTTCATTGTGTTAAGGAATCTCCATGTGACTATAAAATTTATGACACAAGAAACCCCTTGCCTGAGGTAAGTTCTGTACTGTTAAATTTTGTTTGTTTGAATTCTGAATTGGGGCCAACATTTTCTGGCTCATTATTCAACTTGTATTTTGAGATATACAGGGTGTTTCATAACATATGCGCAGGATTTCAGGATGTGATAGCTCGTCCAAAAATATGAAAAAAAGGTTCTATCGACTTACCCTCCAAAATGCACCATTTTTGAGATAGGGGGTGTTGAAATTGAAAAAAAAAATCGAAGTAGGATTAGTGTATTCAGTGATTAGATCTTTTAAAGATTGTTCAGTGGTTCAGATAATAATTTTAAATTTTTAACCTGAAGTTTTGACGTATAATGTTTATTTTTCTCAAAACCGGTCGACTTTAGAGCGTATCGCCAGGAGTACCTTTTTTGTGTAGCAAACATTGGCAGTTCCAATGGGAGTCTCAAAAAGCTTACTTTTTCCATTAGCGTAGAAGTTCGGGAGAAAAACACCCACTACCCCTTCAAAACCTTCAACAAGACTTAAAAAAAAATCAGCACAAAACATAGCTTATTATGATTAGAAAATGCTTACGAAAGCTGTTTTCTCTAAAAGGTTCCGGAGATATTCGCAAAAAACGATTTTGTATCTCGAAATTGGTGCATTTTAGAGGGTAAGTTAATAAAACCTTTTTTTCATATTTTTGGACGAGCTATCACATCCTGAAATCCTGTGCATAAATTATGAAACACCTGTATATCGATACATAGATAGAGGGATGTTAACATTTCCTTAAGTTGACAATCTATGGTTGATCTACTTTTTATATTTATATCGACGTTCAAGATAAATTAAATCAAATCATTTATACATGTATGAATTGTCTTCACTCCTTCATTTTAATATTGAATTATTTTTTTCCCAGTTCAACATTGTTCAGGAGTATAATTATGAAGAAACAGCCAAAGTCCAATCAACACCAGCAATTCCCGAAATGATTTGGGGTTCTTTCGATACTTTTCTTCCTGAAGATGCAGTGAGGTTGGGATTTCAGTTAGACAGGATACAGGTATCTGAAAAATTGGAGACTGGTACTAGTTCATCCGTCATGGTAGCAGAGATCTATGATATCTCAAAGTTTTGGATTATCTTGGATGATACAAAGTTGGAAAATTTAATGGGTGACATGCAGTGTTTTTATGGAAGTAATGGTAAGAGTTACCTGGTACCGAAATCTCTATTGGAAGAAGGCCTTTATTGTGTTGTTTTATATCAAGACAAATTTCATAGAGCTGTTATTCTCAATGTGATGCCTGATGAAGAATTTGTTAAAGTTAACTATTTGGATTATGGAACTCTCGGAACAGTTTCGAAATCAGAGGTTTGGTTTATGACTCAAGAATTTAGTGAACTCCCAACCCAAGCCATAAGAGCTAGACTCGCCGACATTTATCCACCATATGAAGGTGTAACATGGTCTCCATTTGCTAATTATGAGTTTAGCAATTTAACTTGTATGAAAAAACTTACTGCAGAAATTGTTAGAATTGACAAAAACAAAAATTTAGTGGACATAAAATTGAAAAATAGTCATTCTTACGTAAGCGATATACTAGTCAAAGGTGATCATGCTATATTCATCAACAAACCACCAAGAAAACACATTGAAGATCCTAATTGTAAATCGAGGGTGAAGTTTATTCATCTTTTCCCAACATTTGAAGAAATTGAGAATTGGGTTGTGCCATCTGTGGAAGAAGCTGCAGATTTCTTGAGTACGCCGGTGACTGCAGATTTCTTATATTCGCAGTATTTCAGCAGAACTGACCATGAAGATTTAATCAATAGCATTGAGGAGAAGATGAGAATATGGTGCACAAAAAAAAAATTATTGTTAAAGCACTTCAATTCCACTGAATTGTTGTCCAGTAACAATATGGTGGAGATGAACAAGATTGCATATGGAGCTTTGTATGAAGAAACTGAAGAAGCAAAAGTTGATGAGAGTGATATCAAAGAAAATTTCATGAAAGAAAATGAAACCACAAGAAGTGCAATAGAAGAAACCATTCCTGTAGAAGAACAAAATGTATCTTCAGAGAATAAAAGACTAATTGATATTAAAGATGATGAACTTCTAATCGGAATATTGCGACAAACTAGGATGAAAAAATCGTATTCATTCGAAGAAGATAAGTACCAAAAAGACTCAGATACCATATTCAACAGGAAAAAATCAAAAACTTCGATATTGCGAAACAGAGGAATGAAAGAAAAAGAGCTTGAATCAAATTCGAGAGGGCCTTTGATTATGATTGATCAATCATGCAAGAAAACCTTCAACAGAGTTTTTAGTAAGTTGAAATAATAAACTTTTCCTTTTTATATCTTTTTCTTTCCCTATCAACCTTCTAAAATCCACTGATGAATATTCAAATCCCCAAACTTAAATTATATACTTTCAAATGAGTGTTGGCTGAGGATATCATTTGACTTCGAAATGCCTTTGAAAATTTCCTTTTACTGTTTGGATAGTGTAGACTTAAAAAGCCAATAAAAATAACCCGCCTTTTCGTTTTATCTGGGAATAAATTTAAATATTTCATGAACCATTTATGGGATGTAATAAATTAAAATTATGAACCTTTGTGCAAAATTTTCAGTCTTATGTTTAATTTCTCTTCTTTTTCGGTTTCAGAGGATTTTTCAAGTTTTAGTGATCTTGAAAAATACTTATCTGACGAGGATTCTTCAAAGACGAGTAAAAAATCGACCTCCACTCTATTTGATTTGGACAATGACTTCAGCCCAATCATTCCTTCTACCAACCTTTTGTTAGATTCAGAATTTGAAAATTCACAAGTAACATTGGCTCTAAGCAGGCAGAAACAGCAAAAGTGTCTTTTGACTGGATCCACTTCGAGTGATGTGGAAAATATGGGAAATCCCTTGGATTTACCTATTCCTAGTGATATTGATCGGAGTTTATTTCAGGATCTTATCCAGCTTGATGTTGAAGTATCAGTCCCAGAAGTATCGTGTGCGTGTGATGAACAGGTCGGTGTTATGCCAGCTGATACTCAAATCATTTTCCAAGTGGATTGTTCGAAATCAAATGATGCGGATGATGAAGATTCGG
The DNA here is from genome assembly GCA_963966015.1 of Aphidecta obliterata. Lineage (NCBI taxonomy): Eukaryota > Metazoa > Arthropoda > Insecta > Coleoptera > Coccinellidae > Aphidecta > Aphidecta obliterata. The sequence continues at coordinate 29,719,796 of OZ014427.1, read as the reverse complement.
ATGTTGGACTGAATTCTCTTGAATATCCAGGCAAATCTGATCATTTGAAAGCGTCCCGAAAAAAAAAAACGAATCACGAATCAAGCCAGATAAAGAATTTGATCGACAATAATAGTTTCACCATTTCAGAGACTTCCCAACTCTCAGATAGAATCTCAATCAAAAATATTTTTTCCTCTAGTCCTTTGCAGCTGAAAGAACCAATATTTGTAGATCAGGATGATTTTACAGCATCTAACTCTTCAAATTCCAAATTAGAAAATAGTGGGGATGAAAATGATTGCTTCACTGATTATTTAATCATGGATCAGAGGGTGAGAGGGAAACAACATTTGCCTGTTACATCAGATTTACTCATCCATTCAAGATATTTTAATAACTCCCTAGATTTAACAGAAAATAATAAATCGAAGATTTTGGAAGTAAATATTTCTGAACTTAATGATGGAAGCAATGTGAATGAGAATAACTACGTACCAAAATTGCTAGATCAGGAAACACAGAATGACAAATCAAATATCTCAATGGTCCAAAAAATAGAAAAGATGGCAAATGATAGACAGAATATTCCAAATTTAGCATATCTGGGGAGTGCAGTAAATGAGAATAAATTCAGTGATTCAAGTATCCAGAAATTTCCTCATCAAGGCACTCGTGAAGGAGATTGTACCTCATCAAAAGAATTTAATCTCACAAGCGAGAAGAGCATAGGGATAAGTAATAGTGCTTCAAACAAGTTAGTTGCAAATCAAAGCACTGTAGAAGGAAACCATTTGTCTACTGCTGTAGATTCGCCAAGTTTTTTAAACAGTTCTATTGCTACTATAGATTCAGCGGAACTTGAATTGGAACATGTTGAATCCCCAACATCTAAATCTTCAAATATGTATTATTCCTGTGGGTCTAATCATTTATCGGTTCAAGATTCGTCATTTGAAAATATTTATGATTTCCCCACATTTGGTAATAATGGTAATTCAGAAAATGCATCTACCCCTCTTCCAAGTGCTTCACATAAGGATAAGAGTTTCTTGGAGGAGTTTGAAATTCTTGATCCCTCTTGTACGTCGAGCTCCATTTCAGATCTGACTAGTGAGGCGGTTTTATCTAGGCTTAGTTTTGTTTCTGGTGAATGGATGAGTTTAGAAATGTCAACTTCTCAACTGGATCCAGGCTCTTCAAATGGTCCCCAATTTACTGAGCCAGATGTATCAGAGGCGAAGGATGTTTTATCAAGAATTAGTTTTGTATCTGGTGAATCGATGAGCTTAGAATTGTCAAGTTCTCAATGTGAATCGGAGACTAATGTTCTCCAATCATCTGAGCCAGAAGCTTTAGTGGAAACAGCTGAAACACTGGTAAATTCCACAAGCTTCAATTGTGAACCTCAGATCAACTCTCCTAAGCATGTTTTGGAGGAGCATTTGCCTTCAAATAATGATGTACCTTTGTCTAATCCTACACCACTATTTGTTGGCGTTCAGACTGTGATGAATCCACCTAGAATGCTGGTTTGTCGGCCACCTCCTGGATTTCTTCCACTTTCAGCTAATGGACAACAATCTGTATTATTTCCCTATACTCCCCCATTTTATGTTCCTATGAATCATCAAAATGTTCCAAGACACACTATTTTAGGACCACAACAAGTAATTGTAAATGAAGTTGCACAAGATTGTAACAATTATCCTATAGTTATTTTTAACTATAATTTTCTACCTCCATTGAACCAAAATTCACATTGATTTAATTTAAATTTTATTTAAGATTAGATGTATAGTTGTTTCTTCAGTATTTTTTTACGTAGCTATTATGTGATTTTTATAATTGAACAGAGAATGTTTTTATGTTTTTTTTTGAGACTGTAGAGAACAGTATTTCGAACAATTCATTTTGGGTTGTTACTGGTTGATTGATTTTTTTATGATGTACTGATTAATTTTTAAGAGCTAATTTTCGTAACTTGATATATAAAGTACTTCGATTTTAATCGAAGCATAACTTTATTTTGAATTATTTTTATGGTATTTTGACTTATATGGAATTGCTATAATTTTTGTTTGAGGCACCTATTACAATGCTACTCAGTTTCTTAGGATTGAGTGTTTCTTTTCAGTTTTTGTTACTCTTTGTCTTTGGAATTACGTATTTTGTACTCTTTCATAATATTGAGTGAAATCTATGATAAGAGCCCTAATTATATTTATAATTAATTAAACGATTTGGGTTTGTGAAATATTTTCTGTTGTAAAATTTGGAATAAAGAGATACCGTCATTGCAAATTCATTTAGGTTTCTACTCCATTAAGATAGAAGAAGATTTGAAGAGACTATACGATAGAGAAAAACAAGTCTAATATACTCACTGATTGTTCATTATTATAAAACATCAGTCCAGAAGTATAATTATTGCGCGCTTGTTCCTACACACGAGACTATTATCATTTTGTTAAATGTCTTTAATTTTCGAATGTTGAGCCGAAACGGTTTTAAACGATTGAGTTGGACTCGCAGATGAGAAATCGTGGTTAAATTTAATTCTGAAAGAAAAGGCTTACAGTTGGAATATTCAAGGTGCATTCGCTGGTTAAATATATCCATCTGAATTTTTTCAATAATTCGAAATATACGGATTCGATCGAATTGAAACTTTGTAATTAGTTGTAAAATAGCGACAAGGTTCATGGGTAATTTCGTGAAAAAAAATCGCTATCTGAGAATTCATTCGCCATATCCTGATGAAGTTTTCGCGTGAAACAAAAATCGAGTTTTTCTGATCTGGCGTTGTTTTATATATTCCATGCGTATAATTCGGCGAAATGACATTAAATGTCACACTGACGGCCGATTTGGTTCGCAGAATCGATTTCATTTCAATCTTTGGTTCGATAGTCGCGCTACAGTGTCGAATCAAAATGATCTATAAACATATATAGATTAGTTAGTTTTTCATTGAATAACATCACACTCACAGAAATCCAATTTGATTTGACATAGCTGTTGAATGTCGTCTCAATTGAACTAGTTTGATAAGACTTGAATCCAAGTAGCGTTTGCGTGTAGCTCGAACACGTCATTCTCCATCTAAGTGCATAATTTAATCTCGATCGAATCAGTAGTTTCGAAGTAATCAGGAGAACAAACTTTCGAAGGCCATAATACGCTGGTGGAATTCTGCTCATCAAAGAACTCAACTGCGGCATTTGGGATCTTTTACTTTTATAGCGGTAGGACTCATAGTCATTATTTTTAAAACTGACGGTATTTGTCATACTGAAAATGTTTTGGTACACAATTTTTTTTAATCTACTAGAATCAACCCGATTGCAATATGCTATAATTCTTATAAAAAAAAATTGGTACAGAAGATCAATTTAAATATTTTAAATTTCACATCTGCTATGTTCAGCAATAAAAAACTCCTCTTGTAAATTGTTCCAAAAGATTAATTTACATATTGGTCATTGGATATATTATTTTCACATCATATGTACAGGGATAATTTCTGAATCTTTCAGAATGGAAAAAGATATGGACTCGCCATTCATACAAAAAATCAACAGAAGGAAAACATAATGGCAGGTCGATTTTCATATATCGATACCTTTTTGCCAAATTATCGTAAGCCTCAACGTACTACGTTGAGGCTTACGATAGTTTGGCAAAAAGGTATCGATATTATTTCTATCGTTTTGACTTATATTTCTTGTTGCTAACAGGTATTCCAGACACCGATCTCGACATTGCCTTTCTATCTGCGAAATGTTTTCTATGTTTCTCATCTCTTCCATCTCTTTTTCTCTTCTTGAATAGAGGTTATAAACTTGTTTGTCTACCATGGTATATACCAGGAACTCCTGAGTTTCTTGCATTTGTGGCGCCTCCAGAAGACCTTGCGACTGCTAGCGACCTTCTCAATGGAATGCATGGAACGTTGATCTTTTATTCACTGACGCCTACTAAATCTTCGCGGGTTTTGTTATGATTCTCAAGTGGCAGAAGAACTTGATCTTCGCGAAGATAATTTCGTCGAAAACCTCGTAAGAATATTATTGGCATGATGGCATGCTCACTTTAGCCATCTTTACAGCATTCGGTTATTTTAATTATTATAACATTTGTATAGGGGATATCTATTAAAAAAAAATAAAAAAAAAGGTATTTCCTAAATGAATCCAATGAACATGAAAAAAAACCGAAAGTACTAGTCTGAATATTATTAGAGAAACTGATGCCTGTTATAAAGACATATCTCGATATAAGAAACAACACAAAGGAAGTGTTTTGATTTCATCTTGCAGCATATTATAAATTCGAGGAGCTTTATGAGCTAGAACTTCTTGCTAAAGGAAAGTGGAGCATATTCTTGTCTTGTGTTAACTCTATGATATTCATCAACTTGTATGAATAAATGTAAGTTATTATGGACCTAAACACATAGCTCGTAAATATTCAAACTGTATATTGTCAGTACATTATTACAATTTTATATTTACTGTCTTTATGCCTGTTATACTTCTGATTATACTGTTTTGAGCCGGAAAAACATCATCTACATCTACGAGCAATTCCTATCGACTCGTTCACCCTGCACCGATTGGGGCACGTGCCGTGCCTGGACTCTCAGCGTTGCACGGCCGTGCCCCGGTGCGGAACGTTATAGCATGCATGGAGGAATTTACTCAAAACAAAGAAGACCCCATCAGCTTTTAATAGATCCAGCCAATCTCCTAGACATAGATCCTATAAGGTTTCGCCAATAATTTTGAGCTTTGTTAAACTCTTCCCACCCGTTTCGATGACTCGCCGCACTTCTTCAGCATTTGCAGGTCTAAGGTTTCTTTTGGAAATTTTCTTCACAATTTAACCTGAAGCTCTGAGCTTCTGAGGGGTCTCACAGAGACCTAGGAGAGTCGGGATATAAACAAGATACAACCAACCTCCGTGTTTGAAATTTTCGGTCTTTCCGAACAAGCCCTTCTGGTTCCCACCTCTTCTTCGCTAGTAGGGAAAAATCATGGAGTGGGCGACATCTACTTTTAATCGTTTGAACTACCCGAGTGATGAACAACAAACTAACGTGTGTGTGTTTATATGGGAAAAGTGTAAAATATTTGTATGATTTTAAGTCATTTATGTATCGAAAGTGATATATTTAGGTGATAATTTATGAACAATTGTTTCAAATAAACTGTAAACGAGCTGAAAATGCAGCGGATTGTAAGAGGTAATGTGGGAATAAAGTCACGAAGAATGTGCTCTGATCCTCAATGCCTATCACAGAGTTCTTCTGAAATTTCTTTTCATACATTCCCGTTGAATCTCAAGGCAGTTGAAAAATGGCAGACAATCTTGAAGATTATGAAACGTATCTCAAAGAAATTGTTACTTTGCAGCAAGCACTTCCAGAAAGATGATTTTTTGAGCGCTCGTACTACTTACACGAGGGCTATATCATTTCGTCACGATGTCTGTATTTATCGAATTTTGAGCTGAAAATGTGCCGTAAGCCTGATAATTCTCGAACGGAACAACGTAGAGACTTAAAATTTTCAGTGTGGGTTCAGTTCCCGAATGCCTCGGTTAAGTTCGTTAATGGGCCAAATTCCACCAGGGGTTCCGTAAATATGGCCGTTCAAAGTTTTGTTCTCCTGATAACTTGAAAGCTTCAGATTTGATCGAGATGAAATTTTGCACTCAAATAGAGAACGAGGTGTTCAAGCTACATATGAAATTTTGTCCAGAACGCATGACCAGAACCATAGAAAATTGTAACTTTTGAACGGAAACGCGTAGGGACTTTAAATTTTCAGGATATGTGTGGATCTCGAATGTCGTGATCACGTTCATCTATGAGCAAAATTAGACTAGGGGTTCCGTAACAATGGACGTTCAAAATATTTTTTTCCTGATAATTTCGAAACTACTGATTGGATTGATATGAAATTTTACACCTAGCTGAAGAATAATGTATTCAAACGTGCTAAGTTTTGTCCAGATCACATCACCAAGATTATAGATACCGTAGAAAATTCTAGCGGATTATCGAAAAAATATTGGTCAGCTGAAGCACTGACATGAAGTCTGGAGTTTCACCTAAGTTTGAGAATTTTTTTGACAGCTTCAATTGATTTCTAAAACTGTAGATTGCGAATCTACCTATAAGGTGGATGTACGAGCTCTCAAAAGCTCCTGACTTCACGGCATTGCTTTTATAATTTTTTTATCGTAAGTTCAATAATTTTCTATTATATAGTGGTCATTTGCTACCACATTCACGTTCACCCACATAATAAAAAATGTCAGAAGTAGTTATCTCGACTTTCACAGGCAGTATTAGTAATTCCGAAATCTTATAAAAAATACTTGATCCACTTCTTATGAAGAACAGAAATGACAGAATCTTTTGATCATCACTCGGCTCAACATTTTGTAATTTTCAGCGCCATCTCGCGGTTCGTGATTTTTCCCTGCAGGATAGTGCTTTTATTCAGCCCATACCATAGACAACTTGTCTATGGTCCATACCTTTTCGAAACTTGTAGGATGAGTTGATGGATAACGAGTCAAGAAAATAGAGAAATCAAAGTTAAATGAATAATTTGTCAGGGAAACTTGGCCAGGATGATACAACTAAATTCAACATCAAGAAATGAGAATGAGGTTGACCCAAAAACTCTCGATTATTTCTTCCTGCAATTTACCGTAATCCCTGAGGAAAACGCCAATATCATACGAATCGCACAACGAATTAGCCGATGGCTTAGGATTTATTAATTCATCGGAATTTCATGGAATTAGCAACCAACAGATGGGAAAAGCGTTCCCTGGACTTGTTAAACCAAATGGCAATTGTTCGTTCGCTTCTAGGCGTACCCCTGTACATTAATATTGTACATTAATAGACGTAGGTATTCGCCTGCCCCTGCGCTAATGCATGAAATCGTTCTTTTCACGAGAAATGGAGTAACTTTTTCTTCAACCTCCAATATTTCCGATTTGCCTGATTCGATGGATTCAAGTGAAGTGAAAAAGTTGCAACATCTCAAGAAAATGAATTTTACAATATTCAGCTAATGCATGAAATCGCCCGTTTCACTAGAAATGGAGTAACTTTTCCTTCAACTTTCAATATTTCCGATTTGCTTGATTCGATCGATTCGAGTGTAATGAAAAATTTGCAACATCCCAACTAAATGGATTTTTCAATATTCAGCTAATGCATGAAATCGCCCGTTTCGGGAGAAATGGAGTAACTTTTTCTTCAATCTCCAATATTTCATCGATTCAAGTGTAGTGAAAAAGTGGATATAACTCAACTGAATGAATTTTTCAATATTCAGCTAATGCATGAAATCGTCCGTTTCACGTGGAATGGAGAAACTTTTTCTTCAATATTCAATGTTTCCGATTTGCTTGATTCGATCGATTCGAGTGTAATGAAAAATTTGCAACATCTCAACTGATTGGATTTTTCAGTATTCAGCTAATGCATAAAATCGCCGGTTTCACGAGAAATAGAGTAACTTTTTCTTCAATCTCCAGTATCTCCGATTTGGCTGATTCGATCGATTCGAGTGTAGTGAAAAAGTTGATATAACTCAACTGAATGAATTTTACAATATTCAGCTAATGCATGAAATCGTCCGTTTCACGTGGAATGGAGAAACTTTTTCTTCAATATTCAATGTTTCCGATTTGCTTGATTCGATCGATTCGAGTGTAATGAAAAATTTGCAACATCTCAACTAATTGGATTTTTCAGTATTGAGCTAATGCATAAAATCGCCGGTTTCACGAGAAATAGAGTAACTTTTTCTTCAATCTCCAGTATCTCCGATTAGGCTGATTCGATCGAGTGTAGTGAAAAAGTTGATATAACTCAACTGAATGGATTTTTCAATATTCACCTGATGCATGAAATCGGCCGTTCCACGAGAAATGGAGTAACTTTTTTCAACTTTCACTATCTCCGATATGCCTTATTCGATCGATTCAAGTGTAATGAAAAAGTTGATACATCTCAACTAAATGAAGTTTTCAATATGTATGAAAACGTCCGTTTCACGAGAAATGGAGTAACTTTTTGAGCGCTCGTACTACTTACACGAGGGCTATATCATTTCGTCACGATGTCTTTATTTTTCGAATTTGAGCCGAAAATGGTCTCAATCGACTATGTTCGACTCACTGATGACGAATCCGTCGGAAAATTCGAGTCTGTCCGTCCGGCCGTAAGCACGTTAACTCTCGAACGGATCAACCTAGAGACTTGAAATTTTCAGTATGGGTTCAAATCCCAAATGCCTCGGTTAAGTTCGTTAATGGGCAGAATTCCACAAGGGGTTCCGTAAATATGGCCGTTCAAAGTTTTGTTCCCCTGATAACTTGAAAACTACAAATTTGATTGAGATGAAATTTTGCACTCAAATGGAGAATGAGGTGTTCAAGCTACATGTGAAATTTTGTCCAGATCGCATGACCAGAACCATAGAAACCATAGAAAATTGTAACTTTTGAACGGAAACGCCTAGGGACTTGAAATTTTCAGGATAGGTGTGGATCTCGAATGTCGTGATCACGTTCATCTATGAGCGAAATTATACTAGGGGTTCCGTAAATATGGTCGTTTGAAATTTAGTTCTCCTGATAATTTCAAAACTACAGATTCGATCGTGACGAAATTTTGTATACTAATGGCGAATGATATATTCAAGCTACATTTCGCCAGATCACATGACCAGAACCATAGAAACCATAGAAAATCATAACTTTTGAACGGAATCCTAGGGACTTGAAATTTTCAGGATAGGTGTGGATCTGAAATGTCGCGTTCACGTTCAACAATGAGCAGAATTATACTAGGGGTTTCGTAAATACGATCGAGATGAAATTTTGTATTTTAATCGAGAATGATATATTAAAGCAATATTTTGTCCAGATCGCATGACCAGAACCATAGAAACCATAGAAAATTGTAACTTCTGCCTAGGAATTTGAGATTTTCAGGGTGGGTTTGGATCGCGAATATCGCAGACACGTTCATCAATGAGCAAAATTAGACCAGGGGTTCCGTAAATATGGCCGTTCAAAATATTTTTTTCCTGATAATCTCGAAATTACTCATTGGATTGAAATGAAATTCTGCACATAGATGACGAAAAGTGTATTCAAACTACGTGGAAAATTTGGTCCAGATCGCATTACCGATACCATAGATACCGTAAAAAATTCTAGCGAATTATCGAAAAAAATCACCTAAAGCACTGACGTGAAGTCTGGAGTTTTGTCTTAGTTTGAAAATTTTTTTTACAGCTGTCAAAAATTTTTTTGAATTTGTTTCTAAATCGGAAAAATGCGAATCTAGCTACAAGCTGGATGAACGAGCGCTCAAAAGCTCCTGACTTCATGGCAGTGCTTTTCAAATTTTTATTCTTCCACTGGGGTGGTACCGACTCTGTGTGAATGGATACGCCAGCGGCCAGACCCGATGAAAGAATTGGACTGCGAAGTTTTTGTAGGGTTATGAAATTTAATCACCTAGGCGCCGCTCCGACCTGGTGCGAATAAAGCTTCAAAAGAACACATGTAGTGCTGAACGTAGATGTATATGAAATAAGAATAACCGAACGCGTTAGATATATTGTGATCTCTCTCTCTCTCTCTCTCATTCTTGAAAATCTCAATTTATTGAAAACAATAATTTCGTCATTTACATCATCCTGTAGGTATGTCGTAAGAATTATGTTGTAAAAATTATGATGTCGTGAAAGAATACAAAGTCTACAAACGATTGCGAAACACCAAAGAATTCTTTCGAACATTTTTTGGCACATCCTCGTAGACATCCTCCTTCGTTATAATCCATTAGAAAAAAATGGCGCCAGTCTTCAAGGTTCACTCGGTCCAGTCCGTTCACTCCGTTTTTTGAACGAGGAAACTGGATCGATTTGCAAAAGGATCTATTTAATCCACTGAAAGAAAAAATGAACGGTTTTTTAATTACTTTATTTGAAAACAATTAACGCTTCTTTCAGACAAGAATTCATTCTCAGTCGATTGTTCAATAGGTAAATATACTTCCCAAGATAGACTTGGTTTATGGTAACTTTTCTAGAGTTATTCGTTACTTGTTTTTGGAAGAAAGGTTCTTCATGCATTCTTTTCGCTGAGTTGACAATTTTGTCTATTATTATTTTTTCAAACGTACAGAAACAACGTCATATTTCGACTGACAGGATCATCGAAAAGTTCGACTTCTCCGCTGTAGGGAAAAGTGTTGCTATATCAACGATGAATTACATTTCCGTACGCCAGAGGAAAAAGTGTCGCTATGTAAACGATGGATTAGTTACAACGAACAATTTTTATACTTCATGTCCGTCGAAATCAAAATTAATTTTGCATGACAACCTTATCTAGGCAAATTTTGCATTGATCACTCAATTATAAAGATCGTAAATATTAGTCTGATCTAAAGGTGGATCTCCAGATTTCAAAACGTTTGAAAAAAAATAACATATTCCATTCGGAGGAAAAGGGCCTTTCTATGGCTCGCCTTCAATTACCCGCCTCACTACGTTTGGCTAAACCCAGGCTCGCCATGAAAAGTGAAATTTCTCCTCCTTATGAAATAATATTATATTATTCAGTATGTACATACCTTCCATAACTTTGGGAGAACATTTTCTTATGTCAGAAAAATGAAGTATTGGAGTATAAGTGGATAAAAAAGTCTCCAAACACGCGCAGTCGGAATTTCCGAAATAGAGTGTTTTAAAGACCAGTTCTCCAAGATTATTTTATTAATTTTTGAGCGCTCGTTTTACTCACATGAGGGCTATATCATTTCGTCACGATGTCTGTATTTTTCGAATTTTGAGCCGAAAATGGTCTTAATCGACAAGGTTCGACTCACTGATGACGAATCCGTCGAGAAATGCAAGTGTGTCCGTCCGGCCGGCCGTAAGCACGATGACTCTCGAACGGAATGACTTAAACGCTTGAAATTTTCAGAGTAAATTCGAATCTCGAATGCCGCAGTTGACATTGTTAATGGGCAGAATTCCATCAGGGGTTCCGTAAATAGGGCCGTTCGATATTTTGTTCTCCTGATTACTACAAAACTACAGATTAGATCGAGATGAAACTTTGCACTCGAATGGAGAATGACATGTTCAAGCTGCATGCAAAATTTTGTCCAGATCACATGACCAGAACCATAGAAACCATAAAGAATCATAACTTTCGAACGGAAAGGCATAGGGACTTGAAATTTTCAGGATATGTGTGGATCTCGAATGTCGCGGTCACGTTTATTAATCAGCAGAATAAGACTAGGGGTTCCATAAATATGGTCGTTCGAATTTAGTGTTCTTGATAATTTCAAAACTTCGGATGCGATCGTGACGAAATTTTGTATTTTAATGGAGAATAATATATTCAAGCTACATTTTTTTCCAGATCGCATGACCAGAACCATACAAACCATAGAAAATTATAACTTTCGAACGGAAAAGCCTAGGGACTTGAAATTTTCAGGATAGGTGTGGATCTCAAATGTCGCGGTCACGTTCATTAATCAGCAGAATAAGACTAGGGGTTCTGTAAATATGGTCGTTCGAATTTAGTTTTCTTGATAATCCGAAACTACGGACTCGATCGTGACGAAATTTTGTATTTTAATGGAGAATGATATATCGAAGCTACATTTTGTCCAGATCGCATGACCAGAATCATAGAAACTATAGAAAACTATAACTTCCGAACGGAGAGGCCTAGAGACTTGAAATTTCCAGCATAGGTTTGGATCGCGAATGACGCGGTTACGTTCATCAATGAGCGTTCAAAATATTTTTTTCCTGAAATTTTGAAATTACTGCCTAATTGGATTGAAATGAAATTTTGCACATAGATGAAGAATAATGTATTCAAACTACGTGTGAAATTTCGACCAAATCCGCCAGAGCGCATTACCAAGACCATAGATACCGTAGAAAATTCTAGCGAATTATCGAAAAAAAAATTGGTCACCTAGAGTATGGAGTTTCACCTTAGTTTGAAAATTTCTTCGACAGCTGTCAAAAATTCTTTCAATTTGTTTCTTAAACTGGAAAATGCGAATCTTCCTACAAGGTGGGTTAACGAGCGCTCAAAAGCTCCTGACTTCACGGCTTCAGTGCTTTTCATCCATTTTTCATTAAAATGTTGCAAAATAGTTGAAAAATACGTGGAAACAGGACCAAAACTAGCCCAGCGATCGATCGCGGACGAATAGTGGGGATACGCGCTGCGGCCGGGCGCGAATCTTTACAATTATACCCGCACTTCTCGAGCGCAATCAGCGAGCGCAATTCACTTATTTTGCAACATTTTAACGAAAAATCAAGATTGACGTTTTGTAGTATGTACTATACTCTTACTTCCTAAATCCGTTCTGTAAATTAACATCGGACAACTTCCGACGCATCCAGTCCTTCCGGAAAATATTGCCTAATCGCAGTCATGCAAAAAACTATTTATCCGGGTTGATGTGCACACTCAAAGTACCTATTAACCACTACTTCCATCTGGAAAACCAGCGTTACAACTTCTAAAATGGTCGAGTTTTGAATTTTTGAAATTACGCTGATTTTTTCGGCTTCTCCACAGTGATGATGAACCGATTGAGTTGCACTAACACTCATTTGTTTTGTCTTTTCATTCTCTACGATTCTGTTGTTGAAAAAAAAAAACTGAAAAAATACCGTTTTTATGGTGTTTTTTCGAAATTACAAGAAATAAATCATATTTGCGAGTCGAAAACATATCACTAAACATATACGGACTACCTCACGCACCCCCCAAATCGCGGTTTTCTTCTACGATTTTTGTGACGAAAAAATCTCGGTTACCTGGTCTATAATTTTGTTTTTGTTCGTGCATAAATTTTAGCATACCTACATATGAAATTATGAATTATACAAATTTCAGCTAGAATTTCAGGAGGTACCCTTCTTTCATTATAAAGTTTTATATACAGTGCACCTCCTCCCCCCCTTTACGAAGTTGGAGGGTGAAAGTTACAGATTTCTCAATTTCACGTTGCTTGTGCGATGATTCTGGCTCCATGTAATTTTCAGGTTTCTAGGAGTTCGGGAAAATCAGTGGCAAAATCGACTTATTTCATGTATTCATAAAAGCTGAAGTATAAAAGTTAGACAGATGAAACTCAGTCTTTAGGTGAATCATGTTCAAAAGCGAAGATTCAGTGAGGATAATCAGTGGCCAACTCAACTGGATACAGTGTTATATCCTATCAAATGATACTGTATTAGATATGAGTGACCGCTCTGGCGATGAATTGAATAAAACGCGCTAGAGTTTCGAAATAAGATTAAGATTCTCAGCTGATCCAGTTCCATTGCCGATGGCAGACACAAAAAACCTTCTGAATTCTTTTATAAAAACGAAAGCCTCGTTAAATGTAGGAAAAAAACTGAAAATTGTTAACCAATCTTCATCGTTGAAAAAGTTCATTATAAAAAGTCTCAACAATGACGATCCTATCCTAAGTTCCTCAAACTAAAGCACAGAAATTTCTGTAGTTGATTCACTTGAAATAGTAGCAGAGATGAGTTCGGCAGTGTTATTTGAGATACATACTGGGTATTTTATTAATTCGTGAAAAAATCTAGCAATTCTTTTCATTAACCCTTTCTTCATAACTTCTTCTTTCCTCTTCTGCTGTTCTGTAAAACTTTTCTTTCCCTAGAGTTCCAACATGAAAGTTGGCACGTGGGTTGAACGTACGACGCTTTGTATATGCAAATAAAAAGAAAACGATTATTCGAATATTCTTATCGTCAAAATCCGTAAAATCATAAAATCCTGGAACAACTTCTTTCAATCACTGATTTGCTTCGGACTATTTAAGTCTTATGTCCCTTCAGAGAATAGAGAGCATTGAGAGCGCCAATAATATAATTTTACAAGTCCATGAAGAATCAGAGTTAATCGAATCAAAATCCATTCGACCATTCTTAAACGAACTCGAAGTTAAATATCCCAGCGTCTAATGGACTACCTACATTTTACTCAAACCAATTAACCTTGATAATATACATATCTCTTCAATTTATTTATATTCAAATATTTCAACTTTTATTTCGGTTCGGTTATTATTAACATATTGTGAAAATATTTCGAAAGCAGACATTGCATTTCTGGACTTCGATTATAAAAAAACATACTTCATCCTCGATTTTCGAACGAGGGGACACTTCAAGGATAATTGTCCCCTCCCGGGCTTATAGTTACCTATGTGGCGCTTATGTTGCTCATATTTATTTTATTTCTTTAGTTGCGATGTGATAATTGTTGAACATCCTCGCGAGATTTTTCGGAGAAACGTAAAAGGAGGAGATGGTGAATAGGAAGTTTGAGTGTAGTCGAATTTTGAATTATGTGAGTTCAATAGGTTTGGGAACATGAAATGCAACAAACCGTCAGTGTGAAGAGAAAGAACCACCTCAATTATAGCTAATTCCGGATAAGTATATTTTTGTTTTTTTTTTAATTTATAGAATAACGTTTATAATTTTCTTTAAGTTTATTATTTTCGATAATAAAACTTTAGTAGCGATGAAGAAAATTAATTTCCAACAACCCGAAATTTTCACAGTTTACATTTTGGTCTGTGTAATATCTGAAAGAAAACTACATATATAATTTTGGATCCACATAAAATTTGAGATCCCTAGAAATGTTAGTTCTTCGCCTTCTGACATCATCAAACTGCCATGCCAGTTCGTTAGAGCTCTTGGTGGCGAAAATCGATATTTGAAGGAATAAGTACCCTCAGTTTTCGTTGAATCTGTTTCGTAAGTTATTAGCTCGAACTTTTCTAGAATTTTGCACCACAAAGTTTAAAAGTTAGAGGAAGGGGACACAATTTTTATGACGAAACATTTATATCATTTTCGAATACATATCTAACGAAACCCTTTATAATCACGAACACTGAATTTTTTCCACCCCTCTCTCGATGTAAGGATAGTGCCTCCCTGATTTTTTTCTTCCAAATTTCCCCACATAATTCTAGAAAGGTCCGCCTTCCATATTTCATCTTTACAGGTGGTCCACTTTCTGTAGAATACTTTGAAAGTCGATTTTCAATTTGAAGACAAAAATATCCTATGAAGATAGGTATAACGTATAACCAAGTTAGTTCAAGTTTCCAGTTTTTTCTCGGTATTTCGTAAAAACTCTTGCAGTGTGTGTAGTGTCCGTATAACCCAAGGAGGAGATTAGGTGGATGGCATGAAATCATTTTGCTCGCACATTTGTACACAATTCGAAAAAAACTTTTTCCAGTATTGAGACTAGAAGCGAAAACAAACTAAGTATTCACTAATTAACTAAGTCAACGATTTTCACTAATTGAGAGTCTAACAAAACCACTACACGTGTTTCGCCATACCATGGCTCCATCAGGTGACGAGATAAACTAAGCTCATTGTTGCACTTTTTTTGAATAAATACCTACTTCCTTAAGGATAATAGATGAGGGGTATAGATAAGGGTTGTTATCTACATACCTGATCTCTGTATCATTAGGTTCGTTAAATAGTCGTTACGGTTGAACAAATTTAACAAACGAGAATTATTCAACTCTACCTGATCGTTAAGCAAATAAGTTGACCATTTTTGTTTGTTGATTTTCACCCTTTCTAACAAATTAAGTTTCAAGCCTTTACTTTCAACATGCAGAATTTCGAAGTCATGTGTAAAGCAATGCTTTTCCATCAATAAATGTTCTGCGAAATTTTAATTTGTTTTTCCGTTAACGAAATGTTCCTTAATTCTTTTCTCGAAGGTTCTACCAGTTTAGCCGATATGGAAACTTGAACAATCTCCGCATGAGGTATTTAATTCTTCTACTGAAGAATTGATTATGGGAAATCTGTTAAGCCCTTCACTCGCGGAAATTATGGATAGCTTAGAGGATAAAATACACAAAAATTCGTTAATAAAACATGTATTATATTGGTACAGATACTTGGACGATATATTTTTTAGCTTTGTCGGAACTGACAGACAATTGCATACATTTTTCGACTTTATTAAGAGAGAAATTTATAATTCGATTAATATTTCGGAATTGACCATTACAAAAATGAATATCAAACACGACTTTTCAATTTTTCACAAACGATCATACAAGACATCACAAACCATCATACACATCCTCACAAAATTCCATGAAAATTGTGTGTCGTTATATCTTACAACTAACTAGAGAGGATAGGATTGGTATTATTGAGAGGAGAAAAATCTACGGCGCATTTCGCCTTTCGCCCATTAACTAACTTAACTGGCGCATTCAGACCTAAAACGTAGCCTGAAAATTTCAATACTGTAGACCTCTTTTTTCGAGAGTAATCATATTTACGGCCGGACGGACCGAATGAAATTGGACTTCGAATTATTCATCTGTGAGTCCAACCTAATCTTGTATAAAAATTCTGAAATCACAGACATTGGGGAAAAATGATAACGCCCTTCTATACATAGAAACAAGCGCGCAAAAAGACAATAACGAGGAACGCAATAAGGCAAAAGCAATGCGAAAAATAATGCGATATAATTTTCAGTGGTAGAATATGGGAAATATGTGCGTAGGTAGAATACGAAAAAGTTTTCAAAAGAAACGAAAAACCAAACATACTATGGAAAATGGTCAGAGGCGTACGACAATAATGTTTTAGGGTAAGAAAGAGAAAATAACCTTGAAAAATATCACCCTGTAGTTTTCCACAAAAATTCCGATTATTCCCTTTTTCATGGAGCAGCTCCTTGGCTAGTAATATCAATACCGGATAGCAACAACAATTTCATGCAATTAGCTGATGTCGTTCCGGAGTAGAGTTCTGGAAGATAGATGGTTGCGGTTCTTCATTCGATTTTTGAATTTTGAACTACACAAAATTAAAACTGTAAAAATTACAGGGAGGGTCAGACTTATTTTCCTCGATACTCGATACCAAAGGTTTATAAGCTATCAATTGGAAATAAAGATCTGAATGAGTTGAGTTGGATTGTTTCAATTATAATTTATATTAAATACAATATCAAAATACAAATTATTCATATAATGGTTAAAATCTGTGGAAAAAATGACATTCACTGTTCTAATTCTTTTCCATCACCATAAAATACTGTACTACTGTAGGATTCAACGTGAATTATTTTTCCTAGAATACAATTTCACATGTATCATTGGTAATACAGTTGATAATAATTGGAATTACCGACAGTTTTATTTTATGAAAATTACGAAAAGCACTGCCGTGAAGGCAGAAGCTTTTGGGCCCTCGTACATGCACCTGGTAGGTAGATTCGCATTTTCCAGTTTTAGAAATCAATTGAAGGAATTTTCGACAGCTCTCAAAAAAATTCTGAAACTTAGGCGAAACTCCAGACTTCATGTCAGTGCTTCAGCTGATCAATTTTATTTCAATAATTCGCTAGAATTTTCTACGGTATCTATGGTCTTGGTGATGCGATCTGGACAAAATTCCGCACGTAGTTTGAAGACATTATTCCTCAGCTAGGTGCAAAATTTCATTCCGATCAAATCGGTAGTTTCGAAATTATCAGGAACAGAATATTTTTAATGGCCATATTTACGGAACCCCTAGTCTAATTTTGCTCATTGATGAACGAGACCGTGAAATTCGTGATCCAAACCCACCCTGAAAATTTCAAGTTCCTAGGCCTTTCCGTTCAAAAGTTACAATTTTCTATGGTTTCTATGGTTCTGGTCATGCGATCTGGACAAAATATTGCTTTTATATATCATTCTCGATTAAAATATGAAATTTTATCTCGATCGAATCCGTAGTTTCGAAATGATCGAGAAACCAAAATTTCAAACGACCGTATTTACGGAACCCCTAGTATAATTCTGTTCAATGATAAACGTGAATGCGAAATTTCAGATCCACACCTATCCTGAAAACTTCAAGTCCCTAGGCCTTTCCGTTCGAAAGTTATGATTTTCTATTGTTTCTATGGTTCTGGTCATGTGATCTGGAGAAATGTAGCTTAAATATATCATTCTTCATTAGTATACAAAATTTCGTCACGATCGAATCTGTAGTTTTAAAATTATCAAGAAAACCAAATTTCAAACGACCATATTTACGGAACCCCTAGTATAATTTTGCTCATAGATGAAAGTGATCACGACAATCGAGATGCACACCTATCCTGCAAATTTCAAGTCCCTAGGCGTTTCCGTTCAAAAGTTACAATTTTCTATGGTTTCTATGGTTCTGGACATGCGATCTGGACAAAATTTCACATGTAGCTTGAACACCTCATTCTCCATTGGAGTGCAAAGTTTCATCTTGATCGAATCTGTAGTTTCAAAGTAATCAGGAGAACAAAATTTTAAACGGCCATATTTACGGAACCCCTGGTGGAATTCTGCCCATTAACGAACTCAACCGAGGCATTTGGGATCTGAACCTACGCTGAAAATTTCAAGTCTCTAGGTTGATCCGTTCGAGAGTTATCGTGTTTACGGACGGCCGGACGGACAGACTCAAATTTTCCGACGGATTCGTCATCAGTGAGTTGAACTCTATCGTTTGAGACCATTTTCGGCTCAAAATTTGAAAAATACAGACATCGTGACGAAATGATATAGCCCTCGTGTAAGTTATACGAGCGCTCAAAAAGTGAAGAAGAAGTCGAGGTATCGGTTGTAGTTTTCATCCTTAACTAACTAGGTGATTTGTAAATGGGTTCACGAAACAAACTAATGTGGTCCGAAGAAAGTTAATTGTATGATCACAAGTTTCATCCAAATTATATTCAATTAGGAACCAAATTTTACACAAACATTTATTATTTCCACCTGAATTCATTTCTCACCTTATATTTTTCGAATATATCCGTAATTTTCTACGCCCTTGCGTAAAGCTGAAATGCTGTCCACCAGCGAGGCATCTGAAGGAAGATTTATGCGAATTATGTGGGCTTGATATTCGTAACTCACGAGAAATGAGGCCTTAGAATTTTTTTCGATTGAATAACATCAAATCAACATACTTAGGTATGTACTGTCATGGAAATCCATAGGAGAAAAATAAATTCAAATTATATCACCAAAATTCAAGAATTTTCTTTCAACAGCGTATAAATTATAGTAAAATGAATTTTTTTTTAAGAGAGGATTCAGAATAATTTAATAGTTACCATAGAAAATTGTTGTAAGATAATTAGAATTAAGCAAGCGGATTGATTTTGACAATTGAAAAATGTCATGATAAAAATAATTGGTTTGAATTGTATGTTTGAAATTAAGATTTGAAAACGAAAAATTATCAAAGATTTATACAGCCTGACATCAGGAAGTTGTTGATTTGGAGATATTGGAATCAAGCTGCAGTACATTCATTGCTGATTTCACTGTTTAGAAGAGAACTGTGGGATAAAATTGTCTCAACAGCTCATACCAGAAATATTGGTGGAACCAGAGGCAATAGATCTTATAGGATCAATTACTGAATTAAAAGATATTCTCTACGAAACAGAGGAGAAATTTGAAGCTTGCATTTTGATAAACTATATTTAGAGAAAGCTGTTCACTGTGAGTTTTAATTTTATATCTTGTTCGATAGGCGTCATAATTTAGAATTTTATAACATTTTTAGAATTAGTTTATTGAATTTAAATAATAAGTTTTTTGTAAACAAAGATTATTTTATATGTGCACCTTGAGAATCCTCCTTGAAAAAGAGTCGCGGGAAAAATTAAAGAAAAATTAAAAAACAAAATTATTTTTAATATTGTTTGTGGTTCTTACTTAAAATTTCAATAATAAAATTTAATATTATTAATATCAAAAAATTGAACCATAACAGTACCTACTCTCAAATCCCATGATTCTATTATTATTATTATTACAGAATGAAAAGAGAGGAGGTTGCACCTATTAACTCTCACAAAATATAAACATATACATAAGAAATAACAAATGCATGCATTGAGCTCTGAAGTATCTCAAGCAAAATCCGCAATCAAGAGCA
The DNA here is from genome assembly GCA_963966015.1 of Aphidecta obliterata. Classification (NCBI taxonomy): domain Eukaryota; kingdom Metazoa; phylum Arthropoda; class Insecta; order Coleoptera; family Coccinellidae; genus Aphidecta; species Aphidecta obliterata. The sequence continues at coordinate 29,699,718 of OZ014427.1, read as the reverse complement.
TCCAGCCGATTCTTGAAGGCATTCAGACTAGGAGCGCGGACAATGCGGCCTGGTAGGGAGTTCCACCTCCTAGTGCACAGATCTTATTATCGGGGACCTTAAGATCTTATTGCCAAGGATCTTCTTGCCATTAACTCGTAACTATATGTTTATACCATGGAAAAGGTTCAAGAGATAGCCTCTCCTAGGCTTTGTCTATATATTTGATTAGACATAGCCTGATTGAGGTTAACCCTAGCCTTAAACGTTCTTCAGAAGCTAACGATGTCAATGGGTTGAACTCTTGTGAACAACTATACAATTTCAACGATATTAAAATATCTGATTCAGCTGAGATGGTATCTTTGCTAGAACTGAACCCATTGGGCGCATCTAGCATGGTTGTCACCCAGCGAGGATATCAATGGTGCTACCCCAAAAAAATCGGATAGGTCCAGTATGATTTTATTGGAATAATACAAATTGGAATACTATTATACAGGCGATGCATAGTAGATTCAAGTTGTTTGAGTAATTCCAATGTTAGGTGAGGTTCAAGTAGTCTTATGGTAAATGCAACTCATGTGATGCGCAATATCTGATCGAGCACGATACATGTAGTATGGATGAATAAAACAGTCGTGGACAAGGCCATAATGAAACGCGATTTTATTTTATTTCTTTATCCGTCGACAATTTTCGTGTACGATACTACTACACGATACTAGATATTACTACACCCAATGCTACTATTACCTAATTATTGACTGTGTTGAGTCCAAGAAGAGAATCTCCCATGAAAGACATGCGTAACACAAAAATCACACGACAAAGATCGTGAAAAAGATACAAACAAGAAGGGTCAAACGGTTAATAGGCAAATAGATGCCCGGAACCTAAAAGCAGCCGGAAAGGTTTAGTTGGACTAGGTCGTGGAAATTATATTGATTAATACCATAGAAGATTCGGAGAATGCTGTCGAAAACCTAGAAACCAAATAATAGAAGTCTATGAAGATGCAACGATAAGAATAAATGAACCTGTGCTGTAAAACCCTCATGAGTAAACTCCAAAGAAAATGAAAAACTTCATGCTGAAGAAAAAGCAAAGCCGTGCTCACGAATATAGCACATGGCCTAGTGCGAACCGAAAAGATCAAAAATAGCAGAAGTAATAGTTTTCAATTATCAGGGAAAAAAAAAAATTTCCACAGAGCTATAGACGAATAAGCATACTACCGTCTCTAGGAACAATAGTGAAAAAAGTTATTGCAAAGAGATCAAACGAAGAAACCGAATTCCTGAATCTCACACCCGCCGCACAATTTGGGTTCAGAAGAGAACATTCGACCGAAGTCCAATTACTCAGACTCATCAAACATATCACCGAAGAATTTCAAACTAAACAAGCCAACCACATAAAACCATGGACCGTACATAGAACATAGATGTTGTATGAATAAGGCGAACCTACGCAGAAATTCGATACAAGCGATCCCTCGTACCAAATATTGTGAAGTTTAGTTATAGTTAGAGTAAGGTTACATTTCACTGCGACCTCAAGGTCTATTGTGCCCCCCATCAGAGCTGTTTTCGAAGGTGCGCTACCTACAGCTCGCCCTCCAGTTCCAGAGCTCCAATGAACTCCAGCATCTTAGAGGCCTTCGAGGAGGTTAAATCCTCGTTATTCCTGTAATTCTCTTGTCCAAGACATTCTTTGCGCTGGTTTGCAGTGGCGAGGCATTCTATAACCAGGTGAACTGGAGTTTCCTCCTCCCCTTTTCCGCACAGAATCTGCACTCGTCAGTCTCTATTAAGCCCATTCTCATCATATGCTTTCTAAGGCGACAATGTCCTGTGAGAACGACAGTGAGGAGGCGTTACTTATTCTTACTGAGATCCAAATATTTTTTGGATCTTGAATTTTTAATGTTCTGAAGGAACTTTTTGGAGTGATCCATTCCTGAAATATTCCTCCAGAGTGCTTCTCTTTCAGTCTTTTCCTTCTCTAAAAACTCTTTCTCATAGGTGCATTCGCCTTTGCCACAGAATGGTTCTGGGCCAATAAGTGGCGTTTGTGATTCCTTCCTCGCAAGTGTATTGGCCTCTTCGTTTCCTTTGATTCCTGGGTGACCAGGGTGACTAAAGAGGCCTTGTTGTTCTTGCCTACTTTATTAAGTTGCCTCTGGCACCCCCATATCAGCCTTGAGTCGATGACACAGGAGTTCAGTGCTTTGATAGCAGCTTGACTATCAGAATGGATTACAATGTCACACCCTTGATAGTTTCTTTCCAGGTTTATACCTATGCATCTTTTGATTGCAACGACATTGTGCACTTGGTTCTTGCCCCGTATACCCCAGCGCCGGCCCCTATCGTGGTTTTAGAACCATCTGTATACCATTTAATGGTAATCTTTGAAATTTTGGGTAGTGTTTTCTTTTTTTGAGCGCTCGTACTACTTACACGAGGGCTATATCATTTCGTCACGATGTCTGCATTTTTCGAATTTTGAGCCGAAAATGGTCTCAATCGAAAAGGTTCAACTCACTTATGACAAATTCGTCGAAAAATTCGAGTCCGTCCGTCCGGTAGTCACGATAACTCTCGAACGGAATGTCCTAGAAACTTGAAATTTTCAGGGTAGGTTCCAATCTCGAATGCCGCGATTGAGTTTGTTATTGGGCAAAATTCGCCGAAGAGGTTCCGTATCGGTTAGATTGTTTTTAATTATGTTTGTAGTAGCACTATTCTCTATGTTGCTGTGAGGAGTGTCAAAGGATTGATGGTGTTGGCTCGAAGAAGTGTCTATTTTATGTCTTTTCAAGGGAGCTTCGAAGCTTGTAGATGGTACATTATATTGGACGGTTCTTTAGGCAGTGATGATATTTGAATGATGTTGACTGTCCATTTGTAGATACGGTTGGATAGACGCAGCTTTAGAATGCCCTGTGATTTTGATGAGTTGCTGCTCGCCTACACCGGCCTTTGCCACATTAGTAACACCAGTTGATCGCATAGAGTGGTTAGATATTTTAACTTCTGTCGTGTTCATACCTGTTTTTTGGGCTGCGTCTTTTGTCCATTTCGACAGTTCATTTCTTCCAACAGGAATGTTTTTAAACCATCCAGTGCTAAGATTGGATTGCCATGCTGAATTTGGTGTCAAAAACAATCTATTTGTCGTTATTTCAGACGTTCGTTTGTTTAACAGGGATTTGTACAAAAGTACCGGACAAAACTCAGGGTTTTTTGAATTAGGAACAAGCCACTTGCTATCGCACAGATTTTTTGCACCACCTTGTGCAGTTTTGCTGAAGACTGTGTTATAATCGATCCTTCCTGAAACAAGGGATACATAATTTGACTTAAATGTCGAAATATATTTTGTAGTGTGATTTTAAAGTAGATGTATGAAGCTTTTAATTTTTTTGGAAAAGCAAAGGGAATTTTAGTGGTTATATCGTTCTTGATTTTTTGATTTGTTCTTACAAAAAGCAAATTTTGGATGCTACAAAAATGGCAAAACGTGATTCATAGGAGGTATTGCAAAAAAGACATCAAAAAATTGCGAAAACAGATTTTACGCCAAGATAAAAAGTATGCGCACATATTTTGTTTTGATATAAGCGTTTTTTCTGCCAAGTTACAATAAACATTTACAGATTTTGTTGCAGAATTAAGAAGAAAAATCTCACCTGTTTTGATTCCATAATTATCAATTCCTTCTTTAAAATATTCTGTTAAGCAACGAGCCACTTCTCCGCCCCTTCAAGCAATCTCAACAGCTGCAATAAAGTAAAATTTACTCTGCAATCCGGTTGGGGTTGTCTCATCACCATCTTGTGGTAGTCGTCCATATTTGAAGAAGCTGAACTTGTTTTCCTTTTTCCTTCATGTTTCTGGAAACTTCTCCTTTTCGCATTTCGAACGTCTCTAGCTGGCTTAAAGGTAATCTCGTGGAATGGGTCGAACACGATATAAAATTCTTGAAAATATTTTTCCTGCTGTTTTTTGGCAGCGATATTCCACATTACTTTTACACACAATTCTTTGTAGTCTTCCTCATTAGCTTTACGCATGTTCCATGCCCAGTCCTTGAGGATTGAATTTAGCTCGCCTTTAGTTGTTGTCTGGAGTAATTGGTAATTTTTTGCTTGGCAAAATTCCATAAATTGCTTCCAGATCGATGTGTGAATTTTCTGAGTATTTAGTGGAACACTATTTTCAACAGCCGCAATAATTTTACTTTCGGAAACATTTCCAAACCGATTCATTTTGAGTTCCAGTTGAAAAATTAATAAATTCGTAAGCGTTGTTTGTGATCTTTGTTGTTGCTAACGGTACATAGCAACACAGCATAGAAACCATCAAGTTTGTTGAGCGCTCGTACTACTTACACGAGGGCTATATCATTTCGTCACGATGTCTGTATTTATCGAATTTTGAGCTGAAAATGTGCCGTAAGCACGATAATTCTCGAACAGAACAACCTAGAGACTTGAAATTTTCAGTGTGGGTTCAGTTACCGAATGCCTCGGTTAAGTTCGTTAATGGGCCAAATTCCACCAGGGGTTCCGTAAATATAGCCGTTCAAAGTTTTGTTCTCCTGATCACTTGGAAACTACAGATTTGATCGAGATGAAATTTTGCACTCAAATGGAAAAGGAGGTGTTTGAGCTACATGTGAAATTTTGTCTAGGTCGCATGACCAGAACCATAGAAACCATAGAAAATTGTAACTTTTGAACGGAAAGGCCTAGGGACTTGAAATTTTCAGGATAGGTGTAGATCTGAAATGTCGAGGTCACGTTCATCAATGAGCAGAATTATACTAGGGGTTCCGTAAATACGGTCGTTTGAAATTTTGTTTTCTCGATAATTTCGAAATTACGGATTCGATCGAGATGAAATTCTGTATTTTAATCGAGAATGATATATTAAAGCAACATTTTGTCCAGATCGCCTGACCAGAACCATAGAAACCATAGAAAATTATAACTTCCGAAGGAAAAGGCCTAGAAACTTGACATTTGCAAATATCGCGGTCACGTTCATCAATGAGAGAAATTAGATTAGGGGTTCCGTAAGTATGGCCGTTCAAAATATTTTTTTTCTGGTAATTTCGAAACTACTGATTGGATTGGAATGAAATTTTACACCTAGCTAAAGAATAATGTATTAAAACTACGTGCGAAGTTTTGTCCAGATTTCATCACCAAGACCATAGATACCGTAAAAAATTCTAGCGAATTATCGAAAAAAAATTGGTCAGCTGAAGCAGCTGACATGAAGTCTGGAGTTTCCCCTAAGTTTCAGAATTTTTTTGACAGCTGTCGAAATGCGAATCTACCTACAAGTTGGATGTACGAGCGCTCAAAAGTTCCTGACTTCACGGCAGTGCTTTTCAATTTTTTTTTACAAAGCAACTTGTCAAACTTGCATGAAATTTTTCCAAATTTTTTTCCGGAAAAACTGCTGACAGCTAAGTTGACAGTTGTTGAGTAATTTTTCCACTTAAAATTTATATTTGACATACCAATTCTTGATAGCAATTGGTCAAAATTAATAGGAAGGAAATAATCATTTGAAAACTGCTTTCACGTAGGCACTCCAAATTTTCGGGACAATTCAAAGTGTCCTTCGGTGACGATTTGATTAATTACTCTCAACTTCTTACTATACCGATGGAAAGGTGATTCTCATTTTTTCCTCAATTATCTCGTAAAAAAACATCGTGTAATATTATCCCGAGACATTCAATACAGAATAAGTGTTCATAAATTTTTCATGAGGCAATTAAATGTCAGTACAGTTGGATTCAATCGTCACCGTCTTTCAGTTTCTCCGAAGGATGCGGTCATAAATATTACCTTTTTTTCATGTTACATAATGCTCAATCAACAGTTATATAGGATTTACTTGGAAATTTGTTCTATTATTGACGAGGTGGTTTTCCCGGATCTGGATATAGTTTATGGAAATTGGTCGCCAGCGAGAAGATCTCGTACAGGGATATTCACTATGAATTAACTAACCCTTATCATCGTTATCACCGCCTGTATAAAAGAAGTTTCGGATCGAAGTTTTGTGTTTATGAGTAATTTATGATAAAGTGTAATAAAAAATACTAATCTTGTAGAATTTAGGAAACTTTTTATCTGAAAGGGAAACCCTATTTGTTATAAAATTTTGGGATTGAACTTTTTTTCCTGATTTGTAAAAATGAAGCATAATAAGCCATCTCTGCCTTATACCGTTTTTCAGTTATTTAACGTTGAATTACTTTATTAGAATAATATATTGGTTGTCTATCTAAAGTTTTTTATGTTCTCTGAGTTACGTGTATTGATTTGTTGGCTTGCTTTATCAGTCTATCTAGAACAATTTTTTTCTTGTTTCATGAATGTAATTCAGGCCATTATGTTTACGGTTTGGTTACTTGTTGGTTTTTGTCAGGGAAGCCAAGGAATCTTTACACGGACCTTCATATATTGTAATCAAGTTGCTCTTGCGGCGGAAAGGTGTCGTGAGTAGAAAATTTTCTCTGATCACCGTCACGTTCGGTTGTTTGGGTTGCTTGTTTGCCACATCGAGTTTATCCTGCGTCAGCTGTACTGATGAGACATGTATGTCGAAACCGGTCTACAGATGCAAAGGATGAATTTGATGTTCTATGGGTTACGTGTATTGATTTGTTGGCTTGCTTTAATAGTCTATCTAGAACAATTTTTTTCTTGTTTCATGACTGTAATTGAACTACTTTATTGATCATTTTTTGTTGTTGCTCTTTTATAGTTATAGACCAGGCAATAGAGCAGAAAAAGGGTCATTCTGTGACAAAAATAGTAGAAGAAAACCGCGAGTGGGGAGTTACGTGGGGTGGTCCGTGGATGTTCAGTGATATGTTTTCGACTCGCAAATATCATTACTTTTCTTGTAATTGCGAAGAAACACAAAAAAAAACGATGTTTTTTTAGTTTTTTGCTTGTAAAATCTGAGCGAATGGAGCGGTGCTAATACTTTCAACAGACGAATTGTAGAGAATGAAAAGATGAAGAAAATGAGTGCTAGTGCAACTCAATCGGGTCATCATTACCGGAGGAAAGCCGGAAAAACCGTGAGAATCAGCGTTTTTTCAGATCCTCATAACTCGGCCAATTTCTAAGTTGTAGCGCTGGCTTTCCAAATGGAAGTAGTGGTTAAAAGATACTTCCAGTGTGCATAACCCAGACGTTGTCCGATAAATAGTTTTTCCGTAATTGCGATTTGAATTATTCAAGGCACTATTTTCCGGAAGAGCTGGATGCGTCGGAAGTAGTCCGCTTTCAATTTACAAAACGGATTTTGAAAGAACAAGTATAGTACTACAAAACGGCAAACTTGTTTTTCGTTAAAATGTTGCAAAATAGGTGAAAAATACGTGGAAACATGCGCGAATATTTACGTATATACCCCCACTACTTGACTGCAATCGAGCATTCGGCTTATTTTGGTCATGATTGCATGCTTTTTTCACCTATTTTGAAGCATTTTAACGGAAAATCAAGATTGCTTTTTTGTAGTACTATACTTCTTCTTTCAAAATCCGTTTTGGAAATTGAAATCGGACTACTTCCGACGCATCCAGCTCTTCCGGAAAATAGTGCCTCAAATAATTCAAATCGCAATTACGCAAAAACTATTCATCGGACAACGTCCGGGTTATGCACACTCAAAGTATCTATTGACCACTACTTTCATTTGGAAAGCCAGCGCTACAACTTCGAAATTGGCCGAGTTATGAGGATTTGAAAAAACGCTGATTTTCACGGTTTTTTCGGCTTTCCTCCGGTAATGATGACCCGATTGAGTTGCACTAGCACTCATTTTCTTCATCTTTTTATTCTCTACAATTCGTCTGTTGAAAGTATTAGCACCGCTCCATTCGTTCAGATTTTACAAGCAAAAAACTAAAAAAACATCGTTTTTTTTTGTGTTTCTTCGCAATTACAAGAAAAGTAATGATATTTGCGAGTCGAAAACATATTACTGAAAATCCACGGACCACCCCACGTAACTCCCCAGTCGCCGTTTTCTTCTACTATTTTTGTCACGAAAAAATCTCTATTGCCTGGTCTATTAGCTGTAAAGTGAAGTAAACTCAGCTTATTTAAACATGATTTTCTTGATAAAGCAATTGGTTGATCTCCTACTTCATTCTGAAATCAAGCTTACCTATGCGATTTGAATTTATTCAGAGATCTTCTTTACATTAGACATCTTCCTTTGAACATCGCTGAACATCGCCATATTCTTTAGCAACCGAGTAGACTTCTGGCACAAATAGTATTACTAATTGCTACTGGATTACTGATTATTGATGCTGAATATCTTCTCGAGAGAGGGCCTTTGGTTTGTCTGGTGCTTCTTCTTGGAATAGCGTCAGTAAAGAAATAGTCCACATTAGATTTAGATCTTGTATTCTAATGGAGAATGATATATTCAAGCTACATTTTTTCCAGATCACATAACCAGAACCATTTTAAATTACAACGAATTATTGAAAAAAAACTTTATATTTCTGTAATAGCTGATTCGGCATAACTGACAAAGAGCTGCAGTCATTTTTTTGACCGCTGTCAAAAATTTTTGCAATTGGTTTCTAAAACTGGAAAATGCGAATCTACCTTGACGACTTCACGGCAGTGCTTTTTATGAATTTTTCGAATAATTTTGATTGATCCAGTTATCTTCTCAAATCTAATAGAAATATATACCTAATTGGATAAAAAAATAGAAAGACCGAAAACATATCAGTACATAGATTTCAAACCGCACTACTCAATGCAATCAAAAATATTCTCCAGTATTTTGGAAATAATTTCAACATTCTTTTATTGCAAAAATAAATATAAATATACATCACTTTATCCGATAAATTTCAAACAATTAGAATTTGGAATTCATTCTTCGTAATAATCATAATCCTCCTTCGGTGGTCCATCAGTGGCATAGGTCAATTCATTTAAGTAATACCTGGAAAAAATAGAATGTACAAACTACGTTACCAGAAAATCAATCGTTCATAGGCATATCATAGGGGGGTTTCTATAGTTTTATCGGGAAACTTTTATTTTATTTTATTTTAGCACTCATAATTCGCTTAGGCTCAGAGAGCGCGGAGCAGGATCCTGACGCGGTGTAATGTCTGCCTAGATCAGCTCAGCTCAGCATCACTTCGGGATTACCACTTTAGGGAGGTGTCCTCGCAATATTGGATGGCGATCCCTGAAGGGGAAACAGATGTGTGTTTCGTCTCACAGTTGCTGGTGGACTCATCAGTAGGGCTGATGCAGCAACTGTTGCCCCGACGTGATGGAGCAGGTGGTTATTTAACTGGTAAACAGCGTCTTCTGGATCCACAGCTGGCAAACATCGTCTCGAAGCGACACAATGCTCAACGTCAAATAAGGCTGATCCAAGCTGACATCACACCGCGTCAGGCTTCTGCTGCGGAGCGTACGCGATCTTTGAGCCTTCGCCGCATCGTTCTCCTCCTCTTCGGGGTCACGCGAAAAAATTATAAATTACAGTAAACAAGAAAAATTGAAAACAAAAGGTACCTTCCTGAAGTATAACAACTCCTAAACTTTACTAAACTAGTTAAGAACCATACAAAAAATCGCTAATCCATTTTTGCTTACTTTTTATGTAAAAGCTGATCAAATAATACAACAGGTGGTCATTCGGAAATAAACAGGAAAGAGGAACAGCAGAACCGAAAACCAAAATGGGGAGAAGCTCAAGAAGTACGCCAAAAAACCTACCTGCTCAGGAATAATGGGAATCCAAACGTATTAGATATCGTCTTAATGAAAGATATAACCCAAGATTTCACACTCGATACTATAGAAAAGGGCACATCAGACCACAACCCAATATAACTCAGACTGGGACGCGGATCGATAACAGAAGAACTTCGGATGAAAGACTTCACAGACTTTCAAAAGTACAGTGAAATACTCCAGGAGAAAACTACTGAAATTCCACAGATAAGAACACTTGAAGATCTAGAAGATGAAGTTGAAAAATTAGAATCCCGAATAAAAGAAGCCTACGAGGAAGTACCAGAAGAATCGAAAGGCCAGCTCCGAAGCATCCACATGGTGAAACCCCAAAAGCAATAAAAGAGCTTATAAAGAGGAACAGAAAACTTAGAAAACACTACAGAACTTCATATAGGGACGAAAACAAGAAAGATCTGCACAGTCCTACAGTGCTGGAAATGCATTGAGAGAATTGAGAACAGACAAATGGAACCAGAGGGTAAGAGAGCTGAACACCATAGACCACTCATCATAGAAGATGCAAAAGTGCTTACGACGCGAGAAAACCGAACTCCTCCTCTACGCGGAGCAAATGGAATGGCTTACTCAAAGCTTGAAAAAGCCGAAGCACTGGTCGACGCGATACAAAGAGAAGCCAGAGAATCAACTACAAAAAAGACGATGACAAGGAAGACTTGGAAGAAGAAGTCGAAGGGAATGAAGAAATGATGTTGGAACCTCCGGAAGGCGATACCATCCCAAACCCAACAACACCAACGGAGATTAAAGAACTCATCTAGAAATTTGAAAACGGAAAAGCTCCAGGGAAAGACAAAGTAAAAATTTCATGCTAGAGAAAATGCCCAGAAAAGGAATAGCAGCGCTAACCAATATAGCAAATGCAGTGACGAGAACAGAATTCTATTCAAAAATATGAAAAACAGCAGGAGTAATTGTGTTCAATAATCCAGGAAAAGATGGAAAATTTCGACAAAACTACAGGACGATGCTACCGGAAAAATTTGCATTCAGAGGAAATCATTCCACAGAACTTCAACTGTTAAGGATCACAGAATATGTCACTGAAGGATTTCAGAGTCAACAAGCCACAGGATTAGTGCAATTAGATGTCGAGAGAGCCTTCGACCGAGTTTGGCACGAAGGACTTGCCTACAAGATGATGAAAGCTGGCTACACTGCCAAAACCTGAAAGATAATAACAAACTACCCAAGGAAAAGGAATTTTTATGTCAAAATAGACAACACATCATCTTCCACCAGACAAGTAGAAGCAGGAGTGCCCCAAGGATCAGTTCTAGGACCTCTAATCTATAACATTAATATCTACGATATTCTCAAAAATCCGAGAAATTTGCTAGCCCTTTCCCCTTTATGTAGATGACACGGAAATAGCCTTCGGACATCGACGACTTGATGTCATAGACAGAGGAGAATAGATAAAATTAGAAAATGGAGTCAAATATCTGGGAGTAAAACTAGGCTTACATGGAAAAACCATATAAAATATGCAGTGAATAAAATAAACTCGACAATGAGTACTGCTAGGAGGAAGGAGCCAAATGAACCAAAGCACGAAACTACGAATGATCAAGTCAATTGCAAGACCCCAACTAACATATGGCTCGGCGGCATAGGGTCATGCAGCCAATAGTCATATAAAGAAGATTTAAGCAACATAAAAAGGACTGCTAAGAGCAGCAATGAATATGCTGTGGTTCGTAAGAAACCAACAAATCCACAGAGACCGAGAAGATATTCGAAAAAGCAAGTCAACACCCAAATGATGAGCTAAAAATCTAGTTGACTACAAACCCGCAAAAGATGTGCTAAGGATACCTATCTATCACAAAAGACCCAAAGATCAACTACGTAGAAACAGGAATTGAGTAAACTCAATTTTAAATATGAAGAAGAAGAGACTGTCCTATGAAATTCATGAAATTCATAGGCAACACAATTATCACAAGACAAAGATCGTGAAAGAGATACAAACAAGAAGAGTCAAAAGGTTAATAGGCAATAAATGTCCGGAATCTAATACAGCAGTCTCACACTGTTCTATTTATCGGAGATAGTTCGTCCCTGAGGATTTCCCCTGTCTAAAAAAAAAATCTTCTCACTCTGCCGTAAACTCGAAGTTTATCTGAAAATATACAGGGTGTTTCATGAGTGGTTGGCCATAGCCTAGTGGTGAATGCAGGTTATCCAGGCCTTTCAGAGAAGTTGCTTGTTTTGTATCCTACGCCTATCAGTTTAGGAGATACAAGGTGATTTATGGATTTCGGCCTGAATTTACGGTAGCCATAACTTTGAAATCTGAGGTCCGATTTCGATCAATTCTCACGGGTTTGTTCACTTCAGAATATTTTCATGACAGTACTCAGAATATCGTTGTTTATCTTTCAAGCCTGAAAATCCATATTTTGAGCGCTCGTACTACTTACACGAGGGCTATATCATTTCGTCACGATGTCTGAATTTTTCGAATTTTGAGCCGAAAATGGTCTCAATCGACTATGTTCGACTCACTGATGACGAATCCGTCGGAAAATTTGAGTCTGTCCGTCCGGCCGGCCGTAAACACGATAACTCTCGAAGGGAATGTCCTAGAAACTTGAATTTTCAGGGTAGGTTCGAATCTCGAATGCCTCGGTTAAGTTCGTTAATGGGCCAAATTCCACCAAGGGTTCCGTAAATATGGCCGTTCAAAGTTTTGTTCCCCTGATTACTTGAAAACTACAGATTTGATTGAGATGAAATTTTGCACTCAAATGGAGAATGAGGTGTTCAAGCTACATGTGAAATTTTGTCCAGATCGCATGACCAGAACCATAGAAACCATAGAAAATTGTAACTTTTGAACGGAAACGCCTAGGGACTTGAAATTTTCAGGATTGGTGTGGATCTCGAATGTCGTGATCACGTTCATCTATGAGCAAAATTATACTAGGGGTTCCGTAAATATGGTCGTTTGAAATTTAGTTTTCTTGATAATTTCAAAACTACAGATTCGATCGTGACGAAATTTTGTATACTAATGGAGAATGATATATTGAAGCTACATTTCTCCAGATCACATGACCAGAACCATAGAAACCATAGAAAATTATAACTTTCGATCGGAAAGGCCTAGGGACTTGAAATTTTCAGGATAGGTGTGGATCTGAAATGTCGCGTTCACGTTTATCAATGAGCAGAATTATACTAGGGGTTCCGTAAATACGGTCGTTTGAAATGTTGGTTTCTCGATAATTTCGAAACTACGGATTCGATCGAGATGAAATTTTGTATTTTAATCGAGAATGATATATTAATACAATATTTTGTCCAGATCGCATGACCAGAACCATAGAAACCATAGAAAATTGTAACTTTTGAACGGAACGGCCTAGGAACTTGAAATTTTCAGGGTGGGTTTGGATCGCGGTCACGTTCATCAATGTGCAAAATTAGACTAGGGGTTCCGTAGATATGGCCGTTCAAAATATTTGTTTCCTGATTATTTCGAAACTACTGATTGGATTGGGATGAAATTTTGCACCTAGCTTAGGAATAATGAATTCAAACTACGTGCCAAATTTTGTCCAGATCGCACCTCCAAGATCATAGATACCGTAGAAAATTCTAGCGAGTTATCGAAAAAAAATTGGTCACCTAAAGCACCGACATGAAGTCTGGAGTTTCGCCTAAGTTTCAGAATTTTTGTGATAGCTGTCGAAAATTTCTTCAATTGATTTCTAAAACTGGAAAATACGAATCTACCTACAAGGTGCATGTACGAGCGCTCAAAAGCTCCGGCCTTCACGGCAGTGCTTTTCGTAATTTTTTCAACATCATTTAGAGTAATTCGGTTATTGCCTTACAAAAATACATCATTCAATCTAAGGAATTCAATTTTCACTTTGAATGGCACACTTGTTACAAGCGAGTAGCGATCGAACGTATTCATATTTTATGTGATATTTTTGAAATGCGGTCCTGAGTGTTGTAACACGCTACGTAAAGAAGTGATTGAAAGTACCTATAAATAATAAAGTTTTGACTTCTTTTGAAACAACATATTGAATTCAGGGTCAAATGGCGTAGACCTTCTTGAAACATATTATCAATGAGTGCATTTGCTTCAAAACAAAAAAATATTGACTTGTATTCGGAAATTCGCTAGATATCGCTCTCTTTACACATTGAATATTTTTGTTACTTGAATTCAACGAACAACATTCAGTTCCTCCAAATATAGCTGTCAAATTCAAAGGTACTCTTGTATTCAAAATTCGAACTATGTACAACAATTGTGAGTACATATTTCGATATGATATTTGTTCACGGCTTTTGCAATAGAAATTCAATAGCAGCAGTGCGAGAATATCGCCACAGATTTCCAAACAGGGGAACAGCCTGTAGCATGGCCCCCAAGGTCCCCAGATCTTACTTCTATGGATTATTTTGTGTGGGGTTATCTGAAAGAAAATGTATATGCCGTTCAAAATACTTCACGAGAGCATTTGAGGCAGAGGATAGGAGGAGCTTGCACAGAATTAAAACGAAATCCCGATATGAAAAGAAGGGCAATAAATAATATCATTCTGAGAGCTAGGAAATGTGTCGAGATGAAACGACTGCATTTCGAACATCTCTTATGATACTACCCTTTCAATTCCTTATTGTGAAATGCAATAAACAGGTTTCAAGTTTTTCGAAAAAAATTAAAAATATTAATATCTAGTTATTTGTGTTGTGAAGCGAATACACTAACTTCTTACATTTTCTAGAATAGTTCACTTCATAAGTTATAACGTTCTTAATCTTGGAGGTTCAAAATCTCACTAAAAGACGAGAAATATTATCACGAAAGGATTAAAATCAGGACCGCATTCTGAAAAAATAACATGAAATATTAATTCGTTCGATCGTTTCTCGCTTGTAATGAGTGTGCAATTCAAAATGGAAATCGAATTCCCTAGATTGAATTATGTATTTCTGAGCGCTCGTACTACTTACACGAGGGCTATATCATTTCGTCACGATGTCTGTATTTTTCGAATTTTGAGCCGAAAATGGTCTCAATCGACTAGGTTCGACTCACTGATGACGAATCCGTTGGAAAATTCGAGTCTGTCCGTCCGGCCGTAAGCACGATAACTCTCGAACGGAACAACCTAGAGACTTGAAATTTTCAGTATATGTTCAGATCCCAAATGCCTCGGTTGAGTTTGTTAAAGGGCAGAATTCCGTCAGGGGTTCCGTAAATATGGCTGTTCAAAATTTTGTTCTCCTGATTCCTTCGAAACTACAGATTCGATCGAGATGAAATTTCGCACTTAAATGTAGAATGAGTTGTTCAAGCTACATGTGATATTTTGTCCAGATCGCATGGCCAGAACCATAGGAACCATAGCAAATTGTAACTTTTGAACGGAAACGCCTAGGGACTTGAAATTTTCAGGATAGGTGTGGATATCGAATGTCGTGATCACTTTCATCGTGATGACGTTCATTTATGAGCAAAATTATACTAGGGGTTCCGTTTGAAATTTAGTTTTCTTGATCATTTCGAAACTACAGATTCGATCCTGACGAAATTTTGTATATTAATGGAGAATGATATATTCAAGCTACATTTCTCCAGATCGCATGACCAGATCCATAGAAACCATAGAAAATCATAACTTTCGAACGGAGAGGCCTAGGGACTTGAAATTTTCAGGATAGGTGTGGATCTGAAATGTCGCGTTCACGTTTATCAATGAGCAGAATTATACCAGGGGTTCCGTGAATACGGTCTTTTGAAATTTAGTTTTCTCGATAATTCCGAAACTACGGATTCGATCGAGACAAAATTTTGTATTTCAATGGAGAATGATATATTCAAGCTACATTTTGTTCAGATCGCATTACCAGAACCATAGAAACCACAGAAAATTATAACTTTCGAACGGAAAGGCCTAGGGGTAGATTTGGATCGCAAATTTCGCGGTCACGTTCATCGATGAGCAAAAGTAGACTGGGCGTTCCGTAAATATGGCCTTTCAAAATATTTTTTTCCTGATCATTTCGAAACTGCTGATTGGGTTCGAATGAAATTTCGCACATAGCTGGAGAATAATGTATTCAAACTACGTGCCAAATTTTGTCCAGATCGCATTACCGAGACCATAGAAACCATAGAGAATTCTAGCAAATTATCGAAAAAAAAATTGCAAAGCACTGACGTGAAGTCTGGAATTTCGTCTCAGTTTGAGAATGTTTTTGACAGCTGTCAAAAAATTTTTCATTTTGTTTCTGAAACTGGAAAATGCGAATCTACTACAAGGTGGACGAACGAGCGCTCAAAAGCTCCTCACTTCACGGCAGTGCTTTTCGTAATTTTTTTTATGACAATAACGAAATTTCTCTAAGTGATTTAAATTACGGGGTGTCTCAGAATGAATGGAAAATCCTTTAACACTTTATAGAAGAGCTATTGGACTCTGAAAAAAATATAAAAAAATCTTTCCCGACTAGAAATTTTTTTTTTTTCAAAATAATGATTTCTTGCACATCACGCTCACAAATGAATAAAATCGATCAGTTTCTTCATGGTGAAATGAGTTATGAAGATGTATTGTACCATTTTGAAATTTACATAAAAGGCGCATATTATTTTGAGTTGGCCGCACTGGCTTTCTCAAATTTTATTTTCTCCATGAACGATTGAAGTTTTACATTATGAAATATTCTTCACATTTTATGATGAAATTTGAAATTGGATATTTTTTTCCAAAAAAGTTACAACATATATCTATCTATACGGTTTTCAGCATATCTATTGGTAATTCAATGAAGAATATTTCACCATGAAGAAACTGATGGATTTGATCCACTTGTGAGCGTGATACACAGAAACGCAACGTGTTGTGAATCATTATTTTGAAGAAAAAAATATTTCTAGTTGGGATAGATTTTTTTTTGTATTTTTTTCAGAGAGTCCAATAGCTCTTCTATACAGTGTTACAGGATTATCCATTCATTCTGGGACACCCTTTATAGATTTTGGAAGATAAACCACGATATACTGCCCTGAAAATATTTATATTTTGTGAGCCATTCGAAAGGGCTTTCTGAAGTGAACAAACCCATGAAATTTGATCAGAATCGGACCACAGATTTCAAAGTTTAGCTCTCGTAAATTCCGGTCAAAATCCATGAATCACCCTGTATCTCCTGAACAAATAGCTTTAGGATACAAAACAAGCAACTTTTCTGGAAGGCCTGGATGACCTCAATGACCTGCAATAACCACTAGGCTATGGCCAACCACTCATGAAACACCCTGTAGAAGTTTCAAGTGATAGCGAATGGAATTTGACTCCTCCAGAGCTTTCGGAAAATGCCAATCTGGCTTCTGTATGTTCATTAAAACAAAAATCGAAGACAAAGTACGAAGAAGATTATAAATAAAATAACTGGAAGAGTTGTATGGAAACATCTTCGAGAGCGTTTTGATGGCTGCATGAGATCGTGGAATAAGTTGTGTACAAGACGCATTAAATGCCCCCTTCTCACTTGTATGAATATTGGCACTCAACTTTGGCTCATACCGCAATTATCATAGATTCTAGTGAGAAATGAGTATCATTCCATTCTCATTATACAATATACTGATTCTCTGTCGCCATATCGATCCCCTACATTATTGTTTCATGCACGATTGTTTGCTTTTATGTGAGTACTGTCAATAATTCACTATCCCAGATTCAGAAGGCATGAACAACTTATTTTGAAATGAGATAGGGAAGATATTCAGCCAGTTTTTGGAACGAAATAAAGGGTCTGTCAAAAGGGACACTGTAAATTTGTTGGGATTTAACTGTCATGTTGTAAAGGCAAATCACAATGGAAGGTTGAATAACGAGTGCAAATAATCAAATATCCGTACTAACCACATTGGTGCCTCAGAACAGTTGAAATTGTATTCCCAGTCACAAATTCGATATTCCTGATTAAAGCTAGTATCGTTTGCACACATGTGAGGAACTCTTCGACCATCTTCATCGCACATGTGGAAGATGTGGCAGTTGTGGTCTACGTCAGCGTAGAAGCCGATGGCTCTGCCTTCGCAGTCGAAGGTGAAGGTTATATTCTTCGTTTCCAAATCTCTCTTCTGTCTGCTAGCAATCATAGATGGTGGGAGATAGAGTGCCTGCAGTATTTCTGAAAAAAAAAAATATATATTTTCTCGATATGAACGAGGGAATCTTATTAGAATACCTACATCGAGAAAAAGTACATTGATAAACCTTGCGTCCGAATACCAAAGTCTAGAGCTTGGTCATACACTGCGTACTGATCAAAGAAAGTCGTTATGAATACTTGAGTTAGTTTTTTTCCAGTTTACTTAGAAATAATATACTATAATTAGCACCCAGCAAAATTAATAATGGGTTGGCTACTATCATTTGCGATGCCCTCATTCACACGTATGGGTATTCTCCTAATGTGGACTGTGGTAATCCATTTACTCCAGAAGAGTCGCATGCAACATGCAACTCTACTTATGGTTTCTGACATAGTCCGGTAGAATCTGCGATGAATGTGTTAATGTTCGCAGTCTTCTAATCAAAATCTTCAGGAGCGTTCAATGGGTGGAGATCCTGGCTTTATATGATCGTAACTGTCCAACTACAATGAGCATCATATCAAAATTTCCATGTCCTCAAAAAATTGAGGTACCGCAATTTAAGATATCCTCTTCCCACCAAAAAAGAATCTGAATTTGACGCTAAAAACTACCTCATTGAAATTTGATATTTATTCTCGAATGATATTCGCTTCTTCTGTGATTTGCGCACCCCTCTCGGCTTGCTCCCAAGTCATGTCCTTGGTTATAGCCTTATGGGTAATTCGGGTCTGTTAAGGTTTATTTCGTTTGATACTGACTGCATAATTGTGGAATAACTAATGGAAATAAGGCAGTTATTTAAAAATTACGAAAAGCACTGCCGTGAAGTCAGGAGCTTTTGAGCGCTCGTTCATCCACCTTGTAGGTAGATTCACATTCTCTAGTTTTAGAAACCAATTGGAGAGATTTTGACAGCTGTCAAAGAAAATTTCAAACAAAGGCGAAAATCAAGACTTCAGTGCTCCAGGTGACCAATTTTTTTTCGATAATTCGCTAAAATTTTCTACGGTATCTATGGTCTTGGTGATGCGATCTGGACAAAATTTCTCACGTAGTTTGAATACATTATTCTTCATCTATGTGCAAAATTTCATTCCAACCCAATGAGTAGTTTCGAAATTATCAGGAAAAAAATTGTTTGAACGGCTATTTTTACGGAACCCCTAGTCTAATTTTGCTCATTGATGAACGTGACCGCGAAATTCGCGATCCGAACCTTTCCGTTCGAAAGTTATGATTTTCTATAGTTTCTATGGTTCTGATCATGCGATCTGAAAAAATTTAGCTCGAATATATCATTCTCAATTTAAATACAGAATTTCGTCACGATCAAATCCATAGTTTTGAAATCATCATGAAAACTGAATTTCAAACGACCATATTTACGGAACCCCTAGTATAATTCTGCTCATTGTTGAACGTGATCGCGACATTTGAGATCCACACCTATCCTGAAAATTTCAAGTCCCTAGGCGTTTCCGTTCAAAAGTTACAATATTCTATGGTTTCTATGGTTCTGGTCATGCGATCTGGACAAAATTTCACATGTAGCTTGAGCACCCCATTCTCCATTCGAGTGCAAAATTTCATCTCGATCAAATCCGTAGTTTTCAAGTTATCAGGGGAACAAAAATTTGAACGGCCATATTTACGGAACCCCTGGTGGAATTTGGCCCATCAACGAACTTAACCGAGACATTCGTGAACTGAACCCACACTGAAAAATTTCAAGTCTGTAGGTTGTTCCGTTCGAGAGTTATCGTGCTTAGGAACGGACGGACGGCCGGACGGACAGACTCGAATTTTCCGACGGATTCGTCATCAGTGAGTCGAACATAGTCGATTGAGACCATTTTCGGCTCAAAATTCGAAAAATACAGACATCGTGACGAAATGATATAGCCTTCGTGTAAGTAGTACGAGCGCTCAGAAAAGACCATCGTTTAATAAGCTGGACATCTGAAGCTGAAATCCAATTTAATAAATGCAAAGAGAGTCTGATAAATGCCACATCGCTAACTTACCTTAATCGGAATCTTGATGCACCAATTGCATTATTTACAGACGCACCAGAAAAATCAGTAGGAGCAGTACTACAACAGTACGAACCCTCAGGTTGGAGACCTATTGCATTTTTTTCAAAAAAGCTCAACTCAGCACAGAAAAACTACAGTACATATGATAAAGAACTCTTAGGAATCTACCTAGCTGTAAAGCAATTCAAACACATCTTAGAACCAAGAGAGTTTACAATATTTACGGATCATAAACCTATAACATTCGCTTTTAGACAAAAAAAATTACGAAGAGCACTGCCGTGAATTCAGGAGCTATTGAGCGCTCGTACATCCACCTTGTAGGTAGATTCGCAATTTCCAGTTTTGGAAACGAATTGAGGAAATTTTTGATAGCTGTCAAAAAAATTTTCAAACTGAGGCGATAATCTAGAATTCAAGTCAGTGCTTTAGGCGTCCAATCTTTTTTTCGATAATTCGCTAAAATTTTCTACGGTATCTATGGTGTTGGTGATGCGATCTGGACAAAATTTCGCACGTAGTTTGAATACATTATTCCTCAGCTAGGTGCAAAATTTCATTCCAATCAAATCGGTAGTTTCGAAATTATCAGGAACAGAATATTTTAAACGGCCATATTTACGGAACCCCTAGTCTAATTTTGCTCATTGATGAACGTGACCGTGAAATTCACGATCGAAACCCACCCTGAAAATTTCAAGTTCCTAGGCCTTTTCCTTCGGAAGTTATAATTTTCCATGGTTTCTATGGTTCTGGTCATGCGATCTGGACAAAATGTTGCTTTAATATGTCATTTTCGTTTAAAATACAAAATTTTATTTCGATCGAATCCGTAGTTTCGAAATTATCGAGAAAACAAAATTTCAAACGACCGTATTTACGAAACCCCTAGTATAATTCTGCTCATTGATAAACGAGAACGCCACATTTCAGATCTACACCTATCCTGAAAATTTCAAGTTCCTAGGCCTCTCCGTTCGAAAGTTATGATTTTCTATAGTTTCTATGGTTCTGGTCATGCGAGCTGAACAAAATTTTGCATGTAGCTTGAACACCTCATTTTCCATTAGAGTGCAAAATTTCATCTTGATCGAATCTGTAGTTTCAAAGTAATCAGGAAAACAAAATTTCGAGCGGCCATATTTACGGAACTCTTAGGCGGATTTTGCCCAATAACGAACTCAACCTCGGCATTTGAGATTCGAACCTACCCTGAAAATTTCAAGTTTCTAGGACATTCGAGAGTTATCGTGTATACGGACGGACGGATTCGTCATCATTGAATCGAACATAGTCGTTTTAGACCATTTTCGGCTCAAAATTCGAAAAATACAGACATCGTGACGAAATGATATAGCCCTCGTGTAAGTAGTACGAGCGCTCAAAAATGAGAAAGCTTCACCTCGTCAATTGCGTCAGTTGCATTATATTTCCCAATTTTCAACAGATATCAAGCACGTAAAAGGAAGAGATAATATCATTGCTGATGCTTTGTCAAGAATTGACGAAATCAACGTCATTGATTATTCAGAAATTGAAAAATGGCAACAAAATGATCCTGAACTTGAAGAATTACGTTTGAATCCTAAACTTCAGTTCAAAAAATATTAAATGGATTCTGGAAAACAAATTTGGTGCGATATATCAACTCAAAATATACGACCATATATTCCAAAAACACGGAGAATTGACATATTCAAACATTTTCACAATTTTGCACACTCAGGTATCAAAAGCAGTGTCGAAGAAATTTCGTCAAAAATCATTTGGTCAGAAATGAAACAGGATATTCGAAAATGGGCACAAGCCTGTATCGATTGCCAACGAAATAAAGTCACGAGACATACGAAGTCAAAGTTAGGCAATTTCGAAAAAGCTGATGACAGATTGAATGTAGTACACTTAGACATTATTGGACCTTTACCACCTTCCCGGGACAAAATTTATTGCTTAACATGTATCGACAGATTTACTGGGTGGATGGAAGTTATTCCCATGTGCACTGGCGGATCCAAGGGGGGGCACAGGGGGCACGTGCCCCCCCCAGACAGAATTTTTTTGTACTGTGGAGATTCCATCACAGTACATAATTAGAAAAATTTTTTGCCTTCCACCCGTTGTGTCCCTCCAGAAAAAATCCTGTGCCCCCCCCAGAAAGAAATGCTGGATCCGCCCTTGCCCATGTGCAATATGAACGCAGAGACGGTCCCGAAATTATTTTATAGCTAGAATCGCTACAGCTACAATTGTCACCGATCAAGGCAGACAATTTGAAAGTGGACTTTTCAAAAATTTAGCAGCACTATGTTGGAACATACAACGCCTTACCTTCCTCAATCAAATGGTAAAATCGAAAGATTACACAGAACACTCAAAGCAGCAATCAGGGCACATAAAAACCCAAGTTGGACCGAATCTCTACCTACAGTTTTGTTGGGACTGAGAACAGCTGTGAGAGAAGACGGCGAAGACGCCGATCATTCAATAGCAGAAATGATGTACGGAAGAACAATACGTCTCCCTGGAGAATTTTTCAATTCACCAACAATAAAAATTAATACGGATAATTTTGCTGCAGAATTACGAGAACATATGGCACAGCTGAAACCTACACTTGCAAGAGAAAACACCTCCAGATCTGTATATGTTCATAAAGATTTAGGTACATGTACTCACATCTTTTTGAGAACAGATAGAGTGAAGAATTCTTTGAAGTCCCCATATGAAGGTCCATTCAAGGTACTCCAACGATTCGAAAAGTACTTCACAATAAGTTTGAAGGGAAAACACGTCAATATCCATAGATCGACTCATACCAGCCTACATTATTAAGGATGATATTCCAGCAACGAGCAACAACTCAAATGCCATTTAGCCACAACCTCGACGAAAACGACGAGGAGTGGCAGAGTGGTGCGATTTCCGACTAAATACCTATCGTGAAAAGTGCGGTAAGGTATTACGGTTGTGCGGGCTAGTGACTCGCGAGTGAAAATAAACAATGCAAGCTTTGCAATGCGAACTTTCAAAATTTCAAGACATTAAAGCTGTTTTACTACTTTTACACAAATTTTCGATTATTTATATTTCATATTTTTAATATTCGATAAATTGTACAAATGACCAATTTCATGTTCTAATATTAAGATTTTTCAATGTTTTTATTTTATGTTTGTCAATGCTACTCAAATACATTAGATGTATCGTAGCGGACAAAATTGTACAAATTTTTCTATGCCGCTACTGAGGGGAGAATAGTGTAGCAGACTTAAGTATCTGATATGAGTCAGGGCAAACACGCACCCTCCAGCAGAGCCGGGACGGCGATAACATAAACGAAGAGTAGGTTTGGTAGAAACCAGGAACGACGCTGGAAGAAGGGAAACAGTCGACACGGAAACGTAAACTACTTAGGTACTCTCAGTAGCGTAGCGGTTGAAAGAATACGTAGCGTACGAAAAATAATAATTAATAAATAATTCGTGGTATCTGATTGTTTTAGTGTTTCCCCTAAAAAGGCAGTCTGGCAAAGCCAGATACAAAACCAATGGACAGCTGTCGAAAAAAATTTCAAACTAAGGCGAAACTCCAAACTTCACGTCAGTGCTTTAGGTTTTATTTTCGTTTTTTTTTTGATTTTCTACGGTTTCTATGGTCTTGATAATGCGATCTGGACGAAATTTGGCATGTAGTTTGATTATATTATGCTTCATCTATGTGCAAAATATCATTCCAATCCAATCAGTAGTTCAGAAAAAAATATGGCCATATATACAGAACCTCTAGTCTAATTTTGCTCATTGATGAACGTGGCCGCTACATTCGAGATCCACACCTATCCTGAAATTTTCCAAGTCCCTAGGTCGTGCCGTTCGAATGGAATAATTTTCTATGGTTTCTATGTTTCTGGTCATGCGATCTGGAAAAGAGTTATCGTGTATACGGCCGGCTGGACGGACGGGCAGAATTTTTCGACGGATTCGAGTCGAACCTTGTCGATTAAGACCATTTTCGGCTCCAAATTCGAAAAATACAGACTTAGTGACGAAATGATATAGCCTTCGTGTGAGTTAAACGAGCGCTCAGAAAAATATTCAAAACTATTGAATTTTTGTATACCGAAAAATATTTTCGAATATAATAATAGTTGAGCAGATTTTTTTATTATTAACAATGACACTCAAGAATTAACTTCACCAAATTTTCTTCTCGTAATAACACAAAGAAGTAGATTACCATAAAGTACACCTACCTATGCCAAGTAAAAATCCAAGCAAAAAAATGAGCATGCTTCCTCGATTATCCCTGGAATAAAAGAGAAAATAAATCATCTCAATCTCACAGTAGTCAATCTGAAAAAAAAATTACGAAAAGCACAGCCGTGAAGTCAGGAGCTTTTGAGCGCTCGTTCATCCACCTTGTAGGTAGATTCGCATCCTCCAGTTTTAGAAACCAATTGGAAAGATTTTTGACAGCTGTATAGACTTCACGTCAGTCCCTTAGGTGACCATTTTTTTTTCGATTATTCGCTAGAATTTTCTACGGTATCTATGGTCTTGGTAATGCGATCTGGACAAAATTTCTTACGTAGTTTGAATATATTATTCTTCATCTACCTATGTGCGGAATTTCATTCCAATCCAATAAGTAGTTTCGAAATTATGAGGAAAAAAATAGTTGAACGGCTATATTTACAGAACCCCTAGTCTAATTTTGCTCATTGTTGAACGTGACCGCGAAGTTCACGATCCGAACCTATCCCGAAAATTTCAAGTCCCTAGGCCTTTCCGTTCGAAAGTTATGATTTTCTATGGTTCTGATCATGCGATCTGGAAAAAATGTAGCTCGAATATATCCTTCTCAATTTAAATACAAAATTTCGTCACGATCAAATTCATAGTTCTGAAATTATCAAGAAAACTGAATTTCAAACTACCATATTTACGGAACCCATAGTCTAATTTTGCTCATTGATGAACGTGCGACCGCAACATTCGAGATCCACACCTATCCTGAAAATTTCAAGTCCCTAGACCTTTCCATTACAATTCATAATTTTCTATAGTTTCTATGGTTCTGGTCATGTGAACTGGACAAAATTTTGCATGCTTGAACACGCGATTCTCCATCTGAGTGCAAAATTTTACCTCGATCGAATCTGTATTTTCGATGTAATCAGGAAAACAAAATTTCGAGCGGCCATATTTACGGAACCCCTGGGCGAATTTTGCCCAATAACGAACTTAATCGCGGCATTCGAGATTCGAACTTACCCTGAAAATTTCAAGTTTCTAGGACATTCCGTTCGAGAGTTATCGTGTATACGGACGGCCGGACGGACAGAGTCGAATTTTCCGACGGATTCGTCACCAGTGAGTCGAGCTCTGTCGTTTGAGACCATTTTCGGCTCAAAATCCGAAAAATACAGACATCGTGACGAAATGATAATATATAGCCCTCGTGTTAGTAGTACGAGCGCTCAAAAATAGAAAAGTCGCACTACTCGGTTTGGCTTACTCTTGTCAAACTCACTCCCGGTTTCTGAAAAATCAAACCGTTGTTCAACTGACACAATATTCAACATAACAGCGATGTTGAACCACTTTGGGTTTCTGAAATATTGTTTAGTGAAAAATTAATAATAGTTAATGTGACCGAAGTTTTTGAAAACATTTTTCGATTCTTCTAGTTATAAGAACCTCACAAAATTTCCCATGATCCCTCTTGTCATTAAGTTTCGTTTCGATCGAATCGGTATTTTTCGAATTATTGAGCAAAAAATTTCAGATGGCCATATCTACGGAACCCTTCGGCGCATTTGGCAGATTTACGAAGTCGAACTGTGTCAAATTGCAAGATCTTGGTGGACAAGTGGCTGTTTCGGGGGATTATGCACCTAGGAAACTTGCCCTTCAGGAGAGACATTATAAAATTGCACTTTCGGTTGGTCGTTTATGCAGACCGTAAAAAAACATCTCAAAACACAATTTAACTTCTGTCCAAACTATTTCAACATCCTGTATATTTCTCTTTTAGGTTTTAGGCCAGATGATTTCTTCGTTACCCTCCATTTGGTTAGGAGTTGTGGTAGTCTCGTTAAGCTTTATTTAAAAAATCTTGCATATCTGTTTTGACATGGCATGTTATAAGTTATAACAACGAAATAATAACAAAATCCATCAGTAAGTCAGTAACTCAAAAACTCCTCTATCGTTGTCTGAATGGATCGAGAATAATTCTAATATACATGATGTATTTTAAGGTGAGGTTTTTCTTTGACAGGTGCTAGAACTCATCAAAAGAGATCATTTCGCCGGAAGTTGATCATATAATATAGGTAGGTGATCCAATTATTGCCATGTTCTTAATATTGCCATATCGCGAAAATACGTTAATTATTCAGTTTGAAAAGATTTCGAAAAATCTTGGGCATTATCATCTTAACACTACTCTGTGAGATCGGCCATGAATCACGGTGCCATATACATGTGCTAGATTTTATCGCAAATTCGTATATTCTCGTTGAAAAAAATTATTGATTGAAAAGGTCCTTTAAAAAATCAGGAGTTCACAAACTCACCGATAAAATTGATCCAAATTGATTACAGAAATTGTTCGAAATGGTCACCATTTGTTTGATGTGCGCGAAGTCTTGCCCGGCTTAATAACGAATGGGCACTTAAACACTAATGTTTTCAAATGACCCCAAAGGAAGAAAACACATGGATTTAGATCGGAAAACTAAGTCATCATACGCATCTTTCCGTATACTGACCTCACGCAGCTGGTAATATCTGAACATTTGAATATCAATACGAACCTTATACAGTTCCGTGCTAGGAAATTTTCATATTCGCGGGTAACTTTGATTTCGGAATACTCGGACCTGGTGAATATGTGATATAAACGAGTTTTGGTATATCGACTTATTTTGATTGGTTCTATTGATAGTCAGAAGAAGCCTCACCTTTTAAAACACCCTGTATATTGATTCAATTCTGAAACACTCTGTGTAAATATCTACGCTAGTAAAAAAGTTATCAAAACCGAAAATGGGCATTGGTAAGCGCATATCGGCAAAAAAACGTATAATGAATTTATCTAAGTGTCACACATACATATCAACAATTGTCATACTAAGAATATTACTCACTTGTTTCAAGTATCCATGTCACTTACAAAAAAGAAACTTGCCTACTGACCGGAGCTCACTTTTTATTAATAGCGATCATCATGAACGATGACGACGATTCTTCCACCATCCATCTGCCCACTTTCACCCAAGTTTATTTGTTTTCGGAGGATCTCCATTAATCTGGTGGAATTTGTTATTCTTGATGTCCACTGGACTCTCCCATTTCTTCTAAGAAGGATGCGATTATGGTTGATCGTAAATGTCATTTCTTCCCACTTTCACTTTCTTCTCTTTCAACACGTAGCAGACGATCGCATCATGCCATCCATCAGACCAACTAATGTTCCTTCATTCATTGGAATGCTTCCGAAACTTGATTGAGTTGGTTACTGAATGCGTAATTGCCTTGTAGCTTTAATACGTAATTGAATTCAGGAAACGTAGCTACGCTAGTTAATTAGGATTACTTTTCAGAGGGTCACCATCACAAATCTTGTTTTTTTTTCTTCTGCTCAACCTGTTTTTTGAGCGCTCGTACTACTTACACGAGGGCTATATCATTTCGTCACGATGAATTTTGAGCCGAAAATGGTCTCAATCGACTATGTTCGACTCACTGATGACGAATCCGTCGGAAAATTCGAGTCTGTCCGTCCGGCCGTCCGTAAGCACGATAACTCTCGAACGGAACAACCTAGATGGGCCAAATTCCACCAGGGGTTCCGTGAATATGGCCGTTCAAAGTTTTGTTCCCCAGATTACTTGAAAACAACATATTTGATCGAGATGTAATTTTGCACTCAAATGGAGAATGAGGTGTTCAAGCTACATGTGAAATTTTGTCCAGATCGCATGACCAGAACCATAGAAACCATAGAAAATTGTAACTTTTGAACGGAAATACCTAGGGACTTGAAATTTTTAGGACAGGTGTGGATCTCGAATGTCGTTATCACTTTCATCTATGAGCAGAATTATACTAGGGGTTCCGTAAATATGGTCGTTTGAAATTTAGCTTTCTTAATAATTTCAAAACTACAGATTCGATCGTGACGAAATTTTGTATACTCATGGAGAATGATATATTCAAGCTACATTTCTTCAGATCACATGACCAGAACCATAGAAAATCATAACTTTCGAACGGAAAGGCCTAGGGACTTGAAATTTTCAGGATAGGTGTGGATCTGAAATGTCGCGTTCACCAATGAACAGAATTATACTGGGGGTACCGTGAATACGGTCGTCTGAAATTTTGTTCGATCGATCGAGATGAAATTTTGTATTTTAATCGAGAATGATATATTAAAGCAATATTATGTCCAGATCGCATGACCAGAACCATAGAAACCATAGAAAATTGTAAGTTTTGAACGGAAAGGCCTAGAAACTTGAAATTTTCGGGGTGGATTTCTAGCGAATCATCGAAAAAATTGGTCAGCTAAAGCACTGTCATGAAGTCTGGAGTTTCGCCGAAGTTTCAGAATTATTTCCACAGCTGTCGAAAATTCCTTCAATTGATTACTGAAACTGGAAAATGCGAATCTACCTACAAGGTGGATGTACGAGCGCTCAAAAGCTCCTGACTACACGGCAGTGCTTTTCGTAATTTTTCATGAAGAACTTATGCCAATTGTTGGACATTAAAATGAAAAATTTCGGGATACATATATTTCTGAATCATTTAAAGAGAATAACATTACATTTTCAATATTATAATTCAAGTTTTTAAAATATATATAAACACTTATTTTCATATCGTAATGAATTTAGTCCAAGTTCTTCTTAAAATAATTTATTTACAGTTCACTAATGACACTAATACTAATTCACTTCAACACTCAATCATTTTGTTTTCACGCGCTTTAAGTCCAATACTGTATTATTTCGTCTCTAGAAAGTTCCCGTTAACTACTGTCGCAATCGTCGGTTCTAGAAAGCTCTGGAGCCGCTTAAGTTCGTTACAATATAGAGCAAAATTATCAAAGAACAACATATATGGGTGAAACCACACCGCATGACGGAGAGTTCACTACACTGCACAAAATAGGGAATATGAGAGTGCATCAAGGGCCAATATCGTTTTTGATATTCACGGGGTCGTGGCGCAGTGGCTAGTGCATTCGACTTTGGTGCCGGTCTCCTTGATCGGTCACAGGTGGTTCTAATCCTCCGGTCGGGAAAAAAATTTTCTGACATTGAGCACGGTTCCACCATTCACTGTTGGGTAAACAATTAACAGTGCTTTGCCTCAGGTGGCGTAAGGACACAGTAACAAAGCCTACACAGAACACCACAACCGGGTCTCCTAACTCGCACAAGCTCTGAGCTTCTGAGGGGTCTCACGGAGACCTAGGAGAGTCGGGATATAAACAATAAACAATAATTGGACCTCCCTGTTAATTTGAGACAGATGCAGGCTGCTGCTACCGTTTGGATAATGTCATCTTCAGAAGATTACATAAAGATTCTCAGAATCCATATAGATAGTAATTGAAGGTGTAGGCACATATCGACAAAGAATGTCATAAACTTGATAGCTCGCACTATGCAATAAGTAGGGTAAAAATGATCATCCTTTGAAAACCCTTTTGAATAACTACTAGTTACCTATAGATCAGTCATTTACTGTACAATATTCTATTAAACTACCAATCTACCCACGAACACAAGCATAAGATAAACCTGGTGCAAGATCGAGAGAATTGTCAGCCAACATATGCTGCCAGCAGATCTTAGCAAACTGGAGGAGCTAGAGAACTCCTACCCTCTCAAATTAATCAGAAAATGAATCCACACTATGCCCAGCAGACAGCCGAACAACCCACCAACCAAAACTAAGTAACGCAACGTATTTCTTTTGAGTCCACAAAAAATTGACAAGAAAAGTACAATGCACGTTGGTCTCAGCTATTTTCAGCAGAATTTAGAATAAAACTCCTCGTAGGAACAAAACCAATGTCATAAATTATCAACTGCGCTATCTAAAATGGACCATACACAGGTAGGACAGAATGAAGGAAAATACCTCAGAGGACTGTCAACTATTGTTACCAATTCCGGATCATCAAATCCCACAGCGGAAACGAAAATGTAGAATATTTCATTCTCCGTTAAAATAAAAAATTTCGTCACATCCGTAGTTTTGAAATTATCAAAAAACTGAATTTCAAACGACCATATTCACGGAACCCCTAGTCGAATTCCGCCCAATAACGAACTTAACTGCGGCATTCGGGAACTGAACCCACACTGAAAATTTAGAGTCTCCAGGTCGTTCCGTTCGAAAGTTATCGTGCTTACGGCAAAATTCAAAAAGAACAGACATCGTGACGAAATGATATAGCCCTCGTGCAAGTAGAACTAGCGCTCAAAAACACGACGATGATTATTTCACATGTTTTCATGCCACAGTTTCAATCAGAGCAGCGGTAAATCAATATTTCCCGAGATAATCGATAAAGAAAATTGATATTTCAAGAGCATATCCATAAAATGGGTGGGAAAATTGAGTTTTCCTTATCTGTTGATATAAATTCCTTGGATTTCATATTCTGAAGTTTGTGAAAATAAAGTGACATTATTATTTGTCACAGTGACAGCTGGTTTGGTTAACAGAATCTTGCTTCGAATTCGTGAAATTTGTCAAAATCTGTAATCTCCATTTTCAGATGCAATATTGACTGGAGGAAACCGAGAAATCCAGGCTCGCCCATCATGCCTGGGATGAGGACCACAACATCAAATGGGGTGAAGCCTCCATAATATCGAAAACAAATGAAGGAAGCAGCCCTCATGCGGATCCCCGAGAACCCGATCTCTGGAAATCAAGGACTTCTGGGCCTCAATAATATAATCCGAGTTGAGGAGGACAAATCCGGCTCTAAAAAAAATAACCTAATCCAAACCTGATCTGCGCATAAGAAGAACTTGCCAAGGTCACCTTTACTTAGCACTTTATACAGGGTGTTTCCAAAATAGACGTTAACCTTGGGGGACGTGTTAGTATGACTCATTTGCTGTCGTTTGAGCCATATTTATTGATAAGCAAAAATCAACAGTTTACGAGTTATTTGAGTTCTTGTAATTTTCAAAAGATTTCTCACCTCACTTTATTTTCGTCAATTATGTCTACGTTGACCAAATCTCATTATAATTTTGGTTACCTACATGAAGAAAATGAAAATCAACTTCTAATATCAATTTGCCTGCAATTTTTGAATTCCACAATTTATGTATGAAAAAATTATTTTGGAAATTTCTTCTTAATTCCCTAAAAAAATTTTCGTTAGAATGCAGTCACCAGTTTCGTTTCAGCAGATTTTTGAGCGCTGGTTCTACTTACACGAGGGCTTTATCATTACACGTTACACGATAACTCTCGAACGGAACAACCTAGAAACTTGAAATTGTCAGGGTAGGTTCAAATCTCGAATGCCAAGGTTTAGTTCGTTATTCAACTTTTGTGGAGCAGAATATATCCGAAAACGTCTGTTGAAAGCGATTGGCTTGAATACCTTGATTACCAATTACTCCAATATATGCGACCGGTGAGTATGTGGTCCAAAAATGATATTTAAGATCAAGAGCTCATGAAAAGTACGAGTGATAACAATACCAGCTCAATAAATCCACATTAGAACATCAACCAAGAACATAATAGAATTATGAGCAGCATACGAGAAAATACATCTTCTCATCTCTATCGTCAGTTACAGGAACTAATCTAGGTCTAGACCTTCAATTAACTTATCTAATTAATTTTGAATAAAAAATATTCTTCTTCTTTTCTTTTTTGAACAATTATCAATGTTCTTGGGTTATTACTACTGAAAATAGGTGTGAATTTATTTCGGTGAATAAAAAAATTTTCTTTTTGAGCGCTCGTACTACTTAAACGAGGGCTATATCATTTCGTCACGTTGTCTGAATTTCTCGAATTTTGAGCCGAAATTAGTCTCAAACGAATATGTTCGACTCACTGATGACGAATCCGTCGAAAAATTCGAGTCTGTCCGTCCAGCCGGTCGTCCGTCTACACGATAACTCTCGAACGGAATGTCTTAGAGACTTGAAATTTTCAGGGTAGGTTCGAATCTCGAATGCTGCGGTTAAGTTCGTTATTGGTTAAAATTCGTGCAGGGGTTCCGTAAATGTGGTCGCTCAAAATTTTGTTTTTCTGATTACTTCGAAACTACAGATTCAATCGAGGTGAAATTTTGCACTCAGATGGGGAATTACGTGTTCAAGCTACATGCAGAATTTTGCCCAGCTCGCATGACCAGAACCATAGAAACCATAGAAAATTATAACTTTGTAATCGAAAGGCCTAGGGACTTGAAATTTTCAGGATAGGTGTGGATCTCGAATGTCGTGCTCACGTTCATCAATGAGCAAAATTAGACTAAGGGTTCCGTAAATATGGTTGTTTGAAATTCAGTTTTCTTGATCATTTCAAAACTATGGATTTGATCGTGGCGAAATTTTGCATTCGAATTGAGAGTAATATATTCTAGCTAAATTTTTTTCAGATCACATGATCAGAACCATAGAAAATCATAACTTTTGAACGCAAAGGCCTAGGGACTTGAAATTTTCAGGATAGGTTCGGATCGCGAATTTCGCGGTCATGTTCATCAATGCGCAAAATTCGACTAGGGGTTCCGTAAATAAAGCCGTTCAAACTATTTTTTTCCTGATAATTTCTAAAATACTAATCGGATTGTAATGAAATTTTGCACTTAGATGAAGAATAATGTATTCAAACTACGTGGGAATTTTTTTTCAGATCGCATTACCAAGACCATAGATACCGTAGAAAATTTTAGCGAATTATCGAAAAAAAAATTGGTCTTCTAAAGCACTGGCGTGAAGTCTGGATTTTCGCCCCAGTTTGAAATTTTCTTCGACAGCTGTCAAAATCTTTCCAATTGGTTTCTAAAACTGGAAAATGCGAATCTGCCTACAAGGTGCATGTACGAGCGCTCAAAAGCTCCTGTCTTCACGGCAATGCTTTTCTCAATTTTTTTTTTCAAATTGGCAAACTATGTTCTATTGAAGTTACCTTCGAACAAAAAATTCATATAAACTACCTCAAGCATGTTGCTTATAGACAACACGCTTACAAATTCTGTCATAGTTTTTTCGAAAATTATAAATGTTCTTGGGTTATTGCAACTTAAAAATAGGTTCAAAT
The DNA here is from genome assembly GCA_963966015.1 of Aphidecta obliterata. Taxonomy (NCBI): domain Eukaryota; kingdom Metazoa; phylum Arthropoda; class Insecta; order Coleoptera; family Coccinellidae; genus Aphidecta; species Aphidecta obliterata. The sequence continues at coordinate 29,666,382 of OZ014427.1, read as the reverse complement.
CTATTTCTGCAAATGAGCTGGAATATTCTGTCGAATATTTAAGGAAAATAAGTGATCACGTGTGGCATAAGCGATGGAAATGGTTAAAGAACATGACCGCTGGAGTTTGCATCGAAAAGATAACGGTCTTCAGTCAAACGCGAACAAAGAGGATACGCCGAAGATTATTCTTTCCTCCTCCGTTCTTTTAAACGCGTAGCAATCCACTGTCTTCGAAGAAGCACCATGGTCAATGTCATAGTTCCCCTTTGGTTACTGTTACACGCAGATCATCCGATGTTGTCTAATTGACACATTACCTAATTTCGCATAAATGAGTATCCTCTTCGTTCAGCCGTCTTACTGAAAAATTTCTCTTCGTTTCGAACGACTCATTGTGGTACAGTGGTGATGATCGACGTTGATGATGACCGAATTTTCGCGGCTTGACATGTTATGGAGGAGTTTGACCTAGGAAGACGATTAATTAGTCGAGTGTTCTTCGGTGTGACTATGAGTTGGTCTTTTTAGACGTCCAGTTTGAAATCGGAAATTCATATCGTTTCGGTAAGTAATTCAAGATTCAAGTCTGAAAAAAAATCGAAAACCATTTATTTTAGCAGAAAATTCCAAAATAATATTGATGACTCCCAAACTGTCACCTCGAATTTCATGATTTGAGCAGAATAGATTTTTCGGATGTTTAAATTTCAATCCCTCGATTTCGGTATTATTTTTTATTTCTAACGATGAATATTTGGAATCGTTCGCGGAAACAAAATTCTAACTTCTTTCGAGGCAGTATAGAATATGAAATCTATTGAAAAATCTGTCCGTCCGCCGAGCCTGCCAGTTGTTCATAGCTTTTATCTGAAACTATTTGAAAAGATATCGGAAATAATATTATACGTATTCAACAAGTTTAGAAATATTCTTCAAAATAGCATTAGAAGAAAGTTTACATACAGTGTGGAAAATCCAAACGGATTAAATTCATAAACTTGGTTACTGTACATATTTATAGAAAATCTCGAAACACGTCAAATTTAAATTTCAAATTGTCATTGGGAGTACAACCCCCAATTTTTTGAATAGGAAGTATGGGCTTGTGATACATCGTTTGAAAGGTAGCGTCATTCCCTATTAAGAAATGTTATCATTTTCGTGTTTATTGCAAAAATCGAAATGAAAAAAAAAATTACGAAAAGCACTGCCGTGAAGGCAGGAGCTTTTGAGCGCTCGTACATGCACCTTGTAGGTAGATTCGCGTTCTCCAGTTTTAGAAACCAATTGGAAAGATTTTGACAGCTTTCAAAGAAAATTTCAAACCAACGCGAAAATCCAGACTTCACGTCAGTGCTTTGGTGACCATTTTCTTTTTCGATAATTCGCTAGAATTTTCTACGATATCTATGGTCTTGATAATGGACCAAATTATACATTATTCTTCACATATGTGCGAAATTTCATTTCAATCCAATAAGTATTTTCGAAATTATCAGAAAAAATATAGTTTGAACGGCAATATTTACAAAACCCCTAGTCTAATTTGGCTCATTGATGAAAGTTATCGCGAAATTCGCGATCCGAACCTATCCTGAAAATTTCAAGTCCCTAGGCCTTTTCCTTTTCGTTTTCGTTATGATTTTCTATATTTTCTATGGTTCTGATTATACGATCTGAAAAAAATGTAGCTCGAATATATCATTCTCAATTTAAATACAAAATTTCGTCAGGATCGAATCCATAGTTTTGAAATTATCAAGAAATCCGAATTTCAAACGTCCATATTCACGGAACCCCTAGTCTTATTTTGCTCATTAATGAACGTGAGCGCGAAATTCGCGATCCGAACCTATCCTGAAAATTTCGAGTCCCTAGGCCTTTCCGTTCGAAAGTTATAATTTTCTATGGTTTCTATGGTCCTGATCATGCGATCTGGAAAAAATGTAGCTCGAATATATCATTCTCAATTTAAATACAAAATTTCGTCACGATCAAATCCATAATTTTGAAATTATCAAGAAAACTGATTTTCAAACGGCCATATTCACGGAACCCCTAGTCTTATTTTGCTCATTGATACTCGTGAACGCTACATTCACGATCCCCACCTAACCTGAAAATTTCAAGTCCCTAGGCCTTTCCGTTACAAAATTATAATTTTCTATGGTTTCTATGGTTCTGGTCATGCGAGCTAGACAAAATTCTGCATGTAGCTTGAGTAATTATCCATCTGAGTGCAAAATTTCACCTCGATCGAATCAGTAGTTTCGAAATAATCAGAAAAAAAAAAATTTCAAACGACAATATTCACGGAACCCCTGGGCGAATTTTGCCCAATAACGAACTTAACCGCGGCATTTGGGATTCGAACCTGCCCTGAAAATTTCAAGTTTCTAGGAGTTATCGTGTATACGGACGGCCGGACGGACGGACAGACTCGAATTTTCCGACGGATTCGTCATCAGTGTCATAGTCGTTTGAGACCATTTTCGGCTCAAAATTCGAAAACTACAGACATCGTGACGAAATGATATAGCGCTCGTGTAAGAAGTACGAGCGCTCAATAAAATCAAGTGATTAGCGAAATTTGGTACAATATCAAAAACTGAAATGTAATATAAAATGTAGGTTCTCCTGGATTATTGTTATTGTGGATTTCCGTTAATCGAACCATTATTCAAAATTGAAGTTAATGAAATTGAAACACAAATAAGACAATTTATAAACTACAACTTATCGGCACAAAACACTTTGCGAGGGCGTTCGAAAAAAACTAACATTGCCACAGAAAGTGTTTTACGTAGTTTTCATGGTACCATGTCGAAAACACAATGTTGTGGTTTCTGGAAAAAATGTAGCTTGAATTTATCATTCTCCATCAGAATACAAAATTTGGTCATGATCGACCGTAGTTTTGAAATTATCAAGAAAACTAAATTTCAAACGACCACTTTTGCGGAACCCGTAGTCTAACTTTGCTCATTGATGAACGTAACCACAACATTCGAGATCCACACCTATCCTGAAAATTTCAAGTCCCCAGGCCTTTCTGTTCAAAAGTTATAATTTTCTATGATTTCTATGGTTCTGGTAATGCGATCTGAACAAAATTCTGCCTGTAGCTTGAACACGTTATCCTCCATTGGAGTACAAAATTTCACTCCGATCGGATCTGTTGTTTCGAAGTAATTAGGAAAACAAAATTTCGAACGGCCATATTTACGGAACCACTGCTGGAATTCTGCCCATTAGCGAACTCAACCGCGTTATTCGGGAACTGGAAATTTTAAGTCTCTAGGTCGTTCCGTTGGAGAGTTATCGTGCTTACGGCCGGACGATCGGACTAACTCGAATTTTTCGACGGATTCGTCATCAGTGAGTCGAATCTTGTTGATTGAGACCAAATGGTCTAGCCCTCGTGTGTGTGAAGAATGAGCGCTCAACAATACAGAGCTGTTTACGAAGCCCGTCGGCGGATTCCGCCCATTCATAAACTTGACCGGCTCATTCGGATCTCGAACGTTCCTTGAAATTTCAAAACTCTAAACCTCTTTTTTCGAAAAGGAAGCTTACGGAGAGCTGGCATGTTCATCAGCAAGTCGAAGATTACGGACATTTATGCAAAATGATGCCACTGATAACAAGCGCGCAAAAAGGGGAATGATTATTGAATTCCATTTTTTCCATCAGTTCATAATTGTATAATATTACAAACGATTGCATCTAATAGGTATGAGTGCTCCCCATAATATTATTTTCAATTAGAAAACGTAGAATCCTCAATAATTAATAGACCAAATAGAAAAATCTTTGTTGGAAAATAAGTCATTTCTTGCTATCAATTGACTCGACATCTCTTATACCTTTGGTATTTTATTTTTTCCTTTCAGGCGTACCGCTACTGTTTGATTCTTGGCATTTGAAGGAAAAAGAAAATATTTTAACCCCTGAAATTTTCCTATTTTACAATTTGAGTAGTGTAAATTTCATTAATTGAAAATAATCCTATAACTAACATTTATATTCTGAAATTTCGCTATCCTACCATTCTGAAAACTTTCACTCAAGTCATGCTTTCATTTTTTTTGATTATTAGCCACATCAGTCAGTTTCGGATACCAATGTGATCCCCAAACCATGAACCACTTTGAATTAAATTTTCCGTTGGATGTCGCGTCTGTTACGATCAAATCAATCGATTAACTCGAGTGCATCGAACAGATTCGTGTTTATATGTACATAACAGGAAAATATACAGGCTGGTGAAAAGAATCGGATGGCTATGGGTTGGCAAGTTTGAAAAAACCAAAAATCTCTAGAGTCTAGATACCTTCAGTTCTGATGCATCAGTTTTCCACGAGGGAGCATGTAAGGAAATGAAGCATATTCTTTCTGAGATCAAGATGAGTTCGTTATTTTTCAATGGTAAAGTTCCGAAGAAACATTTTGGAATGCTTCAAACCTTCAAATCTGGAAGATTCGGTCAAATAAGTGCTTTCCTGCCAATCTCTTTTTTCTTATCGAACTGTTATTTATAGGTGTATTTACCCGCGCCAAAGAAAGGTTCTGATCCCCAAAGGGGGTTAGGTTCCCTTCTACCTCTTCTCTTGGCTTCCTTGTTCTTTCTGATTGCCGAGTGATCAGGAATTCCAGGCCACAAGGCGCTCCTGATATTCTTGCCTAGTTTGTTGAGTTCATCCAGACACTCCCAAACCATCTTCAAACTGATGGCATTGTAGGTCTGCGATTTGAAAGCAGCTTGGAAATTTTCGAAACTCTAGTCCTCTTCCTTCGTTCTTGCATTCACGATGATATTATCTATAATTGAATGGTAGAGAGTCCAATTTCCTACCGAAAATGTAGTGACAAAGTTTTGACCGTTTCCGAGATAATGCAAAAAAATTTGAAAAGCACTGCCGTGAAGTCAGGAGCTTTGAGTGTTCGTTCATGCACCTTGTAGGTAGATTCGCATTCTCCAGTTTTAGAAACAAATTCAAGAAAATTTTCAAACTGCGGCGAAACTCCAGACTTCACGTCAGTGCTTTTCAAATTTTTTTGCATTATCTCGGAAGCGGTCAAAAATTTGTGGTTTTTTTTTTTTCGATAATTCGCTAAAATTTTATACGGTTTCTATGGCCTTGGTCATGCGATCTGAACAAAATCTTCCAAGTAGTTTGAATACATTATTCTTCATCTATGTTCAAAATTTCATTTCAATCCAATGAGTAGTTTCGATATTATCAGGAAAAAATATTTTGAACGGCTATATTTACCGAACCCCTGGTCTAACTTTGCTCATTGATGAACGTGACCGCGAAATTCGCGATTCGAACCTATCCTGAAAATTTCAAGTCCTTAGGCCTTTCCGTTCGAAAGTTATAATTTTCTATGGTTCTAGTCATGCGATCTGGAAAAGATATGCTTGAATATATCATTATCCATCAAAATACAAAATTTCGTCACGATCAAATCCGTAGTTTTGAAGTAATCAAGAAAAAAAAAATCCAAACGACCATATCTACGGAACCCTTAGCCTAATTTTGCTCATTGATGCACGAGACCGCGACATTCGAGATCCACACCTATCCTGAAAATTTCAAGTCCCTAGCCTTTCCATTACAGAGTTATAATTTTCTATGGTTTCTATGATGAGGTCTTGACAAAATTTTGCATATTGCTTGAACACGTGATTCTCTATTTGTGTGCGAAATTTCGAAGTAATCAAGAAAATCGGCCATATTTATGGAACCCCTGTTCAAATTTTCTCGATCTCGATCGAATCCGTAGTTTCGAAGTGAAGAGGAGAACAAAATTTCGAACGGCCATATTCATGGAACCCCTAGTGGAATTCTGCCCATTAACGAACCTAACCCTAACCCCTAATGATATAGCCCTCGAGTAAGTAGAACGAGCGCTATCAAAAAAAAAAAAAAATCTTTTCAAAAACATTGGTTTCTCAGAAACTATCTGCCATGTCCTGATGAAATTTGGGTTCTAAATACATGGACAAATGAGTTATATAGAAATTGGGAATGAAGCTTGAACACGTCATTCTCCATCTTAGTGCAAAACTTCATTTCGATCGAATGTATAGTTCCGGAGTAATCAGTGGTGGAATTCTGCCCACTAACGAACTCAACCTCGACATTTGGGAACTGAACCCACATTGAAAATTTCAAGTCTCTAGGACGTTCCGTTCGAGAGTTATCGTGTATAAGGACGGCCGGACGGACCGACAGACTAGAATTTTTCGACGGATTCGGCATCAGTGAGTCGAACCTTGTCGATTGAATCCATTTTCGGCTCAAAATCCTAAAAATACAGACATCGTGACGAAATGATATAGCCCTCGTGTAAGTAGAACGAGCGCTCAAAAAATACCATTTACAAAAATTTTAACATTTCAATAGGGAAATCAAGGTGTAACACTGGCTGTATTCTAGACGAAGAGAGATACCGCAGTTCTCAAGTTGATAATTGAGCTTTCTTCAAGCATTGAAAAACCTGTGGAATACGGGCGGTAGTTTTTGTGTGATCATAAGAAACCGACGATATTCTTTACAATTTAGGTTCCAGTAGCGAGCAACCAATTATATTATCACATGAAGTGTTTCAATGAATTTTTTCTACAAACTAGGAAATTAATAACAAGTTCGCTTCAGGTTGTCGCGTGCCAGCTGGTCATATATAATTATTTAAAACGCATGATATATAGGTCTCTTTGCTTGAGTTATTATTTTGAATAGTAGTTGATATTCGAATTAAGAAGAAAGTAACATTTTATTGTGCATAATTATTTTAGTTAGGTACTATTATTATCTGTGAATAGTGAAATAAGTACTTTAACTATCTGTCGAAATTATTCATGGTCGCCCTCCCAGTAACTGAACCCGCACATCGCCTCAAATAAATGCACTGAGATTTCAGTGGATTTATAGGTATGCAAAATTTACCAAAATCGATCGGGAATTCCTTAAAACTGCACGCGGATGCTGAAGCAAAGTATGGGAAGTCGTTTTTTTTTCGTTTCACCTATCGGATGGATCTATTTATCGTTTATCAATGAGCAAAGTATTTTTTGACAGCTGTCAAAAATAGTTCAATCGGTTTCTAAAACTGAAAAATGCGAATATTCCTACAAGGTGGATGAACGAGCGCTCAAAAGCTCCTGACTTCGCGGTAGTGCTTTCCATAAATTTTAGTCATACGATCCTCACGAAATTTTACATGAACTTTCATTTCGTTATTTTCCCAGCTAACTAGGAAGTTTCAATTCGATCGGATAGGCATAATTTTCAATTATTATAATATAAGAAAATTCACATGGCTATATCTACGAACCCTTTCGTTGATTCCGCCTATTTTCAAACTCAACCGTCGCATTCAGACCTCGAACGTTCTCTTAAACTTCTTCTCTTCTCTGAAACTTTAAGCCTCTTCTTTCGAAATTTTTCGTTTTTACCGACATCGGGCCAGCCGGACTCAAAAGTCCCAATATATTAGCATTTTTAATGAGATTCATTCAATATCGAAAAGATCACAGATCAGTTGAAATCTATAGCAAATTCAACACAAAAGTTTATCATTTCCTCGTCACTTCGTTTCTTCTCTATGTTTCACGAAATATCTTATAAATTATTAAATTCTGCACATAGATGAAGAATAATGTATTCAAACTACATACGTTGAAAATTTTGTCCAGATCGCATTACTAAGACCATAGATACCGTAGAAAATTCTAGCGAATTAACGAAAAAAAAAACACCTAAAGCACTGACTGAAGTCTGGAGTTTCGCCTTAGTTTGAAAATTGTTGACAGCTGTCAACAATTTTTCGAATTTGTTTCTAAAACTGGAAAATTCGAATTTACTTACAAGGTGTATGAACGAGCGCTCAAAAGCTCCTGACATCACAGTGCAGTGCTTTTTACAATTTTTCGACTATCGGTACGAAATGTATTATTCTTGTTTATACGCAAGACGATAAGAACATTCCAGCTATGTTTGTTTTGAAAGTAGGTACGATGCGGTAATTAATGTAGGCACAAGTAGAAGTCGAGTGTTGATAGTACAGAAAGATTTGCTTTCCCACCGAACAGAAACGCACAAATTCTTCCTTCTCTCAATTGATCGATATGAAATTATTGTGTGGCACTGTATCTAATTCAATAAGAAACTTTCTGGTGTGGTGTGTGGTGGTGGAACGATATACATTACAAGCGCAAAACGTGTGTAAGAATTGACAAGGGACGTACACAAAGTACTTTCAATTTTCAATGATGTTTAACACGACCCCCATTCCCTATCAAATAATCGATGATGTTAGTGGATTGAAGTGATGATCCAAATGCAAAGGGGAGAAAAATTATTCTCCTGTTTTGTTCGAACTCAATTTATGATCTTCGGCTATTTGTTGCCTAGACGATGAAAATCGTACTTTACGTATCAATCAATTGCTTTCGATTCCTGAAATACAAGTGACTATTCTGAAATTCGATTGAAGTTTCATGAAATACTAAGTGAACTTTACAGGGTCATAGCTTAGCGGTTAAGGCGTTTGGCTCGTGATCGAAAGGTCCCGGGATCGAATCCCTCGGTTGGGAACGACATTTTCTAACCTGGAGTACGGTTCCACCATTCACTGGGTAAACGATTAACAGAGCTATGCCTCAGGTGGCGTGAGGACACAGTAAGCTAAGCCAGTAACAATGTAAGTAACAACCTCTGGTATTATGAGGATTGTCCTAAGAGGATCGGGATATAAACAAACAAACAATAAATAAACAAACCTATTCGAATTCAATTCCCATTTCCTGAGATCTGCGTGGCTATTTTGAAATTAAATCGACGTTTTCGAAAGTCGGTACAATGGACTATTTTTAATTTTTATTAATGCTTTCTGAAATACAAGTGACTATTCTGAAATTCAAAGTGACTGTTCTGAAATTCAATTATTGCTTTCTGAAATATAAGTGACAATTCTGAAATTCAAAGTGACTGTCCTGAAATTCTATTATTGCTTTCTGAAATACAAGTGACTATCCTGAAATTCAAAGTGACTGTTCTGAAATTCAATCATTGTTTTCTGAAATATAAGTGACTATTCTGAAATTCAAAGTGACTGTCCTGAAATTGTATTTTTGCTTTCTGAAATACAAGTGACTATCCTGAAATTCAAAGTGACTGTTCTGAAATTCTATTATTGCTTTCTGAAATACAAGTGACAATTCTGAAATTCAAAGTGACTGTCCTGAAATTCTATTATTGCTTTCTGAAACACAAGTGGCAATTCTGAAATTCAAAGTGACTGTCCTGAAATTCTATTATTGCTTTTCGAAATACAAGTGACTATTCTGAAATTGAAAGTGACTGGTCTGAAATTCAGTTATTGCTATCTGAAGTACAAGTGACTATCCTGAAATTCAAAGAGACTGTTCTGAAATTCAATTATTGCTTTCTGAAATACAAGTGACTATTCTGAAATTCATAGTGACTTTCTGAAATTCAATTATTGCTTTCTGAAATACAAGTGACTATTCTGAAATTCGATTGACGTTCCATTGAATTCCAAAGTGACCTACTCGAATTTGATTTCCGTTTCCTGAGATAATAGTTTTTTGAAACTAAATCGACGTTTTCGAAAGAACCTACAATGGACTATTTCCAATTTTTGAGCGCTGTGCTACTTACACGAGGGCTATCTCATTTCGTCAAGATGTCTGTATTTTTCGAATTTTGAGCCAAAAATGGTCTCAATCGACTATGTTCGACTCACTGATGACGAACCCATCCAAAAATTCGAGTCTATCAGTCCGGCCGTCCGTATACACGAAAACTCTCGAACGGAACGACCTAGAAACTATAAATTCTCAGGGTAGGTTCGAATCTCGAATGCCGCGGTTAATTTCGTTATTGGGCAAAATTCAACCATGGGTTCCGTGAATATGGCCGTTCGAAATTGTGTTCTCCTGATTACATCGAAACTAATGATTCGATCGAGATGAAATTGTCTTTGCAACGTGGATACTTTCCGTTATATGATTATGTAAATATACAGGGTTTCATGATATATGCGCAGGATTTCAGGAATTGAAAGCTCGTCCAAAAATATGAAAAAAAATTTCTATTATTATACCCTCTAAACTGCACGATTTTCGAGATAGGGTGAGGTTAGAGGATGTTGAAATTGAAGAAAAATATCGTTTTTTGCGATTATCTCCAGAACCTTTTATTGTACCGAAAACAGCTTTCGTAAGCATTTTTTAATCATAATTAGCTATGTTTTGTACGGAATTTTTTTTTTTTTTTTAGTCTTAATTGGTGATGGTTTTGAAGGGGTAGTGGGTGTTTTTCTCCCCAATATCTACGCTTATGAAGAAAGTTTTTGAGTCGCCTATTTGAACCGCCAATGATTTCTACACAAAAAGGTACTCTTGGTCATACGCTCTGAAGTCGACCGTTTTCAAGAAAAAACCACTTTTATGTTGAAAAACATGGTCAATTGATTGAAATAAAATTTTTCTCTTACTAACTGAGTAAATTTTATATTTATGGTTCATTTTCGTGGGTAAGTTAATAGAAACTTCTTTTCATATTTTTGGAAGAGCTATCACATCCTGAAATCCTGCGCATAAATTATGAAACACCCTGTATAATATTAAATTTTATTCTTCACAAAATTCCTTCTACACAAAAAATCAGGTCAAAAACTGTCTGCTCCAAATTCCTTACTAGGAAGCTGTCGTCTTAATCGCTATGCATCTGGATTCAACACTGATCGAATCCGTAGTTTTGAAATTATCAAGAAAACTAAATTTCAAACGACTATATTTACGGAACCCCTAGTCAAATTTTGCTCATTGATGAACGTGACCGCGACATTCAAGATCTAAACCTACCTTGAAATTTTCAAGTCCCTAAGCCTTTCCGTTCGAAAGTTATAATTTTCTATGGTTTTAGTCAATAGTCATGCGATCTAGACAAAATTTTGCAAGTAGCTTGAACACGTCTGGGTGCAAAATTTCACTTCGATTGAATGAGTAGTTCCGAAGTAATTGGGAGAACAAAATTTCGAGCGGCCATATTCACGGAACCCCTGGTCGAATTTTGCCCAATAACGAACTCAACCTCGGCATTCGAGATTCAAACCAACCCTGAAAATGTCAAGTCCTTAGGACGTTCCGTTCGAAAATTATCGTGTATACGGACGGCCGGACAGACAGACTCGAATTTTTCGACGGATTCGTCATCAGTGTGTGGAACCTTGTCGATTGAGATAATTTTCGGCTCAAAATTCGAAAATACAGACATCGTGACGAAATTATACAGCCCTCGTGCATGTAAGTAGAACGAGCGCTCAAAAAGCTCAAATAGTAGAGAGACTATACAAACTAACCCCTTGGAAATTTCAAACTTTCCAGATGTGACGTACTCTTCGCAGATTTCTTAGTTCCGTGAACTTGATCAATGTACGCTACTTTTGCAACTTCTGGTGGTTTTTGCCTTATTTCTGTTAAGTGTAGTAAGTACTTGTACCTATAGGATTGTGTTGCAATTGTTTTTTTCCAGTTTTATCATTCTCTAGCCTTTCTCCTTGTATATTATGGAAGCTCCCATTTTTTGTTTCCTTTGACTTTGACTTGGAGAGTACGTTTGGCATATTCTATATATCACACCCATGGGGTATTGAAGTATTGATTATACAGAACGTCATCGATAACATCAAAAGAACATTTGAAACTATATGGAGTAATAATATAATTTCCTTGGATATATGCGAAACGAAAATGAATTCACGTATAAATTGACGACATTGTTATGCAGTGGCGCAGCTAGGATTTTGTTTTGGGGGGGGCTGAACTGAACAATTAATAATGAAACTAGAAATATACGAAAGATGGGAAAAAAAATTCGAAAATGACGAAAAGCACTGCCGTTAAGTCAGGAGCTTTTGAACGCTCGTTCATCCACCTTGTAGGTAGATTCGCATTTTTCAGTTTTAGAAAACAAATGGAAAGATTTTGACAGCTGTCGAAGAAAATTGGTGACCAATTTTTTTTCGATAATTCGCTAGAATTTTCTACGGTATCTATGGTCTTGGTAATGCGATCTGGACAAAATTCTCCACGTAGTTTGAATACATTATTCTTCATGTATGTGCGGAATTTCATTCCAATCCAATAAGTTGTTTCAAAATTATTAGGAAAAAAATTGTTTGAAAGGCTATATTTACAGAACCCCTAGTCTGATTTTGCTCATTGATGAACGTGACCGCGAAATTTGCGATCCGAACCTATCCTGAAAATTTCCAGTCCCTGGGTCTTTCCGTTCGAAAGTTATGATTTTCTATAGTTTCTATGGTTCTGATCATGCGATCTGGAGAAATGTAGCTCCAATATATCATTCTCAATTCAAATACAGAATTTTATCACGATCAAATCCATAGTTTTGAAATAATCAAGAAAATTGAATTTCAAACGGCCATATTTGAGGAACCCCTTGTCAAATTCTGCTCATTGATGAAAGTGACCGCAACATTGAAGATCCAAACCTATCATGAGAATTTCAAGTCCCTAGGCCTTTCCATCACAAAGTTATAATTTTCTATGGTTTCTATGGTTCATGGTCGAGCTGGACCAAGATTTGCATGTAGCTTGAACACGCAATTCTCCACCCGAGTGCAAAATTTCACTTAGATCTAATCTGTAGTTTCAAAGTAATCAGGAAAACAAAATTTCGAGCGGCCATATTTACGGAACCCCTCGGCGAATTTTGCCCAATAACGAATTTAACCGCGGCAACCTACCCTGAAAATTTCAAGTTTCTAGGACATTCCGTTCGATAGTTATCGTGTATACGGCCGGCCGGACGGACAGACTCGAATTTTTCGACGGATTCGTCATCAGTGAGTCGAACATAGTCGATTGAGATCATTTTCGGCTCAAAATTCGAAAAATACAGACATCGTGACGAAATGATAGAGCCCTCGTGTAAGTAGTACGAGCGCTCAAAAAGGAAGGAATAATAAAACAAAGAATCAATGAACAATCCAATTTAAGAATTCATAATTTCTCAATATTTAATTTTCAAATTTTCTATAATCGATGGATTTTTTTCTCGTTCCCTTACGAGGTTAGACCTTTTTGATAATACCAAATATTCAGCCGTCTTTCAGATGTTCCTAATATATCTAATACGTCGTCAATATTGAATTCGAAATCATAATATACCTTTTGAAGGTGAGGCTTTTTATGACCAGCAATAGAACTCGTCAAAATAAGTCCATATACCAAAACTCGTTCATATCAGAGTTATCCGCAAATATGAGAATTTCCTAGCACGGATCTTCATTAGGTTCGTATTGATATTTAAATTTTCAGATATTACCAGCTGTGTGAGGTCAGTATACGGGAATTAATTTATATGATGCGTTTGATGACTAAGTTTTCCGATCTAAACCCCTGTGATTTTTTTCTTCATGGGTCATTTGAAAAAATAAGAGTATAGGTGACCATTCGAAATTACACCAGGCAAGACTTTGTGCACATCAAACAAATGGTGTGGTGACCATTTCGAACCATTTCTGTGAACAATTCGGATCAATTTATTTTATAGGTGAGTTTGTGATCCTTTCCAATCAGTGAGTTTTCATCTCCTCAGTTTGAACTTCAACAATAATACCGTTTAGAAAAAATCTCCTAATAAAAGTTGAAAGAGAATACAAATTTGCAATAAATGAATGCCGAGAAAACAAACATCGCATGCATATGGCTCCTAACGAAGAGATCTATCCAGAGTAAGGTGACCATTTTTTCTAACCTGAAACCAGGACAATATAAATTTTGACCGGTTTCGCCCAAATTTTACAAATCTTCATCAAAAATTCACCCATTCGTGTACTGGTTTTGTTAAATTACTATCGTTAGCAATTTATAAATCGGTTTTAAATAATTTTATTAATTTTTTAAATTCAATCAAAGAATTTGTGTCTTTGGGGGGGGCTGCAGCCCCAAAGCCCCCCCCCTGGCTGCGCCAGTGTTGTTATGAACCCTAGAACGAAAGTATTTCGAAAATTTGTATACAGAGATCAGTCTATTTGTTCACTGAGGTAGGTATGTATGTGAATTTCATTCCTCACAGCTTCATAGATATTGAATTCCCAAACTATTCAAAATGAATAGCAAATTCATTCAAATATTCAAGAAACCAAATTTACATGAATGCTTTCGGCTGATATTTCTTCACTCTAAATATTTTATATATTACAACCGTAACCTGCATGGATCGGATCGGACTTCCATAGGAATCTCGGACCCAATTAAATGGGGGTTTCTACAGAAAAATTGAGGTCATGGACCTACAATACCTCTGCTTCAAGAAACTTTTTTCGTTCGAAGTTTCGCAGAAAAGATCAAGGAAGTCGCTTAATACGCTGAAATTAAGGATCACCGGTACAATGAAATGTGGAGAAAGGCTTGCCACAAAAAAAAAACATCGTTTCGTCCAATCTGCAATCAAACGGTCGTAACTGTTTTGTGTTCCTATTCCCTGGGTTCCCATAATGGTTACCAGGGTTGGTCAATAACATCACTTCCTGGAATCAACAGTAGCAGTATGTTGCCATCGAAAGTGGTCAATAGCTTGTTTGACACACTTCGATAGGGCGATCTAGAATATAAGCCCATGATGTAAGTGGTATTTTCTTTTTTACGTTTCATTAAATGGCGTCTTCTCTTTTTATCGCTCCGTTCAAAGGCTTCAAAAGGAAAATCTTCAATTAATTGAATTTAAATGTCACTCGACAACAGAGGAATGAAAGATTAGATTGGATTAGAGGTAGACATTCATTCTCAATTTCCCCCACAGCGGCCATTTAATATTTCGAGCTGATTATTTTTTAGTAGATATTCACAGTTTACGTTTTGGTTAGTGAAGAATCCTATAATCGAAGGAAAAAAATCGAGACAAGCACTGACGTGAAGTCAAAAACTTTTGCGCACTTGTTTCTGTGTACCAAACCGGCCTTCGGTGTTCATTATTAGTGTAACAAATAATGTTATAATTTTTTTTATAAGCTTCAAAAGATGGAATCACTTAATTATATTGAATATATAAGAACAATCAGCATGAAATCGTCCGTTCCACCGTGTTTCACGAGAAATGGAGTTCCTTTTCCTTCAACTTCGAAAATCACCGATTTGCCTGATTCGATCGATTCGAGTGTAATGAAAGAGTTGCAACATCTCAACTAATTGAATTTTTCAATATTCAGCTACTGCATCAAATCGCTCGTTTCACGAGAAATGGAGTAACTTTTTCTTCAACTTCCAATATCTTCGATTTGGCTGATTCGATCGATTCAAGTGTAGTGAAAAAGTTAATTCATCTTTACTGAATGAATTTTTCAATATTCACCTAATGCAAGAAATAGGCCGTTTCACGAGAAATAGAGTGACTTTTCCTTCAACTTCCAATATCTTCGAATTGGCTGATTCGATCGATTCAAATGTAGTGAAAAAGTTGATACATCTCAACTGAATGAATTCTTCAATATTCACCTAATGCAAGAAATAGGCCGTTTCACGAGAAATTGAGTAACTTTTCCTTCAACTTCCAATATCTTCGATTTGGCTGATTCGATCGATTCAAGTGTAGTGAAAAAGTTGATACATCTCAACTGAATGAATTTTTCAATATTCACCTGATGCAAGAAATCGGCCGTTCGCGAGAAATGGAATAACTTTTTTTTCAACTTCCAATATCCCCGATTCGCCTTATTCGATCGATGCAATGAAAAAGTCGATACATCTCAACTAAATGAAGTTTTCAATATTAACCTAATGCATGAAATCGTCCGTCAGAGAAACCAATTTTATTTTCACGTTGGATAGCTAGAAAGCTGAATTATCACATAACTCATTTTATCAATGCTCTATATGTTCAGGGCCTGATCTAGGAGGGCAAATCAATTGCCTAGGGCGGTAAAAATTAGGGGCGCAAAATTGAGGGCGGTTGCCTCCCATTTTAGATGATCGCTTTTGGAATATGACATAAGCTAAAGAATTACAATAATACATTATACGTGAATGAGATTGGCCTGGAAAAAGTATCAAAAATACGGTAATAATTTGATCTCAACTTTTGGAACCATGAATATTCAAAGTACGGAATGAAAATGCAACAAGAGAAATATGGTCCAATTACTATTATAAGTGCCACACTCTGATCATAAATATTACAGTCGGCATGCGATTCCCTGCACGGCCCTTACACGAGTTTTTTATACTACTCTCATCGAGCTTGCTCTGAAGGGCAGTTTCTTTGATGATAGTTCATAATGATCGGTTTTTTGTGATATTTCAAAAACTATTCTTATTTTCAATTCACCAATCAAAATTTTGAGCATCGAGAGAAGGGGGTGCGACACTTAGAAACACACATAAGAACAATTTTAAATGAACTTCCTCCAGCATATTTTATTATTTTATATTGGGAAATATTGTATTTTATTTATATGTTATTTTTGGTTCGAAGAAAATTGCATCTAAGGTCATTGCATCATTGAGCGCTCGTACTACTTACACGAGGGCTATATCATTTCGTCACGATGTCTGTATTTATCGAATTTTGAGCTGAAAATGTGCCGTAAGCACGATAACTTTCGAACGGAACACCCTAGAGACTTGAAATTTTCAGTGTGGGTTCAGTTCCCAAATGCCTCGCTTGAGTTCGTTGATGGGCCAAATTTCACCAGGGGTTCCGTAAATATGGTCGTTCAAAGTTTTGTTCTCCTGATTACTTGAAAACTACAGATTTGATCGAGATGAAATTTTGCACTCAAATGGAGATTGAGGTGTTCAAGGTACATATGAAATTTTGTCCAGATCGCATGATCAGAAGCATAGAAATCATAGAAAATTGTAACTTTTGAACGAAAACGCCTAGGGACTAGGGACCTAGTGAATCTCGAATGTCGTGATCACGTTAATCTATGAGAAAAATTATACCAGGGGTTCCGTAAATATGGTCGTTTGAAGTTTAGTTTTCTTGATAATTTCAAAACTACAGATTCGATCGTGACGAAATTTTGTATACTAATGGAGAATGATATATTCAAGCGACATTTCTCCAGATCGCATAACCAGAACCATAGAAAATCATAACTTTCGAACGGAAAGGCCTAAGGACTTGAAATTTTCAGGATAGGTGTGAATTTATAATGTCGCGTTCACGTTCATCAATGAGCAGAATTATACTAGGGGTTCCGTAAATACGGTCGTTCGAAATTTTGTTTTCTCGATAATTTCGAAACTACGGATTCGATGGAGATAAAATTTTGTATTTTAATCGAGAATGATATATTGCAGCAACATTTTGTCCAGATCGCATGACCAGAACCATAGAAAACATAAAAAATTATAACTTCCGAATGAAACGGCCTAGGAACTTTTCAGGGTAGGTATGGATCGCAAATGTCGCGGTCACGTTTATCAACGAGCAAAATTAGACCAGCGGTTCCGTAAATATGGCCGTTCAAAATATTTTTTTCCTGATAATTTCGGAACTACTGATTGGATTGGAATGAAATTTCACACCTAGCTGAAGGATGATGTATTCAAACTACGTGCGAAATTTTGTCCAGATCGCATCACCAAGTCCATAGATACCGTAGAAAATTCTAGCGAATTATCGAAAAAAATTTGTCAGCTGAAGCACTGACATGAAGTCTGGAGTTTCGCCTAAGTTTGAGAATTTTTTTGACAGCTGTCGAAAATTCCTCCAATTGATTTATAAAACTAGAAATTGTGAATCTACCTACAAGGTGGATGTACGAGCGCTCAAAAGCTCCTGACTTCACGGCAGTGCTTTTATAATTTTTTTCTGATTAAATGTTCCTTCGTTTATGTTTTATTCTAAAAATTTTATTATTCTTGGAAAAATCTTCCTTCCACCGATTTCCTCCCCAAATCTACCGATTTTGCGCAGTTCTTTCCACCAATATTGAGTGTACGTGTCGAGATTCGAATGCTACCTTTAGATCTCGCAGTCTCAAACTTTCGAAGTTTCTTTTTCGGTTTTTTCCTTCTCCTGAAACTCTTTCTTGTAGGTACATTCACCTATACCACTGAAAGCTCCTGGGTCAATGGAAGGAGTTTGTGCTCCTTTTCTGGCAAGTGTGATAGCTTCTTCCTATCCTTCAATTCCCGAGTGACCAGGAACCCAGACTAAACAGACCTTGTTATTATTGCCTATTTCGTTGAGTATTTCGTGGTTCAGTAAACCCTTAATTATAAAAGATTGTAGTCCAATGTACTGGTGAATACTAATCAAATATGTATTTTCATCGAGTATCGGCCACATCAATTCAATAACTGGGTATTATTATGAACGCCGTAATGACATTCAAGTGAGAATGCTAATCAGTAGTTATGAAACTGTAGATTGAGATTAGGATAAGTTCAATCTTTGTCTTAGTTTGGTTTTGAACTATATGGAACAATATTCTATAGAATAAAACTATCAAGCTATCAATGTATTTTGCACTAATTAATGATTAACGTTTTTTTTTTCAGATTGCCAATGGATCGAATAGAAATTCGAAGGAAAATATGAAGATAATCCTTCATCTTACCACACTAATCTACCTCTTAACAATAGCAGCCAGTAGATCAACGGTATCCAAAGAAAGTTCCTATGAAATGAAATATGACTATGTAATGAATAATACAGCAGAAAAAGTATTTTATGATGAGGCATATAAGGTCATAGCATCACCTAATCCACAGATCATCAACGCTATCAGGTGTAAAATAAGAGAAATTGGTGCGTGGATGATCAAAAAGGAGAATGAGGGTACATTTATAGGTAAGTATCGAGAAAAAAGTACTAAAGAACTCATGGCTTGATAAATAATAGTTCAATAGTGGAATAAAAATTACGAAAAGCACTGCCGTGAAGGCAGGAGCTTTTGAGCGCTCGTACATGCACCTGGTAGGTAGATTCGCATTTTTCAGTTTTAGAAATCAAGAAGGAATTTTCGACAGCTGTCAAAAAAATTCTGAAACTTAGGCGAAACTTCAGACTTCATGTCAGTGCTTCAGCTGATCAATTTTTTTTCGATAATTCGCTTGAATTTTCTACAGTATCTATGGTCTTGGTGATGCGATCTGGACAAAATTTTGCACGTAGTTTGAATACATTATTTCTCAGCTAGGTGCATAATTTCATTCCAATCCGATCAGAACTTTCGAAACTATCAGGAAAAAAATATTTTGAACGGCGATATTTACGGAACCCCTAGTGTAATTTTGCTCATTGATGAACGTGACCGCGATATTCGCGATCCAAACCCACCCTGAAAATTTCAAGTTCTTAGGCCTTTCCGTTCAAAAGTTACAATTTTCTATGGTTTCTATGGTTCTGGTGATGCGAGCTGAACAAAATTTTGCATGTAGCTTGAACACTTAATTTTCCATTAGAGTGCAAAATTTCATCTCGATCGAATTTGTAGTTTCAAAGAAATCAGGAAAACAAAATTTCGAGCGGCCATATTTACGAACCCTTCGGCGAATTTTGCCCAATAACGAACTTAACCGCGGTATTCGAGATTCGAACCTACCCTGAAAATTTCAAGTTTCTAGGACATTCCGTTCAAGAGTTATCGTGTATACGGCCGGACGGCCGGACGGACGGACAGACTCGAATTTTTCGACGGATTCGTCATCAGTGAGTCTAACATAGTCGTTTGAGACTATTTTCGGCTCAAAATTCGAAAAATACAGACATCGTGACGAAATGATATAGCCCTCGTGTAAGTAGTACGAGCGCTCAAAAAGAAGAATACCCAATTTTATTTAGCTAATTCCATCAATTTGAGAACAAGCTGATAAAATACCCGACAAAAATTGCCCTTAACCATGACTGTGTTGACGTGCAGGGGATGCCCTCAAGGAGGGGTACTACTTACTCCGTCTGTAGAGCCTGGTCATGGATCGTCTTCTGGAAAGGCTTACGGCGGTTGGTTTTAGCGCACAGGCATATGCCGACGATATAGTTAGAGGCAAGCATGAGGGCTCAATAAGCAGCCGAATGCAACTCGCCCTATGCATCATTGAGAAGTGGTTTGAGGAAGAAGGACTCAATGTCAATCACAAGGACAACACTGATTCCGCTCACTAGAAGAAGGAATCTTAACCTCAGAGCTCCGGTCCTAAACGGCCAGGCTCTGAACTTCTCCAGTGAGTGCAAATATCTAGGTGTTATCCTAGACAGCAAACTCACCAGGAAGAAACACAAGAAACATACTTTCCAGAGCCACGGTGGCCATGTGGGCCTGCAAAAGACCCTTCGGAAAGACATGGGGAATGAAACCGGAAATGGTACTGTTGTTATACACAGCTGCAGTTCGCCCCATTGTCAACTATGTGTCCTGGCATGGTGGAACCGAAGAGCTCACCACACGCAGCCGGTTGCAGAAATTTCAACGGCTTGCCTGTATTGGTGTAGGTGGTCGGGAGCTATGCATACAAACTCCTTCAGCAGCGTGAGATCATACTTGATATGCCTCCTTTATATTTGCATGTGAGGAAATGAAGCCTGGTAGAAGCAATAAGAACTCAATGGGAATCTCCTATCTGGTAACTGGGTTGGACATATGAGGATATAATACTGAATCAATTAGGATCAAAGCACTTGGCAAAACCATCGGATGTGATGCCCACTATCTTCCATTTCCATTTTTGCAAGAAGTTATAATCATAACCTTTTTTTATGAATACGGCCCAGTAGCTGTTTGCAACTGCGCTCAAGAGCGTCTTAAAATGAAGCTCAAAGGGACGCATATCTACATAACTTAGGACAGCAAAGCCACGCTGAGGTCCCTGGAATCACACAGCCAGCTATCTCTGCTGACCTGGGAATGCCGTAATACCACTGGTAACTGGCCAGGTGCAATAAAGTGACTCCTATTGCAGTAAATGAAAGAACCGATGAACTTGCGAAAAGATCATCAAGGTTAACACCTGCTGGACTTGAGCCTTTCTGTGGGCTTGGAAAAGACCAATATAAGGCAGTGGTCCAAAAATGGGAGTTAGATAAAACAATAACCCTCTGGAGAACACTTCTGTATTTGCTCGGGCGAAGAAATTTTTAATACATTCACCGACCTATGCCAGAAAGCTCCTGAAGCTGCCTCGAGCTGAGCTTCAGGTCACTGTCGGTACAAATACCTTTTGTACCGCATGGGAAAGTCGGCATATGAGATTTTCAGGCTTTATGGTTCAAGAGCAGAAACACCTGAACACATGGTATGCAAATGTCCATAGTTGGCTGGCTTAAGAACCACTCATATGGGGAAGCCAGTCCGGAATACTCGCGAGGTAACAGCCACGGCTCCTGAGGATGTCGACGGTTTTATCAACACTATTAACGGCTTGATTGGGTTTGTATGAATGAGTAGGGTAGAGAACAAAAGATCCATGTGTCCGTAGTTCCTGGAAGGCTAACCGAACCATAACGACCCTAGTTCAAATAATAACGTCATGCCCTTAACCACTCGAGCTGATCCATTTACTCCCGAGGAATCTCAACTGATACTACCTGTTCATTCATAGAGCCCCTGAAGTATATGGGGCTAAGTTTCACAGTCTTCTATCCCTAATGCCGCAGACGCGTTCACTCAATCCGAAAATGACCTCAACCTTTTTGTTTCGCACTTCCTTTCACGAGCTATCATAGATTTTTTCCTAATCCGGACTCTGAAAATTCTCGACCGAACATAAGAAAGGTATTTTCCTACCATGGACTACTACCTCAATTTAGTCTCCAAACTGAAAACCGAACCTACAATTCTGTACCTATCGTGGTGCCTTCCCGACTTTCAACTACTGCCCTAACCCGTGTCCCCGACTCGCGAACAACTGACTCCTCCCTAGTTCTCGATTTACGAACAACTGACTCTAACTCTTTCAGAGTCCCCCAAAGGTGAACTTTTTTCCCCTTCAAAAACCTAATTCCTGAATCGACATTTTTCGTAGTGCCTCTCACTTGGCTTGGGGACACCCACGCTCTTAAATTCTTTCTCCGAAATCTGCCTGTTTAGCCACAACCTCCGTCACAAAGTGATCGATTGATGAATGTCTCGCCTATACTCAATCTGTTATCTTCCGTTTCAGGTGTCAAGTCGATCACCCTTCTCCAAATTAACGACATCCGTTGATTATACAAAGAAATACAATGTATGCCCGAATATACAGACTCTTTTCGGAGAAAGGTAACCGAATTTGAGATCAAATATTCATATTCCCAAATATTACAATATCGCAGCTATAAAAATGGAAACTTTTCCAAGCGATACCCATAACAAAATATTTGAAAAGCTCTGATGTGAGTTCAGGAACGTCTGTGAGCTTGTTTCTGTGTCAATTATTGGGAATATTCAGATGGCTATATCTACGGGACCCATCGGCGGACTGAACCGGCGCAGTCAGACCTCGAGCGTACCCTGAAAATTTCAAAACTCTAGGCCTCTTCTTTCGAGAGTTGTCGTTGTTAAGTAGAATAGTCACCACCTTCTTAATCTTAATTTCAAGTGCTGTAACTTAAGAGTGTAAGAATTCACATTTTCAACCCGAATAACCTTCCGTATATCACAGCTTCCTGCATACATTTCATATCCCGCAGACTTGTGGAGGAGATAACTAAGAATACAATATTCCTCCAATATTATAACTTAAAGTATTATTTGGATTTCAGGTCGATGCTTTGGGGTCGCCAGACAACTCAGGATCGCAATGCCCATCATAATGGTCAAGCTTGGTGTGATCGTTACCATACTAGTATTCCTAACTATATTTTCTATAAAAACAATTGGGCTTCTCCTTCTGATGTTTATGTTTGGTGCGAGCAGCGCGTTCACAAAACTCGCTCTCTGGAAATCCGAGACGTCTTCCCACCAACAAAAACCACAAAATGTCCATTTCCACATTCATCAAGGAAAACACGGAGAATACAATTTCGGTCCAGCTGCAAGTCCCTGGGATCGAACGTCTTCGGAGAACACGTATAATGGCTTCGTGGAGAGCGATGCAGAATTTCAGGACAAGTTGAACTACTTAGCCAAGTATCAAAAGGGTTTATTCGATACGTAGCTATAGTGCGGAATGGAGTGGCATTTTGAGAATGGAGTTTTCGAACATATGTGAAAAAAAATCTAAACATGTGCATTTAGAGCTTTTCACAATTTCATTGCATTAATGATGAAAGATTGAAGATACCTTGATTTGATTTGAACAACAGTTCTTTTCATAAAAGGCATATAGCAGTATGGAACGTGATTAGCCTAACTGCCATAATTCAACTGAATTCACAAATTCATATTGGGTGGGTCATATATTGGTTTCTTTTCGAAATTGCTGATAAAACTAAGAGTCCAGTTCCAGTTCCTTTGCCGACTTTCGACCACCAATTTCCCTCACGACCAATCTCTTCAACTCACTCCTCTCACTCTGCTAACCAACAACCAATCTCACTTCGGTATCAATTGCCACAATCTGTTAAATAAACGTATGCGGTATTAGCCAACTTGAACGAAAAATCAATCAGACTCCCAGTCAGAAGTTGAAGAGGGATGATTTCCTTATATTGGAAAATCCTATTACACAACTCGAAACTTCCAAAGTTATAATTAGGATAAAATATCTGTACATAACTTTATTTATTCAATAAATTTAGTTCCAATCAAGAGTCTATTATTTCAATCAACATTACAAAGAATATCAGTATTCAATTATGTACCTTCAATCTACTTTCAAGTGTTATAACCAGAAAGCAGAAAAAATTTAATATTCATTTACTAGTAAGCGCGTAGATGATCAACGAATCCAGTAGATTCGTGGAAGTAGGTAGATCAATATAATAAGTAGATGCAGAATTCTGCATTCTGGTGCGCCTTGCATATCCGACCACACCGGAGAACGTAATGGAACAATTGGCGGTCCAAGCATTCTTGGATGCCGCACTGGCACGGTCATTAGAGTTCGAAGCAGCAAGCAGAGATCCAGGTGAAATCCGAATGATTGAGGGAGATTCACAGGAGCCTACAGATGTATGCTGATATGTCCAGAAGACAGCTCTCATTGCCGACGAGCAGAAGAAGAAGTAGCAACACTCTGCCGAACCAGGGCAGTAGATAACAACTGGGATGGCAGCAATATCCAGAAAGACTGCTTGAAGAAGTGCAATCGAAGACCAACATGACAGGAAATTGCAGGTGCCAGCCGTTAAATATAACTGGGCCCAATGGAATTCTTTCTCACTGGACAATGGGGAACTGAAGCGTGTGTTGGAGTCCGAGAATGGTGGTGAAGACCGATGCCAAATAGTGGTACCAAGGATTCGAAGACAGTGAGTGCTTCGGGAAATCCATGACGGGGTCGCTGAAGGACTTCTGGGGGTGAAGAAGCTACGCTGGAAATCACGACCCAGTTCATACCCTCAAACCACCAGAGGATGAGATGACATACCAGAAGTTTATGTCCTTGTATTCAAACGGACAGAAGGTGCTACATGGGGTAACTAGAGATGAGTCAATAGACCTTCTCAAGGTGCCTGCTAATTACAAACTAGCACACTGCGTGACAGAGGATCTACGAATGTTCAGGGGCATGAAAGAAATTTGGTCAACTGCAAACACTGAGAGAGCAGAATCCAAGAGTTGGAAGAGTGGTGCAGTTGAAAAAGGGCCAAAGAAACATCTTCTTCCTAGTTACCAAGGAGTACTCCCAAGGTAAACCGTCTTATGAGGATGTCTGGAAGAGTCTCATCAAGCTATATAAGAGACACTATGGTAGACCAGAATCTGGTGAAGCTAGCCATTCCGAAATTGTCCCGTGGACTCGATAGGCTGGACTGGAGAATCATAAGGAGTATGTTGGAGACAATATTCAAATCCAGCGGCGTCGAAATTCTGGTTTGCTGCAACCATCTTTCAAGACCAAACAAGAAGACCGTGGAGTGTCATTTCCATCGAACTTCGCGATGCAGATATGGGGAGTCATGCAGGTATCGTCACACTCTGAGAATGACATTTCAGGCGAAATGACTTTAAGAAGGGGGCAATTTAACGAACTTAGGCCGGACCTGTCGCGACTCACGAGCCTTCTTGATGCGACCAAGCCATTCTGGACAGACCACGACGTTTCAGACCGTTCGAGAAACTAGGCAGCGGTATATAAATCGACATCGGCCCGGGGCCAGTACAGTACTAGATAGCGTCAAAATAAATTAGATAGTGTAAAGTTTTGCAGTTTTAAATACCGACTATTTTATCTGAACGAGAGTTCAGAACACTTTCAATATACGAACGCGCGGGATCGCAAACTAATCTTAACTATTTTTGGCCAGCGCAGTGATCAATCTAGGAAGGACTCTACATTTCGTAGAAACCACAGGACCTTCTCATCGTACTAGGGGTAATTTATCGGGAAGTCTAAGACAATTAAAACACAATATTTTTAGCACTCAAAATATGAAAATAACAAGTTTATTTCAGAGTGCCAAAAGGTAAAAAAAAAAGCAACCCCAAGGGGAAGAAAAAAAAACAACCTCGCAAGTAAAGAATATTCCTAAACAGAGGCAAATAATAAAATGGTAAATAATTATGAGAATAGTAGAATATATCAAAATCAAGTGGTAAAATATATCAACATCAAGTAATAATGAGAGTGGTAAAATGTATCAAAATCAAGTAATAATGAGAGTATTTAAATATATCAAAATCAGGTAATAATGAGAGTATTAAAATATATCAAAATCAAAAGTCGGTCATAGAGAGCAATGGGGAAATATATCACAATCAAAAATAGATACTACAGAACGAGAAAACCCTTTCTGTAGAATAGATAGCATTAATGGTAAAAGATATCACAAATGGTGGATGCAAAGATCATGTATCGTAAGTGAAAAACTGTTCACTAAATAACAATATATGTACACAGAAAAGGGTTAGATTCAAGAGGGACTTTCCTTCAGAATGATAAGTGCTACGTCCACAACAACAACTTGAACGGTACAAAGGGAAGATTATTCCAGAATTGCATTCTCTATCCCCTTAATGACTAAATAATAAATGAGGTATGGGCAAATAGGGACCGAGACCATCTCGACAGTCTGTAATCTCAGTGAAATAAATTCAGGGAAGCCTGCAAGTTCGAGCAGTGTTAAGTGCTCTACAGGTGGGAAGGTTCAATGCTACTTAGATGCAAAGAGGTACAATTCTTGATATATCTCCCATGGGGGAATCTCTATACCGCGTCATTATGTTTAGCAGGCACTTATCTCTCCAATTAAGTTTCAAGAATCCAACATATTAATGAACCATCTACCAAGTTTCCCAAGTGGGAGAATTGAAATAGTGGTATTGACTGGGAGTACACAAGTACCGGAAATATGAATAAATATCACAAGCACAAATACGTAATAAATATTAAATGGAGAAACAGTACTATATAGACAACAATCACGAATAAATAATGTAAAAAAAAAAGAAATTCAAAATGGACTTACTTGCATACGATTATCAAATAAAATATAATATTATACTCAGACTATCGAAGAACCCTTCGGTTCGTTGGTTTTGCTTCTACCACCGTTCTCTTACCATACCAACAATTATTAGCGTCCTTTTTTTTGTTTTCACGCCCCCGCCATCTTCGACTTTTTTTTCCCTCTCTCCTTGCGCATCGTTCCTTTGATTTTTTTCTTTTTCACGCTGTCAACTACCGCAACCCCTCATGTTGGTCTTAGCTGCCACAACTCTTACCCCGAAGCTTTGTGGGTAATTTTACTCTGCCCTAAACAGCTTATCTGGTTTTTCGGGGGTGGTTCATCTCAGTCGCCCCCTTGAAGCTTCGTGTCACCGATGGGACAGGTGGTGGAAAGGAGCTTCAACATCCCTCTCACCGTTTGGAATATGCCCATCAACATTCATTCAAACTCCCATTTCCACGGATATAATACTCAAGGGGAAGAAGATACTCATGCTCCCCTTATTGCAGACGGGAGGCGGCACAACAGGGATCGACTTACACTTGATGGATGTTGGTTCCATGAAAAATTTAAAAATCTATTATTGTAAAGGACAACTTGAAGTATTACTTATATTTTAAGTAGTTAACAAGGTATTTTTCTCTTTCTCTCTTCCTAGTTTATTAATTTGTATGACAAATCGTGGCAGCTTTGGGCGGTAACAGGAAAATCATTTGATGTTGTTTTACTATCGTAAATTTTAATAGAAAAATAATAATGCGAAATAACACTCTTACTCAGGTCGATAATACAATTTTAAGTTGGCTACGTTGTAGTTCCCTACCCTACTCCTGTCTTGAATGTTGACGAGGTAGTATACGTTTGGATAGGGGATACCATCCACCAGATGGGGTCCAGAATATAAGGGACAGAATTTCGCCGTTTTCTTTGCCCCAGCATCCGAGATGGGTTGGTCCCGTAGTAACACCCAATCACCAACTCGTAACATATCTCCTATGGGACATCGCTTCTTCCTTAACTGGGCTTGGTGTTGGAGGCGTTTTCGAGCCATTGCTTGATACTCTCCTACCGTCCTCAGGATTGGGGGCGGTAGGTGGGAAGCTATTACCGAGTCCAGTGGCAAGTCTTCCATTTTCCCAAAAATTATTTGACATGGGGCCAGACCGGTGCTCAGGTGTGGAGTATTGTTGAATAACCTCTCGATCGCCGGAAGTTGGAGGGCCCAACCCGTATGCGCATTATTGCAATATGTGCGGAATATACGGCCTAGCTCTTTCATCACCCTTTCGCATGGATTCGAGGCTGGGTGGCGGATCGAAGAATAGGTGAAACCAATGCTGTACGTGGACAGAGTCTTCTTCCATACGGTCGCGGTGAACTGGGAGCCATGGTCAGAAAGTACCTTCCGAATAGGTATAATATTGTTGTAATCATGGACAATCTTGAGGGCAGCAATCTTAGCCTGGGCTCGCCGCAAGGGATATAATTTCACATACTTTGAGAAATTGTCGATGACTACAAAAATGTAGGCCACTTTGCTTCGGCTCATGGGCAGCGGTCCATAGAAGTCGACACAGACCAAGTCTCCAGGGTTCACACTGGTGATGGGGTGGGTAGGACCCCGCAGATATTTCCTCGGATACTTATTCCGTTGACAAACATCACAGCTCCTAATGGTCTGATGTATCCGCTTTCTCATTTTCTGGAAAAACAAGCACTGTTGTAAAACGACACACAGCTTATTTGTTCCAAAATGCCCGTACAGTTGGTGGTAGGCGGTCACCAGCTTCTCCACTAGGACGTCAGGAACAACTATCCGAGACGGACATGAAGTATCGGATTGGTACAGTAAGATACGGTCCTGGCTCATCCAGCAAAGTGATAGGTATCTGTGTTGCGCAGCTGTCAGCACGGTGGGGTCTTCAGTGAAGAAATGGTAAATGGGTCCCCAGAACGAACAGCTTGACTGGTGCTTGGCAATCTGGCGCACAGTATCACTAACTTCATTGATATGCTCGGCTTCAAAAAAGTTTACTAAAACCGATCGGTCATTACCTGATACCGCCGGACCACAACCCCCCCTGATGAAGTTTAACCCAGCCACCAAGGGACCTTCCTTCGATATATTGTTAGGCATCAGATCGGGATGATATCTGGAAAGCGTGTCAGCAACAATGTTCTCCTTCCCAGGAACGTACTCCACATCGTAGTCGAACTGGTTCAGAAATAGCGACCAACGGGTTAGCCTTTCATTCAGGAGACGACACTGCTTGAGGAACTTCAGTGCATGATGGTCTGTCCTAATTACCACCTTGTTTCCCAGGATCAATGTCTGGTATTTCTTTAATCCAAAAATTATGGCCAGTAACTCCTTTTCAGTCACCGTATAGTAGAGTTCTGGACCCCGCAACACTCGACTGGCAAATCCTAGGACCAAATGTTCACTATTCTCGTTGAGTTGGTACAGCTCGACACCCAATGCAACACCAGAACTATCACACTGCAGAACGAACGGCCGTTGCCAATGGGGAAATCGAAGCATTACGGTATTGAGGAATAGTCCTTTTAACCTTTCAAAGGCTGCATGTTCCACGTCTTGCCATTCCCATCGGACTTTCTTCTGTAACAAACGAGTCAAAGGATACATCACAGAACTGTAATCGGAAGCGAAGCGGCGGTAATAGTTGCATAATCCTAAAAACCCTCGTAACTGTTTCACATTCTTTGGTGCGGGAAATTTTTGTATGGCTGCGGTCTTGTCAGGGTCGACGCAGACACCGGTGGAAGTTAAGATATGCCCCAGGAAGTGTACTTTTTCGCGGAAAAATTCGGTCTTGTCCAAGTTCAGCGTCATTTGGGCCTCCGAGAATCGGGCGAAAATCTGACGCAAGTATTCCAGATGTTGGTCAAAATCCTGGGCTACAACAAGGAGGTCATCGATATATTTATGAGTGAAGGAACATACCTCGGGTCCTAGGATAACATCCATGGCCCTAGAAAAACTGGCGACGGCTGTCTTGAGGCCGAATGGGAGAACTTGGTATGTATATGTCTTACCATCATACATAAAGGCAGTATATTTGGTACTTTCAGGCTGTAAGGGGATCTGCCAATAGGAGGCCCTCAAGTCTAAAGTGGTAATATATCGACAATCCTGAAATGATTGAAAAATCTCCTCAGGTGGTGTGGGAACGTCATTGTCCGCTATCATCAGGGCATTAATCGGGCGTCGAGACATATTCTTACGGTACCATCCTTTTTTGTCACTACTGTTGTCGGACTGACATATGGGGACGATTCCCTCTTGATAACCCCTAGGTTCAACATTTCTTGTAGCACCTTCTCTACAGCTGGTCTCTTAGCAAAGGGGATCGGGTATGGGCGCCTTACAAACGGTTTGTCAGAGTGAAGGGTAATCTGATGGGAATACTTGTTCGTCCGGCCAGGGTAGGTGTTGAACAAGTGCCGAAACTCCAACAGTAGGTTCAAGAACACCTTCTTCTGGCCACCGTCCAACCTGTCTAAGGTTGCCACCTTCTTCAGCAACTCGTCAATGGGTACAATATGATCGGATAGCTTAATGTTAGATAGTGTCGATTGGTTGTCCACCAGAATACAGCTTGGGATTGTGTTTCCCTCCTCCGGTGGTAGTGGTGGTAGTTCCCCTTGAAAGGGGATTAAGACCGTTCCCTCCGGGCCACCTATTGCGATGTTCCTCTTGTCGAAGTCTAGGATCCCTTGTACACTGGTTAGCCAGTCGCTGCCCAAAATGACCGGACGGACCAACTTAGGGACAACTAGGAAATTATGCTCATGCATAGTCCTAGATGGGGGAATCGTAAACGACAGCCAAACCTGGTGCTGAATCCTAGGGCTCCGGTTACCTAATGCACCCCGAAGATAAGTGTTGGTCACTGGTAAGTACATAACTGCAGAGTCGGCCACCGCAGACAGGCTCGTTTCGCTAATGCAAGACAGTTCACAACCTGAATCCAGTAACGTCAGTAGCGATTGTCCGGAATACTCGATGGTCAAATGGGGTAGGGAACCATAGGATTGTCCTACAGCAAAAAGTGGCTCTGGCTCTGAAATGTTTCCCGTAATCGTAGCTACCAGTGGTTGGGACCTCCGTAAAAAGATAGTAACTGGTGTCGCCCCCACATTTTTGAGCATCTTCACACCCCTGGGATATAAACCGTATAGCTGTTCGATGGGTAGTGGTGCCCCTGTTGTAACGCAGTTGAAGAAAGTGACCACACTCGGCTGGCAGCAACATGAAGATTGTGGTTCTTGGCAGTGGCGACATGGGCATCCAGCAGGTACGAACTGGATCTTTGGAGAAATGGGACTGGTTAATTCACCAGCTTGTTTTAGGGATACCTTTCCCAAAAGTATCCCCACTAAGCGTTTCCCTGGGGCGTGTTGCCGGACTGGTTGGGCCCTCTCGCCCGTGGTGGCGGGTACGGTGGTACTAGAACTCGCCCCCTTTGGTGCGTATCCGAGTGCACCCCTCTTGAAGTCGACGCGCCCCCACCTGACTTATTTTGGTTAATCTCGTCCTGTCTTTCAAAGAAAGCTGCCGCCTGGTCGAGAGTGCCCGATGTCATCATTCCCCACATGGTCTGATATTGGTGAGGATACTGCTTCATGATGGCTCTTAATATCTTATCATCCGGAATAGGGGGCCTAAATAACCGGTACCGGTTGACTTGTCTAAAGAAAAAGCTAGTTAGATTTGTCGTGGGCCCTGGATGGTACCGTTGCATATCCAGCCGGTGCCGTTCTTGCTCTTGTTTTTCCTCTGACCAAAAGGTTGCAAGGAAAGCTCCACGAAAATCTTCATAAACTTGCCACTTATTTTGATGGTAATTTTTCCATTCTTCTACTTCACCGTATAAAAGACTTTTGGCCGTGTTCAACTGCTCTTCATGGGGGGTATGGGCCCTAGTGAAGTATCCCTCGAGGTCTTCTATGAACTTTGTGGGCACAGATCGATAAGAGTGTCGGAATTGTGGTGGCTCTATTACTCGAGGCTGACTGTTTGCCTTCCCGATAACCTGTAAAGCTACCTGCTGCCATTCTGCGCCGCTCAAAGTAGGTATCGTATCTGAAGCCTGCCCGGAGGTTGGAACGGTATTTCTCACACTGGGGGCATGCACAGGGGTATGCTGAGTACCCAAGGTAGGTGACAGGACTGGTGTCTGCAAGTTGCCTGTGGTGGTCGTCGCTGCACCTAGCCTTTCGTGGAGGTCCTGCAAGCTCTGCAGCATCAGCCGGTTAGTCTCAGCCTGTTGTTCCTGAAGTAGACGTTGTCGTCGCAGCTCTGCTCTCAGCTCCTGTATTTCGAATGATTGATTTACATCAGCAATTCCTAAATCGGTCGATTCCATTTTGTCAAATAACCTATACAGAAATTTTTGTCAATTAGATCATTCAGTAACACGTGGTCAAGAAACCAATATTTTATTTCATGCCCTAGACTTCCACTTTTCATTTTCGGAGAGATTCTGGTCATTCGGCACCACTGTAAAGTTTTGCAGTTTTAAATACCGACTATTTTATCTGAACGAGAGTTCAGAACACTTTCAATATACGAACGCGCGGGATCGCAAACTAATCTTAACTATTTTTGGCCAGCGCAGTGATCAATCTAGGAAGGACTCTACATTTCGTAGAAACCACAGGACCTTCTCATCGTACTAGGGGTAATTTATCGGGAAGTCTAAGACAATTAAAACACAATATTTTTAGCACTCAAAATATGAAAATAACAAGTTTATTTCAGAGTGCCAAAAGGTAAAAAAAAAAGCAACCCCAAGGGGAAGAAAAAAAAACAACCTCGCAAGTAAAGAATATTCCTAAACAGAGGCAAATAATAAAATGGTAAATAATTATGAGAATAGTAGAATATATCAAAATCAAGTGGTAAAATATATCAACATCAAGTAATAATGAGAGTGGTAAAATGTATCAAAATCAAGTAATAATGAGAGTATTTAAATATATCAAAATCAGGTAATAATGAGAGTATTAAAATATATCAAAATCAAAAGTCGGTCATAGAGAGCAATGGGGAAATATATCACAATCAAAAATAGATACTACAGAACGAGAAAACCCTTTCTGTAGAATAGATAGCATTAATGGTAAAAGATATCACAAATGGTGGATGCAAAGATCATGTATCGTAAGTGAAAAACTGTTCACTAAATAACAATATATGTACACAGAAAAGGGTTAGATTCAAGAGGGACTTTCCTTCAGAATGATAAGTGCTACGTCCACAACAACAACTTGAACGGTACAAAGGGAAGATTATTCCAGAATTGCATTCTCTATCCCCTTAATGACTAAATAATAAATGAGGTATGGGCAAATAGGGACCGAGACCATCTCGACAGTCTGTAATCTCAGTGAAATAAATTCAGGGAAGCCTGCAAGTTCGAGCAGTGTTAAGTGCTCTACAGGTGGGAAGGTTCAATGCTACTTAGATGCAAAGAGGTACAATTCTTGATATATCTCCCATGGGGGAATCTCTATACCGCGTCATTATGTTTAGCAGGCACTTATCTCTCCAATTAAGTTTCAAGAATCCAACATATTAATGAACCATCTACCAAGTTTCCCAAGTGGGAGAATTGAAATAGTGGTATTGACTGGGAGTACACAAGTACCGGAAATATGAATAAATATCACAAGCACAAATACGTAATAAATATTAAATGGAGAAACAGTACTATATAGACAACAATCACGAATAAATAATGTAAAAAAAAAAGAAATTCAAAATGGACTTACTTGCATACGATTATCAAATAAAATATAATATTATACTCAGACTATCGAAGAACCCTTCGGTTCGTTGGTTTTGCTTCTACCACCGTTCTCTTACCATACCAACAATTATTAGCGTCCTTTTTTTTGTTTTCACGCCCCCGCCATCTTCGACTTTTTTTTCCCTCTCTCCTTGCGCATCGTTCCTTTGATTTTTTTCTTTTTCACGCTGTCAACTACCGCAACCCCTCATGTTGGTCTTAGCTGCCACAACTCTTACCCCGAAGCTTTGTGGGTAATTTTACTCTGCCCTAAACAGCTTATCTGGTTTTTCGGGGGTGGTTCATCTCAATAGTGAGTATATAAATGAGTGTGTTAGTGAACTGTAAATAAATTAATTAAGAAGAATTAGAATTATATTCATTACAACACTTTATATATTTCGAACGTATACGTGCAAATGTCGAACGCATAAAAGGAACAAATATGATAGATAAGGCATGGTGTTTCATCCCAGATCTCCTAACAGAGAGATAACACGATCCAGAGTCGTATTAAGATATTGAAGCCCAAGATTATTTGCCCTTTTTTCAAATTGAATATTTAATATGATCAACTTCCGGCGAAATTATTTCTTTCGACGAGTTCTAGCACCTGTCAAAAAAAAGCCTCAACTTAAAAAACATATATGTATTGTAACGAACTTGAGCCGGACCTGTCGCCTTCTAGAAGCGAATGGAACGACAGCGAGTCTACGACAGAATTCTAGAGGCGTCGGAAAACTTCACGATTGTTCCCTCCCACTATATAAGTCGACATCGGCCCATGACGAGTCAGTACAGAATTGGACTTGCGTGCAGATAAATGATTTAAGTGTTGAAGATATATTAGTAGTGTAGTATTAGTGAATTATAAATAAATTATTTAAGAAGAACTTGGACAAAATTCATTACAGTATATTCATTAAAAATCCCCCTCTGCTATTATCGCTCGTCACCATTTTTGAGCGCTCCTTCTACTTACACGAAGGCTATATCGCATTTCGTCGCGATGTCTGTATGTATTTTTCGAAAATTGAGCCGAAAATGACCTCAGTCGACAAGGTTCGACTCACTGATGACGAATCCGTCGTCCGTCCGTCCGGCAGGCCGTATACACGATAACTGTCGAACGGAAGGACCTAGAAATTTTAAATTTTCAGGTAGGTTCGAATCTCGAATGCCGCGGTTAAGTTCGTTGTTGGTCAAAATTCGACTTGGTGTTCCGTAAATATGGCCGTTCGAAATTTCGTTCTCCTGATTTCTTGGAAACTACTGTTTCGATCGAGGTAAAATTTTGCACTCAGATGGAAAATAACGTGTTCGAACTACAAGCGAAATTTTTTAAGATCGCATGACCAGAACCATAGAAAATTACAACTTTCAAACGGAAAGGTCACGTTCATCAATGAGCAAAATTAGACTAGGGGTTCTGTAAATATGGTCGTTTGAAATTCAGTTTTCTTGATAATTTCAAAACTACGGATTCGATCGTGATGAAACTTTGTATTTAAATAGAGAATGATATATTCAAGCTACATTTTGTCCTACTCGCATGACCATCAG
Organism: Aphidecta obliterata; assembly: GCA_963966015.1. NCBI lineage: Eukaryota > Metazoa > Arthropoda > Insecta > Coleoptera > Coccinellidae > Aphidecta > Aphidecta obliterata. Next base: position 29,631,476 of record OZ014427.1, on the reverse strand, counting down.
AACCATAGAAAATTATAACTTTCGAACGGAAAGGCCTAGGGACTTGAAATTTTCAGGATAGGTGTGGAGCTCGAATGTTCCGTATATGAATTATACCAGGGGTTCTGTAAATATGGCCGTTCAGAAGATAAATTCCCGGATAATTTCGGAGCTACAGTTGGAATGAAATTTTGCACGAGCGCTCAAAAGCTCCTGACTTCACGGCAGTGCTTTTCATAATTTTTGAGCGCTCGTAATACTTACACGAGGGCTATATCATTTCGTCACGATGTCTGTATTTTTCGAATTTTGAGCCGAAAATGGTCTCAAACGACTATGTTCGACTCACTGATGACGAATCCGTCGGAAAATTCGAGTCGGTCCGTCCGTCCGGCCGTATACACGATAACTCTCGAACGGAATGTCCTAGAAACTTGAAATTTTCAGGCTAGGTTCAAATCTCGAATCCCGCGGTTAAGTTCGTTATCGGGCAATATGCACCCAGGGGTTCCGTAAATATGGCCGCTCGAATTTTTGTTTTCCTTTGAAACTACAGATTCGATCGAGATGAAATTTTGCACTCTAATGGAAAATGAAGTGTTCAAGCTACATGCAAAATTTTGTTCAGCTCGCATCACCAGAACCATAGAAACCGAAGAAAATTGTAACTTTTGAACGGAAACGCCTAGGGACTTGAAATTTTCAGGATAGGTGTGGATCTCGATTGTCGTATTCCTTTTCATCTATGAGCAAAATTTTACTAGGGGTTCCGTAAATATGGTCGTATGAAATTTAGTTTTCTTGATAATTTCAAAACCACAGATTCGATCGTGACGAAATTTTGTATACTTATGGAGAATGATATATTCAAGCTACATTTCTCTAGATCGCATGACCAGAACCATAGAAACCATAGAAAATCATAACTTTCGAACGGAAAGGCCTAGGGGCTTGAAATTTTCAGGATAGATCTGAAATGTTCACGTTTATCACTGAGCAGAATTATACTAGGCGTTCCGTAAGTACGGTCGTTTGAAATTTTGTTTTCTCGATAATTTCGAAACTACGGATTCGATCGATATGAAATGTTGTATTTCAAACGAGAATGACATATTGAAGCAACATTTTGTCCAGATCACATGACCAGAACCATAGAAACCATAGAAAATTATGACTTCCGAAGGAAGAGGCCTAGGAACTTGGAATTTTCAGGGTGGGTTTGAATCGCGAATTTCACGGTTACGTTCATCAATGAGCAAAATTAGAGTAGGGGTTCCGTAAATATGGCCGTTCGAAATATTATGTTCCTGATAATTTCGAAACTACCGATTTGATTGGAATGAAATTTCGCACCTAGCTGAGGAATAATGTATTCAAACTACGTGCGAAATTTTGTCTGGATCGCATCACCAAGGCCATAGATACCGTAGAAAATTTTAGCGAATTATCGAAAAAAAAATGGGTCACCTGAAGCACTGACTTGAAGTCTGGATTATCGCCTCAGTTTGAAAATTTGTTTGACAGCTGTCAAAAATTTCCTCTATTGGTTTCCAAAACTGGAAAATGCGAATCTACCTACAAGGTGCATGTACGAGCGCTCAAAAGCTCCTGCCTTCACGGCAGTGCTTTTCGTAATTTTTTTAACTAGCATTCGAAACGGTAAATCCCTGATGCGATGGTAAATCGCATCTATGTATGTACAGAGATAACCATGGTTATTGCTATGTATTGGTTACACCATTTTCAATTTTTATTGTGTATTGCATTCATTTTAAACCTAAGCTTGTTTATGTTGACTTGTTCATTTTTGAATTATTTTTCATTCGTTTTCATCGAAATATTCGAGATTTTCCAAATGAAAGTTGAAAAAAGCAATATTTCAGCAATAGAATCATCCAAACTTATATATATATATATATATATCGGACATTTTGTTATTTATATAAATATTACTAGCAGACTCGGCCACGCGTTGCTGTAGCTAAGGTTAACGTCTCATCATATTGTAGTAAACTATTCAAGCCAGTGGAATTATTATTAACCCTACCCTAACCTTGATTTTTTAAAAGTTATTTCCCAGTTCTTAAATATGTAGTTCCAAATTTCTTCAGTTTTGGGAAAGACCCAGAAACTTGGCATCACCCCTCGCACTTATCGCTATTGTCGATAGATTGGTGTAGTGGGGACGCGATCTCCTGTCGCCGATTTGAGACGCGTGTTGCCGCGTGAATAATTATCAGTCTTTGTCATAAATAATGAACAAATAATTTGCAATAAAAAATATTGCAACTATAAATCGAGATATAAACTATCCTAACTTATAAGTTGGATCAAACTGCGCATTGTGTGCAAAATTTGATCAAAATCGGTTCAGTATTATAGGAGTTCATCCCGGACAAACAACGTGACACGTAATTTTTATATATAAAGATATTTTCAAACCTGGATTATAACACCTGCAAACAGAAATGTGAATTTATAAAAACCTGTGCCCTGGAAAGATTTGTATATACAAGGATAGGCGTTACAACTCAATAATATAAAATAAGTATTTAATTACAAAATAAGATGTACAAAAATAAATAATACACTATAAGGCACCTATAAAATACAAATATCAGTATCAAAATTATAAAATTTCATATACAAGTTCAGTCCCAAAGGAATCATATGGATATAGTAAATATTTGATTATTTGAAAAAATAAATTTCTATTTCAACACCATCTATATATTTTTCTCGAAACTTATCATGGAAAAAGACTGATTAATCTTTTATGCTATTCAGTAATTAAAGTCTTTACAAATAAACTGATAGTAAAATGGCACTTCAGACCATATGAAATAATACGATGATACAATATTAAACTGATTGTTAGATACCTAAGCATACCTAATTTCATGATCGTAGACAAACAGTAGCAGACATGAATGTGAATGACGTTTACTTTCTCAAATATTAACACAGCCTTTGTTTTGTCATCTCTGACAACATAACATATCCTAGATTTAAACGTCATATTAAGGGCAGGCAAGTGCCCTAAAAACTTCAACTCAAAGCATGAAAAGAAACAAATTGGAAAATGGCTAGCAGCATTCTGATACACGAATTTTTCCACAGCTGATATTTTCCCCAAGTCAAACAGTTATAAAAAGCAACTGAACTTATTCAATAATTGAAATGAGGACACAACCACCTGCCAGTGGTGACTGGTAGCAGCCTGATTGAGCAGGCCTGTTAACATCATCATTTGTTGTAACTGCAATGTAAATTATTAACCTTGGAATTCAACCTATAAATCCTCGAAGTTGCAATAAAGAGCCAAATAACGTAGATTTGAATCTTGCTAATAAAATACTGCGTTTTCTTTTGTAATTTTTTTTGGCGAATATGTGCATCCGTACTCATTTCATTTATTTTCAGGTCAACTATCAATAACATCAAAAATAGGTCTATAATAAATTCCGTCATTTATGTTTCATTTAAAATTAGCTGTTAAGAGTTTAAAATTTTTTCAATCAGTATTCTTTCTAATATCACATTTGTTTCAATTCTTCTTAAGTTTCGAATAACACCTCAAATTATTGAATAGCATGTACACCCATCAATGAGATACACCACCAAAATGCTAATTTTCCTAGCAAACTCAACAGAATGAAGAGCCTTTCTGATTATTTCTTCCTGAAGTAAATCTTATCCAAAATATTGAATTGAATGAATGAGATAACGACCCGCAATTTGGACAGATCTCCAACTAACAGGAGCCTGTCCATCCTGGACAGGAAAGATATTCTTGCTAGAATTATTATCTAACAATTTTTTCAAAACGTCAAATAAAATAGACAATTTCTGATTCAATTTGGATTTGTTTAGATTTTGATGGTATATCCCCCATTAGAATAGAATACAGGTGTCTAGTTAGTAATGAGTCATACTTATGGGAGTGTTAGGTTGTCAGGTAGAAACCTCACCATATTTGTGTTACTGGACTTTTTAGAAAAAATGTAAAATTGCTTTATTGTTCACATATTTTGAACATTATTATCGGAACTCCCATTTTATTTTTTAAATGGAAATATTTTGGAACTGTGGCTATCTATTCTCCGCCAAAATTACATTGGGTTGTTCCAAAAATGATTTTTGATATATAGTAGGTCATGGTGCAACCAAACACCCTCACAGTTACGAGTTGATACTTACATGCAACCCAATATTACCCATTCAGTCAAAATAGAATCACAACTTTGTTTCATGCCTAAACTGCCGCCTCAACGGTCTCACAACCGCTGGAGGGGGATTACAATCACTCTCTTCATCTGCTGAGTCAACATCACCATCACTACTGTTCGTAGAGGCAACAGTCTGTACAGGTCTACTCAACCTCTGTCTACGATAATATTTAAATTCTCTTGGCAAGGTATACGACCTTGGTAGAGATAACTGACTCTCCAAGTCCGAAGGAGCATGAGGACCTGGCATTTCCATTACCTCGGGTTCATTCACGGCACAATCACAATACAAATATCTGGGAGCCAGCAAAAGCTCAGGCGTTCTGCATCTGGGTGCCCTGGGAGGTGGTCTCCTATTAAGATTCACTCCATAACTGACCAAGTTATTCAAAGATGCTAAACTAAGGAGCTGGGGCTCCACATGCTTTTTCTCATGAGGTATCGGTTGACGATCATCCAGATCTACACCTTCTGGACCTACCAATTTACCCTGTTTTATTTCTTCTTCTATTATTTTGAGTTCGGCAAGCTGTTTTTGTTTCTTTTCTTGAAGTTTTTGATGAATATTCACTCTGGAGCCTGGAACGAAATAAATGACAATGAATCAAAGTAGGTATGTAATATAATAGCATTTTCAATATATCCATCAACATTGAAGTTTGCAAGTTTTAAACAAAAAAAAAATGACCCGCCTAGAGCAAAGAAGGGTAATATTCGATCAAACATTTTTACATCAAATAATGAATAGACGTTTTGATTTTCTCCCTATCAAATAATTTTTTTTCAATTTTCTTATTTTTACAGGTCATTGTAGGGAACGTTTTTATGTCCCCAAAGTACATCTTTATTTTATAACTCCACTTTTTTGAGAATCATGCGGTTTTATGATTGGCACATTTGTTATATCTGGTATTTCTGGGTTGAATGGCCACTCCGAAAATAAGAATTTGGGACCTCAAAACAATCAAAAATTTCCTATGAAAGTTTGCTCACAAAAGCTTGGTTTAGGATATATCGACTTATTAAGTTACAGAGAAATTTTAATCGCCTGGGATCCTTGGTTTTGGATATACAGGGTAATTTTCGGATATTGAGTGAAATTTCAAAGTTCAATAAACCATGAACCAATCTCCTGACACATTTCAAATTTCGCAATCTTTTCAACAGCTTTCATTTACAATTTCTTGAATCAAAGATTGAATTATGTGGTCGATACTTGGTGAAAATCCATAGTTTACTTAGTATTCACTAATTAACTAAGCCTACGATTTGTACTACTTAAGAGTTTTGCAAAACCGCGTCACGTGTTTCACCATCACCATGGCTTCTTCAGGTGAGATATACTAAACTTATTGTTGCACTTGCTTGGAATATATAAATGTACATACGTTAACCTGAGGTAGAGCTACCCTAGACGAGTCCAAAAACCTATATAATGATAGGTCTAATCAACTTCATAGCCAAGATACAGGGTGATTTATGTATTCGCCAATATTTTCAATTGCTTATAACTTTTGAACCATCAAGTATAATCAATCGATATTTATTTCAACACCCTGTATGACGGAATATTGGAATTTGATAGAAATATTCGGAAAAAGCAGCAAATTTTCGATGTAAATTAGTAAATTTCAGTGTCCCGCACGACATTCGACCCATCCAAATTTTTGTCGAAGATCTAATTCGAAAGTGAGGGTATTCTCCTACAACGTATCGAAGTTGCCCGCAATAAGATCCGTAATGATCCGAAGATTATCAAAAAGGCTATAAGACATAATTTGAAAAGAGTAAAAATATGCATCAGGCAAAACGGTGGCACTTTTGAGCAAATTTTATGATTTCTTTCAAATCTTTCACTTGTTTACTAATTTTTTTCATTCAAAACTGTTGATCATTTCAAATAAATTATTCAAAATCCATATTTTTCTGAAACATTCTTGAAATTTTTTATTAGAATATGAAAAAAAAATTACGAAAAGCACTGCCGTGAAGTCAGAAGCTTTTGAACGCTCGTACATCCACCTTGTAGGTAGATTCGCATTTTCCAGTTTTAGAAATCAACTGAAGGAATTTTCGACAGCTGTCAAAAAAATTCTCAAACTTAGGCGAAACTCCAGACTTCATGTCAGTGCTTCAGCTGACCAACTTTTTTTTTCGATAATTCGCTATAATTTTCTACGGTATCTATGGTCTTGGTGATGCGATCTGGACAAAATTTCGCACGTAGTTTGAATACATTATTCCTCAGCTAGGCGCAAAATTTCATTCCAATCCAATCAGTAGTTTCGAAACTATCAGGAAAAAAATATTTTGAACGGCCATATTTACGGAACCCCTGGTCTTATTTTGCTCATTGATGAACGTGACCGCGATATTCGCGATCCAAACCCACCCTGAAAATTTCAAGTTCCTAGGCCTTTCCGTTCAAAAGTTACAATTTTCTGTGGTTTCTATGGTTCTGGTCATGCGATCTGGACAAAATGTTGCTTTAATATATCATTCTCGATTAAAATACAAAATTTATCTCGATCGGATCCGTAGTTTCGAAATTATCGAGAAAACAAAATTTCAAACGACCGTATTAACAGAACCTCTAGTATAATTCTGCTCATTAATAAACGTGAACGCGAAATTTCAGATCCACACCTATCCTGAAAATTTCAAGTCCTTAGGCCTTTCCGTTCGAAAGTTATGATTTTCTATGGTTTCTATGGTTCTGGTCATGTGATCCGGAGAAATGTAGCTTGAATATATCATTCTCCATTAGTATACGAAACTTTATCACGATCGAATCTGTAGTTTTGAAATTATCGAGAAAACTAAATTGCAAACGACCATATTTACGGAACCCCTAGTATAATTCTGTTCATTGATAAACGTGAACGCGACATTTCAGATCCACACCTATCCTGAAGTCCCTAGGCGTTTCCGTTCAAAAGTTACAATTTTCTATGGTTTCTATGGTTCTGGTCATGCGATCCTGACAAAATTCCATATATAGCTTGAACACCTCATTCTCCATTTGAGTACAAAATTTCATCTCGATCAAATCTGTAGTTTTCAAGTAATCAGGGGAACAAAACTTTGAACGGCCATATTTACGGAACTCCTGGTGGAATTTGGCCCATTAACGAACTTAACCGAGGCATTCGGAAACTGAACCCACACTGAAAATTTCAAGTCTCTAGGTTGTTCCGTTCGAGGGTTATCGTGCTTACGGCCGGACGGACGGACATACTCGAATTTTCCGACGGATTCGTCATCAGTGAGTCGAACATAGTCGATTGAGACCATTTTCGGCTCAAAATTCGAAAAATACAGACATCGTAACGAAATGATATAGCCCTCGTGTAAGTAGTACGAGCGCTCAAAAAAAAACGAATTTTCCATCAGTCCAACAGACAATTTTTCGGATTCAATGTCAAAGTAAGTGGAATTTCACTATGGAATGAGATCTTTCGACAAAAATTTGGGGGGTCGAATGTCGTGCGGGACACTGAAATGTACTGATTCACATCGAAAATTTTCAGCTTTTTCCGAATATTTCAATCAAATTCCAATATTCCGTCGGCTTGCAAAAAGTCCCATATTTTTCTAATAAGGATCTGGATTTCAATGACGAATTAACTCGTTCATGGAAGTGTGTTTTACGTTCCAAATTTCAATTGATTATACTGTTGGTTCAGAAGTTATTAGTTATTGAAAATATAGACGAATACACAAATCACCCTGTATCTCGGCTATGAAGATGATTAGACCTACCACATTTAGGTTTTTTGGACTCATCTAGGGTAGCTCTACCTCAGGTTAACGTATGTACATTTACCAATAAAACACCCTGTATACACAATTCCTAAAGAGTAGGCGAAGACCCTATATCTCTAATCTCTGTATCATTAGTTTCTCGTTAACATGTCATTACGATTGAACAAATTCAACAAAGGAGAATTGTTCAACTCTATCTAGTTGTTGAGCAAACTAGATGAACCTTTTTGTATATTGATTTCCATGATTTCCAAAATATTGTGTTTTATACTTTCACTTTTCATATGCAGAATTTCATAATCATGCGTAAAGCAATGCCCTGCAGTCAATGAGTGTTCTGCGAAATTTGAATTTGTTTTTCGTTGACAAAAGAACTTCTATGTTCCTTAATTATTTTCTCAAAGGTTGTACCAGTTTGACCGATATAGAAACACAAGCACCTTTATGAGCGAGGAAGTTGATTCAACAAAAAAAATTACTAAGCACGGTAACTTTCGAACGGAACGACCTAGAGACTTGAAATTTCCAGGGTAGGTTCGAATCTCGAATGCCGCGGTTAAGTTCGTTATTGGGCAAAATTCGACCTTGATAATTTCAAACTACGGATTTGATCGTGACGAAATTTTCTATTTCAATGGAGAACTACTTTTTTTCCAGATCGCATAACCAGAACCATTTCAAATTACAGCGAATTATTTAATGAAAAATCCTTATGTTCCTGTAACAGCTGATTCGGCATAATTGATAATTGTAATAGGTTTCTAAAACTGGAAAATGCGAATCTACCTACAAGGTGGATGAACGAGCGCTCAAAAGCTCCTGACTTTACAGCAGTGCTAATGTGGTGTTGAGATACTTTTGTTTACAATTGAATTTCAGCATATACGGGGTGCAAGATTGAAAGGAAGATTTATTCCTAAACTTCGACACACCCTGTGGATAAAAGGAACAGCAGCAACGAATGCCAAATGGAATCGGACTGAAGTACCATCCCTTCTGGTCGTTTTGTTCTTTTAATCATGTATTTATCTCTATTATTACGGAAATTACAGTGTTTCGAAACTGAGCTGATACTTTGGAAGCCCAATGAAAACAACAGGTTTTTCCTAAAACTAAATTATTTTGATAGCGGGTATGACCTCTCCTCGCCCTAATAACATCCCACATACGATTAGGCATACTTCTAATTAAATTCACTATTGTTTCTTGTGGGATGTTTCGCCACTCTTTCTTTACTGCAACACAAAGCTCCGTGATCGACGCTGGAAAAGGCTCGTAGTACTCTTCATTTTAGTTCATTCCACAAATTCTCAATGGGGTTTAGGTCAGGTACATGGTGGCCACACCATAACTCAAAAGTCGACTGCTGCAATGTAGTATGTGACAATTCTCGAAGAATATGTACTTTTTGTAAGTTTGTTCGAAAGTTTCCCCCCAGGCAGAAATAATAAAGATAAACACACGATTAAAAAAACAAAAAAAACCAAAAAAGATGGGACTTCATTTTGACTCCTTTTGCCATTCGTTGCTGCGGCTCCTTGTATCCACAGGGTGTCTCAAAGTTGAAAGAAAAATCTTCTTATCAATCTTGCACCTCGTATATACTGAAATTAAAATGTGGACAAAAATATCTTAGTATAACATTATTATCGAAGGTTCAACCTAAAATTTAAAAAAAAGGACATCAATATCCGACTAGAGGCTCACGAGATATCCATGTTTGAAATTGTGTCAAATTTAAGGTTGGCCGATCTCATTGCTCCCAAGTGTAAGTTAAATACCAACTGAGTGGTTTTGGAAGTTATTGACATTGTATCGGAAATTATTTGCATGTGATATTAAGAAAGCAATTCCGAACATGGAATTAGTGACTAATTTAGGGTTTCTTAGGTTCCATTTAACATTCCCACATCCAATGTCAAAACTGAATATTCTTTGATTGTTTTATTTCTTAGGTTAATTACTTTCAATATTTAAAACCTAAGTCTTAAGCCCAATTCAGCATTGATATATTGAAGAAAGGTTGTACGATAGTTTCAAAAATTTGAAAATATCTATCGCATTGAGTTGAAAGAGCACCGGTGGATTTAATGATTTGTGTAAGTTGCTATGAAAAAACAAATTTGAACTTACCAACACTGCTACCTTCATTTTCACTAGAAGAAGGTAATGGTCTTCTCCAAAATGGTACTGCCATTGGGGATAACACTGGTGGTGGTACAAAAGTAGTCGGTTTTTTCTTTTTCCGATATAAAGCAGCTGCTGCAGGATTACTAAAACGACAATTGAACACACCTGGTGGAGCTGCAGGCTTTTCAAGTAACCGTTTCACATGAAAGAATTTGTAATACATCAACATGAAAATTATGCCTACTAAGAAAAGAACTATTGTAAGTATTGGAACAAGCTCCCAATAAGGAGGTTTATTGTACCATACAGCTGCTAACCATGCACTTACTAAAAGGCAATTCTCAAAAAACATAATCACATAAAAGATGGTCATTGTTCTTCCATGTGGTTTTTCTTGTAGATTAATGTATGCCAAAATATAAATGGCAGCAATTAAGGCACACAGGCCAAGTTTACTTCCCCTCTGTCCATGAAATGGACTTTTAGGAGACAACAACCATAAAAACATACAAGCCCAATGTAGAGAAAGTACCAAGAATATCCATGATTGGTAGCTTGCTGCATAAGCTGCAAGAGCAAGAGATCTAGCTGTCACAGTTCCTCCTCTCCATAACAGTTGTGATACCACCCCAAACCATGTCAGCACAAGTCTATCCACACACTGAACATGTTTACTGAATGATGCTAATGACCAGCAAATCGAAAATAATGACAGCGATGCCGATACTGTCAGTAAATCAGACGGTAGTCCTCCTTCATTGGTTGGCAATAAGCTCAATTGTAGAAGCAACATAGGAGCTGCCTGAATAAAACCATGAATTAATCTTAATATACACAGATCTCTCACTTCCCTCTTAACACTACTTAATTGAACAGGTACTAAAAGACGTGAATATCTCCACAAAACTCCAAGTTGTGAGAAATGAAGCACTATCACAAAACATCTTGCCCAGCCATTTGGTTTCTTGTTCAAATACCAATATAAAGAGAGCATTTGCGTTATTATTGCCGTTAGTATACAAGATACAAGAGCTGTGATGAATAAATTCGTTAGGTTTCGTTTGTATAACTCTGATATGACAAGTACATCGAATACAAAGTCGCAGAAATATGCAGCTAAGGATACTATATTGAAGAGAAGATCACATAATGGCAAAAATTCTGCCATGACTCAGTCCCACTGTTCACATTCTGAAAAAACATTGTTTACTTATATTTTATTATTCAATAAAAGTAGAAGATAACTTACTTGTTAGGAATACTTAAATGGGCGAGTGCCCAAATTCCTAACCTCCTTTCATATCTTAAGTTAATTATGGATTTCTTCAGTTTCTCATTTGATCAAATATCTTTGAAATGTGTTTCTTATATTTTTTACCATTATTCGATTTTATTCGAAGATTTTTTCCAATTTCTTATTTCTCAAAATTGTTTCAGCGATAATTTTATAATAGTGTTTCAAATTATTTCATCAGGAACGACCACCACGTTAGCACGTTACATATTGACGTTGACATTCCATAGCTTTGGAATTCGTTTGGATTGTTTGGAATTCCAATATTTGTTAGGGGAAAACTGTGCTGTAGTCTGTAGCTGAACGTAGAAAAAATTTAAATTAAAATATTCAAACGTAAGATTAGATTATATGTATTTCTTAAATATGTTTGAATTTTAGATCATCAAAATATTCATAAAAAGAAAACTTGAGTCGGTAAAATTAGAATTAAATTTTGACGTTTTATTAACACTGCTGTGTGTGTGTACTGCCAAGACGAGTTATTTGAAAACAACATAGCATACAACATAAAACATAACGGCATTCCACATTCCTTTTCAATTTCATTGAAAAGATTTTTTATAATAAATATAAATAAGAAAACGATATGGTTAGTTAACGTGACAGATAAGAAGGATCTTTATTTCAAACCTTATTTCTATAAAAATGGATTTTAAAACTCTTTTGAGGAATAAAGTGAATAAAATAAAAGGTAAAACGCATTTTTCGAATTTATCTTATGGTTATTGCTCATAAACGAAGTAATATTCCAGATGAAAACACCTTACCTTCCAATGATGCTCAAATTAAACTTGAAGAAGCATATTTCGAAAAATACCTGGAGGAATTTGGCATCAAATGTAATGATGATACGTTAAAAATTCCGCGGTTTTATAGAAGAATTCCTAGTGATAATGAACCACTACGTCAACATCTTCGGGAAGAAAGTGCATCTCATCTTTTGAAGAGACGAAGCCAGCAGCTCCTAGATAACAATGAATTGAAGGAGCTTTGGTTACTTTTAGATCAGAACCAAAGTTTTCCTGAGGAACAGCTTCTAACATATTCAGATTTCAAAAAAATTGCTTCCTTGGCTAATACTAAAGTACAACCATATTTTACTTCGAGTGTATTTGCTAAATTGCAACAAGGAGACACTCAAGGAAGAATTTTCACGATGTCTTTATTCAATTATGTGATGAGAAAGGTTTGGCTAGAACAAACAAGAATTGGTCTCTGTTTATATGATACTTCTGGTCAAGGTTTTCTAACTGAAATGGACTTGGAGAATTATATAACCGATTTGTTACCTACAGTACCCCAACTAGAAGGATTAGAGAAATCATTCCATAGCTTTTACGTTTGTACTGCTGTAAGAAAGTTTCTTTTCTTTTTAGACACTGTTGGTTCAGGACGTGTCAGAATACTTGATATATTATCATGTTCTTTTTTGGACGATTTGCTTGAATTAAGAGATGAGAATCTGAGTAAGGAATCCTTAGAGCAAAATTGGTTTAGTGCATCATCAGCATTGAGAATATATGGACATTACTTGAATTTAGATAGAAACCACAATGGAATGCTGAGCAAATCTGAACTAGCAAGTTATGGATCGGGAACCTTAACCCAACCATTTTTAGATCATGTTTTTCAAACATGTCTCACATATGGGGGTGAAATGGATTATAAAACTTATCTTGACTTAGTTTTAGCCCTAGAGAATCGTTCTGAGCCGCAAGCAATATCGTATCTATTTCGAATTATCGATTTAAGAGAGCAGAAATACCTAGATGCATTCACATTAAATTATTTCTTCAGAGCTATTCAAGATCAAATGAAGGCACATGGAGCTGAGCCAGTTTCATTTGAAGATGTGAAAGATGAGCTCTTTGATATGGTAAGGCCAAAAGACCCTGAGAGAATCACTCTCGAAGATTTGCTTGCGTGTGGGCAAGGAGATACCTTCCTTAGCATTTTGATTGAGTTTCATGGCTTTTGGGCTTATGAAAATCGTGAGGCTGTTACTGCCGAACCTTCACAGGACTGAGATGGTTTATATGTTGAAAATATATTTTTTGAAATTGGGGTATTTTGTTTTCCTTGAATACGAATTCCCGTTCACTCGCCCCATTCCAATTGCCTCTTGAAATTGAATCGGCATTTAGGATGAAAATATTTTATTTTTACAACTATATGAAGAGATTTGTAACCACATTATGATTCACATAGGTTTTTTGACATACCTTTGGGGGTCTACCAGTTCACCTACTCAAAAAAAATTCGAAATTCTTTACAAAAAAAAAAATTTCCGAAAATATATATATACTATTTGAAAATAACACAATTGATCATTCAAAAGAAAGTTCATAAATTTCATAATTATTGCTTCGTTCGTAGCTTTCAACAAATATTATGGTTATCAAAATGCAAGCATCAGTGTCATCATTTTTAATTACCATTGATCAACTGTATCATTGAATGGAGCCTCGCCTGGTTGGGAACTTTAGATTGTTGCTCTCAACTCATCATTGTGGGTTATACATAATCATCGATGGGAATATTGCCAAGGGAGACAGCTATCGTCGACGTAACTCCATTACCTCAATTGGGACTGTTCTCATTGGCTCTACTTCAGCGTGGGAAAACACCTCACCTTCCAATGATGCTCAAATTAAACTCGCAGAAGAATGATTCGCTGAATACCTGGAGGAATTTGGCATCAAATGTAATGATGAAACGTTAAAAATTACGCGGTTTTATAGACGAATTCCTAGTGATAATGAACCACTACGTCAACATCTTCGCGAAGAAAGTGCATCTCATCTTTTGAAGAGACGAAGCCAGCATTTGAAGGAACTTTGGCTACTTTTAGATCAGAACCAAAGTTTTCCTGAGGAACAGCTTTTAACATATTCAGATTTCAAAAAAATTGCTTCCTTGGCCAATACTAAAGTACAACCATATTTTACTTCGAGTGTATTTGCTAAATTACAACAAGGAGACACTCAAGGAAGAATTTTCACAATGTCTCTATTCAATTATGTGATGAGAAAGGTTTGGCTAGAACAAACAAGAATTGGTCTCTGCTTATATGATACTTCTGGTCAAGGTTTTCTAACTGAAATGGACTTGGAGAATTATATAACCGATTTGTTACCTACAGCACCCCAACTAGAAGGATAAGAGAAATCATTCGATAGCTTTTACGTTTGTACTGCTGTTAGAAAGTTTCTATTCTCTTCTGTTGGTTCAGGACGTGTTAGAATACTTGATATATTGTCATGTTCGATTTTAGACGATTTGCTTGAATTAAGAGATGAGAATCTGAGTGAGAAATCCTTAGAGCAAAATTGGTTTAGTGCATCATCAGCATTGAGAATATATGGACATTTCTTGAATTAAAATAGAAACCACAATGGAATGCTGAGCAAATCTGAACTAGCAAGTTATGGATCGGGAACCTTAACTCAACCATTTTTAGATCATGTTTTTCAAACATGTCTCACATATGGTGGTGAAATGGATTATAAAACTCATCCTGACTTAGTTCTAGCCTTGGAGAATCGTTCCGAGCCGCAAGCAATATCGTTTCTATTTCGAATTACGATTTAAGAGAGTAGAAATACCTAGATGCATTCACATTAAATTATTTCTTCAGAGCTATTCAGGATCAAATGAAGGCACATGGAGCTGAGCCAGTTTAATTTGAAGATGTTAAAGATGAGCTCTTCGATATGGTAAGGCCAAAAGACCCCGAGAGAATCACTCTTGAAGATTTGCTTTCGTGTGGGCAGATACCTTCCTTAGCTTTTTGATTGAGTTTCATGGCTTTTGGGCTTATGAAAATCGTAAGGCTGTTACTGCTGAATCTTCACAGGACTGAGATGGTTAATATGATGAAAATATATTTTTTGAAATCGGGGTATTTTGTTTTCATTGAATACGAGTTCCTGTACACTCGACCCATTCTAATTGCCTCCTGAAATTGAATCGACATTTAGGATGAAAATATTTCATTTTTACAACTATATGAAGAGATTTGTAACCACAATATGATTCACAAGGGTTTTTTGGGGGTCTACCAATTCACGAGATTCATTACAAAAAAAAATATTTTCCGGAGGAAACTATTTGAAAATCCCACAATTTATCATTCAAAATAAAGTTCATGAATTTCATAATTATTGCTTCGTTGTAGCCTTCAGCAAATATTATGGTTATCAAAATGTAACATCATTTTTAATTATCATTGATCAACTGTATCATGGAATAGAGCCTCATCTGGTTCAGGAGTAACTGTATATTGTTCGTACTCTTCACTCATCATTATCAGTTATACATAATCCTCAATGGGATTATTGCCCAAGGAGACAGCTATCGTCTACGTAACTCTATTAGTCATTCAATGGGGACTGTTCTCATTGGCTCTCCTCCAGCGTGGAAAAAGGGATTGTTTTCTGGAATAAACCCCCACGGAGGGAACATTGGGCATAGTGTTCGGGACAAGAACCACCTAGTTTTATTCCTAAGAAGTACCTCACATCATCACCAATTAAGGTAAAGGAGTTATTAGTGCAGAATTTTACTTATATGAGAGAACTTTCCCCCCTGTAGAGGGGGGATTGTATTCAACGTTAGTTAATGTTCCTAACTGTTCAACTATCGCAGTTCATAAGATACGTGTTTAATACTTCATCATGTTCATTCGATTCTTGTTTATTCTTTGTATTCAGGTTCAATACTTCATCCTGCTTATTATTCTTAGTCATGTTTAATAACTAATCATTCTTGTTCACTATCATTCAATATTCATTAATTGTTTATATTCTTTATTAATGTTGAATGCGTTATCATTCTTAGTCACTACTAATTACTTGTTTATATTCTTTATTCATTCTCATTTGTTCGTATCCACAAGATACTAATTTGCTTTTCGTAGTGAGTTAAGTCTATTCAATATTATTTCAATGATTCCTAAGTGACACTGTGTATAACATTCTCACACGAGTATATGCCATTATCAACAGTAAATTCTAGAGAACTTCTTGTACTATTAACGATAATAATTGTTTGATCACCAACGTTTCTAATCATATCTGGGTTTATGCAATACTCTTTGAATAATACTAGTCGAATAACTCTATACTGCAGGTAATCGTTGTAGCTTTCAGCTGATATTACGGTTATCTAGAGACAGCTTCAGAGTCGTCATTATGTTCATCATTTTTAATTATCATTGATCAACTGTATCATGGAATAGAGCCTCACCTGGTTGAGAACTTCACATTGTTCATACTCATAACTTATCATTATAGGTTATCAATAATCCTGGATGGGATTAATTCGCAGGGAGACAACTATCGTAGACGCACCGTTAACTAATCTCTCTCCCACTTATTACTTTCCACAGCTAGGTATCATCATTATCATACTTTTATTTATTCTTCAAGGGGACTCATCTTATTGGCTCTCCTCCATCATGGGAGAAGGGACTGTTTCCATTGGATATCACCCCAACGTGCTTCGAAGGAGACGGTTCTCTTTAGCCCTCTCCTCACCGCTGGACATCACCGTCTAATGTCTTGTTTCCTGACAGGTTCCTCACATCACGGGAAACTCAAATCATCACCAATTAAGGTCAAGGAGTTATTAGTGCAGCATTTAACTTACTCAACCATCTTTAAACAACATATGAGAGAAATCTCAACAGTCACCCTATTGCTATTCATTGTACAGAACGGGTTTTCTCGCAGGTTTTTCCCGATGCTTATTATTTGACCTGAATTTCGGGAACCTTCCCCAACAGCACCAATAAACTTGTTATTTTCCTGTTTTGGGTGCTTAAAATATGTGTTTTGAATTTCCTATCTTCCCGACAATCTCTTCTATTGAATCAAGCGTAATTTGGGTTGCATACACAACGTGGAGTCCTTAAACCACTATACGATCACGATCTTGGCCAAAGATTATCTAGAGTAGTATCTTCAGGTTAAAAAGAACTCCTTTAAGGTAGAGTTTTTTTTATTTGAGGTTTTCAACAGAATACTGATACTGAAATATCGGTAATAGTTTTACCGCATAAAAGTACAACATAAACGCCCGAAACGGTCCATAATCCATCCCACTTGAGTTAACGTCCTGGGTCCTGGGCGTGAGCGTCGTGGCCCGTGGGCGCTTAGTGGAACGCACTATAATATTCAATAGTCAAACCATAGATAACAGAATGTTTGCTTTCCGTTATTTTTGTTGTCAGATCGAAATAACCTCAATTAATTCATAACATAACATCGTTCTTCAACTTATGGGATAGTGAATTATTTTCGAAATGGAGATTTATATTATTTATACACAAATGATGAAATAATGTTGATAAACAAATTAAGTCTCTTAGTTATTATATTTTAGATTTTCCAGTAGGACTTCCTTATTCAATCATGGATGTTGATTTATTGAGACCTGGAACTGTTCCAATCGCTCCTGATACTATACTTTGGTTTGAATTCCTGTTGAATCCCCAATTATTACTAGAGCACCTAATAAAATCAAATCCAGGTTCGTGAGTTGATCATTATAATGAAGTCAAATGAAAATCATTGTTTTTTTGCAGATCCTTCCCCAATTGAACTCATTACTAAATTCTTTGATGTCATCAACGATAGCATGAAAATACAAAATGAAGCAGAAAATGGTGAAACAAATATAATCACTGCAGTGGATATACCAGTTGAAAAAAGAAAGTATTCAAATAAAAATATTGCATTGAAGCTATTATCTTTAAAAATTGTAGCGTTCATGAAATGGGACCTAAGTATGATTATCTTTCTTTGATTATTCTTTTGCTATCCTTAGTTTTTAGGTCAAATTAGATTGTTACCATTCAAAACACAAATGGCATTGATCCAAGATCTTTTATATTTCTCCAATGACGGAACATTCGTGGAAATCCCTCTCGTGGATAGTAAATGGAGTAATATTCAACATTTATTTGCTTTGTTGATGTACCATAGATGGATGCTGAATGTTACCATGAACAGAATCACTACAAATTGGCAACTCAAAGTGGGGTATGTATTTTTTTTCAAATAAATTTTGATGACCAGCATCTCAAATGGGCTTTAATTGTATTATAGGAGTGTCGACATTTCCCCAAGCGAAGAGACAGTTATTTGTACACTAGAAAATGTAAATAATACCATAAAATTCCTAGAACACTGCATGGAATGGGATAATATTCCACCTATGCCAAAATTCGAATGTTTTCAATTACCAACTGAAATAAACGAAAATATGAATTTTGATTGGTCAAAATCTGAGATCATATCAAGAGAAGAGCTAGTAGCACAAATCTGCTATGAACTTGGAACATATTTCTTCTACAGGGAAGAATATAAATTGGCTACAGAAAGATTCCAAAGATGTTCGGAATCCTTCAAAGCAATTAGAAGTTTAAACGGATTTTTGAATTTTGATAAGGAAATTCTAGAAGTTTACCTGAAAGCTTGTTGTGGACCATTTGATCCTTTCAACAGTTCAATTGTTAATAATTACATGGTGAGTATTTGGCTGTTTCCTCTTGAGATGAATAAATCCTGAAAATGTATACTTTCATAGTTATAATTACTCTCAAAAATTATTTGGCTAGAATTTTAGAAAAGATTTGAGTCATAGCTGAATAACTATTTCTTTCAAAAAATTCTGATTGAATTGGCTGATACTCGATGAAAATCCATAATTAAACTTAATGGAATAATATGATTTTCACTGCATAGGGTTAAATTCCACGTCACGTGTTTGGCTGCATCTTCAGTTATAAAAGCTGTCGACTATGAAAAATATAACTCATATCCAATTTCTTCAGAATTCAACCAAGAGTTTGATTTGCAAGAAATACTTATTTTCATAAATAATTTCGACTTACTGTAACGTTCAAAAGTCAGAGTTGATCTTGACCAATTATCGAGGTTTGTTTATAAAAACTTTATATGCATTTCATTTTAGGGAATAACAAGCATCCTACAAAAAGACAATGTTAAAAGAGAGATACCATTGACTTACAGAATAAACTTAGAATTGGACATACAGGGAGCAATGTCTAGTGGCAGTTTTTATGTTGTCAAAGACCTTCTTCCCCAAATCAAAGCTCTCAACTTAGTTAGATGTATATTGGATAGGAAACCTATTCATCAGTATCATATTACCCTTAGCAAAAATCCCGATACATTCATTTGGGTAAGTTATATTGTATATATAGGAAAGAACTAGACTATATGAGCATACAAAGACTAAGCTTAATTTGTTTTTGAGAGCATTCCTGGCTAAAAATTTGAAAACTACTGACATTTTTGCAAAATTATAACGCTCTTATTCATAGAGAGCAAAAATATGGCCACTATCCAGAGCTGTTTTTGAATACCAAAAAATCACTCGATACTTTTTGTTATTCAAGTTTTTTTTAAAGATGATGTTTCTCTCTACTAGGCTACTCAATCGACATGGAAGAATTTTCCAGATATCGATAAGGGTGAAATTAAGCGATTCCTTATTAATTACATAATAAAAAATGAAGGAACTCCTATTTTATCGCTTATCGAATCGAATCCTCTATTGTGTAATTTATTTGATGTAAATGATGTGAAATATATGAAAAGTTTCGAAGAAGAACTGGATATACCTTCGATTTTGTTAGAGGAAAGCAATGGACTTGAAGAATATAAGAAGAAAATGGACATTTGTGGTATGTTATTAAGATAATCCAGTAGATTTCAACCTCGCTTATGTTAGTAAAATTTCATTTATTACTTCTGAAGCAAAATAAACCTTCGTAACGACTTCATCAATTATATTGAGCATCCATAACCCGAAATAAATTGAATATTTAATTTACTTGGTAGCAATCAGAATGATACGATTCAGAAGAGAAAACGAGATATACCTAGTACATTTTCAACATCTCCCTAGAATATAATTTTTTTCAGGAAAACGTGAAATCAAACTATTGGAACAACAGTTAATCACCACTTATGATCCTCATGTAGTGAGAGAAATACTTACAATGACTTCTTTAAATAACATTCGTATATCAGTTTGGCATATCAATCCTCTTTGGGAACTACCTATCCCTTTACAAAGTGTACTGCAATCTCTCCCAAGAGGTAAGTAAGTTCTGACAATATTATTATCAAGTGTCATAGAAAGCGCAACCCCCAGATTTATTTATTGTATTTTTGAAGATCTCCTTTCCATGGCGAGGTATGAGGTATTGTTGTAACATTCCTCCGTCGCAAATTTAGGTGGTGAATATCAGTGCGAAATTTTATTTCATTTTATAAATATGATGGAGTTCTAAATTTTGGAATGGAGTAATATGATCCCTTCTCCTTTCGAGTTTTATCCAACCAGGCCTAGGTATACAAAGCATTAAGACTCTCCGCGATGCCCTCTGGAACAAAAATTTCACGAGCCGCCACTGGTTGTAATAACGCCTATATCAAAGTGTTAGATTTCTACCACAGTGGATACTGATACGCACCTAAAACGTCCGAATTCGTGATCTCGTATATATGAGAGCACAGTGACTATAATAAAAAGCTGCGAACATACAATACAGGGTGTTTCATTGGTAAACGTACATACGTTAACCTGAGGTAGAGCTACCTAAGACGAGTCCAAAAAACCTATATATGATAGGTCTTATCAACTTCATAGCCAAGATACAGGGTGATTTGAGTATTTGCCAATATTTCCAATTGCTTATAACTTTTGAACCATCCAGTATAATCAATTGATATGTGGAACGTAAAACACACTTCCATGGGTGAATCGATTCATCTTTGAATTGATCAGAAAATCCAGGTCCGTATCAGAAAAATTTGGCCCTTTTCGCAGGCTAAGATTCAACACCCTGTATGAAGGAATATTGGAATTTTATTAAAATTTGGAAAGAGCAGAAAATTTTCGATGGGCATCATTAGATTTCAGTGTCCCGCACGACGTTTGACCCATCAAAATTTTTGTCTGAAGATTTAATTCGATAGTAAAATTCCACTCACTTCACAATAATGTCGTACATTGGGATTGAATCCGAAAAATTTTGTGTTAGACTGATGAAATATTTGTATTTTTTTCATATTCTGATGAATAATTTCAAGAATTTTTCAGAAAAATATTGATTTTGCATAATTTATTCAAAATGATCAATGGTGAAAAAATAACTAAACAAATGAGTAAACAAGACTGCATGTGGATTTTGTTTAGCCCATCGATGCAAATTCCTCAAATTGAAGACTCCATCACACGGAAATATGGCTCTTCATGGGCGGAAGAAAATCCACACACAGTCAGACACATGAAATCCCAAATTTTCAATTAATGTATGAAGTGGAGTTTATAATGATCGATTGATTTGGCCTCACATTCTGCCAAGACGTCTTACTGGTGATATTTATTTGAATTTCCTTCGAAATCATCTGCCTGTACTACTTGACGGTACGAACATTGCAAGAATGTATTTCCATAATGGGGCTCCCTCCATTTTAGAGCTTTTGTTAGGAACTTCCTGGATCAGAACTTTCCAAATATGTGGATAGGCAGAGGTGGACCGCAAGCATGGCCCCCTAGATCACCAGATTTCAATCCTATCGATTATTTCGTTCAGGGTTATTTGAAATCTTCAGTATAAGCGTCTGAGATTGAAAGTGAGCAACGAATCGAAGTTGCCTTCAATAAGATCCGTAGTGATCCAGAAATGATCAAAAAGGCTATAAGAAGTGATTTGAAAAGAGCAAGAATGTACATCGAGCAAAGCAGTGGCACTTTTGAGCAACTTTTATGAGTTCTTTCCAATGTTTCACTTATTTACTCATTTGTTTATTTATCAACTGACTGTTGATCATTTTGCATGACTCAATCAAAATCCATATTTTTCTGATAACTTCTTGAAATTATTCATTAGAATATGAAAAAAAATACAAATATTTCATCAGTCCAACCAAAATTTTTTTGAATTAAATCTCAATGTACGACATTATTCTGAAGTAAGTGAAATTTCACTATCGAATTGAATCTTCAGCCAAAATGTTTGATGGGTCAAACGTCGTGCGGGACACTGAAAGCTACTGATGCCCATCGGAAATTTTCTACTCTTTCCGAATATTCTAATCAAATTCCAATATTCCTTCATACAGGGGGTTGAATCTCAGCTTGCGAAAAGTGCCAAATTTTTCTGATACGGACCTGGATTTTCTGATCAATTCAAAGATGAATTGATTCATCCATGGAAGTGTGTTATACGTTTCAAGTATCAATCGATTATACTGGAAGGTTCAAAAGTTATAAGCAATTGAAAATATTGATGAATACATAAATCACCCTGTATCTCGGCTATGAAGTTGATTAGACCTATCACATATAGGTTTTTTGGACTCGTCTAGGCTAGCTCTACCTCAGGTTTACGTATGTACAGTTACCAATGAAACACCCTGTATAACACAAATAATTGAAGTTGGGGAACTTTGGCTGAAAACGAAACAGCAAAAACAGAATTTTTGTAGAATGAGTTGTATAGAAATTCAGCTTTCTAGCTGTTCTACGTGATCTGGTGTTGAGAAATTTGATAATAATTCAGTGATTTCATCTCTTCAAGAGCATGGATTTGTGTCAGAAGGGTTATAAAATGAAAACAAATATAGTACCCCTTGTAGGTTTTGCATTTTCTGTGGCACTTGATATAATTATTTATTTACACCTTGGTGGTCCATATTTTCACTGCTCCTGAGATGTGAGAGATGTTTAATCCCGACTCTCCTAGATCTCTGTGAGATCCTCATAAGCTCAGAGCTTATGGGCGTTAGGAGATCCCCAACGTATAACATTTCTTTTTAAGGTTTTCTGCAAGATTTTGCGTACCTCATGTTGGCTAAATCTAAAGAACAGATGTCGGCCTCTAACTGGGATTTATCTTTGAAGCTGATTCGTACACTGGAGAAAGAACTACAAATGAACAGTGGCGGCAACATAGCCAAGTTAGGACAGATGATAAAATGGGAGATTTTACTGATTCAGATTGTCCAATTGTTACATGAATGGCCGAAAAGCACAATAGGTATAATAAACTTATAATTGAAAAATAATAATGAATAAATGTATGGTCAAATTCTGCTTGTGAAAATGTAGGATAAATAAATACATGAGAATCTCCATCGACAGTTAATTACTTTTACAGACAAGAATACACTGGCTGCTGCATGTGAAAATTGCTTGCAAAGTAATGAAACGGTGCTGCCTCGTACAGAAATAGCTGAATATTGTGTTATTTGTTTGTTGAATCTTGGAAAATGGGAATTTTTGATGAACTTTGACAAACGAAGATCTTCTTCAGAAATTGCTTCAGCACTGGCATTCACCTGTCAGGAATGGGTGAAATTCAAAATGAAAGAAGAACAAGACATCAGAAGAGGCATCGACCTAAAGAAAATGCCACCACCACAACTTCCAAAGATTCTCTGGGAGATAGGTGTGTAACATTTTTGCATATCTAGCGTTTTCGAGAGTGGGCAAAATACTTTGGTTTTTCAAACTGTGTAATTTTTGCACTTTTTCTCTTATTATTCAGCTTTTCAAAAACTTCAACAAATGTTGGAATATGTACTAACAATTCAGTTGAAATTGTTCTTTATTCTCAGTAATGTGTTTTGAACTCGTCTTTGTGCCCACTGTTGATTATCTTTGTCTTCTGGGAGTATTCATCTTTGTAATTGTACAATATTTTTGATTTTCAGTGCTACCAACCTTCACTTCACAAACAAAACGTGGAAATCAGGTCAGTTCTTACCAAGATCCACAACTAACGAACTTAAGAGCTAGTGTTTCATCTTTTTTCGCAAATCTAAGGGATCCCACAGCTTTTTCAGTGCTAATATCTATGCTGACACGTTTCTATAATGTTTTACGCGATATGTCCAAGGCTGATCAACAAATAATTGTTGAGGGAGTGGATTGGTGGCCTTCCAGTGTGAATAAGTGAGTTTGATTTTTTTTTTTAATTATAATTTGTATTACACATAAGGACAACTGCCCTTATTCTGGCAGTCCTAGGTCTCTCTATGAGTAGCCCAGAAGCTCAGAGCTTGTGCGAGTTAGGTTCCTAAAAGATTGAAGAAACGGGTTCTTATGCAAAGATAAATAATGCATGATTCAACACAACCTCCCACAATACTTTCTCAATTGCTAACGGTTTTATTTTTTTCACAGTCCACAACCTTATAATGTCAAAACAGTGTCTGAACTGTTACCACAAATCACACTGAAGGCGTTGAAATATTATCCAAACAATGTCAAGTGGTTGAGACTGATGGGAGACGTAAATTTAGGTGAGACTTTCACGGAATTTATAAGGAAACCTGGGGGCCTCATTTAATTATGTCGCCCCGGCCACCAGAAAGATATGTTTTTGGTCTACTGTTTCCACTATGAATTTAATTTTTTTTTTCAGTGAAGGATCATTATCAAATAGCACTGAAGTATTATCTGCAGTCTCTCTTAATTCAAACAGAATATTTCAACATACCTGTTCCCCATGACGACGACCTCTACCTAAGACTAATCCAGTGCTCTACCGCTTTGAACTGCTTCACTCAAGCAGCAGTTCTTTATCAGTTCCTCGAAAAACCAAATTACAAACAGGCATTCTACTACTTGAGAGAATCGAAAATGGGAAATGATGCAGTGGATGCATATTATCATTGTTTTTGGGATTTGAACGTTTTGGAGTACCTAATTCATCTACATAATCAAAGGGGAGAATTTCAGAGGAAAAAATGTGCTATTCAAGTTATGGGTTTATTAGAGATAAACTCAAGTAATAATGAAGAGATACAAAGGGAAGCTAGTAATTCAAGAAAAGCTACGTTCTTAAGAGCCTTGTGTAAGCAATATGTTTTCAATTAAATAATAGTTATTTGTTTCGGTTCGAATGGTTTGTATACCTGTGTTTAGTTTGAAAGGACACTACTGCCACTTCTTAAACAAAATTTTCAAATTTAGCTATGATTGACACCATTCAGCTGACTTATCATACATCTTTTATCAATATTCAAAGAATATTTTAATGAAGAGTTATTTAGTAATAAAGAATCACTAACCGTATTACTGTTATAACTTATAATTAAATGTATGTAGAGACTATGTAAAATAAAGTTAAAAATACAAGATTTCATAGAAATTCATTCATTGTTGCTATAAATCCTACTACATGCCATTTTATATTGATTCAGTTTTTCCTATACAATAAACCTTTCAAATTTTTCGAAGAAAAGTAAATTCAAACACACCCCTGGCATTTTCATCTAATGTAGAATCTAAAAATCGTATGAAAAACGCTGAAAATATTACACATTTCAGAAATGCAAATTGATGTAAGTTGAATGTATAACAATGGCTTCAACAGTTTTAGCCACTTTAAAAGCATGACTATTAATTAACATTTGAAAATCAATAATCATTCTTTTAAAGAAGACTTCGAAATTTTGCATACGGAATATAGAAGTAGAAAATTGAGCCTTGAGATAAATAAACAAAAATCGTCTGTTTTCTCATTAAACGATCAAGTAGACTTGAACAATTCACCATTATTGAATCTTTTTTGAAGTTAAAATTTTTGTCTCTTCTAAATTATGGAAAAACCGATCTTCTCACTTAATGGAGGTAAGATAAGTATAATTTCATCCTCGGAAGTCGTCGTTAAGATATCATTAAATATTCATCCCACACAAGGAGTTGCGCATAGGATTAACCATTACCCACCTAGTGATAAGATTTGTTTGTATAATAGAAAGAATTTGCGAAAACAGCTCTGATGGGGGATTTGAGGTCGCAGTTAAATGTAACTCCCTTACCTAACTATAACTAGTAGGTAGCTTTAGAGTTTCGAGAATTAATTTAGATATATCTTAACTACCTGAAGATGATGCTGTGCCATCGAAACACGTGTCGTGGAATTTCACCCAATATGTAGTGGAAATCATATTAGTTATTCTATTGTAAGTTTGATTGTGGATTTCTATCAAGTAAAGAGTAGAGGTGATGTGTATGAGTGAAAAAATGAATTCAGAATTATTTTATTGATACTCTAAGACAAACCAGCTCTAATAATTTAATTATGTTCTTTTATATCTACTGCAAGAATGTATTTATAAATATACAAAGATTTAAGATTAAAAAAATCCATAATAAACGGCTTTGCGAAATGACTAGAATGTTAGATCTGCGTGAGTCGGGGTCTGTCAATGAATTCTTTGCCATAGCGGAAAATGGTCGTAGCTGTTGCTGCCACCATTGAGCCCCAGAACAGGAGGTACATTAGAGACTCTGTGGAATATCTTTGTGGGAAAACTGCAGATGCAACAAACATAGCCATGGCAACCAGCAGAACTGAGGGGAATGTTACATAACGCCAACCTCTCTCAACTCTCATTGGAGCCATAATTTCACCATTACCGAGGAACAGATCGATGGCATCTTGACGAAAGCCATCCGTGAAATTATTCTTGTAATATCTCATCATAGAATTGATACCATCTTGTATAAGCCCCATTTTTGTTCGTTTTCCAGTTCTTGTAAAATCTGTCTTCAAAGCTCCAGTACCTGAAAATATCAACAAATTACAATGTGTTCTTGACAAGTGATAATCTACAAAGAAAGTATTTTATATAAATATTCTATCAATATTGTATTCCAGGCCAAGGTTACGTTCAAGAAATGTCTGCTCAACATGTTCGACAGATCAAGGAAAGAGATGTTCTATGGAACTTGGTTTGCAACGACAATAATGAAATGTGGAAGATCCTTACCAGAATATTGTGTACTGATGACGTCAGCATTATCTGCCCATACATTCTTGTATAATACTTCAAATGAAATTTGATTATCCAAAGGTGCCCCTGGAGCCAGAATTTGCAGCTTTCTAAGTACAATCTCAAGGTTCCTATGGGCGAGCATACTCTGAACCACATTAGTTCTATCTAGACAATCAACACAATTAGTTCTGAAGACTCCTTCTTGTAAGGAAGAGAGTGAACCATCTCTCAAAATCAAGAAGAATCCATTCTCTTCCAAATCTGGAGCTATACGATCCATTAGTATAGAAAGCCTATCCCACCTCATTTTCCTGCATTCTGAATGAAAATCAAAAGGTTCATATTTAACAGAAGAAATATTCAAATTTTTAACAGTGTCGTTAAAAGTCCTTTCTAAAATTCCTTCAGAACCATGGTGATCAACCAAATCAATCAGAATTTGTTTTCCATAAATTGCCATTGTAGCTTCCAAGTGTTTTGCACATGCCAAACTTTGCTCATTGGGATCAATATCCAATATTGTTGGTGGTGGTTTATATCTCAAGTCTGGTAACTGATTCCAATATAATGGTATTGAGCCACGAATCTGCACAAAACTTGCTCGATCATTTCTGAAATCAATAATTTGTTCAGTTTCCACAAAGTTTGCCACGTTACCATCTCTGTCAACACCTCTTCTAAACAGCCTAGTACCTGCTCGGTAAATACCTCTTCTAGATATTAGAGCCCAGGTAAAATCTAAACCATTAATTCTACATTGATTTATAGAGATGAATCCATGAACTAGAGGTAAGGAGAAATTTCTCAAGTCAGGCCTCTTTAACCCCTTCAAAAGGTTTCCATTCCAGACAAATCTATGGTCTGCACGTTCCACAAGGGATTGAGACCAGAAATCTGGACCAATATCATGAAGACGTTGAAGAGTATGTGTAAGATCATAAGAATAACTGAAATATATATATGGGGTTGATAATACTTGCTCGATCATAGCAATGTGTGTATTATTATCCACTAGTTGATCTTGGTTCAAATGCAAAGTACTTCGACAATAAGGAATAAGTTCTGCCTTAGCTAATCTCCATATTGCGTGACCAGCTATATATCCTACTAGTTGTCTTTGTGTTGCAATTACTAAATATCGACCAGCTAAAAGATTTATTGTTCCCAAAAACCCACAAAAGTCTTTTTTGCTGTTTGCAGCTGGTATTTGACCGACATTCAGAACAGTTATTGCTTCTGTAGTTCTATCGATAACAACCATTACATCATATCCAACTGGTTGAATATAAAAATTTTCGGGTGTAATGTACCTGAAATAAAGTCAACTCAGACAGGTTATTGTAAATAGAAGTGGTACTACTCACAAAGTTAAGTCATTAAAAACATCGAATTTGTTCATGTTGATAAATTTGCATGAAAATTTCCTGGTATGTGAATTGAAGATATATATCCAGTTTATGAGTTATCTAAAACATAACTTCAGTATTGAGTTCAAATGGAAATGCTTAATCAAAGTAAGCACATATGAGACAATAGTGCAAGGTCGAAATAACGATTAATTGGTCTTGAATTTAAGAAGAATTGACGATGGTAATATTTATTGTATACTTTGATGATCCCACTTCAAGGTACCCTTCAATGATTAATTATTCTATAGAGAGTAGAGATAGGGAATAGTTTCAGTTTGTCTATGACACTCTTAATACTTATCATAGAATCATAGATAACAAAAGAGATATCCTTCCTGTATCTATGACTGTAATACTGTAATGTCATCGGTTCTATGTTCTATCAAAGAGTAACCGTAACCATAGACAACTGAAGATTGTACATGGAAAAATCACGTACCGCTAGATGGCACTGAAAATCACAAGATGTCGGGCCGAGTGATGGTCAAAACTATTCTGTCATTTCTGTCTTTCATAACAAGTAAATCAAATATTTTTTATAAAATTGCGGAATTAATAATAATGCCTGTGAAAGTCGAGATAACCACTTCGGACATTTTTGATTATGTGGGTGAACGTGAATGTGATATGAAATGACCACTATATAATAGAAAATTATAGAACTTAAGATAAAAAAAAATCATCTTACATGAACTGCTATCTGCAAAAAAACAACTTCTTTGAGATACGTTTCCCAATCTTTAAGATTGTCTGCAATTTTTTAACTGACTTGAGATTCAACGGGAATTTATGCAAAGAAATTTCAGAAGAACTATGTGATGAGCATTGAGGAACAGAGCACATTTTTCGTGATCTCATTCCCACATTACGTCTTACAATCCGCTGCATTTTCAGCTCGTATACAGTTTATTTGAAACAATTTTCCATAAATTATCACTAGTAATACCACTAGAGGTCAAATTATTGCCGGAAATTTTTGCGAGCTCATGAATATTTTGAAAATTATCCCGAGTCGAAGACGAGGGATAATTTTCTAAAAATATTCACGAGCGAGAAAAAATTTCCGGATTTAATTTGACCTCGTGTGGTATTCGGTAAGAAAATTCCACACCAAATGCGTTTATTTCCAACAACATCAATTTTCGTCTTCTTCAAGTATAATATTCTGTCATTATAAACGTCAAAAAAATTTCCAGTATAATTCGCTGATGGTACCCACGAGGAAAAAATTTCCACTAAAATTCATCCGTTGCGATGGTGATCTGTCAGGAATACACGTTCTGATTGGTTAAAAATCACATGTGTGGAATTTTCATCTAAATATATCACTTTCGATACATAAATGACTCAAAATCATACAAATATTTCACAATTGTCCCATATAAACACACACGTTAGTTTGTTGTTCATCACTCGGTAGTTCAAACGATTAAAAGTAGATGTCGCCCACTCCGTGATTTTTCCCTACTGTTTTGGGCTTAAACCGACATTACAGTTTTCTGTTGAAGACAGCAAAGAACTAGAACTCTACCTTAAAAGTTCTAATTAACGTGAAAATATTACTCTGGATAATCTTTGGCCAAGATCGTGATCGTATAGTAGTATAGTGGTTTAAGGACTCTACGTTGTATCGCTTGATTCAATTGAAGAGATTGACGGAAAGGTAAGAAATTCAAAAAACATATTTTAGCACTCAAAACAAGAAAATCACGAATTTATTTCAGAGTGCCAGAAAAAAATGCGAAACAAAAAACAACCAAAAACAAAAACTGCCTCATCAACTCGTTCAAATACCGTTTATCCACAAGTAAAGGATATCCATAGATGGCAACAGATCGATTGGTGAGAATTTTCTCATATAATGTTCAAAGATGGTTGAGTACGTCAAACGCTGCACTAACAACTTCTTGATCTTAATTGGTGATTATGTGAGAATCCAGTGATGTGAGAAACTTCTCAGGAATACAACTATCATAAGACGGTGATGTCCAGTGGTGAGGAGAGAGGCCAAAGGGAACCGTCTCCTTTGAAGCACGTTGGGGTGATATTCAATGAGAACAGTTCCTTCTCCCAAGCTGGGGCCAATGAGAACAGTCCCCTTGAAGAATAAATAAAAAGTCTGATGATACCTAGCTGTGGAAAGTAATAAGTGAGAGAGATTTGTTAACAATGCGTCTGCGATAGTTGTCTCCCTGCAAAGTAATCCCACTCAGGATTATTGATAACTTATAATGATGAGTTAAGAGTACGAACAATGTAAAGTTCTCAACCAGGTGAGAACCATTCTATGACACACAAATGAATGTCTTGTGTATTGAAGCAGATTACATGAAATAACTCATTAAATAAGTAATGGAAAGAATTAAATAAAAGAGGAAAAGATAAAAATGATAAGCATTGAGCATGTAAACAATTAATAGGAGAGTAACGAATAAGAATGATGAAACTCACGTGCTAAACTGAAGTATAATATGAGTTTACCAGAATGTCGGTAATTATCACTTGAGGGTTCAAGATAGTGTTGGGCGATACGTATCGATATTTTACTGTATCGATACTTTTCGTTACGATATTCGATATTTTGTATCGATACTTTACTTACCGATACCAAGATGTATCGATACTTAATGGCGTGTATCGGTGGTCGAGTATCGAAATAATAAAATAAAATTTGCTTGCTTCTTTTCCGAAGCTTATGTTTGGATTTCGCATCACAATACATTTCTGTATGTGGCAGTATTGCCAATAGTGTTCCACCAAAAAATCCGAATTTTTCGCAAAAAAGCAACAAAAAATTCGAAAAAATCTGACGCATCCGTAAAAATATCCGAAAAAATCCTCCTGATTATCGAACCATAAAATTAACTCCGCAGACCAAAATAAAAACTCTTTATCTGTACATTAGGGTGGAAAAAATTTACAAGCTTCGTCAGGTTGTCGACTGTGCTTTCACCTAACATTAGTTACATAGTATTGGGCGATACTTCGTAAAGTATCGATACTCTGGATCGTATTATGTATATCGAAACCTACTATCTATTTCAGAAAAACAACGAAAACATTGATCGACAACAAACTCTAGAATAACCAGAAGTATTGAATACTTTGGATAGTCGAAATGACCATTATCCCGTCTTTTAAGTTTGTTCAAACAAGAATGAAATGTAAAGATAAATATATATAAATTTCCAACCAAGCTCTGAGCACCAGACACGTGAATTCAGAAAACTCAAATCGTTCCGTTATTTTGTTCTAAACAATGAATATGAAAAAGGACCATAAGCGGTTACAAGTTACAACATTTTTATGGCTTCGCCACATCTGGAATTCCATTTCACAGGCAATAGGCAGTATTATTTGAATAAGTATGTTAATGTAATTAATACCTACTTGGACTATTTGGATAGCAAATTCTAACAACTGAACTGCTCGATATCTATTTGCCTAAGATGATGTATCGAATTATTAAAGATTTCTTGTAGAAATCTCTCAAAAGTACGAGTCGTTTGAAAAACTCGAAAAGCCCTTAAAAAACACATTCAAGAACGAAACGCAAAATATACACAAAAATATCCAATTCTGACATAAATTCGTCTAAAAAAAAATTCAATATTAGTGAAGGTAATTTCAATCAAAAATATGCATTTCATTAATCTACTATGATCTTCAGTATCTGGGTTTGAATAAAACAATGCGGGTTGATTTCATATTCATTCATTCATTTTTCATCATAACAATAATGTTGAATTCATAACTTCAGAAAGACTCAAAATAAATGAGCAAAATATGAATTTGATTAGATATTTCAGATCGTTTCAACAAATTGTTCGTGTTTCGATTTTTTTAGGGAATTATCGAAATGAAAAGGGAGATTGTTATTAATGAGAAGCAACTCCAATTCTATAACAGAAAGATGAGTATTTTGTTTGTATTTTATTATATTAGGGGACGAGACCGACAAACGACAATAATTTTACGACAGTCATAAACTTCCTCGGAAATTCTCCGCTACACAACTCCAGGACAGTTTTGATAAACCGAAAATATAACAAAACATAATTCATGGAAGTCCCAAAATTTGTTTTTTTACAGCACGAAAGAATCCGATATTTAATGTATCGATATTTGATGTATCGATACTTTCGAAGCGATACGATTTCAGTATCGATACTACTTGATTCGATATAATACGATCCAGAGTATCGATACTTTACGAAGTATCGCCCAACAAGATTAAGTAACCTACAATAGGGAAAAATCACGTACCGCGAGATGGCGCTGAAAATCACAAAATGTCGGGCCGAGAGGTGATAAAAATATTCAGTCATTTCTGTCTTTCATAACAAGTTAATCAAATATTTTTTATAAGGTTGCGGAATTAATAATAATGCCTGTGAAAGGCGTGATAACCACTTCGGACATTTTTATTATGTAAGCAAATGACTACTTTATTATAGAGAATTATTGAACATACGTTAAAAAAAATCAAGAAGTGCTTGCTGCAAACCAACATATTCTTTGAGATACGTTTTTCAATCTTCAAGATTGTCTGCCATTTTTTAACTGCCTTGGGATTCAACGGGAATTTAGCAAAGAAATTTCAAAAGTGAATACTATATGAATTATATGATGAGCATTGAGGAACAGAGCATATTTTTCGTGATCTTATTCCCAGATTACCTCTTACAATACGCTGCATTTTTAGATCGTATACAGTTCATTTGAAACAATTATCCATAAAATATCATCCAAATATTATATTACTTCAGATACATAAATGACTCAAAATCATACAAATAATTCACACTTGTCCCATATATACACACACGCGTTAGTTTGTTGCATACCTCTCGAGCATTTCAAACAATTTAAAGTAAATGTCGCCCACTCCGTGATTCTTTCCTATAAAAGTATACTTACTTTACGGAAAATATATAACACGCTTCAATTCCCCCACCTAGCAGCGTCAGCCTCTTTAGCTCAGTGGCAGAGCACTGGTCTTGTAAACCAGGGGTCGTGAGTTCAATCCTCACAGGAGGCAATGTAGTAGAAGCATTTTTTATAGATTTTTTATAATGTCATATGTAATGTTTTTATCCCGACTTAATCTAGAACCATATTCTGTGATTTGGGAATAATATATTAACAATTTTTCCTCAAATTAATACAATTGATTGAGATATTTTTTCATACAACAAAGAGTCTTTTTCTTCCGAGTTCGGAATTAACTAGGTAACCGTAATTAAAACTAGTGTTTTTGTCGTATTAAATATCCAACCAGCAGCACTAGAATAAAATTTCATATCAATTTTCAATTTAAAAAATGCCTCTATAATGTAAATATTCGTTGCCAATGCAATGATTTCTCCTTGATCGACATTTCCAATTGTTCAAATTTTACAATATTAACAATATTTCAATAAATCAATTCATGAATGTTTTGATGATTATGCATATTTATATTGTTAATTTGCAATGTAATTTCCAATAAATCAAAATGTCAATTTGATTCTATTAGCCTGACATTATTGGTACGAATTGTCAAAAGTTTTTTTTTCCTTGATTATATAACAGAATTGCTAATAGTAATAGGTTAGTTTTTTCAAATTTACCGCTTCATTCAGGTTCTTTGCCGCTATCTAGCGGAGTGTATACGAAGTATCGCAGGCCTGTCAGTTTTGACCGTGTGATGTGCACCAAGGTGTGACTCTAGCGTGTGTTTATTCGTAAATTAATGTGAAAAGAATTAATCCTAATAACCCAATGGTTATTAACGCTTAACATAACTGTGATAATTCGTATGGATCCTTCTATCTCTTGGTTTCAACCTGAACAAGAAGGACCTGCTAAACTTCTGTGGCTTCGAATTTGGCAAACTCAACAAGAACTGGATAGAATGAACATAAATGAAGGAGACATTGATATAGAGTCTTTTACGAACGTTATTAATAATCAAAACACTGCTGTCATGAACGGAAAGTTAGATAAATCGAACAATATTCTGCCGAGAAGACGTCGATGTGATAATCGTGCAAGCACCAGGTTTATAAGCCGAAATCCTCAAAAAGTTGTCGGCGAATTCGGAGGCTGTCCATGGCGGCGAGAAAATTTCATGTACGGAAAAGGAATCATAGGGTAAGTACCTCGAATTTCTCAAATTAAAAACCGCAAAACGTGAATTTTATAACCACCAATTTCTCATTAGTTCTAACTCTCATTTCTGTCATGAGATGTCCCCATGCTTATACAGAATGGCGTTTTGACATTCGGAATTGCTCGATGTGGGAAGAATTCAGAAATACTATTTCTGTTTTTCTATTTGAAACAAGATTCGTCCTACAAATATGTAATTTTTAGCATACTCTATTTATAGACCATTTTGCTGATAATGTTGCTCTACCCACCTTTTGTCTTCGAGATATAATGATTTTATTTCTGTAAATGTTTACTGAACAATGTCTGGTTCTTTTTACGCAAAAAATACCATTTTTTTTCCAATAACGAAACATCTAATTGTTTATATTGGAACTATTTGAACAATGAGATTGAAATTTCACAAATCGGCTTTTGATTGTCGCAAACCTAATACAATTTCGAAAAAACTATTTTACATATTAAAATAATATGTCGTGCATTTTCAGCCAATGAATAATTTTCAATGGATTATATCGAGCCTTATTTGTCCAGAAATGAGCGGAATTCCTTTCTGGTTTAAGAGTTAATTAGTCTTCCTCATTGAAGAATGCGAGTGTTGTCTTCTGTAACCACTTACTGAACATTATTTACATATTTGTAGAATAACATTTATAAAATAGGTTATTAACTTTCTAAAACGCTCAGATGTTGTTCAATGAACTTATCAGAATTTTTATTCAGCTCGTTAAATTCGGAGGTAGTTAGAAGATCTGAATAAAGAGAGAAATTCTATTATAGTGGCTATTTTCATTAGACATTTTCAAGTTGAATAGAGGTGTTAATCTGGCATGTACTCAAAATCTCCAATTATTGCTCAAGTCTTGAGTGATTCAATATGAAATGGATATCGAAATTTTAATGACCACTCAGGAAATTTGATATTTTCTTCTTGTATCCTTTTGATACTTAAATTTTTATATCGGTTTTTGTATTTATTTTATCAGGAACTGAAAAAATCAATATAAATCATACCATAGATGAATAGAACCATTAATTGAGGTCCTCTCAGTGACCTATCTTGATTACATTTTTGGTCTTATCTATTTTTGTACGGGTTTATTTGAATGAATATTGATAAAAATGAAATTGAATTTCCAATTTAGAATGGGTAGATATCATCTTTGAGGTTGTCTCAGTTTCTCAGGTACTGGATGGGGTTTTGTAGCTCCAGATACTCATTTTCTGTTGAGTCTGTATTTGATAATAATCTCTGATCAGTTTTTACTTTATGGCAATGTTTTGTGGAAACATTTTTATTCATCTTGAGGAGAACAGTGTTCTATTGTTCGAGATGTTGGACATTTCTGTTGGTAACATTTAATTTAACGTTTTTTTTTTGTCTTAAGATACCTCTTAGGGTCTAATCTACTTGTTTCAAGAGATTATGATGTTTTTCTAATATACCTTCTACTCTTCAGGACTATCACATTGATGAAGTACCTACATCTACATTAGACCCATTTAAATATGCCTAAAGACCACTAATTAATACTCCAAATTATTTACAAATATAAACTATCTCGATCATTCGAACAAAACAAGCCTCAGAGCAAAACCTTGCATTGCACTGCGACCTTAAGGTCTAGTGGCCTTTGTGAACACTTGCCAGAAAGGGAGCACAAACTCCACTGAATGGCCCAGAACCTTTCTATGGCATAGGCAAATGCACCAATAAGAGTTTTTTAAGAAGGAAGCGACTGAAAGAGAAGCACTCTGGAGGAATCTTCCAGGAATGGATCACTCCAACAAGTCCCTTTGGAACTTTAAACCTGCGAGATCCAAAAAGTATTTGGATCTCGGTAAGAATAAGTTACGCCGCCTCACTGGCTTCCTCACAGGACATTGTCGCCTTAGGAAGCATATGATGAGAATGGGCTTATCAGAAACTAACTAGTGTAGATTCTGCGGGGAAGAGGAGGAAACTCCTGTTCACCTGGTTACAGAATGCCTCGCCATCGCAAGCCAGCGCAAAGAATGTCTTGGACAAGAGAATTATAGGAGGAACGAGAATCCAACCTCCTCGAAGCCCTCAGATACTGAAGTTCATTGGAGCTCTGGAGCTGGAGGGCGAGCTATAGGTAGCGCATTTGCGAATACAGCACTGATGGGGGGAACAACAGACCTTAAGGTCCCCTTACCAAACCATAACTATGAGGTGCTATTGAGCTAATCTCGCCTTTACGTAGTTATAGCTCGCCCTACAGTTCCAGAGTTCTAATGAACTCCAGTTTCTGGGATGGCTTCAAAGTGGTTATTTCCCCCCTTTCAAAGCGTTTTTTGCGTTGACTACCGATGGCGAGGCATTCCGTCACCAGGTGATGCGGAGTTTCTTCCTCCTCCCTTTAGAATTGCAAGTATTTCTGCCTGAAGAACCTTTGGAAAGCGACCGAACGATACTGAGCATTTGGTACCAGCCCCAAATACTCCAGCGCCAGTCCCCGTCTTGTTTTTAGATCCTTTTTGAGAGCTGGGATTGTGTGCTCCTTTTCCCAATCTTCTTTTCTACATAGCATCGTAAAGAAGGTTTTCTTGATGCAAGTTTTCTTTATCACCTCGTCAGTAGGAAGGTCCGCTGATGTGATGTATTTGATCAGACCAGGCTCTATGATTCCCAATTCCCTCACTGCCGGTACCTTCCCTGTATAGTCTTTGGATGGTGTCATGGGCTAATCTATCTATCACAAGATGAAGTGGTGTGAGATCTGTAATGATCTCCAATGCCCTAGCTGGGCACGTTCTCATAGCTCCAGTGATAAAAACGCAGGCTAACCTTTGTATTATATCGAGGGCTCTCCTCGTGCTGATGTGACTTGCCTTGGCATGCCAGACTATTGCCCTATAAGTTATTATCGGTCCCACAATCATGACGTATTTTTGGGTTACATCCCCAAGTCTCACCAGCCGGTCTTCTGCACGCCATCAAGGCATTTGTTGCTTTGCCAACCTAAACCTCGATATACTTGTTTCACAAAAGCTCGCTATCAAGGGTTATTCCCGGATATTTCACTTCAGACTTCCACTGTATGATGTCTCCGTTCTGAGAGAGGGATCTCATGTGGTGTTCGTTAGGTTGATGACAAGCACCATTGTTCGATCATTCTTAGGCCCTCTTGTAATAAATCATATAAGGTGCTCTCGAATTTTCCGCTAACTTTTGAGGCTATGTCGTCAGCATGGCCTATACATTCGAAGCCAAGATCTGTAAACCTGTGGAGTAACTCATCCACAACTAGACTCCATAGAAGGGGAAATATTACTCCTATGTGAATATGGACTAGTCTGAAGAGTGATGTCATTCATACTTCAAATAGGAGAAGGTACTTGCCATGTGTATTACCTGGATTACACTCGGCCACTTCCACTGCTACTCGCGCTGCCAGAAATATTTCCCGAAATACTTTTGCGGCAGTATCAGAGGCAGTGAGTATTCTCACTCTGCTCCATCATTTATCTCGCGATTCAGTTTCTGCAATGGCAGATGGCGAAATTGCGGCCCCAGCGCCGCCAGTCCTTTGACTTTCGCACGAAAAACCGCCAGAGTAGGGATTGCACGGTCGAGTGTACGGTAGCGCGAGTAGCAGTAGTGGAAGAATGAGGAGTGAAGTGATTACATTCTGTCGCTGCCTGTTTCCCTTCTCATTTCCCTGCTCACTGCAGCTAAGTGTGATCCAGGTATGTTTACAGGGTGTCTACTTTTAAAAGGGCCAAACTTCAAGGGGAGATCATACATAAGATTTGCAACAAAAAATGTCTTATAACTCATGGTCGAAATGTTGACAGTTTTTCTTCAATTCAACATTTCTTGATTTCACGAAATATTTCAATCTTTTCCATAAAATCAATTATACTTCCATTATCCTAAGAGCCTCATCGAATTTGACCATATATTATTTTGATTCGACAGATAAATTCATGATTTCCATAAAAATAACTTCAATATTCAATCATAAAGAGCTTCAAAATAGAGCAAATTTAGGTTTGGAATATTTCGACTTATTCGTTGTTATCTTGTTAGCCTAGTATTAGGGCAGAAGACAAGCAGCAAGCACAAAAGTTGATATGTCATTCGAAAGCACACTGAATGGGGTAGTTTTTTCTGAAAAGAAAACATGTCCATAATTAATGATTTTTCATCGACAAAACCATTGGAAAAATATGAGTAGTTCTGTTCACTTCAGAATCGTTACATTCATCTCCTTACCACGCCCGCAATAAGAATATTTTTGGCAGACAGAAATTCTCATCTTGTAGAAAATTTAATGCTGCTTCCAAATATGTGGTCAAATCTGAAGAGGCTCTAAGAATAACTGAAGTATAGTTGATTTTATGGAAAAACTTGAAATATTTCGTGAAATCAAGAAATGTTAAGTTGAAGAATAACCGTCAACATTTCGACCATGTGTTATATGACATTTTTTGTTGCAAATCTTATGTATGATCTCCCCCTGAAGTTTGGTCCTTTTAAAAGTAGACACCCTGTATAATAGTATATTATTTAACAAGCGGTAATGTAGGTCATAACTCACGCAGATGAAGTTTGCAGCACGAGCCGAAGGCTGTAATTCATCAAGTGAGTTATGACCATTACCGCAAATTGAATACTATACACTATCTACGATTATAACAATAAATACTAAAACTATTACGGATATACAAATCTTAATAGTTACCTATAACAATGCATTATTTATGTTGATTGTGCTTCTTAGCATGGAGTAGAGTGTCCATAGGGGCGATGTTTTATATTTAGTGCTAAGTTCACTAAAATATGCCAAAAGAACATCCCCTTCAAACGATGACTTCATATTCTTACTGCTACATCGATCTTGAAAATTGGTGTATACACCTTTATATTTCTTTTGGGATTTTTCAGGCAATAAATTCTGTATGGTAACGTTGGCTGATTGTCTTATTTCCGAAGGTGTACATAAGAATTCATCTTCACTATCTGAATTCATCTTTTTCAGCAAAACATTCACAATAATAATTAGGTATCA
Source organism: Aphidecta obliterata (assembly GCA_963966015.1). Taxonomy (NCBI): domain Eukaryota; kingdom Metazoa; phylum Arthropoda; class Insecta; order Coleoptera; family Coccinellidae; genus Aphidecta; species Aphidecta obliterata. Next base: position 29,591,645 of record OZ014427.1, on the reverse strand, counting down.
ACCTAATTTTAGAAAACGTCAAAATTATTCAAGTGACCTTCCCTCAATACCAATAATGGACTGTTTCCTTTCGGCGAATCGGCTTGTTCAGAAGCACAGAGACAGGGAGTTATAGTAGTGAGTTATTATAACTCACGTTGTTTGTTTACAGATAGTATTAATTGCTCAAAAGTCGTTGAATAATGAATATATAATTTAATAGGAGTAGATGAACGAATATGTGATGAGGAGAGCAAGTAGGAATAAGCTCAAGCGATAATGTTAATAACTTTAGGTTTTTTAGATAGTTGCAGATAATTTCATTAATTAATTCATTCAGATATGATATACAGTTTTTACCTTCATTACCCTCAGCAACTTATTTTGCTTGTGATAGTTAAGAATCGTTGCTCCTCGCCTTTGGAATAGTACTATTAATTTTTGATCCAACAGTCTCTCCACGTACCAGAAAAATGCTTGCACACTTTATACATTCACTCAATAATTCCACTAACATAACATGGAGTTTTTATTGAGTTTTTTCCATTTAACTATTAGAAGACCCGCAACAATTTCAGTGTCCGTCAATCAATTGATCGATAAACGTAATCAAAAATGGTTGTACCTTATTCAATAAGAAACGTCATTATATGTTTTGCGACTGATTTACAGAGTCTGCAAGCGTTTTCCAGATACGCGGAAAAATTGTTTAACAATTTTTTTTTCGCAAATTGACACCTATAAAAAGTGGTCGTTATGCAAATAGAGCAGAAACCTATTTCTTTCAAACTGAAAACAACCTGTTTTTGCACTTTTTTTTTTGTATCTACGGCGTTGGAACCTAAAACCTTCTGAAAAGTTTTCGTTGGAACGGCCTGTATTCTTTATTGATTACTTTCAGATATTTACATATGTATTGTTATTCAATACAAGAATATATTTCAAATGTCTTCATTCAATTTCCTTTAATAAACCACAAAAAGAAAATAAAAAAACTAGTTTGTGATAAATTGACGCCAATGTGTCTGCGTTCCCTCAAGAATTTCCGTAACCTTCGTATCTAGTCTGTGTGCTGAAATGATTTCTATAGATGAAAAGATTCAAGAATGGGAATTTTTAGACTGCTGTACACTGAAGTAAGCTAAACATTCATATTATGTAGTTCAATAAATGTCGTTTCGAAATAATTGAGGGGGACGTTTCAAAGATATTTTTGTGTTGTGATTCATTGAATTTTCAAACTTCAGTAGGCATTCTGGAGAAGAACAAAAAAGTAAATAATTCTATTTACAAGCATAACACTGTTTAATCGTCGCGTGAGTGCAGAAAAATCTTTCAAAACGAATTAACGGTAGCATTTAATTTAAATCGATAGCGTGTGGGCAATCACATGATGACGATTTTTGCAAGATTTTGATTAATTTTACTATTACTGATTATAGGTTGGGGTGATGTAACTATCTCTTTTCTCTTCACACAATGGTTGATTTCTCAATATATCTGTTTTGAGAAATACCTTTCATTTACTGTCTTCAACATTCCCAATTCCGGATTTTCTCGAAGACGATTAATAAATTTTTAAGGACTGGAGATGAACAGATAAAAACGCCTAGTTTTGCTTTGGTGTAAGAGATGAATTCTTCGGAAAGATCACAGATTGCGTGAAAATTGGTACAAAAATCAGTTTATATCCAACATTGAAACTCATGAGTCTAGGTCCATTTCAAAGATAATAAATCGAGGAATTAAATTCACAAAATGCTTGCGGTCTAGGAATACCGATTATAATATTCGAAATGTGTGCTGGTGTTATATTTCCCAATCAATTTTTTTTACCGCAGAGTTCTACTTCTAATAGCTCGCGAGTTATGGAATTTCGTAAATCTATTCTGAATTTACCACTGAAATAAATGGTTCATATTTTATGGTTTGATGATCCCTTGGTGTTATATTTATTTTTTTCGATGTATCAAAAATCAGTGAGAATTCCTTCCTCAAAATTTAACAATAGGAGGAGTAATTGAAAGTTTTGATATCGAATTAAAAAAAAAATTGAAAAGCACTGAAGTGAAGTTCAGGTTTATAATAAACAATTTCTCCTTATTTAAAAGCGAAACTTTTACTTCCTAAAAATTCATTTCATCTCTATTTCAGATTGCACCAAGAAATCGAGCACTTCTACACATACATGAGCCCCACCGAGTTGGAACACCAAATCAGAGGGGACGTGGTGCAACGCATCAAAAGGATAATAATCTCCAAATGGCCAGAGGCTCAAGTCGAAATTTTTGGTTCTTATCGTACTGGGCTCTATCTACCTACAAGTGACATTGATTTGGTGGTTATAGGTGAGTGCTTGATTAATTCATTCATATGAATACTGCGTTAAGAAAAGAAATTTCTATATGTACTAAAGAATGATCGGATGTGGTAAAGACAGATCCAAAACAGATTTTCGCGGACACGCTTAAATGTATAGACCAAAAAATAGTCAAAAAATCTTAGTGTGCAGGAAGTGGTGGGGGCCACTTTTCCAAAAATTTTCAAATGTTGAGTGACTATTATTTGGACAAATTTATATCAAAATACATATGTATACGATTAGAAATATATTTTTTTGAACATCAAGCAATCTTATACGGAATCCTTCGGATATAACCGCTTGTGCCAAAATCTCCATATTCACTATTATGTTCCGTATTAAAAAACTGTTAGGAAAATCGAGAAAATTTGAAATTGAGATATTGAATCCCACACGCCGTGACTAATGGGGCGCATTCTTCTGTGCAAACGTAGGTTGGGCAAGCAATAAGCTACCTTATGCATCGAAGCGTTCCTAAAGCAAGTTTTATGGTTTGATTTTATGACCCTAGAATCCTTTAGCCTCGCGCTTAAACACCGATCAACTTCGGATACCCCGAAGCGTGTTCAACCGAGGCAAAATGCAATTAGCTCGAGCTGGAAAAGTGCCTACATTGACCGCGGCTGCAGCGCAAGGCCGTATTCGACGGTGTATTGAACCGCGATTCAAGGGGAATCCGTAGATATTAACACCTCTAGCACGTTCACAGCTCGACGGTCTGCCTCGAGCAATATATATGCTCCGGTGACATTGTTTGAAATAGAATTTTTCAATATGTACAAGATTTTTGGACTCGGATTACGAATCTGAAAAGGAAGTTATCCTAGATTTCCAGAATGGAAAAATATCTTCCATTTTTTGTAACATACATTTGCGAGAGCCAATACTTTAACAGGAACACGTTAATCCTGCGTAATCTGAAATGAATAAATAAATTGTCGAGTTGGGAGCTTAAGTATCGGTCACAATAATTATTTCTTTTGAAGAATATTTTTAATTTATTCAAGACTGAAGCTTTCTGATTGATCTATGGGAAAGGTTATCTTTCATGTCATGTAGTGGTCTTCGAACGCTTCCGGTCAAAGAGCAACCATTTTTGAGCGCTCGTACTACTTACACGAGGGCTATATCATTTCGTCACGATGTCTGTATTTTTCGAATTTTGAGCCGAAAATGGTCTCAAACGACAAGGTTCGACTCACTGATGACAAATTCGTCGAAAAATTCGAGTCTGTCCGTCCGTCCGGCCGAATACACGATAACTCTCGAACGGAATGACCTAAAAACTTGAAATTTTCAGAGTAGGTTCGAATCTCGAATGCCGCGGTTAAGTTCGTTATTGGGCAAAATTCGCCGAGGGGTTCCGTAAATATGGTCGCTCGAAATTTTGTTTTCCTGATTACTTTGAAACTAAAGATTCGATCGAGATGAAATTTTGCACTCTAATGGAAAATGAGGTGTTCAAGCTACATGCGAAATTTTGTCCAGCTCGCATCACCAGAACCATAGAAACCATAGAAAATGGTAACTTTTGAACGGAAACGCCTAGGGACTTGAAATTTTCAGAATAGGTGTGGATCTCGATTGTCGTGATCACTTTCATCTATGAGCAAAATTATACCAGGGGTTCCGTAAATATGGTCGTTTGAAATTTAGTTTTCTTGATAATTTCCAAACTACAGATTCGATCGTGACGGAATTCTGTATACTAATGGAGAATGATATATTCAAGCTACATTTCTCTAGATCGCATGACCGGAACCATAGAAACCATAGAAAATCATAACTTTCGAACGGAAAGGCCTAGGGACTTGAAATTTTCAGGTTGGGTTTGGATCGCGAATTTCACGGTCACGTTCGTCAATGAGCAAAATAAGACTACGGGTTCCGTAAATATGGCCGTTCAAACTATTTTTTTCCTGATAGTTTCGAAACTACTGATCGTATTGGAATGCACCTAGCTGAGGAATAATGTTTTCAAACTATGTGCAAAATTTTGTCCAGATCGCATCACCAAGACCATAGATACCGTAGAAAATTCTAGCGAATTATCGAAAAAAAATTGATCCGCTGAAGCACTGACATGAAGTCTGGAATTTCGCCTAAGTTTCAGAATTTTTTTGACAGCTTTCGAAAATTCCTTCAATTGATTTCTAAAACTGGAAAATGCGAATCCACCTACAAGGTGCATGTACGAGCGCTCAAAAGCTCCAGCCTTCACGGCAGTGCTTTTCTAAATTTTGTATTTCAAATTTGGTCCTTGAAAGAATTTCGAAGGACAAAAGACGATCAAAACATAATTCATTTGCTAGAATGGGATATGTATGGCTCATTAAGTCTCATCAGTACTGTCATAGTGATGATAAATGTCGGGAGCGGAATGCTTAAAAACGAAGCGGAGCGTGGATCAGAGTTTGGGGGTCAAGGAATCTTTTCATGAACTTGCAGAGAAGTGGGGACGGTTGCAGTTGGTGGAGAAATTTTTCTCTGATCCACGGTCCGATGCCGTAAAATGGGGGGAATAGAAAAACATAATGATGTTCGAATGCTCATATCCCTTGCAAGGAAAATAATTCAATATCCATATTTCGACAAAAGTCCGGTAACACTTAATACAATAGACCCCCGTTTAGAAAATATGCGTGCAATTGATTATTTTTGCGAAAAAAAATATTATGTCGTTTTTTTCTATTCTCCTTCGAGGTGGGGTGAATAGAAACACGCGTTGAAAACTCGTCTATATTGCTTTTGGTCTGCCCCCACTGCAGACCAAAAGGAGTGTGTGGAAACCGATATAAAATCAATATAACAGCATTGAAATATTATTTCTTATTTTTGGAAGCAAAATAAAATCATTTCATGAAAGCCAACTTTATTGAAATTTGAATGGACAGGGAATACGAATCGAATATTCTTCAATATTGAATGAAATAATGAGTTTACCTAAAAACTACCCACTTTGGAACATGTGTTTCTTAAATTATATTCATGTCAAATGTCAGAGTTTCTCTTGTGGACTCAGAAACTGATGTCTGGTCATTGTTTTGTTTTATGTTAACCATACAAACATCTGGAACATCAGGATATTTTTTTTAGATTGTTTCTATCTGAGGAAGCTTGCCTCAATGTCTTTCTTTCCACAAGAAATCAATCTTCCAATATAATATTTGAAATTTTCGGTCTTTAACTAACAAGAAGCCACATTTGAGCTTTTATGCGCTCGAAAATCAACTATTCACTAATTAACTTAGCCTACGATATTCACTACTTGAGAATTTTACAAAACCACTACACGTGTTTCGCCATTGCCATAACTTCCTTACTCTTTGTTTCTATTCACTACACAGTTTTTATCCACCCCATTTTACCGGTGCGTGTTGAAGCATTCCGCCTTTGGTATCGAATTTTATCATCGCTATAACTCTACTGAAGAGACGAATGGCAATATTATCACTATTTCTCATTTTTTTTTGGGGAAACTATTGGGTCAATTGAGAGTTTTAAAATATTCGAGAAAAGCACTGTTACGGGGCCAAGAGCTTCTACGCGCTTGTTTATGTGTAGCCAAATGCCCTTAAGTGTGTATTGCTAGGATAACATGTACTGTTATTTATTTTTATAAACTTCAAAATATGTTACCACATAGTTATGTATAATGAAGATATCAGAAAAATACAATTTGATTATTGATGCACCAATTTACCTATCCAAATAATGCTATGGCAACATCAACAACTCGGGAAAAGTAAAATCTTGATGAAAATTTTTGATTACCATGTTGTCAACTGGCTGACGGATCTTTGGAAAATCATCACTTTCTCCCAATTTCAAGTGCAATCATAACCTGTATGAAATCAGGGTAGAAATGTTGGTTATAAAAACCTGAAAATGTAAAACAAAACATTATAAGGCTAGAAAATTTTTAGAAGTCATTACTTATCCATACTTTCTAGATGTCATTGGAATGACGTTCACCACTGACCAAAATGGATCGGAAATTCTTCGAAATTGCACATGCTTGTTGGAGAAACGTATAAGGATTCTTTTTTTTTTTTTCGTTTCAGGCCTCGAGTTCTCTTTCTTCACATAAAACCGCTAGAAAGCTGATATTCAAAATTACTCATTTAATCGATGCCTCATATGTCGACACATTTCAGCAGGATATAAAGAAAAGTTTCTGAGATACCAGTTTTGAAATTCAATTCAAAAAAATATTTCAATGATATACGATCTTTACTAAATGCCACATAAACCTTCGTATGGTTATCTTACAACTAACTACAAAGTTTCAATTCGACCGGATCAGTATTTCTCTAATTATTGACAAGAAACAAATTCGAATGGGTATATCTACGGAATCCTTTGGCGGACCATTAAGGAACCTAACCCGCACATTTTGACCTTGAACGTACCCTGAAAATGTTAGGCCCCAGCTTTCGAGAGTAATCGTGTTTACGGACTGGCGGAATTGCCTATTCAAGTCCAATTTTCCCAACAGTTTTCGAGTAAATTCGAACGGAACATAATAGTGAATATGGGTTTTCGATTAAGCCATTATACCTCAAGGAATACCATATAAAGGGTTTTCCAATAGGAATAATACAATTCAATCATTAAGAAAAACACCTGAATCATTCAGTGGGACACATTTTTTTTATTTGAAAGTTTACATTATGCCGTTATGTATGCAAGATTGTTGGGAACGAGGATGAACCGATAAATTTGAATTTTCTCTTACGCTTGCTGCTACCGAATCAATATTTTCTTGTGTGCGTTCTTGGTCGTAATGATAGTCTTGTAACGTATAAAGAAAATTCACGTTCATACTAGTGTACAATACGACGAATTGTGAGTCGGCTAACTGAATTATGTCGTCCATGAATTCTTCAATTTCTCTTAGTATTCACAGATAAACACTGATTTTGATAAAAATACAATACAACAATTTCTAAACGTTGTTGAAGGTTGAAGCGTGTATCTTTCCATGATTAAATGGCATAACCTAGTGAACACAAATGACATAAGAAATGTCGAAAAATAAAACGCAGTGTTGCCATTGTAACCATTTCAAATTTTGTATCATTCCTATTAGAAAACCAGATACATAGGGAATGCTTATAAGTGGTGTATTCATTTTAATTTTAGCCCACGTGGTCTCACGATGAACAAGCGCATAAAAGCACCTAATTTTAAGTCATTGCTTTTCAAATTTTCGAAATATTTATAAGTAGGTTGAATATTTGAAAGTTACGTCAAATAATAAACTTTCAGCTGACATTGACACCCTGTATCTACAACGACGCCACCATGAGTATATGATCTTATGCTGAAAAAACTGGATGTCGAATAATCCGCAACTACTTTCAGATTACATTCTCAATACCTTTTACATGATCATAATTTGGAACACAAACGAAACTCGATGTAGGTCACGGACATCAGACAGTTTTTGATTTTTCACATTTTGGTTTATTAATAACACAACCGGCGGATTCTTCGAATAATTTCACCAATCTTTGAATTGAAGATTGGTATTGACGATTTTTCATTCTGAAAAGTCTCGAAATGAGGGGGATTGGTATTCTTCAAAGAACTCTTTTTTTTCATAAGAAAGTTAAAGGATCTACCTAAATGCGGTGTTGCTATGTTTACCAGTCTAGAATTGATATTGTAGTTTCTTCTTCTAAATCAAGATAGATTTTGTTAATTGAGGAACTCATATAATGAGGAATTCAAGGAAATAAACAATGATTAGGTTGTTGACCCGTCCATTTGGATGACATATCTCAGCTTAAGGAAAGTAACCTGATACCTGTCAAAGTAAGTCTGGTCAATGATTGAATGAATCTAATTAAGAAAATTTTCAATGGTCTCGCTTACTCTTCGCAAGTTGTTCAGATAAATATATTGTTCAAAATAATAAGTCGTTCGATAAATTTGAGTGTTGACTACTAGGCTTTTTTTAGCGCTCCTACTACTTTCACGAGGGCTATATCATTTCGTCACGATGTCTGTATTTTTTTAATTTTGAGCCGAAAATGGTCTTAATCGACAGAGTTCGACTCACAGATGACGAATCCGACGAAAAATTCGAGTCTGTCCGTCCGTCCGGCCGACGGAACGTCCTAGAAATTTGAAATTTTCAGGGTAGGTTCGAATCTCGAATGCCGCGATTAAGTTCGTTATTAGGCAAAATTCGACCAGGGGTTCCGTAAATATGGCCGTTCGAAATTTTGTGCTACTGATTACTTAGAAACTACAGGTTCGATCGAGGTGAAATTTTGCACTCAGATGGGAAATGGCGTGTTCAAGATACATGCAAAATTGTCCAGATCGCTTGACCAGAACCATAGAAACCATAGAAAATTATAACTTTGTAATGGAAAGTCCTAGGGACTTGAAATTTTCAGGATAGGTGTGGATCTCGAATGTCGCAGTCACGTTTATAAATGAGCAAAATTATACTAGGAGTTCCGTAAATATGGTCGTTTGAAATTTAGATTTCTAGATTATTTTAAAACAACGGATTTGATTGTGTTTTTATTTTGATGGAGAAGGATATATTCAAGCTACATTTTTTCCATATCGCATGACCAGAACCATAGAAAATTATAACTTTAGAACGGAAAGGCCTAAGGACTTGAAATTTTAAGGGGTAGATTCGGATCGCGAATTTCGCGGTCACCTTCATCAATGAGCAAAATTAGACTAGGGGTTCCGTAAATATCGCCGTTCAAAATATTTTTTTCCTGATCATTTCGAAACTACTCATTGGATTGGAATGAAATTTTGCACATAGTTGGAGAATAATGTTTTCAAACTACGTGGGGAATTTTGTCCAGATCGCATCACCAAGACCATAGATACCGTAGAAAATTCTAGCGAATTATCGAAAAAAAAATTGTTCACCTAAAGCACTGACGTGAAGTCTGGAGTTACGCCTTGGTTTGAAAATCTTTCGACAGCTGTCAAAAATTTGTTGCAAAACTGGGAAATGCGAATCTACCTACAAGGTGGATGAACGAGTGCTCAAAAGCTCCTGACTTCACGGCAGTGCTTTTCATAATTTTTTCAATTGAAACGAATTATTATTCTCTATAAGAAAAATCTCAAGTAGGAATATTTTCCAGGAAAATGGTCGAATCTACCTCTGAGAACTTTGGAGCAGGAGTTTCTAGAAAAGGAGGTGGCTGTGGAGAATAGCATAAAAGTGTTGGACAAAGCGAGTGTACCTATAGTTAAGTTGACCGACAGAAGGACCGAGATAAAAGTGGACATTTCATTCAATATGTCGAACGGTGTGAAATCGGCCGAATTGATAAAAAACTATATCGCCAAATACCCAGTGTTACCCAAGTTAGTTTATGTTTTGAAACAATTCCTGCTCGAGAGGGACTTGAACGAGGTGTTCACCGGTGGCATTTCGAGCTACAGTCTCATCCTCATGTGTATAAGTTTCCTACAGCTGCACCCACGACCCGACTATCTCAAACATGGAAATCTTGGCGTGCTGCTCATCGAGTTCTTCGAATTGTTTGGTAGAAAATTCAATTACATGAAAACGGGTATTCGGATACGAGATGGAGGGCAATATATCAACAAAGAGGACATGCAGAAGGAGATGATTGACGGGTACAGACCAAGTTTGTTGTGCATAGAAGATCCGCTGTTGCCATCTAACGATATCGGAAGGAGTAGTTATGGTATCCTTCAGGTAAGATATTTATTAGAACTAAACATTTACATTAATTACATGTCTTGAGTTGAATGTGGTATTAAATATATCTCTCGATATATCTCGAGCTTCAGCTCCCTATTTAGTTTCACAGTTCTGATGACCTCCAAGAGCGTAGGTTGCCTCAGGGATGATATGTCTTCATCTTGTACGCCCAATCATTCTTTGCATTTTTTTCTAATGGCAAGACATACATATTGTTACTAGGCCTACAGAAGTTTTTTGACAGGTGCTAGAACTCTTCAAAAGAGATCATTTCGCCGGAAGTTGATAATTATAAAATATCCAATTTGAAAAAAATGCAAATAATCTTGGGCATCAAGATCTGAAGAAGACTCTGGATCATGTTATCTCTGTTATGAGATCTGCCATGAATCACGGTGTCATATGCATTCCAGCAAGTGAATTAAGTGCTAGGTTTCATTCCAAATTTGTTTATTCTCTTCCAACTTTTATTAGGACATTTTTCTTGAACGGTATAATTCTTAAAGTTCAAACTAAGGAGAGGAAAAATTACTGATTGAAAAGGTCCTATAAGTTCACAAACTCATGAAATTGATCCAAATTCTTTACAGGAATTGTTCGAAATGGTCACCATTCGTTTGATGTGCACATATTCTTGCCTGGCGTCATAGCGAATTATTACATGCAGCAACTATCACATCAGTTTGCTCACGTATAATGTCACAAGCATTTTCAATGCATTGTTTTAGTTCTTCAACACTTTTCACATGCCCGTTACTGAACACAAATGTTCTCAAATGAGCCCAAAAGAAGAATTCACAGGGGTTGATATCCGGGGAGCGTGCAGGCCAAGAAATCGACCCACCACGAGATACATTACGAAATTCGAAAAATTCACAAGAATCATACGCTCTGTCAGATGATTTCCCTTAAACTGAACGCATTTAATAAACACATTTAGAATATTTGGATCTCAATACATAACGTCAAATCCGGACTGGAAATTTGTCAGATTCGCGGGTAACTTTGATTTCGAAATACATACTCGGCCCTGGAGAATATTTTATATGAAGAATTTTTGGAATAGGTATTGCCATATTTTGATGAGTTCTAGCACCTCTCAAAAAAAAGCCTCACCTTTGAAAACACCCTTTATAACCCCAATGAAGTTCTAGGAGATTTCTTTGAAGCCTCGAGCGGATCAGTTGAATAAAAATAAAAATGGGTTGTGCGAGGGGTTCTAGGTGAACCGAAGATACAACACTTGAACGCAGAATAACACACGGGATTTTTCCTTACTGAGCACAGTCTATTGTAGAACACTCATTAACATACATTGATGACTCTACAGACATGAAATTTTGAGACATATGATAATTAGAGTTTGTTGTGACAGAAAATCTGGAACAATGTTATTCTGTCACTAGAGCTATCTGTTGCTATTTCCAACATAAATTAGGGCTGCAATCTGGTACTGGGGTTGTTTCCGAAGGACCGTAAGAGTTTCCGCAATTTTTATTGAAGTAAGTCTTCACATACTGTTTTACACACTTTTAATAGAAGTTTTACAGAACATTTGATAGAAACTATGAATCAGTTCACGAAATATACTACAATTACCGACTAGGGTACTTTTGAACTTTGTTTAATTTTCTGATGACATATTGCATCGTCATGACAACATCAAGAATATAATAATACGGCGCTCTCTGATCATCACTTAACACTATCAAAGAGCCAGAGCTTCAATACAATCATTTCAAAGATAGTATGGGAGCGCCTGCAACAACTCTACAATCTAGGCCAGGGTCTGCCTGGTGTGGATTATTGGATACTCGGAAACACACCTATAAAAAACAGCTTGAAAGGAACGCACTATGGCGAAAGATTGCATTCCAAAAAGTTCCTTCAGAACTTAAGCACTGGCAAATCAAAAAATTATCTTGATCTCTGCGACACTATGCAACATCTTCTCAGAGACTTCCTTGCGGGTCACGGAAGCGTCTTAAAGCATCTAGTATGATTAGGTGTAACAGAAACTACAAAAGATTTGAATCTCCTGAACTTCACTATTTGGTATTAAGCAATGCTGTGCCTCAGGTAGCGTGAGGACACACTAACAAAGTCCACACAGAACACAACCGGTTCTCCTAACTCACACAAGATTCGAGCTTCTAGAGGGTCTCACAAAAACCTATGGGGGCCGGGATAAAACATTGAACGAACAAATCTAGTAACAGAATGCCTCCTCACTAGAAGCCAACGCGAAGAATGCTTGGACACGAAATGATGATTGGGACATATCATCCTTTATGCAGCCTTATCTACTGAAGTTCATTAGAAATCTGGAACTGGATGGCGAACTGTAGCTTAGGATATACCTCGGTAAGCTCAAGAAGGGGCACAATAGATCTTCAGGCCATAGCGTTCTAGTATTCAGTATTAGAAGGGGGTTACATTTCACTGCGACCACAAGATCTATTGTGCCCCCCTTCAGAGCTGTATTCGCAAATGCGCTACCTACAGCTCGCCCTTCAGCTCCAGAGCTCCAATAATGAACTCCAGTATCTGAGAGGGCTTCAAGGAGGTTAGATCCTCGTTCCTCCTGTAATTCACTCGTCCAAGACATTCTTTGCGCTGGTTTGCAATGGCGGGGTATTCTGTAACCAGGTGAACAGGAGTCTCCTCCTCTTCCCCATTGAATCTGCACTTGTCAGTTTCTGTTGAGCCCATTCTCATATGCTTTCTAGGGCAATAATGACCTGTGAAGAAGCATAACTTATTCTTACTGAGATCCAAATACTTTTTGGATCTTGAACTTCCAAAGTTCCGAATAAACTTTTCAGTTTATTCCTTCTCCAAAAACTCTTTCTTGAAGGTGCATTTACCTATGCCTCAGTAAGGTAAGTGTCTTTTGTGCTCCATTTCTGGCAAGTGTATCGTCCTCTTTGTTTCCTTTGATTTCTGAGTGACCAGGAACCCAGACTTAAGAGACCTTGTTGTTCTTGCCTACTTCGTTAAGTTTTCTCCGGCACTCCCATATCAGCTTTGAGTCGATGGTACAGAAGTTCAGTGCTTTGGTAGCAGCTTGACTATCAGAATGGATCACAATGTCACACCCTTGATAGTTTATTTACAGATTTATATTTATGCATATTTTGATTGCAAGTATTTCTGCCCGAAAAACACTCGAGTAGGAGCCTAACAATTGTCTACACTTGGTTCTTGTCCCGTATACTCCAGCGCCGGCCCCTATCGTGGTTTAAGAACCATCTGTATACCATTTAATGGTATTCATTTTGAAGTTTTGGGTAGTGCATTTCTTTTCCCATTCTTCCTTTTTACATAGCATAGTGTTGGAGTTCTTCTCAATGCTTACTCTTTTAATCATAACATCACTAGGCAGGTTCGCTGATGAGATGTACTTGTTCAGAGAGGACCAGGCTCCCTGACTTTTAATTCTCTCATTCCCTGTATCTTCCCTAGATATTCTAAGGATAACCTCATGGGCTACCCTATTGATCACTAGATGTTGAGAAGTGAGATCTGTGATGACCTCAACTGCTTTTGTCGGGCACGTTCTCATAGCTCCAGTGATGCAGACAGGCAAGCCTTTGTACCTTGTCGAGTATTGTCTTCGTGCTTGTCCATCAGACCAGACTACTGCCCCATGAGTTATTATTGGTCTCACAATCATGACGTACATCCATCGCAGTATTTTAGGCTAACCACCCCAAGTTTTACCGGAAAGGCTTCTGCAAGCCATTAAAGCCCTTGTCGCTTTACTAGCATTGTTTTTAACATGCTTATTCCATAGATGCTTACTGTCTAGGATAATTCTCAGATATTTGACTCCAGAATTCCATTCTACATCATCTCCATTTACCGAGATGGAATTCATAGCTGGAAGGTTTCTTTTCCGAGTAAAGGGAACTAGTGTGGTCTTGGCTAGGTTGATGATGAGCACCACTGCCCAATAATTTTGAGGCTCCTCTGTAACATATCACAGACGGGAGCCCTCAAATTTACCTCTTACTATTAGAACTATGTCATCGGCATAGCTTCGACATTCGAAGCCAAGCTCCGTTAGCCTGTGCAGTAGTTCATCCACTACAAAACTCCAAAGGATGGGAGATATTACTCCTCCTTGAGGGGTTCCGCCAGTGGTTTTGACAAAGATGGTCTGATTGACCACCATTGTCTCAGCTGTCCTCGTCGTCGACAGTTCATACATCCCTTTTATGATGGTATCATTCACTCCTCGCTTTACAAGTGCCTCTCTGAAAGACACGTGTGATGTGTTGTCAAAGGCCCCAGATATGGATAGGAACGAGCACAATACGATTTCTTTATTGTTCAGAGTCTTCTGGATGCCTTCAGTCAGCTGATACAGAGCAGTCTCCGTGGAGCGTCCTGCCCTGTGAGCATGCTGACATTTGTGACGTGGTGTTCACTCCAGGTTCTCCGTTCTCATGTAGTTATCTACTACCTTCTCCATCATTTTGAGCAAAAAAGAGGTAAGACAAATGGGTCTGAAAGTTCGGGGATCAGTCCTGTCATTCTTCCCTGTTTTTGGAATGAAGGTTACTTTTGCCCTTTTCCATTTATCAGGTATTTGAACCAATGCTAATCTGCTTCTTGTGATCTTCAGCAGATGGGGAAGAATCTCTTCCGCTCCCTTCTGCAGGAGTAAAGGAAACACCTGATCCACTCCTAGTGATTTATACGGCTGAAAGGTACTAATTGCCCATTCGAGTCGTTGTCTTGTAAATATTTTCCTTACAGGATTTCTTGGTGCATTCTATTGCTGATTTAGAACTACTTATGGGTTCACTACCTCGTCTCTCTCTCAGTGTATGACCCGTCTGGCTTTTTAAGCGACATTGTGGGGTGGGTACCCCCTTTGCCATGACATTCGTCAGAAAGGCATTCAAATCCTCAAGAAAGGGAAAATCAGAATAAGGATGGTTCAGCACCCCTGGGACAAAGGCCACAGTACAATAGGAAAGGTATAATACCCAAGGAGGAACAGGACAAGGACAAAACTGAAGAAAGCATATCGCACACTCTTTTTCTAGCCTGAAATTCGCGACCTGTGGATGCTGATCATTAAAAGATCACTCGAAAAACGTTATCAAACCTAGTCGACCAAACAACCAAATTTGCGAAAGTACCGTACCACATCAATACAGTTGACGTTAGTAATAAGTCAATTTGATTTGAAAATTAAATGAATCTGACGAAAACCGGCCCTTATCAGGGCTGTCCTGAAGACGGTCCCATTAACCAGACCGAAATGTTGAAACAACGAAAGTCCGTAGACAAATAACTTTCCATTCCCCCATAACGTCATGTGTTGAGAAACTGCAAATTTTACGAAACAAAAACGCCGATTACAGCCGGCAAAATGCTCCTCGCGAAAAGAATTTTCAAATCGATAATGAACCAGCGAAAACATCATTGTGCAGATTCGACCTCGTGAACTACGCGTCACAAAATAAATAATCGGAAGCGCTTTACATCATTTTCGCCGGTATCATCAGTTATCTCGGAAAGGTCATCTGTAGAATGCCGAAAATGAATCGATGACACGTTGACTCATTCTGGACTTACTTCATTTCGGATAAAGCTTAATCGCCACCCATTAAAAGAGTGATCGGTTCGAAATCAACTTGACATTCGAAACTCCGATGAAGGTCTATGTCAAGATCTTGATTGTATCGAGGAATTTGCGTATATGAATGGTTTATCCGTTTGCGTGGAGGAAGGAAATGAGATTGCGAATTCTCTTATGTGGTAGAACAATAGTTTTATCATCGATACGGATTCTATGTCTTATCAACAATTAAATTCATATATTTTTGTCATCCTACTCTATTATTGTAACCAAATCAACCACCATATGAGGTGTGCTAATTTACAATGAACACCCTTTACCTAAACAGTTGTTATAGCGGCGGGCGTTATTTTTCATCTTTCATTAAACAAAAATTTTTATAATAATCGAAAAATTCATTACTTGGAAACAACTTGATTTGCGACACGCGCTCCTAGCACATACAGCTATCCTTATTATTTTATTCAACGTACTTTGTAGATCTTTCTTTCTGCTACTTTCGACATTGAACCATACTACTCCTGCGTACGTTATGCTTGGTATTAGCAATGTCTTTATTATCTTCATCTTGTTTTCCAGCGAAAGTTTGCTGTTTGCATTTAGGAGCGGGTATAAATACCCATGTAGTTGCCTGGTCGTCTTCTTGATTTCTTCCGTTTGTTTGTTGAATTTCAGCATTTCGTCTAGGGTCACGCCCAGATATTTTGCTTCATCTTCCCAGTCTATCTTATGGTTTTCTATGATGACGTTCCCTGCTTTTTCCTTCTTCAGTTCTGTGCCGCCGAAGTATTTGGCAACTGTTTTATTCGCATTTATCTTGAACCTCCATTTCTTGAAATAGCTCATCAGTCTGTCTACGTCTATCTGGAGTTGCTTCGTTATGGATTTCCTCATTCTGCTGGAGTTCATTTTTTCTTTTATATCTTCTGTTAATCTGACCAGTTGCTGTACCGTCGAATGTTCTGTGCGGAAACCGAACTGGTGGTCTGGAATTATTTTCTTGATTTTCACGAAACCTGCTATTCTTCTGTATATCACCTTCTCTATCTTTTTGTTCAATGAGGAAGTAGGCTTATAAGTCTATAGTTGGTTGGGTTGTTTTTGTCCTTTTTCCATATCAGTATTGTGTCAGATATCTTCCATGTTTTAGGGTTATGTCCTGTTCGTAGCAGAGCCCTGACTATTTCTTCTTGCGCTTCATCTGGTAGGTTTTTGAGTGCCTGATTTTGGATTTTGTCGATTCCGGGGGCTTTCTGTTTTCAGTTGTCTAATAATTTTTTTTATTTCTTCTCTGGTTAGTTCATTAATTTCTTCTTTTGTTCCATAGAGGTTGGTGGCTGGTATATTCCCAATTTCTTCTACTGACTTGTTCAACTTGTCGTCGTTGTTCTTCGGATTCGGCTTGAATTTTTGCTCTAGCGAGTCGGCGAACATTTCAGCTTTTTCTTCGTTAATAATTGCTGTCTGACTTCCTTTTGTCGGTTTTGGAATCTTTGTTTTCATTTTCTTCCCGGTTAATGCTGATGACATTTGCCATAAGGACCGATCTTCTATATCTAGATTCTCTAGCCTTTTGTCCCATTCTTCCGTAAATAATTCACGGACTCTGGCTTTCACCTAGTTGGTTAGTTTATTTATTATAGTTTTGTCATTTGGAAGGTACTCACCGTAGTTCGATTACACCTCATGAAAAGAACCGCGGAAGACAACGCGGTGTGTCGTAGCCGACAACGCCATCTTCCTGGCGTGCGGAGAGCCTTCCCAACACAATAGTCCCTGAAATAGTTCAGTTCTGATATTGTTAATTGAACAGACGTTTGGGGTGTTTGAAGTACTCAGAACGAACTGAACCTTGCCCCCTATAAAAGTTGAACTCACTCAAGTACTTTTATATCCATTAAAAATAAAAATCCTTTATTATTATGTATTAACAAATTCCGTACTCGTTAATTATCTTTGATTGAGTAACACATTATAACATAATCTCCAATAAATTATCTCTAGGGATTCTTCCGGACACAGAATGATATGAGTTCAACGATACTTATAGAGATCTACTTCAATTATCGGTGATCTAAATTCCCCTTAAAGTGAGTGGTGTGGGCCTACTCCCTCAAAAGTCCAGCAGGCGAAATGTTCTTGGTATCTAGTGATTTCTAGTTTATATGAATAGAGAATTCTCCTGGTACAAGAAAGTTCAGCTCTCGGGAATGGACCAAATAGCTCTTCTGGAGAAGAAAAAGCAGGACCCCTAGACAAGTTCAAGTCTTCTGGTAAAATACTATATCGGGCCCAACATTTGGTATTTTCTCTCAATACAAGACATTGAAAGCTTTGTTAATTTTCAGAAACTCAATACAATGCTGAAGATATATATTGTAATTCATCTACGTATTCTGTGCGATTCAATTTTTTTTTTTTTTTCAGGTGAAACGGGCGTTTGAGTACGCTTACTCTGTTTTGACTAATGCTGTACATCCATTTTCTCAGTTCTGCAACTGCCAAAATAACTCGATATTAGGTAGGATCGTAAGGGTCACTGACAAAGTTGTACAGTACCGCAGATCTCTAGAGAGCTCGTTCAGGCATATGGGAAGTCCCCAAATATCTCCGATTCCATCACCCAAAAGATCAAGCAGATCTCTGTCCAGCAGTGGTTCGGTTTCATCGTTCGATGAAAGTGGTGGCAGCTCTGAGGTATGAACTTAATATATAGGTCATGGAATAAAGCATCAAAATTAGGGAAAAGGCATTTTTTTAAATTGTATGACTACATGTTTTCACAGTAGCGAAGTTCCTTATTATTATTCAAAATTTGGCTTGGCTAAAAATATCCGCCTGTCGATATGCAATTTCTTATGATTCGTAGATTTTCATGTTTCACAGAATTTTTGTTCAGTTGCATCCACTCTATCCGAGAGAAAAAACAAATTACATCATGCCTCCGATTCTGTTGAGGAGAAAAACTAGGTTTAATTAAAATGTTCCATTGTAAGATACTATGAAACTATGTAAATTCCGTTGAAATTGGTAAAAGCATTTGCTTTTTTTTTAAAGCAATGACAAACTTCTTTTTCAAACATCCTCTTTCTCTGAAAAAAAAAAGAGTTTTAGTATCTCAAAATTATGATTTAATGAAACACATCTTAAATTATTGTTCAAAAACCATTAACTTGCTAGACTTGAAGCAAACAAAATATCATGTTGGCTCTTTCTTGTTTTAGGGTTCTGAGTCTTCTTCAAGGGATATTTCCCCAAACATAAATATACCTCAACGAAAAAACCACCAGAAAAACATCAACAGGAATAAGAACAGCAAAAAAATCAACTACAATCAGACCAACCTTGTCAAACGCAAAAAACCTACGACAAAACAATAGTATTTATTTTAGATTTTTTCAATTTTTTTTGTATATATTGTAAATACTAGGTTTTAGTCGGAATATGCCTCTGACAGGGCATTTACAAGTAGATTTATACTCAATCGTGAACTCGTATTGGGATTAAACTTCATTTGGACTTTATCATAATATCTGACGAGAAATAATTATCTTAGGATTTTCAATTATACATTTTTAAGTAATTAATAATGACATTTTTATCTTCAATAGGCTTGAAGGGAGATATTTTTGAAATTCTCCTGGGAAAAACAAAGTTTCATCTCAATAATATACTAGTAGATTTTCATCAAGCCTCATTCTGTTTTAGAATACATAATTGTCCTTGTTGGTAATTGGATGCTGCAAATAGTCTCCAGATTTGGATTATATTGTACATTTATCTTTTTTGAAAACTGTTGTTGAAGATAATCAAAATTGACTCTAAGGAACTCCAGTTCAAAGGAACCCATTTTAGGTAATTATACTTAATTAATTTGCGGTTAAAAATTACATACATTCACTCAAATCCAAAAAAAATTTTAGAAATCGAATTTGTTTCCGTTTTTGTACATAATTAATTTTGTTCACAAATTATATTTAATTTTTTTTGGTATGCTGATACGTTGGTATCTTCGTCAAAGAATAATAATTTATTTTAGTACCTTCTGTCAGTTCTATTGACTTTTACCGCTCACATCCAATATACTAAATAGCCTGCAGACTAAAAAATAATCAGGAGAAATCTCCTAAAAATCATGTGTAAAATTTTGATTCGTGCTCATTGTTTTGAGTTTCACCTTCATTAAAAAAAAAGGATGTTTTCACACTTTTCGAATCTTTTATTTTCCATTAAAATAAAATTCATCGATACATCTAGGCATGGAGTATTACATGAATTATGCAAGTATTTATGTATTTCAATGGCCTTTGTTGCCTTCAGTTTTCATCGATTTTTTTTTAGTTATACATAGTCTGTTATTTATGTATGTGTAAATAATTCCGTTTTAATTTTTCTATAAAAATGGAGTGTTATGTGAAATTCTGATGATTAATCAGTACAACAGCTGGTCAAATTGAAGTGAGTGGTTTACAATTTTATAATTGGCAAGCATTTATCTAACTTTGATCAGCAGTTGCAATATTTCTCTTATTTGTAAATGACTTGCTGCAATTGACCCAAGGTGCAAAAATGCAATCAAAATTGCTCCAAAGTTCATATTTGAAGTGCGCTGTTCAACTTATATGTTTGTGTAAAATTGCTTATTTGTTATAATCATTTTGCATTCAAAAAACAATTACTTGATAATAAATATTCAATCCTTTAGTTTGGTTGTATATTAAAAATGAAAAATATTCTAAGTCAGCTATTATGATTGTTAGAATGACGCAATGAGTCGATTGAGTATTAAAAGTTGTCTGAGAAGGCATATTCTGAAAATGTGTACAGCAATCTCTAACCTCAAAAAAAAAACAATTTGTACATAAGGAAGTTTTTGAGTGACATCTCTAGATAAATCATCATACCACATTTCTACTGGGAAATGAAGCTTAGCTGCTGAGCTAAGCAATTACTTATTTTGTATTTGAAAAAAGTCGTTGTTTTATAGTTCTAATCATTTTTGTTGTAAGATTAATCCCAAATGTTTATTGTTGGTTGATTCATGAATTTATAATATCGTTTTGCAATTCATGGTGCAATATCAGTTACATTTTCAATGAAATGTGTGCATTCGAAAATTTTCAGATGTATATTGCATAATTCTAGTTCATATTGATATGTGATATTGAGGATAGGATTAATATTTGTAGATATTGAAATATCAAGGTTTCCTACCACAAATCAGAGCTTTAGATATGATTTTTGGTCTTGATATACTTCGAAGACTTGATGTAAAAATGATCCTTGCAGAAAGAATTTTGTCTTGTCAATATTTTGACTGTTTTAAGTCATTTATGTAGATATAAGTCATCATAAATATTTATTCAAGGGGATCTTCAAGATGTAAATTTATACCCCTCAGTGAAATTTCAACACAACTCATTCAAATACTTTTTTCAATGTCATTTTAATCCACTTTCATTTCAATTGTTTAATTGTCGAACTTTTGAAAATATTAATTCTGGACTTTTTTTCTTGTAAAATCAATTTTTTTTTCTGAATTACGATTGCTTTCAACCAATGTTGAGATATATTGAATTTTTACAATATGGTTGTTAATAATGCTAGGTATTTATAAAGTATATAGTTTTTAAGGCTGTAAGACAATGTATAATCTTATTAAAAAACAACTGTAAAATTTTTAATAAGAATAGACTCATGTCGAGTACAAAATCTAAGATACAAATTGAAAAACTCCGAAAAAAAATTAAATTAGCGCCAAGAATTTTTTTAATGTCAAAAAAACCAAATTCTGTTCAAATATACTTTGCTCTTGTGCGCGAATTTTGTGTTTCATTGAAAAACCTAGCTTTAGGAATTATCCCTCAAGTTTCCTCTGAATCTTCCAAATTTTTGGAAGTTCGGAAAAAAGGAATGTATTTCTTAAATACCGATTGGTGAGTTTCTCTCCGACTGTTGGACAAAGAAGAACTAAAAGCTGCATTTATATGAAATAGCATTATAAGCATACCATTCATGTATTCAGTGCATATAAGAGAAATGGTTCTATTGGTTCTTTACTTCATGATTTCTAAATAATGTTTCCATTATTAGATATATTCTAATAGGATTATGAAAGGAACTGTTAACTTTAAGTTCCTACTATTTCTCACTTTCTGTAAGAAATAGTAAATCAATACATAACCTATTTCAATAAAGTTATTAGCGCTACCACTTTGGATTGTGGAACTAGAAGATGGTCAGAGTTTCCATGGTAGGAAAGAAAACAACATCAGTTGATTGATATCAAATTTGTTACATTGTCCGAGGTTGTTGGCAATTTATTTGGAGAATATAATATATATTTTCATCAAAAATTTTGGAAACCCTATTTACTTAAGTTATAATTTCTTTGTTGGAATTTTTTTAAGGAGCTTCCGAGTGATTTGTATCATATCAAAACATAAATCCATAATTCGATATCAAAGGTTCAACTTCAAAGGCCCACATTCACATGTGTAGAGCATTATTATTTGGTTTGTTAAATATTTATTGCATGCATTTCAGTTCGAAGCGAAAATAAACCGAAAGAAGTAATTGAAATCGGTTATCATTGCGATCTTGACAAGAAGGATAATGGGGTGAATCCGAACATGCCAGGGTTCCATTTTCTAAACCTGAAGGAAATATCCATATCCGCAAACCAGTTGGCACTCCTTGAAGAGGACTGGAATAGGTTCAATTCACCAAGATGTATTGATATGGAGGAAAGCAGAAGACCGAGAAACGTGGAAGATTTGGGCTATATCGCCAATGAGTTTATTGGCAGAAAGCCGCAGAATATGTTAAGGTAGATTCATTCATTGCACTTAGATAGTATCAGTGCCATATTTTCTCGTTAGTTGCTGTGCTCGTTAGTGGTGCTCTGCAAATATGATTCAAAATGATAAGAATTGTAAATTTGATATACATATCATATATACGTAAGTCATAAAATGACATTTGTCACACTGCAGTCTGGTTCGGTTTACGGAATCCTTGGTTCGATAGTCTCGCTGCAGTGCCACCTCAAGTCAAATCAAAATGATCATAGATCAGTTAATTCTTCACTAAACAACATTTTGGAAACCCAAGTGGATTTAATTGACATCACTGCCAAGTTTAATTATATTACCCATTAAGGAAGGTCTTCTCCTTCCGCTCTAGGTTTGAAGTGGCGATCCTCTTATATCACATGTATTCGTAGAAAAGCCGAGTCAAAAAATATTCAATAAAAAATGTTTTCTAGGCATTCACAAATGGCTGCGATCGACTCGATGTGGAAGATTCAATAGCCTCATGATGATTGGAGGAGTTATTTGTTCAAAAACAAATAGGAACATGAGATGTTGAAGATGTAAAACACCACAGGTGAACGTAATCAAGAGTCGTAGTATAATTAGCTGGAAAAGAAGAGAGAACAAAATTCTCAGAAGAACAAACCCCAAAAACCATAATTTAAATAGCGAATAGCAAGAATCACATCAGACGAAAATTATGGTATATAATCAAATCACCGAAATTCAATTAATGATTTGATTCGTAACATGTTATATATTTATTGTAATAAAATGACAAAAAAATTTTTCAAGAAATATTCACTAAGTTAATTCATAATGAGCTTGTGGTAGCAACCTCTGAATGAAAAATCAAAACGCTAGTTCATGCACCTTGTAGGTAGATTCGCATTTTCCAGTTTAAGAAACCAATTGAAAAAAATTTTGACAGCTGTCAAGAAAAAATTCAAACTAGGGCGAAACTCCAGACTTCACGTCAGTGCTAAGTGACCAATTTTGTTTTCGATAATTCGCTAGAATTTTTTACGGTATCTATGGTCTTGGTAATGCGATCTGGACAAAATTTGAGTACATTCATCCATGTGCGAAATTTCATTCCAACCCAATCAGTAGTTTAGAAATAACCCAGAAAAAATATTTTTAACGACCATAATTGCAGAACCCCTAGTCTAATTTCGCTCATTCATATACCTGACCGCGACATTTGAGATCCACACCTATCCTGAATATTTCAAGTCCCTAGGCATTTCCGTTCGAAAGTTATAATTTTCTATGGTTCTGGTTATGCGATCTGGACAAAATGTAGCTTGAATATATCATTCTCCATTAAAGAACTAAATTTCGTCACGATCGAATCCGTAGTTTTGATATTATCAAGAAAACTAAATTTCAAACGACCATATTTACGAAACCCCTAGTCTTATTTGGCTCATTGATAAACGTGACTGCGACATTTGAAATCCACATCTACCCTGAAAATTTCGAGTCCCTAGGCCTTTCCGTTCGAAAGTTATAATTTTCTATGGTTCTGGTAATGCGATCTGGACAAAATGTAGCTTGAATCATTCTCCATTAAAATACAAAATTTCGTCACAATCGAAGTCAGTTTTGAAATTATCAAGAAAACTGAATTTCAAATAACCATATTTTCGGAACCTCTAGTTTAGTTTTGCTCATTGATGAATGTGACCGCGATATTCGAAATCTAAACCTACCCTGAAAATTTCAAGTCCTTAGGCCTTTCCGTTCGAAAGTTATAATTCTCTATGGTTCTGGTCATGCGATCTAGAAACAATTTTGCATGTAGCTTGAACACGTCATTCTCCATCTGATTTCACCTCGATCGAATGAGTAGTTTCGAAGTAATCAAGAGAACAAAATTTTGAACGGCCATATTTACGGAACCCTGGTCGAATTTTGCCCAATAACGAACTTTACCGCGGCATTGGAGATTCGAACCTATCTTAAAAATTTCAAGTTCCTAGGTCGTTCCGTTCGAGAGTTAACGTGTATACGGACGGACAGACTCGACGGATTCGTCATCAGTCAGACGAACCTTGTCGATTGAGAGTATTGAGACTATTTCTAGATGTCGTCAAGAAGCAAACTGAGTTTCTGTCAACTGTCACAGCAGAAATATCTCTGGATTCTCTAGTCAATCTGTCATTTCATTTATCTGTGTCCAGTTTTGTTTTCGCTGTATCATTCGAGTGGAGAATTATAACGCAAGTTAACTGAATTGTAAATTGCATTGAAGATTCGCAATGGCTTTAGCTGAATTATGTGGAATGAAAGATCATCTTGGACCAAAACAGGATACCGATTTTCATGGTGAAATTTACCAGATGAGTGGCAACTTTATTAATAATGCCTGTCTTGGTATACCACCAATGATAAAAGTATGTTTCAACCCTTTTCAAACTCGTTGATTTCCTAAGAGAAACTTCTTCCTATCTATATTTTTCAGCCTATTGGATTATCTGCAAATTTTTCTAAAGATGATAATGGAAGAGATCTAAAAATTAACTTCGATCATGGAACAACAACTTTGGGCTTCATGTATAAAAATGGTATCGTATTAGCAGTAGATTCCAGAGCGACTGGTGGTCAATACATAGGGTCACAAACAATGAAAAAAATCGTGGAGATCAATGATTTTTTGTTGGGTAAATGTAATTCAATCGTAACACAATTTGATCAATAAAAATTGTTAAACTTATTAGGAACCTTGGCTGGAGGTGCAGCAGATTGTGTTTACTGGGATAGGGTATTATCGAAACAATGTCGTCTGCATGAACTCAGAAACAGAGAAAGGATATCAGTGGCTGCAGCCTCTAAATTGATGGCTAATATGGTATATAATTACAAAGGTATGGGACTATCTATGGGAATGATGCTTGCTGGATGGGATAAGAGAGTAAGTCATAATATTGATTCGTCAATTTGGAATGTTTTCAAAGAACGGATTCTTAAGTCTATCAACATGTTGACTGTCATGTCAAATAAAAGCACATTGATTCATGCTTAGATAACCATGAAATAGCCTCGGCTCATTATTTAAGTCCTATTAAGATGGAATTGACCAAATTGTTTCGTTTTTGAATATATTTCATGCACCCATTTCGGTTCTACGACCCCTCCACAATCTATGCATTAGCAAAGAAAGATAGAATGGATGAAAGAAGTTTGACATTAACTCTGTAATTGATTTTGAAAATTTCCAATTAGATGGGTGTATTGAAAAAAACCATAATCAATTTTCTTTCAGGGACCTCAGCTGTACTATGTAGATTCTGAAGGTACTAGGACACCTGGAAAAATTTTCAGTGTTGGTTCTGGATCCATTTACGCCTTTGGTGTCCTAGATTCAGGTTACAAATGGGACTTGACTGATCAAGAAGCATACGACTTGGGACGTAGGTCGATTTATCATGCAACACATAGAGATTCAGCTTCAGGAGGTATTATTAGAGTGTACCATGTAACGAAAAATGGATGGGTTCATATCGATAACAACGATTGTAATGATCTTCATTATAAATATATGGAGGAGAAAAATCAAGTTTAAAATTTGTAATTTTTATAATATAAAAGGATTAAAGAAAATGATTATTTAAATGACTTTAGGAAATAATGTAGTTTCCATCACAATTTTTTCCCAGATAGTTTCTACTTTTGCATATCACTATGTTCATCTTAACCCAATACAGTCTAGATAAAGCATGAAGCATCTACTTACTACCCTGAAAACAGAGCTGATTTGTCGTTTATGATGCTGAAAGTGATAGAGAAGGAATAGGAACACTTTGGCACATTGAAAAGAGTGTTCTTAGCCATCATATGTCCCTAATGATGATATAACTCCAAAGAGTAACAAGAAGGATCACTCTGCTTTCGCGCTTGTTCATCGTCCTATGACCTTGAGTCCATCTGCGAATAGAGTGAGACAACCACTTCTAAGTTTATCAGAAATTTTAATATTTTTTATTAATTTTCAACCCCGTCAAAACATTCCATTTGTTCAGATCAGAACACATATATGAGAATTTTTCTCTGATCAGCGCTGCTGTTCGTTTCAAAGCATTCTGTCCCCCATGTCGAGTTTATCATCGCTATACTGTACTGATGAGGCTTAATAAGCCGAAACTGGTCTACAGTTGCGAATAATCAATTTCATGTTCTTGCATGGATTGGTTTCTTGGCCTGTTTGTCAGATTATCTTTGAAAAATTTTGCTTCGGAAAAATTGATACATTGAATGCATTTGGATTAGATAACCAGCCAATATTTTTCATATCTGGTTTGATCTCCTGCAAGGTATTATTTTTTTTTTAAAATAAGATCAAAACAATTTTTGAAAGCTAGTTGGAGTCTGTTGTCAAATTTAGACTGTGGAAATAATGTGATAGGGAAATGATAGGCGTAAGTGTTAAATTTGTAGTTTCCTGATACAAGCTGCCTCATAAGCATTTATGAATTTCCCTTGATATACAGGGTGTTTCCAAATTAGACGTGAACTTTGCAGGACGTGTTAGTATGACTCATTTGCTGTTGTTTGAGCCATATTTATTGATAACCAAAAATCAACAGTTTACGACTTATTTGAGTTCTGTGATTTTTAAAAGATTTCTCACCTCACTTCATTTTTCGTCACTTTTTTCTACTTTGACCAAATTTGATTATAATTTTGGATTATTTTCATCAGAAAAGGATATGATATGTATGAAAAAAGCAAAACTAAGATATTGAAAATAAAAGTTAATTTGCCTGCAACTTCCGAGTTCCACGATTTATGTATGAAAAAATTATTTCAAAAACTTGTCAAATTTCTTCTTTATTCCCACAAAAAAGTTATCGTATGCAATAACCAGTTTTTTTTCTGCAGATTTTTTTATAAACAACCTTTTGAATGTCCAGCTTAAAAAATGGTGATTCAGGGTTAATGTTTTGATAGATGCTTACTATCTACCTGATAACTTAAACAGACAAAATTATGAAGAATGTCTGAGATCAAATATGGACAGTTTTTTGGACGAGGTTTTCTTGATTGACAGGCATGAAATCATTTTTCAACAGGATGGGTGTTCTGTTTCGTTTAAACGAATTGTTTCCTAAAGGGTGGATAGATAGGAGAGGAGCTATTTCGTGGCCAGCGAAAAGTCCGGATCTAAAACCGTTAGATTTTCATGTTTGGGGTAGTTGAAAAGAAATAGTATATGGAAGGGAAATACATAAAGTGCACAAATTGTGGAGAGAATAGACGGAGCAACGAGAAGATTGAATGTAAATTTCGGGACTGAAGAAATTAGAAAGAGGGCACGTAATTGTATAAGGAATGGTGGAGGATATTTCGAACAATTAATTAATTTGAAATATTTAATTCGTTACTTTTCTTTCTGGGCTTATATCCCCTTTCAAATCAAAATCTGCTGAAACGAAACTAGTGCCTGCATTCTCACAAAAACTTTCTTAGGAAATAAGAACGGAATTTGGCAAGTTTTCAAAATAATTTTGTCATACATGAATTGTGGAATTCGAAAGTTGCATGCAAATTGATATCAGAAATTGACTATTATTTTCTTCATATACCAACTTTCAAATCATACTAATTATTTTTCAACATCTATTATAGCATAGTTTTGCTTTTTTCATACATATCATATCCTTTTCTGATGAAAATGATCCAAAATTACAATCAAACTTGGTCAACGTAGAAAAAATTGACAAAAAGTGAAGGTGAGAAATTTTTCAAAAAACACAACGATTTTCGGTTATCAATAAATATGGCCTAGCCTTAAATGTGCCACACATCTTTGCAACCCAGGGTGCTCAGTATAAATAGGGCCTTGTCGATACTCAAAGGGTTCAAAAAAACCAATACCTGCAGATATCCTTAAAAATTGTATAGGCCACCCACCTCATGTTTCTTCGAAATCTAAAAAAATTTTGATCTCATCGAGACAATTTTTAATATTTGTACACAAATATACAAACTACAAAGGTTTGAGATTCCGGGTTGAAGACGTCATTAAATGAGAAAAATGGACTGAATGATTATTTTAAAAAAATTTTCTACTTTCATATAACATTTACATTTTTACAAAAAAAAAGGGCTCTATAAATAAATCTCTATGTTGAATCTTAGATAAGTAACAAAATAACATGATAGTCTTGATTGCACTGTCTGTATTGAAAAAAAAAAGTTTTTCAATTTTTTGCACAAAACCGAATAACTTTTCCTTATTTCAAAATTATTGTTCTTGTTATGTTTTCTCTCTTGATAATTTCATTATTGGACTAAATTTGAAACTGTTCACACAACCAATTAGTAGAATTTTTTGGACTGACTCTCCTTGTTGTCCCTGAAAATAAAGAACAATTTAGTTTTAAATTTCAATTGAAAATACGAATGCCTACTTAGTTTACTTCATTTTTCAACAATTCGGAAAATTCTATTATTACTTATTAGAAAACCGATTTGGATTTCCTACCTGTATATATTATAACCTAGGATGATTACTAACTGTACCACCACTATCGCCAATATCGATGTCATGGATACGCAACTGACTTTTGGACAGTTGCCTTCATTGCCAATTTTTTGATGCACTTGCTGAACGCCTGCTTTGACTTGATTAAGACCATCCCTGAGTTCCGATATCAAAGATTGAGTATCGTAGCCTACAGCCTGTACCTGAGCTGTCGGAGCTTTGACTTGGTTCATCAAAATGGCATCACCTTTGCCTTTCACCTCCACAATAGCTTGTCTAAGAAGTAAATTATAAGTGGTTATACAGTTTATGTAGAAGATTACAAATATTCCATATGCCATAGAGTTTATAAGGAAATTGACTTCTGTTGAATTTGCTTGAATCAATTGAAATTGTATCAGTATTCCATGAAAAATAGATGAATTTCCACCTCTCAGTTTCTTTAAAATCACTGAAGAACTTGCTATCTCTATAATGGAAACAAGTCAGCCAACTGCTCGTAACGGTGTAATCGATTAATGTAAATTAATTATCTACTTTATGTGTTTATATGCTCTGAGCTTATGAGGGGTCTCTCAGAGACCCACGAGAGTCTGGATAAAAACATTGAAAAAAAATGTATCTCAAGAAATCTGGCATTTCATAACCACAACCCTAAAACCTTCAAATATGAATTAACTTACTTCAGTTCGTTCAACACACCTATTATTGTGTTTTGACTGTTGAAAATGGCATCAACTTCATGTCTCCTTATGGAATCACCTGCGTATCCACCTTCAAATTGAAATATTAGACATTCAAGAAGAAGGGCTTTCAAATCATTCAGAAAATGAAATTCAAATCAATCTTACCTGGTGGTGGTGCCTGTCCAGGAGCCACTGACGGTACAGGCTGACCATGTGCCAATCCACTGGATTGTTGGCTGATAAGACTCATAGTTCTTTCTTGGCGACCCACAACTTCATCAAGTTTTCTTCCTAATTCCTTTATGATTTCATAAATTTGACTTTGGCCCTGGAAGATCTGTCTTAATTCTCTCTGATTGTCTGATTCGAACCAATCGTCTGATTCCTCAGGTTTGGCCTGAAAAAAATTATTATTATTTTTTGCTATTTGATTTTCAGATTCAGCATCAACCAAAATGTAAACTGTGGTCCAAAGGTTTATTATTTTAATTAAGCGAAACAGTATTAACGTACAATACATTATATTTGCTGCATACATTTAAGTCCTATTATTATTATTTTATAAGAATGATACAAATATAGAAGAGATTCTACTAACCTCTGGATGTTCTTTCCTGTAGTCTGCTTTTTGTTGATCCAACTTATTCTGGTAGTCCTGATACTCTTTGTTCAACTTCTGCTGCTCATCTCCGGCAACTGGGAGAGATTGTTTCTAAATAACACCGTTTTTTTGAGAGCAGATGTACATACCTTGTTGAGGCTGTTGGAACTGTCCAGGTTGGTGCAAACTATTGGTCAAGAAGTGGAGGACATCGTGATCATCAGCTAATCCGCCGGTAGCTGCGGAAACACCAAAGTATCCATTCTTTGGCAGGTAAACGTTCTCAGCACGGAAACACATTTCATAGTCTTGCTCATTATTAGTCATTCCATTATTGAATAAGACAGTTAATATGTTTTGGTAGTATTCAATTCTTGCCCTGGTGGGGAAGGGTTTGTTTCTGAAGTCCCTGAGGCATCCAGCTATTGCCTGAGTTGTACCATCACTAAAAAAAATTGTACATTCATATTATGATACATCTAAATTTTAAACATCAAATTTTAACATCACTGTGTTTCTTCTACCTAGGAATACCTCACAGCCCACCATTGAACTAATAGATTTTAACTTCATATTTGAGGGGGCATTAACATCAACAAATGTAAGTAAACGATATGTGGATCTCTTTTGGTTTTACAGAAAAAAAAACATTCACAAAGTTAAGCCTTGTTGAAATAATTCGAAGAGATTTCAATTCCTTTTTTTTTCTCCATGTTCTTCTCAAATCTGTATCTAATCAGTGGAAAATCAAACGCAGGAGATGCCTACAGAATAATTCGTATATCAAGGAATAAAATTCATTCCTCAATTTTTTTTTATTACTTTCTTTATTTATTGATTGTAATGACCTCTAGGATATCTACACTACTTATAAAGGTTCATCATTGAACATAATTACCCAAATGACTAATTATTAGTAAAGCATAGGATTAATCATAACTCAAAGAACACTCACTTTTGATGATCGAAATTTTTCGTTCCATCATTCACTACAGCCATAATGTAGGGATTATTATGTTTATTGTCATTGTCGAATGAATCGAAAAACAAACCCAAGCCCACCCATCTGTCAGAGGATCCAAACACTTCGCCATCATAGGCTCCTCTACTTTGGGTGAACCAAAAAGCCTAAGCAAAACATACAATCTGAACAAAATACATAGGACATAGCTTTAAAAACAAAACGGTTCATCAGTTAACTAATGGAGATATAAAGAAAACTTATTCAATAGTTTTTAATTTGAAGTGAAATATTCAGCAAATTCAAATGGAGATTCTTTGAGATAAAATAAAATAATATGTGATAATTATTGAAGTATACGGACATGACTACAGATAATCAGTTGAAATTGATTAGCTTTACTTAAATTTATACGAATATGTGTTTAATTGAACTCCAAAAACAATTTGAATCCAAAACGAGAGGCATATTGCATAATGAGGTCAAAAAATTGTCGACTGTAGTAAATGCACATTTTATGCTTAATTTCCAAAAATATTTTGTCCCGTACTAGATTTAAACTAAAACTAACAAAAATTTATGAATACTCTCTCTGTAATTCTAAATAACACCAATTATCCAAAAATCATTTCTTATTAAATATACAATGATGTCAGGGATTGAAATTTCTTACCAAACCATCAGCACCGATTCTGCCTCTTCCTGTTACTCTGAAAGCAACGTCTACATCCCACCATTCAAAACTTGTAGGGGTTTTGGTCCATATGGCACCCTTTTGACTCTTCAAGGAAGGTGCTATTCTAACATTATCCGAACTTGCAATTGCATCTAGAATTCAAATTACAGCAAATGAACTCTAAAATCGTGTTTCCCAACGATTTACATTGAAAATTAGAGATTTTCAGTCTGCTTCCATTTCGGAAAAACATATGATTTTTGGTGAATTTGATTATTAGATCAAGAAAACGATGTAGGAATTCGAAAAAACATTAGTTTTTTGCATTTTCATTCAATAATTGAAAGAATTTCCATTGGAAAAATCTTGTTTTACTTATAGGTTACATACGTGTCAAACAAGTGACACCTTTTTCGTCTCATTCTGATCGTTTGCCAACCAAAATCTTATAAGAGAAACAGAGATAGTATGAAAGACGTATGTCGTTTGTTTCATCAAAGCAACCTACGTGTTATAAAAATTTTACTTACTTCCACCGTATTCCCAAAATGGCACTGAACCGTCTTTCTGTGCTAAATATGGAGGTTTGAAGGAATATTTGTACTCAAATCTCTTATGAACTAAATTAGCACTAACATAACTTATGGATAAAATAAAAAATATCGAAACAATCGGATGCGATAACTGCCCTTGGTTCCCCATGTTTACAACACAGACACACTTCACCCAATGCCGCCAATAAAATAGAAAACACCATTGACAGCTTTGCACTAACAAGTGGCTGAAATAATCATCAATAATTTACATATAACTGCGAAAAGGAACTTATCACATCAATTAGTAATAGTCAAGCCGCCTCGTTACTTTTCAGTAACGAATCGAACTTTAATGTAATGATAATAAATATCCATGAAATTCTTGATGATAATGATTTTTGTATCAAATTTCATGATGAACTGGCAAAGAAGTTTTCGAAAATAACCTCGAATATTGTGTTTTAATGAACTTAATCCAAAAAAATTACGAAAAGCACTGCCGTGAAGGCAGGAGCTTTTGAGCGCTCGTACATGCCCCTTGTAGGTAGATTCGCATTTTCCAGTCTTAGAAACCAATTGAAGGAATTTTTGACAGCTGTCAAAAAAATTCTGAAACTTAGGCGAAACTCCAGACTTCATGTCAGTGCTTCAGCTGATCAATTTTGTTTCGATAATTCGCTAGAATTTTCTACGGTATATATGGTCTTGGTGATGCGGTCTGGACAAAATTTTGCACGTAGTTTGAATACATTATTCCTCAGCTAGGTGCATAATTTCATTCCAATTAGGGATGGGTCGGAACAGGTAAATTCAGGGAACAGTTCCAACCTGTTCCGTTCCTGAGCGGGAACCTGTTCTTTTGTTCTTTTGGTAACCTGTTATTCATATTATCTAGAACCATAGACTTATAATAATATTTTATTATTAGTCTATGTCTAGAACGCTCAACGCGTAGGAACGGTCTCGATTCCGTTCCTTTTCCTATTCCCCCAAACTCGTTCAAGCTCTGAGCTTCTGAGGGGTCTCACAGAGACCTAGGAGAGTCGGGATAAAAAAAAAAAAAAAATAGTCTGCCTCGTCTGAGAGAACAGTGACGTAGGTTACTTACAGGATCGATCTGCAGCATGGATGTCGGCTGCTGGTTTATTTTAAGTTTTAACAGATGCTTATTCTTATTTGTTGTTTTATTTTTATGATTCAAGAATAATGAGGACTGAGTGCATTTTTTGCGCTTTCGATCGAGTTTGGGGCATGTACACGAATAGGAACTAGGAAGATTGAGGTGTATTTTACTTTTTACTATTTCATTTTATTTTGTCGAGCGTTGAGAGTTGTTGTCGGAAGAAGATCGCTCGCAATTTTAAAAAAGTTTTTTGTTTTCTATTTTTGTCCTTTGTCGAACTAATTATAAAAATAAAATGAGTAGGAGATCTAGTCCGGTTTGGAATTTTTTCACAAACTCGTTATCATATAATTTGTCTAATTATTCATAACTCTCAATTTCTGTTAAATCCGATTACTCGGACCGAAACGTTGGATAGACTAAATCCAAAAAACCATGGAAGATGCCCAAATAATTCAATAACAAGTTATTCTTATGGCATCGCATCTCTGAAATCCGATATAGTCTTATAACAACCAATAATAGCGAAATGAACATTTATCAGCTGAATTCAAAACAACCACCAAAATTCGAAATTTTAAATATCGCAAATTATTCGACGCGTACAAGTCGTTCCTCTCTGCGAATGCATCTGTAGAAAAAAGTCTCCAAGTTAACTTTTCGGAGTTCAAACTATTCGTTCAATATTGAATCAATCATTCCAATATTATCTGGACCGTCTACCCATTCACCGCTTCCTGTTACCAAACCAAATGCCAGATGTGAAAGAATAGGTACATTAGGAACAGGCAACGTGAACACGAAAACAATAACACATTCATAATATTCATACTGGAACAGTTACGTGAATTTCGAACGAGGGACGCCGTGGCCGCGCCGGCCGCCGCATGGATATTAGTTTCTGTTCTGCGGAACAGGTTCCGTTCTTTGTAAATAACAGGTTCCTGGAACAGTTTGGTGATACCTATTCCCAATAACCTGTTCCGTTCTTTTCGTGCCATCCCTCCTAATTCCAATCCGATCAGTAGTTCCGAAACTATCTGAAAAAAAATATTTTGAACGGCCATATTTACTGAACCCCTAGTCTCATTTTGCTCATTGATGAACGTGACCGCGATATTCGCGATCCAAACCCACCCTGAAAATTTCAAGTTCCTAGGCATTTCCGTTCAAACTTTACAATTTTCTATAGTTTCTATGGTTCTGGTCATGCGCTCTGGATAAAATATTGCTTCAATATATCATTCTCGATTAAAATACAAAATTTCATCTAGATCGAATCCGTAGTTTCGAATTTATCGAGAAAACAAAATTTCAAACGACCGTATTTACGGAACCCCTTGTATAATGTTGCTCATAGATGAACGTGATCACGACATTCGAGATCCACACCTATCCTGAAAATTTCAAGTCCCTAGGCATTTCCGTTCAAAAGTTACAATTTTCTATGGTTTCTATGGTTCTGGTCACATGCGATGTGGGCAAAATTTCGCATGTAGCTAAAACACCTCATTTTCCATTTGAGTGCAAAATTTTATCTCGATCGAATCTGTAGTTTTGAAGTAATCAGGGAAACAAAACTATGAACGGCCATATTTACGGACATATCTACAACAGGTGACGCTGTGGGCATAAGATCGAATGTTGGGCAAATAAGGCAGCCCCTTCAAACGGCCCACTCCCACCAAAGTTGGTGTCCGGAATTCAACCTAACGGGAGGGGCATAGGGGTAATACCCCGTGTGGGTGTGGGTTAGCAGCCCTCACCTGCCAAACCACAAGAAGCTTACGATACACGTAGTAGATATCGGCCCGAGGGCCAACGGCCGGGCGATCGGAACCTGGCCCTTCTTGTGACGGACCTCGGGAGCGCCCGGTCCGATGCCGACGCGCAGGCACCTCGAACAACTGAGGACTGAGGTTGCATGTTGCATGTTCTATTTGCGTACCCGTACGAGTGTTTTCCTCGACGAGAGGATTGGTCAATCACATGCGCACACACCGTGCCCAAGTAACGGTTCCGGATCCTTCGAGACCTGGGCCGTCTGGGGTCTCGGTGGCCGAGCAG
Organism: Aphidecta obliterata; assembly: GCA_963966015.1. Taxonomy (NCBI): domain Eukaryota; kingdom Metazoa; phylum Arthropoda; class Insecta; order Coleoptera; family Coccinellidae; genus Aphidecta; species Aphidecta obliterata. Next base: position 29,556,033 of record OZ014427.1, on the reverse strand, counting down.
ACTGCAAGCCAAGGCTTTGTGTGCATGTTATGTGAACCGAGTAGGGAGTTCACAACAAAGATTGGCCTCGGGGTGCACAGGCAACGAGCCTATCCAGAGGCCGCGAACGAGGATATTAACATAGGGGATACTCGACCGAGGAGATGAAAATCGCCGCGGTCGAGGAGGCACACGTGATTGAGTACGACCGAAGCAGACTGGGCCAAGAGGTCCGGTTTGTGAATGTCTTTCTGAGTCAGTTCTTCCCAGGAAGAACAATTGACTCATTGAGAGGCATGAGAAGAACTCCAGCCTATAGGGCTTTGTTGGAACAGGCCATCACGGAGTTCTCCTCATCGGGGTCCCCTAGCCCGGACTCCAACTATTGGTGATCAGGAGTCACTCGGTGCCTCTATACCTAAGCGGACCAGTACCTTGAAGCGGCAAGGAGTTTATTGCCAAGGGTCAGAGAGTCTGACTATCCGGGCTCTCAAGCGCTGGTCGCGTTAGCAGAACAGGACGAGGCAGGCCTAGACACGTGAGGAATGATAGAGGCCTGCCTCAAAGCCATGATAACATCATATGGCAAACAAAAAGGGAGGTATACGAGAAAAAGGAGGGTTGTACCGACTAGTAAAAGAGATACTAGAAGGCGTAAGGAATATGCGGACATGCAAAATCTTTTTAAGAAGAACATGTCCAGGGCCGCAAAGCAGATTTTGAACGGAGGGGATGAAACATCTAATCCATCCCTCGAGGAAATGGTGAACCACTGGGAACCGTTCCCTCGGCTCCAGTTCAGCAACACGAATCCTTGCCAGAACATCGGCAAAAATCAGCTACCGCTTCACCGATTAGTGAAAGCGAGATCAGTACGGTGAAAATTCCATACAACTCAGCTCCTGGCATTGATGGCGTAACATTCGCCATGTGGAGTAAAGTTCCACCAGCCCATAGGGCTCTCCTGTACAACCTCGTGTTGCATCTGGGATCATTTCCAGACCAGCCCTTAGCGAGCAGGACGATATTCGTCCCTCAGAAAACAGGTGGTGTAACACCTGCTGATTTGAGGCCAATCAGCATAGCGTCTGTCATAGTCCGCCAATTACATACGATATTGGCAAGACGTATGGGGGCGGCAGGGGTCATTGATGAGAGGCAACGGTTGTGCAGAAAACATTTCGGTGTTGGCAGCCGTCCTACATCACGCCAGACAACACCTGAACCAGCTGCATCTAGTGTCTCTATATGTGGCCAAGGCGTATGACTCCGTCAGCCATCTGGCAATAACATCCGCCATGACAGAGGCTGGAATACCTGAAGTGCTGGTCCGGTACGTGGCCGCCACATACTCAATAAGTACAACTGTCTCGGAGTGTGACGGTAAAAGATCTCACGAGATCCCGGTGAGCAGGGGAGTTCGCCAGGGCGATCCAATGTCGGGCATTTTGCTCGCATTGGTGGTGAACATGGTCTTGAGGGCGGTTCCTCCTCAAGTGGGGTACAGTGTCGGAGGCGATCCGATTAACGCGATCGCCTACGCAGACGACATTTGCCTTTCAACATCATCAAAGGTAAGCATGACTACGGCGCTCGAAGCTGCCGAGCGCGTCGCCTTACAACAAGGGTTGAGTTTCAACCCTAATAAGTGTGTAGCGACTTCATTAGTACCATCAGGGAGAGTACAGAAAATCAAAGTTCTTACCCGGGCACAGTTCCTGTTACAACATGGCGACCCCATCCGACAACCCGGCCCTACGGAAGAGTGGCGGTACTGGGGAGTTAATATAAGCCCTCAGGGACTGAGAAAGGGCAGCCCCCCAATGGAGGTGGAACTCTTGAGAGTTTCACGAGCTCCACTTAAGCCGCAACAACGCCTTAAGATCTTGCGTTGTTTTCTGGTACCCAGATATAATCACTCGTTGGTATTGTCTGGGTGCACCTTGAATGTCCTGAAGCAGCTGGACCTCCAGATTAGAGCGGCAGTAAGGCGATGGGTGGGATTGCCTAAGGATACACAACTTGGGTATTTTCACGCCTCTGTGAAAAATGGTGGACTCGGGATTTCCGCATTCGCCATCATTATACCCGCTATCATCAGGGACAGACTGGCTCGCCTAAAGGAATCGTCCTCGAAGGCGGCTAGATCTGTCTCGGATACAGATTGGGCCCAACATAAGATCGGTTGGGCCGAGAAAGTCCTGTCCATAAGTGGTGACAGGATATACTCTGCAGAACAACGCAGACAGTACTGGGCTATGAGGTTGTATACTTCTAATGATGGGTATGAACTAAGGGAGAGTGAGAAGTCGACCGCTTCCACTCGGTGGATTGATGCTCGCAGCACGGGCATACCCGGAAGGGACTATCTCCAATATCATCACGTGCATGTTAACAGTCTGCCAACCCGAGTACGCACGACGAGGGTTCGGAGAACAGCCCACACGAACATAAATTGTAGGGCTGGGTGTACTAGCACCGAGACAGCGGCACACGTAATCCAGTGTTGCTTCCGCACTCATGGCGGAAGGATCATGAGACACGGTGCAAGACACTCTCTGGCTTCTTCAAAAATAGGGGGCTCGAGGTGCACAACGAACCGCGCCTACGAACATCAGAGGGCGTTCGTAAACCTGACCTGGTTGTCGTGAGGGAGCACGATGTGTGGGTCGTAGACGCCCAGGTCGTGTCAGGCGCGCAGCCGCTTGACCTGGCCCACAGTTTGAAGGTCGGCAAGTATAATATCGATCCGGTTAAGGACGAAGTCGCCAGACTGACTTGTAGGCCGGCCTCATCTGTGAGGGTCACATCTTGCACTCTCTCCTGGCGAGGTGTATGGTATAACAGTCAGCAGATATATTGACTGACGACTTGGGAGTACCAATTGGGCTACTCAGTGGAATAACCACTAGGGTGTTGCAAGGGTTGTCCACGAACTGGACCCGGTGGAACCAAATAACATCAAGGGTTCCTAGTCTCAGAGTCGGTGTCGGGTAGGGTGTTCGCGAGGGCAAATTACCCCTGGGCAACCTGCGCCCATAAGAGCTGAATTCGGTTGCAGGATATTAAACCGTGCTCACTTCTTGAATTAGGAGTGGGAACAGAGGGGTTTTTAGTGAGTACTTTTCCCGTGAACTCGGGGGAAGAGTCTGCACACACCGCCAAACATCTATGGTGAAGGTCCGTAAAAAGGATTTTTACCTCTATAAAAAAAAAATGACCAATTTTTTTTCTCGATAATTCGCTAGAATTTTTTACGGTATCTATGGTCTCGGTTATGCGATCTGGACAGAATTTCCCACGTAGTTTGAATACATTATTCTTCATCTATGTGCGAAATTTCATTCCAATCCAATGAGTAGTTTCGAAATTATCAGGATAAAAATATTTAGAACGGCCATTTTTTCGGAACCCCTAGTCTAATGTTGCTCATTGATGAACGTGAAAGCGAAATTCGCGATCCAAACCTATCCTGAAAATTACAAGTTCCTAGGCCTTTCCATTCGTAAGTTTGATTTTCTATGGTTCTGGTCATGCGATCTGGAAAAAATGTAGCTTGAATATCATTCTCCATTGAAATACAAAATTTCGTCACGATCAAATCCGTGGTTTTAAAATTATCGAGAAAACTAAATTTCAAATGACCATATTTACGGAACCCCTAGTTTAATTTTGCGCATTGATGAACGTGACCGCGAGATCACAGCCTATATACAGAACACAAACGGGCCCAAGCTCTGAGCTTACGAGGGCTCTCACAGAGACCTAGAATAGTAGGGATATAAACATTAAACAAACATAATGAGATATACAAAAAATTAATCGAAAATTTCAAAAACATATAGTTTGCAACTTCGTTACTCCGTGGGACTTTTTTTAACTATATTGAGATTTTTTTGTGACATCTGGATAGGGGAAACGAATTGATGTGGAAAATTCGTATCGTTTCACAAATTAATTGATGTAGAGATCGGATTTGAGAGCTAGCTGCTTTTTAAAAGTCTTGTAGCTGAATTAAATTATTACCTTCGCAATTCGTTTCAGAAAATGTCATATCGATATTGCTAAGATAATCAACAATTTCTGATAGACTTGAGGTCGCAGGAGCGGGGGAGGTTTCATTTCAACCTCGAAAAAAATAAGTGAATAACAACTTGTTTTATCGATCGAAAAAATTATTAGAGTGAATGGTAGCAATCAGAAATTGATAGGTGGTTGCATCGAGTGTGACCTAGATTTGAGGATAACACATTCGATTTTTCAATGGTACAGCCTCTTAAAATATATTATACCTTCTAAGTTTAGATTTGCGTCTTTTTTTTTCGCATTTGATATTCCGCAGTGATCGAAGAAGGTGCAGTTAATTTTGATCGAAATGGTCGAGTGGCAGGTGATTTTTTCTTTATTAGGTAGGTATGGTGTTTAATTGGAATTAATTTCGCTAATTACCTCAGCTATACATTTTTTTCACTTCATTTTCATGAGCGTCGACTCTGCTCGGGTTATTAGCACATATTTGTTTAAAATATTTTTATTTAATATAATTATTCTGATATTAATGATATTATTGAGTGAGTACGTGTGTTCTTACGTTTCAACTTTCAACACCATGGCTTCAACATATTATCAAACCAAAATGACTATACAGGTCCAAGACAGATACCATAAAATGAATTACCGCAGAATGAATGAAAACATCCTTTTTTTAGTCCAATATGGTGAAATATTTTATGAAACATTAATGGGTAATAGCAGATAAATCTTCGCATAAAATTTGCAACGTTTTTGAGCGCTCGTACTACTAACACGAGGGCTATATCATTTCGTCACGATGTCTGTATTTCAATCGACTATGTTCGACTCACTGATGACGAATCCGTCAAAAAATTCGAATCTGTCCGTCCGTCCGTATACACGATAACTCTCGAACGGAATGTCCTAGGAACTTTAAATTTTCAGGGTAGGTTCGAATCTCGAATGCCGCGGTTAAATTCGTTATCGGGCAAAATTCGCCCAGGGGTTCCGTAAATATGGCCGCTCGAATTTTGTTTTACTGATTTCTTCGAAACTACTGATTCGATCGAAGTGAAATTTTGCACACAGATGGAGAATTACGTGTTCAAGCTTCATGCAATTTTGTCCAGCTCGCATGACCAGAACCATAGAAAATTATAACTTTGTAATGGAAAGGCCTAGGGACTTGAAATTTTCAGGATAGGTGTGGATCTCGAATGCTGCTGTCACGTTCATCAATGAGCAAAATTAGACTAGGGGTTCCGTAAATATGGCCGCATTCAGTTTTTTTGATAATTTCAAAACTATGGATTTGATCATGACGAAATTCTGTATTTAAATTGAGAATGATATATTCGAGCTACATTTTGTCCAGATCGCATGATCAGAACCATAGAAAATAATAACTTTCGAACGGAAAGGCCTAGGAACTTGAAATTTTCAGGATAGGTTCGGATCGCGAATTTCGTGATTAAGTTCATCAATGAGCAAAATTAGACTAGGGGTACCGTAAATATAGCTGTTCAAACTATTCTTGTCCTGATAATTTCGAAACTACTTATTGGATTGGGATGAAATTTCTCACATAGATGAAAAATAATAATGTATTCAAATGACGTTTTGTCCAGATCGCATGACCAAGACCATAGATACCGTAGAAAATTCTAGCGAATATTCGAAAAAAAAATTGGTCAACTAAAGCACTCAGGTGAAGTCTTGATTTCCGCCTCAGTTTGAAATTTTTTTTGACAGCTGTCAAAATTTTTCCAATTGGTTTCTAAACCTGGAGAATGCGAATCTACCTACAAGGTGGATGAACGAGCGCTCAAAAGCTCCTGACTTCACGGCAGTGCTTTTCTAAATTTTTCACAATAAATATGGAGTTTGCAATCGAATTCGAACTATTCTTCAAGTCTAATGCTACCAAGTGAATATCAGGGGTCGATTCTAGACGGATCTGTGAAACAAATCCATACGTTAACAGTTACAGGAAATGCAATTCTGACAGGCACACCGTAAAAGCTACGAATTCTTTTATAGATCTGTAGTTTTTACGGGTGCTCTAGAGGTGATGATGAGCTTACAGAAAGGGCAAAGGTTTGTTAAATTTTTGAACAACATAATAGTTTTTTATGTAATTTTATCACAAGTTTCTATTGAAGATATTTTGAGAAAACTTTTCGGACAACAATATCTTTTTTGAGCACTCGTACTACTTACACGAGGGCTATATCATTTCGTCACGATATCTATATTTTTCGAATTTTTAGCCGAAAATTGTCTCAATCGACTATGTTCGACTCACTGATGACGAATCCGTCGGAAAATTCGAGTCTGTCCGTCCGTCGGTAAGCAGGATAACTAACGAACGGATCAACCTAGAGACTTGAAATTTTCAGTGTGGGTTCAGTTTCCAAATGCCGCGGTTAAGTTCGTTAATGGGCAGAATTCCACCACAGGTTCCGTAAATATGGCCGTTCAAAATTTCGTTCTCCTGATTACTTTGGTACTACAGATTCGATCGAGATGAAATTTTTCAATCAAAAGAAGAATGAGGTGTTCAAGCTACATGTGACATTTTGTCCAGATCGTATGACCAAAACCATAGAAAATTGTAACTTTTGAACGAAAACGCCTAGGGATTGAAATTTTCAGAATAGGTGTGGATCTCGAATGTCGTGATCAAGTTTATTTATGAGCTTAATTATATTAGGGGTTTCGAAAATATGGTCGTTTGTAATTCAGTTTTCTGAATAATTTCAAAACTACAGATACGATCGTGACGAAATTTTGTATACTAATGGCTAAATTTCTCCAGATCGCATGACCAGAACCATAGAAAATCATAACTTTCAAACGGAAAGGCCTAGGGATTTGAAATTTTCAGGATAGGTGTGGATCTGAAATGTCGCGTTCACGTTTATCAATGAGCAGAATTATACTAGGGGTACCGTAAATAAGGTCGTTCAAAATATTTTTTTCCTGATAATTTCGAAACAACTAATTGGATTGGAATGAAATTTTGCACATAGGTGAAGAATAATGTATTCAAACTACATGCGAAATTTTGTCCAGATCACATTACCAAGACCATAGATATTTCTAGCGAATTATCGAAAGAACGTCAGCTAAAGCACTGACGTGAAGTCTGGAGTTTCGCCTTAGTTTGAGAATTTTTTCAATTTGTTTCTGAAACTGGAAAATTCGAATCTATAACCTACAAGGTGGATGAATAAGTGCTCAAAAGAACCTGACTTCACGGCAGTACTTTTATAAATTTTTTTTCAAACGTACAGAAACAACGTCATATTTCGACTGACAGGATCATCGTAAAGTTCTACTTCTCCTCCGCCGTAGGAAAAAGTGTTGCTATATCAACGATGAATTACATTTCCGTACGCCGGAGGGAAAAGTGTCGCTATGTATATAAACGATGAATTAGTTACTAAGAACAATTATTATACTTCATGTCCGTCAAAATCAAAATTAATTTTGCATGACAACCGTAACTAGGCAAAATTTGCATTGATCACTCAATTATAAAGATCGTAATAAATATAAGTCTAATCTAAAGGTGGATCTCCAGATTTCAAAACGTTTGAAAAAAAATAACATATTCCATTCGGAGGAAGATAAGTGACTTTTCAGGCTTGAATCGCCTTCAATTACCCGCCGAACGTATTGAGGCGGGTAAACTTAGGCTCGCCATGAAAAGTGACACTTCTCCTCCTTATGGAATAATATACTTTTATTTGCGGGTATTCTTTTGGTAAGTGAATAAATTATCAGTGGGCACATGGATATCTTATTTTGAAATTTGTGTATTCAGAAAGTATAAGAAAATAAAAGAGATTAAATAAATCGATCATACAAGGCTGCCCTGGTGACAGCATACACGGTTGGAACCCAAATAATTATCTTTTTTGTTGGGAAAAGAAATTTACGTGCATAACAATATTCGTGTTCTATGACCTAACCTACAAATTAAAACGCAACTTTTTCATATTATTTATAAGTCTAATATATATATATGAACTGTTTTCATCTTTGCGCCCGTATTATATATAGAATACATATATGATGTAATAATATGCATCAGATGGAGAATGACGTGTTCAAGTTACATGCAAAATTTTGTCCAGATCGCATCACCAAAACCATAGAAAATTATAACTTTCGAACGGAAAGGCCTAGAGACTTGAAATTTCCATAATAGGTGTGGAACAAAATAAGACTAGGGGTTCCGTAAACATGGCCGTTCAAAATATTTTTTTCCTGATTATTTCGGAATAAAATTTTGCACATAGATGAAAAATAATGTATTCAAACTACATTTTTTGCCCAGATCGCATTACCAAGACCATAGATAACGTGGAAAATTCTGGCGAATTATCGAAAAAAAAATTCTTCGTTTTCTGAAACTTGAAAATGCGAATATACCTACAAGTTGGATGAACGAGCACTCAAAAGCTCCTGAGTTCACGGCAGTGCTTTTCAAATTTTTTTTTTCTTTTCTTTTCTGATTTATTTTTTATAAACATTTCTTCAATTCACGTTTTGGATGGTAAAATTTGAAAAAAAAATAATAAATACTATTGCGGTGCTTTACTCAAATTATTCAAATTTAGTACAAAAATCAGATGAGGATTATAGCATTTTCCAAAACAATTTTTTTTTGATCCAGGTATCTTCCTGATGTCTGCAAAAGGAGGACACTATATTATTCCAGGATCTATGCCCTATGATGGATACCATAATTTACATTTACCCCATAATCCACCCTTATATCCAACTTTCGCAAATGTACCCCATACAAGGTTTACTTGCAAAGGAAGGAGTCCTGGTTATTATGCCGATGTAGACACTGGATGTCAGGTAATGAATGATCAAAGCTTCATCAAATCGAGTACAAAAATATAGACCAAAATATTATCCTAATTTGCATATATGTACATAGAGAAACTAAGTGTTTATGTTGAGATTGCAGATTTTTTTATTAATCTTAAAATTTTTTAGGCTTACCACATGTGCCAACCGAATGTAGCTGCTTCATTTTTGTGCACTAATGGTACTCTTTTTAATGAACAATTTCAGGTGTGTGATCAATTCTACAATGTAAGATGTGGGTCGCCGTACTTAGATTTATTCAAATAAATTTTCAAACACAAGAACTTCCTTATTTTATATATATTTATAATAAATATGCCATTTTTATCTTCTATCTGTCGATCCTGATCCCCTCTTTCCAGAATACAAATGTTTTGGCATCTTGGTACCAATAAACCTGTCGGCTTCACCCTTGAGCCCATATTTTCCAACTTTCTTTGCAATAGCACGATGTGCAATTTGCTTCAATTTCTTTTTGGTCTGTAAAAAAAAAATGATTATTTCGATGTTGTCAATTTGATGAAAATTCTTATTGAAATACTTACAGCAAGATCTTTGATACCCAAGTCACCCCTGGATGGTTTGACAATCCTCTTCAGTTTAGATCTTGTGTCATCATCCATATCCATTCGCACTCTTTTAGAAATAGCTCTGGATTTGTTGTCTTTGTTTGTCTTTGTGAAGTGAGCATTCTTCGTGTTTGACATATCAACGCCCAAACCTTCCATATCTTTCTTCAATTTGGATAGAAGTCTAAAAGTTTTAAGTGAGGATTAGTGAGTGCAACAATTGAATATGTCCTAGACGAGTACTTTAGGATACCCCTTTGTTGAGCTACTTGAGGGTCATTCATCAGGCAAGTAGCTGTTTATTGAGCAGAACTAATAATTTATACAAGGGCTGTATTATGGAATTTTCAAAATTATGTTAATGAAGATTCATTAGTTTTACAACTAAAATGCTTCCAAATGGTGACACATCATTTGCTAGACCCGGTGTAATTTGATAAAAAGAGGCCTGATTTATTCGATATCATCACAAAATGATTGGCTTTGATCCAACAAAATAACAGTGCATAACCCACAATCACAAACTATTGAGCAACTCTCCAATAAAAAAAAATGGCAAAAACATCTACTGCAGTCAATAAAATATTTGGGAGTACACAATGTACCTTAATCAGCACACTAAACCAATAAAGATGAAAACAGCATCCACCACAAAACACTCAAAATAAGTAATCGAAATCACAACAAAAATATAAGGTCTTGTCTATTACAATAAAGAACTGTTATCTCTGAAATGCTTACCTATCTTTAGCTCTGTTACCAGCAGTTCTAGGAATGGTTGGCTTCTTATTTTGTTTATTGACTCTGGCTTCTTCTTTCATTATAGCCACCTTATGGCGAATTTTCAGAGCAAGATCTCTTATCTCTCTAGAATTTTGGTCCATTTCGAATTTCGGCAAGTCATACATGCCTGTACTTTCTCTCAACGATTCTTCCTCCTTCAGCTTTTCCCATTTTTCAAGAAGATACGGATCCATAAAATCTGCGACATTGTGGCCATTCCACATTTCTGGAATGATATCCCAACGCTCATCTTCCGGAATGTCCATATAGGATTTCTTAAGGTCAAGGACATAATCATCGGCGAGTTCAACCTCCCAATCTCTTTCCAGTTTCCGCTTTTTAGGTTCTACTTTTCCCTGTTTTTTTGCTAGAACACTGGCTGGTATAACAGGCGGACGAGGAGCTTTATTTTCAAGGTCCGGCATCGCAACATGCAGGCGATTCAGAATTCCATCAACCTACGAAGAAAGAAGAATTTTGGTTAAAAAAAAATTATTGAACCTTCAAAAAATAGAAAACTTGAAAATAATTCTCACACACATAAACACGTTCTCTTATTATGTATCAATTAATTATCTACCTACCTACTATTAGAAGCCGATGCCAACCTTCCAACTTCCGAAGAAGCTTGGCATCAACATAAGAAATATAAAAGATCGATAGAAAATTAATTTTTATTTAATCTGTTAATTTATGTGTGAATTATTTTTATTTTTTCAGAGATTCTGCATTAAAAATATTGTTTCCTTTCATAGCTTCTGTTCACCTTCATTTTATCATAGAATTTTTTATGTACTTCTGGATAAAAGAACGTTTAGTACAAGTCTCAACTTGAGGAAGAAGAAATTCAAAAACTCCCAATTTAAACTCATTGAAATATCAGATTTTCAGTTTTCTCGAAATTAGAATTTGGTAATGAAAAAAAGTTTAACCCCATCAATAAGGCAAGTCAACAAGAGGGTTGATCAAAAGAGACATCTCGTAACCATGATGATTATTTTTTCATAGCAAACTTATTATTCTGGTAACTTAGTATGTCAAAGTTTTTTTTTTATTTTTCCTTCAATTTTCATTCCAGCCAATGCTAGACGTCTTGACTTCCTCTAACCAATAAATATAAAGCTGAGTAATCTGGTCGGTGCCATAAGTCTTCTGATTGTCATATTCTTGACTTGCCAGTTCCACTATTTCTCTGAACTTCTGAGGAAATGTTATTTATTCAGTTTCATCTTATGAATATGTATACCAGAATTTGTGTCAGAGAGACCCAAAAATTCTTACACAAAAACACCATTGAATATTTCTCTCTAATAATCTGTCAGTGGCGACAGAAAAAAAATTCTGAAGGGTTGAACAAGGCTTTACTCTGAATAAAGGAGGACCCTGAGAATTATTTGTGAAATGAATCACATATTTTGTATCATTTGCAACATTGAATGAATTTCAATTGCTCAATTTGAATTGATTATTATCAAAAAGGTCGAAATAAATTTCAAAAGATCTTTGAAAGAATATAGTTTCTCCTCCCCTTTTTGGTACATAAGTTTAAATGTACCCCGAAGTTTGTCAACCTACTCAATAAACACCCTAGTGAAAGATACATAAAAATTGGTTGTAAATTGTATGAAAACATTGTTTATAATGGAAAAAAGTTAGAAAATGCAGAACCTTAATTTGTATAAAAAGCTGAGAATATTAAGAAAATAAGATTGATTACCTTATTGGTTTTATATTTTTCATTGACCTTGAACTGCAGGAGTGTCTCGCATGCTTCAAATTTGACTTTCATAACTCCAGTTTCATTCACTGTTGACATTTCGTACACTGGTATATTTTCTTTCTCAAAGGCTGTTAGAAGATCCCTCTTCTCAGGAGCCAATTCATCCAAACTCATGATGTCTGATTTATTAACTACTATGATCAAAGGTTTTCGTGCAAACATTGGCTTTATAGATTCAAACAAGTGGATTTGTTCTTCGAGACTATGACCACACTGCTCTGATAAATCCATCATATAAAGTACACAGGCACGTAAGTGAACCAATGCAGCTACTGCCTGCATTTCAATAGCATTCCTTTCTTCCAGAGGATGGTCCAAAATACCAGGAGTATCGATCACTTGATAACGCAGCTTTTTGAAGTCTGTATGACCAACATACAGAGCTTTAGTTGTGAAAGCATAAGGCTGGACTTCAACTTCTGCTCTTGTTATTTTATTTATGAAGGAAGACTTTCCCACATTTGGAAAACCTTGAAACATATGAAATTAATATAAATTCGCCTATTACTAGGCATAAACAATAGTTTAACCAAATACTTACCACATAAGACGATGGTTCTTGTGTATGGATCTATAGAAGGCATACGTGCCAAATGTTGCCTGACTTGTTCCAAATATTTGAGATTTGGTGACTGACGGGTTATTATTTTTGTCATTCTTCCAAGGGCTGCTCTCTTGAGTTGTTTGCAACGATAAAGTGAATCAGCATACTTGATGAACTTAACATGTTCTTTGGCAACACTAAAATAAAATTTTCACATAATAGAAGGCATTGCATTCAGTTACTTATACTTACTTGTCAATAAGATGTCTAGCTGTGTTGATTTGTCCTAGAGATATTTTATAATGGTCCTGATCAAACAGAACATTCATAAGGTCAGCATAAAATGGGTGAATCTGATCTAGTTTAGGAAATTCTGTCAATATTTGAGTAAGTCGATCATGATAACTCTGTTGGCAAAATTTCACTTTCAACGTATAGAAACTTCGGATCCTCGAAATGGTGTATTGTTTATGGACAACTGTAGGGGTTTTCCTTTGAGTTTTAGATAATATTATGTCCGAGAATTCCTGAAACATTGGAAAGAATAATAATGAACTTTTCACTAATTTTTTATTTAATCAAGTTTGAACATTCATTACTTTATTTTATCTGAATAATTGATTACCTTTCCGGTGGGAACGACAGCGATATTCTTGAAATTATAAGTAGCCATTATTATCTGTTCTAATAAATAAATTACAAATTTTTTCACAATGTTGCACGTTTCTTTTGATATTTGGGACAAAAAAGGTTAGAGGTTAGAAGTTAGAATTCTGCGAATTTTCTTCTATGTTTCTCTTCTTCTATCTTTCACCAATAGTTGCGTTCAGCAGAAAGAACCGTTGCACATCTGATCCTTGAGCGCTCACAGAGCATGAAGTGATGAGTAAGAGGTTTTCTGAACAATTTTTGAATTTATGTCAAATTTATCCAAGGTGAGACCATTATGTATTTTCAATAAGAAATATTAGAAACTTGTAAAATCTTTTTTTCCCTAGTAACGCTCAGTTAATAGTGTCTTCCATACTCTCGCGATTATAACTACCTATGAGGGCGCTGCGAACTGTAAACAAACAGGGAGGAAAACGAGTACTTTTCGAGATTTTTTGTGATGAAACGGATTATTTAGGTGTTTCTCAGGTTTTTCTTCGATTTTGTAGAGACTTTTTAGTGCTTGATTGAATTATTGATAGTGCAGTGTCAAGTTATTCATTTTAGGTGAACAAATTGGTTTTTTTAATTTTAATAATATCGAAATTGATAATAATTCAAAAGGTAAAATGGAGCACTATTTGAGGTTGACGATAGTGTTCAATTATTTGGAAGCTACACCTAATAGTCGATCCTTTGTTGAGGGGGAACAAGTGGTGAATAGTAGGCATCTCATTCTAGTGGGAATAATTGATGGAAAATTGAATGGCGAAGGTGTTTATTCCTCCATCAAAATAATGGTACTTTGCCTTCAAACCAGCGCTCTTCTGACGGTAAAACCCCATGAAATATCTGGTTGGTTAGAGCTGGATTCTTCCACAGAACAGAATTTCATTTGTGAATGTATGAAAATGTAAAGCCCTGTTTTGATTTATCTTCGAGGACCAATTGAAGAAACAACAATCACAATTGTAAACTGTTTTTTTTTCTAGTACTAGAACTTTGTTCATTCATTGTTATATAATCGAATATACTAAAATTAATGTACATAGACGAAGATCAATTTCATAACACCCTTGTTGATTATTATCAAATAACCTTTCTGAATCAAGTCAAATTTGCCCCAGAAAATTGACTCAAACCTAAAACTCATTAACATTGTAGATATCTGGCTTAGCCAGACTAACTTTTTAGGAGAAACAATAAAACAATCAGATACCACGAATTATTTATTAATCATTATTTTGGGTACGACTACGTATTATTTAACCGTTTCCGAGAGTATCTACTTAATCAGTATACATTTCCTTGTCGACTGTCTCCCTTCTCCCAGCGTCGTTCCTGGTGAACGTATTTCAACTGAATAACACTGATATAAATATACCTTACCGACTTTTCTTTTCAATACATAAATATACCTGGATATAAAATAAAAATATCTGTCTTAAAAGCACGTGAACTACGAAAAGAATACTCGTTTTCTAGGTTCGGGATTAAGCCGGAAGGGGACCTTTGGAATCGCGAATACTCGTCTTTTTTCATCGCAAGACGCAAACCAGATAAACATCAAATCGTCGGAAATGAATTGTATATACCATCATATATGTAGAAAAAAAGCAGCAGCTCTTTCGGTTGGTGCAAGAGCTAGCTGTCTATCTCACTATAGAATTCGAATATGCAGAACCATATATCACCATCAAAATGTCTTTCACATATCATGGTATTCAACTTCTGAAAAAATTTGTCGAACGGATGTTATTTTCACAATTGAATATTTCTTTAATTTTTCTCAAATATAAGGCCATTTCCTTAGCCTTCCAACAAATTAATTATGATTTAGATGCAAAAATGATCAACTTTGATTATTACTTTTTTTATATCAACAATTTGTAAGTCTAAGGATCGTAATAGCAATTAGTTCATTTCGAAGTTCAATGAAAAGGGTACATACAATTTCAAATATTATTGAATAAAAATAAAATATATATATATAAATATAATTAGGGATTATCAATTCATTTTTATTCTACATCACAAGTAATATTCTCTAATTTTCTTCTTTTGATTTCCTCTTCATATAGGAGAATTCGCATTTCTACCTCATGTTTCTCTTTTTCCCTCTTCTCCTTTTCTCTCAGAGCAGAGATCTGCTCTCTCACCACTTGTCTTCTCAGATCCAGCAGAGTGGCTACTTTTTCGTTTCTGTCCTCAGAATCCTCTTTCGAACTGCATCCAAGTTCTCTGAAACTGTGTGCCTCTGGTACTTCTTCCTCCGGGCCATCTATCGGAATATGATCCATAACACTAAAACTGTGTGCTTCTGGTAGTTCTTCCTCTGGGCCATCTATCGGAAGATAATCCAGAACTCCTCCCCCAGATTTGAGCGCCTCCGTCTTGTTTTTTCTGAGCTTTTTTCTTAATTCTTTTTTTATACACTCATACTTGAGTCTTAAAGCCTCTGTGGTCCTTACTGCCTGTCCTAAAATGAAAATTTAATTGTTTGCAATAGAATTCCAACAACGTATAAAATCAATGAAAAAATGATGACTAAATACCTGATGAGCCATTAAATAACCGAGTTATCTTCGCCCAAGTATTCGTCTTTAATTTCCACATTTCGGAACCTGCTTTTTTATCTTCTAATACGTGCTTTTCTTTCAACGTCAATTTAATTAATAAACGAACTTCCCCGGGAGTGAAGTTAGCAGACCTCACTCTTTTTTTCTTCTCCATCTTCCAAAGTTCCCTCTTGCAGAATTAATAACAACAAAAACACTCAACTGAAAAACAGTGAAAACTCAAATGTAAAATTTACAATTTACCAAGGTTAATGTCGAATGTCGACGATCTTTAGGGTTAACACTGTTTTGACTGTTTCACCGACTAGAGCATAGAGCAAAACCATACTACATGTCAAAATGAGGTGTATCTATAGTCAAAATCATAGAATATCTCAGTTCACTGTCTAAATGCAAGAATGAATATTATTCACTCCATGCATAGATAATCTGACCATCGATTTGCTGGTTTTTTCATTCAATCTGACAGATTGAAAAGTATCTGAGACGTTCGAATTGTGCGGCAATTTTATTATGAATACTTCATCGAAAATAAGTAGATTATGCAGATCGAAAGTGATGATGAATTGGTCAGTACTCCACCAGAAATCAGAGATGCTGTAAAAATCACTGAAATGGAACTTCTTCCGGAGAAATCACGAAATCTTTACCTCTCAGTATTCAATAATTTTATGGATTGGATAGCGGCAAATAAAATTGGATCATTTTCGGAGTCAGTTTCAGTTGTATATTTCTCAAAATTATCAGCGAAATACAAATCTTCAACATAATGGTCACATTATTCCATGCTCAAGAGCACGCTTGCCATACATGAAGGAATCCATAGACTAATAATAATTTTATTATATTTTTTATTATTATTATTAGTCTATAAAGAAATCGATATCGAAAAATATAAAAGACTGCGTTCACTTCGGAAAAGGAAATCAGAAATGAGTAGAATCGGAATCAAGTTTCGACGTTTCTCGTAAGCTTGACAATTTCCAGCAATCACAGAAAATGAAGTTGACAACTCTATTTTAGGTATGTTGAAAATGCAGAATTATTCCAATTTTACCAATAAAGTCGTGGACAAAGTATAGTATTTAACTCGCATATAATTGCTATTATTCACTTGGGTGATTTGCAAACTTCACCCTCGTGAATAATAGCAGTCATTATATGCTCATTGAATAATATACTATTGTATAAATACCCATATTTGTTTTGTAAATAAGTTTACTCACGAAACCTTTGAATAAAGAACCACAGAAAGGAGCAGTTGCTAACTCCAAAATTCCGTGTCCCTAGATTCAACATAAAAAGTCGCTATCTAACAAATTCAAGCCCTTTTTGATAACTTCAAATGAGTTGGCAAACGAGTGAGCTCTTAAGAGGTTAGGAAATAGTCAATTATTCACCTTATTATTGCATATAAAGCGATTTACTACGACAATGAATGTACCTAAACTAGTTTCTGGTTTATACTCCGAAAGTCGTTAAACTGTTCTTGTCGTCAAAAGATTTTTCTTGTCGTTAAGACATAGGCAAAAGTCGTCATTCCTAACGACAAAGTCGCTAAATTGGCAACACTGGGAAGGAGCATTAGGCCTGAAAAGTGGTACCAAAAGGGTTGTTACATATGCCCGACTCTTATTTCCGGATTGCAGTGGCGTAGAGTATTCTAGTAGGGTAGAAACTAGAAGACTTCCATTCATTTTGGTTGTTTTAAATGCTTTAAAACTTTGATCCAAGAATATTCCTTAAGCCTTTATGTGAGCTCTCTCGCAATTCTATAAAACTTTACGCTAAAGCCAGATGAATTGAACCATTATTTAATGCGCATTAATTATTTGATTTTCATTTGCGAGGATGTGATGGACAGTTTCAAACATAAAATAAAATGAAAAACCAAGGAGGAGGATGAATAAAACAGTAGGAAATATATAAAGATACATTTATTGCCCTCTAAATGGAATTGATTTTGTATACATATTTCTGATATTTTCACCTCCCATTGCATTCTCACAAATTAAAATATTATTGATTCTCGTTGTGAGGTATGCCATACAGACATATTTAATCAAAAATTTCCGCGTAAACTTTATCAGCTAGCAGCTCCAACTTGAAACAATTCTCGGCTCATAATTTACAAAATACGATTTATTATAATTATATATGATGAAAACTGAGAAATAACAAAACCAATCTCAACTTTATCCATGTTACGCCCATGTGCGTTTGTTTACGATTTTGGTGGAGAAACGTTCCACTGATGAGTTAATGGGCCGTTCGATATGGCTGTTTCCGTCTCGCTTTTATACGAAGAAAAGTAGTCGAATGCTCCTTCCTGTGGTTCTTTATTCAAAGCAGGAAACTAAACTAATTTATATAATAACAAACAAGAAAATGAGTTATTTGGTGTTATGATTTATAACGTTAGAATTTGACTAGAGATCAGATCAAAGAAATGATATTTCTTTGGATTAGATATAACGACCGTTCAAAAAATGTGTGGTCTAGTATGCTGTGCCAATCTACTACACTAGAATTCGCCGAAATTTAATTGTTTCAATGAAATATGCACACTTTAAACTTATCTGGCTTAGAAAATATACAAGATAACCACTAATCACAAACAAATTTTGACAAGTCGTTGGATTACCGATTAACCTAGAAAAATAAAATATTAGACAGTAAACTGAGATATGCTGTAGATACACCTCATTTTGCATGAAGTGAGTAGAAAATGCGTTTCAAGTTACGTTCATTGTGAACAACGTAAGAATAACATAAATATTACGTTTACGTTAGAGTTATGCTTACGTTTATTGTGAATGGGCTCTAAGGCGAAACTTCAGACCAATTTTTTTTTCGATGATTCGCTATACTTTTCAACGGTATCTATGGTCCTGGTAATGCGATCTGGACAAAATTTCGCAAGTAGTTTAAATACATTATTTTTCATCTATTTGCGAAACTTCATTCTAATCCAATAGGTATTTTCGAAATTATCGGGAAGAAATAATTTGAACTGCCATATTCACGGAACACCTTGTCTAATTTTGCTCACTGATAAACGTGCCAGCGACATTCGAGATCCCTAGGCCTTTCCTTCTATGGTTTTGGTAAAGATATCTGGACAAAATTTCGCATATAGCTTTAACACGTCATTTTCCATCTGAGTGCAAAATTTCATTTCGATAGAATGCGCATTGAAATTATCAAGAAAACCAAATTTCAAACGACCATATTCACGGAACCCCTGGTCGAATTTTGCCCGCAACATTCGAGATTCGAACCTACCCGGAAATTTTCAAGTTTTTAATTCGTTCCGTTCGAGTGTTATCGTGTATACGGACGGACAGACTTGAATTTTTCGCCGTATTCGTCATCAGTGAGTCGAACCTTATCGATTGAGACCATTATCGGCTCAAAATTCGGAAAATATAGACATCATGACGAAATGATATAGCCCGCGTGTAAGCAGAAAGAGCGCTCAATAAAGCGCCCCCTTTCGAGATATACGAAAAATTGATCATGAAATCGAATTTCGGGACAAACTGAAAAAAAATCTTGTGCCAACACCCAACACCCAATACATATCTGTAGCTTTCGATTTGGCTATCTGAGCTCCTCCAGTGCACGAAACACTGACATCGTTGCCTTCGATTAGCTTCGACAAGCGTGCGTGAAACACCAAAAACCGAGCTCCTCCAGTGCACGAAACTCTAAATCGAAAGCGACAATCATTTTCATGTGACCACTGCCACTGAACTATAGAACATAGAACAAACAGTTTTGTTTGTTTACAGTTCAGTGCATGTGACATCAACCTTCAATCATCATAGACGTAATATTTTAGTCTATGGTTAACGTCAGAAACGAAGTGTTTATCTTCTATAACTTTTCTAAAAACAATTTTGGATCTTAGTTGAACAATTGAATACTTATTAAAAATGGCAAAAGCATCCACCTCTAATAAATCAACAAAAGATGTTCTTAATATAAAAGAAGCTAAAAAAGATGCCAGTTCCATAGTTGGAAAAATTCTTGGAGATATCAGTAAAACTTCAGCTACAAAGCAGATGATATTGGGTGTATCTTCCGGTTGGTTAACTGGATTTATGGCTATGAGAGTCGGTAAGCCTACAGCTTTAGCATTAGGAGGAGGTATTATTTTATTACAAATAGTTCATGAGAAGGGTCTCATAAAAATAAATTGGGATAAAGTAAACAGAAACATTGATAAAGTAGCCGATAAAGTCGAAGAGGCGGTTACTGGCCAACAACCCACAATGCTGGATAAAGTTGAACGATATGTTGACAGAAAAATATCGAAAACAGAAGATGCTCTCAAAAATAAGGGAGAAAAGGCCAAACGCTGGTATTCTAAGATACTAGGAGAAGAACAAATGCAGCTCAAAGAGATGCACATCTTTGTTGTATCTTTCGTTGCTGGAGTTGCTATAGGAATTGGTAGTTCTTAAGGAATATATTCTGTAGTATATAAACTATATACATAACTCTGATAATATGAACTAATTGCCAGTTTTCTATAAATCGGAATGAATACATCTTAGAGAAAATACCAATAATGTTAGGGACTGATTTGGTTATAGATGTGAAATCCTTATTTATTTTTTAGTTACTTTATTCTGATTATATCGAATATTCATTACCTAATTTAGTTAGCAATAAATATCTGATGAGTCATTTGTATGTGAATGAACAGAAATAATGATTCTTTACATCAGTATTATACAAGATTTTATCGTTTGTTTGTTTAGTTGGAACTAATACAAGAATTTAACTCATAGAACAATAATACATCTATATTCCGCTTTGCTTCAGTAGTCGTATTTGAGATTAAGTCGTTATATGTTTCTTATTCTTATCGAAGTGAAAATAAATATGTTGAAAATGTTCATATTCTTTTATTTGAAACTTGATCCAATTTTCATCAAAGTACCCAAAAAATGTGAGATTACGAAACTGATCAGGGCTTATTTTAGGACAATCAAGAATATATAGATAACTTTCAAAATAATTTTATATAACAATCAAATATTCGATCCATTGTTGATGTCTCCGGAATATTTATGGATATGATTTAAATTTTCTTTGATTATGAAATCTGAAATCATTTTTTATTCTACCCACAAACATTATAATAACGAAGAGTAACAACTAATGTCTAATCCAAGAAAAAGAGTTTTCGGAAGTAGGTCTTGGCTTATATTGTAGAAATATGATATCGAGCGTTCAATAAAAACCGAGGTCACAAGCTAATGACTTTTCAAAGTAGGTCTCAGTTTGCATCATATTAGTGAGAGCATTTTATTTTCCCCTATCTGGAATATTGAAGCATACACACCTTTTTATGTATAAAAGTGTACATAACTACCATCTAAGCACGTTATTTATCACCTTTCCGCACAGGATTCCATATTCTAGATCTAGACCCATGAACGGAGCCAGTGGGTGAAGAAGAATTCGTTTGTGGTTTCTGTGGTCCGCGCGAGTTATGGAGGGGAAAACATCAAACAGAGCAACGGAGGAGTACCTTGTTTCGGCAAAGATTAAACATTGTTACTCGTTCTACGTTCTACGACGTTTTATTTATTCTTCAAGGGGGCTGTTCTCATTGACTCTCTCCCAGCCTGGGAGAAGGGACTGATCACTTTGTATATAACCGCAATGTACTTAAAAAGTTCTATTCGACCCTCTCCTCACTGCTGAAAATCACCATCTTCTAATTATTATTGTATCCCTGAGAAGTTCCTTATATCACTGGATTCTCACATCATTACCAATTGAGGTTAAAGGGCTATTATTGCAACAGTTAACTTACTCAAACATCATATGAAAGGATTTTCACCAGTCGACCTGTTGCCGTCTATGGATATCCTTCACTTGTGGATCACCGGTATTTGAACAAGATAAGGAAGGGAGTTTTTGTTTTTCCCTTATCTTTTGGCACTCTGGAATAAACTTTTGATTTTCTTGTTTTGAGTGATAAAAATATCTGAATTTCCTACCTTCCCGTCAATCTCTTCTTTTGAATCAAGCGTAATTTGGGTTGCTCACACAATGTAGAGTCCTTTAACCACTATACAATCACGATCTTGGCCAATGATTATCTACAGTCATATTTTCACGTTGATTAGAACTCATTCAAGGTAGGTAGTTCTAGTTCTTTGTTGCATTTGACAGAGAACTGTAATGGCGTTAATAGTTTTAGCGCATAAAAGTACAAGTACAAAAAGAGTTCTAAAATAATTCTTCAGTTGAAAACCCTGAGATTTGAGTCATTCTTTCGCTCGTCGATTTTTCAAAATTGTTTCGTCGTTTCGAACTGGTGTCGTCACGCACCAAATAGTTTGAAATGATTTATTCCGGTTTGAAAACAAGTTTTGGGATAGTTCGAACTGCGAAATTGAATTTACAACATGACATTTCTATGGTGACGTCACTGTTTTGAAATTATGGCATTTTAGCGATACACGAACTGCTGACGTTCACTACGAAATGTTTTCGTAATAGTTTTGAACCCGGATCCACGCAAAAGAATTACGAAAAGCACTGCCGTGAAGTCAGGAGCTTTTGAATGCTCGTTCATCCACCTTGTAGGTAGATTCGCATTGTCCAGTTTCAGAAATTAATTAAAAAATATTTTGACAGCTGTCAAAAAAATTCTCGAACTAAAGCGAAACTCCAGACTCCACGTCACCGTCAGTCGTCAGTGCTTTAGCTGACAAATTTTTTTTTCGATAATTCGCTAGAATTCTCTTCGGTATCTATGGTCTTGGTAATGTGATCTGGACAATATTTTGCACGTAGTTTGAATACATTATTCTTCAGAATCCAATCAGTAGTTCCGAAAATATCAGGAAAAAAATATTTTGAACGGCCATGTTTCGTGCATGGGAGGAGCTCAGCCCAGATAGCCAAATGGAAAGCTACATATGTCATAGATAAATAACATTCTTTTATCTATGGTCTATGTATCCTGTCTCCATTAACCCTAACCTCAATGAAATTGTTACGTTAAAATTTACAAAGGCGAAGGGACAGCAGATTGTTATTACTCGTTCACCATAGCCCCCAAGTCCCCATATCAGATTCGATCATTACAATATGAACACCCCAAAGAAACGATTATTAACAATTTTACGTCGAAATCTTCAATTCATCAATAGAAGTAATGAACCAGATATCAAACTGAAAGCGAATAAATAGATTTCTTTTCCTCTAGGAACTATCACATCTGAAGAACTTGGCAGACAAAATGAATTATTTGCTGCTGAAAGGAAAAGACAAGTTGAAAAAATTGGGCGAATAGAAAAAATTGAAATTGAACATCTAGGTCCACATGAGACAACAGAATTAGTAATGAATAAAAATTTGTCAACACCATATGACTGCGCTAAACGTTTGTTTCATTGGTTTTCAATAAGATGAAAATTTTTATTCAAAAACTTTTTTTAGATTTGGGCGAAACCTTCATGAAAAGATCTGCAGTGGCTCTTATTAATCAAACTACCCTATGGCATATGCATAAACCAATACCAGATTCTTGCAAATTAGAATTATTACATTATCATTCTCAACAAGCAAATTTAGTGAATAAGGTTTATTGGAGGACATGCAGTTTTGTGCTAGGAGCTGTTATCAATAATGCATTCAAGGATAAAGTAGATGTGAAACTACATAGCTTCCCTAGTCCTAATGGTAAACTGATTGTTGCCCTTTAACTGCCGAAATAATTAGAATTTTCTTTTAGTCCGTTCTGGTAGTTTCGTACATGATGTTCAACTTTCTTTAGATAATTGGGAACCTAAAGAGAAGGAGTTAAAAGTGCTCTCAATTGAAATGATCAAGTTTTGTCAACAAAACCATCCTCTATATTGCTTAGATGTTTCTGTAAATTTTGCTTTAGACATTTTCAGAAATAACCCGCATAAAACAAATCAGATACCCGATATTGCTGCAAATAATGGTGGCAAAATTACATTATTCAAAGTTGGTCAGCATGTAGATATTTCCAAAGGTCCAATGGTCACAAATACCAGTCATATTGGGAGATTTACTGTTTCTAACATTTTCAATTTGGACACAGACATCGAAGGTGGACCTATCTATAGATTTCAGGGAGTCTCTTTGCCAAGTTCTATCGTTTTGGATCATTTTTCATATGGACTACTGGAAGAAAGAGCCAAAGAGAAGGTATATTTCTATTACTTTTCCAAATACATATAGAATTTGTCAATGCAATTAGGAATTTTTAAATATTCCATCAAACTATTATGGGCAGGGATTGAAGCATTTTTTGAAATTTATGTATATAAATATAATATTCACTCCACCTCAAAATGGATTAATTCCAGAACTTACAAAAAATATATTTACTTTCATTTGCGACAAGACACTTTCTGTATCACTTGGTGCAAAATAACAATGTTTGATTACTTGAGGAAATGGATTTTTGTTTTTACTTTGATTTTACAAACAATAGCTATCATTTCAGCAGTTTTTTCTTTGTTTTAGAATCCCGCCAGAATTCCAGGGGCTCAAGTCACTGTGAATGAAGACGATAGTTTTGTTAGCAATATGGCAGTGTAAACAATATATTCTATTCTATAATTATCGATGTTTCAATAGTCGTTAAATATGTTCTATGTTTTGAACGCTCGTTCATCCACCTTGTAGGTTCATTCGCATTTTGCAGTTTTAGAAACCAATTGAAGAAAATTTTGACTTTCAAAAAAATGACAATTATGCAGAATCAGCTGTTGCAGAAATATAAGGATTTTTTATTCAATAATTCGTTGGAATTTAATAGTTCTGGTTATGCGATCTGGAAAAAATGTAGCTACATTAAAATACAAAATTTCGACACGATCGAATCCGTTTCGAAATTATCAAGAAAATTAAATTTCAACGACGATATTTACGCAACCCCTGGTCGAATTTTGCCCACTAACGAACTTAACCGCGACATTCGAGATTCGAACCTACCCTGAAAATTTCGTGTTTCTAGGTCGTTCCGTTCGAGAGTTATCGTGTAGACGCCCGGACGGCCAGGCTCGAATTAGTTTGAATACAGTATTCTTCATCTATGTGCAAAATTATATTCCAATCCAATCAGAAGTTTCGAAATTATCAGGAAAAAAATATTTTGAACGGCAATATTTACAGAACCCCTAGTTTAAGCTAATTGATAAACGTGACATTTGAGATATGAACCTACCGTTCGAAAGGTATAATTTTCTATGGTTCTGGTTATGCGATCTGGAGAAAATTTTACATGAATCTTGAACACGTCATTATCCATATGAGATACACCAGAAGTGTTCATTGCTCTAGTAATATGTCAGGAGGGACCAACGGACAGAAGGGAATTTGACCTCGAATTCTTCATCGAAATTACAGACGCTCTTGTTTTTTCATACTGCATGGGTCGGAGCGGCGCCCAGATGATTAATTTTCACAAAACTCGGACTGCGATTCTTTCCAGTGCTCTGGCCTAATCATTCACACTGGGTCGGTACCGACCGAGACCTACTCAGTCTGCATAGATACGCCAGTTCCCGA
Organism: Aphidecta obliterata; assembly: GCA_963966015.1. Taxonomy (NCBI): domain Eukaryota; kingdom Metazoa; phylum Arthropoda; class Insecta; order Coleoptera; family Coccinellidae; genus Aphidecta; species Aphidecta obliterata. The sequence continues at coordinate 29,530,671 of OZ014427.1, read as the reverse complement.
GAACAAAATCTAGCTGTCCGAGCGCTTTTCCAGAATGTAATTCTAGTATCAATTGTACTCTTCACAATTTCCAAACTTGAAAGCTAACTTAATTATAATAATGAGCTTGAATAAGCTATTTCGATATATTCTGATGCATTATTCGATTAAAACTGCACGTTGCTGGAACTGCATGATAAACACCTTTTGAAAATCATGATTTATCAGAATTTGAATGAATTTTTCTTAGAATACATTGGAAGCGGAAATGATCCACTGATTTTGTAGATGAGTGATGATTCAATTGTTCTCATCTAGTTTGAGGAAATAACCATATCGCTGAAATGTTATCACATTTTGATATTTTGTTGCAGTTAATGCTGATTGCAATGATAAGTGGCTTGAACACGTCATTTGCATCTGAGTGCAAATTTTCATCTCGATCGAATCAATAGTTTCGAAGTAATCAGGAGAACAAAATTTCGAACGGCCATATATTAACGGAACTCCTGGTCGAATTTTGCCCATTAACGAACTTAAGGGTGTAAGACCCTTCAACACGAAACGTGAATTCCTGTAGATGACAGCACTTGAAAATTCTGTCGAATAAAAATTGTTCACACCCAATATTGTACAAGTTCCATCGAGTTAGGTAGTTCGAAATTTTGAAACATTCATTTCGCTTCTCGAACATCTGGTACCTAATCATATTTACCAACCAGTTTATGACCCATAGTTAAGAAGTAGAGATTTGAAAGCTCTCATACATTTCGATTTTTCTCAATGTTGACTGATTTTCGTGTTTTGAGATGTGATTTTTGAGCGCTCGTTCTCCTTACACGAGGGCTATATAATTTCGTCACGATGTCTGTATTTTTCGAATTTTGAGCCGAAAATGGTCTCAATCGACTAGGTTCGACTCATTGATGACGAATCCGTCGGAAAATTCGAGTCTGTCCGTCCGTCCCTCCGGCCGTAAGCACGATAACTCTCGAACGGAACAACCTAAAGACTTGAAATTTTCAGTGTGGGTTGAGTTCCCGAATGCCTAATGAGTTCGTTAATGGGCCGAATTCCACCAGGGGTTCCGTAAATATGGCCGTTCAAAGTTTTGTTCTCCTGATTACTTGGAAACAACAGATTTGATCTAGATGAAATTTTGCACTCAAATGGAGAATGAGGTGTTCAAGCTACATGTGAAATTTTGTCCAGATCGCATGACCAGAACCATAGAAGCCATAGAAAATCATAACTCGAACGGAAAAGCCTAGGGACTTGAAATTTTCAGGGTAGGTGTGGATCTGAAATGTCGCGTTCACGTTCATCAATGAGCAAAATTAGACTAGGGGTTCCGTGAATATGGCCGTTCAAAATATTTTTTTCCTGATAATTTCGAAACTACTGATTGGATTGGAATGAAATGTTAAAACTAGTTGAATAATTTATTCAAACTACGTGCGAAATTTTGTCCAGCTCGCATCACCAAGACCATAGATAATGTAGAAAATTCTAGCGAATTATCGAAAAAAAATTGGTCAGCTGAAGCACTGACATTAAGTCTGGAGTTTTGCCTAAGTTTGAGAATTTCTTTGACAGCTGTCGAAAATTCCTTCAATTTATTTCTAAAACAGGAAAATGCGGATCTACCTACAAGGTGGATGTACGAGCGATCAAAAGCTCCTGACTTCACGGCAGTGCTTTTCGTAATTTTTTATTGTAAATCAGAAGAATCTAACTTCTTCGTACTTTCCGACCGGTTGTATTGGATAGATTTTTAATCAGAAATTGTTATTTGTTCGCCAGTTTTTTCATTTCATTCCAATGGAAAATGCTAAAATCACATATTTCGTTTTCTGTTTCTTACGGTTTGAATGCATACAAGTAGCTCCGAAATAAAGAAAAATTAGGATATGATTTTTTTCGTGGAAGCAAGGGTTTATAATTTTTTTCATCAAAAATGTTCATTCTTATGTTGCTCGGAATGCCACTAATTAAAACTTCAAATTAATTTTATTCGGAACACTGTCTCTTCACATATTCCATACCCATAAAGTTTTATGAAAATATTCAATATACCTAGTTTGGAAGTTATTCGAAAAAAAAAAATGTCGCAATTTTCAGTTTAAGAAACAAATTGAAAAAAATTTTGACAACTCCAGACTTCACGTCAGTGCTTTAGGTGATCAATTTTTTTTCGATAATTCGCTAGAATTTTCTACGTTATCTATGGTAATGGTAATGCGATATGGACAGAGAACGCCATCTGCTAAGCTTGCATGTCAAAGTGCCACTCGGCGAGCGAATTGATTATGAATGCACCTCATTTATCATCCTTCATTCATTCATCATTCAAGTCTAGCACGAAAAAAGAATTTTTATGGCTATGGATCATGCTCAGTACTTTGGTTTAGGTTGATTGTATTTTGTAGCCGTAGAGGTTTAGTGTTCTGTGTCGTCCATGATGTTTCGGTTCATTTTTTGGCTTGAAATTGGAAATTCATTGTTCATCGTGATAACACTCCGTGTTACATCCATTGTTATAACCCAAGAAAAATAACTTAAAATAAATAATAAAAAAATTACGAAAGCACTGTCGTGAAGTCAGAAGCTTTTGAGCGCTCGTACATCCACCTTGTAGGTAGATTCGAATTTTCCAGTTTTAGAAATCAATAGAAGGAATTTTCGACAGTTGTCAAAAAAATTCTCAAACTTAGGCGAAACTCCAGACTTCATGTCAGTTTTTCAGCTGACCAATTTTTTTTCGATAATTCGCTAGAATTTTCTATGGTATCTATGGTGTTGGTTACGCGATCTGAACGAAATTTCCCACGTAGTGAAAATATTTTTAACGGCCATATTTACGGAACCCCTAGTCTAATTTTGCTCATTGATGAACGTGACCGCGACATTCGCGATCCAAACCTACCCTGAAAATTTCAAATTCCTAGGCCCCTCCCTTCGGAAGTTATGATTTTCTATAGTTTCTATGGTTCTGGTCATGCGATCTGGACAAAATGTTGCTTTAATATTTCATTCTCGATTAAAATACAAAATTTTATCTCAATCGAATTCGTAGTTTCGAAATTATCTAGAAAACAAAATTTAAAACAACCGTATTTACGGAACCCCTAGTATAATTCTGCTCATTGATGAACGTGAACGCGACATTTCAGATTTACACCTATCCTGAAAATTTCAAGTCCCTAGGCCTTTCCGTTCGAAAGTGGGGCGGGGGGTGGTGTTCAATCCAAGGTCGTTCATTTTAGGACATTTCAGCACGGAAAGGTCAAATAAATCCAAAATTTTATAAATTTTTTACAGTGTGTTTTTTAAGGAGAGGCTTTTTTTCGACAGGTGCTAGAACACGTCAAAAGAGATTATTTCGCCGGAAGTTGATCATATAAAATACTAGCAGACTCGGCCACGCGTTGCTTTGGCCAAGGTATACGTCTAATTATATTGTGGTAAACTATTCAAACCAGTGGAATTATTATTAACCCTAACCTTACCCTACCCTAACCTAACCCTAACTGTAACCTTGAATTTTTAAAAGTTATTCCTTAGTTCTCAAACAGTTCCAAATTTCTTCCGTTTTGGAAAAGACTCACAAACATCACTCCTCGCTCGTTATCGCTATGGTCGAGAAATCGGAGGTAGTAGGGACGCGATGTCCTGTCGTCGATTTTAGACGCGTGTTGCTGCGTGGATGATTATCACTCTCTATCATAAATAATAAATAAATAATTTGTAATAAATATTGCAACTATAAATTGAGATATAAACTAGCCCATCTTTTAAGTTGGATCAAAATGCACCCAGTGTGCAACATTCGATTAGAATCGATTCTGTATTATAGGAGTCCATCCCGGACAAACAAGGTTACACGTAATTTTCATATATAAAGATTCAATTTGAAAAAAGTGCAAAAATCTTGGGCATAAAGATTTCAAGACCACTCTGAATCGTGTTATCTCTCTCTTATACCCAGATTACACTCAGCCACTTCCACTGCTTCTCGCGCTGCCCGTAATATTTCCCGAAATACTTCTGCGGCAGAAGTGAGTATTCACACTCTGCTCCATCTTTTCTCTCGCGATCCAGTTTGTGCAATAGCATATGACGGAATTGCAGCCTCATCGCTGCCGGTCCTTTGACTTCCGCACGAAAAACCGCCAAAGTAGGGAGCATACGGCAACGCGAGTAGCAGTAGTAGGAGCATGAGATAGATAGATATTTGGTGAAGTGAAGTGATCATATTTTGCCGCTGCCCGTTTCCCTTCGCACTTCCCTGCACACTGCAATCCATGTGTAATCCATGTATTAGAAGATCTGTCATGAATCATTGTGCCATATGTATTCCAGCAAGTAAATGAATGAATTTATCGCAAATTCGTATATTTACTTCCAACTTTTATTAGGAGATTTTTCCTGAACGGTATAATTCTTAAAGTTCGAACCAGGAGACAAACAATTACTGATTGAAAAAGTCATATAAAAAAAATCAAGAAGTTCTCAAACTCACCGATAAAATGGATCCTAATTGTTTACAGAAATTGTTCGTATTGGTCACCATTGGTTTGATGTGCACAAAATCTACCCCGTCGTAATTACGTAGTTGCTGCATGTAACATTCGTTTTACATGCAGCAACTATCACATCAGTTAGGTCACGGAATAAAGTCACAAGCATTTTCAGTGCTTAGTTCTTTCGCCCTATTCACCTCACCATACTAAACTGATGAACACTAATGTTTTCAAATTACCCCAAATAAAGAAATCACAGGGGTTGGAATCGGAAACTTACAAAAATCATATGCATCATAGGTGATTTCCCGTATACTGAAATCGGACAGCTGGAAATTCTACACATATAGATATCAATACGAACTATGGTCTGGGCTGAGAAATTATCGACCCTGGTGAATATTTTATATGAACGATTTTCGGTATAATGAATTATTGACAGCAGCCCTCCTGCCCTACGCTGGGTACGCCCTTGGGTGCAAAAACAAACAATATTTGTACTAGCAATCTTTGGCAAAACTGATTTTTTCTTGGAAAATTTCCTTTCGCAAAAAATTATCGAAGATGAAACGTTGTCATTGTTACCATAGCATGTTTCGAATATAGTCATTATGATGCCAAAAAATCAAGTTGAAGAAATTATTACTTCTTGGTGTAACCCTTAGAGGAGTTTTATAAGTTTGACTCAAAAAAAAAATTCACAAGTAATTCTGAATACCTACTCGAACGTTGCGGTAAGCAAGCATCTTTGGTGTCATCAGTGCATTTTAACATGAAGACAAGGTCGTAACACAATAATAATCGAGTAAGTTGAGATAATATTATGTCTCAAACATTGTTAATCGCTAAATAATAAGCTATTTATCAATTTTGCCGATTCCTAATATTATAATTTCAAGCTGAACAATAGAAAAACCTCCGATACTTTCAAGTACCCCATTGTATTGAATGCATTTCCTATGAAACGAATACCTATCAGTTTATACTCACTTTAATCCGATATCCAAACAAAGAGAACCTTTAAATTCATATGAGCGGGCAATGAAATGTCTAAGCTTCTTGAGCAACGGCGAATATCGATTATACTCAATTGAACTTCAGGGGTCAGAGGTTATGTGAAACTCAACGGTTGATATCAGCAAAATACATTGTTCGACAAAGTGAATCAGATTATTCCATTCTTCATTAGTGTTTGTGGGGCAGAAAGATGAAGTCGTTATTGGCCTTTACCCTCACCCTGATCCTCCTTAACTATGGTGAGACAATTTGTTTTTATAAATACATTTGAGGTTAATTTTATATCTATTTTAATTATTCTTTCTTTCGGAGAAAATGTTAATGCTAGAATGATATTGCAATTAATTCAATTTTATAATGATTAAGAATAATTATAAAAACAAATAGAGGTGACATTTTCAATAATGTATACAGAATTCACAATTGATAACTTTTTTTCCCTGTATGTTTCGAATTTGACAAAAGCAATAATTTTGCCAATAATTAATATAATTATATATTTCGTTTTTGAGAAAAATCCACTAATATAAATTCGATAATACTTGAACTTTAAAAGCGGGACAAGCCAGATGTTTTTTTCATTCTTCAGAACACACCAAAATTAAATTAACGAAATACATAATAATAGTTTTAAGAAATTGTTCAAGGAATTGATATGGATACACTTCAACTTTTTGTCAGAGACATTTCAACTTTCAACAACCTGTATATCCGAAACAGTCTACTTTTTGATAAAGCTGCATTCGTAATCAATTTGCTGATCGAGTGGCATTTTGGCACGGAAATTACCATTCGCAATAAACTTCGGATTATGATTGAACTCGTACTCTTTGAAGTTTGGTTTGTAGCACATCTATTATAGATAACCCAACCGTAAACAAACGAAACGGAGAGAAATAATTTGTGAACCTAAACAACATACCAATCATGTTTGAATTTTCGTTTTTTCTGTTCCTTGTGTGATAGACGATGAATCATTGCATAATTAAATTACAAATTTCAAGCCAAAACATAAACCGAATCAACATACAGGGTGTCCAGGTACTACGTTACTCTTTTTCTCAGGTGTAAATAAGGTATATCAAGACAGAGCAGGAATGCTCTAATATTTTTTCCTACGACTATCTGCTGCGAAGTTATGTGCTTCTAAATGCTACTTCCATAATTCCGTTTTTTTGTAATAACTTCGGAACTACTCAACTGATTCTGGTAATCTTTTGAATTTGAGTCAATACAATGATTTGTTGAGAACACCTGCTTCATAATTCTTCCAGATCACAAAGAACGGACTGTCTCTAGCACTTTATGGTCAGAAATTTTTTTTTGGTTCGAGATATCGGCGATATATCATTAATTCTGCAAAAAAAGGTATACCGGTGCAACATCGAAAAAATACACCGTTCTCGAGTTACAAGCACTTTCATGATTGAATATGCAAATATTTTTTCATCAATAATGCCATCTATTTATTGTTGCTATGGATACTAAACTTCTCTTTTCGTGATTGTTCATTTATCTGAAACTTCTCTGAAAACATATTTTGACATTCAATCATGAAAATGCTTGTGTATCTTTTCAATGTTGCACTGGTATATCTTTTTTTTGCAAAATTGATGACTTAATGAATAAATGTAGGAATTGTGCCGATATCTTCAACCAGAAAACTGTTTCTGACCATAAAGTGCTAGGGTCAGTCCGTTCTTGGTGATCTCGAGGACTTATGAGGTAGGTATTGGTAACAAATCATTACTGATATTTGTATTGACTCAAATTTAAAAAAAATTCAGAATCGGTTGAGTCGTTCGGAAGTTATTACAAAAAACTGAATTATGGGAGTACCATTTCAAAGCACATATCTTCGCAGGGGGACGTCATAGGAAAAAGAATTAAAGCATTTCCGACTCGTCTTCAATACTTTATTCACACCTGAGAAAGAATCACGTAGTGCCGTAGTGTATATGGTGCAGAACACTAAACCTACGGCTACACTGGCTACAATATGCAATTGATCTAAATGTAAGCACTACGCATGGTCTATAGCTATCTCATCCACTATTGTCTCATTTTAATACTTTTATATCATTTTTAAGACCTATCTATTGCTTCATGGGCTGAACATTTTTTTTTAGTTCAGCAAGCCTCCCACAATCTGTTTTGGTAATTTTACTGCTCTCCTTCTAGAAGTAAAATATTTATACGTGAGGACAGAGGATAAGACTGACAGACATGTTATTCCCGCTATGGAACCCTGAAAGGCCTGAAATTAAAAACATCAAGAAAAGAAAAACGGTGTGCTCAGTTTCATCTTTTTACTACTGTCATCTCAATACAGGGTAACCAGATGAAAACGAAAATCACTCGAACAGTTCCGTTTTATTGTTCTCGCAGGGGACACCTTTCGGGATAAAAACTTTATTATCATATAATTACCCACAGCCACCCAAAACCTTAACAACATCTTTTGAATACGCGAGATGGTTCGTGCGATATATCATTGTTTCTTCAAATACAATAACAAAAATTCAGAAAAGCACTGCCGCGTGAAGTCAGGAGCTTTTGAGGGCTCGTTCATCCACCTTGTAGGTAGATTCGCATTCTCCAGTTTTAGAAACCAATTGCAAAGATTTTGACAGCTGTCAAAAAAAATTTCAAACTAAGGCGAAAATCAAGACTTCACGTCAGTGCTTTAGGTGACCAATTTTTTGTTCGATAATTCGCTAGAATTTTCTACGGTATCTATGGTCTTGGTAATGCGATCTGGACAAAATTTCCCACGTAGTTTGAATACATTATTCCTCATCTATGTGCGAAATTTCATCCCAATCAAACAAGTAGTTTCGAAATTATCAGGAAAAGAATAGTTTGAACGGCTATATTTACGGAACCCATAGTCTAATTTTGCTCATTGGTGAACGTAATCACGAAATTCGCGATCCGAACCTATCCTGAAAGCTTCAAGTCCTTAGTCCTTTCCGTTCGAAAGTTATTATTTTCTATGGTTTCTATGGTCCTGATCATGCGATCTGGAAAAAATGTAGCTCGAATATATCATTCTCAATTTAAATACAAAATTTCGTCATGATCAAATCCATAGTTTTGAAATTAACAAAAAAACTGAATTTCAAACGGCCATATTTACGGAACCCCTGGTCTTATTTTGCTCATTGATGAACGTGACAGCAACATTTGAGATCCACACCTATCCTGAAAATTTCAAGTCCCTAGGCCTTTCCATTGCAAAGTTATAATTTTCTATGGTTCTGGTCATGCGAGCTGGACAAAATTTTGCATGTAGCTTGAACAAGTAATTCTCCATCTGTGTGCAGAATTTCATTTCGATCGAATCAATAGTTTCGAAGTAATCAGAAAAACATTTCGGGCGGCCATATTTACGGAAACCCTGGGCGAATTTTGCCCAATAACGAACTTAACCGCGGCATTCGAGATTCGAACCTACCCTGAAAATTTCAAGTTCCTAGGACATTCCGTTCGAGAGTTATCGTGTATACGGACGGTCGGACGGACTCGAATTTTTTGACGGATTCGTCATCAGTGGGTCGAACATAGTCGATTGAGACCATTTTCGGCTCAAAATTCGAAAAATACAGACATCGTGACGAAATGATATAGCCCTCGTGTAAGTAGTACGAGCGCTCAAAAAATCATTGAGGTTCGTTTTCGAAATATTCAACTTTGAAAAATGAAGTATTTCTTGATTAATTTCAACCATAAATGAACTATTTTGAATATTTTTGATGATGCAAGATAAAGAAAGTTAATAAGAATAATTTAAAGCACCGACGAGAAGCTTCTGCGCGCTTGTTTAAATTAATCGCCGGAGCGGTCACCCATCATGTAGGTATGTACTTCGAGATCATTTTAAATATAGGGAAATGCTTTGATATCATCGAGGGGAGTCGTTTATAATCGTACTCGCCCAGTATCCACCATAAATCGTCATATTTTACGATATTTTCATCCGAAATTCGAGAAGTCAGATTTCTCGATTTCTACAGCCCTGAAGTCTTCTTATACTACCTGATTGTAGTTTATCAAAAAAATTATTTCAAATTTGAGAGTGAGTTGAGACATATCATTGAATCAAGATAAAGCAAACTTTCTATATCAAAATACATTATGCAATTGTTGGTTTTCATCGTTAAAGATAACTCAAATAATGAGGTTGAATAAGCTATTTCGATATATTCTGATGTATTTTTTTATTGAAACTGCCCTTTGCTGGAACTGCATGATAAACACCTTTTAAAATATCAGGATTTATCAGAATTTGAATGATTTTTTCTTCGAATACATTCAAAGCGGAAATGATCCACTGATTTAGTAGATAAGTCAATTGTTCTTATTTGGATTGAGGAAATAACCTTATCGATGCAATGTCATCACATTTTGATATTTTGTTTTAGTTAATGCTGATTGCAACGATAAATAACTTAATGATAATGATGGAGGTTGAATAAGCTATTTCGATATACTCTGATGTATTATTTGATTAAAACTGCCTTTTGCTGGAACTGCATGATAAGACACCTTTCTAAAAACCAGGATTTATCAGAATTTGAATGATTTATTCATAATAATACGATGATTCATTCATACAGAATATATTGAAAGCGGAAATGATCTACTTACCGTTTTGTAGATTATTCGATTGATCTCATCTAAGTTCGAGGAAATAAACTTATTGATGTAATGTTACCTCATTTTGAAATTTTGTTACAGTTAATGCCGATTGCAACGATAAATCGACACCACCAAAATGGCCAGAATCTTATACAGTAAAAGGTATTTTGATGATTCCATATGCCGAGATCAGAGAGCCTTTCTATGCATGGTAATGATACATTTTTTTTGATATTCTAATCTATTATTTGTTATTTCCTTACAGAAGGTGTTTCCCTGTTAGGGATTCATCTAACTTTAAGATTTACAGTTTTATTTCAGACTAGCAGACCCGGCCACGCGTTGCTGTGGCTAAAGTATACGATGGATTATTATTAACCCTAACCCAACACTCAACCTAACCCAACCCTTACCATAACCCTTACCCTTATCCTAAGCCTTATTTATGGGTCTCAAAAGAATTTTCATATTCGTAGGTAAGTATATGCTATGATCAATGTGTGAGATGTTCGATATAGGAAAAAAATACCTCAAAAGTTGTATTGAAACCGCTTCCCTCAATTATATTCGAACCAAATGATGTCATGGAATGTTTAGATAGAGGTTCTTGTCCTGAAAGTAACGAATCCAAAGGTTCGAGTGGCGTTGTCAGTTGTTGCAGTTTGATTTTTCCATTCAATCAACATAATCCTGGGGGTTCATTTTGATATCTCAGAGCATTGCAGTATTGCCAAAAGACACCAATATATTGCTAGCATAATCGACTTTGGGATCATATCTTAATGCCAAACGCTCAAAGTTGATCATTTCATTGGATTCTATATTTTGTTGTATCTTGCCTGAGATCGATGATATCGATTCTTCCGGAGCTGGGGCAGATCTTGATTGAGAACCTCTCATTCTGTTTGCTCATTGTCTCGATCATTATGAACTCGCCCACAAAACAACGATGTATCAAACACAGTAATAAACTTCTGAGCAATTTCTAGAAACACGATAAACTTCACTCACACAAGTGTCAGAATTCTCATGAAATATAAGTAATCTATGATTGTTCGCTTGGTCGGAGGAAAAATGGAAGCCTTTTTTTCTTTTCCGTGCGGTTTTTTCGGGAATATTTCGTTGCATAAAGTTTGTCGTGATAATAATGAACACAACTAAAAAAGAATTATCGAATTTGGTGCAGTCGTTTGAACGTGATGCTTTTTCATACATAAACCATAGACCCTCTTTTATTAATATAGATTGCTATACATACACCAAAGCTATCAGCAAACTTTAACCAAATATGTCTTTGTGATCATTACGGTAATAAAAGTAAAGATAAATTATACCGGAGTTCCTCTTCGTTTTACGGATATTCCAGAATTCCACATACCACATAGCTTCTCTCCCAGGTTTTTCGCATTTTCCTGAAGTTGTTCCTCCAGGTTTCTAGAATTTTCTTGGAGCTTCTCCTCCAGTTTTCTAGAATTTTCTAGAAAATTCCACACATGTGATTTTTAACCAATCAGAACGTGTATTTCTGACAGATCACCATCGCAACGGATGAATTTTAGTGGAAATTTTTTCACGGTACCCAACAGCGAATTATACTGGAAATTTTTTTGACGTTTATAATGACAGAATATTATACTTGATGAAGACGAAAATTGATGTTGTTGGAAATAAACGCATTTGGTGTGGAATTTTCTTACCGAATACCACACGAGGTCAAATTAAATCCGGAAATTTTTTCTCACTCATGAATATTTTTAGAAAATTATCCCTCGTCTTCGACTCGGGATAATTTACAAAATATTCATGAGCTCGAAAAAATTTCCGGCAATAATTTGATCTCTAGTGGTATTACTAGTGAAAATTTTCTCGCAGGCTTTTCGCATTTTCCTGAAGCTTTTCCTCCAGGCTTCTAGAATTTTCCCACTTCTGACACCATTGTAATGAAAATAGTCCAAATTTTCAACTAATTTATTTACAGTTTACTAACACACTTTATTTACACACTATCTAAGGTAATTGAGCCAAATATTGCCATGCTAAGACAACTTATTTTTTATAAAAATCAAATTGGATCATATTAGTCTGTAATTTTATTGAAGAAGTAATGAATATATCCATATTCCAAAACATATACAAAAATCGCAATAAGGCAATTGGAAAAAATGGTGTTCTTATTTTATTTGGAAGTTTCAAACTGACAATATTAGGAACTCATGATCCAAATATTGCCACAGTACTGGCAATAAAAGGAACATGTATAAAAAAACAAATAAATGAGTAATAACTGAGCTTAAATTTAACTTAAACTCAATTTACGTTTGATAGAATTTTGTTTTCGAAAATGTAGACCAAGAGTCGTTCTAGGAATTTCATATCGTATTCCTGCTTGTCTTATACTGCTTCCAGCTCTTATAGCTTTTAACGCTTCAGCAAGATTCGCCTCAGACCAGTGGGCTCTCTTTTTATTTGGCATTCTGTTGAAAAAAAATGTTCTTGCTCAAATATGAATTCTCAGAGTAAGTTTCAAATATTGCCATGACAATATTAGGATCATAGCTGCTCAAACATAAAATGCTATTTAAATATCATTCGCTTTGATATTTAAATAAACATTTTACGGATTTAGAAAACACACAAAATTATTGTACATACCTGATTACGATATCACTTTACAATAATCTCTTTCAAGAAGCTTGTTACAAGTAGTACAGTTTTCAAAAGAAATGCATCTTACACCTACTGCTTCTAAATGAACGCCATTACTGACCGGCTGCACGTGAAATGTGTTTACAGGGTTCGTCTTGATACGAACTTGATATGACTACGCTATCAGTGATGTAAAGGGCGAATGAACGTATTTATGGGATATGGCAATATTAGGAGCATGGCAATAATTGGATCACCTACCTTAGTTTATCTTGACGCTATTTAGTCCTATACTGTACTGTCTCGCTTCGACCAAAGTTCGACCGATGTCGTTTTATATACCGCTTCATAGTTTCTCGAAGGCTCTGGAACGTCGTGGTCTATCGAGAACGGCGTGGTCGCATCTAGAAGGCTCGGGAATCGCGACAGGTCCGGCCTAAATTCGTTACATTATCATAAAAAAATGTGTACCCCAATATAACATAATGGCGTCGAAGTTATTTGTATTTGCATTGTCAGTTTCTTGGGCCGAGATATACCTACACATACTCAAATCAATCCTTGGGCAATAAACTCAAATAACTGAATATCTACTGTTTCAGGTTCAATGGACCCTCAAAACAATCCAGAATTGACTACTATGGTGATATGGTCAAGACTTACCAGCTATCTCAGCTTACCCCGTATGGGTCTAGCATCAAAATAGCTCCAGTAACCAATGAACAAGAGACGAATGTAAGAACATGTTTACAAGTTAACGGAACGGCTGAAAACAAGATAGATCCTCAAGCCATTCTACCCTCTTTGGAGGGATTCACTTGTCAAGGTAGTGTAGTCCTATGTATTCCTTCGTTGGTTGTTTATAGTTTGGTAAGGGGGTAACATTCCACTGTGACCTTAAGGTCTATTGTGTCCCCCACCAGAGCTGTTTTCGGAAATGCGCTACGTATAGCTCGCCCTCCAGCTCCAGAGCTGCAATGAACTCCAGTATCTGGAGAGGGTTTCAAGGAGGTAGAATCCTCGTTCCTCCTATAATTCTCTTGTTCAAGACATTCTTTGCGCAGTCTTGCAATGGCGAGGCATTATGTAACCAGGTGAACAGAAGTTTTCTCCTCTTCCCCACAAAATCAACACTCGTCAGTTTATGATAAGCCCATTCTTAGGCGTAACTTATTCTTACTGAGATCCAAATCCTTTTTGGATCTTGCAGTTTGAATGTTCCGAAGGAACTTTTTGGAGTGATCTATTCCTGGAAGATTTCTCCAGAGTACTTCTCTTTCAGTCTCTTCCTTCTCCAAGAGCTCCTTCTTACAGGTGCATTTGCCTTTATGCCACAGAAAGATTCGGGGCCAGTTAGTAACGTTTGTGCTCCCTTTCTAGTTAGTGTATTGGCCTATTCGTTTCCTTTGATTCCTGAGTGACCCGGAACCCAGACTAAAGAGACCATATATCGATACCTTTTTGCCAAACTATCGTAAGCCTCAACGTAGTACGTTGAGGCTTACGATAATTTGGCAAAAAGGTATCGATATCAGCTTTGAGTGCATGACACAGGAGTTCAGGGCTTTGATAGCACCTTGACTATCAGAATGGATCACTATTTCACACCCTTGATAGTTTCTTTCTTGGTAACACAGGCAGAAGAACAGAAACTTCACATATCCCGCTCTGTTATTTCTCGTAGTAGAATACCTCGCATCAGATGACTGAAAATCAGAAATGTTTATTCATGAGAATAGTCGAATAACTTTTCTTTGACAACACTAAACTTTATTTTTCCACGGCCACAATTGAAATGATGATGAATCAAACAACAATAAAGCGAAAATTCTGCTATGGTGTAGGGTAGAAAAAATGATCCCTAGGATTCGATCGAACCAATACTATGATCTCTATAATATGTATATTTTTTGTATTTCTTATTCAGGAGATGAAATCATTGATGGAGTCCAAGTGGAAAAATGGCTATTAGAAACCACGATTGGAGACAAAATGAATAAATACACCATGTGGATTTCCTACAGAACAGATCCAGATGGTAAAGTTTCGATCGCTGTACCAAGAAAGTAAGGAAACAACTCTATATTATCATGACTTGTCCTATACATGTAAACATGTCTCACAGGATGAATAAAAATATTATTATATTATTATTATTATGTAATTTGAATTTTTCACAGTTTCCTATGATGCCCGTAAATCGAGCGTCGTTGATTTGAGATTAGTTATTTTATTCGCAATAATATTCAATAACATTTGTCTTTAGTCTAGTTTTTGAAGCCTACCATCCCGAATTTGCCCGAATCGCATTCAATAGTTAATTTCTTTTCAGGTATGAGATGAAAGGATTCAATTCCCTCCTTGGAAGTCACTACGATCACTATTATTTGATTTACGAAGATTTTAATAACGATGCTGTACCGCCGGAAACTTTTGCAATTGACTCAAGTAAGTGCTTACAGAAGTAATACTTATTACTTCGTCGCAACTTTTCGTCCGATTTGCATCAACTCTATAATTGCACATTATTGTAAAGACTTTCAAATTCTCTGTAATTGAATTGAATTTATTTGCCTGGATTTATTTACGAATCTCCTATTTTTATGTCTAATTTTCTTGGTCTAACTATAATTGTTTTCAGATTTAACGTGCAGCTCTTTTCCTGGTCCAGGCGATAAACACATCTACACATTCAATCCAATGAAGGAATTCATTCACCCCTCAACTGACTCTCATGTCGATTTTGAATTTGATAAATTCAAAACAAAGCATGGAAAGAATTATGTAAACGAGAAAGAGCATGCCCTGCGTAAGGATATATTCAGGCAAAATGTTCGGTACATTCATTCCGTTAACAGGCAATCTAGAGGTGAGTATTTTTATTATATTCTGTCAACACAAAAAGTCGATAAACGCTTAAACATAAGTATGCATATACACAGTGACTTCGAAATCGCAACGCCATTAAGAGATTGAAATTTTTTGGTCGAACTTGGTAGAAACACTTTGAAAAAGTTGCAATTTATATGGATCATATAGTTCTATATAATTTTCTGATATTCAACTTCCGATATCAACTTTATGATGTCCCTATTCAAGTGGGGGTGTTCTTTTAAAAGTTAGAAGTAGCTTTATTTTTATGAGTAAATGGTATCGTTGTGGTTTTTCTTGAGTACCCCACAGCTCGATAACTCGGATCAAGTCATACAAAATGCTATCGAAGGGATATTGATGTTCATCATCATCATAATCTTGATGAAGTTGTTTTTCATGCTGTAAACTAGTTCAACACACCAAATTTTGAGAAATGATTTCATCATTTCGAATCTGTTGTTGAATTCAGCCTAATCAGAAATATTCTCAGGTTTCTCCCTTGGTGTGAATCATCTTTCGGACAAAACAGACTTAGAACTTAAGGCACTGCGTGGTAAGCAATATAGCAAAGGATACAATGGTGGAAAGCCTTTCCCTCACAAAAATTTGGGTTCGGTGAAGGTACCGAATTCCTTTGATTGGAGAATATATGGAGCAGTTACACCAGTTAAAGGTATGTAAATATTAAATAAAAGATCGTTTCTTGTCTCAACCGGAACGAACTTAGGTATACATGGTGTTTTTAGGGTGAGGTTTTTTTTGACAGGTGCTAGAACTCATCAAAAGAAATTATTTCGCCGGAAGTTGATCATACTATAAAATATTCAATTCGAAAAAATGCAAAAAATCTTGAGTTTCAAGATCTTGATACGACTCTGGATAAGGTTATATCTTTGTTAGGAGATCTGACATGAATCACGGTGCCATATGTACGTTTTCCAGCAAGTAAATTTATCGCAAATTTGTATATGTATTCTCTTTCAACTTATTAGGAGATTTTCCCTGAACTGTATAATACTTATACGGGGTGTCCGGGAAAATGTGGGAAATCTCTCTGATTCAGATAAAACTTGAAAAAATAAGGTGACAAGTTCCCATAATTTTTTTTCCTAGCGGCCCTCCCTACAGGATACGGCTTCCTAGATGACGCCACTGGAAGTTCATTTTGCTGGAATAAATTTCAAACTACTTGATATAATTTAATGAAAATTTGATATGATGAACAATAGTAAGGACCTCTTAAAATACAGCCCTTGAATTTAAATTAGCTCGTTTAGTTTACCAGGGGCGGACTAGGTTGTACGTTTTAATGCTTACATTTTTAACACCCTGTATGATAAGGAGTTAAAAAAAACAAATTTGGATACCTTGAACATTAAGCTAAAGAAAAGGTACTCTTGTTCATTATCGATAAAATGAACGGTTTTCGAAGAACAAATGAATAGAGAAGTAATTTTTTTTTTGTATTAAAAAGAACCATGAATTCTTCTTTTTTTTTGTCTGCAACACAGTGTGATACGAAAGTTATTCAAGGAACAAAAAAGTTTTAGTTTACGTTATTGAATCCGACAAAATTACAAAGATTTTTAACAAGGCAGTTTTGGCCCAAAAAAAGGCCTCAACAAAAATAATTTTTCAGAAATGTACTCTCACTAAAGCTTGCAACGATTTAATCTAAATACGCTAATTAGATATAAAATCAATTGAAAACTTCATAAGTGGATCCAAAAAATTTTGTCGGATTCAATAACATAAACTAAAACTTTTTTGTTCCTTGAATAACTTTCGTATCACACTTTGTTGAGACAAAAAAACTTAGAATTCATGTTTCTTTTTAAGAGAAATAAAAAAGTTACTTCTTTTATTTTTTTGTTATTCGAAAACGGTTCATTTTATCGACAATGAACAAGAGTACCTTTTCTTTAGCCTAATGTTCAAGATATCCAAATTTGTTTTTTTAACTCCTTATCATACAGGGTGTTGAAAATGTAAGCATTAAAATGTGCAACCTAGTCCGCCCCTGGTAAACTGAACGTGCTAATTTAAATCTAAGGTCTCTACCACTGTTTATCATATCAAATTTTCATTAAATCATATTAAGTAGTTTAAAATTTATTCCAGTAAAATGAATTTCCAGTGACGTCATTTAGGAGGCCGTATCTCCGTAGAGAGGGCCGCTAGGAAAAAAAATTATGGAAACTTGTCATCTTATTTTTTTATGTTTTATCTGAATGCGAGAGATTTCCCCCATTTACCCGGACACCCTGTATAGAGTTCAAACTCAGGAGAGGAAAAATTACTGATTGAAAAGGTCCTATAAAAACCTAGGAAGTTCACAAACTCACCGATAAAATTGATCCAAATACAAAACATTCAAACCTCAATACGTACCTAAGGCAGATCCGTGCTAGGAATTTCTCAGATTCGCGGGTAACTTTGATTTCGAAATACTCGGCCTGGTGAATATTTTATTTGAAGGTTTTTCGGAATTTTGACTGAATTTGATGAGTTCTATCAGACAAAAAAAAACCTCACCTTTGAAAACATCCTGCACCTATACAGGGTGTCTACTTTTAAAAGAGCCAAACTTCAAGGGGAGATCATACATGTGATTTGAAACAAAAAATGTTATGTAACACATGGACGAAATGTTGACGGTTATTCTTCAATTTAACATTTCTTGATTTCACGAAATCTTTCAAGTTTTTCCATAGAATCAATTATACTTGAGTTATTCCTGCAACCTTGTCAAATTTGACCACATATCTGGAAACGGCATTAAATTTGCTACATGATAAGAATTTCTGCGTGAGGAAAAAATTCTCATTACGGGCGTGGTAAGGAAATGAATATCACGATTCTGAAGTGAACAAAACCAGTCATATTTTTCCAATGGTTTTATCGATGAAAAATTTATGACTATGGACTATTTTCTTTTCAGCAAAAACTACCCCATCTAGCGTTCTTTCGAATGACATATCCACTTTTGAGCTTGCTGCTTGTCTTTTGCCATAATATCATGGCTAACAAGATAACAACGAAAAAGTCGAAATATTCCAAACCTAAATTTGCTCTATTTTGAAGTGATTGTGATTGAATATCAAAGTAAACATTGAATTTGAAATCTGACTGTTCCTGTTGCTTAATGATTTTGGGTATTAGTAAGTTTTCTTGGATCTAACGAAAACTCAATTTTTGACAAGAATTCTAAAAAAATCGAGGAAATTATGCCTGTTTTTTCAAACATCGAATATCGCGATAAGTTGTTCGTTTATGGATTTGCGAATGAAAATGCTCACGCAGCGGTTCGAGAGTAGGTACGGTTTGCGTTTTCCCAACAGACGACAACCAAATAGAAAGACATTTGTACAAGTTTTTAGGCGATTGGGTGAAACAGGCTCATTCGGTGGTTTCCGATTCAGAGAAGGTGGCGGTCGAAATAGTCAGCATGGGAGCAAGGCCAGCAACCAGCATGCACCTGCTATACTTTAAGCTGTCCGGGAGGACCCCACAACAAGTACTCGTCGAATTGGTTCTACATTGAAGATTCATCATTCTATATACAGTACAAAGAGTACTCAAAAAAAAAAAAAATAAGTGAGAAGGTGCAGGATCTGTCTGTAGATGGTAGATCCTGAGACGAGATTAACATTTTGTAGGTGGTACCTGAATAAGTAAGGAGAGGGATAGGCTATTATGGACTGATGCGACCACCTTCACGAAATCGGGTTTAATAAACTTGCGAAATAGCCATATATGGAAAAGAGAAAACCCCCATATGCGACTATTGTTTCCTATTTCCAACCTGAGTTGAGGATCAATGTGTGGTTGGGAGTCATGAGAGGTGAACTTTTCAGACCCGTAATACTTCCTGATCGCCTCAACGCTGAAGAATTCATTAGATTAATCCAAAGCAGCTAACAGACATATTGGATGAAATGCCCCTGGCTAACAGACAAAATGTCTGGTTTCAAATGAATGGCTGCCCAGCTCATAATAGCCGGAATGTGCGGGACTTGATGAATAAATATTTTGGAGTGTAATGTATTGGAAGGAACGGTCCAGTATAAAATGGCCACCAAGGAGCCCCGATCTTATTCCCGAAAGCGAAAGCACGCTAAATGGGGTAGTTTTTGCTGAAAAGAAAACATGTCCATAATTATAAATTTTTCATCGATAAAACCATTAGGGCGACATACACGGGCGCATTATCTGTCATATCTGATACGTGGCGAGCCAAATTCGTACATATATCAGTGCGTGTATGGTATCAAATCCGTCCGTTTTTGGTGTAAAATCTCACATCTGGATCTGTCAAGTCGAATCTCTACGTATCAGAACTGTACGGATAATCCGTCCGTGTATTGTGCCCTATTGGAAAAATATGACTGGTTTTGTTCACTTCAGAATCGTGATATTCATCTCCTTACCACGCCCGAAATAAGAATTTTTTTCTCACACAGAAATTCTTATTATGTAGCAAATTTAATGCCGTTTCCAGATATGTGGTCCAATTTGATGAGGCTGCAGGAATAACTCAAGTATAATTGATTTTATGGAAAAACTTGAAAGATTTCGTGAAATCAAGAAATGTTAAATTGAAGAATAACCGTCAAAATTTCGACCATGTGTTATATGACATTTTTTGTTGCAAATAACATGTATGATCTCCCCTGGAAGTTTGGCCTTTTTAAAAGTAGACACCCTGTATACAAAATTAGAGACCCATATGTTCAGGGTCTCCTTTTTTCTGTGTCACTTGGTGAATATAGGATATGAATCATTATTTTTCCTTTTATAGATCAGTCAGTTTGTGGCTCTTGCTGGTCTTTTGGCACAGTTGGAGCTATTGAAGGTGCATATTTCTTGAAGAATGGAGGAAAATTGGTTAGACTTTCGCAACAAGCTCTAGTAGACTGTTCCTGGGGGTGAGTAATACGCCTGTGACTTATTTCCAGTAAAGTCTCGAAAAGCGCATTTTGACCTCGAACGTTCCCTGAAAATTTCAAACCTCTAGACTTTTTCTTTCGAAAGTTATCGTGTTTACAGACGGCCGGACAGAATCTAATTTGCCGTCGACTTATTCAAGCGAGCACAAACTTAAAAAAATATCATTACAGCTATGGAAATAATGGCTGTGATGGTGGTGAAGACTTCCGCGCTTACCAGTGGATGATGAAACATGGCGGTATTCCTACAGAAGATGAATATGGTCCGTATCTTGGTCAGGTATGTTATTTTGAATAGAGGTAACCGATATACGATGAAAATCCATAACAGTATTATTACGAACATTATGGTTTTTGGTGAGAAGTTTTGAAAAACCACTAGGAAAAAGGGAATAAAGATGGGAAACAGGTGAGGAAAAGTGGCCCTTGCAGAATTTTTGTGCTGAAAGGCAATGCTGCTCGCCGGCAAGTGTTTTAAACTAAATGAAAAAGTCTATATTTGGGTAAAAGTTTATTTCATTTCAAAATGAAAACTTAAAGGCACCAAACTACTTGCAACTTTGAACCCCATATAAAATATTAGATGTTGAGGAAACTGAAACTGGCTTGTAGGAGCACCAAACTATGGAGAAGCCAAAGTTCACTTCGCATACTGAATTTATTTCTCTATCTTGTATCCAATTTTTCAAATACTAACGAATATTTTCTTGAAGTGTTAATTAACTTATTCTATTTGAATCGTTATTATTTTCAAGGATGGATATTGCCATGCTGACAAAATACCCAAAGTGGCTCCCATAACTGGTTACGTTAACGTTACTTCAGGCGATGAAGATGCGTTGAAATTGGCCATTTTCAAACACGGCCCCATTAGCGTTGCCATTGATGCAGGACACAAAACCTTCAGCTTCTACTCCAATGGAATTTACTATGAACCTACCTGGTAAGGACAACTCCATTTTAGATCATTTTATACAACATATTATGAAGGTGTTCCTAAATTGCGGGGATACAAACTACTACGGTACGTGATTACTTGGATGGTATCAACAAAAAAAGTCAAGCATCATTTGTACCTCCAATTCAGGAACATCTGGTGTAATAGTTCAACTTTCTTTAAAAATATACAGGCTTACCATGCGTTTTCCAGAATCCTCAATTGAGCAGTATAAATTCAAATAATTATTTTTTTTTCAGTGGAAATAAGGTCGATGAATTGGATCATGCTGTTTTAGCTGTGGGATACGGCACAATTGCTGGGCAAGATTATTGGTTGATTAAAAACAGTTGGTCAAATTACTGGGGAAATGACGGTTATGTTTTGATGTCGGCCAAAAATAATAACTGTGGAGTTATGACAACTCCTACCTATGTGACTATGTAGATAACTCAAGAAGTACTCTTACAATGTAATATATTTGAAAACATTTTTGTCTGCCATAATAATGTCTAGGAATAAGAAATACCGAATGAACTATATTTTATCAGTAATGTTTTTCTCTCAACTCGCACAAGTCAATTCCTCCAGATTTTAGGAGTAATATAAGGTACCTAAATTACTTAAATCCTTGAGTATTTATTCGAATACAAGAGGAAAAACTTCAGCAAAATGAAACCAACAAGAACTACTGACCACATAACACGCATTGATGGCTATCCAAGTGGCGGTGCAATCGGACGAACCAATGTCTGTCGAGAAATACGAAATGCTGCGTATCCTTTGAGCGATGGCAGACCGTCGAACTGTGCTCTTGTTAATATAAAACATCGACATTCCAATTAACGAGCTCGAAAAGGAACTGAGATCTCTCATCCCTCGAATTAATCTGGATGAAAAGATAAAACAACTGTCCCAAATAATGAGCAATTAGCTCGTGCTGAAAAAACGCTTCGCGCAATGGAGGTACTTCAACATTTTGGTAGTTCCGTTTGCATACAGAAATCTTTAATTGACAATATTTCTGATGAACCGGGCCGGATTGAAATATGGATAGCAACATATTTTTGAATCGAAAAGAAAGAAGCTGAAAATTTTGAGAGAGTTAAGAATTTTTTTCAAACTTTTCCAAAAGTTTATTATTGGGAATAATGAACGTTGAGGATGATATGAAATACCGATATGACTTCAATATACTTTATTAAAAAAAAATAGTGGTTGTCATAAACATTGGATTATAAAATAAAAAAGAGGAACAATATTTTGTCTTGAAGAGAATATTTCTCCTGACTAGTTATGAAATCTGTTACATAAATAAAAAAATCAGTACACAATTTTCCAAACTGTAGGTTTTTTACAGTTATTTTCATTGGCACATAGTGTGTTGAACGTAGCTTCTGGAGGAAAACCTAATATCTCTCTCTCTTCGAAAATTCTGAAAGTAAAAGTACTTTCTGCTGTACCTATGAAGAACCTGGCATGGGCACAGAGTAATTGATCTATGATGGCTGTACCACCATCTTTATAATGTTCCACAAATCTTGTTTCCGGTATAAATTTTACTAAAATTATGTTATTTGGTAGATAGTACTTCAGGGCTTCCACATCTGCGAAAAAAATGAATAAAACAAGAAAAACAATAATATGTATGAGGAAGGAATCATTAATATATAGAATAGAAAAAAACCAGTGAAACATTATATGAATAAAGTTAGGTTGTGAAAAACTTTTCAGTAAAAAGCCAATAATGACATGGAAATAATTTTTAGTCTACCTGATGGAGGGGCATCAGTTGCTAAGAAAACAACAGATAAGCCAAGTTTCTGGAGATGATCTGAAATTTGCTTAGCAGCAAATTCTAACGTCGGAAATTGCTTAGGACGTCCAAAGAAGAAATCTCTCCTTCTTAAATGAACTGCCAAATATGGTCCTCCAGTAGCATTTCTTCTAGGCTGAAAACAATATGAAAATTTTCGAACTAAAACAAGATGAAAGTTTTATAACACATTGGCAAACATTTTGAACAGCCATATTTACGGAACCCCTAGTCTAATTGTGCTCATTGATAAACTTGACCACGACCTTCGAGATCTACACCTATCCTGAAAATTTCAAGTCCCTAGGCCTTTCTGTTCGAAAGTTATAATTTTCTATGGTTCTGGTCATGCGATCTGGACAAAATTCTGCATGTAGCTTGAACAAGTCATTCTCCATCTGACTGTAGAATTTCATCTCGATCGAATCAGTAGTTTCGAAGTAATCAGGAGAACAAAATTTCGAACGGCTATATTTACGGAACTCATGGTGGAATTCTGCCCATTAACGAACTTACTGCAGCATTCGGGAACTGAACCCACACTGAAATTTTCAAGTCTCTAGGTCGTTCCGTTCGAAAATTTTCGTACATTATTCCTCAGCAGAATTTCATTCCAATCCAATCAGTAGTTTCGAAACTATCAGGAAAAAAATATTTTGAAGGGGCATATTTACGCAACCCCTAATCTAATTTTGCTCATTGATGAACGTGACCGCGACATTCGCAATCCAAACCCACCCTGAAAATTCAAAGTTCCTAGGCCTTTCCCTTCGGAAGTTATAATTTTCTATGGTTTCTATGGTTCTGGTTATGCGATCTGGACAAAATGTTGCTTTAATATATCATTCTCGATTGAAATACACAATTTTATCTCGATCGAATCCGTAGTTTCGAAATTATCGAGAAAACAAAATTTCAAACGACCGTATTCACGGAACCCCTAGTATAATTCTGCTCATTGATGAACGTGAACGCGACATTTCAGATCCACACCTATCCTGAAAATTTCAAGTCCCTAGGCCTTTCCGTTCGAAAGTTATGATTTTCTATGGTTCTGGTCATGTGATCTGGAGAAATGTAGCTTGAATATATCATTCTTCATTAGCATACAAAATTTCGTCACGATCGAATCTGTAGTTTTGAAATGATCAAGAAAACTAAATTTCAAACGACTATATTTACGGAACCCCTAGTATAATTTTGCTCATAGATAAACGTGATCACGACATTCGAGATCCACACATATCCTGAAAAGTTCAAGTCCCTAGGCATTTCCGTTCAAAAGTTACAATTTTCTATGTTTTCCATGCGATCTGGACAAAATTTCACATGTAGCTTGAGCACCTCATTCTCCATTATATTGTATTTAAGTGCAAAATTGCATCTCGATCAAATCTGTAGTTTTCAAGTGATCAGGGGAGCAAAACTTTGAACGGCCATATTAACGGAACCCCTAGTGGAATTTGGCCCATTAACGAACTTAACCGAGGCATTCGGGAACTGAACCCACACTGAAAATTTCAAGTTTCTAGGTTGTTCCGTTCGAGAGTTATCGTGCTTACGGCCGGACGGACAGACTAGAATTTTCCGACTTTTCATCAGTGAGTCGAACATAGTCGATTGAGACCATTTTCGGCTCAAAATTCGAAAAATACAGACATCGTGACGAAATGATATAGCCCTCGTGTAAGTAGTACGAGCGCTCAAAAATGATTTAATAGAATT
This sequence comes from Aphidecta obliterata, assembly GCA_963966015.1. NCBI lineage: Eukaryota > Metazoa > Arthropoda > Insecta > Coleoptera > Coccinellidae > Aphidecta > Aphidecta obliterata. The sequence continues at coordinate 29,505,564 of OZ014427.1, read as the reverse complement.
TAATGACAGAACGCTTCGAGTTTTATCATTTTCATATTACTTTGTGTCCTCTATGAATTCCAATCAATTAATTTCGAAATGATTTATCCATTAAAATTGGATCCCTCGATGTTTTCTCTTCGAAATTCATACATCAGATTCTCGGGCTAGGCGGAACAATTTTGATTAGCAACTGATTTTTTGCGATTATCTTTTTTAGTTTCTCAGAAAAGAGCTATGGAAATGTAATGAAATACGTATTATTACGTTGGTTTAACGTTTCACTCATCCTGATTTTTCTTCATTAATCTTCTTAATCCATAATTATCTTGCAACTTCTTTTTTGTTCTACATTTCGTTCCAATTAGCCTTCAAATTCACCCGCCAACATCCATTTCTCGTCGCTTTTATTCAAATTCATCTCGAAATGATCGAGTTTCGAGGAATTTCGACGTAGTGTCAAAATACGATTCATTCATTTCCGCGCCAAACGTCACCTAATATCTATGATCGACGCGATTTATTTAGGGCTTACTCGAGGTGTATAAAATCGAGCTCTTGCGAAAACGGTAGAAATCAAGGAAACGCCACGATATGGCACGAGACCTTACGTCTTTCGAGTTGCGAAATCGACCTTCGGCGGCCCCCGAGAAGTCGCGGATAAATATCCTTATGAATAGTTTCGCGGCAAGTTTTAGGGCTGTTGTCGTTTTTCGACCTTTTCCGAACGTTATTTTCGTACGATTGGAATTCGAAATAGGCAACTTTTCGAGTACCGTAGGAAAGCCCGTTTTCCTCTCAAAAACGCGGGGGCGCTTTGCGCCCCCTATATTCTTTTGACTTTGCAATTTTAATTTGGAATTCAATTTGATTTTCAAATTCTACACTCTCAAAATGTGATCTGAAAATTGTAGAGGGAGGTTTGAACTTTATATTCCTTCAGACTATCCAAAGATTTATTTTTGAGAATAATAAATAAAAACGGGAAGGACTGGAATTGTTGATCAGCTTGGTGAATTTTTCTGCTATCTTAATATAGATAAATCCAATTCCACTCAATAGAAACAAATCAAGCTGAATTTATTTATGAAATGTAAAAAAAAAGTTCAAAATATTCTACCTTATCATCTTCCCATCTATCAGCTAAGTGAATGTTGTCAGCCTCATTTGTAGAAGATAAATGTCGTTCCCTGAAGGCATTGGCTACAGCTTGCATTTCTTTATTGTTTCTTAAGCTTCTTCTAGCCCTCCAATATAGTGAGTCTCCGAATGTTGGATGCAGTGCCACTTCAGCATGTGCAAAAAGTATAGTTCTACGAAAATTATATCTGATAATTTTTTTTCACTTTCGAATTTGTGAAGTGCAAGTCAGGATTGCACTATGACTTGATGTTACATCAAGACTAATGGAATCAAAAGATAGGCAAGCAAAATTCAATCCATTTAGTCACCAGTTACTGACCACGAAGAGTAATAGATGTACTTACTGTGCTGAAGACGATGAAAGTATTTGGGTCAAGAGTGTTGATGGACCATGAAATTTCAAACATTTAACATTCTTCGAGGTTATATTTGTATAGTAAAAATAGGAAATAGGCTCCTCTTGCTCACATTCTCCAACTTCCAACTTGTTTACAAAGTTACCTGATCTCATCATTTCTTCCCAATTCTTCATCACATAAACTTCATCGATGACAGTCATAATTTTACCAGGTTGGTGTTGCTCTGGAATATGCCAATATTTTATTTACAGAAGAATATGAGACTCTAGTAGTCATATTGAGTGCTGAAATAATTCAGATTTCATTCCAGTATTTACCTAGATAACTCCATTTTTTCATTCATTGATCTCACACTAGAACCTATTTCTCTTTGAAATTTGGTTAGTCTAATGTATAACTTTACTATACATATAGAAATAGTGATCTGGCATGGCTTAACATACCTTGAAAAAATTCATACATTTCAATAACTGGAGCAAATGCTTTCAAGCTTGATACATCGAAATAATATCCCCATGGAATTAACTCTGCTTCATCTGAATATGTCCAGTGATACAAATGAGACCATGGTGGTAAAACCAGTTTAACATTTTTCAGTTTGGGGTTATTTGAGTCAGCGAGATACCTTGCCAGTACCGCAAACCTCCTATACACATCTCTTCTCAAATTGAATCCTTCTGATGGGTTGACATCATAAAATATGTACCTAAAACTGGTTTTTATAAGATGAAAATTAAAAACTAATCTCATCTTATACACACCTATTATTGTTTTCAAATTGATAGCAATCATTTTGAGAGAAACCGTCCCCTTTGAAACATACTTCCTGATCTATATCATATCCTCTATAACTTATCGTATTTTGAATTAAAAGAAGTAAAAAATATAGTGAAATATTCATAAACCCATTCATTGATAGTTGAATAACTCAGTAACTATCACAGAATACTTACTAACTTCAAACAAAATTCGAAATAAAAGGTACAGCTGAGCTGAGTCTGACCAATGAATAATTTAAATTTGTTTTGTGGTTATTGGTTATGTCCGGTAAGGCGGTAAGTCCGGTTATTTTTGACAGCAAATGTTTGTTTTTGCCTTTGAATGAAGAACCACAGGAAGGACTGGAAGGAGCATTCGACTACTTACTCGTATAAGAGTGAGACGGAAACGGGGAAACGTCGGAAACAGCCACATCGAACGGCCAGTATGACTCATCAGTGTGGTGTTTCTCCACCAACATCGTGAAAAAACGCACATGGGCTCAACATGGATAAGGTTGAGATTGGTTTTCGTTATTTCCCAGTTTTAATTATAATGAATCGTATTAGGGAAAAATCACGCACCGCTAGATGGCGCTGAAAATCACAAGATGTCGGGCCGAATGATGGTCAAAATTATTCTGCCATTTCTGTCTTTCATAACAAGTAAATCAAATATTTTTTATAAGATTGCGGAATTACTAATAATGCCTGTGAAAGACGAGATAACCACTTTGGACATTTTTGATTATGTGGGTGAACGTGAATGAGCAAATAACCACTATATAATAGAAAATTATTGAACTTACGATGAAAAAAATTACGGAAAGCACTGCCGTGAAGGCAGGAACTTTTGAGCGCTCGTACGTGCACCTTGTAGGTAAATTCGCATTTTCCAGTTTTAGAAATCAATTGAAGGAATTTTCGACAGCTGTCAAAAAAATTCTGAAACTTAGGCGAAACTCCAGACTTCATGTCAGTGCTTCAGCTGATAAATTTTTTGTCGATAATTCGCTGGAATTTTCTACGGTATCTATGGTCTTGGTGATGCGATCTTGACAAAATTTTGCACGTAGTTTGAATACATTATTCCTCAGCTAGGTGCATAATTTCATTCCAATCCGATTAGTAGTTTCGAAACTATCAGGAAAATAATATTTTGAACGGCCATATTCACGGAACACCTAGTCTAATTTTGCTCATTGATGAACGTGACCGCGATATTCGCGATCCAAACCCACCCTGAAAATTTCAAGTCCCTAGGCTTTTCCGTTCGAAAGTTATGATTTTCTATGGTTTCTATGGTTCTGGTCATGTGATCTGGAGAAATGTAGCTTGAATATATATTTCTCCATTAGTATACAAAATTTCGTCATGATCGAATCTGTAGTTTTGAAATTATCAAGAAAACTAAATTTCAAACGACCATATTTACGGAACCCCTAGTATAATTTTGCTCATAGATGAACGTGATCACGACATTCGAGATCCACACCTATCCTGAAAATTTCAAGTCCCTAGGCGTTTCCGTTCAAAAGTTACAATTTTCTATGATTTCTATGGTTCTGGTCATACGATCTGGACAACATTTCACATGTAGCTTGAGCACCTCATTTTCTATTCGAGTGCAAAATTTCATCTCGATCAAATCTGTAGTTTCGAAGTAATCAGGGAAACAAAACTTTGAACGGCCATATTTACGGAACCCCTGGTGGAATTTGGCCCATTAACGAATTTAACCGAGGCATTCGGGAACTGAACCCGCACTGAAAATTTCAAGTCTCTAGGTTGTTCCGTTCGAGAGTTATCGTGCTTACGGACGGACGGACAGACTCGAATTTTCCGACGGATTTGTCATCAGTGAGTCGAACATAGTCGATTGAGACCATTTCTCAAAAATTCGAAAAATACAGACATCGTGACGAAATGATATAGCCCTCGTGTAAGTAGTACGAGCGCTCAAAAATCATCTTTCAGGAAGTGCTTGCTGCAAAGTAACAACTTCTACGAGATACGTTTCCCAATCTTCAAGATTTTCTGCAATTTTTTAACTGACTTGGTATTCAACGGGAATTTTTGCAGAGACATTTCAGAAGAACCATGTGATGAGCATTGAGGAATAGAGCACATTTTCCGTGATCTTATTCCCACATTACCTATTACAATCCGCTGCATTTTCAGCTCGTATACAGTTTACTTGAAACAATTGTCCATAAATTATCATAAATGACTCAAAATCATACAAACATTTCACACTTTTCCCATATAAACACACACACGTTAAATTGTCACTCAGGTAGTTCAAACGATTAAAAGTAGATGTCGCCCACTCGACAGATTTTTCCCTATAACAACTAAAATTAATGGAAGTTTTATAGTTGTAACTCAGAACACTTACAATATACGAACACGCGGGATCGCAAACTAATCTCAACTATTTTTGGCCAGCGCAGTGATCAATCTAGGAAGAACTCTACGTTTCGTAGAGTAGCACAGGATGCTCTCATCGTACTAGGGAAAATCATGGACGAGTCTAGGGAATTCAAACAAAATGGTAAGAACCAAGTAACAAGAGTTTATTGGTTCTGTCGGGGCGGTTCCCCAACTTCAGGTCTGCGCAAAAAATGAGAATCTAAGAACCAGAAAAAGAATTTAAGAATCAGGCAAAAGACCCGGGAGAAAACCTGTTCTGGCGCAATGAATAGAATAAATAGGAAGAAAATATCACCTACCAAAATGAGTAATACAGAGAATGGTGAAGTATATCAAAAATAAGTAATAATGAGAATGGTAAAATTTATCAAAATCAAAAGAAAGTAATAGAGAGCAATGGGGAAATATGTCACAGTCAAAAATAGATACTACAGAGGTACAGAGCGAGAAAATCCGTTCTGTAGAATAGATAGCATTAATGGTAAAAGATATCAAAAATGGATGGAGACCATTTTCGGCTCAAAATTCGAAAAATACAGACATCGTGACGAAATGATATAGCCCTCGTGTAAGTAGTACGAGCGCTCAATAAAGTTCTATCCTTCTAAAATACTCTACGCCACTGCAATCCGGAAATACGAGTTGGCCATATGCAACAACCAGTTTTGTACCACTTTTTCAGGCCTAATGTGGTTCTTTATTCAAAGGTTCAACCCAAAGCCGTCATATTTGCTGTTTTGTTTACGTTTTTGACAGTTTGGTTTTGGCATAATCCCGCGTCCCACGATTGGTAGGGCGTGACGCCCCAGTGCGTCAAGTCAAGCCCCGGAGTAACACGCACAACACAGAATACAGCGAGTCTAGCTTTTGCCGCTTTCGATTTGGAGTTTTTCGTGCACCGGGGGAGCTCGGTTTTTGTTTCGAGCATCGAGCACGCTTTCAGAAAGCAAATCGAATGCGCCAATGTCATTGTTTCGTGAACTGGAGGAGCTCAGATAGCCAAATCGAAAGCTATATTTGAGTATAGAATAACCCCATTATTACCCATTATAGGTTCTATGGTATTCAATGACTGGTGGATAAATTTGACATTGACAGTCCGACACATTCAAATTTTCAATAATGATGGTATTCTGTGTTAATAACTGACATCCAAACTCCCAACGGCTATCAGAAATTTGTTAGGGTAAATTTAAAAGTTATAAGCTGAATCGGAACTAGTGGCAAAATGGATGATATAACATGTGACGAATTTTTAGAAGCACAAATTTCGAAAAATGCTGATTTTTTGGACAATAATGTCTTTTCGATGGAAAATGATAACGATGTGAGTAGTTATGACTTTTTACCCATCTCAACGATGAGTTTATAGCAATCATCTAAGTAGTTAGCGCCAATTATTGTAATCAAGGTATTATACCTTGATATAATCATACATACACATTCTGTAATACGACGATGAAAATTTTTTTTCAGAAACATGCTTAGCTTTGCTTTGTGAAGAGACTGCCAATTTTGGCATCAATTTGATAATACCTATGCTTGTATAGACTAATGCTAAATAAACGTAAAAGAACAGATCTATTTCATCTTTCCTGCAAGAAAAGATTATCTTTGTTTTATAAATCAAATGCACATTTTTATATTTGTTGGTAAAGCTTTTGAGACATAATTTACGTGATTTTGCCGGGCATTTTGGTTGAATATTGTTACTATGTTGAACCCAAACAAAATTAGAAGACTTCAGTAAAAATAATCACATCTTGTTGACATCTAAGCCTAGTGACTTTTTGATCCAAGGTACTAGAGAAGCACTTACCTTCGGGAATTCAAAAATTGAATCTAATATAATAAACATGATTTTATGAAATTGTAGATTTTTCAGTATGATTAAGCTGACAACATTCATGTTGTGGTTTTTGAAACAACTTTTGTATAGTTTATTATATTCATTATTGTTTGCTCGAATTTTGTCATGCTTTTATGTGTTACATGGGTCTATTTGAATGTTTTAGAAATAATTCATTTATAAATAGCTGTGTTTATATCCAATATTCTTGAGCTTAATTTCTAACACCCTAATGTGTAAAGTTTATATTTCAACACATTTGAATTTGAGCTTCAAGTTGCTGGGATTTTATCTATTTCAAATTGTTTCTATTGATTTACTGAATGTTATTTTACTTCTAGGATATGCTCAAAGAATTTGAAAAATATGGAAAAATGATATTAAGGGGAAAAAAAACTAACAATTATGGACCCATTATAAAATATGTCAACACACCAAGATTTATAGGTGAGGATTCACTTACCAATTATTCGTGAATATTTGTACAGAATGTTTTTTTTACTTGTCAGAAACAAGCTAGTCAATACTTATTATCAAGTTCAACTAATTTAAATCTTTTTAATTTTAATCAGTTAATTAGAAGTTTGGGTATAAATTTCACAACCCCGGTTCAAATAATAAAAAAAAAGGGCCATTCCCTGGTGAACAAAGGAATAATTTTTATAGTTAAAGTACTTTGTTTATACCCTACTTGCACCTTCATAATGGAAAAAAAGTATGGCTGTGTTGTTCAATAAAGAAAAACTTTTGTGTAATAAAAATCATGCAGTCCATTTTGAAAACAAGGAACATCATAATTCTTCTCTAATGGGTTGTAAAATAAATGTTTGACTGGGTCTATTTTTTCAGACCATTTTGGACCCCACAAAGAAAATAGCTGTCCTAATATTGGAAACGATCATGGAAAAACAAATAGTAATACAAAATCTAGATTAGTCAAAGTTAAAACAGAGAAGTTATCAATATCAAGTGATGCCTCAATTCAATCTGTAAGAGATGATACTGAAAACATGCCAGCTCCAAAAATGATTCCGCCTAAAACAAGACGTGTTAAAAAAGAAAAAGTTTCCATCCTTAAAAATGTAAAAGAAGAACCTATTTCTGAAAATAACAGTTCAGAAGGATCAAAAAGGGTGACACGATCAAGGGTAGACAGAACGTCAGATGTTATATTAGAAAATCCTGTGGTTCCTGTTGTTGATTTAAGAGATTCATTTGATAAAACTGAGGAAGTTCCAATCAGGAGTACGAGGACTCGAACTAAAAAGAAAGAAGAAGCTGCACCTATTAGAAGCACTAGAACAAGAACGAAGAAAGCCTTAGATACTGAGGAGAATGCAGAACCTACTGAGCAAGCACCGAGAACAACAAGGACAAAAACGAGGACAAAGAGAGAACGATCAGAATCTGAGATTGAAAATGGCATTCTTGATCACAAAAGATCAAAGTCAAACTCTGCGGAGGTGGATGATCCATTGCGTAATGACAATTCCTACACTGGTGCTGGAAATAAACTAGTGAATATATCTTCACATACTGAATATGAAGATGCAGTTTCACAGGTGGAAAATCAGCCAAATGTAACATTTGTTGTTCCCCCACAGAATAATTTGAATGAACAACAGTGGAAAGTAAACAAGGCAATAATGAATGAAACTGTTGTTATCGATAAGGCAATAATGAATGAAACTGTTGTTATCGATAAGCCAAAAACCCAGGAAACTGTCACGAACAATACCAATGAATTGATCACTGATGATGAAAGTATAGATGAACATGTTGTTGCTAGTCCAAAGCAAAAAGTCAAACAAGTTAATCCTAATCACGTTTTTAGCCCTTATGGGAATAGTCCTGTTAAGATGAAGGTACAAGCTTTTGAACAGTTCCAGAAACACGAGAATGCCACTAGTTCAAAGATGAACCTTAGCAAGAGTTTGAAAGAAATAGTCGTAAGTAAATAGCAAAAATCAACAATTTTTCCCGTTTCAGTGTTGAAACAGAAAATACACTGGACCGCAAAATTAAGAGAATAGAAAAAATTTCGCCTGAATACATCTTTTAAGTTTTTCGATAATTTTTGGACAGATTGCTGATGCTTTTATCTTCATCATGTCCTGATATCGATTTTAGAATGAATGGATATGTTAAGAAACATGGTAGCACAAACAATAGCATTTGTTTTTTTTTCAAGAATAGAGTTATCGGTATGGATGAAAAAACCAATTGTTCGGAAAAGATGGGACTTGAAAATGTCGTACCAAAAAATATTATTCAGTTTATCTACAGGATGTTCAGAAATTGAGTGTAAAATGCAATTTTTTATGCTCCCATGTATCTCAACGAATCCATTCATGCTGTTTGTAAAATTGATATCATGACATGATGAAGATGAAAGCATCAGCAACCTGTCAAAAAATTATCAAAATTGGTCGAGAAAATTAGAAGTTATTCAAGATTGAAATCAGGCAAAACATTTTCTGTCTGGTTAATTTTGCGGTCCAGTGTATTACCAATACAAAACAAGGACGTCATTGAACTTTTCTTGGCAATATTGAATAGAATGTACTGAACTGAAGAGTTCATTTAATATTTCAAAATAATAGTACAATAACTTAATATTTTTTTCTCAATTATAGGAAGGAAATAAAGGAAACGTTAAAGAAAAGGCAAAAGGCTTTGTTAATAATCCTTCTACTCACAAAACCAACCCTCCAAGCGCATCAAAAATAGGAAAGTACATTGGACATAAAACTTCGATATCAAATAATAGTATGTATAAATCAACCACTCCTCAGTCTGGCCATTGTTTCAAAGAAAGGGAACTGAAACGTCAGGAGAAGGAGAAAGAACAAAAGAAGAAGGAGATGTTGAAACAGTCCTTGACTGAAGAGAGGAAGAAGAAATATGAGGAGAAAGTTCTGCGGGTACAACAACAGCAAAAAGAGGCTCTAGAAAAGGAGAAAGAGAAGGCATTGGAATTGCAACGAATTAAAGATGAGAGATATAAAATGGTCCTTCAGCAAAAGGAAGAGAAGCAGAGATTGCTTAAAGAAGAGAATGAGAGGTAAATATGTAATATTTGTTGAGAAGGTGTTCCCAAAACTAACTTCATCAAGGGCATAAATTATCTTGTTAAATTCAAAATATCTTCTGAACGTTTCATTTTGTGTGATAAACTTTTGTACTCTACAACTGTTCCCATGTGATTTTCATCTGTGGGTCTACCTCAATAAAAAGGTTTAACTTGTTAAGCGTTGCAATTCTCTACTTTGACTCCTCTTTCAAGTAAAAATAATGATTATCTCAAAAGTTCATGAGTTATCACATTTCAAAAACCGTGTTATTGAACTGCGAGGCTTTGTATTAGATTCTGCTTACAATTGTCTCCTGTGTCATCTACTATTTAAATAACTTCGCAAATCTAAAATGCCCCATACTTTTTTCCCAGATCATCTCCTTTGACAGGGGGAATCTTTTGTTCAATTAACAATTTTTTAGCTGGTTTTGTAGCCCATTTGTTCCCTTAAACTATTCATTGATGAATACAGTTTTGCTTATATGAATGTACTATTTTTTATATAGAAAAAGACTGCTGGCCAAACAGAGGGCAGAAGAAAAACGAAAAGAGGAAGAAGCAATCAGGTTGGCCACACAAGAGAAAAAAGATCAGAAGAGGAGAATAGAAAGCGATATTGCAAAGAAGGCTGGGGAACCCACACCGGTATATCTGCAGCATCCTACACCTCCTTTACCATGTCACGATTGTTATGATTCAGATGATGAACGTTACACAGAAAAGAAGAATATACCTGTATGGGCTTCAAGTAAGTATACTCTGGATTTATAATGAGGAAAATTTTATTTCATTATCTCCTCCCATTAATCATAAATAAATGGAATTTTTTATGATTTTCAACAATTATTCTTTCTAGAATCGAATAAAGGTAAACAGGATTACATTCAAATGGCAGTAGGTCGCAAAATAAAGAATACTCTGTTCTGTTGCCACTCTCAGAATATAGATTTGAGAGATGTTTTCCAAAGGATAGATCCTAAGAAACTGAAGAGGACCTCTAGTGCTAATTGGGAAAAACCTCCAAGGTTTACCCTGCTACCATCTACATCAGAAGATGATTGAAAAAGGATTTTTTTCAATCCATGAATAGCATTTGTATATAGCTGGCAATTTGACATAAGAAATTAGTTAGCAATGATAAGGTTTTCGAAATTTCAAAGAACATTTGCAAATTTTTGTTTTGTGCTGTTGTCACTTCTTCATGTTGCAAGTGAACCTAATGACTTTGTTCAAATATTATGTTTTAGTGTTTTAACAATATATGTTCTATTTTATTATATAAATTTGGCATTATCTACAAATATAATATTTCATTTCGTAATATGAGATTTTTCCAATTTCTTCTCTTTGGACATCATCAAGAAAATGAAAGTTTTGAGCTAAACTTGGGAAAGAACCCATCAATGAAAATAGAATATTGTCAAAATTTGATTTTTCCAATGTTATTTCTTTGCATTCTCAGATATCTTTTAGGAATGCATCATACAATTTTGTGTTCATAACCAAAGTTTCAATTAATATATTCTCATTCTGATGAATAAATTATTCATATTTCAATCACATTTTTTCCTTCCAAATTACAAGTTTATTGATTTCAAAATTAGAATTGTTACTTCTAAAGTAAAGGGGAAAATCATTCCTCTGAGAACGGTGAAGAAGAGTTATCTTTGGAATAAAATAAAACAATTGAGAAAGAAAACCTTTTTTGTGCGCTTGTTCTACTTACACGAGGGCTATATCATTTCGTCATGATGTCTGAATTTTGAGCCGACAATGGTCTTAATCGGCAAGGTTCGACTCATGACGAATCCGTCGAAAAATTCAAATCTTTCAGTTCCCGAATGCCCCAGTGGAGAATGACGTGTTCAATCTACATGCAAAATTTTGTCCAGATCGCATGACCAGAACCATAGAAAATTATAACTCGAACAGAAAGGCCTGGGGACTTAAAATTTTCAGGATAGGTGTGGACCTCGAATGTCGCGGTCATGTTTATCAATGAGCAAAATTATATGAAGGGTTCCGTAAATATGGCCGTTCGAAATATTTTTGAGCGCTCGTACTACTTACACGAGAGCTGCTATATCATTTCGTCACGATGTCTGTATTTTTCGAATTTTGAGCCGAAAATGGTCTCAATGGACAGAGTTCGACTCACTGATGACGAATCCGTCGTGAAATTCTAGTCGGTCCGTCTGTATACACGATAACTCTCGAACGGAACGACCTAGAAACTTGAAATTTTCAGGGTAGGTTCGAATCACGAATGAAATTTTGTCGTCGGGTGGACAATGACGTGTTCAAGCTACAAGCAAAATTTTGACACCACGTTTAACCGGACAAATTTTCTGGAACGAAAGTTCTGCCTTTGTCTCTATGTGTAAAACCAACTCCCATAACCGGACGCGGACAATTTTTTTGGTTCCATATCTGTTGAGACCTCTCTTAACCAGACGCGATCTTCTGATCTCTACCCATTGGGTATCGACCAAAAGATGTGTACAATGCCGATAAAACTGGCCTTACCGGACAAAACGGTTACCTTAAGGTCTGAAAAATGTAGCGGTGGAAAACTTTCCAAAAAAAGGCTCACAATTTCATTATTTGGCAGGACAGAAAGAAGATATGCTGGTGATCAGAAGAACTGCTCTACCTAGCGCATTTAAAATCTTTCCATCAGGAAGTTTGACAAAAAAGCATGGATGGACGCTATGGTTTATTCAACTTGAATATTGATTGACCATAACCCTGCGCCAGAAGAGGAAGAAGATAGCGATTTCGAACTTAACACTGTTGAAAGCCACAACACAATTACTACATATAGAGGCTTTGAAAGTAATTAACGATTTGAAACTTTTTGTGAATAACGACTACATCGCATTTAAAAATTTAGATGATCATTTTCAATCTGGTCTTTTAAAGCAAAGCAAAATATACGAAATATGCGTCAACAGAGCATTTTAGAATTCATGAAAAAGTAAAGTTGATACATACGATGTATGAAAAATATGCAGGTATGTAAGTATTAACCTATTAAATGTATGTGTTAAAATTTCGTCCCCACTCTTTTAGGCTGACACCCTTCAATAAGAGGACAAAATCGGCAGAACCGTGAGTGTCCGCTTATAAGAGGTTTCACTGTATTTTAATGGAGAATAATATACTCCAGCTACATTTTTTCCAGATCGCATGACCAGAACCATAGAAAATTATAACTTTCGAACGGAAAGGCCTAGGGACTTGAAATTTTCAGGATAGGTGTGGACTTCGAATGTCGCGGTCACGTTTATCAATGAGCATAATTGAACTGGGGGTTCCGTTAATATGGTCGTTTGAAATTTAGTTTTCTTGATGATTTCAAAACTACAGATTCGATCGTGACGAAATGATATATTCAAGCTATATACATTTTTTCAGGATCGCATGCCTAGAACCATAGAAAACTATAACTTTTGAACGGAAAGGCCTAGGGACTTGAAATTTTTAGGGTAGGTTCGGATCGCGAATTTTGTGGTCACGTTCAACAATGAGCAAAATTAGACAAGGGTTTCCGTAAATATAGCCGTTCAAAATATTGTTTTCCTGATAATTCCGAAACTACTCATTAGATTGGAATGAAATTTCGCACATAGATAAAGAATGATGTATTCAAACTACGTGGGAAATTTTGTTCAGATCGCATCACCAAGACCATAGATACCGTAGAAAATTCTAGCGAATTTTCGAAAAAAAATCACCTAAAGCACTGACGTGAAGTCTGGAGTTTGAAATTTTTTTGAATTTGTTTCCAAAACTGGAAAACGCGAATCTACCCACAAGGTGGATGAACGAGCGCACAAAAGCTCCTGACTTAACAGCAGTGCTTTTTATAATTTTTGATCAACTCACTTCGCGCACGAAAATATTGTTAGTCATACTGATCTCGCATTGAAAGAAACACACTGGTCATATGGTCACTATTTATTTACACAGAACTTGAATGAATTTCAACAGAAAGTTGAGGTAATCCTCATCTTTCATTACCCATAATTTATGGTCAGATTCAATGACTCGTTTCAGGAGGAGGCGCCATGCAGTTGCCGGTTGGATACCTCTTTTTAAAATTCTCTATTAGCTCTGGATCCACTAATCTTATACCATCTACTTGATTGCCGAGTGTGATCCAATTGGGTTGAATGTTATGAGGCCTACCAAATAATTCTATTTTTCTGGTACCAGGAGAGAGACGCTCAATCATACCTGAAAATTTAAATCATCGTAAGAATATTCATAGAAATATCTTCAGAAGAGGCAAATTATCGTATGTTTTGCGATGAGCCATCTATCAAACAACAACAATGTGAAGATTGGGGTCAAATTCGGATAACAAAAATATTGGTCTCAAATATTTGTTCTTATCACACCTGTCGTAACATTTCAAATTTTTTGGAAAAACAGCGGAAATTCCGTCACCACAGGGGAAAAATTGCATTAATTGAATATTGGGTGCTAGGGTTATAATGGATTGCTGCGGTAATTAAGAATGTTCAGCGTGTTAAATTGAGAAAGTACACAAAGTATGGAAAAAAAACTTCGGTAAACCGAAACTTCAAATACGATTTCCCAACAAAATCATTTTTTGAGTTGTACTCTTATCTACGACGGGTGCGATATTTCATTGGGAGAATATCAAGCAAGTAATAAATTACCGAAAAAGGATTTTTACTACTCACCATAAATTTCATCAGGTTTATGACTAGTTGCTCGGACCTCTGCCACTATCACATCAGAATCCAAACCCCTGTTCAAATTTTTAGGATTTCCTTTCATTCCCACCAAACAATGTTCTTTACCATGGTTCAACCAATGACCTGTCCTTCCTGTTCTTATTATACGTTGAAGCTGGTTTGTCTTCACCCAGATTATCTCGTCGACTCTCTCATAGCCCCACAATTTCAGACACTCTCGACCTAATTCCATGGCTCTCCCAGTAACCCACAGAAAAATAAGTCCATCGTCTTGCAGTTGTGGAATCCCTAATTGTCTCATTTCATCGTCAGACATTGTACCATAAGGAAGTTCCATATGAATATCCCAAGGGGGATCTGCCATGATAACAGCAAATTTTCCTAGAACCAAGAGGCGGATGATGATTTGAATTTCAAATATTATCGTGCGACCCTAAGTACGTCTATGCCTATCCTAGAATTGTAAGCATTCAAGAGATATCCTGAATTATATATGTACATCCATATGAAGGCGAGAATCAAAGGATTATCCCAGAGTCAGACAACAGCACAAGGGAGAAGATAAATTTTATGTTGGAATAAATGATTATGAATCAGTTGAGTAGTTGTGAATTGGACTGAATAAAGTTGTACAGAAAAGCACACAATTCAACAACCAGTCAGACTAACCTTTATTCATTCGCCAAAAAAAATAGTCAGAAAGAAACACCCAAAAATATTCGATTGACGATGAATAGCTGAGAATAATTGACTCACCTAATACTGTCATATCCAAATATCTAAGATCACATTGAACCCATTGTGGAGGATACAAAGTGGTGGAACTTTCAGCTCTAATCGCTGGTACGTTTGGTCGATCCTGGCCTGCGTCCTCGTTTTGGCTTATTCGATCTACCTCGTAATGGACATACTTACATGTGTCCATATGAAAACATGTATTCAAAAATGAGCAGTCTCCAAGAGCTTCGTCAGTGTGTTTCTGAATTATTTTCTTGAAATGAAGTTTTTTGCAATCAGTCACGCCATTTCTTTCGCAGTCTCCTTTCGTTCCATACTGACAAAACTCCATTAGTTGCTTTCCCCCTTGTGAACGAAACCGTTCGGCAAGTGACCTTTCTTTTGCGGTTGGCCTACTAAGAAGTTCCATTATTTCTTCTCCGATTTTTTTGCTCTCGCGTTCTTTTGTTGAGGACATTGAAAGGAGAGACTGAAAAAAATTAGAATCATAATTGCCATTGAAAATTAACTTTCAACAAACAGTGTGGCTGTTTTAAATCGTATCAAAATAGCCTCACTCATTTTGAAATTACTGCAACAAAAAGTTACTTTCTATCTTTAACACTGTGTCTTGGAAGGGAAAAGATTTGGGACCCATGTTTGCAGGCTTTGTTCTTATTTGCATTAGTACTATCTACCCTAATCTGAGACACTCTGTCCAACCAATCCAACCAATTTGAATATAAATTTCATACATCCTGTATAATAAAAAAGTAATTACCATAATATCAGCTTTAGGTTCTTTCTTCTCCCTCTTCTTCCTATCATCTTCTTCGCAGTTTTTCTTATCAGGTGAAATATCCCTTTTCTTTTTCTGTCTTTGTTCTGACTCTATTACATCAATATCTTCATAAAACTCAGCTATCATAGCATTGACCTTACTAACTTCTACGCATGTAACACTTAAGTTGAATTTTCCATCTTTCAAATCTCTAACGGTGATCAATTTTTGGGTAGCAAATTTTTGCAACAAATTACAAACTTGCTTCTGCCTGGCATTTTCATCTGTGGCATTTTTTAGCTTCACCGAAAGTTCTTCAGATGATATAGGGATTTGTAATGTGACTTCACTAAGTAACTTCAATAATTCCTTCTCTAGTCCTGGATCAATTTTGATTTTAGTCAAATCATCATTATATTCCAAAGGGTCATGTTTTGTTTTAGTTTCCTCCTTTGAATTTAGAGATGGTGCAAAACTAATACTTTCTTGAACGGTTGACGAAGATGAAGCTTTCTTCCCCAAACTACTACCCAAAATATCTTGCCTTTCCTTCTTTCTTTTTTCTAAACGTTCTCTGAGGCTATTTCTCTTACTTTTAATAGCTTGAATTTCTTCCCATGCATCAGACATGATGATTTTATGGAGTAAAATTAAATTTCAGGATTATGAAATAATAGAATATCATCTAATTATGCATTTTTTCTTATCCAAAAGGAATAATTATTATAAAATGATATTCTGAATTTTAGGTAAATTACAAGACTTCAATTTTAATTGATATTTGAATAAAATCTTGAATCCATTATTTATTATTTATTTTCTTGTTACAGGTTACAGATAAAGCGATAAAGGATAAATATAACCTTTAGGCGTCAAACATGTCATAGAGTTAGCAGATAGCACTGATAGCAGATATGTATTGGATTCTATGCATCTTTGAGTTGGCTAGCATAGATAAAAGAATTTATACTTTTATCTTTCTGAGCAGTGCTCGACTTTTCTACACGGGGACTATTTCATTTCGTCACGATTTCTGTATTTTTCGAATTTTGAGCCAAAAATGCTCTTAATCGACTAGGTTCGACTCACTGATGACGAATTCGTCAAAAAATTCGAGTCTGTCCGGCCGGTCGGTCGTAAGCACGATAACTTTCGAACGGAACCACCTAGAGATTTTTCAGTGTAAATTCAGTTCCCGAATGCCGCTGTCAAGTTCGTTAATGGCCAGAATTCCACCAGGGGTTCCGTAAATATTTTGCACGCAGATGGAGAATGATGTGTTCAAGCTACATGCGAAATTTTGTCCAGATCGCTCGACCAGAACCATCGAAAATTATAACTTTCGAACGGAAAGGCCAAAGGACTTGACATTTTCAGGATAGGTGTGGATCTCGAATGTCGCGGTCAAATTCATTAATGAGCAATATAAGACCACGGGTTCCGTAAATATGGCCGTTAAAAAAAAATTTTCCTGATAATTTCGAAACTACTGATTGGATTGGAATGAAATTTTGCACAAAGATAAAGAATAATGTATTCAAACTACGTGCGAAATTCGTCCAGATCGCATTACCAAGACCATAGATATCGTAGAAAATTTTAGCGAATTACCGAAAAAATATTGGTCACCTAAAGCACTTACGTGAAGTCTGGAGTTTCGCCTTAGTTTGAAATTCTTTTTGACACCTGTCAAAAAACTTTTCGATTGGTTTTCAAAACTGGAAAATTCACGGCGTTGCTTTTTTTATTGCTTAAGATAGATTTTTATTCAGTTCCAAATTTGAAAAGCTACGTGAATTTCTTAGAACAAAAAATGTAAGCTACATATATTCTGTTATGGTGAAATCATACAGAGTATTAACGTAACTGAGGACCTGAGAAGTACCAAGAATAATCAATAAACATTCAAAGTTCGGGGAATAGGAACTCAATGTTAATTGGTTAGATTTTATTTCATCTTTAGTTATACGTTTATTTTAATTATCTGTATAAATCTCCCATTACAGAGTTGTGAATATTTAAAGGAACCAAGAGTGTGCCCCAGGAAAAAAAAATGTTAAACTGGAAAAACCTTCTTTTACGAAATTCATGAGTAGTCATGATGTCCTTATAAAACGACAAAATAGTTCATCAAAAAGAATCCTCACTATTCTCTATTACTATCACTATTTAAAAATTGATTTAACAGAATATTGAAATCTTGAAGCTGAAAAGAAAGTATGGAATACATTATAGAATAGGTCTCTCTGGTTCGAATCCTCCGGTCGGGAATAATTTTCTGACCTGGAGTACGGTTTCACCATTCACTGTTGTGTAAACAATTAACAGTGCTGTGCCTCAGGTGGCGTAAGGAAACAGTAACAAAGCCTACACAGAACACAAACGGATCTCCTAACTCGCACAAGCTCTGAGCTTATGAGGGGTCTCACAGAGACCTAGGAGAGTCGGGATATAAAATATAAACATAAACATAGGTACCTATAAAAAGAAATACATATAACGAATAATAGCCAGTAGCACAACGCGAATTCCTACTACACGCATTGACGTTTGGAAAGTATGTAGCACTCAGCGTTGCCAAACGTCTGAACTCAATATCAGTAGAAATGCCTGCGCAAAATCGGTAGATTTGGGGGAAAATCGGTAAAAGAAATATTTTTCCAAGAATCTCAATTTTTAGAATAGAACATTAACAAAGCGACTTCAATTATAAAATAATAAAATTTATTCGAACCAAAAATAACATATTAATAAAATATTTTCCAAAATAAAATAAAAATTAAGTATTTTCCGCAATTTTAGGGAATGGACAATGATAATACCTAATTCAACCTGAATCGACGAAGGGGGTTCCTTTGCTTTATGAGCTTCGACAAATCGAATGAGAACAACTCAGGGAAACCCCTTTCCAAATCAATCCAAATCGAGCAAGATCGTCAAAAAAAAACAAGAAAGGTGCAACCCTTTTGCTTCATATGAGAATCGAGTGGGAACGACCGGGGGAAACCCCCTTTTACTTATCTAAATCAAGAGTAAGATGGATACGGGGAATCCCCTTCGGTCCAATTTAGTGAATCGAACGAGATTGCGATGCGTTCATATCTCTTGTCTATGTATCCAATTCTGAAAAATATTTCTTCTTTCGGTAAAATATTCAATTTCGACTTAATATCTATGAAATTGAAAAATCGGTAGATATTTATCGGCTATCGGTATATCGGGAGATTTCCCCTCAAATCGGTAGATATACCGATAAATCGGTAGGTTCGGCAACGCTGGTAGCACTTTTCCAAATGAGTGCGGAAGAAACCCCTGCTATTCCATTTCCGCACGCATATGCGCACGCAAATATTAAGGAGTCGCGTCAATCATAACATAAAACTTTGACATGTCTCTATGAGCTGAGCGCATAAAAAATAATTTCTGATAACGTCAATTTCAAGACGAAAATTTTTGCAAACGGTCAATTTCCACACTTTGTTAGGTGGTTAGGTTAATCCTAAGGCTCGAAAGGTGAAAATCCACGACAAACATTGATTTCATTTGTGGTATATTTTTATTTATTTATTTTTAAATCCTGAAGTTTTAGATCATAAGATTAAATGAACAGTCCAGAAAATCTAAAATGAAAGAAATATTTTTGTATAATTAGAATATCTATAGCGATATCCATATATTATATATCTATAATAAGAAGTCTATAAATTATAAGGTCGATTCTCTCGATCGAAAATATTGTCACGCAAATATTTGGCACTGAAAATTGCGTCTGAATTATTTGAATACCTGTGTTGTTGCAATCTATCAATTCTAGTTGCCCTTGGTAATTGTTTATAATAAACATCATTATTCGAAGAAATTATTAGGATTTTGATATTCAAAGTAATTTCCGATGCGCATACCCGCGAAAACAATGTTCTGCTCAAATTGAAAGTAATCAGCTGTTCTCGTTTGACAGTTTGTTATGATGAATAAAATGGCGAAATTTTAGAAGTCAAACAAAGGGTTCTCGAAAAGTAAAAGTGCATAAAAAACTTATTATTGATTACTGACAGTTCCAACTTTTGGTGATAATTTACAGCCGATAGTTAATTTTCTAACATGTTGTGTTTGGACGTTCTGCCCGAATTCTCATTGGGCTGCGAGCAATGGCAATTTGTTTTAGGTAAGAAACTATAATTTTTTGAGGTTTTTATTCATTAACATTCCGAGGTAATCTCTATACGAAATTTTAATTTTTGGACCTACATCCTACATCCTTATTGTGAATTGAGATACTTTGTAATATTTTTCTAGATTACTTTTATATTGAACAATGAAAATTCTATCATAGGATGAGAAATTGAAAAGTAAAACAAATATGTATTAAAGTAGTATTTTAATTTATTTTTTCAGGAATGCATTTTTCACAAGCAGTTGCTATTATACAGTTACAAGTTGGTAAGATTAAAGGTGTCCAAGTTTTATATAATGATACTGTAAGTGTATTCATCAAAAAATGTTCCATGTCATTTATTTTTATCAATTTTTAGAACCCTTTAGATGTAGACATGGTAATTAATTTACCCCAAGATGGAATAAGATTATTTTTTGACCCTGTCTCTCAACGATTAAAAATAATAGAGATATATTCAATGAAATCAGTCAAGTTGAAATATTGGTGAGTACATATTTCAAGGCAATTACATATAATGATTAATATTTTTTAGGAATAAACTTTATGAACAACTCGATTGATATAGATATAGTTATTTTTTGTGTCATTGTTCACCTTCACTTGAATAATTTTTTTTAACCTTTCTCAGATTATTTGATGTTTTTTAAAGCTGTTATTATTATTTTCAGCTCTAAGTTCTTTAATTCTCCAGAGGTGCTGCCTACAATTCAAGTAATTGAGCATTCTTTTGGTGCCACACACCCTGGTGTCTATGATGCTGAAAAACAACTCTTCATGTTGAATTTCAGGGGTTTGTCTTTTTATTTTCCTGTGGATCCAAAGTATCAAACAGAAGGCTGCAACAATAGCTTTGGTAAGATATTATTCAATGATTTTCTTCTATCAACTAATAATACTCTGTATACTAGTTCTTTATCAATACTGAGCTGATATTCAAGAAATGTCTCAATAAAATGGTGTCTACAGGGTGTCTGGAAAAATGTGGGAAATCTCTCGGATTCAGATAAAACATAAAAGAATAAGATGACAAGTTCCCATAATTTTTTTCCTAGCAGCCCTCCCTACGGAGATACGGCCTCCTGAATGACGCAACTGGAAATTCATTTTATTTGAATAAATTTTAATAAGAAACAAATTTTGTCGGATTCAATAACATAAACTAAAACTTTTTTGTTCCTTGAATAACTTTCGTAACCTCTTTGTTGCAGACAAAAAAAATTAGAATTCATGGTTCTTTTCAATAGAAATAAAAAAGTTACTTCTTTTATCATTTTGTTTTTCGAAAACGGTTCATTTTATCGACAATGAACAAGAGTACCTTTTCTTTAGCTTAATTTTCAATGTATCCAAATTTGTTTTTTTTACCTCCTCATCATACAGGGTGTTAAAAATGTAGGCATTAAAATGTACAACCTAGTCCGCCGCTGGTCAACTAAACGAGCTGATTTAAATTTAACGGCAGTATTTCAAGAGGTCCTTACTACTGTTTATCATATCAAATTTTCATTGAATTATATTAATTAAGTAGTTTAAAATTTATTCCAGTAAAATGAATTTCCAGTGGCGTCATTCAGGAGACCCTATCTCCGTAAAGAGGGCCGCTAGGAAAAAACATGATGGAAACTTGTCATCTTATTTTTCTATGTTTCATCACATTTTCCTGGACACCCTGTATTTCATTCAGTTCAATCTGAGTGGTCCATTGTAGATGGAACAGAGGGCTTTTCAGGAAGAAAATGATAAAACAAATCATTCCTACCTTTTTGTAGGGGACGTAATTACGCTTTGAATCACACCAGAAACATCCTCAGTGATTTAGCCACAATGGATTGTCAAAGTTAGGCAATTTGGCTTAAAAGTATAAATCGACCTTCCATGCCCAAATCATCTGTTTTTTTCTAGCTAATTTAAAAATTTCGAGAAGCAGGTCCGCTGGATAGATGCTTAACTTTCTGATTTTTGAGCGCTCGTACTACTTACACGAGGGCTATATCATTTCCTCACGATGTCTGTATTTTTCGAATTTTGAGCCGAAAATGGTCTCAATCGACAGAGTTCGACTCACTGATGACGAATCCGTCGGAAAATTCAAGTCTGTCCGTCCGGCCGTCCGTAAGCACGATAACTCTCGAACGGAACAACCTAGAGACTCGAAATTTTCAGTGTGGGTTCAGTTCCCGAATGCCTCGGTTAAGTTCGTTAATGGGCCAAATTACACCAGGGGTTCCGTAAATATGGCCGTTCGAAGTTTTGCTCTCCTGATTACTAGGAAACTACAGGTTTGATCGAGATGAAATTTTGCACTCAAATGGAGAATGTGGTGTTCAAGCTACATGTTAAATTTTGTCCAGATCGCATGACCAGAACCATAGAAACCATAGAAAATTGTAACTTTTGAAAGTAAACGCCTAGGGACTTGAAATTTTCAGGATAGGTGTGGATCTCGATTGTCGGGATCACTTTCATCTATGAGCAAAATTATACTAGGGGTTCCGTAAATATGGTCGTTTGAAATTTAGTTTTCTTGATAATTTCCAAACTACAGATTCGATCGTGACGAAATTTTGTATACTCATGGAAAATGATATATTCAAGCTACATTTCTCTTAATCGCATGACCAGAACCATAGAAACCATAGAAAATCATAACTTTCGAACGAAGAGGCATAGGCATAGACTTGAAATTTCCAGGGTAGGTTCGGATCGCGAATTTCGCGGGCACGTTCATCAATGAGGAAAATTAGACTAGGTGTTCCGTAAATACGGTCGTTTGAAATTTTGTTTTCTAGATAATTTCGAAACTACCGATTCGATCGAGATAAAATTCTGTATTTCAATCGAGAATGATATATTAAATCAACATTTTGTCCAGATCGCATGAACAGAACCATAGAAACCAGATAACTTCCGAAGGGAAAGGCCTAGGAACTTGAAAATTTCAGGGTAGGTTCGGATCGCTAATTTAGCTGGCACGTTCATCACTGAACCAAATTAGACTAGGGGTTCCGTATATACGGTCGTTTGAAATCTTGTTTTCTCGATTATTTCGAAACTACGGATTCGATCGAGATAAAATTCTGTATTTCGATCGAGGATGATATATTAAATCAACATTTTGTCCAGATCGCATGACCAGAACCATAGAAACCATAGAAAATGATAACTTCCGAAGGGAAAGGCCTAGGAACTTGAAATTTTCAGGGTAGGTTTGTATCGCGAATGTCGCGGTCACGTTCATCAATGAGCCAAATTAGACTAGGGGTTCGGTAAATATGGCCGTTCAAAATATTTTGTTCCTGATACTTTCGAAACTACTGATTGGATTGGAATGAAATTTACACCTAGCTGAAGAATAAGGTATTCAAACTAAGTGCGAAATTTTGTTCGGATCGCATCACCAAGACCATAGATAACGTAGAAAATTCTAGCGAATTATCGAAAAAAAATTGGTCAGCTGAAGCACTGACATGAAGTCGCCTAAGTTTGGGAATTTTTCTGACAGCTGTCGAAAATTCCTTCAATTGATTTCTAAAACTGGAAAATGCGAATCTACCTACAAGGTGGATGTACGAGCGCTCAAAGCTCCTGACTTCACGGCAGAGCTTTTCATAATTTTTTTTCTTCTGTCAATTTGTCCTTCTTTTGAATTATTTTTTTTCAGATCAAATTACATATTCGAGAAGTGGAACCGCACTTTTAATCTAAAGAGCTCACTTTCTGAAATTCATTAGTGAAGTGATGCAAGGGGCTCCTAATTTTTCAGTTCTTTTTTTTTGTGGGTTGAAGCAAAATTGATACTGAAATTGGGAGTTTGACATTGCACGAACTCTGCTGTTAGTGAACCAAAACCAGTTTATTTTTCCGAACGCTAGAATCAATGATTGGGTTAGCCCAACCCGTAGAGCCCTCGTGAGGAATGTACAGAAACCCCGGTATTGACACTAGATTTTGTTCCATTGTTTCCTGTCGACCAAAAAATCTATTTCGTGATCTATTTTTCGAATGCCTTTATTTCACTTCATGATTTCTAAATAAAGCTGCTATTGTTGGATGAAGTTAGTAATGGGATTATGGAAGGAAATGTTAACTAAGCGATACTCGAAAAAAATATACTATTTGATCAAAATTCTAATAACCCTCATTTGAAATACTGCTATCTAATATTCCTTATTTAAAATAATTTGGATTATTGCGGCACTAGAACTATATATATTGTGAATGAGTGAATATATGTTCAAATGCTCTGAATGATCTTCTCTACAGCGCATGCGCAAGGTCAAGATGGCCGCTTTGCAATCCCACGTGATCTCTGGAGATTCGTTAGCACATGCGCAGTTTGGACTATCCCTCCGTGTCTAATCACGTTCACAGTATTGTTCTTATAAGTATATGGCTAGAACATGATACCAAATCTAGAGTGCCGTTATTGGTCAACAAATTTTTCATCTGTGAGTCTAACCTTATAGTTTGAGACCATTCTCGTCTCAAAATTCGAAAATTTTGACAAAATGATACCGCTCTTGTTCATAGAAACAAGCAAGCAAAAACATGAGCATGAACTGGGGCACCTCGCCAGCAGACCCGCTTCTTAAATTGTAAATTAGCTAAACCAAAAATTTGATAAGAATTGACGTGAAGTCAGGTGCTTTTGAGCGCTTGTTTCTGGCCTTCAGTGTCCATTGTCAGTATGACAAATTTCTATCAATTCATTAGATGGGATCACCGAATTGTATTGAATTGATAGAAAACTCAATTTTTTTTCTGTGTACCAAAATGGTCTTCAGTGTTAGAAACCTGAAAATGTCAAACAAGAAATACATATTATATGTCGTCCATTTTAAAAGTGGTGTATCCCCATATTTTTGAGCGCTCGTTCTACTTACACGAGGGCTATATCATTTCGTCAAGATGACCGTATTTTTCGAATTTTGAGCCGAAAACGGTCTCAATCGACAAGGTTCGACTCGCTGATGACGAATCCGTCGAAAAATTCGAGTCTGGCCGTCCGTATACAAGATAACTCTCGAACAGAACGACCTAGACACTTGAAATTTTCAGAGTAGGTTCGAATATCGAATGCCACTCGAACGCCTATTAGCGAAGTTAACCGCCACATTCAGGCCACAAACGTACCTCAGAAAAACTTGATCTGTTCTTTTTGGTGCCCCAATTTACTTATTTAAGTAATGCTATGGCAACATCAACAATTCGAGAAATGTTAATTCTACATGATAATTTTTTGATTATTGATCTGACATTAGTATCTTGTTATGCCAAATAAAATGTTGAGAAATTTTTCGAAACCTAGAAAAAAACGTATCGTTGAGCTGGAAAATGTTTGTGAAATCTTCACTTTGTCCCATTTTCAAGTGTTAATTCATATTTTTCCTACAAACACGTTCTACTGGCCAGTATGAACAACGGTATTCATTCACAACCTGTGTAGTATCGGGGTAGAAATTTTCGTTTTAAAAGCCTAAAAATGTAGAAGAAGGCATATTATGAAGCCAGAAAATCCTGAGAAGTCATTACTTATCTCTATGTATCTCTTGGCCCAATTCACTTCTCTGTTTTTCCGATATTATCAATTTCGACTGCATTCTAGAGGGAATGGGGAAAATGACACTGTCATTGAAATAACTTTCACAAACCAAAATTGATAAGAAATTCTTGGAAACTGCACGTGGGTGTTGAAGAAACGTAAAAGGATTATTTTTTTTATTCCTTTCAGCCCTAGGATCCATCTAATTTTTCCAGAATCCGCTAGTGTTTCGAGAGGAATCAGGACTTCGTTAAAGTTTGAAATAAGTATTGAGCGAAATGTCAGAGGCTATCTGTGATCTTCGAAAAATAGTAGAATAGCTCGAAAGCTGAATATCCACTTACCTCATTCAATCGATGCCCCATATATGGGCACAAAATTTCAGCAGGCTTAAGCGTATAGTTTCTGAGATACCTTAGTTTTGGGAAATATATTTTTTTTAATCTTTTAGTGATACGATCCTCAGTAAATTCCACATAAACCTTCGTGTTGTTATCTTACAACTAACTACAGAGTCTCTATTCGATCGAATCGGGATTTTGCGAATTATTGAGAAGAAAAAAATTCAGATGGCTATATCTACAGAACCGTTCGGCGGATTTCGCTCCGACGAACTCGACCCCTAGTCCTCTTCTTCCGAGAATTATCGTGTTGACCGGCGGCCGGACAGAATTGAATTTGACTTCGAATTCTTCATCTCTTAGTCCAACCTAATCAATTGAGACCATTCTCGGCTCGAAATTCGAAAATAACAGACATTTGTGCAAAATGATAACGCTCATGATGTTAGAAACAAGCGCAGATAAAGATAGATGGATAAATATACATGATACGAATTGGAAGTCGAAAGTCGATTTTTATCTATTCTTCTCATTTTTGCAAAAAAAAAAAACGCTTAGCTTGATTGATTGTGCTGAAACTCTTACCGATTTGGACGTTTCGTGTGACTTTCAAAGCATAATTTCATCCTCTGCAAAATAAGTGGGAATGATTAAATTTGTCAGAAGATTCCTTTTTGGTCAACATTGCAGAAAATCAAAAAAGGTTTTCTATGTATCGTTAGGTAAGGTTGGAATATAAAGAAGATTAAATTCTGATATTATATCAAATTATATGATAAAAACTATTATAAAAATTTTGATGATTGAACTTTTTGTGGATTTTTCGCAATGCAATGCAACTTTCCTTTGAAAACTAGCATGTATGTTTAGTATATTTATATGAAGAAGAAGGCTTGGTTTTAAGTTTATCTGTTTTTCGTGGTGAGAATTCGTTGGTTTCTGTATCTCATTTTATTTTGAAGGATAAATGAATTTTATTTCGGAAATCAAACTTGTTTGTAATTACAGTTTTCTTTTTTACTTAGTAATTTTAGTCGAGTTCCAACTGTTCGAACTGTTTATATTATCAACTCGAATGATGATGCATCATAATGAATCTAGAAACTAGTAAGGGATGATTGAGAAAAATGGAAAATTGTTCAATAAGTTTTGAATTTTATTTTGTACTTGAAGAGTTTTTCAAGTGAATCTTATATTTTTAATATTTCTGTAGTTCACTTGGAAATGTAACCAGCGAATTCATAAACTCGAGAAATCTTGTTATTTCATCCATCTCTACTCTTTCTCACATCTTCATCGAAACTTAAAGTTCATCTGTGAATATTTCGGGTTTTGCAGCGATTCTGAAAGAAAAATCTCGTCATTCAAGATCCCAAATATTGTGTTTTTACCAACCTTAAGTTTAGCCACTTCTGTTCTCAATCTTTTGATTCCATTCAAGTTTTCGCAGTTGTTGTATAATTCCACTGAAAATGATTCAAAAAGTAATTTCCTAATCCTATCAACAGCTCATTTGCAAAAAAAATTTATAATGAATTGAAACTAACCTGTTGTTTCTGAGCTTGAAGTACCCAAATTTATGTTCCTTCTGCGATCGTGATCACGGGTTCTGTGTTGTTTCCATCTATCTTCTCTCCTATATTCACCTGTGATTGGAAATTCAATATTTCTGCTTGCTGTATTATATTGTCTTTTGCCTTTATCACTTTCATCTTCAAAGTTCCAGTTTTGCATTCCTATGTTTTTGATAGTCGTTTCACTAAATTTCAAAGCTTCTTTGTGTTCGTTTTTTTCTTCAAAGTCGTCTTCTTTGTTCTTTGAATTCATATACACATTTCCGAATTCATCATTGGGGTTTATTAATGCTTCATTATCATTTTTTAAATGATCTTCCAAAACGTTTTCTACATCATTGATGTTATTTGTCGATTTTTGTTTGTTATTTGTTTCATTGGATTCTTTCAATTTTTCCTGCAATCTGTGTATAAGTGCGTTTTTTTCTTTAATTTCTTCTTCGATTAATTCTATCTTTTGTTCATATAATTTTTTTATTTCGTAAATGTCTGCTTTCAATGTTTTAAATTGTTTTGGAATTTCTTCAACATGAGTTTCTTTGTAGGTTACATACTCTTTCTTGATATCTTGTATTTTAACATATATTTTTGAGATAGTTTCTTTCAGATTTATATTTTTTTGTTTCAATTGTATAGAAATTCCTTTCAATTCAACGAAGGTTTGTTCGAATATCTCGCCGATATTTTTCATTTGTCTTTTGAAGTCATGCGGATTATATGTTTCAAACTCTGAAGCTTTTATATGTTCATTCGTTCCAATTCCGTTTTCTGATCTTGGAATGCCATCTTCCTCTTCCAACTCTTTATGATTTTCTTCTTTTCTATAATGAAGCACTTCTTTCTCAGAAATGGTGTTGTCAAGCAATGTTGAACACAGCTGCTTCAATTCGGCACTCTGATAAGCAATGAAATATTCCCAGTAACTTATTTGTCCTAATAAATCTTCTTTAACTTTTTTCGTTTCCGTTTGTTCATTCTCCATTTCAAGTATAATTTTATTCTTCTCTTGAATCAGATTTATTGATTTTCCATATTCAATTTTTCGAGATTGGGCTTCCTCATTTAGATCTGCAATGTTCTTGAGAAGATTCTTATTCCTGTCAAGTAAAACTGATATGTCCTGATTTTTTTCCTTCAAGATTGTACTTTTACTTTCTTGTTGCGATTGGAATTCTTCATCATTCTTTTTGTCATTTTCATGCTGAGGTTTCGGTTTGTTCATGATCAAGGCAACGTTCTCTATTTTCGATTCTTCTAAAGGTTTTATAAATTCATTGCTTTTATTTATTTTTTCAGAGTCACTCAAATTCATAGTATTGCACTTCCTTTCTAATTGTTTGTTTGAAATATTGTCATTATTATTCACTAAGTTATTTGAGTCAATCAAACATTCATTTTCTGCGTATAAGTCATCTTCATTTCCTTCAATTCTATTCTCATCATTATATCTAGTTGAAAAACTTTTGAGGAAATTTGAAAACCCTCTACTTTCACTGTTCTTTTGGGAATTATGTTGGCTTATAGAAAGTTCTGGTGGGGTTTCATGCATTTTCGTTAATAATACTTGTTCTTCAGACATAGGTTCATTGATTTCTAAGGCCAGACATATAGGTTGAATGTTTTTTGTTTCAAGTTTATTGTACTGAAATTCCAAACAAGCGAAGGATTTTATTATCTGTGTAAGTTTAGTAGCGAGTATTCTGTTTTGTAGTTCTAGGGCTTCCTTGCTACTTTGTAAGAATTTATTTTGCCTTTCGAAGGACTCCAATTTTTCAGATATCTCTTCATATTCGAATGTGTTTATTCTCGATATTGGTAAACCATTTTCTATTGATGTTTGCACATGGACATCAATCTTCGTTGACCACTTGTTAATTTGTTCCAATAATTCTGTTTCTCTCCTTTTGAATGTTTTATTTCGTGTTTCTAACATGACCTCATAATCTGTTCTCATTTGTTCTGTATTTTTCTGAAAGAAAAAATATAACTAGATAATAAAATGTATAATGTACACGACTGAATAATTGATCGAACAGTGAGAGATTAAACTGAAAGAAAAACTGACAAAACAGAGAGATGAATATCCTGAGTTGTCGAAGAATTTTTGAAAGAAGAAATTATCTCATTCCCACACGAAAACCTGTTGTTGTGATATTATAGTCAGAATAAGGAAAGTAAAGAGAACGCTCCTGTAAGAATTTTAGCTTCTCTAATATTATTGTGGTGTGACACCACTTCAATCAGTGATAATAATAATAATAACTACTTCATTTCCCAAATTATCAAAGTAACATACCAAAAATGTTAAAAAAAAAATATATTTGACCATAATGAATAGTAGATACCCCCTCATAATTAAGTACATATTAAATGTATACAAAAGGTTCTTAAATTCTCTGTGTACTATTTTTGTGTGCAAAGCTCTAGATGAACCATTAAATACAGTGATTCATGCGATGGGTGGAAATATCTGATATTGAAAAACTTAGGCCCATAGGCATTTCAGGATTTTCGGGATTTTTTTCACTTTTCAAGGGTTCTCTGGGTTATATAAAAACGAATTATTTAATTTAAACGTTTTCCACATTTGCGTGAATTTTTTGGCGCTGTGTAATTAGTAGGTAATTCATTTTTCTACTTACCCGTTCCAAGTTGAGCATTTTACGGCTTTCTTCTTCAAGTTTCTTAATATCTTGACATTTGTTCTCAAGCGCTTCAATTCTGGAAAGGACAGCCTATGAAAAAATAATTGAATAATATTAGAAACTGAGTCTCATTATGGCAACGATTTCTAGCTTCGATTCTTTGATTTTTTGGTAATGTTCCTCAGAGATGTATAGAAAAACTGGTGTTGGCACTGATTAGATTTTGTTTCCGTTTTTGCGAAAAACTGATTTCGCGATCTATTTTCCGTATGTGGTAAATAGGAGAAATTGTTCTGTACTTGATGATTCCTGAATCATGCCGAAGAGAAATTGTTCTACATAAACTAATAAGCAAGCCAACAAATCAATCCATGTAACCCCAGAGAACACCAAATCCACCATTCGCAAATATAGACCGGTTTCGACTCATCTAGTCTCATCAGTATAGCTCAGCGGTGATAAATTCGATGTGAGAAACAGAATGTCTTAAGAACGATACGCAGCGGCGACCGGAGAAAATTTTCTCCACTCGCGCCATTTGTCTGCCCCAATAGCCGATATATTATTCTTATTACTCATTACTTTGCCAAAATAAATAAGGCGAAAAAGGAAAATGGATCATATCACCGTTGGCACCAACATATGCTCGTAATGCTATACCTACATCAAGTTTTCGGAGGGAAAAATTACTTACCCTTTTTTCCAACGCTTCTAATCTTGTGAGATCTAGAAGTTCTTCGTAATCGCTCTTCAGCGATTCGAATTGCTGTCTCAAATTTCCTTCGGATGTTAGACCTGTTGATCTGGAATTTCCTGGGGTGCTGAAAGCAAACGATCTCATCGTAGTATGTACCTTGAAAATGTTTCATTCGATAAATACAACTGACAATTATTATTGTCAGTCATACTTTCCCTAAATCCTAAATTGATACTAAAGAGTTGAAGTTGACATCAAACCGAAAACAGCTGTTATGGTACGTTTACATCTGAGATTAATTTTGATATTTTTCTCAGCACTGATTCAATAATTATGACAGTCATGATAAATGGCCAACTTATCATTATTAGGAACTTTTTTTGACCATTTTGAAATGAATAGATATTATGTATCATGGTTCTGGTCATGCGATCTGTAAAAATTTTGCACGTAGCTTAATACGTCATTTTCCATTTGAGTGCATCTCGATCGAATCAGTAGTTTCGAAATAATCAGGAAAACAAAATTTCGAACGGCCATATTACGGAACCCCTGGTGTTATTCTGCCCATCAACGAACTTAACCGCGGCATTCGAGAACTGAACCCACACTGAGAATTTCTAGTCTCTAGGTCGTTCCGTTCGAGAGCTATCGTTCTTACGGACGGACAGACTTGAATTTTTCGACGGATTCGTCATCAGTGAGTCGAACCTTGTCGATTGAGAACATTTTCGGCTCAAAATTCGAAAAATACAGACATCGTGACGAAATGATATAGCCTTCGTGTAAGTAGAACGAGCGCTCAAAATGTTGTATGTAGCTATATCTGAATCTTTTCTAGATTGAACTTTCTTTGGGAGAAAAAACTTCTCTTTTTTTCGTTCTATTCAACAAAATCAACGCAAAGATATCTTCCTGTTGTAACCTAAAACGAACGCTAAGAGGCTGCACAGAGTGTATGCAGACTCTGTAGAATCCATGACAGACTGCTCTGCTAACAAAGCTATTAAATCAGTGGCTGACATAAATATCATGTAATAAATCTCAGATGTAAACGGAACCGTTAGTGAACTCGCTGAACCGAAATCGATTTAGGATCAGTGTTTCCTTAAAACCCTTTTTTCGGTGTTCGATTTGATTTCGTTCTGGAGTTCCTGATACAAATTTCGAACATTTCCAGCGAATTGTGGATTCCATACAAAAAACATTTTAGTGGCGCTAACTTCACGCGATTGAAACGTTCTGGTTTTTCGAAACTTGATTGGAATATTTCGTAGAACCCTCCAGACGCATTAACTCAGAACTCTCATCAGAACTGTTCCGAGATTTTTTTCCATTCGAAATGTGTTTCGAAATTGTAACCTTGAAATGGCTAATAAATTAAAAAGTTTTTGTTTTTCGATGAAACTTGATTGGGCAGAACTACCATCAGAACTGAAATATCAAGGGTATTTTTCAAGGTGTGGTTTTTTTTCTACATGCTAGAACTCATCAAAAGAGATCATTCCGCCGGAAGTTGATCATATAAAATATAAGATTTGAAAAATTTTCTAAAAATCTTGAGCATAAAGGTCTTAAGACCACTCTGGATCGTGTTATCTCTCTTTCAGAAGATCTGCCATGAATCACGGTGCCATATGCATTCCAGCAAATAAATAAGTTGAATGGTTTTATCGCAAATTCGTATATTCTCTTTCAACTTTTATTAGGAGATTTTTCCTGAACGGTATAAGTTTGAACCAAGGAGAAGAAAAATTACTGATTGAAAAGATCCTAAAAAAAAAATTAGGAAGTTCACAAACTCAACGATTAGATTGATCCAAATTGTTTACAGAAATTGTTCGAAATGATCACCATTCGTTTGATGTGCAAGTCTTGCCCGGCGTAACTTGCTCACGAATAATGTCACAAGCATTTGCAATGCGTTGTTTTAGTTCTTCAACACTATTCACCTCACCGTGTAGTGTACCCTAATGTTTTCAAATGACCCCAAAATAAGAAATCACAGGGGTTGAGATCCGGGGAGCGTGCATTTTCACTAACTTTGCGAATTTCGGAAGTCACAAAAATGATCGCTCTGTCATATGATTCCCCGTAAACTAAAAGCATTCAACAAACACATTTAGATCTCAATACATACCAAAGTCAGGTCCGTGTTGGAAATTTTTGAAAACACCCTGTATATTGGTTGTCTATCTAAAGTTTTCAATTACAGTAGAACAAGAAAAAATTTTTTAGATAGACTAATAAAGCAAGCCAACAAATCAATTCACGTAACTCCAGAGAACACCAAATCCATCCTTTGCATCTGTAGACCAGTTTCGACATATCATGTCTCGTCAGTTCAGTAAGCGCAGGATGAACTCAAATTCATCCTCCTTTCTAATACCATTTCGACAGAAATTTTTTTCAAAAAAGATCCAGAACCCATATTTATGGAAAAATATCATCAGAACTCATTTTGCGGAAGATGGCGCCGCGTGAAGTTAGCGCCAAAAATTTGCGTTGGAGCCAACTTCAAAGGAGTCCCTTCGATGACTGTTTCATTATAAAGAATGGGAAGGTAAAAAAAATCATGAATATCGAATATTGTGTTGGGATGAGCACTGTTGAAGTCTCGGGGAATGGAAAATACAGTAGACTCGCGCTAGTGTGAAAAAAAATTTAGTGTGTTCACATAATCGAGCTGTTGACACTAATGGAAGCTGTGTAAAATACATGAAATAAATGTTTCTATTCCTCTGATAACAGGTTTTCTCCACAAATTGTCAAAAATCTGAGACTAAGACGAATCTTGAACTTCTGCAGGCATCTATCACTTGCACTAAATTTTTCATTACCTTTTTCAAAGGTTTTATGGAGCTGAAGAGATTTCTCCTCTTACAGGCAAATTTATTTGTATCTTTTCAATAAACCATTTGTTTAGAGCTTCTTCTATTCTAGGACAAGGGGTTCCGTAAATAAGGCCGTTCAAAATTTTGTCCTCCGGATTACTTCGAAACTACCGATTCGATCGAGATGAAATTGCTCTCAGATGGAGAATGACGTGTTCAAGCTACATGTAAAATTTTGTCCAGATCACATGACCAAAACCATAGAAAATTAATACCTAGGGACTTGAAATTTCCAGGATAGGTGGAGATCTTGAATGTCTTGGGCACGTCTATCAATGAGCAAAATTAGACTAGGGGTTCTGTAAATATAGCCGTTCAAAATATTTTTTTCCTGATAATTTTGAACATAGATGAAAAATAATGTATTCAAACAACGTGCGAAATTTTGTCCAGATCGCATTACCAAGACCATGCAAACCGCAGAAAATTCTAGAGAATTATCGAAAAAAAATTGGTTACCTAAAGCACCGACGTGAAGCCTGGAGTTTCGCCTTAGTTCGAAATTTTTTTTGACAGCTGTCAAAAATTTCTTCAATTGGTTCCTGAAACTGGAAAATGCGGATCCACCTTCAAGGTGGATGAACGACCTTTCAAAAGCTCCTGACTTCACGGCAGTGCTTTTCGATTTTTTTAATTTTATTATGCTCAATACTCACTCACAATAAGCATTATTTTGATTTGTTTTTTTTTTTGATGGAGCATAGAGTTGATTTCGCAATTTCATATTTTTTTGAAAGCAATGTTACACTCAAGCCTTTTTGGTCATCTCCCAAAATCTTTCATGAGGAATCCAATTTTTTTGATTAGAAAAAACTTTTCGCGTTGAAAGATAACTCGTTATAAAGATCATTTCAGTGGCTTTGAGCATTATTCAACAAGTTTAAACAATAAAGTAGAGGGGTCACACTAGCGAGATCGTGAATTGTTCACATAACTGGATGTGTAATGAGAATATTTTATTGTTCACACTATTGGGATGTTCACACAGTCGTGTGTTCACACTAGGGCGAGTCTACTGTATTTCGTAAAAAACTAACCCGTCCTTTCCCCAGGAGCTTAGGAATGGTGTAAAATTACTCCCAATTTTTCTGCTGGTAGCTTCTCTTTTCGGCCCGGTCGTTATCGTATTTTTGTTGACAGTTTCTAATTCCCTTCCCTCTGCGATGATTTCGAGGGTGCACACTTTCTGATGTCTTCTTGCTGGCCTTTTCATCGTTACTTTCTTAGCGGCCATCTTTTTCAAAATATTCCACCTAGAAAAATAATGTTTGCGTATAAATTGGTGTAACAGTCCACCAGGAACGTATCATCAATTCATAAATTATTGCTATTCGGCTTTGATCCACCCAGTTTGAGAATCCAATCCATTAATTTAAAGCGCTAAAATCGAGGTATCGAATTGAAACAAAAATTATTGTGGAAAATCCAACCAACACAAAATTATGAACTTCGGAATATCGAGTATATTGGTACATATCATGATACGCAAAGCTATAACCGTAATAGTTCATGAGTTATAACATTTTTATTTTCCCTTTCTAGACATTGACAATTTTTGGTTATTAAAGATTCGAGATATTTCTTGGAATTTATAGAGGAATAATAAAAAACAATTTTATTATTTTTTTTTTACAATTTTTATTATTCATTTGAAGTGTCTGTCATTTACTCTTGTTAATTTGTTGAAAAGCGTTTGCTGATATTTCTTATTTTTCTCTCAGAGATGATAAATATTGACAGTTCTCTGCAGATCTGTTCGTATCGACAAGGATGTTGTGTTACGTAAATTCTGGTTCTAGATTAAACTAAAAAACAAGCATTCTGTTAGGGATATTACATCCGTAAATCGTGTTCAATTTTGGTCGGAGAAACAAACAGGAACATTAAATAACTAATCTTACGATTATAGACTGCGATATTTCAGTGAAATGGTTCGTTATGAGTGATGTTTAGATTTAATTAATTGGAAAATGTGTTCAATGATTGTTCTAGTGGAACAACTACATATATTTTGTGAAAAATCATGTGATTCAGTATAAAATATTTCTTTTTTGATGTTTCATAATAAATTACTCGCAAAAATGGAATTGAGAAGTTCTTGTATCCTATGACACCTATGCATAATATTATAATATCGATAATATCGGACTGTGAAATATAAATATCAAATGTTTAATATAACCAAATTGAAATATCAGAGATAAACTTACCTAATGACAAAGTTTCGGGAAGAAATAATTTTCCTTTTTGTGCTGCTCGATTGAAATGCGCTTCGGAACGAAAACAACGTTGCACTTCTCGTTACGAATAAATCATCACTGGACAGATTTGGATATTCAGGAGAAATTTACTTGACACCACGATAGAGAGGAATTGGTTACCAATGTTTACGAAAAGAATAATTAAGATAAGAGGCATCAAGATTTTTGTGTTTTTAGATACGGATTTTGGCAGACACAACGAAATTCCTTTACTGGGTACATAGTATGAATCAGTGTTCCGTTTATACAAAGGGTATTCCGAATTGTGTTGTTATTTTATCGTTTTCAGTAATGGGTTCATTATTTTCGATAATAATTTCAGGAAAATCTGATTGTCGGCAGGAGATATATCACATCAACTAATGAAATTCGGAATGATCGGGTTCGATCATTCAGAATCTATTTGGCATTTTTTATCGCACAATCGGAAATGTATGAAACCCTCTGTAAACCATATTCATAATAGTTTACGCATTACGCAAAATTGAATTGAAGATCCTGGTGGGGCGCCAATGTTTAATCGTCCACGATGTGGAAAAAGATAAAATATCTTTTTGATATTGAACAGGATGTCTCGAGTTTTATCGTCAACTTCCAAAATTGACATTATTTATTCGGGGGTAATATCCCTAGTGCATTTAATTTTTCCGGAAAAATTCGGAAAAACGAGTTTCTAAGTAATTTGTTTTAACAAATAGCATAAGCGAGAGTGGTTTTAAAAATCCGAGTCGAAGACGAGGATTTTTCCACTTTTGCGAATGCTATTTGTTGAAACAGATTACTTAGAAACGAGTGTTCCAATTTTTCCACAGGAAAAATTAAATGCCCGAGGGATATTTGGTAAGATTATTTCCTGAGTTAAATGAACATTTTATGTGAGAATTTTCTGAGTATTTGGTGGAACACTATTTTCAACAGCCGCATCAATTTTACTTTCGGAAACATTTCCAAATTTTGAGTTTCAGTTGAAAAATTAATAAATTCGCAAGCGTTGTTTGTGATCTTTGTTGTTGGTAACGATACATAGCAACGTAGCATAGAAACCATCAAGTTTGTTTTTACAAAGCAACTTGTCAAACTTGCATGAAATTTTTCCAATTTTTTTTCCGGAAAAACTACTGACAGCTAAGTCGACAGTTGTTGAGTAATTTTTCCACTTAAAATTTATATTTGACATACCAATTCTTGATAGCGATTGGTCAAAATTAATAGGAAGGAAATAATCACGAGAAAATCTTTTCTTGGATTTTGGAAAAGTTATACCGGAAGTTTCCTAAATGGAGGCTGTTGGCGAAACATCAAACGTTGTAACAGTTTTCAATTTCAAACAGATAATGCAAATAACTTTTTTTTCTATACCATATCTATCTCGTTCTCGAGATATCGGATTAAAAAAAGTTATAAAAATCATTCGCTAGAATTTTCCACGGTATCTATGGTCTTGGTGATGCAATCTGGACAAAATTTATCATGCAGTTTGAATACATTATTCCTCATCTATGTGCAGAATTTCATTCCAATCCAATCAGTAGTTTCGAAATAATTAGGAAAAATATATTTTGTACGGCCCCTAGTCTAATTTTGCTCATTGATAAACATTCGAGATCCATACCTATCCTGAAAATTTCAGGCCTTTTCGTTCGATAGTTATAATTTTTTTTTCTATGCTCGTCATGCCATTTCTTCATTTTCTTTTGCATGTAGCTTGAACATTCTCCATCTGAACGGCTATATTTATGGAACCCCTGGTCGAATTTTTCCCAAAACGAATAACCGCGGCATTCGATATTCGAACCTACCCTGGAAATGTCAAGTTTCTAGGTCTTTCAGTTCGGGAGTTATCGTGTATACGGCCGGCTGGCGGAACCTCATCGATCGATACCATTTTCGGCTCAAAATTCAAAAATACAAACATCGTGACGAAATGATATAGCCCTCGTGTAAGTAGAACGACCGCTCAAAAACGTGCTCACAATATGGAGGAAACATCAAATTCAGTGATGAAATTAGAAGAATTATTCTAGATAAACTGATAGCAAGTCATCAAAAAAATTCATGTACCCCAATAAATTCATCATTTGCACCTGTAGACCGGTTTCGATCCATATCATATCTCGTCAGTACAGTTAGCAAAATGTCAAATTCGATGTGAGAAGCCGAAAACCTTTGAAACATAAGGCAACGTAGAACAACGGAGAAAATTTCCCCAATCACGCCAAGTTCCAAAAGCAACTGTCTCAAATATATGTAGGTCATGAATCGCTTTCCCAACTCTCCAAGACAAAGACACATATGTGACCCGCCGTAAAAATTACCAGCATTTGGTGGTCTCTGGGGTACATGAATTGTTTTGTTGGCTTGCTATTAGTTTATCTAGTATAATTTTCCATTCAATTTCATTACTGAATTTGTTAATTTCAGATAAACAGCCGTTATACATATAATTCTATGGAGGAAACATCATCGGTTCTTTGTTACTGTTAATATAACTTGATGAACAATTCAGAAACACGCAAATATCATTTTGGCTTAATTAATGAAACACTATCGGGTAATTGGACTTTTTGCAACTATGCCGACGTTTCGAGGAAGAACTTCTCTCAAGATTAGTCAATAAATTTAAAAATTATAGTCGTATACATATATCCTTCATATTTCTTTGTTTTCGTGTTCTTCTATCGTTTCGATTGTCTTCTTGGTTTGTTTGTCGATTATTTCCTTAATTGTTGGTATTTTCAATTCTTCCCTTATTTGTTGATTGCTGACGTACCATGGGGCACCTACAGCTATCCTTATTATTTTATTCAACGTACTTTGTAGATCCTTCTTTTTGCTACTTTCGACATTGAACGTTATGCTTGGAATTAGCACTGTCTCAATTATCATCATCTTGTTTTCCAGCGTAGGTTTGTTGTTTGAATTTAGGAGCGGGTATAAATACCCACGTAGTTGTTTGGTCTTCTTTTTGATTTCTTCCATTTGTTTGTCAGATTTCAGCTTTTCGTCTAGGGTCACGCCCAGATATTTTGCTTCATCTTCCCAGTCTATCTTCTGGTTTTCTATTATGACGTTTCCTGCCTTTTTCTTCTTCAAATTCGTGCCGCCGAAGTATATGGCAACTGTTTTCTTCGCATTTATCTTGAACCTCCATTTCTTGAAATAGTTCATCAGTGTGTCTACGTCTATCTGGAGTTGCTTCGTTATGGATTTCCTCATTCGGCTGGAGTAGTATACAGCAGTGTCATCTGCAAACTAGGCAATCTTACATCTTTCCATTTTTGGTATGTCCGACATATATATATATATATATATATATATATATATATATATATATAGTTATAAAGTGTCAATACCACCTCCAAAACAGTAACTCATTTAACGCTGTCGCCTCATATATAACGTTGTCACCTCCGAAATCGGAGGTGACAACGTTTCGCCTTGTTTTTTAGCTTGTTGGATTCAGGATGCTTCAGGGATCAACATATCAAAAAATCGTTTTGAGGTCACAACGCACCCCATGTATGTACTGAACAATCTTTTAGTTCGAGTGTATATCACTGGCGCTAGTGTGCCGAGCTATATATGGAAGAATAAGCCTGAGAGACTCTTCGTCCGCTGTCGCCTCCAAAAATGGCAACCTTGTACTTTCGAAGCAGATGTGGACAAGCGGCATATCTCAAAGGGGTTTTATCGCATATTTGGTAGGAGAATGATGCGATGTGAAAGAAAGGCAATTGTGACTTCTTCATCTCATCAGAAAATTTTAATATGCTCATATTTCATCTTTGAATCTAGTGAATTCATACAAACCATGATCATACTGAATTTAACGAAATGAAATTTCGGTCATTTTCTGGAATATAGAAATATTGGGTATTCCATTGAAATGAGTACGCAATAATAGTTTAATATGCCGTCAATGCTTTGCCTCATTTTGAACACTAGTAGAGTTTTGATTGATTATGATAAATACAGTATTCATTTCCGTTATTCTATTATTCACAGCCAAAATCTCATTCCACCAAATTCAATCAAGTCGAAGTTATCGAGTTTTTTCCGCGATGCTCAAATTTACGAAAAAGCGAAATATCTCAAAAACGACAAATATTAAGCATATGAAACGTCAAATGAACTCAGTCTCATTTTTATCATGCTTTCCAAATATGCAGTAAAATACAGAGTGTTCTATGAAAAAACACATATCCGTACCTCAGAGTAAAAGGGTATTAAGTCACAAAATAGTCAGATTGACAGGAGAGCATAAAATACTTGCATTTTTCGTTTGATTCGTTTTGTGATTAAGGACTTGATACTATGTTATTTTCGTTATTTTAAGTCCAATCGTCTTGAAGGTAGACCACTAAATAGAGCACGAAATTTAAATGTATGTGAGCCAAAAAACCCGAAAATTGAAATTTTGGACTTAATACCCTTTTGCTCTGAGGTACGGATATGTTTGGGCCTACCACTTTCCTAAGATACCCTGTAAATTTCAAAATAATTTCACAATATAGCCCCAATTGACCTTGATGAATCCACGTTGAAAAAAAAAATACGAAAA
Source organism: Aphidecta obliterata (assembly GCA_963966015.1). Lineage (NCBI taxonomy): Eukaryota > Metazoa > Arthropoda > Insecta > Coleoptera > Coccinellidae > Aphidecta > Aphidecta obliterata. Next base: position 29,465,050 of record OZ014427.1, on the reverse strand, counting down.
CTTTAGGTACTGCTTAAGCGTAATCGAGATCCGCATCACCGGTGAAACACCCTGTATATGAAATCTGTTTTTATAAGAGGGTCTCTGTTGAAAATTTAATTCAGGTATTTCAATACTTTCTCAATAATATGTAATTGCGTTGTCTTTATGAGGAAAAATTATCACTATTTTCCAGAATTAATAATTTAAATGAAAACATTCGAGACGTATTGTTCCATATTTCATGAACTCGACACAGAAAAATATTGCTAGTACTCGTACATTATTGAGGATCGCATGTCAATTTGTTCGAGACCGGAGTGATGTCGATTATTAATTTTTTTGAGAAAAAATGTATTGGAAGAAAAAGTTTTGTTATATTTTGACAAGAACTATTTTCTATAAAAATCAAAAACTTAAATGAGCCTACTGAACCGCATTCTGTAATCAACAACAAACGGATATACCGAAAATAAATGTAGGGTCGAAGGCAAAAAATAATATCTGGGACAGGTACCATATGATAACGAATTTCACTAGGCGGATTTTGGGTATCAATAAAAAGCTTCAATATTTGCACAATTTCTCCTATATATCGAATATTCGTTAATGGATTCTTTTGGGGAAAATTATTTCTGAATTCAATTTCCATTGCTTTGTTGTTCGTGTCAATCGGTAATATGTGAGAAGAAGGGAAGAAGATTCCTTCTCACCGGGTGTTCCCGGACACTTCTTGTCCTCTCTTGAAAAACATGGGTGCTAACTCTTTTCACTTCCGAGATACAGAGCGTTGAAGATTAAAACATTTCTGACAAGTAACTAAACATTTGAGGGGGATACTTTCATCGAAAATATCAGTTTTTATTAGAACATCTAGTTTGAATTGCTTGAATTCCAGGAACAATAAAATATCCAAATTCTTGAAAATTATTTTCTAGAAAATGGATAAGTTGAGGGCCTTCGACGAGGAGTATCGTTTTTGAAGAATAAATATCAAAAATTTTAATTATGTGGAATTAAATCGGATGATTTTCATATGGCAGAGTATATATTATCATTGGGGTTTCGATTGTGGTAACGGGTTCTGCTAATATTCCTCGTAAGATCACTCACATAATTCAGTTTTTCATAAAATGTTGATGTTATTTTGTCAGCATACTCCCTTATGGTTGTGATTTATGCCAAATCAAGAAGTTCCGTGATCCGTTTGTACCTGTTTTTGTTTGTTTTCAAGCGTAGCATCTTGTTCCGAAATGTTTGAAGTGGCCTTATCGGGGCAGCAGATGTTATAATTGTTCTTATTATTGACGCATGAGTGAACCGAAAGAACATCTGTATTTCATATATGATTGTTTCGAACTCTTTAACCTTCTGTCCTCCGAAAACCTGGCAACCCTGCAGGAGGTTACAGCGCACTACCATTACGAAATATATGCGGAGGTGACAAGATCTGACCAATTCAAATAAAATTTTTTTCAAAGAAATATTTTCCCCTCTTTAGGTACCCTTATTATTTGGCTTCCCCTCTACATATACCGACAAAAATTATTTCAATTGCACACCTCCTTCACCCGGAGGTCAGGTCGCCCAATGAACTTAACGGAGGTGACAACGCACTACGGATTCATATATATATATATATGTATGTAAATCGTCGAGTTTGGGGACCATTTCCGTCACTAAATGGTCAGTTTGGAGACATTTGTCAACTTTGGGGTCCGACCCCAAACTTTTCGGTTGAGAATTGGTTAGTTTGAGGTCGGGTCCCCAAACTTTTTCATGATTTGATTAAACGGTTAGTTTGAGGACGTGTCTCCAAACTTTTTCATAAAATGTATAAACTGTAACTTTGGAGGTTTGCAGAATAATGATTATCACCCAAATGGTATCCAAATATTTTTTTCAATTTGTGTAGAATTCATATGTCAAGTTTTATATTCAATTTTTCATCTTTCACCATTTCAGTTATCGTTCATGCGTATATAGAAATGGTTATGGAAATTTCAATCTCAAAAATTCTTTTTTTGTTATATTGAAGAAGAGGTCGAGGAAAATTATATTTTTGGATAAGCTCAAAGATTTTTGTTCGACGTTGGTTCCTATGTAAAGAAACTCGTTGAAAGTCGAAACATAGCAGAGATTTCTGAAATATTGTTGTCCCCAAACTGATCATAACAAAACAGAAAACCTTCTCGAACATTACGACATGTTGACTTTTTCCTTCAAAATTGCCGTTCTTCTCACACTCTACGTCACGTTTCTGTATTTCATTTTCATGAGTCAAATCCAGCGGGGTTTCCTTTGCATAATATTATTCATGGAATAACTATGCCAATGAATACGCAGAGAATCTATAAATGACTGAATTTTTCGGGAAACAATGTCAACGCCATCGAATCATTCAATGTGTTAACTCTACTTTATATTGTGCAAGATTAGACGACGTGATGGCAAAAAATTAAAAGCTCAATGAAAGAAGGGTGTCTTTAATGCAGATTTCAGAATAGTACAATGCATTATCATAACTCATCAATATAGATAGAGACATGGTTATTTCTACTGTTATGCAAAAGCAGTAACTTCTAAAAAGTAACAAAATGTTCAGAAATCATTTTTTGTCCAATCCGAATTTTCTGATGAGGATAAATAAAATTACTCGACAAATCACGTCCTCGATATATAAATTTATGAACAGTGTGGAATAAAATTGATTGTGTCCTTATTTAAGACCTTTATTAAAAATTACGAAAAGCACTGCCGTGAAGTCAGGAGCTTTTGAGCGCTCGTACATCCACCTTGTAGGTAGATTCGCATTCTCCAGTTTCAGAAGAAAATTGAATCTGAATTGAATATTATCCCCAAACTTTTCTGTTGATAAATGGTTAGTTTGAGGACGGGTTTCCCAAACTTTTTCATGAATTGATTAAACGGTTAGTTTGTGGACGTGTCTTCAAACTTCTTCATAAAATGTATAAATTGTAACTTTGGAGGTTTACAGAATAATGATTATCACCCAAATGGTATCCAAATATTTTTCTCAATTTGCGTAGAATTCATATGTCAAGTTTTCTATTCAATTTTTCATCTTTCACCATTTCAGTTATCGTTCATGCGTATATAGAAATGGTTATGGAAATTTCAATCTCAAAAATGCTGTTTTTGTTATATTGAAGAAGAGGTCGAGGAAAATTATATTTTTGGATAAGCTCAAAGATTTTTGTTCGACGTTGGTTCCGATGTAAAAAAACTCGTTGAAAGTTGAAACATAGCAGAGATTTCTAAAATATTGTTGTCCCCAAACTGATCATAACATAACAGAAAACCTTCTCGAACATTACGACATGTTGACTTTTTCCTTCAAAATTGCCGTTCTTCTCACACTCTACGTCACGTTTCTGTATTTCATTTTCATGAGTCAAATCCAGCGGGGTTTCCTTTGCATAATGTTATTCATGGAATAACTATGCCAATGAATACGCAGAGAATCTATAAATGACTGAATTTTTCGGGAAACAATGTCAACGCCATCGAATCATTCAATGTGTTAACTTCACTTTATATTATGCAAGATCAGACGACGTGGTGGCAAAAAATTAGAAGCTCGATGAAAGAAGGGAGTCTTTAATGCAGATTTCAGAGAATTCTCCTCAAACTTCACTAGCATGAACATCGTTTTATCTTTCATCGGCGAATCTAGAAATCTAACTGAGTCGTTGAATATTTCGAGATATATGCAGCCCTCATATATTGGCCCCACTTTTAATGAAAGGTCCCCGAATTTTTCAAATTTCAGATGTATATACTCAAAAATTGGAAAATGCGGAATATGTTTCCCCCATCACGCTTCCCCTATCACAGACATATTCGCGTAGCAACAGCTATAGGAATTGCGTTGGAATATTCACATTCCAAATTTTGAGCGGGAAATCTTTTGTTACGATGGGACGTACTTGAAAGAAATCTGAAACTCAACACTCAGAAACGGATGGTTCCAAGTCTTGATTTTCCTGCACTGGTTTCGTGGATAATCATTGCAGAAACCGAAATAAACTGTTCTTGGTGTATAAAATTCACAATGGATTTTGTTATACAGGGTGATTGACTTAGACCGTCTACTAGTTTTTGGGGAACTAGCAGCCCTATTGAGCTTAAAATTTTTAACAAGAGGTTTTGGGCACTGATCTATTCTACTAAAATATTTTCATAGAAAAGTGACATAAGGTATAATCGGAGGTCGCTATTCTATGACAATATTTTAGTGTGATGCATGAGTGCCAAAAACCCCTTTTCATTTTTCATTTTCAGCTGAATATAGTCGTCAGTTCTCCCAAAACTTCTAGAAGATGCTCTACGCCAATCATCCTATGATAAGAATCATCGATAACATCGTCAGCTCTTGAACATTTTGTAAAGAAACAAAATTGGAAAAAAATTGCTTGCGGTAAAGATAATATAAAAAGCGCCCATGCATTATATGCAAAATTGTCTTTCGTCGTCAGATATACAGGATGTCCCACCAGTACTACCTACCCATCGGAAATTCATGGATCTCTTTGAAATGTACAGAGACACACGGAAAATTAATATTATTTTTCAAATTATTCTTAAGGACTTCCAGTTATACCGGAAATTCAAATTAACTCGCTCATTTTGAATGACACACACTTAATATAACCACATTTTTCAATGAAGTATTTTCCGATTTTACACATTTATTTCATGTTTCATTTCTCATAGAAATCTGAAAGAATAATAGTTATTTATCGTTTAAAACGGCTTGTAAAAAACTGTGTTCCTGGAGAGCACAATGCAAAACTTCAGATCTGTTCTATTAAATTGGTTACCGAAAATATATTTAAAATTATTTTCGTAAGTAATATCATGAGGGCATCTAATTTTTCCGAAAGAAAACACGTTGCTAAGTTTTTGCTATTTTAACAAGAAGCATGAGTAGTGCACCTGCACGAATGCTTTTTGTTAAAAAAAATATTACTTTGCATTGTGTTTTTCGTTTTTTTAACTTTTAGATATTGATATGAAATACCAATGTCACTTCCAATGCTCTTAGCAAAATTTCATGCTGACCACACCATGAGAATTATAGAAAAGGGACTATAGAAGATTCAAGGAGAATATTGGATAATAAAAACTCAATATCTCTGTGAATATAGATCTGATCGAATTCAGATTTTGCATGTATACATAGAATGACCATTCAAAGCTTCGCGTTTAATTTCGTGTGGAAAGCATAATCAGAATCATAGAATATTGAAAAAAAATATCGAAAAACAAACACCTAATATTTCAGTGATCAAGGATCCCATCGAGTTGAAATTTTGCGCGTATATAAAGAAAGGCAATTTCAAGATCACTGCGCAATTTGAAAGCTGCTCACATGATAAGAATCATAGAGAATAGACCATAAAAAATTCAATATTGAAAAAGAATCGCCCAATATTTCCGTGATTACAGAGTCTATCGGGTTGAGATTTTGCGTGTATGTAAATAGTAATAATTTCAAGTTTCATGCGAAATTTTGCGTGCACAACATAACCAGAACCATAGAAAATTCAAGGAGAAAATCGAAAAACAAACACCAAATATTTGAGAGACAACAGATCCGATCGAGTTGAAATTGCCAGTATATAAAGATCAGAAATTTTAATCTTCGTTCAAAATTTCGTCTGGATAGAGGCGTCAGAACTATAGAAAATTCAAGCAGGATATCGAAAATATTGGGTGCGGCTTGAATAGGATTGACGAGTCGGCTGGCTGCAACCTGCAACATCGCCACTTGGCGATCCTCGGGGTCAGTAGAGATAATGGGCCGTATTCATAAAAAAAGGTTATGCTTATACTTGCAAAAAATTAAGGAAATTATTCAGCTCGCATTCATAATATTCCGAGTAAAACCTTATACTTATAGAGAAGGAGTATCCTTTTACTTTAAATAAAAATTTAGAAAAGCACTGCCGTGAAGTCAGGAGCTTTTGAGCGCTCGTTTTAGAAACCAATTAGAAAGATTTTGACTGCTGTCAAAGAAAATTTCAAACTAAGGCGAAAATCAAGACTTCACGTCAGTGCTTAAGGTGACCAATTTTTTTTTCGACAATTCGCTAGAATTTTCTACGGTATCTATGGTCTTGCTGATGCGATCTGGACAAAATTTCCCACGTAGTTTGAATACATTATTCTGCATCTATGTGCCTAATTTCATCCCATTTCAATAAGTTGTTGAACTAAAAATTTATCAAAAACATTCTGAAAAATTTTTTTCTTTATATATTTGTGGTTTTTCCGACTTGCTACATAAAAATTAACATATGTATACAAAAAAATCAAAAAAAAAACTCAAAATGAAAATGTCCCCAAACTTGAAAAAGTGTTTTTTTTTGACTTTTTCAGGGTCGAATGACTCATATATACGAATGTATAGTTATGTATACAGAAAAAAAGGCAACTCGAAAAAGTCCCCAAACTTGACGATTTACATACATATATATATATATATATATATATATATATAATTACGTTTTTGGAGCGAAAGCCGATCTTTTAAAAAGATAATTTATTTACAACGGAAGATTATCCTATTCTAACAATAAGCTAGGAAGAAATGCACTGAATTAATTGACGAACCTTTCGTCTTGGAAGGTATTTATAACATATCTTATCTGTAAATGAATAACACGCGACAAACAACACCCACGTCACAGTGGTATGATCTTAATGCTTAGTAATCAAAATGTAACATGTTCATATTCAAATGGAATGCAATACAGATAAGCAATTCATCTAAGGTATACAGGGTTGGCATTATGTAATTCCTCCCCACCTTGAATAAAGGTATCACCTATAGTAGGTGTAGCTTTACAAAAAATATCTTTTCTTAAATATTTCAGAATAGAATAAGTAATTATCAATAAAATGATTATTATAAAAACAAATAATAGGGTAAATCTTGAAGGCTGGAGATTCCATTGGTCCAGATCTTCTATCTTGATATCCGGGATGTCTTCATCTTTCCGGGATTCTTCATTTGTGGAATTTGGGTTGAATATAGTTATCTTGGGTAGAATCACGTATTTTTCTTCATTAAACGTAGTAGTTGGGACAATTTCTTTTCTCGTGTTGCTCACAGCACATTTGGTTCGTAGAATTGTCATAGGAGGCACAAAATAATGTCTTGTTTGCTGAAGACATTTTTCTAAAACATTTTTGTTTTCGATGGATAGGATATTTCCATCTTCTAATAATTTTAAATCTGGTGAAAGTACCGTTGTCGTTCTTGGACAGTTTTCGGTGTGGTTTTTCAAAATATTTTGAAGGCATGCTGGTGATTCAGCTAAGGTGTCTTGATCGCAGAGATAATCATCTTCTATTGGATGGCAAAATTTCGTTGACCATTTCAGGGTTTCTTCTTGTGAGAGTAAATAAGGATCGGTATATGGAAGGGATAAATTGTTTTGCGGTAGATAGTAAAACTTGTATAAATCATAACTTTCTTCGTATACCGTTGGGATTGATATTAAAAATAGTAATGCTTTCTTTTTGAAAATTACTTTCGTATGACATATCTGATAATAATCTTTCAGATGATGTAAAGGTATTATCGTCACATTTTTTATTAATTCAAGGAATTTTGAATAAGGTAAAATTGATTCATGTAAAAGATGTAATCTTGCAAAACTCACTGCGGTTGCAATTTCATCTAAAATATTTTTGATATCTTTGAGTTCAAATGTCAGGAGATGCATGTATTGAATCTCTTGTATTGCTGGTATAACTTGAAGCAATTTGAGGTTTTCTGACATTTTCTGAAATTTTTCAATATACTTATTTTTAAGGTCATTTACGACTGTTGCGATCTGTTTTTGATTTCTTATCAAAACTTTTTCATTTTTTTGAATACTATCAAAATAGTTTTTATATAATTCTTCGTCATCGGAATCTAACGTTCCGAATAAAATCTTTGAAATCTTTCCTCCTAAGTTAATGAGTCCTCTTTTAACTCTAATTTTCTCATTCAACAATTCTTCCATGGTATTGATATTAATTTCATTAGTATGCTGTAGATACTTAAAATTGGCTGTTTGGGCAAAATTAGATTTTGACTTTTCTAATTTAATTATTTCTTTCTGATAATTAAGAATCAATTCTTCGATTTTATTTAAATCTACGTGATATATCAATTGAAGACTTTTATGTGTGACATACGCTTTTCCTAATGCGATTGGTAATATGTTGCTTTCAATTGGAATGATATCCATACATGATACGATAATTATTTCGAATAATATCGCGAGGATGACGTATAGATCCATTATCTGCAACAAAATTTTGAACTAGTTTTTTCTTTGCTTAAGAATTTTCTTATGATAAATGTGTTTATTTTTATTATCCTGAATGCGTAAATTATCAATTTCACGAGCATTAACTTTTTTAAATGCTGGGTCCAATTTTCTCGTTATTGGATTTTTAATATAAGTAGGATTTTTATTTAAGGGATGACTTTCTTTTGCTGATCGCTTTTCATTCGTTTTTTCCAAACGCGCAATATTTTTCTCTTTATTCTTTTCTAATTTATTTGCAATCTCATTAAGATTGTCTATGTAATTTTCCACGTAATCTTGAACTTGTTCGTTATGTGTACGTTCAACTGGTAAAGAGTAATTTAAATCTGCTTTAATAATTTGCATAGGTGTCATTTCTAGACTTGAATGATTCGAATTATTATAACTTAATAAAGCTTGGGAAAGTCTGCTTGGAAAAGTTGAATTCCTACTTTCAATTGTTCGCAATTGTTCTATCAGTGTAGAATGAAATCTTTCTACTAATGCATTCGAATTGGGATTATAATTTGTAATATAATGAATTTCAATTTTATGGATTTTACAAAAATCTTGGACTACGCCATTTTTGAATTCTAATCCATTGTCACACGTTATTTTATTAGGAATGCCGTAATGGCTAAAATACATCAATAATTTATCTACAATTTCAATTCCTGTCTTTTGTAGAAGTGGGTAACATTGACCTAATCTTGAAAAAGAATCTATTATACTCAGACAATACGTTTGATTGAATCTTATTGTATCACAATAAATGTGAGTGAAAGGTTTCGATCCAATTGGGTTTGGTCTAAATTGTAACTCAATGGGAGTTCGTTCATATTTGCTTTTTTGACATATTTCACAAGAATTTATAAAGCTTTGAACATCTTTGTTCATGTTCGGCCAATAATATTTTCGTTTTAAACTAATTATATTTTCTCGTAAACCACGATGAATCGACTTTGTCTCGTGATACTGTTGAATTCGAAGAAGTTGTTCTTCCTTATCTTCAACATCTTCTACGTATGTTCTAGAAATTTTTAAATTTAACGTTTTATAATCAAATTTATTTTGTAAAATATTTATTAGAGGTTTCTCTAATTCGGGCGAAGCAAAATATAAAGTATACGACTTTTTTGGTTGAATATATTCTTTGACAAATTTGAATAAATCAGTATCTATTGAGTTTATCATTACTCGAAATCTGAGCTTTTCTCCGAAAGGTTTAGTTTTCGTAACACTATAATTCGGGGATGATTTTAATATTATCTGCAAAGGGGCTGCATTTAAACTTCTTTCCGTATAGGGAAGTTCTAAAATAGGATTCTCAATGTTACTATGGACAGTAATATCGTCTGTCTCTAAATCAATAAAATCTTCGTTTTCATTATTATCATTATCATTATTATCATCGTCTGGATCCAATAGGGCCAAACATTCATCTAATTCTTCCGTAGTGATTTGATTTGCAATTGATAACAAATCATCTTCGATTCCGTTTATTTCAATATTTTCGTAATAATCTATGTCTGTGGCATTTGCCATTGAATCATTATCGATTCTGTTCGTTTCTTCGAACGTATTGATCTCTATCATTGGATCATTTTCAAATTCATTAGTATTTCCTCCGATATTCCGATTCGGTAAGGAATATACAATTATCTTTATATTGGATTCCGCAAAAATATATTTTATCATATTTAAAATAATATGCCAGTCTAATTTATCTAGACCACATGCAATTCTTGGTATAGCCAAGTACTTATCATTATTGTATTGACACAATTCTTTGAGATATAATATTGATTGAAAAACGGTTTCATATTTCGGTTTATGAAAATACGAATCTTTCGTGATTAAATAATAAATGTTTCGATCATTTATTTGGATCATTGCTACTTCTCCTAGTAGCTTATTTTGAGATTTCAAATTATTTATTTGACCAAATTTATTTTTAAATTCGAGGGCTACACCTCTGTTCATGTGAAAATCGCGGGAAACGCAATGTGCTAACGCATAATTCTTTGGGGCTTTAAATAAATCACCTGTTTTTTCAATTATCTTAGGGGAATCTTTAATATTTTTCAATTCATAATTTTTTTCAAAATCCTTATAAGTCAATTTATTATCTGACTCTATTATAATTCGACTGAGAGCATCAGCATTATTAGTTGAACCTTTTTTATAACGAATTTCATAATCAAATTCTTCTAGTTTTATCCTCTTATGCGATGGCGGATTAAAGGAGTTACGAGTTTTTCTAATTGGGAATTCAGTAACTGCTTTCAATATTTTTGAATTAGGTATAATTCCTTTAGGAATATTATTATCACTTGTTTTAATTTCAGTTTTGAAAGATTGACATTTATCTGATTGAATTTTCAGATTATCCGCTTTAAATGCTTCTAAAATATTTTGGATATCTGCTAAGTGTTGGTTGATCGTATCAATTTTATGTTTTATTATATTTGAAAACTCAGGATCCATTGGGATATTTCGGGGTTTCTGACATACTTGCTGATAATAAAAAGGGATTTGACAATAATTATTAGTCAATAATTGATTTTTAAAATCTAAGTTAAGTCCATATTTATTCAAAAAATCTGCTCCTATAAGACCATCATAATTCTTATGGAACTTGTATACGACAAAGGGATGAAAATCATCAATTTGAAATTCAGGGAATAAAGGTATTAAAACTTTTTCATTTGCAGTTTGTTTTTTGAAACATGCAGTTAGTGTCGTAGATTCATTAAAAATATTTTTAGGGAAATTATTATACGCGAATTTTGGATCAATAAGACAAACAGAGCATCCACTATCAATTAAAAGTTTACATTTAGGATTTTGGAATTGGATATAAGGGAGTTGGTTTGTGTTATCTAACGTATTATTTAAGTCAATGAGTCGTTCATGGCACGATCTCGAAAATTTTCATTTAAATATTTACTGGAATTATTACGTTCTGGATATGAACGTTCGTTAAAATCACGTTTTTCGAATCTCGGGTCTTTCGAAGTAGACGCCATATTAGTTAATTCTTCAATCCTTATATTTGGATTGGGTTGATTATTAAAAAATTGTCTCTGGGGACTTTGTTGATATTGAGTAGAATAATTTGATCTCTTCTGGGGATAATTTCTTGTCTGAATCGACATTTTTTCAGGGGGAGATTGTATCCTTTGATTAGGATGAGGTTTAAAAACATTCTCGTTTTTACGTTCATTATTACCGAAGACTTGACGATTTGTCGGGAAATAAGTTTTCACTTGTTTTTGTTGGAAATTAATCGGTTGAGATGGGAATCTCGGTTGGGAATTATTTGGATAAAAATTTCTTTGATTATTTTGACTAGATTGCAATTTTCCCAAATGTTGATTATTTTGAGTAAAACTTCCATAATTATTATTTGGGAAGTTTGCTCGATTATTATTTGGAAAATTATTTTTATTAGTTTTGATTAAAAGTTTTCTGATTTTGTTGAGGAAAATTCCTCTGATTATTTTGATTTTTATAGTGCATATAGGGTTGTTGATAAAAATAATAATCTTGACGAATAAAATTTACTATATCGTCATAGTTCATAATTCCATGACCTCTAAGGGCTGTTCTCAATTCAGGGTTAATATTATAGAGCAGAACTCTAGTTGCTACTCGTGAGGCAATATTTTTTTCTTGATCCTTTTCAAGAATCGGTAAATTCGACAATTCGACTTGCGAATCGTATTTATTTTTTAAATCTACTATTCTTTCGAGAAAATCTAAATCATTCTCATTACGTATTCTTTGGGCATTCTGGAGATCCCAAAACAAAACTGTGAGGCTTATTTTTTCCTCAAATCTTAACTTTAAAAATTCCTTCAAGTTAAACCAGTTATCTGTAATTCTCTCATTGGAACTTACGATTTCACTGGCATTTCCTACCAATTTACTTTTTATTATATCGATAATTGCTTCATTTAATAACGCGTCGGCAGATTGGAACCTATTATAAAATCTTTCGCAATGATTCAAAAATCGTGCGAGATTTGCAGGATTACCATCAAATGGTACAATTGACTTTGAAAATAAATCAATTAATTTAAGTCTATCAAACATATTTGGTTCTGGTGCGACCGCCATTTTATTCGTATTCGTATTCTTCCGGCCTTTAAAATGCTTTACGGAAGTAATCTTGAAAAATTATATTGTACTTAGAAAATAATTGTATTCGGTTTTTTTATTTTATAAGAAACCTAGGAAAAACTCTGGTAATCGGTTTTTTGTATTAAGAAACCTAGGAAAAACTCTGGTAATCGGTTTTTTTATAAGAAACCTAGAGAAAACTCACACAAGTTTTACGCTCAAAACCGTGGGAAAAGATTGAAGACTTTGGACCAGGGTCAGTGACTGGGAATTAAAAAAGTGTTTCTAGATAGGATTCTCACCACGTTGTTTTTCTGGAGTCGTTGTAGACGCTACCCAAACAATCAGGGCTCCAAACGGCTTTTCTCCTCGTTGTTGCTGGATTTGGCACCTTAACAGTTGAAACTGAAAGTTTTTGGAAGTTCTTAGCGCGGCGATAACTACGATTTCACGCTCGAAGTTTCGAAACACAGTTCTTCACGAAAACCGGCACAATCCCATACCTCGTCGCCAATTACGTTTTTGGAGCGAAAGCCGATCTTTTAAAAAGATAATTTATTTACAACGGAAGATTATCCTATTCTAACAATAAGCTAGGAAGAAATGCACTGAATTAATTGACGAACCTTTCGTCTTGGAAGGTATTTATAACATATCTTATCTGTAAATGAATAACACGCGACAAACAACACCCACGTCACAGTGGTATGATCTTAATGCTTAGTAATCAAAATGTAACATGTTCATATTCAAATGGAATGCAATACAGATAAGCAATTCATCTAAGGTATACAGGGTTGGCATTATGTAATTATATATATATATATATATTGAACAGCAACGGTCCTAGGACCGATACTTGTGGTACGTCGGCTTCAATTTTCCTGGTGGTTGACCTCGTATACAATCTATGTTGATTTTGAATTTTCTTTCCTTCAAGTGTGCTTCTATCAATCTAGTCAGTTTGGCTGGAAACTTCCACATCTTCATCTTGGATATCAGACCTTGGTGCCACATATTATCAAATACTTCTGTTAATCTGACCAGTTGGTGTACCGTCGAATGTTCCGAACTGGTGGTCTGGAATTATCTTCTTGATTTTCACGAAATCTGCTATTCTTCTGTATATCACCTTCTCTATCACTTTGCTGCAGTGCAGTAAGTATGCTTATATGTCTGTAGTTGGTTGGGTCGGTTTTGTCCTTTTTCCCTTTTTCCATATCAGTATTGTGTCAGATGTCTTCCATTTTTTAGGCTAATATCCTATTCGTAGAATAACCCTAACTATTTTTGCTATTTCTTCTTGCGTTTCATCTGGTAGGTTTTTGAGAGCCTGACTTTGGATTCTGTCGATTCTGGGGGCCTCTGTTTTTCAGTTGTCCAATTATTTTTTTTATGTCGTCTCTGGTTAGTTCATTAATTTCTTCTTTTGTTCCATAGAGGTCGGTGGCTTCCAATTTCTTTTACTGACTTGTTGAACTTGTCGTCGTTGTTCTTCGGATTCGGCTTGAATTGTTGCTCTAGCGAGTCGGCGAACACTTCAGCTTTTTCTTCGTTCGTAATTGTTGCCTGACTTCTTTTTGTCAGTTTTGGAATCTTTGTTTTCGTTTCTTCCCGTTTGATGCTGATGCCATTTGCCATAAGGATCGATCTTCTGTATCTAGATTCTCTAGCTTTTTGTCCCATTCTTCCTTGAATAATTCACAGACTCTGGCTTTCACCTCGTTGGTTAGTTTATTTGGTATAGTTTTGACATTCCCGGTACTCCGCATCCAGGTTCGCAGCAGCGGGTCGCTACTGTCGAGATCCGAATGCCACCTTTAGGCAGGAGCTGTTTAGATATGCCTTACTGACAAGTCGCACCAGAATGTAACACACATACGTTTTCCTATCGGAGGGCGTGCCCTCAACATCAGCGTGATCTTCGCCAAACTTATAGAGATATATTTTTATGGTTAATGGCAGTTTTTTACCACATTTATATTTGCCATGAGTTGAGTTCCAACAAGGCTTTTTCGAAAAAAATGGCGGTTTTATTTTTGTTTGCGAACACCTGTCTTTCCACTAAATTTGTAGTTTGTATGACCACATATAGTGTATAGCTATAGCTGTTTTGTTCATACATAAAAACAAACGTTAGTCGAGATATTCGCTTATAACTGGAAGAATTTGTAAACGTTCCTGTTTACCGAAATTATACTTTTTGTACTCATCCGAAAATACGGTATTCTGCATCAATTATATTGTTGATTTCAGTTTCTCTCCAGTTTCCCCCTGGAACCTCCGCCATAGTTTCTCGCATGACGTTATACTCCGGTCCTTGTATCGAGCAAACAGTAGCACCTGAACTGCCACTAACCTGTTTTTACGGGCAGGTCTACCTAGAGAAGGCGTTTTTGTTGAGAGGACAGAACCGCACCAAAGGAATCAAGCTCAGCCTAGTTGCAGGTCAGTTATTTTTTATTTGTTCGTCTTTTTTCCGCTTTTCATAAAATTCCGTCCGAATGTTTCGACAAATCTTTTAACAGTGACGTATTGAATATGCAATTGCTTTTGTTTTTCAGCTTCCCATACTCGCATTGCTGAAGCCACCAAAAAACACTTCGAAAGAATCATCCTTCTGGGTCAATCCGCTCAAGACATCACCTCTGCTATTGGTTGTCCTTCGAAGGTTTTCTATAAAAGTGAGGACAAAATGAAGATTCATACTCCGAATGAACAACGTAAGATCACTGCCGACATAAGTGATTATTTTTTCAATTATTTCACCCTTGGATTGGTAAGTTTTAATTTTGCGCGATGGTTTTCTATTCAAGTGTCTGTAATTTTCGAATTTGAGCTCACAAAGGTCTACATTTCAGGATTTATTGTTTGATGCACGCACACATTTGGTCAAAAAGCTGGTTCTTCACACCAACTATCCTGGACACTACAACTTCAACATGTACATGCGATGTGAGTTTTCTCTTGCCCTGAACGACATAGAAGTGAACGCATATTCACAGTGGGATGACGTTTGCAAGGATTTAACACCCAGTGATCAACCGGTGGTCCTCAACAGGGCAAGTTCTACAAACACCATCAATCCTTTCGGCAGCACTTTCTGCTATGGTTTCGAAGACATTATTTTCGAGGTAAGTAAAAGTTATTTTGCCCAGGTGGAAGTAAGTCCCACTTCAGAAAGAAGATACATAGTATACAAACTATCAGGAGGCCGGCAATTAGTTATGTTTGTTCTCTTGTGAGAAAACTCATGGTTAAGAGGTTCTGGTTCATTCAATATTTATGAAAAAAGGTAGTGAAATTCGCAAAACTTTCTATCAAGGAAGCGATATCAGGAACAGGATGTTCATTCAAATCACGCAATGTTGCATCATCTCGATCTGGCAGAACACTGTCTCCCTCCGCCTTCTATGTGGCAGGGCAATAAAAGAATGATTGATTCATACTACTATTTTATGTTCTCCATTGTGCTAATTTAGACTTATGAAATGGTTTCAATGGGTTTGTTGGAGTCTTTTCAATTCAGTCATAAAACTATGAACTTTTTTGAACCCTGATGACTCTAAATTTTGTTGTGGCAGCAACCATTTGGTTAATAATGAAACCTTCAGGAGACAAAATAGTTCTGATGACCAAATACTCTTTGGACGTTTTCTTAGGGTATGTTTCGTTGTAAACGATATTGAAGGGTAAATGGCATAAACTGAAGCATTTAAAAATATTTATTAACAACTTTAAAAATCAGTTTTCGAAGCTGTGCGATGCCAAATAATTTAGAAATTATTTTTGGGTAGATAATAGGTATTCGTCAGAACCATCCCATTATGAAATCCAATCTCAGGGCTTCTTGAATTGAATCGTTGAAATGTATAAATTCCATAGACTCTTAGACAATGAAAATAGCTGAAATAACTTTCCATCGAACAAACCATCGTTAAAAACAATTATTTAAGGTTTTCTAATTATCGAGATGAGATCGGTTTTCCTGTATTTAACAATTTTTATCCTTCAGGTTTTACCCAACAACCACATTGGGTCAATAAGCATATTTGGAGATGGTAGAAACTATCAAATTACACAACATAATGCGTGACAGAGGCTGTCTGCCACTTACCTTGTCCTGGCTAATAGGTACTGGCAACCATGACTCATATAATTGGTCATCTGTATACCAAAATTCAACACAAAAAATATTTATCATATGTCGTAAGAGTTGTAGGTGGACACGAGTACGAATTAAGGATAAACCAACATTTTTTAGACTATAATGGTTGTAAATGTTTTTTCAATAAATAATGTGTTTGTGGCTAGCATATTTACCTATCGGATTTTCATACACAACTTTTTTTTTAAACTTCATCAAACATCAAGGGATGAACTCTTATTATTTTGATAATTGAATTTTGGAAATGAAAACTGAAAAAAATTTAAAAATACAAAATGAAAGAAAAATATACGCTTATGATATGTTATTAGTTAATTTGATATCAATAATTTATTTTATGTTTCTTGTTTCAATTAATCCAAAGTTCTTTCTTAGCTATATTAAGATAAAGGGTCAGTTATTAACATGTGTTCACTTTAAATTGAAAAATTGTACTTCATTTATGTTCCTGATATTTGTGAAGCAATTGATATATTCAAAAAAAGATTTGCCGTTATATTTATTAAATAAAAAATTATAAACTCTTATTGTTTTCAAATTATTATATATACTTTTCGTTTTTTCAGTGATGATTGTGATATCATTTTTTATATTTTGTGGTTTATGTAGAAAGTATTTTGTAAATATATATTTCCTTAGTTTTTATAAGTTTATGTTATCATGTTGAATTTCTGAATTTTTGTTGCCATTTGGTTATTTTTTCCAAAAGATTCCTTTTCCAATGAATCAATAATATTCACTTTCATTATTTCCAAGTTTATTTAGCTTATGACAGTTCGGAGACGAAGTGCTTTTCATTAATTTCAAAACGAACTCTCTAAATCAATAAAAGAAATAGTGATCTGAAACATATGTTTTCATAATATATTTCAATTCATGAACAAAGTTTCAAAAGAGAAATTCATGTATTAGAATAGTTTCAGTTTAATTTGTAATAAGCATTTTATGTGAGGAACATACATACACACCTATTTATTTAAAATTATATTGTGAATTGATAGTATTTTTTGAATCAAATTCGATATTATAATTTTTGAAGAAAATTCAGTTGTAAATATTATATAGTTTCAATGTGATTCATCCGAAAGATCTCCTGATCACATAATAGAAATTATACCCGAAAAAACATAGTTTAATTTACCAACCAGGTATCTATTATGAAGGGTTCCCGGATTGAATAGCCAAATTTGAAATAATAATTTGGACCTCAAGACAAACAAAATTTTCTCAGGAATTGGTTCACGAACGCTTCGTTCAAGAGATATCAAACTTTCAAGTTCATGGAATTATGGATCCAATTGGTAAGTTCTGGTTTGAGTCCCCACAATCTTCTGGCATACAAAGAGAGCTCTCTGGCTCTTACTGATCATTGCCCCATGGTGTAAGCTCCAAGAGAGCTTTTGGAAGATACCACCAAGATATTTAGTATGATCTGTGGGGACTAAGGCAATTCTAAACCGTAATTAATTTATAGTTTCATTCTCCCAATAAACAGTTATAGAATCGTCTTTTTAGGGTTCACGCTGGGTCCTTCTCGAACACACCACTTGTGCGTTAAGGTCAGAGCATTTTGCATACAATCACAAACTGTACCGTCATGCTTATCCCAAACTATTATCACAAGATCGTCAGCGTATCCAAAAATTTCAAAACTTGCATCCGAAAACGATAATTTCAGTTTCTTCCTCAAACTGTTGAATTTTTTGATAATATCACAAGGGTGTTTGTAACAGTGTGAAATGTGCACTTGCATCCTATGGGTCAGAACTGAGATCAAAGGGCATCTCGGCTAGAAATATGAAGGTATCAATTTCATAAACAAATATGTATATACAAACAGAAATAAATCTTTATATTTCCAAAAATTTATAAATATAAAAATATGAGTAAATATATTGTTATACTAAATCCTCAAAAAATTGGTCTAATTCTTCCACGTCATATTCTATTTGGATTTCTTCAAGTAAGGCACTTGGTTGTTGGTTCAACTCCAATTCTAAAAAAATATATTACAGATTTCAAGCAGAAGAAATTCAAAATGAACAATCTACTTGGAATTTGTCCCAATGTCTTGAATAATTCAAGATCACTTTGGAAGGCCTCTTGAAAAACTTTTTGTCTCTCTTCCATTTTTTTGACCTTTTCAAATTCTGCCTTCTGCAATTTTTCTTTCCTTTCCTGTTCCAGTTTCAATTGCAATAATTTCAGATTTTCTGGAATAACAGAATAAAGATATAAAATATCAATTTGAGGCATATATTATGTCTATACTGCTGATTAAAGAAATACTCAATACCTTCCTTTTTCTCTTCATATTTTTTCAGGTGGTATGTATGTCGATTTTTCATATTCTGAAATTCAATCTCATCAATTGTTCTTTCGAATTCTATCAAACCCTTTTCAACTACGTCACATAAATTCAACAGATCATTTATTTTCTGATGTGCCCCATTAATATTATTTGCTAAATTGGAACTGGTAAACATGTCTATTATTGATTCCATATCATTTTCTGTCTTTTGAATTCTTTCATGTACATTTCCAATTTTTTCGGCCACTTCAGCAGCCTTTTTGGCATTACTTTCACTAGCATTATGTAATAAAGACCATTCGTTTCGGAAATAATCTAATATTTCGCTGCCTGCTTCGAAATTGACTGAATTATCTTCATTTTTGTCTGTTTGTGAGAAAATAACATTTTTACTAACATTTAAAAATTTAGATTTTATGTTTGATAACATTCTTTCTCATTTCAATATTCATATCATTGTTACATTTTAACAACAGTTCAAAATGAGAAAATGAGATAACAAATTACGGTATCTCATTGTTTTTGTAAGTCTTCTCACTTCTCATATTGCACATGATTTTGACAAGAAGCACAAAATTTGGTAGTTCTTTTTTTTTACACTTCATCAATTGTTGCTCACATTTCAATAGACAAAAATCAAGTTATTTTGGTTGGATTTTTTTTCAGATACTAGAAAATGATGAATATTTTTCGAGTTTAAAGTTAATTTTTCGGTTAATAGTTAATAACGGTGTCGAGTTTCTTCTTTCACGAAATGCCCCGAGGTTTTTAATTCCGCTATTCTCACATAGATGTCCTTTGACGAGAATTGGCGGTAAAAATTTTGAATTTAGTTGACTGATGGGTTAGCGGTAGTAAATTGTGGTTTATCAACAGTTATTCTCTCAGATTAGGATAAAAATGTTTCTTTTTGAGCGCTCGTACAACTTACACGAGGGCTATATCATTTCGTCACGATGTCTGTATTTTTCGAATTTTGAGCCGAAAATGGTCTCAATCGACTATGTTCGACTCACTGATGACGAATCCGTCAAAAAATTCGAGTCTGTCCGTCCGTCCGTCCGTCCGGCCGTCCGGCCGTCCGGCCGTATACACGATAACTCTCGAACGGAATGTCCTAGAAACTTGAAATTTTCAGGGTAGGTTCAGTTCCCGAATGGCTCGGTTAAGTTCGTTAATGGGCCAAATTCCACCAGGGGTTCCGTAAATATGGCCGTTCAAAGTTTTGTTTCCCTGATTACTTGAAAACTACAGATTTGATCGAGATGAAATTTTGCACTCAAATGGAAAATGAGGTGTTCAAGCTACATGTGAAATTTTGTCCAGATCGCATGACCAGAACCATAGAAACCATAGAAAATTGTAACTTTTGAACGGAAAGGCCTAGGGACTTGAAATTTTCAGGGTGGGTTTGGATCGCAAATTTCACGGTCATGTTCATCAATGAGCAAAATTGGACTAGGGGTTCCGTAAATATGGCCGTTCAAAATATTTTTTTCGTGATAGTTTCGAAACTACCGATCGGATTGGAATGAAATTATGCACCTAGCTCAGGAATAATGTATTCAAACTACGTGCAAAATTTTGTCCAGATCGCATCACCAAGACCATAGATACCGTGGAAAATTCTAGCGAATTATCGGAAAAAAATTGATCAGCTGAAGCACTGACATGAAGTCTGGAGTTTCGCCTAAGTTTCAGAATTTTTTTGACAGCAGTCAAAAATTCCTTCAATTGATTTCTAAAACTGGAAAATGTGAATCTACCTACAAGGTGCATGTACGAGCGCTCAAAAGCTCCTGCCTTCACGGCAGTGCTTTTCGTAATTTTTTAATTCTATTATTAATTGACAGTGATATTTTCAACCCATTTCTATGATCTGACAACAGAGTTGCTTTGGAAGCCCAACTGTAAATTGTTTTTCTAAATGTATCATTTTACGTTTTGGTATGAGCATCAAAGATCGCCTGAAAACGGCATATGAAAATGTTGCTCTAAATGGAGATACAACTTGGACAAACTCGACCAATACATTTCAGGAAGCGAACAAGGTGAATATTTCACAATAAAAAGCCGCTGAACCTTACTAATTCCTTTTGTCATTTTGACAGAAACTTTTCAGTAAAGAACAACAACTAAAAAATATTAGAATTATCGAAGAACGCCCTAGAACAGTTAAAGATTCGATTCCCAACAGTAAATTAGCTACGTATGACGATTACGAATACAACGAAGCTAGAGAATTGTGCTATACAAGGAGTATACAAAAAACTCAGATCGAATTTCTTTCTAAACACACTTCCAGGGACGCAGAAGATGAACCTTGGCTGTTACCAGATGTTGATACATTGTTTATATGGTTCATTTGTTGTCGTGAGTATGCAACTTATTATAAAAGCTCCTGTACACAGTGGGTCATGCACGGCCATTCGCTATGACGGGCCATCATTGACCGTCAGGGAAATTGTGTTCACACAGTGGTGCCCAACTCCGTTGTGCTTGGTGGAGCGCACGGGATGGACTTCGAATTTATTTTGCGGATACCTAATTGGGGGATCTGAAAAAATTTCCTTAGTTGCCTTATTGCTCCATTCAATTTTATGCGACAAAACAATATTTACTTCCGCAAACTCTTCTGACGGCGGCTGGTAACGAACGAATAAAGGCCCACGATCAACCACAATGCCTTTGAGGTGTGCTCGAAGAAACAAGCTCTCGGCCATTGCGCCTGACAATAGACCATCATACGCCATTGTGGCCCCCTGTGTACAGAAGCCTTAACGCTCTTCTATTTCAACAGAAAACTCGTTATCGTATTTCTGACCTTCTGACTTTGCGAGTTTGTTTCAATGAACAAGAGCGTTATCATCATGCCCAAATGTCTGTTATTTTCGAATTTTTAGCCGAGAATGGTCTTGAAGAATTAGGCTGAACTCAAATAAAGAATAATGAGTTTTCAGGGTACAGTTGAGGTCTGAAAGCGCCGGTTAAATTCATAAATGGGCAAAAAGCTCAAAAGCTCCAAAGGGTTTCATAGATATTGCCATCTATTTTTATTCGATTCAAATAAATTATACGATCGAATTGAAACTTTGTATCTTGTTGTTCTGATTTACTGAGTGAGAGGACTTTTTTGGTCCAGCTCGTTGAGTTGAGAGTGGAATGACTTTGTATTTTTACCTTTTGCTCTCATTTCTTCACTGCCTGTTTGAGAAACCGCAAAATGGCTCTGGTCAAATGAAATGGGTATTCCTCTCTCGCCGTGCACTCCAGTATGACCAGGTACCGAAGGCCGGTTTGGTATACATAAACAAACGCGCAAATAATTATGACTTCATGCCAGTGCTTTTCTCGAATTATTTCTTATATTCTTTTGTAATTTCACTGCAACGCATTTTGCTTGATTCAATATTTGCAGAAATAACTTCACGACAGGGTTTTGTGAAAAAGCAACTGTTGAAAAGTGTAGAATTATATACGGCTGTCTATCTGAAATTATCAAATTCAGGAATGAAATAAGAAAAATTATACTAGATAAAATAATAGCAAGCCAACAAAAGGTCCCAGAGTCCAACAAATTTATCATTTGCACCCGTAGACCGGTTGCGATCCATATCAGATCTCGTCAGTACGGTTAGCAAAATGACAAATTTGATGTGAGAAACAGATAACCTTAAAAACATAAGGCAACGTGGACCTGAGAAAATTTCCCAAATCACGCCACCTGTCCGTTCCAAAAGCAACTGGCTCGAATATCTGTAGATCATGAACTGCTCGCCAAAGACACATGTCTGACCCCGTAAACATTACGAGCATATATTTTGACTTGAATAATATACGGCTGTTTTTCTGAAATTATCAAATTCAGGAATGAAATAAGAAAAATTATAAATTATAAAATTCAAAATTTCAGCGAAAGACAAGAAATATTATCACGAAAAGACTAAAATCAGGACCGGATTTCAAAAAAATTAAATGAAATAATAATTCGTTCGATCGCTTCTCGCTCATAACAAGTGTGCCATTCAAATTGAAAATTGAACTCTTAGATTGAATAATGTATTTTTTCATGGCAATAACGACGTTTCTCTTAGTGATGTGAAAAATATAGATTTTGAGGCATGAAAGATAAACGACGATATTCTGAGTGATGCCCTGAAAATATTAATATTTTGTGAGCCATTCGAAAGGAATTTTTGAAGTGAACAAACCCATGCAATTTGATCTAAATCGGACCTCAGATTCCAAAGTTATGGCTATCGTGAATTCAGGCCGAAATCCATTAATCACCCTGTATCTCCTAAACTAATAGCCTTAGGATACAAAACAAGCAACTTTTCTGAAAGGCCTCTTCATTCACCACTAGGCTATGGTCAACCACTCATGAAACACCCTGTAGATTTATGGGAAGTTTCATTGCACTGCAATCTTAAGGTCTATCGTGCCCCCATCTTTGTCATTAAGAAGCTACAGGTCGCCCCCAGTTCCAGAGTTATAATGAACTTCAATATCTGGGATGGATTCAAGGCAGTTACTTCCTCTTTTTTACAGATTTATTGTCCAATCCATTTTTTGCATTGGCTAGCGATGACGAGGCATTCCTTCACCAGGTGATCTGGAGTTTGCTCCTCCTCCCCACAAGATCAACACTCGTCATTTTCTGCTAGACCTATCCTCATCAGGAGCTTCCTGAGGCAGCATTGCCCTATAAGGGGTCCAGTGAGAATGTGTAGCGTATTCTTGCTAAGTTTACGGAATCCCTAGTCTAATTTTGCTCATTGATAAACGCGACCGCGACATTCGAGATTCAAACCTACCCTGAAAATTTCAAGTCCCTGGGGCCTAGACCTTTCCATAGCTTGAACACGTCATTCTCCATCGGAGTGCAATTTTATCTCGATCGAATCAGTAGTTTCGCAGTAATCAGGAGAACAAAATTTCAAATAGCCATATTTACGGAACCCCTGGTCGAATTCTGCCCAATAACGAACTCAACCGCGGCATTTTAGATTCAACCCTACCCTGAAAATTTCAAGTTCCTAGGTCATTCCGTTCAAGAGTTATCGTGTATACGGACGGACAGACGGCCGGATGGACAACCTCGAATTTTTCGACAGATTCGTCATCAGTGAGTCGAACCTTGTCGATTGAGACCATGAGAACGAGCGCTAAAAAATGAAATCTTGATTTTATTATGCGATTGTGGAATACTGAGAGAATCACCAACGGTCTGGACATGTACAAAAAACGGGTCTTACCACCTCTGAGACTTCCAACTTCACTACACACACCCAAGTTTGTGCACTTCGGGAACAAGAAAACAAACTAGAGTCACTCTCTCAACTAATGTTCTGCACAACCAACGCCGGTTATTATACACCGTTCAATACTAGCGGAAAACTAAGTCTTCGAAATTAAATGAGTCGCTCGGAGGAAAATCGCTAACAAAACTATCTTATAACTTCAAGGCATCGGTGCTAAGCCAGAATTTATTCTTTTCTCGAAATATGCCTTATTTATCTTCGGTTAGAGATGGAAAATTTCGGATCGCGAAATCGGCGGCTTGTCTACTACAACCACCGACAACATGCGAAAAGAGAACATGTGCGAGAGATAACATAAACATCCTAAGGAGGTTATCATACATGGGTTGAATTTCCAAATCGACTCGTTAAATTTTCTCGATAGGGGAACAAGGAAATATTCGGGGGTAATATCCCACGTGCATTTAATTCTTCCGGAAAAATTCGGAAAAACGAGTTTCTAAGTAATTTGTTTTAACAAATAGCATGAGCGAGAGTGGTTTTTCCACTTTCGCGAATGCTATTTGTTAAAACAGATTACTAAGAAACGAGTATTCCAATTTTCCCACAGGAAAAATTAGATGCCCGAGGGATATTTGGTAAGATTATTTCCTGAGTTGAATGAACATTTTATGTGTGAATTTTCTGAGTATTTAGTGGAACACTGTTTTCAACAGCCGCATTAATTTTACTTTCGAAAACATTTACAAACCGATTCATTTTGAGTTTCAGTTGAAAAATTATAAAAGCACTGCCGTGAAGTCAGGAGCTTTTGAGCCACCTTGTAGGTATAGATTCGCATTTTCCAGTTTTAGAAATCAATTGAAGTAATTTTCGACAGCTGTCAAAAAAATTCTCAAACTTAGGCGAAACTCCAGACTTCATGTCAGTGCTTCAGCTGACCAATTTTTTTTCGATAATTCGCTAGAATTTTTTACGGTATCTATGGTCTTGGGAATGCGATCTGGACAAAATTTCGCACGTGATTTGAATAAATTATTCTTCAGCTAGGTGTAAAATTTCATTCCAATCCAATCAGTAGTTTCGAAATGATCAGGAAGAAAATATTTTGAACGGCCATATTTACGGAACCCCCCAGTCTAATTTTGCTCATTGATGAACGTGACCGCGACATTCGCGATCCAAACCAACCCTGAAAATTTCAAGTTCCTTGGCCTTTCCCTTCGGAAGTTAGAATTTTCTATGGTTCCTATGGTTCTGATCATGCGATCTGGACAAAATGTAGCTTTAATGTATCATTCTCGATTAAAATACAAAATTTTATCTCGATCAAATCCGTAGTTTCAAAATTATCGAGAAAACAAAATTTCAAACGACCGTATTTACGGAACTCCTAGTATAATTCTGCTCATTGATGAACGTGAACGCGACATTTCAGGTCCGCAACTATCCTGAAAATTTCAAGTCCCTAGGCCTTTCCGTTCGAAAGTTATGATTTTCTATGGTTCTGGTCATGCGATCTGGAGACAGTGGCGCTCCCAGAGATTGAGTCTGGGAGGGGTAGTGACCGTATTTTCTAACCAGAGATTGAGCCTGGGGGGGGATGTAGTGACCGTATTTTGGAATTTAGAAGGAAGTAAAGTATGTATTGAGTGCTGAAAATACGGTCCTGGGGGGGGTAATTACCCCCAGTACCCCCCCCCCCCGTGGGAGCGCGCCTGTCTGGAGAAATGTAGCTTGAATATATCATTCTCCATTAGTAAACAAAATTTCTTCACGATTTAATCTGTAGTTTTGAAATTATCAAGAAAACTAAATTTCAAACGACCATATTTACGGAACCCCTAGTATAATTTTGCTCATAGATGAACGTCATCACGACATTCGAGATCCACACCTATCCTGAAAATTTCAAGTCCCTAGGCCTTTCCGTTCAAAAGTTACAATTTTCTATGGTTCTGGTTATACGATCTGGACAAAATTTCACGTGTAGCTCATTCTCCATTTGAGTGCAAAATTTCATCTCGATCAAATCTGTAGTTTCCAAGTAATCAGGAGAACAAAACTTTGAACGGCCATATTTACGTGGTGGAATTTGGCCCATTACGAACTTAACCGAGGCATTCGTAAACTGAACCCGCACTGAAAATTTCAAGTCTCTAGTTTGTTCCGTTCGAGAGTTATCGTGCTTACGGCACATTTCAGTTCAAAATTCGATAAATACAGACATCGTGACGAAATGATATAGCCCTCGTGTAAGTAGTACGAGCGCTCAAAAATTAATGAATTCGTAAGCGTTGTTTGTGATCTTTGTTGTTGGTAAAGGAACATAGTAACACAGCATAGAAACCATCAAGTTTGTTTTTACAAAGCAACTTGTCAAACTTGCATGAAATTTTCCCAATTTTTTTTCCGGAAAAACTGCAGACAGCTAAGTAGACAGTTGTTAAGTAATTTTTGAGCGCTCGTACTACTTACACGAGGGCTATATCATTTCGTCACAATGTCTGTATCTTTCGAATTTTGAGCCGAAAATGGTCTCAATCGACTTTCTTCGACTCACTGATGACGAATCCGTTGGAAAATTCGAGTCTGTCCGGCCGTCCGTCCGGCCGTAAGCACGATAACTTTCGAACGGAACAACCTAGTGACTTGAAATTTTCAATGTGGGTTCAGTTCTCGTATGCCTCGGTTAAATTCGTTAATGGGCCAAATTCCACCAGGGGTTCCGTGAATATGGCCGTTCAAAGTTTTGTTCCCCCGATTACTCGAAAACTACAGATTTGATCGAGATGAAATTTTGCACTCAAATCGAGAATGAGGTGTTCAAGCTACATGTAAAATGTTGTCCAGATCTCATGACCAGAACCATAGGAACCATAGAAAATTGTAACTTTTGAACGGAAACGCCTAGGGACTTGAAATTTTCAGGACAGGTGTGGATCTCGAATGTTGTGATCACGTTCATCTATGAGCAAAATTATACTAGGAGTTCCGTAAACATGGTCGTTTGAAATTTAGTTTTCTTGATAATTTCAAAACTACAGATTCGATCGTGACGAAATTTTGTATACTAATGGAGAATGATATATTCAAGCTACATTTCTCCAGATCACATGACCAGAACCTTAGAAGCCATAGCTAATCATAACTTTCGATAGGAAAGGCCTACGGACTTGAAATTTTCAGGATAGGTGTGGATCTGAAATGTGGCGTTCACGTTCATAAATGAGCAGAATTATACTAGGGGTTCCGTAAATACGGTTGTTTGAAATTTTCTTTTCTCGATGATTTCGAAACTACGGATTCGATCGAGATGAAATTTTGTATTTTAATCGAGAATGATATATTAAAGCAATATTTTGTCCATATTGCATGACCAGAACCATAGAAACCATAGAAAATTGTAACTTTTGAACGGAAAGGCCTAGGAACTCGAAATTCTCAGGGTGCGTTTGGATGGCAAATATCGCGGTCACGTTCATCAATGAGCAAAGTTAGACTAGGGGTTCCGTAAATATGGCCGTTCAAAATATTTTTTTCCTGATAGTTTCGAAACAACTGATTGGATTGGAATGAAATTTTGCACCTAGCTGAGGAATAATGTATTCAAACTACATGCGAAATTTTGACCAGATCGCATCACCAGATAACGTAGAAAATTCTAGCGAATCATCGAAAAAAAATTGGTCAGCTGAAGCACTGACATGAAGTATGGAGTTTCGCCTAAGTTGCAGAATTTTTTTGACAGCAGTCGAAAAGCTCCTGACTTCACGGCAGTGCCTTTCGTAATTTTTCCACTTAAAATTTATATTTGACATACCAATTCTTGATAGCGATTGGTTAAAATTAATAGTAAGGAAATAATCGAATTAATATTCCAAACTGACGCGAATTATACCGGGGTGTTATAAGTAACGAAATTAACTCGTTGCACCATACAAAGTATCAGCTAAAATAAAAACTTACAATAAGCCTGGAAAAAAACTTAATTTTATCTTCTCTCAAATATTCACAATCCAATTACCGTTATCTCTTTTTTTTGGGATGGAAAATACCATTATCGGAAATAATGAAAGAAAACTAGCCATTCTATCCTTAACCTATAGAAATAAAATTAATTCACAGATATTCTTGAAAAAATGAATAACTAACATTCAACATTTTCAGAAAATCAAAAAAGGAACGACTGTGGCGCTTTCGAGTATTGTAACGAACATGGTGTACGACAACATAAACCAGTAGAAGAACAAGAAATTAATGTAGTGTCACCCCTCTTAAATGCCAATGGTTTTTTGGAGAAAAAACTAAGGATGGCTGTGATTTCAGGCAGGTAGATTTCTGATTTTATTTCGAATAGTTTTTTCCAGTCTATGTTTGCCGTTCATAATTTCTAGACATCCTGATAAACGTTATGCTATTGATACATTTTGGACTACTCGGACGTTGTTAATTTCAAACGTATTAATAATTATGATTTCTCATCTCATAGTTCTCAATCAGAACTTTCAGTTTACTTTTTTGGATGCGTTTGATTCAGAATGTACACGGTCTCTACGAAAGATTTGTAACATCGCAGTGGCCTTGGAAGTATTCCTATTTTTTCGCTTCATATGCATACTGTTCCGCACAGAATTTATTTTCTGCGCGCATGACAAACGAATAATAAGGGCTGTCAGTTGTCAGTTTCGGAATACTAGGATACCTATAGTATGAGGAGCGGCAAACAATAATCCAAAGGCGATTGTGATGTTACATTCATTCATAAAGACCCTGTATTTGTGTATAAGTAATAGTAGTATGATGAGAGTAGCTCTCGACAGGAGAGGATAGACTGCGAACGGACAGGCGAATTTGAAAATTCTGAAGGTGAATGAACCAAAAGTCAGTGAAAAACAATGCAAACTTTACAAGGTTCATTATTTTAACGGCACCTTGATTCCTCTCTATAGACTTCATAGAATATTTCAAACTATACATAGCGTCAAAAACGGACCCAAAATTCATCATAAAGAAGGCAGAAAACCTCTGATCGGGCAAATCCGATTAACCTGACATATGTCACCTGACATCTGTCAAAGTAGTCCGGTAAATGATTGAATTACTCAAACTACTCATACTCATACTTATAATGTATGTACCTAAAAACGTTACAGGGTGAGTCAATAATCTGAATCGAGCAATTTTCAATGATCGCGCTTGCCCTCTCTAGAGGTACTTAGAGTACTTACAAAGTAGAGCGGCGAGCAAAGGGAAGATAGCAAAGCTATCAAGAAATACATGGAAAACTCGACGCTGCAAAATAACGGTACGAAGAATAATGTGAAGTTTCGTGAGGATCGTATAACTAGAAGAATAATTTTTTTTCAGCTTCGGTATCTTTGAAACTATTCGCCATATCTGCTGAAATTTTTTGTTACAATATGGGGCATCGATAGAATCAGTTATAGTAACATTCAGCCCAACAGCTGTTATACGGGAAAAGAAAATTGAGTTTGTCTGATTCAGTGTTGACAAAATTTGGTTTCATAAAATGACATTATTTATCAGGGTCGTTTCGATTCACAGAATCAGAGGTTCACTTCAAAATCTTTGGTTTGATAGTCTACAGTGCCACCACATTTCAAATCGAAATGATCAAAGATCAGTTAATTTTCCACCCAAATTGATTTAATCGTTGTCAGGTTGAATGTTGTGTTATTTGAACGAAGGTTTGTGGTCTTTTAGAAACCGGTGTTGAGTTTGATAAGTCTTGAATCCAAGCAGCCTTGTATGGGCTCAGTTCCTAGATGGGTGACCGCTCTGGCGATGAATCTAAACAAGCAAGCAAAAGCTCCTTTTCTTGGCATTTTCTCCAATATTAAGTTTGTTTGTTAAGAACTATCGGGAACAGCAGTCCCAAACAGAAGATTTACTCATTTAACCATCTTTGTTTTCACAAACCTAGCTTTCGAGCCAGAACTCGCTCCTCTTCAGGGTAGACAACGTGAGGTTAACCTCGAGATCACATTGACACATCAAATCAAAAGTGGAAAAACCAATCCAAAAAAATTCAAGAATATCAACTTCACAAACTTCCTCGACCCAAACATTTCCCTCAATCGAATCCAAGGGCGGATATCCAGGATTTTTTTCTGGGGGGGCACAGGATTTTTTCTGGGGGTGGCACAAGATGCGGAAGGCAAAAAAATCTTCTAAGTATGTACTGTGATGGAATCTCCGAAGTACACAAAAATATGTGTGCACGTGACCCGGTGACCACCCACCCCCCCGCCTGGATCCGTGTATTCGGATATGTACACCATGTATTCGGATATGCTTATAAATAACATCTACTTATCAATTCTTATAAAACCTTATAAAAAGTTTATGTGTCACGGATAACGTCCGCATAGATTACAGACTCTCCTCATAGATCCTTATAGATTCCCATAAATTGTCTATATTGTTTCATGAGATTTCATGAGGTATTTTTGGCAGGGTAGGGTTAGGGTTAGGGTAGGGTTAGGTAAGGTTAGGTTAGGTTAGGTTAGGTTAGGTAAGGGTTAATAATAATAATAATTCCACTGGTTCGAATATTTTACTACAATATAATTAGTCGTATACCGTACATCACAACCACAGCAACGCGTGGCCTAGTCTGCTAGTTTTATATATTTTTTGGTTCATTGACTTATTTTGATGAGTTCTATTGCTTATCAAAAAAAGCCTTTGAAAACAACCTGTATAAATTTCTATGTTCATCTCGATTCCAGTCAAGTTGTTACACTATACTTGTATTGCTTCTGCATACTTTATGTTCGGTTGCCCATGACAATCATACATTAAAATAGGAAATCGTGCATTATAATGGGTCATTCATGGATGATTTCATGTACGTTAAACTGAGCCATTATTTTGAGGTCGACGGAAATATTATTTTACTCAATTGATTGATAAACGTTATCATCCTTAATGTGCGATACTTCGATAACTTATTATTCAAGCAACAAAGATCAGCTCCAAAGAAAAAGTTTTTTTTAGAAAATGGTACATCCAAATATGAAATACTTCATAACAGTATTCAGGGAATATGAAGGGCCTTTCAATTATTCGTAACTCGAACCCTGTTTTCTATTTAAATCATTGAGGTTGTTCAATGTTCATCCCCCTGCACGAAGGTTCAAGGTGCGATAATGCTTATAGGACGAGAAGACGTCGACCTCTTCAATCATTTCTATATCTACAATATTGTCACTTAAAACCTTCATCCGAAGTTTACGATGTCTGTAAAAACATAATCAACAACATACCTCGGTTACCCATTATGTATCAATACTTCTGCGTTCCTTCACCCCCCATCCATTTAGTCATTTCTGCTTCACCTTTTTAGATAAAGTAAAAATAATTTGGAATACGCAAAAGGACGATTTACGTCAGCGATGCATAGCGTTCGCCAGAGACATTGATTTAACTTTAAGCAAGTTGCCCAGTTTGCAATTTTACAATGCCCCTTACGATCCGAGAGGTCAGGGACCTTTTTTAGACGAGGTATCAGAGTCGAAGAACGAATTCGATCATTTGAAGGTATCAGATGGATTTGTCAACAACATATCAATCTATCGTTTACTTATTTCAGGATCTGGCAACGTCGTTCAGACAGCAGAACGGCTGGATGAGCAAGAGCCCAGCAATATTACCGGAGGAAGATGCGGAGCCTGTCGAACCGATGATCGAAGAACCTTGCATCGAAGAAATCAAAGCCCAGGAACCCGTGTGCCCAAAGCGGCTCTACTCGGCCGTACTCCAGGGACTTACAACAACGGAGATAGTGAAGAAAGAGACCGACAGTCCGTCAAAGACCGTCACTGATCTAGAGACACCGAGTTCCTTGAACATACTCTTTCCGAAGTTCTCCATGTGCTGCGCAGCCTCGGTCGTTTCGACAGTAACCGATCTGAGCGATACTCCAAGCCAGTCGAACGAAGATGAACCTAATCAAGTATTCCAAGCGGAGATGCTTATACAGAAGAACACCTCGATCCAGGCGAATATCAAGCTTTTGCCCAAGACCAAGGCTGTCGAGACGACGTCACCGGTAAAGACGGCTCATTTTGTCAGAGAAATGTCGCAACAGAACAGCGAAGATGCCAGGAGTCCCAACACCGTCAACGTTCCCGCGATGGCGCAATCTTCCTACGTTAACAACTACAGCTATCAGTTAAACGCTTCCCATTACTCGAACACGTATCAGAACAGTTGCGGTTGTACGAACACGTTCTCGCACACGTCCCAAGTGATAACGAACAGGAATATGCAGACGTTTCCACGCCAAAATCCCTTCGTTCCCAGCCAGTATCAGTACACGCAGCCTGTATTGATGTTACAACAGAATCGAACCTCTATTTATCCAATCTCGCAGCCGGTTCAAACTCCGTATTTCTACCAACCTTTACAGCAGACCAGATTGATGCAACGTTGGATCCTTCCACAGAATTATTCCAGACCGAACGTGAGCCCAGCAAACTTCCTGAATTCCCACTTCGTGGCACAGACCCCCAGCCTTTGGATGGGTGCCAATCAGCAGCAACATATACAGTCGCCATCACAATATTTCGTGGACAACCGTTTGAAACCTAAACCTAAGAAAACTACCCAACCTCAAATTAGCATCTTGAAGAGTAAAGACAAAAGAGCCCAAGGAGAAAGCTCCGCGTCTATCGAGACCGCCGAAAGCGACGCGATGCGACAAAGTTCAACTTCTTCTCGTGTAGACCCCGTCCTACCGGCGACTCAACCATCGAATATGCTCGCAACGGCTTCGCAGCTCAACAAAGTGAAGACCGACTTCGACGAGATGGTCAGTAAAACGGTGAACATCTTATTCGAAGAGGTGGTTCCAGTCACTTCGACGATTTCTGAAGAACTGGAGATACAAGCGCTGGAGCAATACTGCAACTCGTCGGATAACGTGTACCAAGAGTTGGAACGGCAAGCGGCCGAGCAGTACGACGAACTGTCGGAAAACTTCAGGGGCCCCCCGACTCATGACTTTATATTCGGGGGGCTGAGTAGCTTTTTCGTATGTTCGATTGATGTAAATGTGTAATATTTCCCTAGTATAATCGTTCTTCTTCCAAATTTTGTTCTGTTCAATCGGGTAGTTAGGTTTTGTTAAGTTTGATTTTTTTCTAAATTGGATACCCTCTACTATAAGTCCTTAACGCCAATAAAATTTTACAAAAACAAAACAAACGTAAAAAATAATAAAAACCAAGACTTGCTCGAATTTTATTCCCTTGTTTTATTGTGTGAAGGTATAAGAAAATAAAAAATTACGTAAAGCACTGCCGTGAAGTCAGGAGCTTTTGAGCGCTCGTACCTCCACCTTGTAGGTAGATTCGCATTTTCCAGTTTTAGAAATCAATTGAAGGAATTTTCGACAGCTGTCAAAAAAATTCTCAAACTTAGGCGAAACTCCAGACTCATGTCAGTGCTTCAGCTGACCAATTTTTTTCGATAATTCGCTAGAATTTTCTACGGTATCTGTGGTCTTGGTAATGCGACCTGGACAAAATTTCGCACGTAGTTTGAATACATTATTCTTCAGCTAGGTGTGAAATTTCATTCTAATCCAATCAGTAGTTTCGAAATTATCAGGAACAAAATATTTTGAACGGCCATATTTACGGAACCCCTTGTCTAATTTTGCTCATTGATTAACGTGGCCGCGACATTCGCGATACAAACCTACCCTGAAAATTTCAAGTTTCTAGGCCTTTTCCTTTGAAAGTTATAATTTTCTATGGTTTCTATGGTTCTGGTCATGCGATCTGGACGAAATGTTGCTATAATATATCATTCTCGATGAAAATACAAAATTTTATCTCGATCGAATCGGTAGTTTCGAAATTATCTAGAAAACAAAATTTCAAACGACCGTATTTACGGAACACCTAGTCTAATTTTGCTCATTGATGAACGTGCCCGCGAAATTCGCGATCCGAACCTACCCTGGAAATTTCAAGTCCCTATGCCTTCCCGTTCGAAAGTTTTCTATGGTTTCTATGGTTCTGGTCATGCGATTAAGAGAAATGTAGCTTGAATATATCATTCTCCATTAGTATACAAAATTTCGTCACGATCGAATCTGTAGTTTTGAAATTATCAAGAAAACTAAATTTCAAACGACCATATTTACGGAACCCTCAGTATAATTTTGCACATAGATAATCGTGATCACGACGTTCGAGATCCACACCTATCCTGAAAATTTCAAGTCCCTGAGCGTTTCCGTTCAAAAGTTACAATTTTCTATGGTTTCTATGATTCTGGTGATGCGATCTGGACAAAATTTCACATGTAGCTTGAACACCTCATTCTCCTTTTAAGGGCAAAATTTCATCTCGATCAAATACGTAGTTTTCAAGTAATCAGGAGAACAAAACTTTGAACGTTCATATTTACGGAACCCCTAGTGGAATTTGGCCTATTAACGAACTTCAACTGAGGCATTCGGGAACTGAACCCACACTGAAAATTTCAAGTCTCTAGGTTGTGCCGTTCGAGAGTTATCGTGCTTACGGACGGCCGGACGGACAGACTCGAATTTTCCGACGGATTCGTCATCAGTGAGTCGAACATAGTTGATTGAGGCCAGTTTCGGCTCAAAATACAGACATCGTGACGAAATGATATAGCTATAGTGTAAGTAGTACGAGCGCTCAAAAAGAAAAAATAATAGGTAATCGAAATTTTCATTCACAAATTCATAGAACAAAAAAAAAAGATTATTATGGCTATCCAAGCCATTGATCTTTGTTCAATTATGTGGCACATTTTGAAAATATTTCAATTTGTATACCTACCCGAAATAAGATACAGAACAACAGGTTATTCATGAAAGATTTCAATATCGCAGTGGTCTTGGAAATATTTCTATTTTACTGCTTCATCTGCATACTGTTAACACTTGCAATTCCAGTCACAGAATTTATTTTCTGCGTCCATGTAAATCAAATAATTACCGTTGTCAGTTTCGAAATTCTATGATACCCATAGTATGAGGAGCGGCAAACGATAATCCAAAGCCGACCGTGATGATACAATTATTTTTGAGCGCTCGGTACTACTTACACGAGGGCTATATCATTTCGTCACGGTGTCCTAATGGAGAATGATATATTCAAGCTACATTTCTCTTAATCGCATGACCAGAACCATAGAAACCATAGAAAATCATAACTTTCGAACGGCAATGCATAGGGACTTGAAATTTCCAGGGTAGGTTCGGATCGAGAATTTCGCGGGCACGTTCATCAATGAGCAAAATTAGACTAGGTGTTCCGTAAATACGGTCGTTTGAAATTTTGTTTTCTCGATAATTTCGAAACTACGGATTCGATCGAGATAAAATTTTGTATTTTGAACGAGAATGATATAGTGAAGCAACATTTTGTCCAGATTGCATGACCAGAACCATAGAAACCATAGAAAATTATAACTTCCGAAGGGAAAGGCCTAGGAACTTGAAATTTTCAGGGTGGGTTTGGATCGCGAATTTCACGGTCACGTTCATCAATGAGCAAAATAAGACTAGGGGTTCCGTGAATATGGCCATTCAAAATATTCTGTTCCTGATAATTTCGAAAGTACCGATTTGATTGGAATGAAATTTTGCACCTAGCTGAGGAATAATGTATTCAAACTACGTGAAATTTTGTCCAGATCGCATCACCAAGACCATAGATACCGTAGAAAATTCTAGCGAATTATCAAAAAAAAATTGATCAGCTGAAGCACTGACATGAAGTCTGGAGTTTCGCCTAAGTTTCAGAATTTTTTTGACAGCTGTCGAAAATTTCTTCAATTTCTAGTTCCTAAAACTGGAACATGCGAATCTACCTACAAGGTGCATGTACGAGCGCTCAAAAGCTCCTGCCTTCACGGCAGTGCTTTTCGTAATTTTTTGAAGACTAGACATTTATTTGTCTGTTTCTGACAAACCAGGGCGCGTCCATTGCCTACCAAATTGAATCCATTGTATATAGCTTTCAACAGCATAGCTCCACGCTGCTGACTCTTAGGTAAGTTGTGCCCCTACGATCATCTTGATCATCATCAGCTTGGTATTTTTACCCACGCTGCTTTTTCTGGCCATTAATGGAGTCTGCTCATTGCGAAGTTCGTTTTACCAACCATATTTGATATGACTTTTTCATGTAAGTGCTTTATCTAGAATAACACCCAAATATTTGGCCTCATTCTGGCATTCTATCTCTGAATCTATTCATAGTTTTTCATGGATTTTTAATCATTTCTTCTGCAAGAGCAGCATTTGTCATACTGAGAATGAACACTGCTATTGAATTTTCTGATATATTCAATATATTTCGTTGATTCTATCTATCGAAGTTTATGGAAATAAATTGACAATATTTATCATATTGACAATAAACACTGAAGGCTATTTTGGTACATAAAAAATTACAAGTTTTCTTTTATATTTAATCAATTATATCATTCAATCTCTTGGAGTTTTTAAAAATATAATGAAAGCGCACGAAAGTTCCTGACTTCAAGTCTGTGCTTTTACAATTTTAGGATGTAGATGTGCGCTTTCCCTGGTAAGCACATAGGTGCTAGGAACATCCCTGCGTTATCCCACCAATGCATCCGCGCTCTTCTTGTGAAATAGCGGTGAGCGGCTGCAAAGCTGCTCTATAATAATATGGTCACTTGGGAACCTTTAGTTTTTGCACATGTGTGAATCAGTAGGCCTCGTTGAACTTTCCTCTATAACCCGCCAAAATCGGCGGTTTCACTTGGAAAAAATCTCAATGCGACCTGCGATGGATTCAAGCGGCATTTCACCATTAACCAACTGTTATAATTTTGAATGGAAGTACTTCCCGAAAAAAAGTTTCATGAAAGAATATTCAACTTTAGAAGAATTAATAAATATCGATATTCTTCTAAAAAGAATTCAAATCCGTGAATGATTTTCACTGCAGACCCTGTATCGTTTCGATGATTCGCATATTATTCCTCAAGAGCCTACCTGGTATAATAAGATAACTACCGATGAGAATGATGATTTCGCATTATGTCTGAGGAGAAAACACGTTCTTCAGGACGCATATGATCGAACGAGCTTGCCATTACGCCCAACAAAGTACATGGTCGCTTAGACTTGAGAGCCTCCGAGCCCGAGCCAAAGTGCCAAATAAATAAAATGGATGGGGACTGAGGAGTTCGAGTTAGACGCCTGGACTTTGTATTTCAAGGCTGCTGCAAAGTACACCGGTCGATGGCTTGGGGGCCAGCACTTTAGAGCACGCTCGTCGAACAGAGTTTCGCTCTCCCTCTTTCTAGACCGGAAACTCCACTGGCACTAGCGGCGCTGCAGGCTGAAGCCAAGGGCCTGAGGTTTATTTGAAACGATCCGACTGAGACTCATGGGACCTCCCTCCTTTTGTTCATTTTTATACGAACAAGTTCTTGTTTCTCTTGTTGTTGGACTTAACATCTTAACAAAGATTAGATCACTGGTTGGTTCCTCTGAGGACTTACTGCACGAAGAAGTTTCGAGTATCATTTAGATGTATTCAATGATTAATTTTCGAAGAAGATTCAGGATTTATTTGAGATTACTTCGTCATTGAAAAACATTGCTGCATTTTGTTTTGGACTGATCTTCAGTATAAGTCCCGATTGAATCAACGCTCAGCCGACTCGTTAAGGGATATGCTTTATAAATCTATATTAATAAAAGAGGATCTATGGTTTATGTATGTAAAAGCATCACGTTCAAACGACTGCACCAAATTCGATAATTCTTTTTTAGTTGTGTTCATTATTATCACGACAAACTTTATACAACGAAATATTCCCGAAAAAACCGTATGAACAAGAAAAAAAAAGGTTCTCTTTTTTCCTCCGACCAAGCGAACAATCATAGATTACTTATATTTCATTTTTGACACATGTGTGAGTGAAGTTTATCGTGTTTCTGGAAATTTGCTCAGAAGTTTATCACTGTATTTGATATATATCGTTGTGTTGTGGGCGAGTTCGTGATGATCGAGACAATGAGCGAACAGAATAAGAGGTTCTCAATCAAGATCTGCCCCAGCTCCGGAAGAATCGATATTATCGATCTCAGGCAAGAAACAACAAAATATAGAATCCAATGAAATGATCAAATCTGAGCGTTTGACATTTAGATATGATCCTACAGTCGATTATGCTAGCAATATATTGGTGTCTTTTGGAAATACTGCAATGCTCTGAGATATCAAAACGAACCCCCCGGATTATGTTGTTTGAATGGAAAAATCAAATTGCAACAACTGATAACGCCACCCGAACCTTTGAATTCGTTAATTTCAGGACAAGAACCTCTATCTAAACATTCCATGACATCATTTGGTTCAAACATAATTGAGAGAGGAGGTTTCAATCCAACTTTTGAGGTATTTTTTTTCGATATCGAACATCTCACACATTGATTATAACTTATACATACCTACGAATATGAAAATTCTTTTGAGACCCATAAACAAGGCTGAGGATAAGGGTAAGGGTTATGGTAAGGGTAAGGGTTGGGTTAGGTTAAGGTTAGGTTAGGGTTAATAATAATCCAACGTATACTTTAGCCACAGCAACGCGTGGCCGGGTCTGCTAGTATTATATGAATGTCAGAGTGTCGGAATTGACAGAGTGTCCATGCTGATCGAGTTCTTATTCAGCAAAAGAAAGCGGTGCGGGCCATTTTCAGGATGAAGAATACAGAAAGCTGCAGAGAGGTATTCAGGAATGAAAGGATATTGACAATTACAGGGGCATTTATACTAACATGTGTAAATTATGTTCATTAAAATCAGAACAAATTTCCTAGGAACTACACCTTTCATAAATATAACACACGCGACAAAAATCTCTTTTCCATTCCAACAGCTAGAATCAAGAAAACCCAACAAGGCCCAAATCATACTTGTTTGAAATTATACAACACACTACCAGAAAAATTAAGAAATTGAGTTCGGCAGCTTTCAGTAGGAGGGTGAAATGTCTTCTTTTAGAAAGGTCTATTTATGGGTTGAGTGATTTTTTGGACAGATAATAGCTTCTTTTGAGTACTTGACGCATGTATGCATTGCACTGTTTACATTTCAATAAGTGAAGAGCATTGTTTTCAGTCCTTGAGTATTTATATGTAAATATTTATTGTATTTATGTGCATACTCTATTTTTCGTTTATAGATATATCTATACATAGTCTCTGACAAGCCATGAAATTATTTGATGGCAAATTATTTGTACATGTGAATCCTTTTTGAGCGCTCGTACTACTTACACGAGGGCTATATGATTTCGTCACGATGTCTGTATTTTTCGAATTTTGAGCCGAAAATGGTCTCAATCGACTATGTTCGACTCACTGATGACGAATCCGTCGGAAAATTCGAGTCTGTCCGTCCGGCCGTCCGTCCGTCCGTCCGTCCGGCCGTCAGCACGATAACTCTCGAACGGATCAACCTAGAGACTTGAAATTTTCAGTGTAGGTTCAGATCCCGAATGCCTCGGTTAAGTTCGTTAATGGGCCAAATTCCACCAGGGGTTCCGTAAATATGGTCGTTCAAAGTTTTGTTTCCCTGATTACTTGAAAACTGCAGATTCGATCGACATGAAATTTTGCACTCAGATGGAAAATGAGGTGTTTCAGCTACATGCGAAATTTTGTCCAGATCGCATGACCAGAACCATAGAAACCATAGAAAATTGTAACTTTTGAACGGAAATGCCTAGGGACTTGAAATTTTCAGGATAGGTGTGGATCTCGAATGTCGTGATCACGTTCATCTATGAGCAACATTATACAAGGGGTTCCGTAAATACGGTCGTTTGAAATTTTGTTTTCTCGATAAATTCGAAACTTCGGATTCGATCGAGATGAAATTTTGTATTTTAATCGAGAATGATATATTGAAGCAATATTTTGTCCAGATCGCGTGACCAGAACCATAGAAACCATAGAAAATTGTAACTTTTGAACGGAAATGCCTAGGGACTTGAAATTTTCAGGATAGGTGTGGATCTCGAATGTCGTGATCACGTTCATCTATGAGCAACATTATACAAGGGGTTCCGTAAATACGGTCGTTTGAAATTTTGTTTTCTCGATAAATTCGAAACTTCGGATTCGATCGAGATGAAATTTTGTATTTTAATCGAGAATGATATATTGAAGCAATATTTTGTCCAGATCGCATGACCAGAACCATAGAAACCATAGAAGATTGTAACTTTTGAACGGAAAGGCCTAGGAACTTGAAATTTTCAGGGTGGGTTTGGATCGCGAATATCGCGGTCACGTTCATCAATAAGCAAAATGAGACTAGGGGTTCCGTAAATATGGCCGTTCAAAATATTTTTTTCCAGATAGTTTCGGAACTACTGATCGGATTGGAATGAAATTATGCATCTAGCTGAGGAATAATGTATTCAAAGTACGTGCGAAATTTTGTCCAGACCGCATCACCAAGACCATAGATACCGTAGAAAATTCTAGCGAATTATCGAAACAAAATTGATCAGCTGAAGCACTGACATGAAATCTGGAGTTTCGCCTAACTTTCAGAATTTTTTTTGACAGCTGTCAAAAATTCCTTCAATTGGTTTCTAAAACTGGAAAATGCGAATCTACCTACAAGGTGCATGTACGAGCGCTCAAAAGCTCCTGCCTTCACGGCAGTGCTTTTCGTAATTTTTTTTGTATTAACTCATCATGTGCCAATAAATTATTATTATTTTTATTATTATTATTATAAATGATAACATTCTTAATTATTGGGGAAATAAATACTATATCGACATGGACAACAATGGACTCGACTCGAAAACGTTAAAGACTATTAACCATTCCCACCGTGCCTCTGCTTACTCGACATAAGCAAAAGAAGGGAGTAAATTAACATGAATTAATCAAAAATAAATAGACATTCGAGTGCACACTCTCTAAAACCATATCTTCTACTAGATTCCGAACATCATTCAAAAATTTTGCGATTCTGTAAGAAAATAACGTCTCTAGCTTGACTCTAGGTCACGTCGAATTCTATTGATCAGATGCATGGTTCAGCTGTAGTCGAAGAAAACAATTCTAAAATTCAACTGCAACAATTGTTATTTCTACATTAATCATCAACTGAATTTTGATCAAAATTTTGATTATACCTAT
Source organism: Aphidecta obliterata (assembly GCA_963966015.1). Taxonomy (NCBI): domain Eukaryota; kingdom Metazoa; phylum Arthropoda; class Insecta; order Coleoptera; family Coccinellidae; genus Aphidecta; species Aphidecta obliterata. Next base: position 29,423,649 of record OZ014427.1, on the reverse strand, counting down.
TCTGTGATTGTTAAAACCAAATGTATCTTAGTAGCTTTTGTTGCACTGTTTTCCATTTATATTCTCGTGAAATAGTCATATCGAAGCCCACTCAGGATAAAGTTTTCCAGGTAAAATTTCTCCCTTGTACTATTCGAGTTTGTTCCTTTTCGGCAATTCCGCTCATGGCATTTAACCGAAATCACTCGCCGGGCGTGATTTTGATGCAGAGGTCATTTGCTGAGCAACAAACTCAAATAACACCATCGAGAAATTTTTCCGACTAAAAGTTTTATCTCTAGTGGTATTATAACTAATAATTTTTTTGTGAAAACCAAACGTATGCCTAAGTTTTTAAGCGCTCGTACTACTTACACGAGGGCTATATCATTTCGTCACGATGTCTGTATTTTTCGAATTTTGGGCCGAAAATGGTCTCAAACGACTATGTTCGACTCACTGATGACGAATACGTCGGAAAATTCGAGTCTGTCTGTCCGTCCGGCCGTATACACGATAACTCTCGAACGGAATGTCCTAGAAACTCGAAATTTTCAGGGTAGGTTCGAATCTCGAATACCGCGGTTGAGTTCGTTATCGGGCAATATTCGCCTAGGGGTTCCGTAAATATGGCCTCTCGAATTTTTGTTTTCCTGATTATTTCGAAACTACAGATTCGATCGAGGTGAAATTTTGTACTCAGATGGAGAATAACGTTTTCAAGCTACATGCAAAATTTTGTCCAGCTCGCATGACCAGAACCATAGAAACCATAGAAAATTATAACTTTTGAACGGAAAGGCCTAGAAACTTGAAATTTTCAGGATAGGTGTAGATCTCGAATGTTGCGGTCACGTTCATCAATGAGCAAAATTAGACTAGGGGTTCCGTAAATATAGCCATTCAAACTATTTTTTTCCTGATTATTTCGAATTTACTTATTGGATTGGAATGAAATTTCGCACATAGATGAAGAATAATGTATTCAAACAACGTGGGAAATTTTGTCCAGATTGCATACCAAGACAATAGATACCGTAGAAAATTCTAGCGAATTATTGAGAAAAAATTGGTCACCTAAAGCACTGACGTGAAGTCTGGATTTTCGCCTTAGTTCGAATTTTTTTTTGACAGCTGTCAAAATCTTTCCAATTGGTTTCTAAAACTACGTGCCAAATTTTGTCCAGATCGCAAACACCAAGACCATAGATAGCGTAGAAAATTCTAGCGAATTATCGAAAAAAAATTGGTCATCTAAAGCACTGACATGAAGTCTGGAGTTTCGCCTAAGCTAGAATTTTTGTGACAGCTGTCGAAAATTCCTTCAATTGATTTCTAAAACTGGAAAATGCGAATCTACCTACAAGATGCATGTACGAGCGCTCAAAAGTTCCTGGCTTCACGGCAATGCTTTCCTCAATTTTTTTGTGAAAAAATTTGGTTTATGAGAGCTGACTACTAATGATATCTTCAGTTATTGTGACTCCGTTTACTAGTGTTAAGCGTAACAATATTCCGATGTGTTAATTGTACTGCAATATTACACTATGCACTATCCTCCACAGACTCTGATACGGTTAACCCACAAAGTTCAAATTGCTCCGAACGGAGTGCCACAAGCAGACATCAGCCATCTCATTTTGTCGATTCCTGGAGTCTTAACAAGTTGTATTCAGCTTTAAGTTAACCACACACATTTCTCTTTCGGATGACTTGTTAATAAAGTTTCTTGCGAATGTTATCGTTTCATTATTGATGTAAGATGTAAGACTACCACATTGCCAAAAAATGTAGTTGAAGAAATTATTCCCTCTGGGTTGAACACTCTTGGTGTCATTCTGTATATAATTCAACATCTTTCATATAATTCAAGGTACTGCTTATTCATTGTATTTTGATTGTATTGATTATGTTTTTTATGTCTTATTTGAGCTGGTGAAAAGTTTGTAAATGGAAGCATTTTATTCATTATGGGTATCACAGTCAAACTCCTTCCATGCAATTCTTTATGTACTTTCGAAATGGTTAATCGGTGAATAGTTTGCGATTGCTTGATGAAATAGTTCCGGAGAAATCGAGAGAACAAAATTTTGAACGGTCATATTTACGGAACCCCTGGTGGAATCAGGTTGTTCCGTTCGAGGGTTATCGTGCTTACGGCCGGACGGCCAGTGAGTCGAACTCTATCGATTGAAGCCATTTTCGGCTCAAAATTCGAAAAATACAGACATCGTGACGAAATGATATAGCCCTCGTGTAAGTAGTACGAGTGCTCAAAAATTCAAAAACACCAACAATAATTCATACCCTCGTTAAAATTGGAGGTAAAAATTCTCTCACGTCCATTGATTTTCGACATATCGAAAAATGTTCTCAAACGATTAGGTTGGACTGATAGATGGAGCATTCGTGACCAAATTCAATTAGTGCCGTACGTTAGTGACGAAATTTTATATTTCAATGGAGAATAAAATATTCAAGCTACATTTTTTCCAGATCGCATAACCAGAACCATAAACTCTGATGGAAACCATAGAAAGTTATAACTTTCGAACGAAGGATAGGTGTGGATCTCGAATGTCGCGGTAACGTTTATCAATGAGCAGAATTAGACTAGGGGTTCCGTAAATATATCGAAACTACGGATTCGATCGTGACGAAATTTTGTATTTGAATGGAGAATAATATATTCAAGCTACATTTTTTCCAGATCGCATAACCAGAACCATTTTGAATTCCAACGAATTATTGAATTAAAAATCCTTATACTTATTTCTGTAACAGGTAACAGCTGATTCGGCATAATTGACAAAAAGCGGCTGTTATTTTTTTGACAGCTGTCAAACATTTCTAAAACTGGAAAATGCGAATCTATCTATAAGGTGGATGAACGGGCGCTCAAAAGCTCCTGACTTCACGGCAGTGCTTTTCAATTTTTTTCATCCAAATGGAGTGATAAGTAAGAGACTTATAAGGAACTCTGCACTCTGGCGCTAATCAACAACAAAATAGGAAGGTGCACGAAAAAGACAAAAGGCAAGCTAGCACATTCTTCAATAAAATTCGAGAAAAGTAATGACGTGACTTCATGTAGCTTTTGAACGCTTGTTTCTGTGTACAAAAACGGCCTTCAGTGTTCATTATCATTTTATTTTTATAAACTTCAAGAAGTGGAATCACCGAAATATATTTAATATATCAGAAAAACTCTTTTTCTTTTCTGTACCAAAATGGCCTTCAGAGTTCAGTGACAGTATGACCAATACTGTCAATTCATTTTCATACATATCAGTAGATGGAATCACCGAATTCTATTGAATGTATCAGAGAAACCAATATTTACTTATGTAAGCAATGCTATGACAACATCTACAATAAGTATATATATATATATAGTATTATTATAAGAGTACCTTGTTAGATCGATTGATATAAACAGAACTTTCTCGAAACATGAAAAAAAAAAATTACGAAAAGCACTGCCGTGAAGTCAGGAACTTTTGAGCGCTCGTACATCCACCTTGTAGGTAGATTCGCATTTTTCAGTTTCAGAAATCAATTGGAGGAATTTTCGACAGCTGTCAAAAAAATTCTGAAACTTAGGCGAAACTCCAGACTTCATGTCAGTGCTTCAGCTGACCAATTTTTTTTCGATAATTCGCCAGAAATTTCTACACTGTCTATGGTCTTGGTGATGCGATCTAGACAAAATTTCGCACGTAGTTTGAATACATTATTTTTCAGCTAGTTGTGAAATTTCATTTCAATCCAATCAGTAGTTTCGAAACTATCAGGAAAAAAATATTCTGAAAATTTCAAGTTCCTTAGCCTTTTCGTCCAAAAGTTACAATTTTCTATGGTTTCTATGGTTCTGGTCATGCAATCTGGACAAAATGTTGCTTAAATATATCATTCTTGATTAAAATATAAAATTTTTTCTCGATCAAATCCGTAGTTTCGAAATTATCGAGAAAACAAAATTTCAAACGACCGTATTTACGGAACCCCTGGTATAATTCAGCTCATTGATAAACGTTAACGTGACATTTCAGATCCACACCTATCCTGAAAATTTCAAGTCCCTAGGCCTTTCCGTTCGAAAGTTATGATTTTCTATGGTTTATATGGTTCTGGTCATGTGATCTGGAGAAATGTAGCTTGAATATATCATTCTCCATTAGTATACAAAAGTTCGTCACGATCGAATCTGTAGTTTTGAAATGATCAAGAAAACTGAATTTCGAACGACCATATTTACGGAACCCCTAGTAAAATTTTGCTTATAGAAGAAAGTGATCACGACATTCGAGATCCACACCTATCCTAAAAATTTCAAGTCCCTAGGCGTTTCCGTTCAAAAGTTACAATGTAATACGCAAACGCGATATCTCGTTACTTCTAAACAAAAAACAAAAATAATTTTCCATAAACTTTTTGTGGGATACTAACCCCAATCCAATCGAGCGGTTAATTGGATAGGGCCTTGGATTCGAGCCTTGAGCAAAGTAAGAACTTCGAGTTTATTGAATTTTCCTCGAAAACCCCAATTAATGAATATAAATGAAACAGTGATGAGTTTTCATTAAATATATATTAAAAAAAAATAAAAAGATTCTTTACAATGTATATATATACACCAATGCCTCAACACACGCATTCAATCTTCACCAGAATGAATAAATCTCGACAAATTTATCACAAGAAAAACTGTCAAATTAAGGTTTGATTAATTATCTCAGAATAACAATTATCTAAAAGAAACTGAATTTCAAGAGTACCTAATTCAATCTTGTGTGGGAGATTTCAAGACTCGGGACTAGTGAGAACTGAAATAAAACCATGCGTAATTTTAGAATTACCTTTTCTCATGCTCCGCCACTGGAGGGTTTAATCCTGTCACTGTATTGTTCGCACCTAATAAAGCCGAGAGTTCACTGCGCAGAACACACCCGTATTTTATTTCGGCTTTTCGATATGATTTTACCCACTTCTTAACTGCCGATAAATGAATACTCAAGTCGAACAAGTTCCCGAATTACGAATTCTTTTCTGTTGAAACAACCTTTTTCGTCCGATTCTCCCGAATCCACTCCTGATAGAGTCTCCCAAAAACCTTTTTCGACCAAGTCCCGAAAAGAAAAACTACCGCTTCGACTGAGTTCCCTGAACTCTCTACTTCTTTTACCGGGTTCCCCGAACCAACTGACTTACTCCGATCTTTTTTCGTCTCAAGAAAATTTTCAACCCTACCATTCTAGGTGGTTCCAAATGATTTTTTCGTTTTCGTTGAACCAATCACCCCCTTCAATCATCTTTTTTAAGGCGGTTCGTAAACCAACCATCGGCAATTATTGGTCTGAAAATTCTGAACCAATCACCTATCGCATGGTATGGTGTGAAATTTTTCCATCTAAACCCTAATCAAGTGTTTCGTGGAATCGATGAGGGAGAATTATAAATCTCCCAACGCTTCATTTTTTTGGTCAATATATGCGCGATAAGGCATTTATATTTATGGGTCTCTAAAACATTTGAGTTTGCTCATCGACATTTTAACACTGTCGAATAAACTAAACAGATGGAAAAAGATATGCGCGATAAGGCATTTATATTTATGGGTCCCTAAAACATTTGAGTTTGCTTATCGACATTTTAACACTGTCGAATAAACTAAACAGATGGAAAAAGATATGCGCGATAAGGCATTTATATTTATGGGTCCCTAAAACATATGAGTTTGCTTATCGACATTTCAACGAATAAAACTAAACAGATGGCTTGCTAGGCGCTCTCACGATATCGATTTTTTCTTGTATCGACTAGGCCAAAAGAAATAATTCTCTATTCCCGTCTATTTAAATTAATTCTGCATTTACCGAAATGTTATCAAGTCTTTCAATTCATTACAACAATTTTCTATGGTTTCTATGGTTCTGGTCAAGCGATCTGGACAAAATTTCATATGTAGCTTGAACACCTCATTCTCCATTTGAGTGCACAATTTCATCTCGATCAAATTTGTGGTTTTCAAGTAATCAGGGGAACAAAACTTTGAACGGCCTTATTTATGGAACCCCTAATGGAATTTGGCCCATTAACGAACTTAACCGAGGCATTCGGGAACTGAACCCACACTAAAAATTTCAAGTCTCTAGGTTGTTCCGTTCGAGAGTTATCGTGCTTACGGACGGACGGCCGGACGGACAGTCTCGAATTATCCGACGGATTCGTCATCAGTGAGTCGAACATATACATTGAGACCATTTTCGGCCTAAAATTCGAAAAATACAGACATCGTGGCGCTCAAAAATATATAAAAAGCACTGCCGCTAAGTCAGGAGCTTTTGAGCGCTCGTTAGTCGTTCATCCACCTTGTAGGTAGATTCGCATTTTCCAGTTTAAGGAACAAATTGAAGACATTTTTGACAGCTGCCAAAAAAAAATTGAAATTAATTTTCTATGGTTTCTATGGTTCTGGTCATGCGATCTGGACAAAATGTTGCTTCAATATATTATGCTCGTTTAAAATACAAAATTTTATCTCGATCGAATCCGTAGTTTCGAAATTATCGAGAAAACAAAATTTCAAACGACCGTATTTATGGAACCCCTAGTATAATTCTGCTCATTGATGAACGTGAACGCCACATTTCAGATCTACACCTATCCTGAAAATTTTAAGTCCTTAGGCTTATCCGTTCGAAAGTTATGATTTTCTATGGTTTCTATTGTTCTGGTCATGTGATTTAGAAAAATGTAGCTTAAATATATCATTCTCCATTAGTATACAGAATTTCGTCACGATCGAATCTGTAGTTTGGAAATTATCGAGAAAACTAAATTTCAAACGACCATATTTACGGAACCCCTAGTATAATTTTGCTTATAGATGAGAGTGATCACGACAATCAAGATCCACACCTATCCCGAAAATTTCAAGTTTCTAGGCGTTTCCGTTCAAAAGTTACAATTTTCTATGTTTTCTATGGTTCTGGTCATGCAAGCTGAACAAAATTTTGCATAAAGCTTGAACACCCCATTTTCCATTCAAGTGCAAAATTTCATTTCGATCGAAGTAATCAGGAAAACAAAATTTCAAGCGGCCATATTTACAGAACTCTCGGCGAATTTTGCCCAATAACGAACTCAACCGCGGCATTCGAGATTCGAACCTACCCTGAAAATTTCAAGTTTCTAGGACATTCCGTTCGAGAGTTATCGTGTATACGGCCGGACGGCCGGACGGACAGACGGATTCGTCATCAGTGAGTCGAACATAGTCGATTGAGACCATTTTCGGCTCAAAATTCGAAAAATACAGACATCGTGACGAAATGATATAGCCCTCGTGTAAGTAGTACGAGCGCTCAAAAACACGATTCTTCGTTCTTTTTCCTTCACTCTTTTTATTCTTCAATAATTGCCTGTGTATATCGCTAGAAAAATTATCCTCACTTCTAGCTAGGTACCTATTATACACCTTATATAAGATTATGACCAAATTTTTTGTAATGAATTCCCGATGGAGTGAAGGAAACAGCAGAATCCGAGTCACTCTCCATAGTTTCACTCATATAAATAACCTTCCAAAGAACTTGATTGAGACCATTTTCGGCTCAAAATTCGAAAAATACAGACATCGTGACGAAATGATATAGCCCTCGTGTGAGTATTACGAGCGCTCAAAAAGATTGATCTAAACTATCTAAAGTCACGAAAAAATCTCAGGATTCGCACGTAATCTATATTAATAAAAGAGGATCTATGGTTTATGTATGTAAAAGCATCACGTTCAAACGTTCAAGATCTGCCCCAGCTCCGGAAGAATCGATATTATCGATCTCAGGCAAGTTACAACAAAATATAGAATCCAATGAAATGACCAACTTTGGGAGTTTGGCATTTAGATATGATCCCACATTCGATTATGCTAGCAATATATTGGTGGCTTTTGGAAATATTGCAATGCTCTGCGATATCAAAACGAACCCCCAAGATTATGTTGTTTAAATGGAAAAATCAAATTGCAACAACTGACAAACCCGAACCTTTGAATTCGTTACTTTCAGGACAAGAACCTCTATCTAAACATTCTATGACATCATTTGGTTCAAACATAATTGAGGGAGGAGGTTTCAATCCAACTTTTGAGGTATTTTTTTTCTATATCGAACATCTCACACATTGATCATAACATATACCTACCTACGAATATGAAAATTCTTTTGAGACCCATAAATAAGGCATAGAATAAAGGTAAGGGTGAGGGTTGGGTTAGGTTAAGGTTAGGTTAGGGTTAATAGTAATCCAACGTATACTTTAGCCACAGCAACGCGTGGCCGGGCCTGCTAGTTCCTATATATTTACGGATATGGATATAGCTGAGTGTGGGTAAAACATATACAATATACAGGGTCTTTCACGAGGAACCTCACCCATATTTATACGGGAAACTACTGAACGTATTTTCATGAAATTCAGCACTTATAAGTATTTCACGATGCTGATGAAATCTAAAATATTTTCAAGGCATGAGCACCTCCGGTTTTTTTCCGGAAATGACGTCAACTTCCGTTTTTCAAATTAGAACACCATTTTTTGAGCGCTCGTACAACTTACACGAGGGCTATATCATTTCGTCACGATGTCTGTATTTTTCGAATTTTGAGCCGAAAATGGTCTCAATCGACTATGTTCGACTCACTGATGACGAATCCGTCGGAAAATTCAAGTCTGTCCGTCCGTCCGGCCGTCCGTCCGTCCGGCCGTCCGGCCGTAAGCACGATAACTCTCGAACGGATCAACCTAGAGACTTGAAATTTTTAGTGTAGGTTCGGATCCCAAATGCCTCGGTTAAGTTCGTTAATGGGCCAAATTCGCCCAGGGGTTCCGTAAATATGGCCGTTCAAAGTTTTGTTTCCCTGATTACTTGAAAACTACAGATTTGATTGAGATGAAATTTTGCACTCAAATGGAGAATGAGGTGTTCAAGCTACATGTGAAATTTTGTCCAGATCGCATGACCAGAACCATAGAAACCATAGAAAATTGTAACTTTTGAACGGAAACGCCTAGGGACTTGAAATTTTCAGGATAGGTGTGGATCTCGAATGTCGTGATCACGTTCATCTATGAGCAAAATTATACTAGGGGTTCCGTAAATATGGTCGTTTGAAATTTAGTTTTCTTGATAATTTCAAAACTACAGATTCGATCGTGACGAAATTTTGTATACTAATGGAAAATGATATATTCAAGCTACATTTCTCCAGATCACATGACCAGAACCATAGAAACCATAGAAAATCATAACTTTTGAACGGAAAGGCCTAGAGACTTGAAATTTTCAGGATAGGTGTGGATCTCGATTGTCGTGATCACTTTCATCTATGAACAAAATTATACCAGGGGTTCCGTAAATACGGTCGTTTGAAATTTTGGTTTCTGGATAATTTTGAATTTGCGGATTCGATCGAGATGAAATTTTGTATTTTAATCGAGAATGATTTATTAAAACAATATTTTGTCCAGATCGCATGACCAGAACCATAGAAACCATAGAAAATTGTAACTTTTGAAGGGAAACGCCTAGGAACTTGAAATTCTCAGGGTGGGTTTGGATCGCAAATATCGCGATCACGTTCATCTATGAGCAAAATTAGACTAGGGTTTCCGTAAATATGGCCGTTCAAAATATTTTTTTGCTGATAGTTCCGAAAATACTGAGCGGATTGGGATGAAATTTTGCACCTAGCTGAATAATGTATTCAAACTACGTGCGAAATTTTGTCCAGATCGCATCACCAAGACCATAGATACTGTAGAAAATTCTAGCGAATTATCGAAAAAAAATTGATCAGCTGAAGCACTGACATGAAGTCTGGAGTTTCGCCTAAGTTTCAGAATTTTTTTGACAGCTGTCGAAAATTCCTTCAATTGATTTCTGAAACTGGAAAATGCGAATCTACCTACAAGGTGCATGTACGAGCGCTCAAAAGCTCCTGCCTTCACGGCAGTGCTTTTCGTAATTTTTTATTGCAGAAATAGATTCCTTAGAAAATTTCAAGTTATTTTGATGTAACATTTTTCAGTTTTGGTTGGAAAATTCTCTCTGAGCGGGAAAATTCGAAAAAAAAATCGAAAATAGAGCTCCGCTGAAATAAGAATAACTTCGAGGTTTTTGGATGGAAAATTTTCATTTTTGGGATTTTTCAAGATGTAAGATTGATGTATCCACTTTGAAAATCGAAATCGCGATTCATGATACAGGGGGTGAAAAAATCGCTTTCAAAGTTAGGGATGACAAAATCGTGAAAAATCAATTTTTTCAAATTAGAACCCCATTTTTTTATGGCAGATATTGAATCTACGTTAAAAAATAATGTGAGTGTATGCATCACACCCTTGCCCTAAAATGGATATTTTCTGAGTTATTCACAAAAAACTGTTTTTCGTCTTGAATTTTCAGCTATTTCTTTTCCCTTCACGCCAAAAAGATGAAATTTTCAGGAACTGTTACTTAAACCATGTTTTAGATTTTACTACCCTAATATGCGAGAGAAAAAAGTTACAGGTTGTTCCTAAATAGATGGCGAATTTGGATTCGAATTTGTATCGGAAACCTCTTTATTTCAACTAATCGGCCATCGGTTTTCTCTCCAGTGATAAATAAATAATTCCTTATGAACCATATGCAAAAACTTACCATGTTTTACATTCTTTTTTTTTAATGATAGATATCATTAATTACATCTGCCAAATTCCTCTTTATTCAGTAGCATTTTGTGTTTACTATTAATTTGGTGATAATTCGTATTAAGTTATAAAATCGATCACTATGCCTAATTTTACCAATGAAGATTATTTAAATCTCATTCTACTTCATGGAGAATGTAATAAAGTTGTAGATAGAACGATTCGACTGTTCATTGAGAGGTTTCCTGACCGACCCAGACCAACGAGAGATACCATTAACAGAACCATGACAAACTTGAGAAATGTCGGATCTTTCGTTAAGAAAACTATACACAGAGAAAAAAGTGTAGTAGAAGATGAGAACAACGAAATTACAGTTCTTGCATATTTTCGTGTGAATCCTCAAAATTCTCTCAAAGATGCCGAGATTGATCTGGGATTATCTCAATCGAGTGTTTGGAGAATATTAAAAAAACTTAAAATGCACCCATATAAATTCAATAGGGTACAGCATTTGAAGGAAACTGATTTCGTCAGGAGAACAGAGTTTTGCGAAGCTATGATGATTCGATTTCAAGAGAATGAAAACTTTTTGGACTGTATAATTTGGACAGATGAATCTAAATTCAGGAAGAATGGCTCTTTCAACAGGCATAACAGTCATTATTGGGATGAAGAGAACAACCACCACTTCAGACAATGGAACTTTCAAGAGACCTGGAGTTTCAATGTTTTTTGCGCCATCAAAAATAATGCAATTCTCGATGTTCACATTTATGATGAGACTTTAACTGGTAAGTTAAACACATGTTTGCATTATTTAAAGAATGTTCTCCCTTAGGAGATAGATATTCTGACATATTGACTCAAATAATTGAGCCGCTAGTACAGAACCATAATGACTTATGGTATCAACAAGATGGCGCGCCTCCACACAATTCACTCAATGTGTCAAATATCCTCTACAGGCTATTTGAAGATCGATGGTTGGCGAACAATTGTCCACATCTTTGGCCACCACGTTCTCCCGATTTAACTCCTTTAGACTATTATGTTTGGGGTAGGATAAAAAATATTGTCTACTCAACTCCCCTGACTGATAAAGAGGACTGCATAGAACGAGTCAGAAATGCGTTCAGGTTTGTTTAGATTTTTAGATTCATAGTTTTGAAACTCAATTTGGTTTTTAAACACTTTTGCAGATCTCTTCCTCCCGATGAAATAAGAAGAGCAACGCACGAAGCATTCCTGAGACGTATAAATAAATGTCTAGAAATTAACGGTCAAAACTTTGAGCATCTTCTCTAGTTATAACTGCGAGAGTTTGCCATGGTTCTCCTAATAGTAACTTGAAGTCGGTTTCAAGAAGGGGTGAAAAATCTACAGCATGGTTCAAATAACAGTTCCTGAAAATTTCATCTTTTTGGCGTGAAGGGCCAATATCCATTTTAGGGCAAGGGTGTGATGCATACACTCACATTATTTTTTAACGTAGATTCAATATCTGCCATAAATGGGGTTCTAATTTGAAAAAATTGATTTTTCACGATTTTGTCATCCCTAACTTTGAAAGCGATTTTTTCACCCCCTGTATCATGAATCGCGATTTCGATTTTCAAAGTGGATACATCAATCTTACATCTTGAAAAATCCCAAAAATGAAAATTTTCCATCCAAAAACCTCGAAGTTATTCTTGTTTCAGCGGAGCTCTATTTTCGATTTTTTTTTCGAATTTTCCCGCTCAGAGAGAATTTTCCAACCAAAACTGAAAAATGTTACATCAAAATAACTTGAAATTTTCTAAGGAATCTATTTCTGCAATAAAAAAATGGTGTTCTAATTTGAAAAACGGAAGTTGACGTCATTTCCGGAAAAACCGGACGTGCTCATGCCTTGAAAATATTTAGATTTCATCAGCATCGTGAAATACTTATAAGTGCTGAATTTCATGAAAATACGTTCAGTACTTTCCCGTATAAATATGGGTGAGGTTCCTCGTGAAAGACCCTGTATACATATCTTATTAATAGAACATTTCATAAATAATGATCCCTTATATGAATTTTAGGATGATTTTAGTGCTAAGCACGCAGTTTCTGTTTCATTTTGGGTCAATTTCAAATCGATTCAACATAATTATAAATAATTTTTATTTTCGTTCATTTTTTTCTGCTCTCGACTATTTCTTTTTGAGCGCTCGTACTACTTACACTAGGGCTATTTCATTTCGTCACGATGTCTGTATTTTTCGAATTTTGAGCCGAAAATGGTCTCAATCGACTATGTTCCACTCACTGATGACGAATCCGTCGGAAAATTCGAGTCTGTCCGTCCGGCTGTCCGTCCGTCCGACCGTAAGCACGATAACTCTCGAACGGAACAACCTAGAGACTTGAAATTTTCAGTGTGGGTTCAGTTCCCAAATGCCTCGGTTGAGTTCGTTAATGGGCCAAATTCCACCAAGGGTTCCGTAAATATGGCCGTTCGAAGTTTTGTTCTCCTGATTACTTGGAAACTGCAGATTTGATCGGGATGAAATTTTGCACTCAAATGTAGAATGAGGGTTTCAAGCTACATGTAAAATTCCATCGTCCAGATCGCATGACCAGAACCATAGAAACCATAGAAAATTGTAACTTTTGGACGGAAAAGCCTAGGGACTTGAAATTTTCAGGATAGGTGTGGATCTCGAATTTCGTGATCACGACATTCGACAGCAATGAGCTAAATAAGACGAGGGGTTCCGTAAATACGGTCGTTTGAAATCTTGTTTTCTCGATCATTTCGAAACTACGGATTCGATCGAGATAAAATTCTGTATTTTAATCGAGAATGATATATTGAAGCAACATTTTGGTCAGATCGCATGATCAGAACCATAGAAACCATAGAAAATTATAACTTCCGAAGGGAGAGGCCTAGGAAATTGAAATTTTCAGGGTAGGTTTGTATCTCGAATGTCGCGGTCACGCTCATCAATGAGCAAAATTAGACTAGGGGTTCTGTAAATATGACCGTTCAAAATATTTTGTTCCTGATAATTTCGAAACTACTGATTGGATTGGAAATTTTACACCTAGCTGAAGAATAATGTATTCAAACTACGTGCGAAATGTTGTCCAGATCGCATCACCAAGACCACAGATACCGTATAAAATTCTAGCGAATTATCGAAAAAAAAATTGGTAGGCTGAAGCACTGACATGAAGTCTGGAGTTTCGCCTAAGTTCGAGAATTTTCTTGACTGCTGTCGAAAATTCCTTCAATTGATTTCTAAAACTGGAAAATGCGAATCTACCTGCAAGGTGGATGTACGAGCGCTCAAAAGCTCCTGACTTCACGGCAGTGCTTTTCGTATTTTTTTTTCAGATTTTGATTTTCGTGTCTCTCGTTAATGAAAACGAAGGGGAAGAAGAATTTTGTTTTTTATGAAGAAGAAGCCCTTCAATATGAATATGTCAGCTTTTTCTGTAAACAGAGTTTTGGCTGATATTTTTATCTGTGCTTCTGTTCCATAGAAAGAAGTGCCATTCCTCTGCTAATATGTACTGAGATTTTTCATACATGTTGTATTGTTTGATATTTGAAACGTTGTATTGCTCTTAGTTTTTCCACACATGCTATATTGTTGAAACTTTGTATAATTCATTCTCGAGCATTTGTGAAAAATCTCAGCATTAGCGGAGGAATGTAAACATGGCATCATACATTTCTTTATATGATATACTTTGGGTAAATTATAAGTTGAGTTCCAAAATGGTTGTCACAGCAGGATGTTTACTCTCCCCGCGTCCTAGTTTGGTACTCCAAAAAGTTGAAATAGTTTGAAAATATCTTGTAAAAATACAAATAGAGTTGAAGAGAGTCTTTTGGAAAGTATTTGTGTGGAGTTTTTCAGAGTGATTGTGTCGATAATTGTGAGATAACAGATAACCAACGTGAGTTGTCTTTTACATTTAGAATAATACCCAAGACCCGTTAGAGTTTGGTGGTTTGAGAGTAGTTGTCTGTCTTCTGAATGTTTTGTTCTGTTTAATGTGTCTATGGCGAGCAACCTAGCACAGCTAAAGGGATTGGAGAGAGAGAGAGTGAGAGAGAGATAATAAAACACACACAAAAAATTGAGTTCCTGCGCAAAAATTTTAATTGAATGCAGACGTAGGTAAAAGATATAGAATAAAAATGTTTAAATTTTCAAATTTCTCTGTATCTTACGAACATAAACGAAAAATCTGTTTTAGTCATCTTGAGTTCCACAAAAAAGGAAGACAGAAACGTAAAAAACGCATGGTTCAATAACAATAGAAAAACCTGGGTATCTCAATCAAAACGGGATGTATTAACTTCAAACGATATTCCCAGAATTCAATACCAGAAAATTCCTCTGATTTATTTTCAATGAGTCCCATTTTATAATTACAAGATAATTATTGGACTGGAAGATAATACTCAACATCATCACTATAGTAGGTATTTCTTCATTACGCCATTAATCAGTATTCCAACCAAGAGAAATTCAGAGAATGAAAGCTAACTTCCCCTGATCTCACTTTTGCTGCAAAATTTGAGATAAATGATTCAATAATTGGTCCTTAATGCCCTCTGCACTAATAACGCTGAAATTTCAGGTGTATAAAAGTTTTCGACCAGAAAATTTACAGTCAATTCACTGCCCTGTACTCGTTGAGCTAAGTTCTAGTGTTGAATAGATGAAAATTGAAATCATGAAGACCCAAGTTATCTTTTGTTCTGTAAGTATAAAATATATTTTATCGAATTTTTTCTGAACTTGAATATTCAAATGAAATTTTCTGTCTTTGAGGAACAATTAACTATCTTATTGCATTCGATAAAATTTTTGCTGTATACTCTGAAAATAATCTACAATCAAATAGTTTTC
Source organism: Aphidecta obliterata (assembly GCA_963966015.1). Classification (NCBI taxonomy): domain Eukaryota; kingdom Metazoa; phylum Arthropoda; class Insecta; order Coleoptera; family Coccinellidae; genus Aphidecta; species Aphidecta obliterata. The sequence goes on along the minus strand of OZ014427.1, from coordinate 29,408,074 downwards.
GCCATCCCCAAAAATGACAAATTTCCCCTATGATAGTGCTCACCAGAAAATTTTTCAAACACTACATTTCTTGTAAATAAAATTATATATCGGCGGTTAAATGGTTTTATCCTGAATAGTAAGAAATGAATAATAATATCTGTTCGAAATCCAATAAAATTGAAAGGAATTGTTTCTTAGTCGTCACGAAAGTTCCCAGAATCAAACCCGCGGATGGCGAAAACTATTGTATAACAATAATTTTAATGGCAACAATAAAACATGAAATGAGAGAGATTGAGTAAATTTTTTTTTTCAGATATTCCTTCATCTTTTTTCTTCTGCCAAAGGCCAAAAACAAAATATTTGGGACATGCTCCTCAATGATGATAATACCAACAGAGTGCAAGAACCTTATGTTTTCGAAGCAACTGGCGGTTATGGCCCACCGGCTCCGGTTCCAGTAGCATCATCATCAAATATTGGAGTTTCATTGGGGGCAGGTGGATCATTTTCACCATCTGGTATCATAGGAACCAAAGTTGAAGTCCTGAAACTTGTCGAGAGTTTTATCAGATTCAAGGGTGAATTAGTTTCAAGACTGTATGCCGTTGTTGTAGACAATTGGGACCTGATCAGATATTTAACCAACGCTGTAATTGCCAGACTTGGAACTCTGCAAGCTTTCACCGTCAATGGTATAATCATCCTCAGGAAAATTTTGGAGTTCGCAATTTATCTGTTCGGTAGTTGGAAAATAACTGTCCCGAACGTCAGCATTGATTTTTCCACATTATTGAAGGAATCTGACCTGTATAACGTTTAGATTGGATGATTAGTCCCTCTATATTCAACTCAGTGAGTTCTCTGTACCAATTTCAATTCACGATAAGAATGTCTTGTTGCAAAAACATTTGTAATACCTTGTAGACATTTTATCGAATATGATAATTTTGAACCATTAATATATTCTATTTTGATAAAATTAATATGATATCTACCTATAATTACCTAATACACATAATAAACAAGCAACAAGACCGTAAACATTACGGCCTAGTAGTCACAAGTGGTAATAAGGGTGTGTTGTTGTTGGATTGCTTTTATTAGTCTATCTAATACATATTTTCTTGTCTCATTTCGAAATTTGAAAACTTCAGATAGACGACCAATATTCATTCATGTCAATTATTCTTGCGAATGAGGTTGCAGCTTAAACCCTTATTACCACTTGTGACTACTAAGCCGTAATGTTTACGGTCTTGTTGCTTGTTTTGGTTTTGTCAGGTTAGCCAGGGAATCTTTACATGGACCATCATGGACTGCATTCAGTTGCTCCTTCGGCCGACAGGTGGAGCGATCAGAGAAATAAACTCTGACCGTCATCGCGTTAGGTTGTTTAGTTAGGTCTGCTACGTCGAGTTTATCCTGAGCTGATCTGTACTGACGAGCCGTAATACGGCGAAACCGGTCTGCAGATGCAAAGGATAAATTTCGATGTTTCATGTGGTTACATGTATTGATTTGTTGGCTTGCTTTTATTGGTCTATGTAATACATATTTTGTTGTCTCAGTTCGAAATTCTATGGTTCTGGTCATGCGATCTGGACAAAATTTCACATTTAGCTTGAACACCTCATTCTCCATTAGAGTGAAAAATTTCATTTCGATCGAATCTGTAGTTTCAAAGTAAGCAGGAGAACAAAATTTCGAGCGGCCATATTTACTGGCAGAGTTATAATCGAGGAACCCTAACCCTAACTGTACAGTGTGCATCATCGGCGAGGTGTAGTATCGCTGGATAGTCAGCATGTCGTCGTTAATATCCTGACGTTTAACATGCTGAGAGCTTGTTTGCCTTCATTGATAGCAGGAGAAATCGGGAGTGGACAAGTGAATATTGATTGCCTGGTAGATGGGCGCCGATTAACTTGATTAGATTCTCCAGGTGGTTGATTAACGGAACCCTTTATTTCCTGCGTTATCTCCAGATACTATACCGCAAGCAATTTGCACGCAGCGATGCTCACAAGGGAAATATCAGTGAGAATAGGGATGGTCAGTTAGGCGCTGGTCTCCTCGAAACGCGTCGGTCGACCGACGACGTGCGGCGACGTCATACGCGAAGACGCCTCCGTCAATTTTCGAATTTAAAGTTCGGGAAACCCCAAGCACGGTCTCCCTGAACCGACGCATGCGACGTTCAGTCAGGGTGGGCGAGATTTAAACGTTATATACACGCTTGGGTTGCTATTAGAATAGCATAGTGACGGGCGGACGTTCGGTGGAAAAATGTGTTCTTTTAATAAAAATAAGGAAAAAGACGAAATGCTGATTGAGTTAGTTAAATGCAATCCTGTTCTATACGATGCCTCAAAAAGAGACTATAAAAGTACTCAAGCAAAAGGTGTGGGAGAATATAAGCAAAAGCTTAGAAATTATAGGTAAGTTGAATATTCGTTATTTATATTTTTAATATATATCATGCATTATTTGATTGTCAAGTAACACTTGGCGGCAACATAGGTACTGTTCAGTTCGTTTCTAAAGTTCACTGCTGCAACAAGTTCTCTTCCACTAGCCCGTCTCAGGGCAAGCAAATTTTCATTTGGTAAATCATTACCCACGTTACTACTATTAATGGGAACATTTTGGTCTTCTATGAGCATAATATGAAGACAGCAGCATGCGAGAATAACGTGGTCTATAGTTTCTGCATCAAGTAGTATGGGTGTGTGGAATATCCGAAAAGTATTTACTAACATTCCAAAAGCACTTTCCACTGTCCTACGTGCACGACTAAGGCGGTAGTTGAATTGGCCTTTCTGTGTATCCTCCTGACTTTGAGCAAAAAGATATGGCTTCATCAGACGTTTTAACGAATTCCTGTTGTTTAAACGCAACTATTGTTATCACAAAAAAAAAAGACCGTTCTGAGAACAATATTGTACTTGCAATCCAACATGCCAATTCCAGTTCAAGTGACTTGACTCCTATGAAGAGGAAAAATGGTAAGTATAGCAGTGATCAGGTACTTTTATTTTAAAAGCAATATTATATAATATATATAAATGTTATAGGAATATCTAATGAAATATAATAGTTCTTTAAGTATAGCCCAACAATATTTGTGAGGACCCATTAAATTCAACAGGAATATTTGGCATTTCTCACAGAAATTCAGATTATTCCACCGGAATAAATCTTGTTTAGCTTACAGTATTTTGAATGAAACAACAATTCGATCATTTTTAGCATTTTTTGGCCTCCTAAATAGAATTGAATATTCTCGATCTATGATTTATAAACTACTGAATAACTGTTCCTGTGAAATACAAAAAAATTACGGAAAGCACTGCCGTGAAGGCAGAACTTTTGAGCGCTCGTACATGCACCTTGTAGGTAGATTCGCATTTTCCAGTTTTAGAAATCAATTGAAGGAATTTTCGACAGCTGTCAATTTCTTTTCGATAATTCGCTAGAATTTTCAACGGTATCTATGGTCTTGGTGATGCGATCTGAACAAAATTTTGCATGTAGTTTGAATACATTATTCCTCAGCTAGGTGCATAATTTTATTCCTATCCAATCAGTAAGTTCGAAACAATCAGGAAAATAATATTTTGATCGGCCATATTTACGGAACCCCTAGTCTAATTTTGCTCATTGATGAACGTGACCGTGAAATTCGCGATACAAACCCACCCTGAAAATTTCAAGTTCCTAGGCCTTTCCGTTCAAAAGTTACAATTTTCTATGGTTTCTATGGTTCTGGTCATGCGATCTGGACAAAATATTGCTTTAATATATCATTTTCGATTAAAATACAAAATTTCATCTCGATCGAATCCGTAGTTTCGAAATTATCGAGAAAACAAAATTTCAAACGACCGTATTTACGGAACCCCTAGTATAATTCTGCTTATTGATAAACGTGAACGCGACATTTCAGATCCACACCTATCCTGAAAATTTCAAGACCCTAGGCCTTTCCGTTCGCAAGTTATGATTTTCTATGGTTTCTATGGTTCTGGTCATGTGATCGAGAGGAATGTAGCTTGAATATAAATTTCTCCATTAGTATACAAAATTTCGTCACGATCGAGTCTGTAGTTTTGAAATCATCAAGAAAACTGAATTTCAAACGACCATATTTACGGAACCCCTAGAATGATGTTGCTCATAGATGAACGTGATCACGACATTCAAGATCCACACCTATCCTGAAAATTTCTAGTCCCTAGGCGTTTCCGTTCAAAAGTTACAATTTTCTATGGTTTCTATGGTTCTGGTCATGCGTTCTGGACAAAATTTCACATGTAGCATGAACACCTCATTTTCCATTTGAGTGCAAAATTTCATCTCGATCAAATACGGCCATATTTACGGAACCCCTGGTGGAATTTGGCCCATTAACGAACTTAACCGAGGCACCCGGGAACTGAACCCACACTGAAAATTTCAAGTCTCTAGGTAGTTCCGTTCGAGAGTTATCGTGCTTACGGACGGACGGCCGGACGGACAGACTCGAATTTTCCGACGGATTCGTCATTTGTGAGTCGAACTTCGTCGATTGAGACCATTTTCGGTTCAAAATTCGAAAAATACCGACATCGTGACGTAATGATATAGCCCTCGTGTAAGTAGTACGAGCAATCAAAAATAAGAAAGCTCCTGGTAAGATGGAAAACTCAACCTGACACTGAAAAATCTCAACGATGAAATAGTGTAGGAAATTGCAGAAATAGAGATGAGAAGATGGAAAATGGCAGATTCAATTCCTATATGGAAAAAAGGAAAGAAGAGAAACGTACCAGAAAGCTATAGACCATTTAGCCTTCTGTCAGCAAGATCATCGAGCGACTCATTTACAAGAGACTTCTCGCAATTGTGGACCGCAAGAAGATTATACCGGACGGACCATCAATTCGGATTTCTTACTGAACACTCGACAGTCCAGCAGCTGTTGGTAATAGCAGAACAGATAAAGGAGAAATTAAACTTTTCGAGGAAAACTGGAGCCCTGTTTTTCGACATCGAAAAAGCATTCGATAAAATGTAGCATTTATTGAACAAAATGAAGAAGATGGAATTCCCAGCAAAAATGATGAGGATCGTGAAATCATACTTGTCAGACTGGAAGTTTCAGGTCAAGACAGAAGATTCACATTTGTTATCTGTCGAAAGGTCTCTGAGATAATTGCACAAACTTGTACCTTATTCGACACATAAAAATTTTTGTTGAGATAGTGAGTAGTGAGTGAAGCAATTTGTTCTTAATGTGTTGAGATATTGGTAGTTGTATATTTTTCTGTTTGTGGAATGGTCCAAGATAATCAGCTTGGGGTGGATTTTGGAAAGGGTCTGGCCAATGAAGGATACCCTAAACACTTTTTGTTTGTAAATCTTTTCGTGAGCATAAGATTTTTTTTCGTGTACATATTAATCGAGTATTCAAGTATTCGAGTAGTATTGCCAACAAGTAGTAGAAAAGGGGTCCGCCAGCGGCCAGACCAGTATTGACCATCAAAGTATTAAGTATTACCTAACAGTTTTTCAACATCGAAGCACTCGTATATTTCACAGATATGTGTGACAGTTATATTTCTGAGAATTCGTTAAGATACAGCTCTAATAGCATGTTCAAGCAACTTAGTATGATGTATTTTCCTAGAAAAGTACGAGTCCCAATCAACAAGCGTTGTCGTTTATTTATTACTACTGCAAAATCGCTAATTCAACGTACAGAAGATATCTGTAGCTTTCTTGAGAAATCAAGGAAAGCTTCCTCATCCTATTCCAGTACGTAAACGTCGGTAATTTTACGGCACCAAGAAATTGATTTCCGGATGGAAAAGGGTGAATAAATAAAAATTACGAAAAGCACTGCCGTAAAGGCAGGAGCTTTTGAGCGCTCGTACATCCACCTTGTAGATAGATTCGCTTTTTCCAGTTTTAGAAATCAATTAAAGGAATTTTTGACAGCTGTCAAAAATATTCTGAAACTTAGGCGAAACTCCAGACTTCATGTCAGTGCTTCAGCTGACCAATTTTTTTTCGATAATTCGCTAGAATTTTCTATGGTATCTATGGTCTTGGTGATGCGATTTCGACAAAATTTCGCATGTATTTTGAATACATTGTTCCTCAGCTAGGTGCAAAATTTCTTTCCAATCCAATCGGTAGTTTCGAAACTATCAGGAAAAAAATATTTTGGACGGCCATATTTACGGAACCCCTAGTCTAATTTTGCTCATTGATGAACGTGACCGCGATATTTGCGATCCAAACCCACCCTGAAAATTTCAAGTTCCTAGGCCTTTCCGTTCAAAAGTTACAATTTTCTATGGTTTCTATGAATCTGGTCATGCGATCTGGACAAAATATTGGTTTAATATATCATTCTCGATCAAAATACAAAATTTCATCTCGATTGAATCCGAAGTTTCGAAATTATCGAGAACAACTGTATTTATGGAACCCCTAGTATAATTCTGCTCATTGATAAACGTGAACGCGACATTTCAGATCCACACCTATCCTGAAAATTTCAAGGCCCTAGGCCTTTCCGTTCGAAAGTTATGGTTTTCTATTGTTTCTATGGTTCTGGTCATGTAATCTGTAGAAATGTAGCTTGAATATATCATTGTCCATTAGTATACAAAATTTCGTCACGATTGAATCTGTAGTTTTGAAATTATCAAGAAAACTAAATTTCAAACGACCATATTTACGGAACCCCTAGTATAATTTTGCTCATAGATGAACGTGATCACAACATTCGAGATCCACACCTTTCCTGAGAATTTCAAGTTCCTAGGCCTTTCCGTTCAAAAGTTACAATTTTCTATGGTTTCTATGGTTCTGGTCATGTGATCTGGACAAAATCTCACAAGTAGCTTGAACACCTCATTCTCCATTTGAGTGCCAAATTTCATCTGGATCGAATCTGTAGTTTTCAAGTAATCAGGGGAACAAAACTTTGAACGGCCATATTTACGGGACCCCTGGTGGAATTTGGCCCATTAACGAACTTACCCGAGGCATTCGGGAACTGAACCCACACTGAAAATTTCAAGTCTCTAGGTTGTTCCGTTCGAGAGTTATCATGTATACGGACGGACGGCCGGCCGGACAGAATCGAATTTTTCGACGGATTCGTCATCAGTGAGTCGAACATAGTCGATTGAGACCATTTTCGGCTCAAAATTCGAAAAATACAGACATCGTGACGAAATGATATAGCCCTCGTGTAAGTAGTACGAGCGCTTAAAAAGATTGTCTATTTTTTCCACTGTGTAAAATCACTTAAGTTCTGAAAATAAATCTAATTCTCAGTGCCTAATTTGTTTTTTGCGATATATGCAATAACATATTTTAGTGCTGAACTGTGAAGTCAATGAAAATTGAAATTACAATATTTCATTATATCAGTTTATTAATGATTATGTAGTTATATAAGTTAATTTTTGTCTTCTCTATCTCTGAAAGTTTTAATCAAAATACTATTCCAACTCGAAATTTCTTATTATCTCCCATTTTATTCTAAATTTCACTTCAAATTATTAATTATGGTAGGACAATATCTGCCGGGAGTGCCGGGTCAGCTAGTAATGAAATAAATGTGCATATTTCTCCCACTTCCAGATCAGTGGAACCTGGAATAAACTTTCAAACTGCACGACAAATAATTTTAATATTTGAAGGAATCAGAATAACATTTATTATGTTCAATCCAAATATAAATATAAAGTTTGTAGTTTTCCTATATCTATGGTAATATATACGTTAAACCCGAGATGATACCATTAATTACAATTTTGTAGAATTTTTTATAGAAATACGAGTAATTACTGTTATTGTGTTCAATACAAATATTATATTGTCATCGTGATCACCACTTCAAGGCTCGACACGAGGAACAGCGCACAGCCTGTACATTCCTACTTCGAGGATTCTCTCATGAAGCTGCATTTCTCATGAATCTCAGCACATTTCTAGACATACCGAGAATGACCGTCCAACCACCAGAAACAGTGGGAAGAAGTGCAATTCTGCGTTTTCCATGAGAGTTGTGAAACTCGTGCCTGAAGTGCAAGTGTGCGAGTTCCCCCACATAGGAAACGAAGTTTACTTTTTAAGAAAGACATTTTCTGCAGTCAGTTCATATTATAAGCTTTTAACATCCACTTGTAATCAACTCACGTTTTTCTGTATTTTAATCTGTAGATCTAGTTATCCTTTCATAGTTGTGATTATTATTTTGGGAAGAAGTTATGTTTCTTTTCAAAAACAGACTCTTGAAATGAAAAAAAAAACAATTATATGTCATAACTCAAGAACTAACACGAATTATGAGAAGTTAGTTTGCGCACGGCACTAATTGGTACGAACTGGGCACCTAATGGTAGTAATGCAATTTGCTCATAATTATAACATATAGGTGCCAACTTCACAGCTGCTCAAAAACAACACTCAATGATTCGAAAACTAAAAACGATATTGCATTTGTTCAAACGGCACTAAAATGCCTAATGGCATTAAAATATTGTGAAATCCGAAAATGCTGCTGCTGAGTGTGGAGCAGCAGCAGCGAAAATGTTGATAATCCCAAGTAGGAAGTCAAGGCCAAAATATGTAATTGCGAATAACTGTTAATTTTCTTCGACTTAGTGGACTGAGAAATTCCATTTTAATGTTGCACTGGTTAATTGAAATAACGTTCGGTCGAATAAAACAATTTATTCACAAATATATAAACAACCAAATCAGGTTGTGATGTTCATCTTACATTTGTAGTACATATTTGTACTTACTTCGAGGTTATGAGAGAATTTGGTGAGACCACAGAGTGGGTATAAACTCGGTACGTAAATTGCTTACATTGAATTTCATGAATTTAAGAAGAAGATAACTTGAATAAATTGAAACAATATACAGTAAACATACAACATATAAATTAATTATTGACGAATAAGGCTTCAGCTTGAATCCGTTGAATTTCCATGTTTGACTATTTATGCTTGTAATATTTACGGCGTTGTCATACATGTGTATTTCGTTTTCGGAAAGCCTATAAGACAGTTTATGATCTACAGATATTTGAGACAGTTGACTTTGGAACGGACAGGTGGCGTGATTTGGGAAATTTTCTCAATACCACGTTACCTTATGTTTTAAGATCTTTTGTTTCATTCATCGAGTTTATCATATTGCATAATCGTACTAATGAGATCTGATATGGATCGAAACCGGTCTACGATTGCAAATGATAAATTTCGTTGTTATCTGGGATACATGAATTGTCTTGTTGGCTTGCTTATTAGTTTATCTAGTAAAATTTTTCAATTTTCATTCTTGAATTCGATCAAGAAATTAAGTTAGGCCGTTTTGAAAGAAGACACCCGGTAAGTGATAAGTTAAGCAGACAAACAGAAACATAGATTTCAAAAGATGCTTAATACTGAAGAGCCATCAAAATACTTATCCAGAAGATTAAGAGGTCATCATGGAACTGTTGAAAAGCTCAGTGAACTGTTCTCTCACCCTCAAAGCTTTTGCTGAATATCTAGCACCGTTACTTCGCATTTCAATTAACTGATTGTAAGGTAATCCCTCGATGACTTCGTTCTCATCTAAAACCTCTGCTGAGCAGAGTAGATAGTTATGCAGAACGCAAGCTGCCCTCACTACATCTCTCACCGTATCAACTTTGTTTTCGAAGGGTCTCCTAAAGGAACGGAATTGCGAAGCTAGGATACCAAATGCACAGTCTACCGTTCTTCGAGAATGGGAGAGCTTTGAATTGAAGATCTGGTATTCGGTATTCCTACTCAGATTTCTTTCTGGATACGGTCGCAATATGTTTTCTGACAAAGGGAAAGACTCATCACCCAAAAAAACGTACGGTACAGGGTCGTCAACCTGGGGTAGATGTGTAGGCTCGGGTAAGAGTAAGGTGCGTTTGCACATTTTCTTGTCCAATGTACTGCTCGAAATACAAGTCCTTTCACTGAATCTTCCCATGTCTTCGAAATCAACAGTGGTGAATTTATAATCAGCGTCAACTGTAACCAGCAAAACCGCGGAAAATGTATTTTTATAATTCGAGTAGAAGGTGCCACTTGTCCCAGGTTTTCCTATGATGATATGTCTTCCCCCTAAAGCTCCAACGCAATGAGGAAATTGCCATCTTTGCTCGTATCTAGTGGCTATCGACTGCCATGTTTGTGATGTTGGTTCGGGTAGATATGTGGGTTGCATTTGGTTCCATATGGCTACAGCTACCTCCTTCACAATTTTTGATACGGTCCGATCTCCCAGATGGTAACTGTGAGCGATGGTTTTGTAACTGTCACCAGATGCTAAATATCTGAAACAAAAAACAATGGTATGAAATGAAGATAAAACAAATAATCTTCAGCAAGAACAATAATTTATTCAATTGATTGAGAGATTCCCCAATCCAAATCTTTCGGATGAAGTTGTTTATTTTGAACTAAATCTATGTAATTTTCGAATTTTTTTTTTTATTCTGGGGGAATCCTCATGGACAAACTATCTCCGATAGATAGAACAGCGTGGGACTTTGTGTGAAGCACGACCTACTCTAACTAAACCTAACCTGCTGTTTTAGATTCCGGGCATTTATTACCTATTAACCTTTTGACTCTTCTTGTTCGTATCTCTATCACGATCTTTGTCGTGTGATAATTGTGTTACCTATGAATTTGAATTTTATAGGAGTCTCTTCTTCTGGATAATTTAAATTGAGATTACTCAAGTTCTGTTTCTACGTAGTTGATCTCTGGGTCTTTTGTGATAGGTGGGTATCCTAACCACATCTTCTGCGGGGTTGTAGTCAACAAGTCTTCTAAGCTCATCATTTGAGTGTTGACTTGCTTTTTGAGCGCTCGTACTACTTACACGAGGGCTATATCATTTCGTCACGATGTCTGTATTTTTCGAATTTTGAGCCGAAAAGGGTCTCAATCGACTATGTTCGACTCACTGATGACGAATCCGTCGGAAAATTCGAGTCTGTCCGGCCGTAAGCACGATAACTCTCGAACGGAACAACCTAGAGACTTGAAATTTTCAGTGTGGGTTCAGTTCCCGAATGCCTCGGTTAAGTTCGTTAATGGACCAAATTCCACCAGGGGTTCCGTGGATATGGCCGTTCGAAGTTTTGTTTCCCTGATTACTTGAAAACTACAGATTTGATCAAGATGAAATTTTGCAATCAAATGGAAAATGAGGTGTTTAAGCTACATGTGAAATTTTGGTCCAGATCGCATGACCAGAACCATAGAAACCATAGAAAATTGTAACTTTTGAACGGAAACGCCTAGGGACTTGAAATTTTCAGGATAGGTGTGGATCTCGAATGTCGTAATCGCGTTCATCTATGAGCAACATTATACAAGGGGTTCCGTAAATACGGTCGTTTGAAATTTTATTTTCTCGATGAATTCGAAACTACGGATTCGATCGAGATGAAATTTTGTATTTTAATCGAGAATGATATATTGAAGCAATATTTTGTCCAGATCGCATGACCAGAACCATAGAAACCATAGAAAATTGTAACTTTTGAACGAAAAGGCCTAGGAACTTGAAATTTTCAGGGTGGGTTTGGATCGCGAATATCGCGGTCACGTTCAACAATGAGCAAAATAAGACTAGGGGTTCCGTAAATATTGCCGTTCAAAATATTTTTTACCTGATAATTTTGAAACTACTGATCGGATTGGAATGAAATTATGCACCTAGCTGGGGAATAATGTATTCAAACTACGTGTAAAATTTTGTCCAGATCGCATCACCAAGACCATAGATACCGTAGAAAATTCTAGCGAATTATCGAAAAAAAATTGATCAGCTGAAGCACTGACATGAAGTCTGGATTTTCGCCTAAGTTTCAGAATATTTTTGACAGCTGTCGAAAATTCCTTTAATTTATTTCTAAAACTGGAAAATGCGAATCTACCTACAAGGTGCATGTACGAGCGCTCAAAAGCTCCTGCCTTCACGGCAGTGCTTTTCGTAATTTTCAAATATCTTCTCGGCCTTCTTTTTTAGGAAATCTGTGACAGTTTCCCATTCTAAGTCTCTGTGGATTTGTTGGTTTCTTCAAACCACGGCATATTCATTGCTGCTCTGAGCAATTTATTCTCTGTTGCTTGAATCTTCTTTATATGGCTATTGGCTGCATGGCCCCATGTCGCCGAGCTATATGTTAGTTGGGGTCTTGTAATTGAATTGATCATTCGTAGCTTCGTGCTTTGGTTCATTTGGCTTCTTCTTCCTAGCAGTGGGTAAAGTTTACTCATTGCTGAGTTTGTTTTATCCACTGCATATTTTATATGGTTTTTCCATGTTAGGCCTTTATCTAGTTTTACTCCTAGATATTTGACTTGATTTTCCCATTTTATCTCTTCTCCATCTATCTGTAGGTTGGAATTAATTTTAAGTCTCCGCTTCTGTAGTAGAATAGCTTGGCTCTTTTTGCTATTAATTTGAATTTTCCATTTAATGAACCATTCTTCTAAATCTTCTAGTGCTTTTTGCAGTCTTCTGTGTATGATATCTGGTCGTCGATGTCTGAAGGCTATTCCCGTGTCGTCTGCATAAAGGGCTAGCAGGTTCTTAGGAATATCGTAGATATATACGTTGTAGAGCAGAGGTCCTAGAACTGATCCTTGGGGCACTCCTGCTTCTACTTGTCTGGTGGTAGATAATGTGTCGTCTATTTTGACATAAAAATTCCTGTTCCTCAGGTAGTTTCTTATTATCTTGCAGGTTTTGGTGGTGTAGCCTGCTATCATCGTCTTGTAGGCAAGTCCTTCGTGCCAAACTCGGTCGAAGGCTCTCTCCACATCTAATAGCACTAATCCTGTGGCTTGTTTATTCTGAAATCCTTCAGTGACATACTCAGTGATCCTTAACAGTTGAAGTTCTGTGGAATGTTTTCTTCTGAATCCAAATTGTTCCGGTGGTATCAGATTTAGCGCTTCTATTTCTTCATTGAGTCTTTTTGCAATGACTCTTTCGACAATTTTTCCAAGTGCTGACAGTAGACTTATCGGCCTGTAGTTTTGTGGGAATTTTCTATCTTTTCTTGGCTTATTGAACACAATTACTTCTGCTGTTTTCCATCTTTTTGGATAGTATTCTGTTCTCATCACTGCGTTTCCTGTATTGGTTAGCGCTGCGATTCCTTTTCTGGGCAATTTCCGTAACATAAAGTTTGTTACTTCGTCTTTTCCTGGAGCTTTTCTGTTTTTCAATTTCTTGATGATTTCTTTAATTTCCGTTGGTGTTGTTGGGTTTGGGATGGTATTGCCTTTCGGCGGTTCCAACATCAATTCTTCATTTCCTTCGACTTCTTCATTGTGTTCATTGTCATCGTCTTCTCTGTAGTTGATTCTGGCTTCTCGTTCTATTGCGTCGACCAGTGCTTCGGCTTTTTCAAGCTTTGAGTAGGCCATCCCATTAGCTCCGTGTAGAGGGGGAAGGTCGGTTTTCTCGCGTCGTAAGCACTTTTGCATCTTCCATGCTGAGTGGTCTATGGTGTTTAGTTCTCTAACTCTTTGGTACGATCTGTCTGTTCTCAGTTCTGTCAGTGCATTTTTCAGCACTTGACTGTGTTTATTCAGCTCTTTCTTGTCTTCTTCTCGATGTGAAGTTCTGTAGTTATTCCTGAGTTTTCTATTCCTCTTTACAAGCTCTTTTATTGCTTTTGGGGTTTCACCATGTGAATGTTTCGGGGCAGGCCTTTCGATTCTTCAGGTACTTTGCTCGTAGGCTTTTTTTATTCGGGTTTCTAATTTTTCAACTTCATTTTCTAGTTCTTCAGGGGTTCTTATCTGTGGAATTTCACTAATTTTCTCCTGGAGTATTTCACTGTTCTTTTGCCAGTCTGTGAAGTTTTTCGTTTGAAGTTTTTCTGTTATCGGTCTGCGTCCCAATCTGCTCCATTAATTGGGTTTAGTGAGTTTACGGAACTTTTTGTCCATTTCTATTTCCAGGAATTTCATGAGCTTACTCACTTTGGTGAAGGTATCTAGATCCTCGGTGGTTTCGGGTCCTTTCTTGTTGGTCTCTTCTTTCTTCTTTTGGCTGCTCTTCTTGGATTTTCCATTTTTTGGGGCTTCTTTCTTCTGCTCTTGTTTGAGTGGTGGCGTTTTCTTCTTCTTATCATCTTCCTTCTGTTCTTGTTGGACAGTAGGCATCTTTTTCTTTTCTTGCTTTGGTCGCAGTCTTCTTTCTGGTTACCGGTTTCCACTCGCTACATCCTTTGTAGCTGGCTGGGTGACCTGCTTTTCCGCAGAGCGCACAGGTAGCATTTCTCTCCTCGTTTTCTCTTGTTAGCGTACAATATTTACTATTGTGCGCTCCAGAGCATTTAACACATCTCCATGGGAATGTGCATTTACTTTGCGCATGTCCGTAACGTTGACATCTGTGACATTGGCCAGGTCCAATGCTCTTTTTCTTCGGCTCTACTACACAATTTATACCGTAGAGCTGTTTTACTTCGAATTCCTTCTTATTTTGGGTTGCCTTTTTGGTTTTGTTGGATGTCATCCTTATGACATCCGCGTCGGTAAGGCCTTGCTCGGCGAGGTCTTCTGTGATAATGTTAATATCTGCGTCTAGTGGCAGATAACGTACCACCGCGTAGATTCTCTTCTCTTCTCTCTTTGGAGGGTGTAGAATTCTTTATTTCTCGACTCGAGGAATTTTGTCATCTTCCTGTGGTCGTCGGGGGATTCGGGAACAACACGAATGCCGTCTCTTACTGTGGTCGCTCTCAGGTATTCAATACCCTTCATTTGCATCTCTCTCGAGATTTGTGTCCAGTCGGCCGTGCCTCTTAATGTCACTAGAGGAACTTTCCCTTTTTTCTGCTCGATTGGAGCAGGGATTTAAATTCCTTCTGCAGGTGCAGAAGTAGCTTCTTCTGGGCGTTTTACCTTTTGCAACGCTGCAATATACGACTTCTTCGTAGGTGGCCCTCCTGCAGCTGCATCATTAGTATCGGTAGGTTTTTTCGGGTCTTCTTTTTGGATTGGGGGGATTGACTGTCTCCTATGTCCCAGAGGAGAAGCCATTTTCTTTTCTCTTTGCCCGTTTCCGCGGCTTCGAGGACTGAGACATTTCTGCTCTCAAGGATTTCACCTCGTCGGATAAAGTTTTGAGACTATCCGTCATAACTTTCAGTTGACTCATGAGGCTGTTGATATGGTCCTTCTGTTCTTTTATAATCCGATCTTTGTCGGATTCATCATTAACTTCTTCTTCTTCAATATCCATATCGGATATTTCTTCATCCGATAATTTTTCTGCGTCGGATTCTCTGTCCTCAGTTGCAGAGTCGTATTCCGACATTTTGTCAGAGTGGCTCAGCAAACAACACTTGAACACTTATTTCACTGTTCACTAAATTCACTTTTGTCTCTTCAATGTGAAATAATCTGTGGAACTATCGATCTAAACCTGGACTCAATACAGTTATTTCTTCGATTCTTATCACTTCTATACGAGGTTCACTTGGCACACATGCGCATTTCTCAATACGTCTGCACTCCTCGAGGGTTTAATCGCTACTTTTTTGAATTTTGATGAGAGAATGGTCTCAAATAATAACACTAGACTCACATATGAAGAATCCGTCTGCCCGACCGTGAACAAGATAACTCTCGAAAAAAGATGGTTTTGGAATATTCGGGCTACCTGCTACCTTCGAAGTCTGAATGCCCCTGTTAAGTTCTCAGAAACTATTCGCCAAAGCTTGCTGAAATTCGGCATGTACATATAAGGCAAGGATAAAAGAGTTATGTAGTAGATGATTTTTAGAGGTTTTTGAGAAAATTCTTTTGAAGAATAAAATGACAGTACTTGTCATACTGACAATAAACACTGAAAGCCGTTTTCGTGGACAGATTAGACAAGAGCAGAATGTTCTTCTGATTAAGCCTCTTTTGGCGAAACCCTTATGCATAGTATATCGAAATCAATAGAATCGAAAGCTTTTGCTAAAATCCAAGAGTACTAATATTGTGAACATTTCCTTTCCATTGCTTGGCTTATGTCATCCCCCTGTAGCCCCTGTCCCAAAGTCACCAATAAACTCTAATTTATTTCGGATTTTTTTGTCAAATATTTGAATTTGAACACGGAGATTCCAGAAAATGTGTGTTGTTCATACTTTATAAAGCCGAGAGTTCACTACGACACAGAACACACCTGTACTTTCTTTCGGCGTTTCGATGTAATTGTGTTTCCTTCTTAACTCAACTAAATTCCCGAAAAATCCCTCCTGATAGAGGCCCAAATACCTTTCTCTAACGAGTCCCCTGAACCACTGTTACAAACGCGTCCCCAAAAACCGCTCCTGATAGAGTCTCGTGAACCTTTCTCTACCGCGTCCCCTGAACCACTTTTCTCCGATCTTTTTCTCGTCTCCAGAAAATTTTCAACTCTACCATTCTAGGTGCTTCCAAATGATGTTTTCGTTTTCGTTAAAACAATCACCCCCTTCAATTATATTTTTAGGGCGGTTCGTCAACCCAACATCGGCAATTATTAGTCTGAACCAATCACCTCTCACATTTCCGACAGTGGTGGTATGATGTGAAATTTTTCATCTAAACACTTAAGTAAGTGCTTAATTCGTGAAATCGACGAAGAGAAATGAAAAATCTCACAACGCTTAATTTTTTGGCCATTAAACGCCCGTTAGGCATTATATTTATTGTACCTTTGAAACTCTTGAGTTTGGTTCATCAACATTTCAACGCTGGCCTTATATAGACTAAACAAATTCTTAACTTTATTTGTTAATTCTTCATATTTCTAGGCGTTCTCACGATATCGATTTTTGTCTTGTATCAATAAGGCAAAAAGAAATAATCTCTATTCCCGACTATTTGAATTAATTCTGCATGTACCGAAATGTTATTAAGTCTTCCAGTTTATTACAGTGCCAATTCTTCGAATCAAAACGTATTTGAATATCTTTGTGGCTGAAGATTTCTTATGGGTGGTGCCACCCGTACACCAAAAAAGTAACCTCTACTCCTTCTTTGCAGGTCCTAAGAAAGATTTCGTAAACCTCCCAACCGCTCCAACCATGAGTCCCAGAATGGAATCATATCAAGATAACCCGGGGCTCTTCGTATTTCGTATTGATAACAACACATCTAAAATCACTCAAACCATCTTCAATTTTTGAAATAATTGCATTTAAAGTTATTATTATTTTTATTACAGAAGGGTTGAGGTTAAATTCTTCAAAGTAAAATAAATAAGTAGAACGAGCGTTCAAGAAAAATTAACAAGCCTTGTCATCGTAGAAAAATAAAATGAAAGAAAGGTTGACTTTAGTTCACTCAAGAGTTCAAAGTACTTCTACAAAGGAACAATCGCGACCCATCCGTCCTGAGCACTCTTGAAGCTGTTAACCAAGCAGGCATACGCACTGAAAACCCTATTGGGGAGGAAGTGTTCTCTGCTGGTGGACCGGAACCTCTCCTTCGCCAGCTTGCGGTCGTGGCCACGCAGTGGTCAGCATTCGGGCGATAGAGATTAGATAAGTATGCGTTAGTTATAGTTATAGTTAGGTTAGGTTAGGTTCCACTGCGACCTCAAGGTCTATTGTGCCCCCCATCAGAGCCGTATTCGCAAATGCGCTACCTACAGCTCGCCCTCCGGCTCCAGAGCTCCAATGAACTCCAGTATCTGAGAGGGCTTCAAGGAGGTTAGATCCTCATTCCTCCTGTAATTCTCTTGTCCAAGACATTCTTCGCGCTGGCTCGCAACGGCGAGGCACTCCGCGACCAGGTGAACAGGAGTCTCCTCCTCCTCACCACAGAATCTACACTCGTCTGTTTCTGTTAAGCTCATTCTCGTCATATGCTTCCTAAGGCGACAATGTCCTGCGAGGAAGCCAGTGAGTAGGCGTAACTTGTTCTTACTGAGATCCAAATACTTTTTGGATCTTGAACTTTCAAAGTTCCGAATGAACCTTTTAGAGTGGTCCATTCCTGGAAGGTTCCCCCAGAGTGCTTCTCTTTCAGTTTCTTGCTTCTCCAGAAACTCTTTCTTATAGGTGCGTTTACCTATGCCACAGAATGTTTTTGGGCCAGTAAGTGGCGTTTGTGCTCCCTTTCTGGCAAGTGTATTGGCCTCTTCGTTTCCTTTGATTCCTGTAGTATGCGTTGAACAAGCCGTGAAGTGATCTGTAAGTCATGATCAAATTGTCGCTCAGACAACGGGTAGCAAATGGCTTGAGACGCATTATAGAAAGGATCTCCTCATATGTGGGCCTTCTTGTACCGTAAGTAATCCTGCTAACTCTTCACTGAATGGACTCCAGGTCAGCATCGGGGCCCATACTGGACCAGCATATTCGAGGATGAGCTGAATATATGTGGTGTAGAGTATGCACCAAGTACGGGGATCACAAGGTCCAAAAGTCTTCTGTAGAATAAATGACATTCTCTTGGCTTTGTAGGAAACAGCTGCTAAAATAAAATGGGCGAGTGCAGTTTTCTGATGATATTTACCTCCTAGCAGTCGAAGATTGCAATGCAGATAGGCAGGTTCACGACTTTTCAAGACCTCATAGACCAATTATTGTTCTTTTTACCAGTAAATACAGAACGGTAGGTATGGTATTATCTTCTTCGACCTCCATCATGAATTTGATCGATTTCTCAATCTTCCTGATGTGTTGTAGGAACAGGAACCCCTTCGATTGTATTTCATGGCAAGATAACGAATGTGTATTCACGTATCTTAGCCATATGGTGCAATTGAATGCATCAAATCTCGGAAAGCTGCGGCTTTTGATGAAATTTATCCAGAATTCATTTGTCCAAAGGGACCTTATTTTGGTTATTATATTTTATAAGTATATTCCGAAACCTGCAAATTTTCCGATCGAATTCCGCAAGGCAAAAGTCATAGCAAATTTAAAACGTAAAATGGATTATTTCGATCCAAGTAGATATCGACCCATTAGTTTATTGAGTGTTCCTTTCAATGTTTGAGAATGATTGGTTCTCTTCAGGATTGAATCGATTCTAGAAGACTTCTTATAGAATTACCCACGGGCTTCAGGAAACATGGGAGTGACTGTGGTCGGTTTTTTAGTCTCACCAACTTCTTTGAATCAGGTTTTGATGGTAAATCAAAAACAGGGACTGCATTTGTGGATTTGTGTGCAGCATATGACACGGTTTGGAAAGATTCTTTCATTTCTAAACATTATGTTCAATGTTTATAACCCGACTCTCCTAGGTCTCTGTGAGACCCCTCATGAGCTCAGAGCTTGTGCATGTTAGGAGACCTGGTTGTGTTCTGTGTAGGCACTGTTACTGTGTCCTTGGTCATCTGAGGCATAGCACTGCTAATTTTTTACCCAACAGTGCATGGTGGTGCTGTACTCCAGATCAGAAAATTTCTTGACCAACCGGAGGATTCGAACCCGGGATCTTTCGATCGAAAGATTATGAACCAAACGAGCTGACCACTAAACTACCCAAATACCTATCTGAAGTTTGGAAAAATGTTTCGTTTATTAGAAAGCCTGCTGTTAAGAAGACGATTCCGTATTTTTCTTTATGATAGAAGTAGTAATTTCAAAACTTTGAGTGGTATTTCATACGGATCAGTTCAAAACCTCTTATTTTCAATTATATCAGTGATATCCCTGCTATTATTAACGACCGACTTCGCAGTCGCAGTGCAAAGAACCCCCCCTCCCCCAAAATCTACATCTTTCCCTGCTGTTTCTTCGGAACAATTCATATATGCCGTTGATATTGCCCTGTTCTCCGTCATTTTGATTTTCAAAGCATAAAAAGTAACCTCTCTGTCGATTTAGAAATTCTGAAGAATTACTCTTTTGAGTGGCTTTTGTGTCCTTACCCGAATAAAACCGAGCTTTCGTGTTTTAATTTGAATAATTATCAAAAAAATAATAAAAATTGAGTGTAGTGTCGGCAATTCTTCTTCGATTTGTTTTCTATTCAAGTTATTTATTTTCGAATTTTCTGTAGTATTCCATCAAATATTGTACTTGATCACCGGCAACTTTTATTGCCTTTTAATGACAGTGGAAGTTTAAATGGAAAACCCTTCCTCAATTCGAATGCGTAAATTGATCATGTCGGAAAGCACCACTTCTGGCCACCGCAGACGATCGACACTTGATTATTTTGAAGATATACTCCGTTCAAGAATTATTGACTTCTCGGAGGGCTGTGAAAATCGAAATAAAGTTGGTAATTAATATTTTGGGTTGCTGAATTCAGGTTGGTATAAGGAAAACACTAACATATAGAGACCTTCGTTTGGTGAATTCATCAAACAAATAATTTTATTAATTTTGAATGCTCATCGATTAGTTCTGAATTCTGAGTATTTCTTCAGTATTGTGCAATTAAAATGGCTGGAATTGATCTGTATATCTTTCGCCTAACAACAAGGGTACATGAGGCTGGGTTTCCATAGATTCAGCAGATATTTCCGCTAGTTTTTCAGGTTAATTATTATTCACCTACTTAAAATGTATTCTGATTGATAAATGGGATATACAGGGTGTCCGGGAAAATGTGGGAAATCTCTCGGATTCAGATAAAACATTAAAGAATAAGATGACAAGTTCCAACAATTTTTTTTCCTAGCGGCCCTCCCTACGGAGATAAGGCCTCCTGAATGACGCCACTGGACATTCATTTTACTGGAATAAATTTTGAACTAATTGATATAATTTAATGAAAATTTGATTTGAACAACAATAGTAGGGACTTCTTGAAATACTGCCCCTAAATTTAAATTAGCTTGTTTAGTTCACCAGGGGCGGACTAGGTTGTACGTTTTAATGCTTACCTACATTTTTAACACCCTGTATGATAAGGAGTACAAAAAAACGAATTTGGTTACCTTGAACATTAAGCTAAAGAAAATGTACTCTTGCTCATTGTCGATGAAATGAACCGTTTTTGAAAAACAAAATAATAAAAGGCCCAGAAAGGCACCTTAACAAAAATACATACATTTCATTGTGATGTGATAAGAAATAAATTTTGTCGGATTCAATAACTTTTTTGTTCCTTGAATAACTTTCGTATCACACTTTGTTGCAGACAAAAAAATTAGAATTCATGGTTCTTTTCTTATTATTTTGTTTTTCGACAACGGTTCATTTTATCGACAATGAATAAGAGTACCTTTACTTTAGCTTAATGTTCAAGGTATCCAAATTTGTTTTTTTCAACTCCTTATCATACAGAGTGTTCAAAATATAAGCATTAAAATGTACAACCTAGTCCGCCCCTGGTAAACTAAACGAGCTAATTTGAATTTAAGGGCAGTATTTCAAGAGGTCCTTACTGCTGTTTATCATATCAAATTTTCATTAAATTATATCAAGTAGTTTAAAATTTATTTCAGTAAAATGAATTTCCAGTGGCGTCAATTAGGAGGCCTTATCTCCGTAGGAAGGACCGCTAGGAAAAAAAATTATGGGAACTTGTCATCTTATTCTTCTATGTTCAACAAGATCTGATCAGTGTAAACTCCAGGCTTTTTGAGCGCTCGTTCTTCTTACAAGAGGGCTATATAATTTCGTCACGATGTCTGTGTTTTTCGAATTTTGAGCCGAAAATGGTCTCAATCGACAAGGTTCAACTCACTGATGACGAATCCGTCGAAAAATTCGAGTCTGTCCGTCCGTCCGTATACACGATAACTCTCGAACGGAACTTCCTAGAAACTTTCAGGGTTGGTTTGAATCTCGAATGCCGCGGTTAAGTTTGTTATTGGGCAAAATTCGCCGAAGGGTTCCATAAATATGGCCGCTCGAAATTTTGTTTTCCTGATTACTTTGAAACTACAGATTCGATCGAAGTGAAATTCTGCACTCAGATGAAAGATTACGTGCTCAAGCTACATGCGAAATTTTGTTCAGCTCGCATGACCAAAACCATAGAAATCATAGAAAATTGTAACTTTGTAATGGAAAGGCCTAGAGACTTGAAATTTTCAGGATAGGTGTGGATCTCGAATGTTGCTATCACGTTCATCAATGAGCAAAATTAGACTAGGGGTTCCGTAAATATGGGCGTTTGAAATTCAGTTTTTTTGATAATTTCAAAACTATGGATTTGATATTGACGAAATTTTGTATTTGAATTGAGAATGATATATTCAAGCTACATTTTGTCCAGATCGCATGAACAGAATCATAGAAACCATAGAAAATAATAACTTTCGAACGGAAAGGCCTAGGGACTTGAAATTTTCCGAATAGGTTTGGATCGCGAATTTCGTGATTACTTTCATCAATGAGCAAAATTAGACTAGGGGTTCCGTAAATATAGCAGTTCAAACTATTTTTTTCCTGATTATTTCGAAACTACTTATTGGATTGGAATGAAATTTCGCACATAGATGAAGAATAATGTATTCAAACTACTTGGGAAATTTTGTTCAGATCGCATTTCCAAGACAATAGATACCGTAGAAAATTCTAGCGAATTATTGAAAAAAATTGGTCACCTAAAGCACTGACGAGAATTCTGGATTTTCACCCATAAAGAATGCAATAATTATTGAATGGGGTTCGGTGAAAGGAATATGTAATTCAATGATCTTCCAATGAATAAGATCCCAACATTGGCCTCCCGTGAAAGTTTACATAATTTCATGTCAGTTTTCCACGATGTTTTTGCGTTTTCAAACCCGAATTCCCATGTTTTGAACTTGAATATTCCGGCAGTATGCCTCTACAATTTATCGAGAGTTCGATAATTCGTCAATACAACAATGATTATATTAAAAAACTGTTGGTATACAGGTTTATACCATCATAATCCTACATGAGATTTAAAAATATTTTTTGCAAGCTCAAAGACTTTCGAGTAATTTGCTTCGAAATATTAATGGTTTTAAGAACAGATATTGTATGTCCACTTATGCCAATTTAAGGATAAAGTGCTATTTTGAACGTGATGAAACAAATCTAGAGTCTGTTCGAATAATGTATGTCCCGAATGACGATGAGTTAGTGTTAACACATTGTCAAAATATAGTACATATATCCATAGATTGGTAGGGTTTGCCCATGTACACTCATAGTATGTACTTCTGGAAAATAAGTAAAATTGGACATATACTCCGTTTAAGAATTATTGACATCTCGGTTGGCTGTGAAAAATCGAATTTAAGTTGGTAATAGACTCTTCATTAATATTCCGGGTTGCTGAATTCAGGTTGGTATAGGAATAACACTAACTTTACCCATAGAAATCTTGCTTTGATGATTTTATCGAAGATATTGGTGAATATGTAATTATAAAAATTTGCTCTGAATTCGAGTATTTTTTATCTTATGCTATTAAAATGGCTGGAATTCACCAGGATACATCGCGCCTAACAAGAGAACGCCAGGCAGTTTGTCGGTGTTACTTCGAGTTTCTCAAAGATTTGGCATATATTTCCGCTAGTGTTTCAGGTAAACTGTTATTCACCGACTCGAAGTGTATTCTGATTGATCAATGTCTCTTAAATTTTCAGATTTCACCAAGCCCTGTCCGTAGAATATTAGCATGTTATTATAGCCTGGAATTAGCAGTGGAAGAAAACCTGTGCGATACGATTATTCCTTCAAAGAGACATCGAATGACTTTGTTTTTGCTAGAATTAAAAACAATGAATATATAAGTTTAGATATCCTTCTAGAACTGGCCAAAGAGCACCTAGATTTCAATTGATCGAAGTCAACATTATATTATATCATAAAAAAATTGGATACAAATACAAAAAAGTTGATCGAAGGAAAATTCTTATTGATAAACAGAAAAATATAATGAAAATAGTACGATACTGTGATAAATACCGAGAATACATGGAACAAAACGTAAAATTCATTTATCTAGATGAAATTTGGATATTCGAAAACCGCATTCAAATTCGTCAGTGGACACTAGAAAATAATCCAAATGGTATGCTGAGTATATTCAAGGGTAAAGGCAGAAGGTGCACTATTTTGAATGCTGGAACAATTGATGGATTTTTACCTGGATGTGATCCGATTCTTGACAGTGGTATTAATGATAAGCATTACTATGAATGGTGAATTATTTCATAAATGGGTTATTGAAAAATTGAAACGTTCCCTGCAAAAGGATGCCCATCAATAGGATTATGTCAGCTTATTCAATAAACACATCCAAATCACTACACTACGTGGAAACAAAGTTTTCAATGATATTTTTATCTTTGCTCTTGTATCATTCATAGATATTTTAAGTTTATTTATTATACTTATACTGTATGGTACCCTGTTCACATTCCCTCTGTTAATACACATGCTATATTGTTCCCAATTCAAAAGTATACTGAATAATTGCTCATCAATTAT
The DNA here is from genome assembly GCA_963966015.1 of Aphidecta obliterata. NCBI lineage: Eukaryota > Metazoa > Arthropoda > Insecta > Coleoptera > Coccinellidae > Aphidecta > Aphidecta obliterata. The sequence continues at coordinate 29,383,659 of OZ014427.1, read as the reverse complement.
AATATTTTCAATAATTCATGGACAGTTTTAATAAATGAAAATAAAAATTGACTTTCTTAAAGTATATAACACCGAGCAATAAATAATTCACAAATTGGTTCATATATTGATAGTTCGGTACAAATTTCATGTCAAAATTCTTCATGTACTACAGGGATTCTGAATTTTTGTTTCTCTCTTATTTCTTAATACATTATAACGTTTTTTCCAATACATTATTTTGGCCCTGTGCTTGCGAAGTATCTAAACATGTTTTTCTGTTGCACCAGTAGCTACCTGCTAGAATTCCATTAATTATCCTTCTTGAATCCTGGCATAAAATGGTACTCTTATAGTTATATGGTTAGAATTTCGCAAGATTTCCAATACCAATAAATATTGCATGGTCCTGAGTGAAAATAAATATTTATTTGAATGATCTTCAATTTTCCATGGTTGACTTTTATATGAGATAATTTCATATGAAAGCATTCCACGATATTTTTGCGCTTTCAAACCTGAACTCCCATGTAGAAACTGCAATCGAAATATTCCGGCTTAATTATTCGATAATTCGTATAGTCAACACTTTTCTGGGTTATATTTATGTTTTATTTCTATGATGAAATTTAGTTACTTTTTGTAACCAGAAATAAAGCCTCGACTGGACGTTCATGGCCTGCTTCGATGTCAATAATTCTTAAATGGACTATACTAAACACTTTTCTAGGTTTTATTTCTATGATGAAATTTTCTGTAACCAGAAATAAAGCCTCGACTAGACTTTGCTTAGATGTCAATAATTCTTGAACCGAGTATACATGGCCCATGGGAATGAAAGAGGCGAGAGGCGAAGTCAGCTTCTTTGAATTCGATATCGGAATTTTTCCAGCTGTTATCGTTTATTCGGTTAACCGCAACTACTTACTGTGCATTTATTTAATCTGAGTTATGATTTTTCTTGGGTCGGCAGTTCTTCATTCACTACATTTGGAGATTGAATAAATGCCGTTAATTTGCCGTTAAACTGTGCAGATTTTCGAAATAACCATCATGAAATGTTAGCAACAGACGTTCGGAAAGAAATATTCTAGAGCTGTGCCATATATAACAAGATGTCAAGAATGCCAATGAATTCTTCAAAGCATGGCTTAGCCATTATCGTCTGATCTATTTTCCGACTGAGATGTACGAAAAATTATGAAGAGCACTGCCATGAAATTAGGAGCTTTTGAGCGTTCGTTCATCCACCTTGTAAGTAAATTCGCATTTTCCAGTTTTAGAAAACTATTGAAGAAATTTTGGACAGCTGTCGAAAAAAGACACAGCTTTTTGTCAATTATGCCAAATCAGCTGTTACAGAAATATAAGGATATTTTATTCAATGATTCGTTGGAGTAAAATGGTTCTGTTTATGCGATCTGGAAAAAATGTAGCTAAAATATATCATTCTCCATTAAAATACAAAATTTCGGCACGATCGAATCCGTAGTTTTGAAAATATCAAGATAACTGAATTTCAAACGACCCTTGGTCGAATTTTGCCCAATAACGAACTTAAGCGCGGCATTCGAGATTCGAACCTAGCCTGAAAATTTCAAGTTTCTAGGTCTTTCTGTTCGAGAGTTATCGTGTATACAGCTGGACGGACAGACTTGAATTAGTTTGAATACATTATCCTTCATCTTAGTACAAAATTTCATTCCAATCCGATAAGCAGTTTCGAAATTTAAAGGAAGAAAATATTTTGAACAGCTATACTAACCCCTAGTCTAATTTTGCTCATTGATAAACGTGACCGCGACATTCGAGATCCACACCTATCCAGAAAATTTCCAAGTCCCTAGGCGGCCTAGACCTTTCCTTTCGAAAGTTATAATTTTCTATTGTTCTGGTCATGCGATCTGGACATAATTCTGCATGTAGCTTGAACACATCATTGTCCATTTAAGTGCAAAATTTCATCTCGATCGAATCAGTCGTTTCGAAGTAATCAGGAGAACAAAATTTTGAACGGCCATATTTACGGAACCCCTAGTCAAATTTTGCCCAATAACGAACATAACCGGGGCATTCGAGATTCCAACCTACCCTGAAAAGTTTCTGGATCGTTCCGTTCGAGAGTTATCGTGTATACGGCCGGCAAGCCGGACGGACAGATGGACTCGAATTTTCGACGGATTCGTCATCGGTGAGTCGAACCTTGTCGATTGAGACCATTTTCGGCTCAAAATTCGAAAAACACAGACATCGTGACGAAATTATATACTTAGCCCTCTTGTAAGAAGAACGAGCGCTCAAAAAGCCTGGAGTTTACACTAATCAGATCTTGTTCTTTTCTAACTTCGAGTCGATTCAGTGGTTCATTTTTCTCATCTTTCGGAAGAGACATACTCATTGTTTTCGAAGGCAAGTTTAAAAAGTGGGGTTCCAAAAAATAACGATTCTTTCAGACAAATAAAAAAACACTTCGTTCTTTTTCCTTCACTCTTTTTATTCTTCAATAATTGCCCATGTCTATCGCGAGAAAAATTATCCTCACTTCTAGCTAGGTACCTATTATACACCTGATATAAGATTATGACCAAATTTTTTGTGATGAATTCCCGATGGAGTGAAGGAAACAGCAGAATCCGAATCACTCTCCATAGTTTCACCCATAAAAATATCCTTCCAAAGAACTTGATGAGCAATTCGAACAAATTTAACTTTCACAGTTCCCTAATGATGTGCTACTTGACCCCTCGTGTCATTTGAGATTTTTGAATCAGGGAAATAGGGAAATAACTCTACATCCACGATCAGAAGAATTCCCCTTGTTGGTTGTTCTGAAAGAAATTAATCTTGATTCATGAATGTTATAGCTATAGAACAATGCTTGACTTAAATTCGATCTGAAATCAGAGTAAATGTTAGACATCCTTGTCTATAAAAGAAGGAACGCAATATTCATGACTATGCAATATGCATACTTGAGCCGATATGGGCAGGTGTTCATCAATCTTAAACCGGAGTTCTTGTATATTCTACAATATGGGCTTTGAATAGTATGAGTTAAGGCCCCCATTCACTGCACGTTCTTGGACTACAATCCCAACAACGGCCTCTCGACTAATCTTATCTTGGCCATGCACTGTAACTGTAGACGGAGTAGACCGACACAGACAGTTCATTTGAATCGTTGAAGTCCCTGATAAGACGAGGATTGGTGAACTCGAAAATTGAAAAACCACTGAAATCGACGGAATTCAAAATCAGTCTCTCGAAAATTTACCAGACAAAGCGCAACTGCAGAAATAGCCAGAGGTATACTACGAACAAGATATTAGCCTGAAAATATTAAGATGGAAGGAAGGAGTAAAGGACAAAAACAACCAAACTACCAAACTAAATTTGGATCAATAAGCTAACATCCGACAAAGAAGATTACCTGAAATCTTAAAAGTCAAGAAAATAATTCCTCAGCACCAGTTTGGTTTCCGCACAGAACATTCGAATGTACACCAACTGATCAGATCAACAAGAGATATAAAATGAAAAATGAACCTATGTACAGGCACCGGAGCCGTTCTTCTGGATATTGAGAAGTCATTCGATGAAATGTGGCACCTGTCTGATAAATCTGACCAACAAGATGAAGATGTGGATGGTTTCACCCAAACTGACGAGATTAATACAATCATATTTGAACAGTAGAAAACTCAAAGTGAAATTTGATGGTCCGAGGTTAACAACCAGAAAAATTGGAGCCGGCATACCGCAAGGATCGCTCCTAGGCCCCTTGTTGTTCAACATATTACATTTCGGACATACCAAAGATAATACTGCTGTCCACTTCTCCAGATTAGAAAATCGATAACGAAGCAATTTCAGATAGACTTAGAATTAATGTGCTATTTCAAGAAATAGAGGTTCAGGATAGATACGAAGTAAATTACCATTCACGAAATTTGGAAAACAGTGTGAAATTCTAGAGTAGTTTATAAATTCCCTTTTGATATATTCGAATCAGACGAAAACACTGATGATGCTGCGGGAACCAACTCCGCCAATTCCCATTAGAACTAACGAAGTTTTACGGTGATTATAAATCGTTTCCTTCATTCAAATATTTCTTTGAGTGATCTAGAAAAATTAAATTATATAATCTCTTCGCTGCACGGTTGTCCTCTAAATCTCGTTCGTACATTGCCGCTAACAAACGACCTCATCACCTACGTGGATCGGAGATAGGCCAATCCACGTTTTCGTGCTCAAGCTTCCAGTTATGAATTGGACACTCCTTCTATCAAATCAGACTGGGACGCGGACCGATAACAGAACGAAAGACTTCACAGACTGGCAAAAGTACAGTCGAATAATCCAGGAGAAAGATTAATGCAATTCCACAGATAAGTACTCCAGAAGATCTAGAAGATCAATTTGAGAAATCAGAAACCCGAATAGAAGAATCCTACGAGGAAAGTACCAGAAGAATCGAAAGGCCAGCCCCGAAGCATTCACAAAAGCAATAAAAGAACTTATATAGAGGAATAGAAAACTTGGGAAGAGCTACAGAACTTCACATAGAGAAGAAGACAAGAAAGAGCTGACTCAACACAGTCAAGTGCTGGAAATTGTACTGTGAGAACTGAGAACAGACAAATGGAACCAAAGGGTTAGAGAGAGGAACACCATAGACCACTCAGCATGGAAGATGCCAAAGTGCTTACGGCGCGAGAAAACCGAAATTCCTCCTCTACACGGAGCAAATGGGATGGCCTGCTCAAAGTTTGAAAAAGCCGAAGCACTGGTTGACGCAATAGAAAGAGAAGCCAGAATCAACTACAAAGAAAACGATGACAATGAAGGCTTAGAAGAAGAAATCGAAGGAAATGAAAAATTAATGTTGGGACCTCCGGTGGGCGATACCATCCCCAACAACACCAACGGAGATTAAAGAAATCATCAAGAAATTGAAAAACAGGAAAGCTCCATGGAAAGACAAAGTAACAAACTGTATGTTACGGAAAATGCCCAGAAAGGAAATAGCATCGCTAACCAATATAGCAAAAGCAATGATGAAAACAGAATACTATTCAAAAAGATGGAAAACAGCAGAAGTAGTTGTGTTCAATAAGCCAGGAAAAGATAGAAAATTCCCACAAAACTACAGGTCGATAAGTCTACTGTCAGGACTTGGAAAAAACGTTGAGAGAGTCATTGCAAAAAGACTCAATGAAGAAAAAGCTGAATCTGATACCACCGGAACAATTTGGACTCAGAAGAAATCATTCCACAGAACTTCAACTGTTAAGGATCACTGAATATGTCACTGCATGATTACGGAATAAACAAGTCACATGATTAGTGCTATTAGAGGTCGGAGAGCCTTCGACCGAGTTTGTCACGAAGGACTTGCCCACAAGATGATGATGGCAGGCTACACTACCAAAACCTGCAAGATAGTAAGAAAGCACCCGAGGAACAGGAATTTTCATGTCAAAAAAGACGACATATCATCTTGCACCAGACAAGTAGAATCGGGAGTGCCTCAAGGATCAGTTCTAGGACCTCTACTCTACAACCTATTATATATATATAATTACGTTTTTCGAGCGAAAGCCGATCTTTTAAAAATAAAAAAGATTTATTTATTTACAACGGAAGATTATCCTATTCTAACAATAAGCTAGGAAGAAATGCACTCAATTAATTAAGGAGACATTCGTCTAGAGACGTATTTATAACATTCCTTATCTCAAGTCAATTACGACAATCAGTATCGAACAATGGGACAAATATACACCCACACACGTGGCGTGTTCAAAATGATGTGTCATCAAAATGTAACAAGGTAATATAATTATTCGAATAAGAATAGATAAGGAGTTCATCTGCAATATACAGGGTTGGCATTATGTAATTCCTCCCCACCTTGAATAAAGGTATCACCTGTAGTAGGTGTAGCTTTACAAAAAATATCTTTTCTTAAATATTTCAAAATAGAATAAGTAATTATCAATAAAATGATTATTATAAAAACAAATAATAGGGTAAATCTTGAAGGCTGGAGATTCCATTGGTCCAGGTCTTCTATCTTGATATCCGGGATGTCTTCATTTTTCCGGGATTCTTCATTTGTGGAATTTGGGTTGGATAAAATTATCTTGGGTAAAATCACGTATTTTTCTTCATTAAACGTAGTAGTTGGGACAATTTCTTTTCTCGTGTTGCTCACAGCACATTTGGTTCGTAGAATTGTCATAGGAGGCACAAAATAATGTCTTGTTTGCTGAAGACATTTTTCTAAAACATTTTTGTTTTCGATGGATAGGATATTTCCATCTTCTAATAATTTTAAATCTGGTGAAAGTACCGTTGTCGTTCTTGGACAGTTTTCGGTGTGGTTTTTCAAAATATTTTGAAGGCATGCTGGTGATTCAGCTAAGGTGTCTTGATCGCAGAGATAATCATCTTCTATTGGATGGCAAAATTTCGTTGACCATTTCAGGGTTTCTTCTTGTGAGAGTACATAGGGATCGGTATATGGAAGGGATAAATTGTTTTGCGGTAGATAGTAAAACTTGTACAAATCATAACTTTCTTCGTATACCGTTGGGATTGATATTAAAAATAGTAATGCTTTCTTTTTGAAAATTACTTTCGTATGACATATCTGATAATAATCTTTCAGATGATGTAAAGGTATTATCGTCACATTTTTTATTAATTCAAGGAATTTTGAATAAGGTAATATTGATTCATGTAAAAGATGTAATCTTGCAAAACTCACTGCGGTTGCAATTTCATCTAGAATATTTTTGATATCTTTGAGTTCAAATGTCAGGAGATGCATGTATTGAATTTCTTGTATTGCTGGTATAACTTGAAGCAATTTAAGGTTTTCTGACATTTTCTGAAATTTTTCAATATACTTATTTTTAAGGTCATTTACGACTGTTGCGATCTGTTTTTGATTTTTTATCAAAACTCTTTCATTTTTTTGAATACTATCAAAATAGTTTTTATATAATTCTTCGTCATCGGAATCTAACGTTCCGAATAAAATCTTTGAAATCTTTCCTCCTAAGTTAATGAGTCCTCTTTTAACTCTAATTTTCTCATTCAACAATTCTTCCATGGTATTGATATTAATTTCATTAGTATGCTGTAGATACTTAAAATTGGCTGTTTGTGCAAAATTAGATTTTGACTTTTCTAGTTTAATTATTTCTTTCTGATAATTAAGAATCAATTCTTCGATTTTATTTAAATCTACGTGGTATATCAATTGAAGATTTTTATGTGTGACATACGCTTTTCCTAATGCGATTGGTAATATGTTGCTTTCAATTGGAATGATATCCATACATGATACGATAATTATTTCGAATAATATCGCGAGGATGACGTATAGATCCATTATCTGCAACAAAATTTTGAACTAGTTTTTTCTTTGCTTAAGAATTTTCTTATGATAAATGTGTTTATTTTTATTATCCTGAATGCGTAAATTATCAATTTCACGAGCATTAACCTTTTTGAATGCTGGGTCCAATTTTCTCGTTATTGGATTTTTAATATAAGTAGGATTTTTATTTAAGGGGTGACTTTCTTTTGCTGATCGCTTTTCATTCGTTTTTTCCAAACGCGCAATATTTTTCTCTTTATTCTTTTCTAATTTATTTGCAATCTCATTAAGATTGTCTATGTAATTTTCCACGTAATCTTGAACTTGTTCGTTATGTGTACGTTCAACTGGTAAAGAGTAATTTAAATCTGCTTTAATAATTTGCATAGGTGTCATTTCTAGACTTGAATGATTCGAATTATTATAACTTAATAAAGCTTGGGAAAGTCTGCTTGGAAAAGTTGAATTCCTACTTTCAATTGTTCGCAATTGTTCTATCAGTGTAGAATGAAATCTTTCTACTAATGCATTCGAATTGGGATTATAATTTGTAATATAATGAATTTCAATTTTATGGATTTTACAAAAATCCTGGACCACGCCATTTTTAAATTCTAATCCATTGTCACACGTTATTTTATTAGGAATGCCGTAATGGCTAAAATACATCAATAATTTATCTACAATTTCAATTCCTGTCTTTTGTAGAAGTGGGTAACATTGACCTAATCTTGAAAAAGAATCTATTATACTCAGACAATACGTTTGATTGAATCTTATTGTATCACAATAAATGTGAGTGAAAGGTTTCGATCCAATTGGGTTTGGTCTAAATTGTAACTCAATGGGAGTTCGTTCATATTTGCTTTTTTGACATATTTCACAAGAATTTATAAAGCTTTGAACATCTTTGTTCATGTTCGGCCAATAATATTTTCGTTTTAAACTAATTATATTTTCTCGTAAACCACGATGAATAGACTTTGTCTCGTGATACTGTTGAATTCGAAGAAGTTGTTCTTCCTTATCTTCAACATCTTCTACGTATGTTCTAGAAATTTTTAAATTTAACGTTTTATAATCAAATTTATTTTGTAAAATATTTATTAGAGGTTTCTCTAATTCGGGCGAAGCAAAATATAAAGTATACGACTTTTTTGGTTGAATATATTCTTTGACAAATTTGAATAAATCAGTATCTATTGAGTTTATCATTACTCGAAATCTGAGCTTTTCTCCGAAAGGTTTAGTTTTCGTAACACTATAATTCGGGGATGATTTTAATATTATCTGCAAAGGGGCTGCATTTAAACTTCTTTCTGTATAGGGAAGTTCTAAAATAGGATTCTCAATGTTACTATGGACAGTAATATCGTCTGTCTCTAAATCAATAAAATCTTCGTTTTCATTATTATCATTATCATTATTATCATTATCATTATTATCATCGTCTGGATCCAATAGGGCCAAACATTCATCTAATTCTTCCGTAGTGATTTGATTTGCAATCGATAACAAATCATCTTCGATTCCGTTTATTTCAATATTTTCGTAATAATCTATTTCTGTGGCATTTGCCATTGAATCATAATCGATTCTGTTCGTTTCTTCGAACGTATTGATCTCTATCATTGGATCATTTTCAATTTCATCAGTATCTCCTCCGATATTCCGATTCGGTAAGGAATATACAATTATCTTTATATTAGATTCCGCAAAAATATATTTTATCATATTTGAAATAATATGCCAGTCTAATTTATCTAGACCGCATGCAATTCTTGGTATAGCCAAGTATTTGTCATTATTATATTGACACAATTCTCTGAGATATAATATTGATTGAAAAACGGTTTCATATTTCGGTTTATGAAAATACGAATCTTTCGTGATTAAATAATAAATGTTTCGATCATTTATTTGGATCATTGCTACTTCGCCTAGTAGCTTATTTTGAGATTTTAAATTATCTATTTGACCAAATTTATTTTTAAATTCGAGGGCTACACCTCGGTCCATGCGAAAGTCACGGGAAACGCAATGTGCTAACGCATAATTCTTTGGGGCTTTAAATAAATCACCTGTTTTTTCAATTATCTTAGGGGAATCTTTAATATTTTTCAATTCATAATTTTTTAGAAAATCTTTATAAGTCAATTTATTATCTGACTCTATTATAATTCGACTGAGAGCATCAGCATTATTAGTTGAACCTTTTTTATAACGAATTTCATAATCAAATTCTTCTAGTTTTATTCGCCAGCGCATAAGGCGGGAATTCGGTTCTTTTAATGAAAATAACCATATTAAGGGTTTGTGATCCGTATAAATAGTAAATCTCTTCCCATAGAGATAGGGGCGGAAATTTTTGCACGACCAGATCACGGCCAGTAACTCCTTCTCTATTGTGGAATAACGAGTCTCAGCTGGGTTAAGGGTTCTACTTGCAAATGCTATAGGAAGGTCGTTCGGAACTTCACCTTGAGATAAAACAGAGCCTATCGCGAAACCTGACGCGTCAGTTGTGAGAACGAATGGCTTATCGAAATCGGGGTATCTCAATACAGGGTGATTCAATAAATTTCTTTTACATATTTCGAACGCTTCGATATATTTCGGATCATCAATATTAATTTTGGAATCTTTCTTCAAACATGAAGTTAATGGTTTCGTTATCTTTGCGAAATTAGGGATAAACTTTCTATAATATCCTACGAGTCCAAGAAATGATTTTATTTCTTTAGGAGTTTTAGGAATTGGGAATTTGCTGACTGCTCTTAATTTGTTCGGATTCGGTTTGATTCCTTCAGGGGTAATAATATGTCCTAAGAATTCAATTTCAGTTTTGAAAAAGTGACATTTATCTAATTGAATTTTCAAATTATCTGCTTTAAATGCTTCTAGAATATTATGGATATCTGCTAAGTGTTGTTCGATCGTATCGGAAAATACAACTATATCATCCATGTAAACGTAACAGATCTTTCCTATGTGATCTTTCAAAACATTATTCATTAATCTTTGGAAAGTTGCCGGAGCATTTTTAAGTCCAAATGGCATTCTCAAAAATTCATAATGACCATTTTCTACAGTAAAAGCTGTCTTTTCAATTGATTCTTCATCTAATTCGATTTGATGAAATCCGGATGCTAAGTCAAGGGTAGTAAAATATTTTTTATTTCCTAATTTATCTAGGATACTTTCAATCTGAGGAAGGGGATACCTATCATCAATAGTTTTATCATTTAATTTACGATAGTCAATTGCTATACGCCATTTCTTTTTTCCGGATAAATCCTCTTTTTTAGGAACAATTACAACTGGAAATGACCATGGAGATATACTCGGTCTGATAATTTTTTTATCTAACATGTCTTTAATTTGAGTCTGAACTTCTTCTCTATGAACTTCAGGGTATCTATAAATTTTACAATGAACAGGAACTTCGTCACTTGTTCGAATTTTATGTTTTATTTTGCTTGAAAAATTAAGGGCTTGACCCGGTAACTGTAAAACATCTTCATTAGTTTGAAGGATTTTCATTAGTTGGGTACTAATTTCTGGTTCTAAATGACTAAGGTCAATTGGAATATTTTGGGGTTTCTGACATACTTGTTGATAATAAAAGGGGATTTGAGAATATTCGTTAGTTAATAATTGATTTTTAAAATCTAAATTAAGTCCATATTTATTCAAAAAATCTGCTCCTATAAGACCATCATAATTCTTATGGAACTTGTATACGACAAAGGGATGAAAATCATCAATTTGAAATTCAGGGAATAAAGGTATTAAAACTTTTCCATTTGCAGTTTGCTTTTTGAAACATGCAGTTAGTGTCGTAGATTCATTAAAAATATTTTTAGGAAAATTATTATACGCGAATTTTGGATCAATAAGACACACTGAACATCCACTATCAATTAAAAGTTTACATTTAGGATTTTGGAATTGGATATAGGGGAGTTGGTTCGTGTTATCTAATGTATTATTTAAGTCAATGAGTCGTTCATGGCACGATCTCGAAAATTTTCATTTAAATATTTACTGGAATTATTACGTTCTGGATATGAACGTTCGTTAAAATCACGTTTTTTGAAATTAGTATCTCTCGAAGTAGACGCTATATTGGTTAATTCTTCAATCATTATATTTGGATTGGGTTGATTATTAAAATATTGTCTCTGAGGACTTTGTTGATATTGAGTAGAATAATTTGATCTCTTTTGGGGATAATTCCTCGTCTGAATCGACATTTTTTCAGGGGGAGATTGTATTCTTTGATTAGGATGAGGTTTGAAAACATTCTCGTTTTTACGTTCATTATTACCGAAGACTTGACGATTTGTCGGGAAATAAGTTTTCACTTGTTTTTGTTGGAAATTAATCGGTTGAGATGGGAATCTCGGTTGGGGATTATTTGGATAAAAATTTCTTTGATTATTTTGACTAGATTGGGGAAAATTTGATTGATTATTATGAGGAAAACTTCTATAATTATTAGTTGAGAAGTTTGCTCGATTATTATTTGGGAAATTATTTTTATTATTTTGAGGGACATTCCTTTGATTTTGTTGAGGAAAATTCCTCTGATTATTTTGATTTTTATAATGCATATAGGGTTGTTGATAAAAGTAGTAATCTTGACGAATAAAATTTACTATATCGTCATAGTTCATAATTCCATGACCTCTAAGGGCTGTTCTTAATTCGGGGTTAATATTATAGAGCAGAACTCTAGTTGCTACTCGTGAGGCAATATTTTTTTCTTGATCCTTTTCAAGAATCGGTAAATTAGACAATTCGACTTGCGAATCGTATTTATTCTTTAAATCTACTATTCTCTCTAGAAAATCTAAATCGTTTTCATTACGAATTCTTTGGGCATTTTGGAGATCCCAAAACAAAACTGTGAGGCTTATTTTTTCCTCAAATCTTAACTTTAAAAATTCCTTCAAGTTAAACCAATTATCTGTAATTCTCTCATTAGAACTAACGATTTCACTGGCATTTCCTACCAATTTACTTTTTATTATATCGATAATTGCTTCATTTAATAACGCGTCGGCAGATTGGAACCTATTATAAAATCTTTCGCAATGATTCAAAAATCGTGCGAGATTTGCAGGATTACCATCAAATGGTACAATTGACTTTGAAAATAAATCAATTAATTTAAGTCTATCAAACATATTTGGTTCTGGTGCGACCGCCATTTTATTCGTATTCGTATTCTTCCGGCCTTTAAAATGCTTTACGGAAGTAATCTTGAAAAATTATATTGTACTTAGAAAATAATTGTATTCGGTTTTTTTATTTTATAAGAAACCTAGGAAAAACTCTGGTAATCGGTTTTTTGTATTAAGAAACCTAGGAAAAACTCTGGTAATCGGTTTTTTATAAGAAACCTAGAGAAAACTCACACAAGTTTTACGCTCAAAACCGTGGGAAAAGATTGAAGACTTTGGACCAGGGTCAGTGACTGGGAATTAAAAAAGTGTTTCTAGATAGGATTCTCACCACGTTGTTTTTCTGGAGTCGTTGTAGACGCTACCCAAACAATCAAGGCTCCAAATGGCTTTTCTCCTCGTTGTTGCTGGATTTTGCACCTTAACAGTTGAAACTGAAAGTTTTTGGAAGTTCTTAGCGCGGCGATAACTACGATTTCACGCTCGAAGTTTCGAAACACAGTTCTTCACGAAAACCGGCACAATCCCATACCTCGTCGCCAATTACGTTTTTCGAGCGAAAGCCGATCTTTTAAAAATAAAAAAGATTTATTTATTTACAACGGAAGATTATCCTATTCTAACAATAAGCTAGGAAGAAATGCACTCAATTAATTAAGGAGACATTCGTCTAGAGACGTATTTATAACATTCCTTATCTCAAGTCAATTACGACAATCAGTATCGAACAATGGGACAAATATACACCCACACACGTGGCGTGTTCAAAATGATGTGTCATCAAAATGTAACAAGGTAATATAATTATTCGAATAAGAATAGATAAGGAGTTCATCTGCAATATACAGGGTTGGCATTATGTAATTATATATATATATATATACGATATTCCTAAAAACCCAAGAAATCTGCTAACCCTTTATACAGACGACACGGAAATAGCCTTCAGACATCGACGACCACATGTCATACACAGAAGACTGAAAAAAGCACTAGAAGATTCAGAAGAATTGTTCATTAAACGGAAAATTCAAATGAATAGCAAGAAGAGCCAAGCTATTCCACTACAGAAGCGGAGACTTGAAATCAATAATTAATTCCAACATAACGATAGATGGAGAAGAGATAAAATGGGAAAATGAAGTCAAATATCTGGGAGAAAACAAGCTAAAGGGCTTACATGGAAAAACCATATAAAATATGCAGTGAACAAGACCAACTCAGCAATGAAACTTTACCCACTGCTAGGAAGAAGGAGCCAAATGAACCAAAGCACGAAGGTACGGATGGTCAACTCAATTGCAAGACCTCAACTAATATATTTTATAGCTCCGCGGCGTGGGCCATGCAGCCAATAGCCATATAAATAATAATCAAGCAGCAGAAAATGAACTGCTCAGTACAGCAATGAATATGCCGTGGTTCGTAAGAAACCAACAAATCCACAGAGAATGGTAAACTGTCACAGATTTCCTGAAGAAGAAGGCCAAGAAGATATTTGAAAAAGCCAGTCAACACCCGAATGATGAGCTAAGAAGACTAGTTGACTACAACCCTGCAGAAGACGTGCTTAGGATACCCACCTATCACAAAAGACCCAGAGATCAACTACGTAGAATCAGAAATTGGGTCAACCCAATTTCAGATATCAAGAAGAAAGGCCTATCCTAGTAAATTCATAGGTAACACAATTATCTCACGACAAAGATCGTGAAAGAGATACAAACAAGAAGAGTCAAAAGGTTAATAGGTAATAAATGCCAGGAATCTAAAACAGCAGGTTAGGTTTAGTTAGAGTAGGTCGTGCTCAACACGAAATCTCACGCTGTTCTATCTAACGGAGATAGTTTCGTCCCTGAGGATTCCCCCTGACTAAACAAATAAAAAAAATGTCAAATCAGAAGATGTTTCAAGTATTCGCAATAACCTACATGATACGTTTTTGAAAACTAGGTTGCTCTCAAACAGATGTTGAAAATTAATACTTTATGGTGTTCGCGATGGTCCTCAAGCTTCTTGATCATACTCTCACTAGCTTCGAACCTAATCAAAATACGAAGTTCCTGCAGAACCATTGCTTTAGAGACTCTGCATTTCTCTAACTCTCCTCAGCAGTAGAGAAATCCCCCTGGTGGAGCACCTAAAGTTCCTCACCCCAAACCACCTTTACATTTCCGAAGTTTTTTTCGTAACTCTCCCTGATTCCAAAAGTTGCCCCTTCTGTAAAGGTGAACACTCGATATACCGAAGCCGGGTGTTTTCTGCCAAAATGATTGAATTAGTGCCCCAATTTAATTCAATGCCTTCGAAGGGAAACGCTCTAATACCTCCAATGCACGAAGCAAACGGAATGGGTAAAGCAAAATATGAAACGACAAAAGCATTGGCCGATACTATATAAAGGGTAGCTAGGACCAATTACAGAGAAGAAGACGACAATGAAGAACTTGTAGAAGAAGTAGAATAAAACAAAATATTGATGGAAGACCCACCAGAAGATGTTACAATTCACAACCGATTCCCAAGTAGAGAAATAAACGAGATAATCCAGAATAGAGGCGAAAAGCACAAAGAAGTGACAAAATATCAAATTTCATGCCGAAGAAAACGCCAAGGGAGGGACTAGCAGCGCTCACCAAGATAGCGAATGGTGTATATGCAAATCAAGGAATTTTCGAAGAGATGGAAAGTGATTGTTCTTTATAAACCCGGGCAAAATTGAAAGTTCCCATTCCCGTGAGCAATAGACGCTCTTTGGTTTGTATGAAACAGACAAACTCACAGAGACTCCAAACAAGAGCCTATCATGACTTTCATGAGAAGAAAAGCAGAGACGACTCTAGAAAAAGCAAATCAGCAACCAAAAGAGGAAGATACGTGGGCTGTTACCCTGCAGAAATGATGACAATCTATCGCGAAAGATCCAGGAACCAACTAACGGAAAACGGAAGTCCCTTATCTGTATTATAAGATGGTAAAATACGAACGCTCTCATCGTGTGGGAGTTGATAATCATCATGAGATAACTGTTTAGGTTAGGTTAAGTTTATAGGCTTTTCCCGGAACCGTTCTACCTCCAGTAGGGGGAGGGGGTGATCGGACACTATCCGGCTTCACTGGGTATTGAGATTCACCTCTTTCTAGATCAAATGAAACAAAAAACGAGAAAAACAATGTCGTGAAGTCCAGAGCTTTTGCGCGCTTATTTCCGTGTGCCAATCCGGCCATCAGTGTCCTTTGTCAGTATTACAAATACTGTCATTTTAATCACCGAATTATATTGAATTTGTCAGAAAAACGCAATTTTTTTTCCACATGGACCAGATAAAGCAAAATTTCTTCATAACTTATTTTATCCATGCCTCATAATATATACATGTAGGTACGTAAATACTTACAAAATTCAGCAGAATATGACGAATAGTTACAACTAACTACAACGTTTTTTTCGAAACGGTATTTTTCGAATAATTGACAAAGAAAAATCAGAAGGCTATATCTACGAAAAACTTCGGGGGGTTTCGCCAACGAACTCAACCGGCACATACAGACCTCGACGCACCCCGAAATTCTTCGTAACTCGAGGGGCCCTTTTTTCACGATTTATCGTGATTACAGACGGCCGAACGGACAGACATAATCAAATTGTATCAGGAATTCTTCATCTCTGTGGCCCAACCTAATCGTTTGCGACGATTCTCGGCCTTCCGAAAATTACAGACACAAGCGTGCAAAAAGGAAAAGCCTCAGAGCTTGATTACACAAAAAAAGGGCGTCGCTAATTTTTTTCTTGGGCTGGGTAAAGGCTTGTTGGTTCAGGTTATGAAAAAAAAACATGCTGTAATATAGAACCATGAGTAACTCATATTACAATGAAAAAACAAAACTAAACTTCTTTCGACAAACAAGTCACATATCATACAACCATAAAAGTCTTTAAAGAAAAAAAAACAATGTTCTTTGGACATGATCGACATCAATATCCGAATAAATCATTCAATTATTAAATACTGTTTTATAATTATTCTTGGGGGGGGGGGATAATTAAATTACCGCCATTACCTCCTGTTCGACGCCCTTATTTTCGATAATGTATCCCCTAAATACTTTCGCTTTGGCAGCACCCTTTATATACTTATTCTAACACGAAATTCACCTATCTTGGGAAGTGATAATGAAATATTTAAAACTTTTTAACCGTTATCCACCAGTTCAGCCGCCTACTATCATTCACAGACGCCTACTTAGCAAAACGGTAGCCATCTCAGCCGTCTTCACTTTACTTATTTTTATTTTGATAATTTCTATTGGAGAACATTGGTTCCGCAAGTTCGACTCTCACTTGACAAATTTCATTACATCATTATATGTATAGTAATTTACCTTAGGAAGACGCCAAGTTTTTCATCGGATCCTATAGGCTGTCGCGCATTGCATCCGACAGCGTCGATAGATTGTTGGATCATATCGTGCACTTCCGAGAACTGATTTCTGCTCAACCGGAAGTGTTCAGAGAATTCAGCATCAGAGAATTTGGACGCCATTACGAATTTCCCA
Organism: Aphidecta obliterata; assembly: GCA_963966015.1. Taxonomy (NCBI): domain Eukaryota; kingdom Metazoa; phylum Arthropoda; class Insecta; order Coleoptera; family Coccinellidae; genus Aphidecta; species Aphidecta obliterata. The sequence continues at coordinate 29,366,541 of OZ014427.1, read as the reverse complement.
TGGGTTTTTCTTTTTGACAGGTGGGAGTTCTTTTTCGACTTAAAATCTTCGGCCGCCAGAGTAAAAAGTATAATTTCATCTTCACCTGTACAGTCTGAATCGGACTCCGAATTCAACATATCCGATATATCCAGTTTATCTAAAACGTTCATTATGATTGATGATAACACATGCGAGCACTATGGAAGACACTCTTAATCTGCGTCCAATATGCGCTAGTGCATTGAAATGTGGATCTCTGGATAGCACGTGTTGCTCATGCGCTCATCTGGTGTAGGGTCAATATCGGTCACTTCTTTTCTCGCCTGTCGCACGTATTATTGTTGTCCCAATTTGCGGCTGCTTGAGATTGTCTCGGATTTTATCCATTTGTTATTCTAACAAGATCTCAATTTCTAGGATATAGTTATCTGAGAAATTGGTAGATTTGCGAGTGTGTAAATGACTGTGACTAAGTGAACAACAAAATCGAGAGAAGCACTGACTTGATGTCAGGAGTTTCTGTGTACCAAAATGGCCTTCAGTGTTCATTGTCAATATGACAAAATTGTCATTTCATCTTTATAAACTCTAGAAGATGGGATAACCTAATTATATTGACCCATAAGAAAAACTCTTAGACGGCCCACACACACTGAAACATGCTGCGATACCTTGTATCGACTCCAGGATTCATGAAACTTGCATCAGTTGCATTACCGCCCACTCACATTGAAACTTGTTGCAATGCCTGAATCGACTCGATACAAATCATATCAATAATAAAAATATGTATTTGTTGACATCATCCAAATCCATACTTACCACAACAAATAGCAATAGTTGGCATAATAATCATAGTAACCTCAATAATCTCACGCCCTCTCATCGATGCAACCCCATACTCAGATACCAAATACGTGATTCAGATCCACACACACTGAAACTTGTATTATCAAACATTAGAGTCGATGCTTGCATCGCAACATGTTTCAGTGTATGTGGGCCCCATTACGTTACTTATTGAGATCTGAATGTGATAATTGAAAGCGTTCAGTTTACGGCAAATCGTGTGGCGGAGCGTATGATTTTTGGGACTTTAGGTGGATAGGACGTGGTGGGTCGATTTCTTGGCCTGCACGCTCCCCGGATCTCAACTCCTGTGACTTTTGGGGTCATTTGAAAACATATGCATACAGTAACGGTAAGGTAAATAATGTTGAAGAACTAAAACAACGCATTGAAAATGCTTGTGACTTTATTCGTGAGCAAACTGCATTTAATAATTCATTATTACGCCGAACAATTTCTGTGAACAATTTGGATCAATTTTATGGATGGGTTTGTGAACTTCCTGATTTTTCCTAAAGGACCATTTCAATCAGTAATTTTTCCTCTCCTTAGTTTGAACTTTAAGAATTATACCGTCCGGGAAAAAACTCCTAATAAAAATTGAGAGAGAATATATAAATTTGAGATAAAATCCAGCACTTTGTTTACTTGCTGGAAGGCATATGGCACCGTGATTCATGTCATAGTCTTCTAACAAAGAGATAACACGATCCAGAGTCGTCGTGATATCCTGATGCCCAAGATATTTTGAATTTTTTTCAAATTGAATATTTTATTTGATCTTTCGGCGAGATGATGTTTTTTGATGAGTTCTAGCAACTGTCGAGGAAAAAGCCTCACCTTAAAAATCCCCCCGGAATTTATTTTTTTGAGTTAGAGCAATACCAAGTTTCAAATATACGACAATTCAGTATGTGTAAAAAACGATTAGCAAGAGAATGTAAACGGGGCACCATACATTTTTGAGCGCTCGTACTACTTACACGAGGGCTATATCATTTCATCACGATGTCTGTATTTTTCGAATTTTGAGCCGAAAATGGTCTCAATCTACTATGTTCGACTCACTGATGACGAATCTGTCGGAAAATTCGAGTCTGTCCGTCCGGCCGTAAGCACGATAACTCTCGAACGGAACAACCTAGAGACTTGAAATTTTCAGTGTGGGTTCAGTTTCCGAATGCCTCGGTTGAGTTCATTAATGGGCCTAATTCCACCAGGGGTTCTGTGAATATGGCCGTACAAATTTTTGTTCCAATGATTACTTGAAAACTACAGCTTTGATTGAGATGAAATTTTGCACTCAAATGGAGAATGGGGTGTTCAAGCTACATGTGAAATTTTGTCCAGATCGCATGACCAGAACCATAGAAACCATAGACAATTGTAACTTTCGAACGGAAACGCCTAGGGACTTGAAATTTCCAGGATAGGTGTGGATCTCGAATGTCGTAATCACGTTCATCTATGAGCAAAATTATACTAGGGGTTCCGTAAATATGGTCGTTTGAAATTTAGTTTTCTTGATCATTTCAAAACTACAGATTCGATCGTGACGAACTTTTGTATACTAATGGAGAATGATATATTCAAGCTACAAGCTACATTTCTCCAGATCACATGACCAGAACCATAGAAAACATAGAAAATCATAACTTTCGAACGGAAAGGCCTAGGGACTTGAAATTTTCAGGATAGGTGTGGATCTGAAATATCGCGTTCACGTTTATCAATGAGCAGGATTATACTAGGGGTTCCGTAAATACGGTCGTTTGAAATTTTGGTTTCTCGATAATTTCGAAACTACGGATTCGATCGAGATGAAATTTTGTATTTTAATCGAGAATGATATATTAAAACAATATTTTGTTCAGATCGCATGACCAGAACCATAGAAACCAAAGAAAATTGTAACTTTTGAACGGAACGGCCTAGGAACTTGAAATTTTCAGGGAGGGTTTGGATCGCGAATATCGCGGTCACGTTCATCAATGAGCAAAATTAGACTAAGGGTTCCGTGAATATGGCCGTTCAAAATATTATTCTCCTGATTGTTTCGAACCTACTGATCTGATTGGAATGAAATTTTGCACCTAGCTGAGGAATAATGTATCCAAACTACGTGCAAAATTTTGTCCAGATCGCAACTCCAAAACCATAGATACCGTAAAAAATTCTAGCGAATTATCAAAAAAAAATTGATCAACTGAAGCACTGACATAAAGTCTGGAGTTTCGCCTATGTTCAGAATTTTTTTGACAGCTGTCGAAAATTTCTTCCATTGATTTCTAAAACTGGAAAATGCGAATCTACCTACAAGGTGCATGTACGAGCGCTCAAAAGCTCTTGACTTCACGGCAGTGCTTTTCGTAATTTTTGATTTATTCCATTTGTTTGTTAAATTTCAGTTTTTCGTCTAGGGTCACGCCCAGATATTTCGCTTCATCTTCCCAGTCTATCATCTGGTTTTCTATCATGAGGTTCCCTGCTTTTTCCTACTTCAGTTTTGTGCCGCCGAAGTACCTATATGGCAACTGTTTTCTTCGCATTTATCTTGAACCTCCATTTCTTGAAATAGCTCATCAGTTTATCTCCGTCTATCTGTAGTTGCTTCGTTATCGATTTCCTCATTCTGCTGGAATAGTGTACAACAGTGTCATCTGCAAACTGGGCAATCTTACATCTTCCCATTTTTGGTATGTCTGACATATATATGTTGAACAGCAACGGTCCTAGGACCGATCCTTTTGGTACTCCGGCTTCAATTTTCCTAAACGCAAGTGATGGAGCCGCTTCATTTGATTCTTCCCCCCCTCAACGTTCCAGACCATGATTCTGCTGCAACGCACGTGTGAAGCCCATTCCATTGGTTAAGCCTCGTTCCATTGCCCTACGTTAAGGTAATGTCCGTAAAATTTTATTTTATCATCCCAGAAGTTGTTTTTATAGGCCCTACATCTTGTTTAACAAGACAGAATTGATTTGATGGTTTCTAATGATATTTGTATTCCAATCATTTTCAAACATACATTCTTTTTAATTTCATAATTAATAATTCGATTTTCGAGATACAACAAAAGAATTTTAAAAATTATAAAAAGCACTGCCTTTAAGTCAGGAGCTTTTGAGCGCTCTTTCATCCACCTTGTAGAGCGCTCAAAAATGGTCTTATATGCCCTCGATAAAACTCTAATAAATAAACTCACAATAGAATAACTAATATGATTTCAGCTACATTGGGTTAAATTCAACGACACGTGTTTCGATGGCACAGAATCATCTTCAGGTGGTTAAGATATAACTAAATTAATTCTGTAAACTCTAAAGCCACCTACTCATACAAACTACATCAAATAATGCATATATTAAGGTTACAGTACAATTGTCATGTCAAAATTCTTCATATACTAGATAGATCCTTTAATTTCGGTTTCTGTCTTACAGGCTTCGAAGTAGGTAATCGAAGTATCAAAATTTCTGTTGGTCTCACTAGTTTTGCCAACACAGCTAAAATTTATGTTGAATTCAATTAATTATCCTACTTAAATCCTGACCTAAAATGGAACTCTTAGAATTATATGGTTAGAATTTTGCAAAATTTCCCCATAAAGAATGCAATAATTATTGCATCGGGTTCGGTGGAAAGAATATGTATGTTAATGATCTTCAATTGAATGATATCTCAACATTGGCCTTCCGTGAAAATTTACATAATTTAATGCGAGAGCATTCCACGATATTTTTGCGTTTTCAAACCCGAATGGCCTTTGCAATTGATCGAGAGTTCGATAATTCGTCAATACAACAATGATTCAATTAAAATACTGTTGGTATACAGGTTTATACCATCGTTATCGTATGTGAGATTTAAATATTTTTTGTAAGCTCAAAAACTTTCGAGTAATTTGCTTTGGAATAGGTATATACTAAACATTTTTCTAGGTCATATTTTATTTCTATGATGAAATTGAACAGTTACTTTTTGTAACCAGAAATAAAGCCTCGACTGGACTTCAATAATTCTTGAACGGAGTATAGCTACACTACCACGAAGAGTCTGTCTAAAGTCCGTATGACACGGTACAGAAATTGGAAGCTTCAAACACATTTCTTGTATGTGATCATGCGCAGTGTCCAATTACACATTTCTATAGAGAAATTGTACCATTTTCTGCATCGTGTCATACGGGCTTAAAAGATAGGTGTCCTCTTTCATATAATTTATCTCATGGTGAAAGTAAACTGTCACAAATCTTCCATATCAAGCTGGAAGTGAATATAGGCACCTATACATTCTTACAAATATCCATCTCAAATGTAAATTAAGGCCGGATTAGGGTTGAAAGTTAAAATACGAGGGGAGATGTACCTACGGCCATGGAGTAGATAAAAATTGTTATTTGCTCCCATTATGTTTTATTTTATTCAATAAATTCTTACTCCCAACACGTACCCCCCTGAGAGGGGGGAGATGGAGGGGGCGAGCCAGCTAATCCCCATACCCTACATAAGACCGACAGTGCTACATACTGAAAACTCTTTTTGATGGAATTTTGAGAATTAATGTTGTGGTTATAATTTTCAATGTTTATTCCTTTTCTTCTGAACTTATTATAGAATGTGAATTTTTGATCGATCATACCTTTTTTTGTGATAAAAAAATTTACATCTTATTTTGACTAGTCCTATTATAATATTCATTTATTATTCGGATGTGCAGATTGATGCCACTCATTTCATTTTTTTAAATATTTTTTTGAGAATCTTCAAGGTAAACTTTTCATGAAAGGTAATTCCTACTCCTACTTGTATTCCTAATGGAAAGTTCATATTCACTCTCTCGAAATACCCAAATGCCTACGAAATGGAATTCTAACATGAGTTTATTATCGCCGTTAAAATCATCAAAATGTCTCAAAACTGATGAAAGTCCAATACTCCAATACTTGGAATTGGAATCATTCCCCTCGAAATATTATTATTATTAAATTTAGAATAGAATAATAGGTTTAACTTCCGTTTAATTTCCCCAGGCATTCGCATATCCAATGATCGGTGGGATTTTGACAGGGGAAAACATTTATCCCCTCCAGATCCTCAAATTGAATCCGGAATGAGGAAATTAGAAATTATGTACAGTCTTCAGTTACTAAGGCAACGCCTAGAACTCCTAAAACATCCTTGTTCTGATTATAAGTGTAAAGTTACATTCAATTCTGGTGAAGTCTCATAAAAACTCGTTTCAAATTATCAGTTTCCTTTTAATCTCAACAAAAACAGATTGTCAGAATGTCAATCATGAAATGCCTCACACTAATGGAGTGGAGGGGAGCAGATGACTAATGTAATCTTGGATATGTCAGGGGAATGGTCGGGAGGGGAACGTCGCTATCCAAGTTGGTTTGGCACAGAAATATGGCATGCTATTCACTTTGGACGATTCCATTTACAGACTGGGGGAGGAAGCTTGCGCTTGTACTGAATACTGAATTCTTTACGTATAATATATTCTGTATAGGACAGGAAAGAATTTGGGTTTATTTACGTTGAGTTACCTATAATGAACTATAGAAAGGAGATATTTATATACCTGATCTTTTAGGACAGAATAATTATCTCATCTATGAATTGCGGTATGAGTTGAGAATAGAATTCAGGAATGAAACCTTTTGTATTGAATCTTTATACCTATAGGTAGAATGCTAGTTGAAATAAAAGTTTTTGAATTCTTCAATTCCCAATTTATATTTCAGCATTATTGAGTTCGTCACTACATCAGTTGAAGAGAGATGTAGAATTTTAATAGCCCGAGCAGAATTGTAAATTCATAACCTAACGCTCAGTAACGGAATTATTTATTCTGTGAAATATTGCCATCGTTTGCTACGCAAGGTCGGTTCGTAAAACCATTCACCTGCGATACATTGAAACTATTTAGTTAGAGAGAGTCAAGTTTATGTTTGAGTATCGACGGAGTGAAAGGGAATAATTTGAAATGCCAAGGAAATATTCAAGGTAAGCTAGTTTTCATGGCGTACTTTCATGACTGCTTTATAAATTACAATTTACTTAGCGGATTGTAAGGAACCGCATGTTTAAATTTGTTGATTCGAAGATAAGTGTTTTGAAACTATGTTTCATTAAGATTGAACGATAAAGATAATCTTACACTTCTGATTCAATTCGGAACATCATTACAACAGAATCATGATAATTGATCAATGATAACGGCGATTAGGTGGACACAATCATTTCGAATAAGTGATGCTAAAGGCACATCAAGATAAATCCAGCCGATTGTAGCTTTACTCAATGCGCAAACTCTCGAGCAAGATCCAACTCGTTTCCCGTTTCGTCGTAGACCTCATTCATCGATGGGTCGTTATGGATTATTACCTAGGTTTTTTTTTACAGAAATCTTCCTGCTTAGCTATTAAGTATTAATGCTATTTTATTTTTTTCTTTGATAAAAAGGTTTTTCGAAAACCAAGATGCCTGGTCGTTTTCTGATAAACCGTTCAGAACGATTATGTTTTATGTTGGATATTGAATGAGACCAGGAAAAATTAGATTGAATACCTATTATTGAATTGTACACAAGAAAAAATATCGGTTTGCATTCTCTTATTCCAATGAATCACCTTGAAAATTGAAAAAATGTAAATTTGTTTGTACAGGTTTAGGTACTAGTATTATTGCATAATCTTCATACAATGCTAGGATGTATAGGAAGGTATTTGATTGTTCCTCAAACCACTCCATAATATTTCACCAATTTCGATGAAATTTGGTACACGTGTACTCTGAAAGGAGATCATCATAGGTTCTGGTTTTTGAAAAGGACTGGAATTTACGTCCCTTCGCCTTTAATATAATTTTTCCTTTTTTCTTCTATTGATTACTTGGAGAGGTCCTTCTCTCTTCTGCATGGTTCCTTGCTATCCGTCATCGGCTTCTTTGCAAGAGATATTTCCTCTTGTCTGTGGTTCTGACTGGTATCATTACCATCCTTCTTATTTCTTTGTTTTCGTGTTCTTTCATCGTTTCGATTGTCTTCTTGGTTTGTTTGACAATTATTTCCTCGATTGTTGGTATTCTCTACTCTTCTCTTATTTGTTTATTGCTGACGTAACATGGGGCACCTACAGCTATCCTCATCATTTTATTTAACGTATTTTGTAGATCTTTCTTTTTGCTACTTTCGATATTGAACCATACTACTCCTGCGTACGTTATGCTTGGTATTAGCACTGTCTTAAATATCTTCATCTTGTTTTCCAGCGAAAGTTTGCTGTTTGCATTTAGGAGCGGATATAAATACCCATGTAGTTGCCTGATCTTTTTGATTTATTCCATTTGTTTGTTAAATTTCAGCTTTTCGTCTAGGGTCATGCCCAGATACCTATTCCGCTTCATCTTCCCAGTCTATCTTCTGATTTTCTATCATGACGTTCCCTGCTTTTTCCTACTTCAGTTTTGTGCTGCCGAAGTATATGGCAACTGTTTTCTTAGCATTTATCTTGAACCTCCATTTCTTGAAATAGCTCATCAGTTTGTCTACGTCTATCTGGAGTTGCTTCGTTATCGATTTCCTCATTCTGCTGAAGTGTATACAGCAGTTTCATCTGCGAACTGGCAATCCTAAATCTTCCCATTTTTGGTATGTCCGACATATATATGTTGAACAGCAACGGTCCTAGGACCGATCCTTGTGGTACGCCGGCTTCAATTTTCCTGGTGGTTGACCTCGTACCATCTATGTTGATTTTGGATTCCGTCGATTTCGGGGGCTTTTCTGTTTTTCAGTTGTCCAATGATTTCTTTTATTTCGTCTCTGGTTAGTTCATTAATTTCTTCTTTTGTTCCATATATGGCCTATAGGCCGGTGACTGGTAGATTCCCAATTTGTTTTTATTGAATTTGTCGTCGTTGTTCTTCGGATTCGGCTTGACTTGTTGCTCTAGCGAGTCGGCGAACCTTTCAGCTTTTTCTTCGTTCGTAATTGCTATCTGACTTCCTTTTTCAGTTTTGGAATGCTTGGTTTTGTTTTCTTCTAGGTTAATGCTGATGCCATTTGCCATAAAGATCTGTATCTAGGTTCTCTAGCTTTTTGTCCCATTCTTTCGTAAATAATTCACGGACTCTGGCTTTCAACTCGTTGATTAGTTTTTTTAGTAAAGTTTTGTCATTAGGTTGTAGTACCCGTCTATACTGTTTCTTGGCCTTCCTTTTTTCCTCTAGTAAAATTTGCACGTCTACAGGTAAAGGATTTTTCTTCGGTATTTATTTAGTTTGACTCGACTGTGTTTGGGCTTCGATGATTCTTCTCTCTAAATCTTCGATTGCTTTATCTATTTCTTCTTCGTTATTGATCTTCACACTTCTGGATTTGAAGACTTCTTTTAATTTCTTCCAGTTTATTGTTTTCTTATTGGTAGGTGATCTGTCAGTTTCTTTTACCAAAGATCTATCTTTGTTTCGATTTCGTAATTTTTTCTTACGTTCTTCCTTATCCAGGACAACCGTCGTTCCTGTTGCGATATGGATGTGTGTTGGGTCATCTGGGCCAACAACTAGTAAATTATGTTTGTCGATGATTTGTTTGAGTTTGTTCCCTTGACTATTTACTCTTCTGCTGTTCCAGTCTGGGTGTTTTACTTTCAAGTCTCCTGCTACTATGGTTGGTCTTTTGTTCTGGAAGAAGGCTCTCTGAAAGGAGACGAATCTTATCTACTTTTGAAAAAATACTCCAACCCCAAATTTAGGAAAATGTATATGTAAATTGAGGAAAAACGATCAATATCGAAGATGATCTTGTGGTTGCGGGTTCACTATAATAATAAACGTGAGTTTATGGTTTCACTTCAACTTGTGAAACCACTTAGGTACCGTAAAAGAAAAAAACTAGAAGCCACTCTGGATCGTCTTATCTAAGCATTTCAGAGTTCTAACGATGTAAGTGATACGTGGATTCTATCGATCGAGTGGACTGTAGATTGAATTGAATCTTTGCACTGGTTAATTTGAAACTTCGTTGGTCAAATATAAAACAATTTATTAACAAATATAAACACTTTATTAACAAATAAAAACACAACCTAATTAGGTTATGTTGTACGATGTTACGAATTGCGAGCGAATAGAATGCAAAACAGAGTTGGCACTTGGCACGTGAATCATCTAGGTACACAGAATATCATGCATTTGGTTATTCCCCTTTTCCTGATAACGTAAATTAATTGACAATATAAACATTAAACAAATATACAATGAAATTAATGATTGAAATGAAGTGAACAAACTGAAATAAAGAAGAATAACCATATGTGAATGAAATAAACATAAAATAAAAAATTACGAAAAGCACTGCCGTGAAGGCAGGAGCTTTTGAGCGCTCGTACATGCACCTTATAGGTAGATTCACATTTTCCAGTTTCAGATATCAATTGAAGGAATTTTCGACAGCTGTCACAAAAATTCTGAAACTTAGGCGAAACTCCAGACTTCATGTCAGAGATTTAGGTGACCAATTTTTTTTCGATAATTCGCTAGAATTTTCTACGGTATCTATGTTCTTGGTTGTGCGATCTGGCACGTAGTTTGAATACATTATTCCTAAGCTAGGTGCAAAATTCCATCCCAATCCAATCAGTAGTTTCGAAATTATCAGGAAAAAAATATTTTGAACAGCCATATTTATTGATGAACGTGGCCGCGATATTCGCGATCCAAACCCACCCTGAAAATTTCAAGTTCCTAGGCCTTTCCGTTCAAAAGTTATAATTTTCTATGGTTTCTATGGTTCTGGTAATGCGATCTGGACAAAATATTGTTTTAATATATCATTCTCGATTAAAATACAAAATTTCATCTCGTTCGAATCCGTAGTTTCGAAATTATCGAGAAACCAAAATTTAAAACGACCGTATTCACGGAACCCCTAGTATAATTCTGCTCGTTGATAAACGTGCATTTCAGATCCACACCTATCCTGAAAATTTCATGTCCCTAGGCCTTTCCGTTCGAAAGTTATGATTTTCTATGGTTTCTATGGTTCTGGTCATGTGATCTGGAGAAATGTAGCTTGAATATATCATTCTCCATTAGTATACAAAATTTCGTCACGATCGAATCTGTAGTTTTGAAATTATCAAGATCACTAAATTTCAAACAACCATATTCACGGAACCCCTAGTATAATTTTGCTCATAGATGAACGTGATCACGACATTCGAGATCCACACCTATCCCGAAAGTCCGTAGTCGTTTCCGTTCAAAAGTTACAATTTTCTATGGTTTCTATGGTTCTGGTCATGCGATCTGGGCAAAATTTCACATGTAGCTTGAACACCTCATTCTCCATTTGAGTGCAAAATTTCATCTCAATCAAATCTGTAGTTTTCAAGTAATCAGGGAAACAAAACTTCGAACGGCCATATTTACGGAACCCCCAGTGGAATTCAGCCTATTAACGAACTCAACCGAGGCATTCGGGAACTGAACCCACACTGAAAATTTCGAGTCTCTATGTTGTTCCGTTCGAGAGTTATCGTGCTTACGGCCGGACGGATGGCCGGACGGACGGACGGACAGACTCAAATTTTCCGACGGATTCGTCATCAGTGAGTGATCAAAACTCTAAAAATACAGACATCGTGACGAAATGATATAGCCCTCGTGTAAGTAGTACGAGCGCTCAAAAACATCAATGTAGGCTAGCGCCATCTACTGCGTTAATCAACAATAACAGCAAATGGAAGAGCGCTGGAATTTTCTCCAATACGCTTGCGCAAAATTCATGCGCAGCGATGAACAAAGCATAGAAATAACTCTCTTTTTCAAATGAATTCATGAATAAGGTATTCAGATATGCGAATGCATTTCGAACAATTTAAACTCAGATTATTATTTCTAATACTTCAATTTTCACCGTTATATTAGATGTTGGAAATTGTAAACAGAAAAGGTACTCTATTTATTCCATTATTAAATATGTACCAATCTATACAGGAGATGTTTCAATTAATATCAATGTTCCCGTCAGTATGATCAATCAAAAAAAGATTATTATCTTTATGATGAGGTTATTATGTATAGGATATCGGTAATTATATCCATTACAATCATGGAGTATCGTTATGGAATCTTCAAATAAAAGAAGATAATCCACCCAAAAATACTTCAGTTCGAATCAACGTTGGCATGGAATTCGAAAATAAAGTTGTTGAGAGGATCCGTCTTTCCTCACAGGCTATGAAAGCAGCGCCGAATAAAGAATGCCTCTTCGAAGTAGCCTTGTTCGTGATACTACGCTGACGCTGTAAAGGACATTTACATTACATTACACAGCGAAATGTTGAACCCGCCGAACATCGTCAGTTGGTTTGAACTCTCCGTCTCTTTCTACCTAAACAGCCGTCTCCTTTTCCCCTCCGTTCTACTTCGAGGTCATTGCGTTGACGCCAGAAATAAGTTTAGAATATCTAGAAGCTACCAAATGACCTCGCGAAGCAAATCATTTACATTATATTCAATTACTCTTAGTTTACACTTTTATTCGAGGAATCAACAACTATTTTAAATGTAAATTATTGAACGTTCTCAAAGTCGGCGTCATTTAATTGAGGTAAATTCTCCGTTTCTCTTCTTTTTGCTTTCGCCCCCTTTTGCCATTGGTCGAGCCGGAATATTGATCAGGGATCCGTCCAATGTCTCACTTTTCGGGTCGAGGGCTCAAACCGGGTTTTGGAGGAGGAAAAGCGGATTCCATACATTAATTTGAGCTACATTTGGACCTTTATGACGGTTTGCTTTTAGAGATTCATGTTTCGGTGAGGAGGGTGGGATACTTTTATTGTCAGAAATATGATCCATTGTTTGGACTGTTTGGTTTCGGTTATGACGTGGCAGGAATTTTATTCGAACAAGCTCTACGCTTTAGTCCATAGTGGAATGTTGACAAATTATCGAGGTTGCGGTGTGATAAGTCTAGGGTGGGCTATGCGGTAAATTAATGCTTCCGTGTCCTTTAGATATGTAAATTATGGTAATGAATCCCTCCAAGTTCGGTTCCGCTGTACAAACGATAAACAATGCATCATGCAAATTGTTTGAAAAATTGTGACGGAGTAATTAAACCGCCTTCTACTAGGTTGGACGCCTGGTTTATCTTAATAGTCAATAATAAAAACGAAAGATTATTATTTTTGAGTATTCTATTTATGTGAAGTTCTCAAAACGATTAATTCATACAGTTTGTTACGAACCTCTTCACTTTATTGAAACTCAGACATTAATATAAGTAAAATATTATCAGTGGCGCAGCTAGGATTTTGTTTTGGGGGGGGCTGAACTGAACAATTAATAATGAAACAAGAAATACGAAAGGTGGAAAAAAATAAAAGAAGGAAGGAATAATAAAATAAAGAATCAATGAACAATCCATTTTAAGAATTCATCACTTCTCAATATTTAATTTTCAAAATGTCTATAATCGATTGATTTTATTCTCGTTCCCTTACAAGGTTAGACCTTTCTGATAACATTATTATATGCAGCCTTTATTCAGATGTTCCTCATATATTGAATACGTCATCAATATTGAATTCGAAATCATAATATATAGGGTGTTTTCAAAGGTGTGGCTTTTTTTTGACCAGCAATATAACTCGTCAAAATAAGTCGATATACCAAAAATTGTTTATATAAAATATTCGCCAGGGCCGAGTATTTCGAAATCAAAATTATCCGCAAATATAAGAATTTCCTAGCACGGATCTTTATTAGGTTCGTATTGATATTTAAATTTTCAGATATTACCAGCTGTGTGAGGTCAGTCTACGGGAATTATTTTATATGATGCGTATGATGACTAAGTTTTCCGCTCTCAACCCCTGTGATTTCTTTCTTTGGGGTTCATTTGAGAAGATTAGTGTATAGATGACCATTCGAAATTACGCCAGGCAAGACTTAGTGCACATCAAACAATGGCAACCATTTCTAACAATTTCTGTGAATAATTCGGATCAATTTATTTTATAGGTTAATTCGTGATCCTTCTCAATCGGTAATTTTTCATCTCCTCAGTTTGAACATTAACAACAATACCGTTAGGAAAATATCTCCTCATAAAAGTTGAGAGAAAATACAAATTTGCGATAAATGAATGCCGAGAAAATAAACTTCGCATGCCTATGGCTCCTAACAGAGAGATCCATCCAGAGTAAGGTGACCATTTTTTTCTAACCTGAAACCAGGACAATATGAATTTCAGTCTCGCCCAAATTTTACAAATCTTCATCAAAAATTCACTCATTCGTGTACTGGTTTTGTTAAATGACTAACCAGGACTAATGTCTGAAAAGCAGTAGGTACTGTACTGGTAAAATCATTTCTGAGGTGATAATGGTCATCTTAATCCAGAGTGGGATTGAGATATTGATGACCAATATTTTTTGCACTGTTTTTCGAATTGAATATTTTATATGATGAACTTCCCGAAATGATCGCTTTTGATGAGTTCTAGCACCTGCCAAAAAAAGCCTCACCTCAAAAAATACCCTGTTTATTCAACAGAGCAAGTCCAGTCATTCTCTCAGTTCCTATTGTGCTTCCTGAGTCCTTAATAACGTTTTTAATCTTTTAAGGGTAGAATATGTCCTTTCCGGAGGGGCCGTTGACACTGGTAACGTATACAATATTTTCAGACATATGAATATATTCGGAAGTAACTGTATACTACATTCAGAATGTGCCGAAGTGGCACTGAATCTTGAGTCTGTAGTTCTCGACATTACCTTCTTCCTTTTATTTATTATTTATTTCGTTAGCAGTTTATGAATCAGTTCCATATGATTTTATTATTTTTTTAAAATTCAATCAAAAAATTTGAGCCCCAAAGCCCCCCCCCCCCTGGCTGCGCCACTGAATATTATGATGTAAGTAAATAAAGGAAAATATTTTTTGGTTATTAAATCATAGTCGAATTGATGTTATTAATCGATTTTATATTCTGTATGAACTGAAGGGGAAGTACCCATGAATATGCCTGGGATGTCAATATTGTTTACACCCAATATATTCGGTACACTGTTGACCATGAGAAATAAATTACTCTCCATAAAATCGTGTCGGTCGAACGAGTCGAGTTCCCAACGTGATATTTCGAATTTTTCAAAATTTCATTCTTTGGATTGAATGTTTATAGGAAATTTTAACCCTTTTTTTTCTTGATGAATACTATTTTGGGAATAACATTCGGTTGACCAAGTAAATATGTTTTCCGAATAAGAGGGTTCTCCTCAAATGAATATTGGTGACGAAATATAGCGGTCCTTGTTTGATACGCGTCCTGCAATTTTTTACCAATAGCGGCATCGGTACTTTAATTTCATTCAATACTTCAATCATTAGAATAATTTTGAGTACTCAAATAATCAATACATTTTGTATTTGATTTTCTACTCTTTTGTGATGTTGAACGACTTGCACAAGGAAAAATTATAAAAAGCACTGACGTGTGGTCAGAAGATTTTGAGCGCTCGTTCATCCACATTCTATTGAAAAAATGTTTGACAGCTGTTGAAAAATAACAGTAGTTCTTTGTCAATTATGCCGAATCAGCTGTTACAGGAATATAATGTTTTTTTTTCGATAACTCGCTAGAATATTCTACGGTTGCACGTAGTTTAAATACATTGTTCTTCATCTATATGTGCAAAATTTCATTCTAACCCAATCAGTAGTTTCGAGATTATCAGAAAAAAATATTTCAATCGGCCATATTTACGGAACCCCTAATCTAATTTTGCTCATTGATGATCGTGACCACGACATTCGAGATCCACACCTATCCTGAAAATTTCAAGTCCCTAGGCCTTTCCGTTCGAAGGTTATAATTTTCTATGGTTTCTATGGTTCTGGTAATGCGATCTAGACGAAATTTTGCATGGGACTTGAACACGTCATTTTCCATCTGATTGCACAATTTCATATCGATCGAATCAGTGGTTACGAAGTGTTCAAGAGATCAATATTTCGAACGGCTATATTCACGGAACCCCTGGTGGAATTCTACCCATTAACGAACTCAACTGCAGCAAATTAGAACTGAACCCACACTGGAAATTGCAAGTCTCTAAGTCGTTCCGTTCGAAAGTTATCGTGCTTACGGCCGGCCGGATTGACGGACAGACTATTTCGACGGACGGATTCGTCATCAGTGAGTCGAACCTTATCGATTGAGGCCATTTTCGGCTCAACATTCGAAAAATGCAGACATCTTGACGAAATGATATAGCCCACGTGTAGGTAGGACGAGCGCTCTAAAAATCATTGATCTACAATATCAGAAAACTGTTGTACTATTAAATAGATATCCGTTTTCTAAACAGTGAAACAATTTGAATATTGCGTGAAAAACCGACCCTCTTTTTGAGCGCTCGTACTACTTACACGAGGGCTATATCATTTCGTCACGATGTCTGTATTTATCGAATTTTGAGCCGAAAATGATCTTAATCGACTATGTTCGACTCTCTGATGACGAATCAGTCAAAAAATTCGAGTCTGTCCGTCCGTCCGTATACACGATAACTCTCGAACGGAATGTCCCAGGAACTTGTAATTTTCAGAGTAGGTTCGAATCTCGAATGCCGCGATTGAGTTCGTTATTGGGCAAAATTCGCCAAGGGGTTCCGTAAATATGGCCGCTCGAAATTTCGTTTTTCTGATTACTTCGAAACTACTAATTCGATCAAAGTGAAATTTAGCACTCAGATGGAGAATTACATGTTCAAGCTATATGCAAAATTTTGTCCAGCTCGCATGACCAGGACCATAGAAACCATAAAAAATTATAACTTTGTAGTGGAAAGGTCTAGGGACTTGAAATTTTCAGGATAGGTGTGGATCTCGAATGTTGCGGGCACGTTCATCAATGATCAAAATGAGACTAGGGGTTCCGTAAATATGGCCGTTTGAAATTCAGTTTTGTTGATAATTTCAAAACTATGGATTTGATCATGACGAAATTTTGTATTCAAATTGTGAATGATATATTCGAGCTACATTTTTTCCAGATCGCATGATCAGAACCATATAAAGTAATAACTTTCGAACGGAAAGGCCTAGGGACTTGAAATTTTCAGAATATGCTTGGATTGCGAATTCCTTGGTTACGTTGAGCAAAATTAGACGAGGGGTTCCGTAAATGTAGCCGTTCAAACTATTTTTTTCCTGATAATTTCGAAACTACTGATTGGATTCTGAATGAAATTTCGCACATAGATGAAGAATAATTTATTCAAACTACGTGGGAAATTTGTCCAGATCGCATTACCAAGACCATAGATACCGTAGGAAATTCTAGCGAATTATCGAAAAAAAAAATTGGTCACCTAAAGCACTGACGTGAAGTCGTGAAGGATTTTTGCCTTAGTTTGAAATTTTCTCTGACAGTTGTCAAAATTTTTTCAATTGGTTTCTAAAACTGGAGAATGCGAATCTACCTACAAGCTCCTGACTTCACGGGAGTCCAAAAAATTCGGTTTGTTATCCAACATATTTCTGCTTCCAAAGCTTCTACTGCTTCCAGGGTTAATTCCAAATGCCAATTCTCCATCATCTGCGCTCTTGAATGTTCAAGATGCAAAAAAATAACGATGCGCTTCCCCAAGAGGCAATTTTAGTCATTATGCTGAAAGCGTACTTTTAGCGTGAAAAAATGAACCAGTGATGAATCTTTCAACTCTAGAAAAGGTCCTTCATAAAATATGAATGAATAAATGTTAAGAGTCAATTGGTCTGGTTTTCCAAATTCAAAACTATTATAGAAATGATTTTCAAAAATGTTCAAGCATTTGATTCATTTGAAAATGTATCTTACAACCATCATATAACCAGTAACAAGAGCGTTATAATTTTTCCCAAATATCTGTAATATTTCGAATATGGAAATGGTCTTAAACGATTACGTTGGACTCACCGATGAAGAAATCGTCGTAAAATTCAAGTCCGTCCGGCCGGCCGGCCCTAAACACGATAGCTTTCGAAAGAAAAGGCCTGAGGATTTGAAATTTCCAGGGTACGTTCGGATTCGAATGGGCCGGTTGAGTTCTTGAACTTTAAATGGATAAAATGAAGGGTTTCGTAGATATAACCATCTGAATTTTTTTTCTCAATAATTCTTCGTAGTTAGTTGTGAAATAACGCCACCAAGGTTTTCGTGAAATTTTGTATGGATCGTACCACAAGAAAAATAGAAGAAATTCTTTCTGAAAACTTCTACATAGGGGTCATGGAAAAATTGAGTTCAGTAGAAATTCAGCTTTCCAGCTGTTCCACGTGAAAAAAATTGAGTTCTTCTGATGGGGTGTTGAGAAATTTGATGATAATTGTGTGATTTCATCTTTTGAAGCTTCTAAAAATAGAAGAAAATTTGTATGTTTCACAGTCTCCGAATTCGTAAAATTTTTCAAAATCTGACATCTCGAATTTTAGTTGAAAATATCGTGAAATATACAGGGTGTCCGGGAAAATGTGGGAAATCTCTCGGATTCAGATGAAACATAAAAGAATAAGTTGACAAGTTCCCATAATTTTTTTTCCTAGCGGCCCTCCCTACGGAGATACGGACTCCTGAATGACGCCACTGGAAATTCATTTTAATGGATATTTCAAACTACTTGATATAATTTAATGAAAATTTGATATGATAAACAATAGTAAGGACCTCTTAAAATACTGCCATTAAATTTAAATAAGCTCGTTAAGTTTACCAGGGGTGGACTAGGTTGTACATTTTAATGCTTACATTTTCGACACCCTGTATGATACGGAGTTAAAAAAAAACAAACCCGGGCACCCTGTATATCGATTTTTGGTGCATACTGGGTGAGAACGATTAAATACGTCTCCGTTCGATAATTTCGAAGTATATCCTTGTGTTTTCGATTATTTTCAAGTTACCTGACTTCACATCAGTGTTTTTCGAGTTTGTCATCTATTTTGAATATATACCAAATAATCGGATATGAGGTTGTAGCCAACATAATTTAATTCCATTTTTGCACAATATCTTCTTAAATGTAAATATCATATTTAAAAAATAAATAATAACGGGAACGAGAATATCGGTGAATAGTTTTGGAGAGTATTATTATAACTTATCTAAAGCTTTCCATTTTTTTGATGAACCGGATTCAAAATACCTCGAAAAGAATTATTGAATTATTCAACGAATTATTCAATTGAAAATAAATAACTCGCCCGATTCTTGAGATATGCAGAATGCAGACATACCTAACAGTTAAAATAAATATATGAACGTCCTCGAAGAAAACCTATTAGGATAATTTAAGATCTTCTCGAAACACATTTGATCATTTTATTCGATTATTTCCTTCCTATTAATTTTGACCAATCGCTATCAAGAATTGGTATGTCAAATATAAATTTTAAGTGGAAAAATTACTCAACAACTGTCAACTTAGCTGTCAGCAGTTTTTCCGGAAAAAAAATTGGAAAAATTTCATGCAAGTTTGACAAGTTGCTTTGTAAAAACAAACTTGATGGTTTCTATGCTGTGTTGCTATGTATCGTTACCAACAACAAAGATCACAAACAACGCTTGTGAATTTATTAATTTTTCAACTGAAACTCAAAATTAATCGGTTTGGAAATGTTTCCGAAAGTAAAATTAATGCGGCTGTTGAAAATAGTGTTCCACTAAAAACTCATAAAATGTTCATTTAACTCAGGAAATAATCTTACCAAATATCCCTCGGGCATTTAATTTTTCCTGTGGAAAAATTGGAACACTCGTTTCTAAGTAATCTGTTTCAACAAATAGCATTCGCGAAAGTGGAAAAATCCTCGTCTTCGAGTCGGATTTTTAAAACCACTCTCGCTCATGCTATTTGTTAAAACAAATTACTTAGAAACTCGTTTTTCCGAATTTTTCCGGAAAAATTAAATGCACTAGGGATATTACCCCCGATTATTACTTCCTTGATGAAAATCTATTCACTCTCAGAATGAGCTGAGAAGGCATCTCTTCCAGATGTCCCATCATTATTCCGGTGTAACGTGAAAGATATGCGCATAACATAATATGTACTAAGTTCGAGATTACTTTAGAATAAATTCGACCAAAGTAAATAATAGTTATTTACACTATAAGGGAGGCAAGGGACACTTACCAGACGAGGACGTAGTTTGCGCCCGAGCGATAGCGAGGTCAAACAATGAAGTCCGAGGCTGGTCAAGAAACTTGACTCCTGACTTGTGTATTATAAT
Source organism: Aphidecta obliterata (assembly GCA_963966015.1). NCBI lineage: Eukaryota > Metazoa > Arthropoda > Insecta > Coleoptera > Coccinellidae > Aphidecta > Aphidecta obliterata. Next base: position 29,346,414 of record OZ014427.1, on the reverse strand, counting down.
TTTTCCACTACTGAAGTTGATTCTCAATCAATTATCTTTTGATGAATTAAGTTTGGAATTTATTTACTTACCTACAAAAAAATATCGGTTTGACTTGGGTTACTAAGGTTTTCATCTGTCAAACTAAGTGGTTGTCAAAACTACATTTCCTTCTCTAAAATGAATTCCAATAATAGTCTCAAACATTATCGCGCTCGCTCCGCTCACGCGTTAAAATATTTCGACCATTAATCGCTGTCATTAATAAACTAGTTGATTAAATAACTATTAGTTTTGTCATAACAAAGTAATTTCCATGGTTACCACTTCTATATTTCAATATAAACATAGAGAAACCTATTTAAACTTATTTGATTACACCTTAAAATATTTTTTAATTAATTTTTTAAATGTAAATCAACGATTGAAGAAAAAATAGTATGTATAATTCGTGGAAAAAGCATATTCCCAAACTCCCAAATTATCACAGTCGTTTGGGAATATTATGCTTTTCCCACTAATTATATAATATACTATTGTTTGATGAAATTCAATTCTACATCAAAGTTTTTCGTGACGCTAACTAATGTATGGATCATGCTATTGTACGCTGCTATTTTTGTGGAAACGGGTGACAAGAATTTCTGTGTATTGCTATATGTATGTCCGTATTTGATTTGTGATGGTTTGTGAAAAATACTAAACTCGTGTTCATTATTAACTCTATTTATTGTCAAATCTAAGTAGTTGTTAGCGTTCACTGACTCTAATTCCATTGTGAATTCAATAGACGGATGAATTTAATGAATGAATTTAAAGAATTGATTTAATTGACGATCAGTTCCGACAAAACAAGTTAATATGTCATCGACGTACTGGTGCCAATAAATTAAGTTTCTGATACTCGGATTTGAATGTATTTTACCTTCGATATCATTACTAAAAATTTCAGCTAGTAATGGGCTGAGAGGATTTCCCATAATCAACCCTTCATTCGAGGAATAAAATTCATCGTTGAATCGATAAGAATTCTGAGATAGACAAACTTTAAGAAGATGAATGATTTCAAGAACAACTGTTCAAATAGAACTGAATTTTCGTGTAGGAGGAATACTAGGGAATAAATTTTTCACATCGAGAGAAATGAATTTAGAATTCTTCGGGAGAGGGACATCCTTGATTTTTTTCAATCAATTCGTAAGAATTTCTAATACTGAATTTAGGACGAAAGTTTGAATGAAACTTAATCAAATAGATTTGTTTGAGTTTCATTCCAACTTTCATTAAATACCTATTCATCTTACACAAGGAGTTGCGCATAGGATTGACCATCACTTCCCCCCTACTGATAAGATTGGTTTGTTTTAGTAGGTAGCTTTAGGCTTTAGAATTTAAGGAATTTATTGCGTTATATCTTAACCACCTGAAGATGATGCTCCACATCGAAACACGTGTCTTGGAATTTAACCCAATGTAGTAGAAATCATATTAGTTATTCTATTGTTAGTTTGACAAGGGCAATTGTCGAAACACCCATGCACTCACAAAAAGAGGCTATGCGGAATTGTGGTGTACAGATTGTTTTACGTAAGCGGGTCACTGAATTTTGTGACTTATCTTTTGAGCGAAATTGAAAAGTGACTCATCGATATGATAGTATTTTTTGAGGGCTATCCGAATATGTTATCGGAAAAACTATCAAACCAAAGCATGGAAAGTTATTGAGGAAAAATCGGCTGGTTTTCAAAATAAGAAGGTCAATAGACCATTTCTCACCAATCGTTCCTTCGTTTGAACTTCCGGTTTTTCAGAAAACGGACAATTTTTTCTTGCAACATATACTTCATAATATTTTCCAATATTTTTTGAATGCTCAATCGATTCTGAATCTGAATATTTAAATATAATGGTGATTTTGTATTTATTTCAAGCGAATCCATTCAAAATCAACCTGAGGAAATTCAGATTCCATATTCAGAAAATATATCCATTGTGACTGTGGTTCAATCAATATTTGATTGTCAAAATTTTTTATTCTCGTGTATTATAGAAGCGAAAATATGAATCCTGAATTTTCAGTCAATGCTCTCAATATGTTGACTCTTTTTGAGCGCTCGTACTACTTACACGAGGGCTATATCAATTCGTCACGATGTCTGTATTTTTCGAATTTTGAGCCGAAAATGGTCTCAAACGACTATGTTCGACTCACTGATGACGAACCCGTCGAAAAATTCGAGTCTGTCCGTCCGGCCGTCCGTCCCTCTGTATACACGATAACTTTCGAACGGAATGTCCTTGAAACTTGAAATTTTCAGGGTAGGTTCGAATCTCGAATGCCGCGGTTGTGTTCGTTATCGAGCAATATTCGCCCAGGGGTTCCGTAAATATGGCCGCTCGAATTTTTGTTTTCCTGATTATTTCGAAACTATTGATTCGATCGAGGTGAAATTTTGTACTCAGATGAAGGATAACGTATTCAACCTACATGCAAAATTTTGTCCAGCTCGCATGACCAGAACCATAGAAACCATAGAAAATTATAACTTTCGAACGGAAAGGCCTAGAGACTGAAATTTTCAGGATAGGTGTAGATCTCGAATGTTGCGGTCACGTTCATAAATGAGCAAAATTAAACTAGGGGTTCCATAAATATGGTCGTTTGAAATTCAGTTTTCTTGATAATTTAAAAACTATGGATTTGATCGTGACGAAATTTTGTATTTTAATGGAGAATGATATATTCAAGCTACATTTTTCCCATATCGCATGACAAGAACCATAGAAACCATAGAAAATTATAACTTTCGAACGGAAAGGCCTAGGGACTTGAAATTTTCAGGATAGGTTCGGATCGCGAATTTCGCGGTCACGTTCATCAATGAGCAAAATTAGACTTGGGGTTCCGTAAATATAGCCGTTCAAACAATTTTTTTCCTGTTAATTTCGAAACTACTTATCGGATTGGAATGAAATTTCGCACATAGATGAAGAATAATGTATTCAAAATACGTGGTTGATTTTGTCCAGATCGCATTACCAAGACCATAGATACCGTAGAAAATTTTAGCGAATTATCGAAAAAAAAAATTGGTCACCTATAGCACTGACGTGAAGTTTGGATTTTTCCCTTAGTTTGAAATTTTCTTTGACAGCGGTCAAAAAATTTCTCATTTTGTTTCTGAAGCTGGAAAATGCGAATCTACCTACAAGGTGGATGATAGAGCGCTCAAAAGCTCCTGACTTCACGGCAGTGCTTTTCGTCATTTTTTTATTATTATTCTTTTTTGTATTTATTAAAAGCAACAAAAATGCTATTTACAGAAACTGTTGAAAGTGCCTGCCCCTCACTTCTTCGCACTTTCTGAGACAATCCCAACTTTCTTCAAACACTAAACATGAGCTTTGAATGAAAATTCAGGCTTCATATTAGTAATGTTCTTTCGTACTGAGCGAAGTGATTTATGTAAGTTGAATCACATAGATCAGTTTGAGCAATCGTTCTTTCGTTTTCAATCAGTTCCCCCTGCCATAATTCCAAAGTGATTGCAAGTGATTATTCTGATCGCGAAATTTCTTATTTCAATTGAATCACACTGATAAAGTCAAAATTTGAAGTTTGACGTTATAGAATTTTATATACATAGAAGTGAGCGCGTGAGAGAGAGTTCTTTCGGGCTTTAAGTGAATGAATAATTATGTTCTGATTGCAAAATCGCTTTCACTTGTCACATAAGTTCCATCAGTTGAATCAGTACGAAAGAACACTACTATTTTCGCTTTTATTATAATCTGAAATAAAAACTTCAAATTTTGACAATCGAATATTGATTGAACCACAGAAAACATGGATATATGAAATCTGAATTTCCTCAGGTTGATTTTGAAATCAATATAAAACCACCCTCATATTTACATTTTCGGATTCAGAATCGTTTGAGTATTCAGAAAATATGAGAAAATATTATGAAGTATATTTTGAAAGAAAAAAATTTTCCGTTTTCTAGAAAACCGGAAGATCAAATGAAGAAACAATTGGTGATCAATTATCTTTAGACCGTTACATTTTGAAAAGCAGTCAAATTTGCAAAAAAAATTTTTTTTTGGAAAAACGTTTGTTCTTCAATCACTTCTCATGCCTTGGTTCGATAGGATTTCCTATAAAATATTTTGATAGCCCTTGAGGAATACTATCATATTGATGGGTCATTCTACAATTTCGCTCAAAGGAAAAGTCACAAAATCCAGTGACCCGCTTACGTGAAACACCCTGTACATATCTTTGCTGAAGGAATCATGAACGCTTCCTTGCAACGTGGTTTCAAGAAGATGCCAGCGAAGCCCACGCCACAATGGCTCTCCTGCAGAAACGGTTTACTTGGCGCCTAATCTCTCGAGTGAAGGCATTTGGCTACCGAGATCTTCTGATTTGACAACGTTGGACTTCTTCCTTTGGGTACATCTGGAGAGTAAAGTCTATGTCAACAAGCCAACCACCATCCGGCAATTCAAAGACAAGATTACACGGCGATTACTGAGATGGAGGAGCACTCACGCCGAGATGTTATGAAATATTTCGATGTGTGAATTGGCGTGAGCCGCCGGAGTCGTGGAGGACATTAAGCAGACATTATCTTTCTCGCTCAATTGTAGTGCATCCAATATCATGTTTCATTAAAGAAATCTTCATTTCATAGATCACTGATTTCTAATTGAGGATTAACATCCTATCCCTGAAACCCTTTATGTAGGTAGGCATGTATATGATGTATTGCATAAATTAAGACCAAACATCATTCAAAACCTGGATATATTTCAATTGTTTTGTGGCACCACAGAAAATAATAAAACCTTCCTAAGACAAGATGACAAAATAGGTTTGACGACAATGACGACCAACTAATCTTGAGACGTTTTTTAGATGAGTAGGTACTCGAAGGTTTGTTTGACAGGTTAAATTGTTTAGAGGAGTAAATGACATAAGCATGTTCATAGCATCCGTATATTCACTTACAACTTTAAACCTATTTTATGACATGTATGATGAAAAATAGTCTTAAAATTGTTTCTGGTGTCGGGTCTATTGAGCAGGTACACCTAAAAACCAGTTTGAAGGCATGAATAAATAAATCGGCGCATTCGGTCGGTGGGTTCTCGGAATTGTTGGAGTACGGTCCTGTCGCTTTCCGGCTTCCCGGGCCGGGAAGCTCGTACCCGTCCGTGCCGCTCGACCGCGGTAGTCAGTTCCTCGACAGTTACCGTTCCGAGATATTTCCAGGTCGGTCAGAAATCGACCTTCTCGTTAGTATTCGCGTAAGGTAATTACAGTGTTTCACAAAATGTATCCTCTTTTGGAAAAAAACGTAGATGACGTTCAACTTATAGAGTGCGTTAAAGATCGGCCTGAACTCTATGATACGTCACATGTCAAGTACATGGATACCATCCATAAGAACACTCTATGGACTGAAATTGGAGACGAATTGCAAGCTGACAGTAAGTATAATTATTTTGTTTTTGATATGTACGTAACAATCAATAGTTACTACGTTTTCCATGTTACATAATATTTCAATATTCATTTTGATCATTATTGACTCCTCAGATATAAGGATCGCGCCCTTAGTAATATGAAGGCTTAAAACGAAAAGTAGTTTGTTGGGAATACGTGTTTGAAGATTGATTACAGCTTATTTTTCCAATAAAATTCTTAGTATTCTAGTTATAAATCTGAAAAAAAATCACATTTATAACTAAAATACTAAGAATTTTATCAGAAAAATCAACTGGAATGTAACAATTCAGGATCTAAACATGTATTCCCAACAAACTACTTTTCTTTTTTAAGCCTTTATATCACGAAGGGTGCGGTATGTTTCTAGTAAAATTATAATTCGAGACTTTTTTTAGGGGCTTTCATAGACGTAATTCTTTATAATAGTTCATAACAAATCTATAGGTACTAGTCGCAATCTTAGGAAACTCAGTTTAGGGCATGTCTTCGAACTAACGCAACCTTCCCAATTCACAATTGTCGATAGTGAACATATTTTATACCCCCATTTTGGCATAATCGATCAAAATCATTCCGTAATAATGTATGAATTATGCCTGAAGATTTTTGCCTCTTTTTTGAGCGCTCGTACTACTTACACGAGGGCTATATCATTTCGTCACGATGTCTGTATTTTTCGAATTTTGAGCCGAAAATGGTCTCAAACGACTATTTTCGACTCACTGTTGACGAATCCGTCGGAAAATTCGAGTCTGTCCGTCCGTCCGGCCGTATACACAATAACTGTCGAACGGAATGTCCTAGAAACTTGAAATTTTCAGGGTAGATTAAAATCTCGAATGCCGCGGTTGTGTTCGTTATCGAGCAATATTCGCCCAGGGGTTCCGTAAATATGGCCGCTCGAATTTTTGTTTTCCTGATTATTTCGAAACTATAGATTCGATCGAGGTGAAATTTTATACTCAGATGAAGGATAACGTATTCAACCTACATGCAAAATTTTGTCCAGCTCGCATGACCAGAACCATAGAAACCATAGAAAATTATAACTTTCGAACGGAAAGGCCTAGAGACTGAAATTTTCAGGATAGGTGTAGATCTCGAATGTTGCGGTCACGTTCATCAATGAGCAAAATTAGACTATGGGTTCCGTAAATATGATCGTTCAAAATTCAGTTTTCTCGATAATTTCAAAACTATGTATTTGATCGTGACGAAAATTTGTATTTGAATTGAGGATGATATATGCGAGCTTTATTTTATCCAGATCGCATGATCAGAACCATATAAACCATAGAAAATCATAACTTCCGAACGGAAAGGCCTAGGGACTAGAAATTTTCAGGATAGGTTTGGATCGCGAATTGTGCGGTCACGTTCATCAATGAGCAAAATTAGACTAGGGGTTCCGTAAATATAGCCGTTCAAACTATTTTTTTCCTGATAATTTCGAAACTACTTATTGGATTGGAATGAAATTCCCCACATAGATGGAGAATGATATATTCAAACTACATGGGAAATTTTGTCAAGATCGCATTACCAAGACAATAGATACCGTAGAAAATTCTAGCGAATTATTGAAAAAAAAAATGGGTCACCTAAAGCACTGACGTGAATTCTGGATTTTCGCCTCAGTTTGAATTTTTTTTGACAGCTGTCAAAATCTTTCCAATTGGTTTCTCAAACTGAATAATGCGAATCTACCTACAAGGTGCATGTACGAGCGCTCAAAAGCTCCTGCCTTCATGGCAGTGCTTTTCGTAATTTTTTTATCGTCCCTCATCCCTCATGTTCGCTAATGCCTGAATTATTTTTTGTTTACGTTTATGTGAGGAGCCAGTTTATCTATTTTGTCCAAACGTCTGTAATTTTGGAATTTCCAGCCGAAAATGGTATCAAACGAAGAGGTTAGAGGTTAGACTTACAGATGAAAAATTCGTGGTTAAATTCAATCCCGTCTGTCCGCCGACCGCCCGTAAAGGTATGGTTTCGCTGACGCGTCTGGCGACGGCGAGTCTAGACGCGCAGCTGTGCGACTGTGTATGAAATATGGCGAAGTTTTCGACAAGCCAAGATGAAATCTTGATAGAAGAAACCCAAAAATATTCTGCCATATATGACTATGAGAGTGAAAATCATAAGAACTCTATTATAAAAGAAAATGCATGGAAAAAAGAAGCATTTTCTGTGAAGAGAGAAGGTACGTAAAAATCAAATAATATAGTTTGAAGTGTGTATCTATTTCAGAGCGTTATAAAAGCAAATAAACATCAATAATGTAAAAAAATTACGAAAGGACTGCCATGAAGGCAGGAGCTTCTGAGCGCTCGTACATGCACCTTGTAGGTACATTCGCATTTTCCAGTTTCAGAAATCAATTGAAGGAATTTTCGACTGCTGTCAAAAAAATTCTCAAACTTAGGCGAAACTCCAGACTTCATGTCAGTGCTTAAGCTGAGCAATTTTTTTTCGATAATTCGCTAGAATTTTCTGCGGTATCTATGGTCTTGGCGATGCGATCTGGACAAAATTTCGCAAGTAGTTTGAATACACAATTCTTCCTCTAGGTGCAAAATTTCATCCCAATCAGCAAAAAAATATTTTGAACGGCCATATTTACGGAACCCCTAGTCTTATTTTGCTCATTGATGAACGTGACCGCGACATTCGCGATCCAAACCCACCCTGAGAATTTCAAGTTCCTAGGCCTTTTCGTTCAAAAGTTTCAATTTTCTATGGTTTCTATGGTTCTGGTCATGAGATCTGGACAAAATATTGTTTTAATATATCATTCTCGATTAAAATACAAAATTTCATCTCGATCGAATCCGTAGTTTCGAAATTATCGAGAAACCAAAATTTCAAACGACCGTATTTACGGAACCCCTAGTATAATTCTGCTCATTGATAAACGTGAACGCGACATTTCAGATCCACACCTATCCTGAAAATTTCAAGTCCCTAGGCCTTTCCGTTCGAAAGTTATGATTTTCTATGGTTTCTATGGTTCTGGTCATGTGATTTGGAGAAATGTAGCTTGAATATATCATTTTCCATTAGTATACAAAATTTCGTCACGATCGAATCTGTAGTTTCGAAATTATCAAGAAAACTAAATTTCGAACGACCATATTTACGGAACCCCTAGTATAATTCTGCTCATAGATGAACGTGATCACGACATTCGAGATCCACACCTATCCTGAAAATTTCAAGTCCCTAGGCGTTTCCGTTCAAAAGTTACAATTTTCTATGGTTTCTATGGTTCTGGTCATGCGATGGACAAAATTTCACATGTAGCTTGAACACCTCATTCTCCATTTGAGTGCAAAGTTTCATCTCGATCGAATCTGTAGTTTCGAACTAATCAGGAGAACAAAATTTTGAACGGCCATATTTACGGAACCCCTGGTGGAATTTGGCCCATTAACGAACTTAACTGAGGCATTCGGGAACTGAACCCACACTGAAAATTTCAAGTCTCTAGGTTGTTTTGTTCGAGAGTTATCGTGCTTACGGCCGGACGGACGAGATCGTAGTGCGAGATCGCGGCGACTAGTCGCCGTCGCCAGACGCGTCAGCGAAACCATACCTTAAACACGATAACTCTCGAAAGAAGAGGCCTAGAGTTTTTTAATTTTTAGGGAGCGTTCGAGGTCTGATGTCGCCGGTTAAGTTGAAAAATACCGATCTGATCGAATAAAAACTAAACATTTTGTGGATACTGAGTACGCACAGACGTATTCTCATGTTGATTTTCCCGGGAGCAATATCTTAAACGGCTGGAGTACAACCCGGCACTGAATGTAGTGTGTAGTCCCACCACTTTCAATTAATTATCTAACCGGATTAAATATGCTCAAACAGCCCCTACTGGTTTGGACGTTTGTATGGAATTTTCTTATGCATCTATGCTCTGCTGAAATGTGAACAAAAATTATTACTAAGTATTATGCAATATTTTACGGATTTGAAATGTGAGCACGTTAGACATAAAATGGTGACAAAGAAAATTTCCAAGAGATAGAACACACCTTCCAATATTAAAGAGTTCTCAAGAACACTGTCAATTTGGACAGATGGCGCATTCAGACCTCGAAAGTACCCTGAACTATAGGCTAAATGCCTCTTTCGTGTTAAAAGAGAATTTGACCACAAATTCTTCATCTTTGAGCCAAACCTAATCGTCTGAGACAATTCTAAGCTCAAAATTCGAAAATTTGTAGAATGATAACGCTCTTATTCATATAGCGGGGGAGGTAAACCCGTGCGTAAACCATCAACACTCAAATCAACTTTAGCTTGTATAAAAAAAACACAATAAAAATAGCGAAACAATCTATCACATAACAAAAAATTACGAAAAGCACTGCCGTGAAGGCAGGAGCTTTTGAGCGCTCGTACATGCACCTTGTAGGTAGATTCACATTTTCCAGTTTTAGAAATCAATTGAAGGAATTTTTGACTGCTGTCAAAAAAATTCTGAAACTTAGGCGAAACTCCAGACTTCATGTCAGTGCTTCAGCTGATCAATTTTTTTCCGATAATTCGCTAGAATTTTCCACGGTATCTATGGTCTTGGTGATGCGATCTGGACAAAATTTTGCACGTAGTTTGAATACATTATTCCTGAGCTAGGTGCATAATTTCATTCCAATCCGATCGGTAGTTTCGAAACTATCACGAAAAAAATATTTTGAACGGCCATATTTACGGAACCCCTAGTCCAATTTTGCTCATTGATGAACATGACCGTGAAATTTGCGATCCAAACCCACCCTGAAAATTTCAAGTCCCTAGGCCTTTCCGTTCAAAAGTTACAATTTTCTATGGTTTCTATGGTTCTGGTCATGCGATCTGGACAAAATTTCACATGTAGCTTGAACACCTCATTTTTCATTTGAGTGCAAAATTTCATCTCGATCAAATCTGTAGTTTTCAAGTAATCAGGGAAACAAAACTTTGAACGGCCATATTTACGGAACCCCTGGTGGAATTTGGCCCATTAACGAACTTAACCGAGCCATTCGGGAACTGAACCTACCCTGAAAATTTCAAGTATCTAGGACATTCCGTTCGAGAGTTATCGTGTATACGGCCGGACGGACGGACGGACGGACAGACTCGAATTTTCCGACGGATTCGTCATCAGTGAGTCGAACATAGTCGATTGAGACCATTTTCGGCTCAAAATTCGAAAAATACAGACATCGTGACGAAATGATATAGCCCTCGTGTAAGTAGTACGAGCGCTCAAAAATGAGCAGCAAATACACAACAACAAAATCGGAAGAGATAAAGGTTAAGCAACAGAGGAGAATTTTTATTCTATTGCACATTCTTGATGAGGGCGAGAAACTGTATTCAATTTACTTTCATAAGCAAAAGCATGAGGTGTGATGTATTCCAGTTTGTGGTTTTACTAATCAGTTCGTACATTATCACAAAAGGGAAACGTTGCCGGCGAAATGACGAAACACCAATAAATCACACATTTGCCGCTCCTTACCAAGTTCATGTTCATTGAAGTGCTGTCGTAGTAGAACCTTCCTGCAGAACAATTGGCGAACCTCCATCAGCTGGGTTTCCGTGAAGAGGGCGTTCGTTTCATATCTCCAGGGTTTTTTTAAAACTATTTTCAATGGACGTTTTTGTACTATTTCCAAATCATGAAGATGTCTTTTATTTGTTCCCCCCAAGCTACAATGCCATAATTAATATGAGTCTCCACCAGAGAGTGGTACAGGATCTTCATCCGCTAGACTTCAAGAACTCTGGAGAGTTGTCTAAATTTATACAAGAGTTTATAGAGAGGCGAATCATACTAAATCGTAAAAAATGGGGATTGCAATTGGGCCAATGCCATTCTTTGTACATGGGACAATTTTCAGAGCAAATTTTGCACCCCATCCACCGCCATGAGAGGGCAGGTGGAGGGATCTGCCTATACCATTCATCATTATTTGCATATGGAAAGAAGGGATACATAATTGAATTCAGACGGACAGTCGGACGGGAATTGACGGGGCGGGATGGGAAGGGATGGTTTCGGTTCGTACGCATGCATAAGGTAGTGATAAAAAAATTACGAAAAGCACTGCCGTGAAGTTAGGAGCTTTTGAGCGCTCGTACATCCACCTTGTAGGTAGATTCGCATTTTCCAGATTTAGAAATCAATTGAAGGAATTTTCGACAGCTGTCAAAAATATTTTGAAACTTAGGCGAAACTCCAGACTTAATGTCAGGGCTTCAGCTGACCAATTTTTTTTCGATAATTCGCTAGATCTTTCTACGGTCTTGGTGATGCGATCTGGACAAAATTTCGCACGTAGTTTGAATACATTATTTCTCAGCTAGGTGCAAAATTTCATTCCAATTCAATCAGTAGTTTCGAAACTATAAGGAAAAAATATTTTGAACGGCCATATTTACGGAACCCCTAGTCTAATTTTGCTCAATTATGAACGTGACCGCGATATTCGCGATCCAAACCCACCCTGAAAATTTCAAGTTCCTAGGCCTTTCCGTCCAGAAGTTACAATTTTCTATGGTTTCTATGGTTCTGGTCATGCGATCTGGACAAAAAATTGCTTTAATATATCATTCTCGATTGAAATACAAAATGATATAGCCCTCGTGTAAGTAGTACGAGCGCTCAAAAATGAAAAGAATTCATCATGCCGTCTATGAGAAATCATTGAAACAATTATTGTGATGCATAGGGCAAATGGAAGTAATGTACAACCTTAAGTAAATTCACTTTTACTTTCTGGACGTGCCTCGTATTAAAATTTGTACCTGATGGACCACACCTCATTTACTTCTTCCAGGAAACTTTGAATGAATACGAATTACTTTTTTCCAGGTATAAACTGCAAAGCGAGGTGGGGTAACATAAGGGACAACTTCCGAAAAGCCCTCAGAAAATCGATATCGAAAAGGAACAGGGGCGCCAAGGTGGTAAAGCATTACAAATACGCAGATCATCTGGGGTTTCTGAAGAAGTGCTTTGATGTTGATGAAAGCGGAGACGGTCTAGGTGAAAGGCATGTCCTAACCGGCGTAGAGGTAAAGCAAGAAGACGATAGTCTCATACAGGTTGATCTCCAAGAACCGTTCTCCGACGACGATTCCCATTGTCAGTCTCCGGTTTTCACGATACAAAAGAAGCGGAAAATCAACCAAGACACCATGGAAATGACGCGGTCGTCAGCCAACTCATCGCCTCAACACTTGAGCACACAAAAGTTCGACCACAGGCATGTCGAAAACGAATCGCAAATTGCGAACGTCTCGCCCCTTTCTGTCGACGCGTTCTTGGGAGGTTTGGCACCAACACTCAAGACCTTATCTCCTTTGAATTGGCACCTCGCGAAAGCAGAAATGTTCGCAGTTGTGCAGAAATTCGAACTAAAGACAATTTTGGGCGAAGGAAACGAAGAGTCATCGTTAACTTAAGGGGAATTGTATGTTTATCGAGTATGTGTATACAAACCCAGATATAGTAACGACTTGTGAAAATATTTCTGTTATATCGATATTTTATTCTTGTCTCTGATTCAGAACAAAAGAATTACATCAACCGACAGTAAAATTTACAATTTTGAGGAATGAATTACTGCGGTTAATTGGAAGTGTGCCTGTATTCGCCGTACACTTACTTTCAAGCGAAGTTACTATGCACTATATTTACAAATGCTTTTGACCTCGCTCATCATAAAGCGGTCAAATTCGGTGACGATCTTTTATTTACATGATTCACCCTATAAATTGACAGATTTTAATTTCTTCAAAATTATTCATGTTACCAAACCTAAATGAACCCTTAAATGATGAACTTGTTTGCATTATAATTATTAAATCTATCTATCTATCTATTTTAGCCGTTTTCTATCCTTTGGATATTATATATTATTAAATACTTTTTCCGTCGACCATAGAATAAAAGCCCATTTTAACGCACCCGAAATCATCCATTAATGACCCCTATTAATGCATGATTTCTTGTATTAATGCATGATTATCATGGCGACCGATTTAAAATATTCAGTCGGAGCATAGATGCATCTATGTCGGAGCACGATCGAGCTGTCAAATTTATTTATTCGCTTTCGATCAGAATCTGATTTTATCCGTTACGCTACTACATAATGAATAACGAAGAAAATATCCCTTTGACACCGCCAGATGTGACAAAAACTGCTGAAGCAGCAACTTTGAGTCTTCTTCCTGAAAAAAGCCGCCATTTATATGAGAAAACCTATGCTGAATTCAGATCTTGGTGCAAGGACAAGAAGGTTCGGAACTTTACGGAAACGGTTTTGTTGGCATACTTTACGGGTATTGCAGAAAAGGGGCATCTAGCAAGTTTATGGCCAAAATATTCGATGCTGAAATCAACACTAAATGTGAAAGACAATACTGATATAAGCAGATACCACAAATTGGTGATGTTTATTAAACGGAAAAGAGAGGGATATATCCCAAAAAAACCAAAAGTTCTCGAAAAAGAACATGTGAGAGAGTTCATAGCGAATGCTCCTGATAGTGTTTTCTTGATGTCGAAGATAAAAATAAAACTCAATTGAATCGTTATTCCAACTTATTCTCATTATCTCGTTATAGTGAAATAACTATCATTGTTTGATTTGTAGGTCGCTTTGATATTCGGAGTAGCGGGTGCATTGAGAAAAGATGAATTGTTAAGGTTGCAGAGAAAGGATGTACAAGATATGGGATCGAAATTTTTGCTCCGCTCAGGGGGAATCCTCTACGACGAACTATCTCCGATGAATAAAACAGTGTGAACTTTCGTATGAAACACGACCTGCTCGAACTAAACCTAACCTGCTGTTATAGAATTCGGGCATTTATTGCCTATTAACCTTTTGACTCGAGTGATTTTTGTGTTACCTATGACTCTCATAAGAGGGTCTTTTCTTCTTGATATTTGAAATTGAGTTTACTCATTTAACGTAGTTGATCGCTAGGTATTCGAAACGTAAAGAAAATCCTCAAAATGACCAACCAAAAATAGCCTGATTTCATTCATTTCAAAGTTGTTATTTCCCAATCAAAAGTAGGTTAAACGAAACAATGTAATTAGCAATCATGTTTCTGATTTGTTTGAAGAATCATCATTTCCTGTATAGAAGTAGGTTTAGCAGAACAATAGGTAGCTTCGTTATAGATTTAACCCTTTCGGCCCTGACGGTGGCATTTGCCACCACTGACTTCAAAGAGTTCAACATACACCTAGCAAGTTTATTTGTAGACCTGGTGGTGGAATTTGCCACTACTTCATAGTTCCTATACGAATACTGAGAACTACCTCATATTTGTTGAAAAACTTGCTAGAAGGTTGCTTGTAAGCAAATTAATAGAAAAAAAAATAATTTTTTTATAAAATACAAAAAAAGACTCTACATTGATAGTTTACGAACTTATGATAATAATAATCATGATAATAATGAAATCAAAAAGTCAGGGCTGAAAGGGTTAATATTGCTTCATGGATTGTCATCATTTGATTGATTTACACTGGTCATGATGTCGTTCAAATTAGTATATATAGTTTTTAGTTCTAAGCAATAAACGTTCATTCATATTTGATCCGCCTTTACCTTCTCAACGCTTGTGTCTCTGAGTCATACCGGGCTTCTTCACACAAGTCAAAAGTTGGGACACCACCAACACTGGGTCTTTTGTGATAGATGGGAATCCTAAGCACATCTTCTGCGGGGTTGTAGTCAACTAGTCTAGAAAAAAATCCTGGATCCGCCCTTGCGCACAGAGTGTAGACGCGGTGGCTCCAAGAAGTTGAATCGCTTCAAACACTACCGACCCTAAGCACGAGCAGTACTCGACGGTATGCCTCGCGTAATATACATATGAGCAGTTTTAGGAGGATGATCGTACACCCACGAATTCGCAATGAAAAGAGGTCGCCCTCCGAAGAAAGATTGACCTACCTCGGCGATTTCTGAAAACAATCATACTTACAGAAATATCCGGCGGGACTGTTTGATGTGATTTGTCTATGTTGAGGATATGTGCAAGAGTTCATGTTTTGTTGTCTACTCTTATCTACAAATGTACCATGATACTTTTCGATATTTTAATCGAGAACGGAGTACCTAATTCAAGAACTAAACTATTTTCTCACAAAATTCAATCCTAGAATTAAGTATGAAGATTATTTGTTGGTTAGTGATAAGAACTTAGCTTTTAGGTCGTGATGTATTTTTTATCTAATGAATAAAGATTATATTTCCGTTATCGTCTCTCATGTTCACTATTTTTCATTATTGGTAGCATACTCACCTTTATCTTCCCTACTTTGAGGTGCAATTATGGCATGCTTAGGGACATATATAGCGTGAACCCTGACACCCAATTGAAAGGTTGTCAGCTCGGTTCGGTTAATGTGCTCGAGAATGAATTGGACAAATATTTGACTGAGTCGCATTGGTGATATTTGTAACAATTTGTTTTGATTAGTTTCTGATTTTCTTTTTTGGTGAAGTTCTCTTGTTCGACGTCATATTGTACTTGCTTTTCTAACTGATGCAACAAATTTTATTTACAACCATGCATATAATGATGAATGTATAGGCTATGCCGATGACATAGTCCTAATAGTAAGAGGTAAATTTGAGGGTTCCCTCTGTGATTTGTTGCAGAGGGGCCTCAAAATTATAGAGCAGTGGTGCTTGTCAGTGGGGCTCAACATCAACCCAGCCAAGACCACAGTGGTTCCCTTTACCCGGAAAAGAAACCTTCCAGCCATGAAGCCCATCTCGGTGAATGGAGATAACGTAGGATGGAATTATGAAGTCAAATATCTGGGAATTACCCTAGACAATAAGCTTCCATAGAATAAGCATGTTAAAAACACTGCTAGTAAAGCGACAAGAGCTCTAATGACGTGCAGAAGCCTATCCGGTAAAACCTGTGGCTGTAACCCTAAAATACTGCGATGGATGTATGTCATGATTGTGAGACCAATAATAACTTATGGGGCAGTAGTCTGGTCTGCTAAGACAGGGCAGACAAGCACGAGGAAAATACTCGACAAGATACAAAGGCTTGCCTGCGTTTGCATCACTGGAGCTATGAGAACGTGCCCGACAAGAGCACTTGAGGTTATCACCGATCTCACTCCATTACATTCAGTGATCAACAGGATAGCCCATGAGGCTATCCTTAGAATGTCAAGGGAAGGTACAGGGAATGAGAGAATTAAAAGTCAAGGAGCCTGTTCCTCTCTGAACAAGTACATCTCATCAGTGAACCTGCCTAGTGATGTTATGATTACAAAAGTAAGCATTGACAAGAACTTCAACACTATGCTATGTAAAAAGGAAGAATGGGAAAAAGAATACACTACCCAAAACTTCAAAGTGAATACCATTCAATGGTATACAGATGGTTCTAAAACCACGATGGGGGCCGGCGCTGGAGTATACGGGGCAAGAACCAAGTGTACCGTTAGGCTCCTACTCGAGTGCCTTTCAGGCAGAAATACTTGCAATCGAAAGATGCATAGATATAAACCTGGAAAGAAACTATCAAGGGTGTGACATTGTGATCCACTCGGATAGTCAAGCTGCTATCAAAGCACTGAACTTCTATATCATCGACTCAAAGCTGATATGGGAGTGCCGAAGGAAACGTAATGTAGTAGGCAAGAAAAATAAGGTCTCTTTAGTCTGGGATCCTGGTCACTCAGGAATCAAAGGAAACGAAGAGGCCAATACAGCTGCCAGAAAGGGAGCACAAACGCCACTTACTGGCCCAGAACCCTTCTGTGGCATAGGTAAACGCACCTATAAGAAAGAGTTTCTGGAGAAGGAAGAGACCGAAAGAGAAGCACTCTGGAGGAACCTTCCAGGAATGGATCACTCTAAAAGGTTCATTCGGAACTTTGAAAGTTCCAGATCCAAAAAGTATTTGGATCTCAGTAAGAACAAGTTACGCCTACTCACTGGCTTCCTCACAGGACATTGTCGCCTTAGGAAGCATATGATGAGAATGAGCTTAACAGAAACAGACGAGTGTAGATTCTGTGGTGAAGAGGAGGAGACTCCTGTTCACCTGGTTACAGAATGCCTCGCCATTGCAAACCAGCGCAAATAATGTCTTGGACAAGAGAATTACAGGAGGAATGAGGATCTAACCTCCTTGAAGCCCTCTCAGATACTGGAGTTCATTGGAGCTCTGGAGCTGGAGGGCGAGCTGTAGGTAGCGCAGTTGCGAATACGGCTCTGATGGGGGCACAATAGACCTTGAGGTCGCAGTGGAACGTAACCCCCTTCCTAACTATTAACTATGTAATAATGACATTTCACCTATATTCGAAAGGTGGAAAGTTGACGTTTTTGACTTCTACTTTCACCCGGTTTTCAATTTTCATAATTTCAATTTAGAATAGTAGGAAGTGGATAAAGTGGTTGTAAATAAAATAGTATACAAACCTCGGTGAAAAGTTTCATTTCTGTCTCGAGAAATATAGTACTAACGCATCTCTCGACATAAATGAAACACTTTCCACCTGGTTATGTAAAATACTATTATTGATGTTTGGGTTAATGTGTGTTACCCCTTCCTTCATTTGTAGCTGAAACTCAGAAAGAATGAAATAATATAATTTTGGCGAGTAGGAATATACTGCTTGACGAATATGATAGGAAACTTGATAGCCTGAAAGAGTTGCATACATACTCTTGTCTACTGTGGAGCAGAGGTAGCTCTTCCACTGAATAAACTAGTCTATATACATAATTCGGGGACAGTCGATGCATCAGATAACCACTCTGGCAGATGAGATTGGAGAAAGACATTGATAATAGCATAGCAGAAATCGAACGTCTGACTGAATTCCTGAAAAATGGAAAGCCCTTGAAAACAAAAAGGTACAAAAAGAGGTACCAACACTGAACACCTTGATCACAAACAGCATATCGAAGTTTACTTAGATGAAACAAAAATTTGGAGTCAAAGGGAAGAAACTGTCCCGATATATAAAGAACGAAGAAAAGAAACAACAGAACCAAATGTTTCACAATTACAAGGCAAAACTCTATAAACGATCTGTCAGAGCCTCATGGTCAGATCGAAGTGGAGAAGTTTGAAGAAGGCCTTCGTCTAGGAGTGGACCAATATTGACTGAAGAAGAAGAAGATGGTCGAAACCTAAAGAGCACAATGGAGATGCCGAATGGCTCAGGAGTGGAAAAAATCGAAGTGACATCCCACAAATGGACTTCTAAGAAATAACAGCTGATGAAGTAGAGTATTAAGTCAGGACACCTCTTCATCTTGTGATAGATAGATTATCCCATGAGGCCGTTCGGGGCTGGAACCAAATGCTCACTATCGTTAGGATGCTGTCCATGCGTCTTTCAGGCATAAATACTTACAATAGAAAGATGTGTGGAAATGAACCTACTAAGAAACTATCAGAAATGTGACATAGCGAGTCAGGCTGCAATCAGAGCACTGAGCTCCCATATCATCGATTACAAGATGGTTTTGGAGTGCCGAAAAAAACTCGAACGAAATAGACAAGAATAACAAGGTATGGGTTCCTGGTCACTCCGGAATCAAAGAAGATGAAGAGACAAACACACTTACCAGAAAACGGGCCCAAACTTCTTTCATTAGCCCAGAACCTTTCTGTGGTATAGGTACCTACAAGTAAGAGGTTCCGGAGAAGGAGAGAACCTAAAGAGAAATACTCTGCGGAATCTTCCTGGGTTGGATCCAAAAAGTTTCTTCGAAACTTTGATACTGCGAGATGTAGGAAGTATCTGTACCTTAGCAAGAATATGATACACCTCCTTACTGGATTCCTTACAGGGCATTTCCGCCTCAGGAAGCACCTCATGAGAATAGTTCTAGCAAAAAACGTGCAGATTTTGTGAGGAAGAGGAAGAAATTCCGGAGCATCTGGTGACGGAATGCCTAGCCATCGCTAGCCAACGAGAAAAATACATCGGACAGGAGTCTCGTACAAGTGAGGAAATGACTGCCTTGAACTCATCTCAGATAGTGAATTGAAAGATGTAGACTATATTTATAACTTCTGTTACAAGAACTACAAGAACCCTGCCAAAACAGTTTACGCATATACTCAAACACCCGAGTGAAACACTAAATTGTAAGTCTTGGCTTAACGTATAAGCTCCCAAAGAGTGACAATACTCAAGACTCATCATCGTTTAGACTAATGGCTTGTCTCCCAACTCTGTACAAAATTCTCACTCCATTTGATCAAATAAACCAACATCTCGATGACAACATATTATCCAACTAGCAGAGAGACTGCAAATGAAAACATTAGGATGCAAGGAAAACTTGTCATCGACCCAGTGATAATGGAACTGGCACGCGTGAAGAAAGTAATATCAGCTTTTCGCGATCACTAGAAGACATTCGTTAGCACACCTCATTCTTGGCTCATCGAGGTACTACAGATATACAAAATCGATCCAGTTTTAGTCAAATTCTTGAGGATAACATTGACACATTGGCGAACAGCTATGCACGTCAACATGAAGAATAAGTCAGAGATTTCTATACGACGTGAAAATTTCCGAGGGGTCTCACTGGGTCCATTATGGTTTTGTTTACACTCAAAGAAATTTTCCAGGATATACAACAGGAATTTGGTAACTTCCACAGGAAATTTCCCTATAAAAGCGACAGCAGGAAGTTTTACATTAGTTGATGCAACCAAACTGCAGTTTGTCATTTCAACAGGAAAATAATACTGTGACGAAGACCGGAACATGCGTGACTATTCATAGGAATTTCAATAAACAAACCAGATAGTTGTATTCCAAGCTTCGAATTTAATCAGTTTCTACAAGAATTTTCAGTAATGAACACTAAACTAAAACAGGAATTACTTTACTAAGAACGGCACTGTAGTATCGATTCAACAGGAATTTTCCGTTGAATTGAAGAACTATCGTTCATACATTACAGTATTAGTTAGTTGTATTCGAAGCTTATAACCTAAGTTTCTACAGGATTTTTCTGTAAGTAGTTAAGTTCTTGCATGTCCTTTTACATTAACCACGTTGTTTTGGCAGTAATTTCCAGGTGTAGTCGACATTTTTTCCTTTGGAATTTACTGGAAATTCAGTTCTACCGTAGAACATTGTTATAATCTAGGATACTTCCTGTTTGTATTCATGTGCTATATTGTAATTTTTGTAATGCATTTCTACTGTAGTTTTAGTTTTTTGACCTTATTGATTGCAAAATAGACAAAGAATTTCAATTACCGAATGGAAGCATTATTCAAGGTTTGAAGGAGAATGAATCATATGAATATCTGAAATACCAGCAGGCCAGGCTGTTGGATCACAAATAGTTAAAGACGAGAATACGTGCAGATTGCAGTGCACGCCTCAGGAAGGTTAATTTGGAAATCAGGAAACCTTGTCATTTCAAACAATCAAGTGGACTAAGACATTACTCGAAGAAATTCAAAGGTGAACTCGAACTGTGCTGACAAAACAACAAGGTCATCACCCAAAGAGATCTGTGATAAGGATGACCTTGCCGAGAAAAGAATGAGGAAGTGGACTGACAGATGTTGTCAACTTCAGCGAGCTCAGAAGGTTGTTTTTTCTAGGAGGCGCGTTCTCTCAACCTTCACAGGGCTGTGACTTTGGTTGACAGAAGATATACGCCGTTAGATCTCGCCAACATCGATGATCTACCATTCCTCTCCGAAACTGATAAACTGAAACAATGGTCGAGAAAGGAAGTACAAGCTAAATCAACCACAAATCGACAAGTGCGGTTATGGAAAGGAGAACTATTTCCAGATACAGAAGGATTTATTATGGCTATACAAAATCAAATAATTTCTTCGAACAACTGTAAAAAGTAGGTGTATAATGCGAGATAGAACATAATAAACGAATATGTGCAGGAAGTGCTATCAAAACTCGGCAACCATACTGCACATTGCTTCTGGCTGCGAATGTCTGGCCCAAATCGACTATCTCTAAAGAGATTAACAAGCGTGCAACATTGTTCATCGGAAGTTTGTATACCGGATGAGACATCTAGATTCTAGAAACGTTCAAACCGTACTATCAGTACCTACAACTGTCAGTGTTGGAAATTGACTCGCCAAGGATTGTCTACTGTATTATCACTGACAGGATGGCGACGAATAATAGACCGGAAATAGTGGTATACGATAAAAAGACCAGGAAGGCAATATGTATGCATACATGTAGAATTGTTAGGAAGTTCATATCGAATGTATTGTAATCGAGCCGATTGCCTTTAATTCTTGAATCTGGAAAGGGTGAATTTTATCTAGCTGAAATCTGAGATATTGAATAAATAATAATAATAATATTACATACATAAGAGACTTGGAAGACTAGAGGAAATCACATAATATTCACGTATTTTCAATTGAAAATAATAATAATAAGCTATTTTGTCTTATTGGAAGGCATCACAATTTCAACCACAGGCAGGCACCTATACATTGAAACATCGCGTTCACAACTTATTATCAAAACGGATATTCATTCAAAAATACCCATCGCAAAATTTTTATGGTGCAAATAATGGGTAAAATGAATTATAATTACAAATCTGGTTGTGTTATTGATACTCTTAAAAGGCCAAAAACTGTACGCACAAATGAAAATGTTGCGGATCGAAATGCTGTTAGGGAAGAGTGGATTAATATCACGCACCTGAGCGGATAGGTGTGGATCTCGAATGTCGCGGTCACGTTTATCCATGAGAAAAATTAGACTAGGTAGGGGTTCCGTAAATATGGCCGTTAAAAATATTTCTTTCCACATCGCATAACCAGAACCATTATAAATTCCAACGAATTATTGAATAAATAAAAAATCCTTATATTTCTGTAACAGCTGATTCGGCATAATTGACAAAGAGCTGCTGTTATTTTTCTGACAAGTGTCCAAAATTTATTCAATTGGTTTCCAAACCTGGAAAATGCGAATCAACCAACAAGATATATGAACTAGCGCTCAAAAGCTCCTGACTTCACGGCAGTACTTTTTTTCTCTATCGAGTTGTAATGTATTTCCTTCAACTGAGTGTACACGTTTTCGCGACAAACTCACATACTCAACTGATTTATAGTCGGTAGGACTGCTTACAATGGAACAGAATAAATCCAATTGTTGTCAATTCTTTTTACACATGTACAGCAATAATCGTTCAGCGTGAATCATTTTATACCAAAAGTTTGCGATTTCCGTTTTTATTTCCCATAAAAAAAAGTTTATGCATGAATGGATCGCCATTATTTCCATCCTGAAAAACCGAATTTTGGCTTCAAAAATTCAAAATCGAAGATCTCCTAGCGCGTATTCTCAAAAAAACGCAAGTTCTTTCTTTTGACGTTTTCTTTTGGCATCCAAGAAATCTTCGAACGACAGGTCCACATCTGTTTGTATATAACCAAAGAATAACAACAGTAACAAAGAGTTGTTACTCTTTGGCACTACCTTGTGCCGCTGATTATGCACTGTTTGCCGCGTCTAAAAATGTGACTTCTAGCAGGGATAATAATTGCAAGGTGAATAAAGAGACCAACTGCATTCACAAGTGAAAAATAACAATATATTACATTTATCTCAAATTACTATATACAAGCTTTTAAGAAATATATCCAATTAAGTTCAATTTGGAGCACTTTTATAAACAAGGAAGAATATTAATGTTTGTGGTTTGAATTGGGTTTCTTTACCTTTCTTCGGTAATTTTATAACGGCGTTTAAGTAAAATAATGGAATTTTCTGACCTCATTATCCTTAATTTGATAATTGAAACAGCCCTCCTTCAATTGTACAGGTCCAACAGAAAACAGCTAAACTTAGTAGATGGACCAGTCTTGAAAATTGAAAGTTTCCTTTGGCTGCTTCGGCGATTTTTCTAGGACACAGCTTTTAACTTAACGGTGGGTACTGACTGACCCTGATTTAAGATATTAGAGAGAAGTATAAAGTAATTGACTAAAGTATTCCTTGGATGATGGAACAGAACTGAACTATGATTGTAAAATATATAATATAAACATACTTGAACATTAACGTCATTAACTCAAAAGGCGCTTATGGCGCGTATCTTCGTCTCTTGAGAGGGAAAGACGGCAGGTGCAGGTGGCCGCAATCGTAATAGGGAATCACGTCATGTGACCATGTGGTGATATACAAAGAAATTCTCACTTGGATATTGGATTTTGTGGATCGCTTCTTGTTGCGTTTTACTTTATCGCAGCACAATGTTTTTATGAAAGGAAGCGTAAACTATATGGCATGTGATAAATAATTTACTTCAACTTTTTTTTAATGTTCGCTCCCGAACAGCTCGCTGCAAGCCTTAGGTGACGCACAAATTCAGATCGCAGTTTTTCCACTTTTCCTTGCACTTAATAGTTATTTAATCAACTAGTTTATTAATGACAGCGATTAATGGTCGAAATATTTTAACACGTGAGCGGAGCGAGCGCGTTAATGTTCGAGACCATTAATCGCTGAATTAATAAACGAGTTGATTACAAGATTTTCCGTCGACCTCATCAGGAATTGAATATAAATTCTGGATCGAAACCAATTTTTATTTTGCATGATATACAAATTTGACGTAATACATTTCTAACATTTCTATGTTCATTTCGATATACAGGGTCTTTCACGAGGAACCTCACCCATATTTATACGGGAAACTACTGAACGTATTTTCATGAAATTCAGCACTTATAAGTATTTCACGATGCTGATGAAATCTAAATATTTTCAAGGCATGAGCACCTCCGGTTTTTCCGGAAATGACGTCAACTTCCGTTTTTCAAATTAGAACACCATTTTTTTATTGCAGAAATAGATTCCTTAGAAAATTTCAAGTTATTTTGATGTAACATTTTTCAGTTTTGGTTGGAAAATTCTCTCTGAGCGGAAAATTCGAAAAAAAAATCAAAAATAGAGCTCCGCTGAAACAAGAATAACTTCGAGGTTTTTGGATGGAAAATTTTCATTTTTGGGATTTTTCAAGATGTAAGATTGATGTATCCACTTTAAAAATCGAAATCGCGATTCATGATACAGGGGGTAAAAAAATCGCTTTCAAAGTTAGGGATGACAAAATCGTGAAAAATCAATTTTTTCAAATTAGAACCCCATTTTTTTATGGCAGATATTGAATCTACGTTAAAAAATAATGTGAGTGTATGCATCACACCCTTGCCCTAAAATGGATATTTTCTGAGTTATTCACAAAAAACTGTTTTTCGTCTTGAATTTCCAGCTATTTCTTTTCCCTTCACGCCAAAAAGATGAAATTTTCAGGAACTGTTATTTGAACCATGCTGTAGATTTTTCACCCCTTCTTGAAACCGACTTCAAGTTACTATTAGGAGAACCATGGCAAACTCTCGCAGTTATAACTAGAGAAGATGCTCAAAGTTTTGACCGTTAATTTCTAGACATTTATTTATACGTCTCAGGAATGCTTCGTGCGTTGCTCTTCTTATTTCATCGGGAGGAAGAGATCTGCAAAAGTGTTTAAAAACCAAATTGGGTTTCAAAACTATGAATCTAAAAATCTAAACAATCCTGAACGCATTTCTGACTCGTTCTATGCAGTCCTCTTTATCAGTCAGGGGAGTTGAGTAGACAATATTTTTTATCCTACCCCAAACATAATAGTCTAAAGGAGTTAAATCGGGAGAACGTGGTGGCCAAAGATGTGGACCATTGTTCGCCAACCATCGATCTTCAAATAGCCTGTAGAGGATATTTGACACATTGAGTGAATTGTGTGGAGGCGCGCCATCTTGTTGATACCATAAGTCATTATGGTTCTGTACTAGCGGCTCAATTATTTGAGTCAATATGTCATAATATCTATCTCCTAAGGGAGAACATTCTTTAAATAATGCAAACATGTGTAGTGTTCTATCTTACCAGTTAAAGTCTCATCATAAATGTGAACATCGAGAATTGCATTATTTTTGATGGCGCAAAAAACATTGAAACTCCAGGTCTCTTGAAAGTTCCATTGTCTGAAGTGGTGGTTGTTCTCTTCATCCCAATAATGACTGTTATGCCTATTGAAAGAACCATTCTTTCTGAATTTAGATTCATCTGTCCAAATTATACAGTCCAAAAAGTTTTCATTCTCTTGAAATCGAATCATCATAGCTTCGCAAAACTCTGTTCTCCTGACGAAATCAGTTTCCTTCAAATGCTGTACCCTATTGAATTTATATGGGTGCATTTTATGTTTTTTTAATATTCTCCAAACACTCGATTGGGATAATCCCAGATCAATCTCGGCATCTTTGAGAGAATTTTGAGGATTCACACGAAAATATGCAAGAACTGTAATTTCGTTGTTCTCATCTTCTACTACACTTTTTTCTCTGTGTATAGTTTTCTTAACGAAAGATCCGACATTTCCCAAGTTTGTCATGGTTCTGTTAATGGTATCTCTCGTTGGTCTGGGTCGGTCAGGAAACCTCTCAATGAACAGTCGAATCGTTCTATCTACAACTTTATTACATTCTCCATGAAGTAGAATGAGATTTAAATAATCTTCATTGGTAAAATTAGGCATAGTGATCGATTTTATAACTTAATACGAATTATCACCAAATTAATAGTAAACACAAAATGCTACTGAATAAAGAGGAATTTGGCAGATGTAATTAATGATATCTATCATTAAAAAAAAAGAATGTAAAACAGGGTAAGTTTTTGCATATGGTTCATAAGGAATTATTTATTTATCACTGGAGAGAAAACCGATGGCCGATTAGTTGAAATAAAGAGGTTTCCGATACAAATTCGAATCCAAATTCGCCATCTATTTAGGAACAACCTGTAACTTTTTTCTCTCGCATATTAGGGTAGTAAAATCTAAAACATGGTTTAAGTAACAGTTCCTGAAAATTTCATCTTTTTGGCGTGAAGGGAAAAGAAATAGCTGAAAATTCAAGACGAAAAACAGTTTTTTGTGAATAACTCAGAAAATATCCATTTTAGGGCAAGGGTGTGATGCATACACTCACATTATTTTTTAACGTAGATTCAATATCTGCCATAAAAAAATGGGGTTCTAATTTGAAAAAATTGATTTTTCACGATTTTGTCATCCCTAACTTTGAAAGCGATTTTTTCACCCCCTGTATCATGAATCGCGATTTCGATTTTTAAAGTGGATACATCAATCTTACATCTTGAAAAATCCCAAAAATGAAAATTTTCCATCCAAAAACCTCGAAGTTATTCTTGTTTCAGCGGAGCTCTATTTTCGATTTTTTTTTCGAATTTTCCCGCTCAGAGAGAATTTTCCAACCAAAACAGAAAAATGTTACATCAAAATAACTTGAAATTTTCTAAGGAATCTATTTCTGCAATAAAAAAATGCTGTTCTAATTTGAAAAACGGAAGTTGACGTCATTTCCGGAAAAACCGGAGGTGCTCATGCCTTGAAAATATTTTAGATTTCATCAGCATCGTGAAATACTTATAAGTGCTGAATTTCATGAAAATACGTTCAGTAGTTTCCCGTATAAATATGGGTGAGGTTCCTCGTGAAAGACCCTGTATTAATATTCATGCTTCCTATAGAACAATTCGAAAAATTCATACAGGGAATAATGGACATGTTGTGACATTCTGAATAGTTTACATTTATTTCATTTCCTATAATGTCCGATAAGGAACGTGTGGATGAAGTGGAGCTTGAAGCATTATTTACTTTGGAACTATTATGACATAACATTTTTTCTGCAGTTTCTATTTTATTCTGAATGGAGTTTTCAATATACTCTTCTGCAACAGAAGTTGATTTCCAACCACCAAGTCTTTTGATGGCTGAAAAATCTGCACCACTGTCAGAAAGAATAGACGCAGAAGAACGCTGAAAACAGTGACCTGTATACAAATGTGGTTGCTCTAATTTAAGGAAGTTTGCAATCATTGACGGTAATTTAGAAATGTATTTATTCCAACTGGTTGTGTTGAGCATTTATAGTTCTTATAAAAAACGAAAAATCTTTCGTGTGGAGTGTGAGCTGGCCTCAAGGATATATATCTCTTTATTATGTTTAAAAGTGTATGCTCATCATTATCCACCACAGTGAATATCCTGTTCGAATGTGTTTTCGATGAATTCACTGTCACCAAAAATTTCTATCCCATATCTTGTACATCCTTTCTCTGCAACCTTAACAATTCATCTTTTCTCAATGCACCCGCTACTCCGAATATCAAAGCGACCTACAAATCAAACAATGATAGTTATTTCGCTAATACGAAATGATGAGAATAATTTGGAAAAACGATTCAATTGAGTTTTATTTTTACCTTCGACATCAAGAAAACACTATCAGGAGCATTCGCTATGAACTCTCTTACATGTTCTTTTTCGAGAACTTTTGATTTTTTTGGGATATATCCCTCTCTTTTCCGTTTAATAAACATCACCAGTTTGTGGTATCTGCTTATATCAGTATTATCTTTCACATTTAGTGTTGATTTCAGCATCGAATATTTTGGCCATAAACTTGCTAGATGCCCCTTTTCTGCAATACCCGTAAAGTATGCCAACAAAACCGTTTCCGTAAAGTTCCGAACCTTCTTGTCCTTGCACCAAGATCTGAATTCAGCATAGGTTTTCTCATATAAATGGCGGCTCTTTTCAGGAAGCAGACTCAAAGTTGCTGCTTCAGCAGTTTTTGTCACATCTGGCGGTATCAAAGGGATATTTTCTTCGTTATTCATTATGTAGTAGCGTAACGGATAAAACCAGATTCTGATCGAAAGCGAATAAATAAATTTAACAGCTCGATCGTGCTCCGACATAGATGCATCTATGCTTCGACTGAATATTTTATAATCGGTTGCCATGATAATCATGCAATAATACAAGAAATCATGCATTAATAGGGGTCATTAATGGATGATTTCGAGTGCGTTAAAATGAGCTTTTATTCTATGGTCGCCGGAAAAATATATAATATAAACATACTTGAACATTAACTCAAAAGGCGCTTATGGCGCGTATCTTCGTCTCTTGAGACTCTTGAGAGGGAAAGACGGCAGGACGCAGGTGCAGGTGGCCGCAATCGTAATAGGGAATCACGTCATGTGACCATGTGGTGATATACGTAGAAATTCTCACTGGATATTGGATTTTGTGGATCGCTTCTTGTTGCGTTTTACTTCATCGCAGCACAATGTTCTTATGAAAGGAAGCGTAAACTATATAGCA
Source organism: Aphidecta obliterata (assembly GCA_963966015.1). NCBI lineage: Eukaryota > Metazoa > Arthropoda > Insecta > Coleoptera > Coccinellidae > Aphidecta > Aphidecta obliterata. The sequence goes on along the minus strand of OZ014427.1, from coordinate 29,317,626 downwards.
TGTGATAAATAATTTACTTTTTTTTTAATGTTCGCTCCCGAACAGCTCGCTGCAAGCCTTAGGTGGCGCACAAATTTAGATCGCAGTTTTTCCACTTTTCCTTGCACTTAAATACTTTTTATCAACTATGATTTGAATATAACTAATGAAGGAAAAAGTGTAACGATCAAGCATTCCTACGTCTATGACTTATTCGAGAAAGGTCTCGCAAATGATAGAGCCGAGTATAGTAATTCTAGATAGACTACTGTTCTAGTACTATAATCATTATGCCTATAAGTAGACTCCGCTTCAGGCGAAGTAATTAGTTACCTTAGTCATCATCGGAGGGAAAGCCAGCAACGTGCGGATAGGCACATAGTGAATAATCAAAGTGAATTGTGCGATATAAATTCGAGCCTGTGAATAACTTTGGACAATTGCAGCCAAAAAAAAATAATAAAAATTACTGCCGTGAAGTCAGAAGCTTCTGAGCGCTCGTTCATCCACCTTGTAGGTAGATTCGCAATTCCATGGTTCCAAAAAATCGATTTTTTACACATTTATTGCAAATATCTCGTTTTCCATTGGTTTTATTCTATTTGTGTTCAACTACTTATTTAGAGTATCATTCGAGGTCAGCCTGTAGTCCCGATTGAAAACACGTCGTATAAAGTTTATAAACTATTGATTAATATATAATTCTGAATGATTTGCATTTTTATCAACTATTACGTTATAATTGATAATTTTTTTCAATAATTCAGTATCTATTCATTTAATAACACTTACCTTCTTACCTACTCGTGTAATTATAAAGTTATTGGGGGAAATAATTTAATTATTCGTTATTTCTAACCTTATTTATACTTTATACTCCCTAGATAAATAAAAAAAAGAATTAATCATTTCATACATTATACACTTCGCAGAAAAGGAAAAAACATGGTTTTGGGGGAAAATTTGTGCAACAAAATTTATTTCCACTTTACAAATTTGCAAAGTGCAAAGTGAAAAGTTGCAAATTATTTTGGTGCAATAGGCCCCAGGTTTACATAGTTTTTAACGTTTTAGAAGAATCTATAAGTTTACGGATTTCAATGAAGATATACATAATTATCTTCCACTCAAAATGTAATTAAAGTTTGTTCATGATAACACAAGTAGGTAAGTGATATTAAATGACTAGATACTAAATGAATGAGGAAAATTATTAATTATAACGTAATAGTTAATGAGAAACCAAATTATTCAGAAATATATCAATCAATAGTTAATGAACTTTATATGGCGTGTTTTCAATCGGGACAACAGGTTGACCTCGAATGATACTCTAAATAGTTGAACACCGCGCGCGCTTTATTCGAACAAAAGTTGTAGAGAATTTAATCTTCTACAATATTTATAATAAAAATAATTTACTAAAACTAATAGGAAACGAGATATTCGCAATAAGTGTGATTTTTTTGATCTTCGACCATGGAGTTTCGGTAGACGCGCACTCCCTACGATGTGTAGGTCTTGAGACAAGTTTTAGGATATCAAAATAAAGGTTAATACAAGTTTATAGCCGACTATATATCTCTCATTCCGAGGTTAAACCCTTCTCATTCTGGGCTACAGAAAAAAAAAATCGAACGGCCATATTCACGGAACCCCTAGTCTTATTTTGTTCATTGGTGAACGTCATCGCGACATTCGAGATCCACACCTATCCTGGAAATTCCAAGTCCCTAGGCCTTTCCGTTCGAAAGTTGTAATTTTCTATTGTTTCACTGGTCTGGTCATGCGATCTGAAAATTTTTCTTGTAGTTTGAACAAGTCATTCTCCATCTGAGTGCAAAATTTCATCTATATCGAACAACAAACGTTGCGCTCTTCCTGACCTAAGGCGATGCCCTGGCCCACGCTCTGGATTTCGAGGCAGCGTAACCAGACGAACCAGGGACCATGGTTCTTCAATGTTCATGTCGACGTTAAAACCAGCAGGCATCCAGTGGAATTGCTGGTTGATACTGTTCCAATAAGGACCATCGTAATACCAAATAATACAGGTTTACAGATGAAGAGGAAGAATGATGTCATAATAATCGAAAGTGTAGAGACTCTTTTCCACTCGAGTGAAGAATCCACGTTTTAGGTTCTTTTGATCCAAGGTCAGGTGTAAGTGGAAGTGGAAGTATAGTAAACGGATGTCTAGACAGAGATCTCCTTATTAGTCTCATTGAAATCAACTGCGACAAAAACCATGGAAAAAGGATAATGGTAGGGGAATCCCGTGTAAAAACAAAAAACGAAGTACCTGTGAAAATTCAGTAACCCTGAAGAAGAACATAATTCTAGGAAAATGAAGAGCAGTATCTTTTGGGACAGGATATATTCGTGACTTGAAAGAGGATATCGCTGCGAAAGCTAGATGTTTGCAACAACTGGTCGGTTTAAACACTGGTGACTTGGTATGTCTAATACCAATAATAATGACTGTCTAACCCCCAGAGGAAGCAAGGACTATCGCCCAAGTTGCAAGAGATTGAAAAGGTCCCTGTTAGCTAATCAAGGAAATATTATGTGATGTGTTATATCGTATCCAGAGAGTTCTTGAGGTAGGAGGAGGGTAGGACGATTAGACGAAGTCGATAGACCGTGGTGCCCTAATAGATATAATCTATTTGGATTTGACCAAAGCTTTCGACAAGGTCTTCGGCATCTATTATGGGCTAAACTTGAGCATTTTGGGGTGAGGAAGAATCTTCTGTTATGTAATGAAGCTTTCTTGACTAATAAACAATTAAGCCTCAGACAGTCAATCAGGTTTTCATCATATTCCAAGCGGAGTGCTACAGGGTGCAGTTCCTGGCCCTGTTTTATTTATTGTCTATACTTCTGATACTCTTAAGGTTCTGAAAGCCACTTGCTCACAATATTTCGATGAGAAAAAAATATATGGCAACCTGATCAGAAAATCGAATGTATTGCAGAAAGCAAAAATTTCAAACTGAGGCGAAAATCCAGACTTCAGGTCAGTGCTTAAGGTGACTAATTTTTTTTTCGATAATTCGCTAGAATTTCCTACGGTATCTATGATCTTGGTAATGTGATCTGTACAAAATTTCCCACGTAGTTTGAATACATCATTCTTCGACTATGTTCGAAATTTCATTCCAATCCGATGAGTAGTTCCGAAATTATCAGGAAAAAAATATTTTGAACGACCATATTTACGGAACCCCTGATCCAATTTTGCTCATTGATGAACGTGACCGCGAAATTAGCGATCCAAAACTACCCTGAAAATTTCAAGTCCCTAGGCTTTTCCGTTCGGAAGTTATAATTTTCTATGGTTTCTATGGTTCTGGTCATGCGATCTGGAAAAAAAATAGCTTGAATATATAATTCTCCATTTAAATACAAAATTTCGTCACGATCAAATCCATAGTTTTTAAATTATCAAGAAAACTAAATTTCAAACGACCATATTTACGAAACCTCTACTCTAATTTGTCTCATTGATGAACGTGACCGCAACAGACGAGATCCACACCTATCCAGAAAATTTCAAGTCCCTAGGCCTTTCCATTACATAGTTGTAATTTTCTATGGTTCTGGTCATGCGATCTAGAACAAATTTTGCATGTAGCTTGAAAACGTCATTCTCCATCTGAGCGCGAAATTCCACTTCCGATCGAATTGGTAGTTTCGCAGTAATCCTGAGAACAGAATTTCGAACGGCCATATTCACGGAACCCCTGGTCGAATTTTGCCCAATACCGAACTCAACCGCGGCATTTGAGATTAGAATCTATTCTGTAAATTTCAAGTTCCTAGGTCGTTCCGTTCGAGAGTTATCGTGTATACGGATGGACGGACAGACTCGAATTTCTCACTACCAAACGAAATTATTATAGATTACCCGAAAGGAACCATTTCGGAAAATTGGAAGAAAATGTTTCCAAAAAAGTTTCGTAATCGAAATTTGAGCCATTTCTACAAAATTTTCAAATCTCCAAAAATGAAGGGTTAAGGAGAGGTTCAATTTTGTAAAACTCATCCTGCTCATGCTTTCGGATTGATGCTTGTTGGCAGCACATCAATGTATTCAAGCATTGGTTGATTGAATAATGTTGAGATGCACATAATCATAATGTCCAGGTGATTGAATCAATGTTCCTGAACACGCTAATACAATTACCGCATTTGATTCAACGATGTACGGAAAACATTGATATCATGTACTATATGGATTCGTTCAATGTCCTTAAGTCATTATTATAATGGCTGCAGTTTATTGTTCCATGAACTTGTAATAGTTATTTAATCAACTAGTTTATTAATGACAGCGATTAATGGTCGAAATATTTTAACGCGTGAGCGGAGCGAGCGCGTTAATGTTGGAGACCATTAATCGCTGAATTAATAAACGCGTTGATTACAAGATTTTTCCGTCGACCTCATCAGGAATTGAATATAAATTCTGGATCGAAACCAATTTTTATTTTGCATGATATACAAATATGACGTAATACAAATTTCTATGTTCATTTCGATATATTGATATTTATGCTTCCTATAGAACAATTCGAAAAATTCATAGAGGGAATATTGGACATGTTGTGACATTCTGAATAGTTTACATTTATTTCATTTCCTATAATGTCCGATAAGGAACGTGTGGATGAAGTGGAGGTTGAAGCATTATTTACTTTGGAACTATTATGACATAAAATTTTTTCTGCAGTTTCTATTTTATTCTGAATGGAGTTTTCAATATACCCTCCTGCAACAAAAGTTGATTTCCAACCAAAAAGTCTTTTGATGGCTGAAAAATCTGCACCACTGTCAGAAAGAATAGACGCAGAAGAACGCCGAAAACATTGACCTGTATACAAATGTGGCTGCTCTAATTTAAGGAAGTGTGCAATCATTGACGGTTATTTAGAAAATGTATTAATTCCAATTGGTTGTGTTGAGCATTTATAGTTCTTATAAAAAATGAAAAATCTTTCGCGTGGAGTGTGAGCTGGCCTCAAGGATATATATCTCTTTTTTATGTTTAAAAGTGTATGCTCATCATTATCCACCACAGTGAATATCCTGTTCGAATGTGTTTTCGATGAATTCACTGTCACCAAAAATTTCGATCCCATATCTTGTACATCCTTTCTCTGCAACCTTAACAATTCATCTTTTCTCAATGCACCCGCTACTCCGAATATCAAAGCGACCTACAAATCAAACAATGATAGTTATTTCACTATAACGAGATGATGAGAATAATTTGGAATAACGATTCAATTGAGTTTTATTTTTACCTTCGACATCAAGAAAACACTATCAGGAGCATTCGCTATGAACTCTCTCACATGTTCTTTTTCGAGAACTTTTGATTTTTTTGGGATATATCCCTCTCTTTTCCGTTTAATAAACATCACCAGTTTGTGGTATCTGCTTATATCAGTATTGTCTTTCACATTTAGTGTTGATTTCAGCATCGAATATTTTGGCCATAAACTTGCTAGATGCCCCTTTTCTGCAATACCCGTAAAGTATGCCAACAAAACCGTTTCCGTAAAGTTCCGAACCTTCTTGTCCTTGCACCAAGATCTGAACTCAGCATAGGTTTTCTCATATAAATGGCGGCTCTTTACAGGAAGCAGACTCAAAGTTGCCGTTTCAGCAGTTTTTGTCACATCTGGCGGTGTTGAAAAGATATTTTCTTTGTTATTCATTATGTAGTAGCGTAACGGATAAAATCAGATTCCGATCGAAAGCAAATAAATAAATTTGACAGCTCGATCGTGCTCCGACTGAATATTTCATAATCGGTTGCCATGATAATCATGCATTAATACAAGAAATCATGCATTAATAGGGGTCATTAATGGATGATTTCGAGTGCGTTAAAATGAGCTTTTATTCTATGGTCGACGGAAAAATCATTTTTCGTTGTCGTTGGACATGATTACAATGTATACCGCTTTATATTCCAAATACATTATAGTGATGATATTATTTGATATTTTCACGTACATTTTTCTGTACATGAACAAGAGCGTTATCATTTCGCCCAAATGTCTGTGAATTTCGTGTATTGAGCCAAGAAGAACAAAGAAGAAGGACTTATACAATTACTTTGGACCTACAGATAAATAATTCGGGACTTCCGAAAGCATTAATTCTGTTTTACCATAATTACTAGCTTTATACAAGAATACATATCGGAAAAATTACATATAAAGCCGAACAGGCTCAACCAGTCTCATTCCTACAGCCTACTCCAGTTGATCGTGTAAAGGAAGCATTCGGATCTGGGCAGTCGCGACCGAGCGGCGACCACCCTGGAAGCGAAGTACTGCTACAAGGGATTTTAGAGCAACGCGACTGTGAAGCGCTGAAAGGGGGCGTGGTCTACCAGCGACCTTGTTAGCTCCGCCTGACTGCATCTGAAGCAGTAGGGTCGCGCTGCCTGAGAATTGTACACTCTCTACAATGTGTATTTAGGGTTGCAGGCCCTTAAAATGATACTATATTTGTTGGTGTTTCTGTATTGGAGAATTAAAATAATGAATTATTCCATCAAAACGTCCGTATAATCCAAGAAGAGAAGGAGATTATGTGGACGGCATAAAATCATTTTGCTCGAACATGAGAAAAATTTTAAATGAACTTTCTTCAGTATATTTTGTTATTTTATATTTGGAAAATATTGTATTTCATTTATATATTTTTTTTGGTCCGAAGAAAATTGCATTATTTTATGATTGAATGTTCCTTTGTTCATGTTTTATTGAAAAAATCTTCCTTCCTACCGATTTTCTCCCCAAATCTATTGATTTTGCGCGCAGTCATTTCTACCGATATTGAGTTTGCGTGGCAGTCGCTTCCCGGTCGTTGCTATCCGTAAGAATGTAGCAGCGCTGGACAGGGTCGCAACTGCCGAGTACGAACGCTACCTCAACACGCTACGAGCATTGCTCCATGGTGGAAGGATACATGTATCCTTCCACTATGACCAGACACAAGGCCAGACCAGACAAAAGCAAGCCGTGCCTTACTGCCTTCACTGGAGCTGCCGACATTGCCATTAAAGACCATCAGAAATTGAATGTAAATTACAAGATTTATGATGCGTTCATAAAAAAGTTACTCGTTGAGCACAAAACCATCGTTACTTTTTAAAATAATTCTCAATACTCATTAATATTCTTCAGAAGGTGCTGCAAAAGGTTTGCGAAGACTCAGATATTTTCGCTACCTGCTTCCAAGTATAGAATAGAAACCTAAAAACTAAGTAACTTTCCGAACGAAACTAATTTCGAACAAAAACCCTCCCCTTGCAGGTAGAAAACGTTCCTCGTCTGTCTTTGTCTAATCCCAGTTGGGACCAACTTGCGAGCCGAAACCCTCATAACTTCAACTTCACGCAATGTGATTAAACCCAAAAGGGAATTGAGGAGGGTGAAAAAGGACAGAACACTCGTTAGTCCCACCAAGCTGCCTCGGCCTGGGAGCGTGGGAGGGAGCCCCTAATGCGGGTAGAGTCTGGCTCTCTCTCTCTGTTGAGAACGTTCTCAACGCCCTTGACACGCAATATTCGATAAACTTAAAAGATGTGGAAAGACCTTTCGTATACGCTGAGGAGTTCTACACTGATCCAGTGGACCAACACGAAGATTATTTTCCATTCGAAATACTGGCTTTAACGTTCAATGAACACGCAGCATAAGTATACAGAGTGTAACAGTAGGAATGGCACGAACGGCAGCAGAATAGATATTGTATTACGAAAATATTGAGGTGACTGGTTAGCTCTTAATATTGATTTAGTATTGGATCGATGTTGCCGATAATTAATGAAAATACATCATTCACTCAGTCCAATCAATAAGACTATACGATTTTCACTGATTAGTGGTTTACTAAACCATGTCACGTTTTTTCGTTATACAATAGCATCATCAAGAAGTTGAGATAAATAAGGTTATCTACTCCTATTGAATTATATATTCATTATTCAACTACTTTTGAGCAATCAATAGTATCTGTAAACAAACAACGTGAGTTATAATAACTCACTGATATAACTTCCTGTCTCTGTGCCTCTGAATAAGCCGATTGGCCGAAAGGGAACAGTCCATTATTTATATTGAGCGGAGGTCACTTGAATAATGTTGACGTTTTCTTAAATTAAGATGATAACTAATTATTATTGTGAATCTTCTGCTGAAATAGATGGATTCAGATAGTGGAGATGAATTATTATGTAGACCTTCAGAAATAAGACAATCAGCCAATGTTACCTTACAGAATTTATTGCCCGAAAAATCCCAAAACAAATATAAAGGTGTATACAACAATTTTCAAGATTGGTGTAGCAGTTGGAATATTAAGTCATCGTTTACAGAGAATGTTCTTTTGGCATATTTTAGTGAACTTAGCACTAAATATAAAGCATTGCTCCTATGAACTTTCTACTCCATGCTAAGAAGCACAATCAACATAAATAATGCATTGTTATAAGTAACTACATATTAAGATTTGTAAATAAATTTCTTTCTCTGTACTTTTATCTTAGTATTCATTGTTATAGTCGTAGATAAGATTAGTATTTACTAATCCATAGATGATAGTATATCATTCAATTTGCGGTAATGCTCATAACTCACTTGATGAATTACACTAGAGTGAGTTATTACTACTCGTTAAATAATAAACTATTATCTATGGATTAGTGAATACTAAGTAAATGATGCAGTGTTTCCATCATAATATCTAAAAGTAAATGATCAATATGGGAAGATGGAAACAAAAAGAGTGAAAAGGATATACATAATTGAATAAACAAATTCAATGAGGAGCTGACGTCCACAGTGTCAAAATAATAATTACATAGAAATCGGTTATTATATCCTCACCACTGAACATCCACTTTTCAGAGAACTTTCAGATACTGTACAACGTAATTCCTGATGAATTGAAAAATCTTAGTCAGAATAAATTTAGGAAAAACATCAAGGATTTTCATCTGAACTGCCTCTGACTTTGTGTGGTAACTCATAGTCTCCAATTGTATTCTTATATTTTTCATTTTGTATAGTGTGTTATGTCTTGGGAGTTATACAAAACCACTACACTTGTTTTGCCATTACCATGGCTTCAGTATATCACCTGATGAAGCCATGATAATGGCGAAACACCTGTTGTGGTTTTTTAAAACTCTCAATTACTGAAAATCATAGACTAAGATAATAAGTGAACAAGAAATTGTTATTTGATATTCCGGTTTTCAAGACACATAAGAAAATTTGGTAGTGCCTAAATTGTAAATATGGAGAATATTCGATTCAGCCTGTTGGGATCCACAGTTTTGTGAATCTAGGACTAGGGATTGTTCAATTTTCCAAGCTCTTGCTGATTTTGTAATTTATAAATGAAATTGCACAACCTTGAACTTCGCAGAAGTCATTTGCTGATACAGCCACTTCTGGATCGTGTACAACCTTAAAAAAAAAATTACGAAAAGCACTGCCGTGAAGGCAGGAGCTTTTGAGCGCTCGTACATGCACCTTGTAGGTGGATTCGCATTTTCCAGTTTTAGAAAGCAATTGAAGGAATTTTCGACAGCTGTCGAAAAAATTCTGAAACTTAGGCGAAACTCCAGACTTCATATCAGTGCTTCAGCTGACCATTTTTTTTTGATAATTCGCTAGAATTTTTTACGGTATCTATGGTCTTGGTGATGCGATTTGGACAAAATTTCGCACGTAGTTTGAATACATTATTCTTCAGCTAGGTGTGAAATTTCATTCCAATCCAATCAGTAGTTTCGAAATTATCAGGAACAAAATATTTTGAACGGCCATATACACGGAACCCCTAGTCAAAATTTGCTCATTGATGAACGTGGCCGCGAAATTTGCGATCCAAACCTACCATGAAAATTGCAAGTTTCTAGGCCCTTCCCTTCGGAAGTTATAAGTTTCTATGGTTTCTATGGTTCTGGTCAGGCGATCTGGACAAAATGTTGCTTAAATGTATCATTCTCGATTAAAATACAAAATTTTATCTCGATCGAATACGTAGTTTCGAAATTATCGAGAAAACAAAATTGCAAACGACCGTGTTCACGGAACCCCTAGTCTAATTTTGCTCATTGATGAGCATGCCCACGAAATTCGCGATCCGAACCCACCCTGAAGATTTCGAGTCCCTAGGCCTTTCCGTTCGAAAGTTATAATTTTCTATGGTTTCTATGGTCCTGATCATGCGATCTGGAAAAAATGTAGCTCGAATATATCATTCTCAATTTAAATACAAAATTTCGTCACGATCAAATCCATAATTTTGAAATCATCAAGAAACTGAATTTCAAACGGCCATACTTACGGAACCCCTAGTCTAATTTTGCTCATTGATACACGTGAACGCTACATTCACGATCCACATCTATCCTGAAAATTTCAAGTCCCTAGGCCTTTCTATCACAAAGTTATAATTTTCTATGGTTTCTATGGTTCTGGTCATACGAGCTGGACAAAATTCTGCATGTAGCTTGAGTACATAATTATCCATCTGAGTGCAAAATTTCACCTCGATCGAATCAGTAGTTTCGAAGTAATCAGAAAAACAAAATTTCGAGCGGCCATATTTACGGAACCCCTGGGCGAATTTTGCCCAATAACGAACTTAACCGCGGCATTTGAGATTCGAACCTACCCTGAAAATTTCAAGTTTCTAGGACATTCCGTTCGAGAGTAATCGTGTATACGGACGGACAGACTCGAATTTTTCGACGGATTCGTCACCAGTGAGTCGAACTCTATCGAATGAGACCATTTTCAGCTCAAAATTCGAAAAATACAGACATCGTGACGAAATGATATAGCCCTCGTGTAAGTGGTTCGAGCGCTCAAAAATACCTAGGTATATGACCTGACCTATTACTTAATACTTATTATTTTATTGTAATATTGACCTTTTCTAATGGTATAATATATAAATATGCTAATGACTCATTTCGACAATGATCAACAGCATGATTAATTTCTGAAAACATTCCATTGTTTTTGCTGTGAAATACTACTCTATTATGATGAATTAAAATTCAATCTGAAACGAATGTAGACCGCATTGTGTAACAATTAGAATTATGTACCTACCTATTCCAAATAATGATAATACATTTCGTATTTTAAATATTATAACCCAATCGTGAAAACTTGAGTCATCCAAATAGGACGCCTTGATGAGCATTGTATTATGTTTCAAGTGACCTATTGTCGACAGACAAAGCCTTTTTGTTGGTCAGGTAGTACGATTTCAAATAAAGTCTCATTATAAAGACAGTTGAAACCTGTTTCCAATGAGGATAATCGCTTGATAATTTTTTCAAGGGTTGCATCATTGCAATATTAACAACACGCATCATTACGAAACATGCCGTCAGCATTCGAAGAAGGAAATAATAATTCACTATAGTTCGTATTATTCATTCCGAAATGTCGAAATGCATAAAGTAGAACACATAAATAAGTGGGAGTTATTATCATCACAAATTGTAAGCATACAACATAGATAACCGTAAGCGATAAACCTATACCATAAAAAAGTTAATCAGCATTATCATTTCAAAACCTGAAACAGCGATAAAGAACATAAATCAACTCCCCTCCAGCCCCTCCGTGAACTAAGTCCCAGTACTATTTGCTGTTGCCAGGCAACGCCATACAGTTTCACAGCCTCATAGTCCGTTATGTGAATTTACATCGTCGAGGACACAAAGGAAGTTTCACTGAGTTTCATGCCATCCCCACTTTTCGTGGTTCCAAATGGTTCCAGTTTGGTTCGCTTGCGCTAGATGTGCCCCTCCACAAAACGACCATAGCACAGCGTATTTTCATCCTCCTCGCACCTCCTTTCCCCCCGCGTGCCGCGGCTACGTGTCCCCAGCCTTCGGAGTTCAGTCGCGTAGTTGAATTCAGAATTCTATGCCGTTCTGATTGTGCACAGAAACATATCACAGATATCCCCGTGAAGCAAAACAATTTTGACACTTTCTGACATTTTTTTTCCGGTTGGTTCAATTAGTGTTGCACGTGTCATCTCACATATTTCGTTCGACAGTTGTCACTGAACTTCGGTTCGTCTGTTAATTTGATACGCAACGAACAACAGCGCTTAGTTCAAATTGCTAGCCATGCTTGTGAGTATACACACTGGTTAAATGTAAATAGATTATAAGAGTTATAACTTGCGCATTGGGTGAATATAGCAGTTGTGCTCGAGTTGACTGCTCGTTCCCGTTCTATTCAGGCCGTTGTCCAATTAGAGAATGCAAAAATAATGACAGCTTGGATATGATTTTTCGTAGATGTTGAACTTTTGAACGCGGAATGTGTGAGCATTTTGACATGCTTGTGATGGGTTGACTGTTTTGTGTGGATTTTTGTTCCGGTTTTTGTTAAGTAGCTGATAATTTCGTTTCGTTTTAGGATGAAAATGATAAATGTGTCTGAAGCCGAGACATTAAGGCAGGTCAAGGGTGAGTTGAAATTAGTTCAATTTTGATATTTTAAGGTTAATTTGCCGGGTTAACTTTTTAAATATCTGTAACTAATTGTAGATCGAATAAAATAAAGCTACATATGTTTGTAGTGATTCCATATTAATTGCATGTGATATAGGGATGACGTTATAAGTAGGTATACTCGATATAGTGTAGATATACTAAAGTTTTCTATAGATTACAAAGTTTTTATTTATCTTGAGAGCATATGCAGGCAAAACCTCGAGTTTTTATTAAAGTTAGTAAATATTGTATATGTGTAGAATATATTTGAACATTCTGGAACATTGTTTTATTTTCAACTATATTTGATATTTTGTGTGATGAAAAAAAACATAATAAGAAATCAGTGTGCGTGCATATATGCTTTTCAGTGTTTGTCCAAACGAAAGGATCACAATGAAAATTCTCAAAATCTTAGTGACTTTTCATAAAAAGTACTTTTGGGGTATATTCTATCTTCTCTTACGGAAATAAATTGATGCAGAAATATCATAGGCCCAAATAACTCAGGAGAACACTTTTTCAGTTGATACATTGAATTATTGAGTTAAAACAATAATAAAACATCTTATACAGGGTGTCCAAAGTTTTAATGCCACCCCCATAATTGACAATTCATTTACAAGGGGGGAAATATGTATACCTATTTCAAATTAACGAATGAACGTAAAAAATAATGAAATAATAAATTTTCCATTAAAAACGTTATTATCAAATAAAGGATTTTTTCCGCATTGCAAGCATATTGAAAACAGCATATCTTTTGTTTATAAATTTATTATCGAATTGACTTAATTAATCCCCAGCTTTTTTTGAGATTATTCATGGACTGTATAAGTAGTGTTTACAATATCCCAGTGACGCCAACAATGCACCGAATATATTATTCGGTTTGAGCCGCACAGATGTTCGATTAGGCCAAAGCTACGCCATAAAATCTCCAGTACTAAAAATCAGAATACTATTTCTTTTTGTGCTGCTTCTGCTTGGTATTTATATTTTATATATTCAAATACTATTTGGTTGTAGGAATCGGTTCTGGTATTGCAGTTTATGTTCTTTTTGTGCAATGTTTATTGAGAGAACAAATTTGTTTTTGTATAGAGTTTATGTTACGTATGTTTTGCGATGTTTTATGCCAGAATTAAGTTGTTGATCTTATCATCTGTTTGATAAATAAATAATATATTTAGTAACAATGGTGTTTGCTTTTTCCATATACCGTCTTTCTAATAAGTATACAGGGTGAGGATTTTTTTTTGACCATCAATAGAACTCATCAAAATAAGTCGAAGTACCAAAAATCGTTCATATAAAATATTCACGTTCATTATTTGATTTCGAAATCAAAATTACCCGCAAATATGAGAATTTCCCAGCACGGTTCTGTATTAGGTTCGTATTGATATTTGAATGTTAAGATATTTCCAACTGTGTGAGGTTAGTATACGGGAATTCATTTATATGATGACTAAATTTTCCGATCATAACCCTTGTGGTTTCTTTCTTTGGGGTCATTCGAAAACTTAAGTGTATAACTGACCATTCAAAATTACGGCGGGCAATACTTTGTGGCATTGTGCACATCAACCAAATGGTAACCATTTCGAACAATTTCTTTAAACAAATTGTATCAATCTTATTGGTGAGTTTGTGAACCTTTTTCAAACTTTAATTTTTCATCTCCTTAGTTTGAACTTTGAACTTTAAGAATAATACCGTTCAGGAAAAATCTCCTAATAAAAGTGGAAAGAGAGTACAAATTTGTGATAAATTGCGATAAATGAATGCCAAGAAAACAAACATCGCATGCATAATAATATGGCTCCTAACAGAAAAATCCTTCCAGAATGGGAATAAACAAACAAAAAGCCTCACCTTAATAAATAATAAATTTTGCTCAGACAGAATATAGCTCTGAATAACGCGAAAACCTGTTTCATAGGTAGAAATAACAATTAATTCCAAAAATTCTTTATTTGTTCAGTAAACATAACAAATATCACAATTTATCAACAAACTAACCTAACTAAGTGTTAAAACAGTATTTTGACACTTACGACTTATTTGTGCGTGTACTGCTTCACTTGACTTCACCGAAGTCAATGTCAAAATGAAGATATCGATTATACAGTACAATGTACGGTAGTTGTAGTTGATACGGATACAATCCCCAACTCAACTTATTATTGAATTTAAAGAAAACGTTGTTAGTATGCCTTTAGTCTATCGAGTATACCTATATGTTGGATCGTTCATTTTACGGGGCTTGTAGAAACAAACCTTATGATACCCACCTACTGAACCGGAATTGTAATTATTAATTTCAAGGCTTCAGGAGGTGAAACATCTGAAAAAGCAACTCATCGCCATTCTAACAGTTCTTAGAAAATCCATATGTCACCTCATTCAAGTTAAATCCTGTATTGAAATTTCTCTTCTTGTTCGCTATCAGAAATGAAAAAGATTAAACCGCACCACACCACAAATTCCATTTTCAGTTATTTTTATTACATATTGGAACCTAATTAGGTATGTTTCAGCAACTGTCAATTAGCTTCTGTTCCTAATTGAGAATGAGTTCGATTACTTGACAATTGACGGAAATGACAATTTCCGTGAGATTGGATTAATCTTCTATTTATAAATTCTTAGAAAATTCCATCCGTTTGTCTTTTCTAGGTATGAGATAATTTTTGAGCGCTCGTACTACTTACACGAGGGCTATATCATTACGTCACGATGTCTGTATTTTTCGAATTTTGAGCCGAAAATGTTCGACTCACTGATGATGAATCCGTCGGAAAATTCGAGTCTGTCCGTCCGTCCGTCCGGCCGTAAGCACGATAAATCTCGAACGGAACAACCTAGAGACTTGAAATTTTCAGTGTGGTTTCAGTTCCCGAATGCCTCGGTTAAGTTCGTTAATGGGCCAAATTCCACTAGGGGTTCCGTAAATATGGCCGTTCAAAGTTTTGTTTTCCTGATAACTTGAAAACTACAGATTTGATCGGGATGAAATTTTGCACTCAAATGGAAAATGAGGTGTTCAACCTACATGTGAAATTTTGTTCAGATCGCATGACCAGAACCATAGAAACTATAGAAAATTGTAACTTTTGAACGGAAACGCCTAGAGACTTGAAATTTTCAGGATAGGTGTGGATCTCGAATGTCGTGGTCACGTTCATCAATGAGCAAGTTTAGACTGGGGGTTCCGTAAATATGATCGTTTAAAATTTAGTTTTCTTGATAATTTTAAAACTACGGATTCGATCGTGACGAAATTTTGTAGTTTAATGTAGAATTAAATGTCTAGATCGCATGACCAGTACCATATAAATCACGTTCATCTATGAGCAACATTATACAAGGGGTTCCGTAAATAGGGTCGTTTGAAATTTTGTTTTCTCGATAAATTCGAAACTACGGATTCGATCGAGATGAAATTTTCTATTTTAATCGAGAATGATATATTGAAGCAATATTTTATCCAGATCGCATGACCAGAACCATAGAAACTATAGAAAATTGTAACTTTTGAACGGAAAGGCCTAGGAATTTGAAATTTTCATGGTGGGTTTGGATCGCGAATATCACGTTCATCAATGAGCAAAATAAGACTAGGGGTTCCGTAAATATGGCCGTTCAAAATATTTTTTTCCTGATAGTTTAGAAACTACTGATCGGATTGGAATGAAATTATGCACCTAGCTGAGGAATAATCGCATCACCAAGACCTTAGATAGCGTAGGAAATTCTAGCGAATTATCGAAAAAAAATTGGTCAGCTGAAGCACCGACATGAAGTCTGGATTTTCGCCTAAGTTTCCGAATTTTTTTGACTTCAAAAATTCCTTCAATTGATTTCTGAAACTGGAAAATGCGAATCTACCTACAAGGTGCATGTACGAGCGCTCAAAAGCTCCTGCCTTCACGGCAGTGCTTTTCGTAATTTTGTTGTTGGCTATTTAGTGTTTTGAGAGGCGGGAAGTTTTGAAGCACATAAATTAGTCTGTTGTTCGATAAAAGTTTAATTCGATTTGAATGATGCTACTCACGTTTACTAGAGGATTTTTGAAATATTTGAATGAAAAAAAAACGGATTGTTTCATAAATTCGTTCAATCGATTCATTCACAAACATCACAACCTCTAAGTGTACTTCGATTATCGAGATTCGAATAGAAATTCTACAAGCTTTGTTCACACATCGTTGAGAAAAAGTTCGGAACCGAAATGAGGAAACATAAGTACTTCCATATATATTGGTGGTTGTCTTTCTGAAGTTTTCAATTACAGTCATAAAACAAAAAAATTGTTCTGGATAGACTGATAAGCAAGCCAACAAATCAATACACGTAACCCCATAGAACATTATATCCATCCTTGGCATCTGTAGTCGGTTTCGACATATTCATGTCTCATTAGTACAACTAGCCAGGATGAACTCGATGTGATAAACAGGCTACCTAAACAACGGAACGCAACGGCGATCGGATAATATTCGTCTACTCACTCTTGAGAGCGTTTTACCAATTGATAATTGGGATAATGCCCAAATGGATTCGTGCTCTTATTTTCACAACGATTTTTTTTTGCTTTGGCTGTTCAACTATTCTGCCAGTAACTAGTCATGTATAAGAAATCATTATGAAAAAAACTTAGAATAAGTAATTTTTAATTACGTCTATTGTAAGCTTTCTATTCTCAGTTATCACAGTTTATTATTTACAGAAGAGTCCTGCTCCAGTGACGACGAAGCACTCCAACCATTGAGATGTTGGGATTGCAACGTGAACTTCACCACTAAGTTATACCTATACAAGCATCTTTTCCATCATATCAAACAACCGAAGGTTAAACTGACGAAACTTCCCCTGCCCCCTCTGAAGATAACCCTGAAGAATACCAGCGGGAACAGTTTCGAGATTGTTCAGTCCCCCACATCGGGAAAGAGCTCTGACGCAGAGGGCGACAAGCTGGAGGAAGAGGAAGAACGGAGAAAGGTACAATTATGGTTCGAGTATTTTAAGTTGCAAGTAAAAGTATAACATACAACCTGCTCAAGCAGCCTCTTCACATTACTCTTCATATTTTGAATTTCAATTTTCTCATGCCCTTTAACTTGGCTTTCACCTTCACCCACAAAATTGACATTATTCATTAAGATAAATCCCAGATTTTGGAAACTAGGTATCGACCAGAAAATAAGAAATGGTTAATCAACCTGCTAAAAAAATTTTTACAGAACACCAAAGTGGCAGAAGAGGGAGATACGGCCAACATCCTTCGAAGCGCGGAAAGTGAACACTCGCCAACATCCGGCTCCCACCTGGACGTGTCGGAGGCGGAACTGGACGAATTTGACGCCGCCACCCTAGAGGACATCAACGGCATCATCGAGAGCGAAACGGGCGGCAGCGGCGCTGAGCAAGAGGCAGGCGATGGTAGCAGCTGCGGCGAAGAAGAGAACATGGTCACCGGTCCGATAATAACGGAGGTCACGGATGATGCTGAGGCAGGTGAGAATCAGAATGTGCTTATTCTATGGGATGAAATGCTGCAAATTTTGAATGAAAGTTTGATCGAATTTCATAAGATGTGTGTTATATTTTGTTATTTTCCTTCGATATTTTGAAGAATTTGGTTGAAATATTCATCTCCCCATGTTGTTGCAAATTTTATGTCGCTGATTACATTGAATAATATCAACAGTGATTTCATCTTCTGTTTCAGACACTTCTCTGAATAAGAACAATTATGACACAATCCCAGGAGCTGAACCAACCCCACCACCGGATCCGTCACCGGATTCTTATCCTAAAATTAGGATAAAAACAACAGGACTTTTGAAAGATCCGATAGAATCGAGATGCACTATTACAGAAATAACAGATGATAACCCCAATGGAAATCACCACCAAGGTAAGTTTTATGAGTTACTAGAATAACTCTTCTCGCACATAAGAATAATATTGATTATGGTAACTCTCCAATAAATATGATTATTATTAAGTATCGAAATCCTGCCGGTTTGACAGATAATTTTTGCTGCTCAACTTTTTTTTTTTTAATTATTGTGTGTCTTTATGAACTTATAATACCATCTAAATTTTACAATAAGGAACAAAAAATAAGTTAGTAACCACTTCATTCGAAATCATTGAAATTTATTGATTATCAACATTAATCACAAATTCTGAACAATTTTTTTAATTCATTCCAGCACGTGACAATTGGGCAATTGAGTTTTTAGAGAGTAAGTTTATTTTTCGAGTGCTTATACTTGTTTGATGGCTATCAGTGCCTGAATTCTGAAACATAACCCAAGATATAAGAGGACACTAACTTATTTTCTTTTGAATCTTCGGCCACTGTGTTACATGCCCCTTAGAAGTTAATAAATCGTCTCCTGAATCTGCGGATATACAGGGTGTCCCAAGTTCGAGTGCCTACTAGACGTTTCTTGAGAACCGGACCTATTTGAAATCTGAAAATTGGGATTATGATATTATTCGACTTTATCTACTGAGCTCAAATATTCTTGAAGCCTGAACACTTTCAGTTATACAGGGTGTAAAAATAAATTTCTCGGAAATTTTTTTTAGCATTTTTAAGTCTCTTATATGATCGATTATTCAATTTTAAATATATTGCTATTCGAATCGTTGCATTCGTCGAAAGAAAAGTGAAAAAAGGGGGAGATATGCGTAGTCAGTATTATGTTCGTTACTCCTATTCTCAATATTCGAAGCATAAACTGTTTTTACATTTTCGAAGTAGAAGAATGGCGGAATTTTGTGCATCTCCTAAGTTTTGAAAAACTCGTCACAAGGTGTTTCGAATATTTCGTCAAAAATTGTGATCATTTTTCTACGAAAATCTTAAAACAGTTTATGCTTGAAATATTGAGAATACGAATAACGAATAACAAACATAATACTGACTACGCATATCTCCCTTTTTTTTCAGTTTTTTTTTCTGTATTTTGAAAACTATTTCGACGAATGCAACGATTCGAATAGAAATATATTTAAAATTGAATAACCGATCATATAAGTTGCGAAAAAAATGCAAAAAAAATTTTTCGAAAAATTTATTTTCACTCCCTGTATAACTGAAAGTTTTCAGGCTTCAAAAATATTTTAGCTCAGTAGATAAATTCGAACGATATCATAATCCAAATTTTCAGATTTCAAATAAGTCTGGTTCTCAAGAAACGTCTAGTAGGCACTCGAACTTGGGACACCCTGTATTTATCCAAGTATTATTGAGGATTTGGAAGAATCAGAAACGATGCTATTGTGTATGAAAGATGCATAGAAACCGCGATGAAGCAACTCATACCTGAGAAATTTTAAGACAAAGTTGTCGACCAATACGGCATTCTGAGTGTTAGTTATGTTCTAGTGGTTTATGTAGGAGATTTTTCAAATCTTATATACCCATTTCTTCCCGAGAATCGCTTAGTCGTCCTTTCCTGATCGTATTACTAAATCTATCCAACAAGAAAAATTATAAAGAGCACTGTCGTGAAGTCAGGAGCTTTTGAGCGCTCGTTCGCTTTTTCCAGTTCTAAAACCCAATTGAAGAAATTTTTGACAGCTGTAGAAAAAAAATTTCAAACAAAGGCGAAACTCCAGACTTCATGTCAGTGCTTAGTGATCAATTTTGTTTTCGACAATTCGCTAGGCTTTTCTACGGTATCTATGGTCTTGGTGATGCGATCTGTACAAAATTTCGCACGTAGTTTCAATACACTATTCAACAACAAAATTTCGAACGGCCATATTTACGGAACCCCGGCGGCATTCGAGATTGGAACCTATCCTGAAAATTTCAAGGTTCTAGGTTATTCTTCATCTATGTGCAAAATTTCATTCCAATCCAATCAGTAGTTTCGAAATTATCAGGAACAAGTATTTTGAACGGCCACATTTACGGAATCCCTAATCTAATTTTGCTCATTGATGAATGTCACTGCGACATTCGAGATCTAAACCTACCTTCAAGTCCCTAGGCCTTTTCGTTCGGAAGTTACAACTTTCTTTGGTTTATATGGTACTGGTCATGCGATCTAGACAAAATAAAGCTTGAATATATAATTCTACATTAAACTACAAAATTTCGTCACGATCGAATCCGTAGTTTTAAAATTATCAAGAAAACTAAATTTCAAACGATCATATTTACGGAACCCCCAGTCTAAACTTGCTCATTGATGAACGTGACCACGACATTCGAGATCCACACCTATCCTGAAAATTTTAAATCTCTAGGCCTTTCCGTTTGAAGGTTATAATTTTCTATGGTTCTGGTCATGCGATCTGGACAAAATGTAGCTTAAATATATCATTTTCTATTGAAATACAAAATTTCGTCAAGATCGAATCCATAGTTTGTAAATTATCAAGGAAACTAAATTTCAAACGACCAAATTTACGGAACCCCTACTATAATTTTGCTCATTGATGAACGTGACCACGAAATTCAAGATCTAAACCTACCCTGAAAATTTCAAGTCCCTAGGCCATTTCGTTCAAAACTTATAATTTTCTATGGTTTCTAAGGTTCTGGTTATGCGATGTAGACAAAATTTTGTATGTAGCTCAAATACGTCATTTTCTATCTAAGTGCAAAATTTCACCTCGATCGAATCGGTAGTTTTGAAGTAATTAGGAGAACAAAATTTTGAGCGATCATATTTACGGAACCCCTGGTCGAATTTTGCCCAGTAACGTACTCAACCGCGACATCGCGTATCCTGAAAATTTCAAGTTTTTAGGTCGTTCCGTTCGAGAGTTATTGTGTATACGGCCGGACGGACAGACACGAATATCTCGACGGATTCGTCATCAGTGAGTCGAACCTTGTCGATTGAGACCATTTTCGTCTCAAAATTCGAAAAATACAGACATCGTGACGAAATGATATAGCTCTCGTGTAAGTAGAACGAGCACTCGAAAACAATTTATAGGTTATAGAAAAATAGAGCGCCCTCTTTCGAGATAGGTATGAGAAACAAAATCACTAAATCGATTTTTCGGTCTACAAGAAACCTGGAAACAAATTCCTTATCAGCTCTAGTACGTGGCATTCTTTTGAAAGTATTAATGCCAATTGGATGTTCGATGCGTTTCTGCATCCCTCAAAAATAGTATGATCTGTGATGCTGGCTGCATCGCTGTATGTATTCCTTCGTGTCATTTCCACCATATTTATTGCTTCAACATTTCCGTTTGTGATTCAAAAAAAATCGGCCAAGGAAATAATACTATGAATATATTGGTCCCCTTATGAAAACTTTTTTGTTTTTTAGGCAGCGTAGATTAAATTTCGAATGATGCACGCTCGATAAGAACTTTGTTTGAAACTTGTTCATAAAAACTAGTATCTTTCTGCCTTGCCTATTAATGAAACGGAGGCGCTATGGAACCTTATTAACATGTAACATCACTTTATCAGGATAAAAGTTTGAGTTCTGATCAGATTCGATGAAGAAATCGAACGTTGCTCTACTAACCTATACAGTATGTTCCTAAATTGGGGGTTCAAACGAAAAAGGGGAACTGCTTGTACGATATATATCTGAAATAAAAATCTCATACACAGCGCTTCATTTCGAAATATAGGGTGTTAAAGGTCTAATTCTTCCAAAGTTGTTTCCATATAGCATCCACATCTCTCAAGTTTTTCATCTGAAATGTGGCAAAGATATTAAACTTCAAGATTTACATCATATGACGAGTCAATTGCCAGTGAAAATGCAGGGTGATATTTCTTCTAGAGAGATGTCCCATGACTGTTTTGAAAACAGTATTAGTATTTAAAAAAAATGATGCCGTGAAGTCAGGAGCTTTTGAACGCTCGTTCATCCACCTTGTAGGAAGATTCGCATTTTCCAGTTTTAGAAAGCAATCGAAGGAAAATTCCCTAGAATTGTCTACGGTATCGTAGTTCGAATAAATTATTCTTCATCTATGTGCACAATTTCATTCCAATCCAATCAGTAGTTTCGAAATTATCAGGAAAAAAATATTTTGAACGGCCATATTTACGGAACCCCTTGTCTAATTTTGCTCATTGATGAACGTGGTGGCGACATTCGCGATCCAAACCTATTCTGTGTCATCAGTGAGTCGAACATAGTCGATTGAGACCATTTTCGGCTCGAAATACGAAATATACAGACATCGTGACGAAATGATATTATAGCCCTCGTAGTAGTAGAATGAGCGCTCAAATACATGACTAATAATGGAACTGTGAATTCATCCAAATTGACCAGAGCCTACAGAATTTTGATTTACCTAGCGACATTTTCTTTCGGAAAAGGTAGCAGATTCGAAGCAATTGTAAGAGATCAAAACTCTAATGAGGAATGAGGATCTAACCTCCTTGAAGCCCTCTCAGATACTGGAGTTCATTGGAGCTCTGGAGCTGGAGGGTGAGCTGTAGGTAGCGCATTCGCGAATACGGTTCTGATGGGGGCACAATAGACCTTGAGGTCGCAGCGGAACGTAACCCCCTTCCTAATTAACTAACTAACTAAGAAATCAAAAAGTTTTTGGCTAAACAAAGATTTTTCTCATATTTGGCGCACCACAAAAAGTTCTGCAGGAAAAAAGGGGATATTGCTCCAGAAATAAAAAAACCAAAAGATTTTCACGAGCAATAGACATGTCATATGATGTAAATCTCAAGGGTGTACACTACTTTTATTGCATCACAATAATTGTTTCAAAGATATCTCATAAACGGCGTGTTGAATTCTTTCAATTTTTTGAATGTACATTCAGGCATGTATATGCACAAGATTTTCCTCGAACGTTTTCGAATAAAAATTCAATATTTTTCCGTGTAATCCAATCCATCCCAGGCGGATAATTCAAACTTACTTCAACAATTACTGGCGATGAAAAAGGAAAAAATTGAAATTTCTTTCAATATCGAAAAGTTGTTCTAATTAGCCATCGATTTGTTAATTTGAATTTAATCCATAACCTTTCAAATATTTATACATGAACATATATCCGATTTGAAAGGTGATGGATTAAATTCAAATTAGGGAAGCGATGAGAACAACTTTCTAATATTGAAAGAAATATCAATTTTCATTTTTTCTCTTTTTTATCGCCAGTAATTGTTGAAATTAGTTCAAATTATCCGCCTTGGATTGCACGCAAAAATATTGAATTTTCCTCCGAAAACTTTCGAGGAAAGTCTTTTGCATACCCGCATGTACATATTCAAAAAATGAAAAATCATTGAAACAATTATTGTGATGCATAGTGTACTGAACCTGAGGGTTCTACCCTTATTAATCGTATTTCGCTGTCACCATAGATCTTCTATAACCTGAGTTGTTTAACTAGAAAACTACCTAGTACACTTATCTTTTTTCCGAAAAGGTCTAGATTCGTGCTCTCTGCACGAAGAGAGAGTCTTTTGTCTTATATTTTCTGAGGAACAGGTATTCAGGAAAGAAAACCTCGAAATTTTAAAAGAACATATTATATTTACTAAAAAATGATGGTAAAATCGAAATTTTCACATCATACATAAAATCGAAAACATCGAAAGAATATCCAAATAAAGCCTCTATCGTTCACTTAGTTTCTCACAATCGTAATTAAATCAAACAATTCAACTGTTACTTCAACATACCAATCGAAATGTACGAGGGGTCAGATAATCAACTACAACTAATATTCAAATTTCGTACGTAAAATCGAACGTACATCAAATCAACTTCGGATCGAGATATCAATAATATTGGGGATTACGATAACACCCTTCACATTCATAGGGGTTAAAGCTTTCAACTGAATTCTCCTACCTTGATCTGCAAACCACCCAATTTCTCTTTGTGCCTATTTGGAAACTAAACCACCCACACACGATATTGGCCTTTATTTTTTATTCGCACTTGAAACACAAAATCCGAATTTTCCCTTCATCGTGATGAGTCCCCGTTTTCCGAGCAACTAACTCTGAATTTTCCTTCTTTTCCAAAAGTAAACTCTATCCCCCTTTTCAAAAAGAATTCACCACTCCAGAGTGGGTGCCTAAATGCTTACAGTGCAGCATTTTTTTGCTTCAAAACATTCCCGTGAGACCGAACGTTCATAATCTACGGTAACATAAACAATTTTCGACGACTGCGAATTCTAGGCGTAGATTATGGTGTCCATGGGTGGTCTTTTTCGAACTTATCTCGTCGATTAAAAATAACGACATCCTTCTGATACCTACAGACTGATTCCATGCCTATACAAAAATCTGGAGTATTTTCCACTCAAGCAATGCATTTGAATTTAAATAATCCATGTAATTTTGAATAAGTATTTCCCGATTATTACAATAGGGCAAATAAAAGTAGTGTACACCCTTAAAGTGTTATTTTTATGCCGAATTTCAGCTGAATATCTTGAGAAATGCAGATGTTATGAGAAAAATTCCAACTTAGAACCTTGTATCGCGAAAACGAAGCGTTTTCGGCCCCATGTTGATATCATCCAAGACATCGCACCTCTTCGTTTGTGCCTTCAATTTAGCAATCTGAGATTTTTTTTATTTTCGAAATTTTAACTCTTCTTACTCAAGCTTGAGCTAACATAACATTGGTAGTGGGGATAGCCACTTGGCCCAGAGAATAGAAACGGTGTTTCTATTCACTCGCTAGCCAATATCACTCGTCTGATTACTAGGTCGAGTACTGTTCCTTGTCTTCAGACGGTCAACTACTCGACCGAGATCACTGTCTCGGCCAATTACTCGTCACATGTAAACAAGGCCTTAGGATTGCGGAATTAATAATGATACCTGTGGAAGTCGAGATAACCACTTCGGCCATTTTTTATAATGTGGGTGAACGTGAATGTTTGTGCAATGTGTGTGCAAAAGACCACTAAATTATAGAAAATTATTGAACTTACGATAAAAAAAAATCATCTTTCAGGAAGTGCTTGCTGCAAACTAACATATTCTTTGAGATACGTTTCCCAATCTTCAAGATTGTCTGCCATTTTTTAACTGGAATTTATGCAAAGAAATTTCAGATAAACTAGGGTAAACACTACAGTTATTGACACCTTAAGCCAACTGTCCCAATAGAATATAAATAATTTGTTATTTGGGTATGAAATGAAAATATTTCTTTTTCGAGGTTATGTGTTGGTTTATACTCGATTCAAATTAACAACCGAAAGTGGAAAAACCTTTTCAGAAGAAGCTTTAAAACACATCGTTAACATCATGTGTCAATTTTCAGTGATTGACACTGTAAAATCTATTGTTGACACCACTTGATACAGTTATTGACATACTGTTGTCTCTCATATTTTCAATCAGCTGAACAAGGATGTGGATAGGTATAATACATAGTAATGGATCGTTCATAATAAGATTTATTTATAAGTTTTTCATTGAAAAATATTCGAAATGGAAACCTTCTCTATGAAGACATATTTCAATAAACATTAAACATAGAATTTTCATGCACAGGAAATGCATTTAATTATTTAATACCATTTAAATCCAAATTCTTTTTGCAAATAGGACACAAGCCCTGGCAGTTGGTTCTCCAGTAGCCGTTTATAGCAACTTGGTTTTCATTGTTATCACAGATTGTGTCTTCAGATGTACAATCCATGTCCATATTGGACTGTTTCATGACTGTATAAAGGATTCTTCATGAATTTCATCATCAAGCTTTATGTTTGAAATAATTTTTTTTTTATTTTTTTTGACACACCCGTCTATTCTATCACATAATTTGAGATCTTCTTCATAGGTTAATACAGGGCAAGGTGCGTGATTTGTTGAGCGCTCGTTGGACTTACACCAGGGCTACATCATTTCGTCAAGATGTCTGTATTTTTCGAATCTTGCCGTAAGCACGATAACTTTCGAACGGAACGACCTAGAGACTTTAAATTTTCAATGTGGGTTCAGTTTCCGACTGCCGTAGTTGAGTTGGTTAATGAGCAGAATTCCATCAGGGGTTCCGTAAATATGGCCGTTCGAAATTTTGATCTCCTGATTACTTCTAAACTACTGATTCGATCGAGATGAAATTTCGCACCCAGATGGTGCGAATGACGTGTTCAAGTTACATGCAAAATTTGTCCAAATCGAAAATAATAACTTTCGAACGGAGGGGCCTAGGGACTAGACATTTTCAGGATAGGTGTGGAACTCGAATATCGCGGTCACGTTTATCAATGAACAAAATTATCAATGACCAAAAGTGGATGTTCAAAGAAATTTTTTTTAGGAAGATTCTACCTACTAGGTAGATGAACGAGCGCTCAAAAGCTCCTGACTACAAGTCAGTGCTTTTCATTTTTTCAACAAGTTTTCCACTCAACCAAAAAATTATTGTAGAACGAGGAACGCCATAGGTTTGGGAGGCAAGTTTTCTGGACATTCCTTCTGATTTTACTGCTGATAAGGCAGAAATAATAGCATCCTCCGTGTAATTTTTCTTATAATTGCTTCTTTCTTTTGCTTTTGCCATGTTGTTGAGAATGAAGCGTGAGAAATCGTTTCAGGGGGTAGGGACAAGAAGTAGGAACTAGTTGAACTTGCAATATAGTTATTGACACGTGGAAATTCACAGAGATTGACACTGGTGTCAACAACTATCTAGAACAAAATTAGATAAAGTTCAATCATTTTTCAATATTCATTAAGAAATTGAGGCCTGAATAGTAGGCAATACGGACTAATTTTGCAAAATTTGAATACGGCAGTTATTGACATAGCATGTCAATCACTATTCATCCACATATTTTCAAAGGCAATTATTGACACCCACGAAAAAACGCGAAACCTTCAACCAAATAGATTTTAAGTTATGAAAAAGTATTTATTGAAGAGTTTCAATAATTCAAACGAAAATTATGCTTCAGACAAAAATTAGAACAATTAAAAAAATGTTATGAACTTGAGTTAAGTACCTTGAGAAAATGGCAGTATTTTTTTGAGCGCTCGTACTACTTACACGAGGGCTATATCATTTCGTCACGATGTCTGTATTTTTCGAATTTTGAGCCGAAAATGGTCTCAAACGACTATGTTCGACTCACTGATGACGAATCCGTCGGAAAATTCGAGTCTGTCCGTCCGGCCGTCCGGCCGTCCGTAAGCACGATAACTCTCGAACGGAACAACCTAGAGACTTGAAATTTTCAGTGTGGGTTCAGTTCCCGAATGGCTCGGTTAAGTTCGTTAATGGGCCAAATTCCACCAGGGGTTCCGTAAATATGGCCGTTCAAAGTTTTGTTTCCCTGATTACTTGAAAACTACAAATTTGATCGAGATGAAATTTTGCACTCAAATGGAAAATGAGGTGTTTAAGCTACATGTGAAATTTTGTTCAGATCGCATGACCAGAACCATAGAAACCATAGAAAATTGTAACTTTTGAACGGAAACGCCTAGGGACTTGAAATTTTCAGGATGGGTGTGGATCTTGAATGTCGTTATCACGTTCATCTATGAGCAACATTATACAAGGGGTTCCGTAAATACGGTCGTTTGAAATTTTGTTTTCTCGATTAATTTGAAACTACGGATTCGATCGAGATGAAATTTAGTATTTTAATCGAGAATGATATATTGAAGCAATATTTTGTCCAGATCGCATGACCAGAACCATAGAAACCATAGAAAATTCTAACTTTTGAACGGAAAGGCCTAGGAACTTGAAATTTTCAGGGTGGGTTTGGATCGCAAATTTCACGGTCATGTTCATCAATGAGCAAAATTAGACTAGGGGTTCCGTAAATATGGCCGTTCAAAATATTTTTTTCCTGATAGTTTCGAAACTACCGATCGGATTGGAATGAAATTATGCACCTAGCTCAGGAATAATGTATTCAAACTACGTGCAAAATTTTGTCCAGATCGCATCACCAAGACCATAGATACCGTGGAAAATTCTAGCGAATTATCGGAAAAAAATTGATCAGCTGAAGCACCGACATGAAGTCTGGAGTTTCGCCTAAGTTTCAGAATTTTTTTGACAGCTGTCAAAAATTCCTTCAATTGATTTCTAAAACTGGAGAATGCGAATCTACCTACAAGGTGCATGTACGAGCGCTCAAAAGCTCCTGCCTTCACGGCAGTGCTTTTCGTAATTTTTAATTGCAATGATCGTCAGCACGCTGCACATTGATAAATATATGGTGAATTAGGAATGCAAACCTAACCCAAATTAATACTAACAGTCCAAACTTGAAAAATTGAAATATTTTTTTCAAAGCTCCATGTTTTTAAGGCCTCCATCCAATTCTTATAATTCAAATATGAAAATGAGGGTGTCAATCACTGATAGGGTGTCAACAACTGTACCTTTTACCCTATATGGCATGAAATTTAAAAACAATTTAAAAAATATTTTACTCAAGAATACCATATACTCATTATACTCTTTAGAAGAGTTTTTTGAAAATAAAATTTTAAAATAAAAATTTTCTGACGTGGCATGTAATGTTTTGATGTTGGAATTAAATATTATTATTATGATGTGCATTGAGGAAAAGAGCACATTTCGTGATCTCGTTCCCACATTACCGCTAACAATCCGCTGCATTTTCAGCTCTTATACAGTTCATTTGAAACTATTGTCCATAAATTATCATCTGAATATATCACTTTCGATACATAAATGACTTAAAATTATACAAATATTTTACACTTTTCCCTAATAAACACACACACGTTAGTTTTTTGTTCACCTCTCGAGTATTTCAAACGATTAAAAGTAGATGTCGCCCACTCCGTGATTCTTCCCTATTGAAATACGAGTGAGCAGCAAAAAAGCGTATGCATCGCGTACATCGCATCTAATACGCGTCTATGACGATGCGTACCGTGTGTAGAAAGCATAACTTTAGTTAAGTTATTCCTGTTATTCTGTACCCAGATATTGTCAAAATAAAAGGAATATTAAATAACTACAAAACGTACGTTGCAATAACCTGTGATAGAAATCATAATTTGAGTTGAAATGATACAAATCTTCAAATTACGTGCGTTAAATAAATATACGTACCAGAATATTTCAGAAGTTGAGTATCTCACTATCCAGAGAAGATACCTATTGACGCTGATTTCGTAGCGTTTTTCATTTTCATCAATACATGTAATTTTAAGCATAATATTTTATTCTTTTCAGATTCTTCCAATGCAGGACATTTATGGTCTACCCCTTCTCTGGAAGATCCTTTGAAATTACCAGATTCGGACGATAATATTCTTTCCCTTTTTAACAATAATGACAGAGCTAAAGACTATGGATTCACTTCTAGTGATAGTGAATATATGTCCTTGGATCGGTTGGATAATAGAAACAACAGTGGAGCTTTGGTTGGTACATAATCTTAACTAAATAAATATGGGATTTTGATTTTAACCTTCTTGCAGCAATTATATAACCCACCAACTTCAAGTAGCCAGAATCCTTTGGATTCCTTGACAGGATTGCCTATGCAAGCGTTAGCTCAGCAGGTATCTCGTTTGCAACCCTCTGGGAATGGAATGCACCAACAGAATGTTTTGATTAATATTCAACAGTTTCCACAGGCACCTCCTCAAGCTCCGTATCAGCCACCACCTATGTACCATCATTCTGGGCAACCGATGTATGGACAGCCTTATCAGTACCAGTGAGTATATTTTAAGATTTTTAAACACCATGTGCTATTTAGACTATGATTGACAATGAGGCCTTCATTTCACGGTTTTGAACATTTCAACATTTATTGAAATAATTCAAAATTACTGTTTGATATATTAAAATGTATATTACCTAATTCTATAATATGTCGTCGAGTAGGAAGGTTGTGTCGAGCGGGTCTCTTCAACTATCAATTCCTGAATGTGCTTGTTGTAAGCAAACAATTGTGAACATTGCTAAAAAATGTAATAATTGCCTCAAATTCCAACATCCTGGTTGTGCTAATAAGATTAAAAAGTGCTGTGATTGAGAATTTTCATCTGCCCCTGATAATAATAGTTCCAGTAATGTATCTCCGATGTCTGACATTATATGGATAATAATAATATATCTAGTGAGTCTACCCAACAAGAACTCAAGAATGAAAATAATCTACGAGTTGAAAGCGAAAAACTTATTGGTGATGCGAGATCAACTCTCTTTTGAGATTCAAGGTTTCAACACTCGAATGGGAAATTCTGAAGAAAAACGCCGAGATTGATGAATTCTCAAGAAAAAACAAATAATTCAAACATAAACATGAGTGTAAGTGAATCCTCTTCATGGTGACCATCGTCCATCTGAGACAAAAGCCGATGGGCCAGTTTCCGATACTGTAACTGATGTTCCTGGTGGTTCGAATACTACTTGAGTTCCCCATTTGTATGTCACGGATGCTGAAACTTCCATGCATGCGAAGACAATTTTGAACAATGCAGAATGTTTCGAAAAAATCAGTTATGGAAGAGGGTAATCAAGCACAAGATTGTATAAGATCGCAAATGATGGCAACAACACTAAATCAAAGTGAAGAATGGAATGTCGTTTCTCATAAGAGAACGATTCTAAAAAGTAGTCGAACACCAGTTGTTGGAAGCTGTTCAGAAGATTTGTCCGTTGAGGGCACATTTCAGCATATGTCATGTTTTAAATCTAAAACCTGAAACAACTGAAAAAGATCTACAAGAATTTTTAGTACAGAAGTTTTCCTCCATACAAAAAGCTCACCTCAAAATTTCCCAAAAGTTATTCATCGTTCAAGGTGCTCATTCCTCGCTCTGATATGAAAAGGCTTTAGTTGGATCAAATTGGCCAAACAACGCTAACATTCATCGTTCTTTTCATCTTGGGTGAATCTTTCAACGAATTAAATACTGCTAAAGAGTATACATTGAGACTTCTACAGCTAAACGTTCAGTGTATATCCAATAAATTAGATAACATGGAATTACTTTTGGCTGAGAATGGCCCTGATATTTTAAGTTTTGTTGAGCAATGTGTAGTACCGATAGCTGACTATTATTGCCGCCCCTGTCGAGCACATGGGGGCTCGATGATCTATCTGAAAGCTGGTATTAAAGGGAAAACTTCGTCAGGGCCGCGCCTAGCCCAGGATGCGCCCCTGGGCGATTAATATAATTGCGCCTCTTCATGTTATTCCTTATGTTGACTCAAATTGAAACATATACAGGGTGTTGCCAAATTCGTCGTGAACCTTGGAGGACGTTTTAGTAAGACTCATTTGCTGTCGTTTGAGCCATGTTCATTGATATCCTCCAGTTTACGAGTTATTTGAGTTCTTGTGTTTTTCAAAAAATTACTGACCTTCATTTTTCGTCAATTTTTTCTACGATGACCAAGATTGATTATAATTTTGGATTATTTTCATCAGAGAAGGTTATGATATGTATGAAAAAAGCGAAAATATTCTGTAATAGATGTTGAAAATGAATTCGTATGATAGTTTTGCTACAAGAACCGAAAGAGTACCGGTCCTGTATACATGGCAAATTTTTTTGGTCGCTTTCTACAGGTAGTAGAAATATAAAATATGGTGAATTTATTTCTTCGAAACCTGCATAATCGACTCACGATTTTCCGAAATTGAACCGATCAATCGCAAAACAGTCAAAGTAGCATTTGTAGTTTACAACCACACCTTTACAACGCCGTATTGTATGATGTGATGAGACTAATAACGAACGAGATATACTTTACTGGCGTTCCGAAATTCCCAACCAGTACCGGCCAGTAATCCGACCTGTTCCGAAATTACTGAATTTTACTGGCATCGTTTTCCCGCCATCTGTCAATGTACCCTGTGCGAGGCTAAAAATCTGCTATTGGCTACTTCGCATTCCGAAATTACAGTTTTTAACTGGCATCGTTTTCCCGCCATCTGTCAATGTACCTTGTGCGAGGCTAAAAATCTACTGTTCGCTACTGCCAGAAAAAGGATGTGTGAGCGCCAGTACGTCAAAAAAGTGAGGTTACGTAAATATTTTGATTTGAATCATTTTCATAGAAGAATTGTTTGAAAGAAAACCTAGTAACAAATTAATACAATCTTTATATTCCACCTGGCCTGATATCTCGGGTTATTTGAAGCCTTTCGTTTATCCCATTAGCTTAGGGCTGCCATACGTCCCGGTACACCGGGACATGTCCCGGTTTGAAGCATTGAGTCCCGGTGTCCCGGTCAGTCATTCAGATGTCCCGGTCAGTAATTTGGTCTTTATCGAGATTAATATTTCCTTATATAGAGTAGTTTAGGGTCAAGTACCCGACGACTCCTCGTCGTCCAATAGAGTAGGCTCTACGCAGTCGCAGACCAATGTTCAAGAACGTAAGCCAACATTCCGTTGGAGGAAAAGAAAGGCGTGAAGTGAATGATGTTTTTTTTTAATTAAAAGACATTTTGTCCAAAGACATCGAAGGTATTGGTTGTCCAGCACAAACACTTCAAAATACTGCTTCCACTGCCGCCGATATGATGTCCGTTGATGTGGAGTCCATTTTTCTCAATATTTTCAAAAATTTTCCGATATTCACTGTAAGGGTCGAACGACTGAAAGATTTCTGTGATTATGCAGAAATAACGTATAGCAATATACTTTTTCATTCTAGAAGTCCATTGGTTTCACTACTTCATTCTTCAGAACTTTATACCCTATTCTTGCACAGTCAAGCATTTCTGATTGAAAAGCAGATTAAAAAGATTGAAAAATCTGTGATTACTGTTATTGAAGGAAAAATTGTTCTTGAGGATACTAACAAATAGTTGAATGAAAGATTAATGAATAAATATTTAGGGAACCAGACAAGACAAGTTCAAAACAAACTAAAGAATGATGACACGATCAATACAACACAATCAGATAAATTTGAGAGTGGAGTCAGAGATTTTTTGATGATGTCTTCGCAGTGGACCAAAGAACGGAATGCATTGAATGTAAGCACTGTGGAGAGCATCCTTCAATTATGAAATTACTTGCATAGAATTTTATAATTATGTAAGAAAAGATAAAAAAGAATCTGAAAAAAGCCAAAACTTCTCAAAAATATGAATGGACAAAGAAAAGTGGCACCGAGGATCAAGCCTTGGGTACCTACTTATTCATTGTTGGGACCCAATGTTGTTTTTGTTGTGAGCTATACTTTTCGAGCGCTCGTACTACTTACACGAGTGCTATATCATTTCGCAGGATATCTGTATTTTTCGAATTTTGAGCCGAAAATGGTCTCAATCGACTAGGTTCGACTCACTGATGACGAATCCGTGGGAAAATTCGAGTCTGTCCGTCTGTGCGGCCGTATACACGATAACTCTCGAACGGAACGTCCTAGAGACTTGAAATTTTCAGTGTGGGTTCAGTTTCCGAATGCCGCGGTTAAGTTCGTCAATGGGCAGAATTCCACCAGGGGTTCCGTAAATATGGCCGTTGAAAATTTTGTTCTCCTGATTACTTTGAAACTACAGATTCGATTGAGATGAAATTTTACACTCTTGTTGATCTGGAATTTCGCAGTCACGTTTATCAATGAGCAGAACTATACTAGGGGTTCCGTAAATACGGTCGTTTGAAATTTAGTTTTCTCGATAATTCCGAAAACACGGATTCAATTGAGAGAAATTTTGTATTTTAATGGAGAATTATATATTAAAGCTACATTTTGTCCAAATCGCATAACGAAGACCATAGATACCGTAGAGAATTTCAGCAAATTATCGAAAAAAAAATTGGTCAGCTAAAGCACTGACGTTAAGTCTGGAGTTTTGCCTTAGTTTGAGAATTGCGAATCTACCTACAAGGTGAACGAGCGCTCAAAAGCTCCTGTCTTCACGGCAGTGCTTTTATAATTTTTTGTTTATATTTTATTTTCAATATATAGATATAGATAGATATATCTGAATGAATTTGTCTAATTTGATCGGAAAATGTTGAATAAATCAACTATCTAGAAAAAAAAAACAAGACAATAACCGGAAACGTTTCTAGAAACCCCGGATTATTATTCAATTCATTAAAATACCTATCAGATGAGTTTTCAATTTTCGTGTGGTATTTTAACCTATTTCCCTGCCACTTGTCCCGGTCAATGTTCCAACATTTATGGCAGCCCTACATTAGCTATATGTGGATTATTCTGTATATTTTGTTCGACATTACTTTCCTCTGTATGATGTTCTGGATTATTTAATTCTAGATCTATAAAATCACCTCTCATTTCACAAATATTATGAATAACACAAGAAGCCATTATAAATTTTGGAATAAATTGGATATCTTGTAGTGGACAGCAATAGAGTAAACTCTGAAATCTATTTTTCAACAATCCGAGAGTTCTTTCAATGATGGTACTAATCTCGGTACTAATAGACGAAAGATGTTGGTTGAAGTAGATTTGCTGTGAAGTTAAATGCCCATTATCCCCATAGGGAACCATTACGTGTTCATGAATATTTTAGGCACCGACTCCTATAAAATTTGAATTCTGTGGAAAATACCCCTCTGGATTCAATAAAAACCCATTTACTTCAGAAAGTCTGAAAACTCTTTGATCATGCACTGATCCACAATTACCCAAATACACATGGGTGAATCGACGACGGTGTTCACAGACGCCCTACAATTAGAATGGAATATGCAATACCATAACCTTTTGAGGTAATGATTTTAACTGTAACTGTATAGAATACTTATGATGTCTATTCATGAATGAATCGCCATCTTCGGAAGGTTTTCTAATTTCAATGGTACATCCGTCTATCGCACCTAGAATTTGGCTTATTGGCCATTTACTTCTGAAGCCATTCCAGATTGAATTGTCTTCTTCACCTTTCGGCCATTTAATAATTTGTGGAGCCAATCGACAAATATCAGTCACAACTCTTCTGAGTGTGCGAAAAGATAGAGAGTTTCACCTATATGAAATGGGCGTTGCCATGTACCACAGGGCAATAAGCAATTGGTAAAGGTTATTCTGGTCTACCAGCTGAATCTACTCCCTCGTGTAGCTCAGTTTTCAAAATTGTTACCAAATACATACATAATTAAATGAACCTATCAGGTAAGACACTACAAATGTTAGAATGTGTCTAAAAGGTAATTCATAATTTATACTCGAAAAGGTTCATTGCTCTTCATATAGGACAGGACAGATATGAATAAGCTTTATGCAATAATAACTGAAATGAGATTTAAATAAACTAGGTGAATAATTTTGCACTAAACCTAGATGATTTTGAATCCTTGGAAGAGGGATAATCTAACCTCGCATGTTTTTATGGTAGAAATAAATTTCTGCTAAACAAATTACGAAATCTGGTTCTTCCTCACTGCTACCGCTACTGATCGATTCCTCAGTTGAAGAATCAAATAAATCGTCCACCAACGCTCCTATAAAATTCTCCATATTTCCTTTGAAACTCTCGCTAGTCTCG
The DNA here is from genome assembly GCA_963966015.1 of Aphidecta obliterata. NCBI lineage: Eukaryota > Metazoa > Arthropoda > Insecta > Coleoptera > Coccinellidae > Aphidecta > Aphidecta obliterata. The sequence goes on along the minus strand of OZ014427.1, from coordinate 29,281,631 downwards.
CTAAAATTTCAGCTCGTCAATTTTTGCCGCGTCTAAATGTCAGTTTTGACGTTTCAAAATTTACTTCGTTCCTGGCTGTCGCCAGTACTGGTCAGTAATTTCGGAACGCGAGTTTAGTTTAGTAAAAAAGGCGCCAAATACGAAATTACTTTTTCCCAACCTAATATTTCAGTGTGGTTCAAGTGGGTTCAAAGTTGGTTAGAACTTGAGTCAACAGAATCTCAACAATTTTCTTTCTCATGTTTCAATTCATGATTTTCATGCCATTTATAAAATCATTGACGTCGATGAATGTTTTCAAACATTGGTTGATGCGATTCAGAGTTCATTCGAATCATACTTATGAATCTGCACTGATTACACTCGAATGTAAAGTGTCAGAGCACTTATACTTTATACAAGAAAACCAAAAGCGAGTATATTTTGTTAATCAGAAATACTAAACTGAAATTCCATAATGACCTTATTGGTAGATCAGACAATAAAAACAAAACAGTATAATCCATGGTGAATAACTTGACTGGCCGAAAGGACAGGACTAACAATTGTATTGAGCTTTTCGTTGATGGTGTCTTGCATAGTGATACCCTCGAGTTAGCAAAAATCTTTGCCAATTACTTTTCAACGGTAACCGAAACCACTCTTCGCCTTTACTATGGGGACTCTTTATCTTCGTCATGTACTTCCTCAGTGATGTTGGACGTATATTTTTCTTTCATCCGGTGATTGAGTCTGAAGTGGCTGATGTAATAAAGTCGCTGAAAAATAATGAGTGTGCAGGAGCTGATTCAATTTCTGCTAGAATTCTGAAGTTGATAAGTTCAGATATCTGTAAGCATTATGCCCATTGTATTAATCTTTCCGTAAGTTCTGGCATCTTTCCTACTATTCTAAATAGAGCCCTGTTTGTTCCAATCTTCAAGAAAAACTATATACATAGCATCACGAATTAGAGACCAATTTCTATTTTGAGCACATTTTCTAAAGTATTCGAAAGAGTTGTGTTCAAGAGAATGGCCAAGTATCTTGACAAGTTCAATATTCTCGATAATGCTCAACATCGTTTCACATTCGATAGTTCAATAGAAACAGGTGCAATTTCCTTTTCACTAATTGAGAGTTTAACAAAACCACTACACCTGTTTCGCCATACCATGGCTTCTTCAGGTGACGAGATAAACTACAGTTTATCTTACATAGTTGACAAGTGTTACAACTGGGGTTTTCGGGGTGTATTTCTAAATTGGCTCCAGAGCTATCTCGAGGATAGATCCATTTTTGTGAGGGTTGGATGCTGTCTATCTGGGAGTGCCACAAGGATCCATCCTTGGGAACTAAACAGTTCTTCTACTATGCTATGTAAGGGTGAGAACCTTACTTCCCTTAGAATCGCTCATAAATAACTATTAGGGTTTGGTCTATAGCCACCTATCATACAATATTCTACTATGGGGAAACTCTTCAGACGTTGGAAGGACTTTCATAATGCCAAAACGTATTTTACGGATGATATTCAACACACCTCCACATTCCTGTAGACCTATATTCATAGATAACAATATTCCTACTTTATCATCCATTTTCATTTTCAAATGTCTTTTATATGTGAAAGAAAATGAGAAAAATTTTGTACAGTTGTATTGTTTTCATAACTTTGGTACCAGAAGGGAGAGAACATTATTTGAGATGTCTCCTTTCTATCAATGTGTTAAACTTTATAACCATTTGCCATCCAATATTCGATCTCTTGATTTCAGGAAATTCAAGAGAGCTGTTAAATAGTTAATGTTAAATAGATGTTATTATACATTAAACGATTACCTTAGTGATTTCATAGTTTTAAGCTAGTTTATATTTTACTTTCATCTGTTTGACTCTTCCTTTACATTAATTTGTCTCAAAGGATCAATAAACTATTATTATTATTATCATTATTATTCAAACCCACCAACTGGCTCAATGAAAACTCAACATGAAGATTTGAAGTGGTAATACCGCAGATAGAAAAAAAAATAATAGTTAATTGCATTTATCGAGAAACAAACATGTTTGGCAGAGTTTTCCTCATCGTCAAATAGTAAAGAGTTCATGGTATGATAGTGGATTTCGAAAGTAAACAAAGATTGTCCAGGAATGTAAAAGATGTTTTTGCTTCCGAATATCCAACAGACTCATTTCTGAAACAAAGTATTTTTTTCTGGAAACGAACAATTTATTTTTCTGTAATAATATCTTCTGGGTTGTTATTAGTTATTAACTTCTTCGAAAAAATTTATATTTGCCTCAGAGCATAAAAATTGCCAAGTAGATCATATTTCATTTCATATTGTTTCACTTGCAGACCTCCAAATCCAATGTATTACCCTCCTGGACCAACATATCCTCCGCCTCAACACATGCAACAGCCCCCGCCACTTCCTCCGTTAACTTCGATAGGACAACATATGAATCAATCTCAAATGAACCCACAAAATCAAATGGGTCAACCACCTATGAGTCAAGCGCAGGTTATGCCTCCATCGTCACAAGGAGTACCACAAAACCAGGGATCTATGGCCCAACAGCAGGGACAGTATAGACAGACCATACCTCGTGTTCAAGGTCCTCGACAACCGATGCCCGGTCAAAGAATGCCCATGGCGCCCAGGCAGCCGATGAATCAAAGAGCCCCTATGACCGCTAGACAGGTATGTCTTTTCATTAGATTATTTGCTCTACTGTAGGATAACAGTGAGTTAAACTTTTTTTGTCTGTCGAACGCATTTGGGAGTGCTTTAAGTTGACACTGTATCGATAAATACATAATATTTTTTTCCACTCTGGTGTGTGCATCTGTCGCATACGGTTGATAAGCGCACGGTAGTGTTATTTATAATTTAACCAGTTTTTACGCCGAATTTATCATGAATTCTTCAAATGATGGAGAATACAGTGAAATGGTCAAAATGGATATTCTAGACAACGGCGAATGGAAAAAAGTTCGTCGCAAACGAAAAAGAAATAGAGATCCACCTTCACCCACACAATTAGGACCCAATAAAAAATTATCGCCATCCAATAAAGAAGACCCAACCAATTTGGGCACAATAAAAACTAACCATGCATATGACGGGAATTCCAACATAGCCTCATACACTCTGCAAAATACGAATGTTTCTAATGATAACATCACAAAAACAAGCAATCACTCACAACAAATATTCCAGAAGATAAACAGAAGATACCAACCTTGTTTTCATTTATCAACAACAGATTACCCGAGAACACGAATGGCAGATATATGGATGAACCACTTCCCAAGAAGTAATGATATCATTTTGAAGACAAAAAAAAGATTCATAATTAAATCGGATGGCGAAAGGGAAAATATTCAATCTTTGAAAAAGGACAAAACTATAAACTCATTTGAGGAAAGCAACCCTACTAATCCATCAACACAAAGAAACTCAACCCAAGGAAGCTATTCTGTTGTTATAAGCAATATCGAAACTGGAATAACAGACGAAGAGATAAGTACAGAATTCAAAAAACAGAGAATAGAACATAGGTTCTGTAAACGCATCACTTCTAGAGCCACAGGAAAACCAACACAGCTGATAAGAATAATCACCTGAAACGTAAAAGGATTTGAATCTCTTCTGGCTAACGGATTTTTCTACAAATGTCGTCACTAACCCGTCTTTCTTAGTTCTCCACCAGAACCAATCCCGGTGCCTTGCACAAAGTGCAACCAGTTTACTCACACAACCCCCAATTGCAAGTCCGCCATTGTATGCAATAAATGCAAAGGAAATCACCACACGAATGCATGTATTTCTCCTCTACCAATCTCATGCACTGTCTGCGGTGAAAAATATCACGTGGCATGGTCAATGAAATGCCCAAAAACCAACAAAACCTATTGTTGGCATTCCAAATGTGAAAATAAAATCAATCAACAAGAAATCAAATCAAGTTAAACCTTCCACCATCAAGAACAATCGAATCCATGCACCAATTACAATCCATGACAATATAATCGACACATACATACATATACTTAACAACCCCAAAAATACAGACTGGCAGGAACTCATAAGTAAACTGAAAAAAGGATTCATAGAGGCCCACAACATAGATACAACGGCAGTATTTTCAGGAAACCGAGTATATATATATATTGATGTTTGATCTGGATGTTGAAAATCCAGTAACCAACACTGAACCCATAGAGGGCACACAAATTCAAGTGTTGAACTACAATACATCTGGCCCAAGTACTAGCAATCAATAACATAAAATTATTATATGCCAACATAAATAACTACATCTCAAAGAAATACTTGATTAACCATTATGTCGAAAACAACCATATAATGTGCAACTTATTCGTTGAAGCCAAAATAAATGAACAACACAACACAGATTATCGAGACTGGACAACTGTGAGAAAAATTGGTAACAAAACAAACAACACCAGAGGCGGTAGCTTGATTCAATGCAGCAGAGAACTTGAACTAGGAAAAGCAAACCCACCAGCTATGAACAACCTACTGAACGAAACCCTTCACTGCACAATACCCTTGGGCAATGAAAAACTGCATATTTTCCTATCTTATATACATCCTCACTCAGAAATCGAAGAAAATATATTCAGAAATGTAGCACAATGCAAATACTCTTTACTCATTGGTGACTATAACTGTAACAGAAGAAAGAATAGACAAACCCGACAATTTCTAGAAAACTCAGACTTTACTCAAATTAAAACCCTACCAACATTCATCATGAGTAATAATCCACCCAGCACCCCAGATATAGTACTATGCATCAAAAACTTGAAAGAATATTCAAAAACAGAACTGGTTCCTGACTTAGGATCTGATCACTTGGCCATCCAGATCACACTAACTCTGCCTAACCAACTACCAGACATAACGGAAGATATCTATTTAAACCTGGAGAAATGCAACATCGAAAAAGTCATTGATGAGATGGAACACTTCATCAATGGCGAAACTCCAATTACAGGTGAATACATAAGTGAATTCCAAAGCAAACTGACAAATTTAGGAAACGAGCATACACCAAAAATCACTAGAAAACACTTTATTCACAAACTACCACCACACATCATAACCCAAATTAAGAAGAAAAAATTACGAAAAGCACTGCCGTGAAGGCAGGAGCTTTAGAGCGCTCGTACATGCACCTTGTAGGTGGATTCGCATTTTCCAGTTTCAAAAATCAATTGAAGGAATTTTCGACAGCTGTCAAAATATTTCTGAAACTTAGGCGAAACTCCAGACTTCATGTCAGTGCTTCAGCTGATCAATTTTTTTTCGATAATTCGCTAGAATTTTCTACGGTATCTATGGTCTTGGTTATGCGATCTGGACAAAATTTTGCACGTAGTTTGAAAAAATTATTCCTCAGCGAGGTGCAGAATTTCATTCCAATCAGATCAGTAGTTCCGAAACTATCAGGAAAAAAATACTTTGAACGGCCATATTTACGGAACCCCTAGTCTAATTTTGCTCATTGATGAACGTGACTGCGATATTCGCGATCCAAACCCACCCTGAAAATTTCAAGTTCCTAGGCCTTTCCGTTCAGAAGTTACAATTTTCTATGGTTCTGGTCATGAGATCTGGACAAAATATTGCTTTAATATATCATTCTCGATAAAAATACAAAATTTCATCTCGATCGAATCCGTAGTTTCGAAATTATCGAGAAAACAAAATTTCAAACGACCGTATTTACGGAACCCCTAGTATAATTCTGCTAATTGTTGAACGTGAACGCGACATTTCAGATCCACACCTATCCTGAAAATTTGCAGTCCCTTGGCCTTTCCGTTCGAAAGTTATGATTTTCTATGGTTCTGGTCAAGCGATCTGGACAAAATATAGCTTGAATATATCATTCTCCATTTAAATACAAAATTTCGTGACGATCGAATCTGTAGTTTTGAAATTATCAAGAAAACTAAATTTCAAACGACCATATTTACGGAACCCCTAGTATAATTCTGCTCATAGATGAACGTGATCACGACATTGGAGATCCACACCTATCCTGAAAATTTCAAGTCCCTAGGCGTTTCCGTTCAAAAGTTACAATTTTCTATGGTTTCTATGGTTCTGGTCATGCGATGGACAAAACTTTCACATGTAGCTTGAACACCTCATTCTCCATTTGAGTGCAAAGTTTCATCTCGATCGAATCTGTAGTTTCGATGTAATCAGGAGAACAAAATTATGAACGGCCATATTTACGGAACCCCTGGTGGAATTCTGCCCATTAACGAACTCAACCAACGCATTTGGGATCTGAACCTACACTGAAAATTTCAAGTCTCTAGGTTGATCCGTTCGAGAGTTATCGTGCTTACGGACGGACGGACGGCCGGACGGACGGACAGACTCGAATTTTCCGACGGATTCGTCATCAGTGAGTCGAACATAGTCGATTGAGACCATTTTCGGCTCAAAATTCGAAAAATACAGACATCGTGACGAAATCATATAGCCCTCGTGTAAGTAGTACGAGCGCTCAAAAACAACTTTAAAGATAACTGAGAATTAACAATGACAACAACATAAGGACGCTGTATAACAAACTCAACAAAGACATTCACAAACTCATAACTGAATATAGGTCGACCAAATGGCAATAGCATGTGAGAAGATCAATGAAATGAAGGGCAGAAACTATTGGCAAGAAATGAAGAAGCTGACAAGATACAACACAAAAACTAGCATGACACAAATCACGAAAAACGGAAAAACATACTATACAGATGAAGAAATAGCCTCAGCATTTAAAGAATATTATCGAGAAACATTTACCGCAAAGGACAATCCCATTTTCGATCAAAATTTTAAAACCCAAATAGAAAACTACAGAAAAGCAGCTAATACAAATAACATACCCCCAGCTCCAGAGATAACTGATTCAGAGTACGAAGAAGCTTTACATGGGAAAAACACAGCACCTGGTTATGACAACGTTACCAGGAAAATACTACGCCAATTAAGTCCGGAAGTTCATGATGAAATAAGGAGTATCTACAACTTCTGTCTGAATACTGGAAACTTCCCAACGGAGTGGAAAAAGGGAACTATTGTAACAATCCACAATCACAGCACAGACTTCAACCAAGTATCTAGCTATCGGCCCATCACTCTTCTGCCAATTTTAGGAAAAACGCTCGAAAAAATCATGAAAATTCAATTGGACAAAACATCCCTCCTTTACAGTTTGGATTCAAGAAAGGCCATTCAACCATCCACCCATTAGTAGCTCTAATATCGAATGTACAAACTACAATGAAAAAAGGCCACAAGTCAGCAGCCATATTCATGGACATCGAGAAAGCATTCGATAATGTGTGGCACGAAGGCCTGCTACACAAACTCCAACAACTGAACACCCCAGTCTATCTACAAAATATAATAGAAAATTTCTCAAGAAGCAGAAGCGTGATAGTTAAAATCAACAAACACCTCTCAGAATCGTTCTCCCCCCAACAAGGTGTACCACAAGGCTCCCCATTATCACCACTACTATACAACATTTATGTACACGATATACAGGGTGTCCTGGAAAATGTGGGAAATCTCTCGATAAGATAAAACTTAAAAAAATAAGGTGACATATTCCCATAATTTTTTTTCCTAGCGGCCCTCCCTACGGAGATACGGCCTCCTAAATGACGCCACTGGAAATTCATTTTGCTGGAATAAATTTCAAACTACTCGATATAATTTGATGAAAATTTGATATGATAAACAATAGTAAGCACCTCTTAAAATACAGCCCTTGAATTTAAATTTGCTCGTTTAGTTCACCAGGGGCGGACTAGGTTGTACGTTTTAATGCTTACATTTTTAACACCCTGTATGATAAGGAGTTAAAAAAAACAAATTTGAATACCTCGAACATTAAGCTAAAGAAAAGGTACTCTTGTTCATTGTCGATAAAATGAACCGTTTTCGAAGGACAAATTAATAAGAGAAGTAATTTTTTTATTAGTATCAAAAAGAACCATGAATTCTAATTTTTTTTTGTCTGCAACAAAGTGTGATACGAATGTTATTCAAGGAACAAAAAAGTTTTAGTTTACATTATTGAATCCGACAGAATTACAAAGATTCTTAACAAGGCAGTTTTGGCCCAAAAAAAGGCTTCAACAAAAATAATTTTTCAGAAATGTACTCTCACTAAAGCTTGCAACGATTGAATCTAAATAAGCTAATTAGATATAATCAATTAAAAACTTCATAAGTGGATTCAAAAAATTTTGTCGGATTCAATAACATAAACTAAAACTTTTTTGTTCCTTGAATAACTTTCGTATCACACTTTGTTGAGACAAAAAAAATTAGAATTCATGTTTCTTTTTAAGAGAAATAAAAAAGTTACTTCTTTTATTGTTTTGTTATTCGAAAACGGTTCATTTTATCGACAATGAACAAGAGTACCTTTTCTTTAGCCAAATGTTCAAGATATCCAAATTTGTTTTTTTTAACTCCTTATCATACAGGATGTTGAAAATGTAAGCATTAAAATGTACAACCTAGTCCGCCCCTGGTAAACTGAACGTGCTAATTTAAATTTAAGGGCAGTATTCTAAGAGGTCCCTACCACTGTTTATCATATCAAATTTTCATTAAATTATATTAAGTAGTTTAAAATTTATTCCAGTAAAATGAATTTCCAGTGACGTCATTTAGGAGGCCGTATCTCCGCTAGGGAAAAAAATTATTATTTTTTTATGTTTTATCTGAATCTGAGAGATTTCCCACATTTTCCCGGACACCCTGTATACAAAGTGACTGAAGAACTAGAGAGTTACATTCTCCAATATGCTGATGATACTGCGCTCATAACACAGCAAGAATCTGAACAATGGAGAAACTACAGAACATATGTAACAAAATCATGACATGCATGAAAAAATGGAGAATTCTGCAAACAAAAGAAAATACCCCATCAAGCCCCTATTTGGTTCCTAAAATTGGAATATGTGCTTTTCTCGCTTTTTTTTAATTTGATGAATATAATTTGGAATTGTGAACTATGATAAAATTCCCTCCATTCTGATTTGGTATGATTCTTCTTTTTTTTTTAATGATTACGAACCAATATGTGTGATTTTTTCAGCGTGCACCTATGGCCAGACCTCGAGGCGGGACAATTTCGGCGTTGCGAGGTGTAAGGCCACGATTTCCGAATGGTCCTACAAATAATAACCAATTTAGAAACGGGACTCCGATGAAGAGGCCTCAAGACCATATCAAGCAGGAACAAAATGTTCAGGCCAAAAAGAAACGCTTCGATGTTCTGACGCCGGAGAAAGACGATGAGGACTGTCAGGTGATCTGCATGCAACCGAAGAACACAGACGGTTTGCCGCAAATCGAAAGTGTTCAGGTGAGTCTATGTTTTTCTTCTTTGTTTTAAAAAAAAAATTCAATGATACCTCTCGCACACAACTTGTTTGGTTTGAATTTAAAGAATGATAAACTCTCCATCTATTCATAAGGTTATTATCCTGGTTTCAACTTGCATCAATTATTCATTAAGTTCTCCATTTGATCATTTCACCTTTTCTGATATTACAATTACAATGTATTTTGTTATAGATAACCTCCAACATGTCATTCTAATTTTTTTCTTGTAGGGAGCTACATCGGATTCTGCCGAAAGCAGCATAATGCATTTATCAGATTCTATAACACTATCTGTAAGAAATCCACCGCCAAAACCTGCCAGTCCAAAGAAATCTGATGCCAAAGCAGTGGCCAATATTTTGGCAACTCGTGGCATAACTGTTACACCTACTGCCAAACCTAAAGAGAAGAACGATAGTCCCTCAAAAACACCTTCGTCACTTAATTTGAATGGAGCTGTTAGTATTATTCCCTCTGCAAAACAACAGCAGACCAAGAAGGTAAAAAGAATATTATTTATTAGTATCATCACCCTTAACCACTCTTAATTATAATGTTAACAATCCTTTCATTCGAAAAATATCTTATTAATTTTTGTGATTATATAATGTAGAGTATCCGAAAGTTGCAGGTCTCTAAATCAATATCAATAGTATCAATACAAATTTTCAGATGATCCAATTCCATTGAAATATAACTGTTTCAACATTGCTATGTATCTATTTATGTTCACCCTAATGAATGTTCCATTTTTGTTTCAGTCACAAGAATCTCCTCTTCCTACAGTAGATTTAACAGAAGACGCGCCCCAATCTGGACCAAAATCTCCGACATCTCCTCAAAAGAGCGTCAATTTTGGTCTACCTTATCGTTGTCACCTTTGTCCTGCCCAGTATCCGAATGCTTTGGGTCTAACCAAACACAAACAAAACTATCACAAAACTTCCGCGGGCAATATAGACATGGGAATACCATTGATCAACCTAAAACAACCAGGCGTTCTCCAAAAATTGGGCCAGTTGGGTATTCACAACTTCATTCCACTACCTACCCCCCAACAAGATGGAACTTTCGCTATTCCAATTATAAATACAAGAAATCCTGCTAATGTTCAAGCTATTGGTGCTACAAATATGCTCATATTGGGACCTGTGAAGCCCATTCCAAGACCAGGAGTTCCTAATGCTGCTACTAATCCACAAAAAGCTCCAGCATCACAGCAAAAGTGAATCTTTTTGAGCTGGTCGAAGAAAAAATTTGCGTCTGTGTCGCATTGTAGCATATTTCTACCAAAGTTTTTTTCCTTGTTGAACTAATAACTAAAATATTGTTCTAATTCAAGGGAATTTTGTTGAAACAAATGTGTATAAAATTGGCCCAACAAAACCTTGACATGCAAGTTTTTGGTGATGATGTATTGTGTAGAACAAAAAAAGCGGTTATACAGATCAAATTCGCATCTTCGTCACTTCAATCCTCAAGGGAGGGTGAACACTATTATCACCTAAGACCTGTATGTCAAGTTTTGGGTTGGGGATTCAGTCTGTATATTGAAAATGTACTAAATCATGTTTTGTTCCTTATTTATATAATTATTAGAGTTTAATTTAAAATTCATGGTTGGATTTTTTGAGGGATAGAGAAATGGAAAATTTTGTTTATTCATGATATTCAAGTTCAGGTGTTCCTCAAATTGTTATTGTGTTCTATGAATACTCTGTATATAGTAATATAATATTCATTTCTTATGAATTTGTCTCAGAAAAAAGAGTATGTGCATTTATTTAACTTTTAAATAATGAATGATTCGGAAATTCTATTTCTGGGAAATTTGTTACATGAAGAGAATGTTTTGTTTTGAATAGACTGATATGTTTCATATTATTGATGTGCAATCATTGTATAGAATTAACTCATATTTTTGTACAAAGGTACCATTTTTGTGATAACTTAATAAATGAACAGATATTTTTAAAATTAATTTCATTTGCTACTTTATCTTTAATATTTTCTCTTAAGGTAGGACGTTCCTGCCGTTCTGTGGTTTGTCTAGCGTACAGTATGTTTAACTCGTTGATAACGGCCTTCTTGAAGCCACGCTTACAAGACAACATACATAATTATAATTACAGTAACTTCATTTTGATTCACTAGCGATCTCCGTAAAAGAAATTCCAGCTCCACATAACACGATTTTATCATCTACTTTTCTGTCACACAAACATTTCATGATTCAGATTATAATTATGTTGGATAGAATTTTTGCCTTAAATTCCATTGTATTCTCAAGTTGGGAGGATCGATAACGGATCGCGACCAGTTTTGAGCGCTCGTACTACTTACACGAGGGCTATATCATTTCGTCACGATGTCTGTATTTTTCGAATTTTGAGCCGAAAATGGTCTCAAACGACTATGTTCGACTCACTGATGACGAATCCGTCGAAAAATTCGAGTCTGCCCGTCCGGCCGGCCGGCCGTATATACGATAACTCTCGAACGAAACGACCTAGAAACTTTCAAGGTAGGTTTGAATGTCGAATTCCGCGTTTAAGTTCGTTATTGGGCAAAATTCGCCGAGGGGTTCCGTAAATATGGCCGCTCGAAATTTTGTTTTCCTGATTACTTTGAAACTACAGATTCGATCGAGGTGAAATTTTGCACTCGGATGGAGAATTACGTGTTCAAGCTACATGCACAATTTGGTCCAGCTCGCATCACCAGAACCATAGAAAATTATAACTTTGTAATGGAAAGGCCTAGGGACTTGAAATTTTCAAGGTGGGTTTGGATCGCGAATTTCGCGGTCACGTTCATCAATGAGCAAAATTAGACTAGGGGTTCCCTAAATATGGCCGTTCAAAATATTATTTTCCTGATAGTTTCGAAACTACCGATCGGATTGGAATGAAATTATGCACCTAGCTGAGGAATAGTGTATTCAAACTACGTGCAACATTTTGTCCAGATCGCATCACCAAGACCATAGATACCGTAGAAAATTCTAGCGAATTATCGAAAAAAAATTGATCAGCTGAAGCACTGACATGAAGTCTGGAGTTTCGCCTAAGTTTCAGAATTTTTTTGACAGCTGTCGAAAATTCCTTTAGTTGATTTCTAAAACTGGAAAATGCGAATCTACATACAAGGTGCATTGACGAGCGCTCAAAAGTTCCTGCCTTCACGGCAGTGCTTAATGTTGCGGTCACTTTCATCAATGAGCAGAATTAGACTAGGGGTTCCGTAAATAAGGCCGTTTGAAATTCAGTTTTCTTGATCATTTCAAAACTATGGATTTGATCGTGACGAAATTCTGTATTTATATTGAGAATGATATATTGGAGCTAAATTTTTTCATATCGCATGATCAAAACCCTAGAAAATCATAACTTTCGAACGGAAAGGCCTAGGGACTTGAAATTTTCAGGATAGGTTCGGATCGCGAATTTCGCGGTCACGTTCATCAATGAGCAAAATCAGACGAGGGGTTCCGTAAATATAGCCGTTCAAGACCATAAATACCGTAGAAAATTCTAGCGAATTAACTGGTCACCTAAAGCACTGACGTAAAGTCTTGATTTTTGTCTTTGTTTGAAATTTTCTTTGACAGCTGTCTTGTCTTGTTGTTTTCTAAAACTGAAGAATGCGAATCTACCTACAAGATGTATGAAAGAGCGCTCAAAAGCTCCTGACTTCACGGCAGTGCTTTCCGTAATTTTTTTTCTATCTGCGCTATTACCACTTCAAATCTTCATGTTGAGTTTTCATTGAGCCAGTTGGTGGGTTTGAATAATAATGATAATAATAGTTTATTGACCAAAACCGGCCGAACGCTCGATTGCGGTCGAGTGGTTGGGGTATAAATGTAAAGGTTCGCGCCCGGCCGCAGTGCACTTTCATTAAAATACGCACTTCCCCGCTTCGGCCGGCTACACCCACTATTCGTCCACGATCGAGCGCTGGGCCGTTTTTGGTCATGTTTCCACGTATTTGTCACCTATTTTGCAACGTTTTGTAGTACTATCCTTTTACTTTCAAAATCCGTTTTGTAAATTAAAATCGGACATTTCTCGACGCATCCAGCCCTTTCGGAAAATAGTGCCTTAAATAATTCAAATTGCAATTACGCCAGAACTATTTATCCGACAACGTTCGGGTTGTGCACACTCAAAGTTCTTATTAATCACCACTTTCATCCGGAAAACCAGCGCTACAACTCTGAAAATGGCCGAGTTATGAATTTTTGAAAAAACGCTGATTTTTACGGGTTTTCCGGCTTTTCTACGGTAATAATGACCCCATTGAGTTGCACTAGCACTCATTTTTTTCGTCTTTTCATTCTCTACAATTCTCTTGTTGAAAAAATCAGCATCGCTTCATTGGTTCAGATTTTACAACCAAAAAAAACACCGTTTTTTTGGTGTTTTTTCGAAATCGCAAGAAAAGTAATCCTATTTGCGAGTCGAAAAATGAAAATGCGAAACCTAAGTTTTATTCGGATTAGGACACAAACGCCACTGAAAATTGTTATTTTCCTATTGAGAGTATTAAGTGCGGAAAGTGATACTTTTCCGCACGAGACTGCCGTTGACCCGAAACCCGAACGAATAAAGAGTCAGGGCGGGAAATGGGAAATACACTGCATTCATGAATTAGGAACATTATTTTTTCTACGACTGCATAAAGATTCGAAGAGCAAAGAGCATCTCGAAAATATATAAAAATGAGAATCCAGATAGACTTGGCAACCAATTATACATTAAAGTCATCAAATATTTTCAATGGGATGACTAGGAGTGGGATGCATCATGCATCTTCCTCATCTTCCTGCAACTTCTTCAACACCTGACATAGAAAAACTCCTGCATCTGTTCAATGGTTTCGAACGAAGTTTCCGTTGACAGCTGAAAATACTCCGCCCCCAAAGTGACACGCAATCAGCTGTTCAAAAATTGGAAATGGTTCCTCGCGAAGTGTAACATCCGATTATCGGTGCGAAGAACAATTAAAATTTCCTCGTTTTGGACGGAAAGTATTCAATGGATTTCGTGAAAATGGATATCATGAAAGGTTGTGATGTTGATGTGCATTAATAAAATATTTCAGTAAGTGATGAACAGCTTGAGCTGTCTGATGTAGCTTTGTTTTTGTTTTGATTATTTTAATCGCTTGTGTTGTGGATACCCATAAATTATGGATACTGGGAGGGAACGATCCCGAGAACAGTTAGGATTCAAAGAAATATCCTCGATCATTTCGGTGAATAGAATCATAATATGCATAGTGACCTCAGGGTTTGTTTTATTTGTTTATGAAACTGTTATAAAATGTATATAGGAAGTTCGTAACAAGCGCAACCAACGATAAATATGTATATTAAAATTTTGAATGAAGTATACCATAATATTAATTTTTCTTCTAATTACAATTATGTATGTACCTTGTAATGTAGCTAGAGGTGCTATGAAAATCAACAATAATGCCATCTTTCAGGTTAAACTAGTGGTTATGTTTCAGTTCTCTATTTATCCATAATATTATATCAATTTGAGGTTATTTGATGCATGTAAGGTCGAATTAATTTTGTACGTAATGGAGCAAGGATTACTCTAGCATTGGAGTTGTTATCTCAAATATTCTGCTTTGCTTTCATTCGAGTTCATTTTGTGAATGAGTTAGTGTATTTAGATCTTTAATATGGCCACATAGAAATGTTTGCTCAACATTCTTATGTTGACAGAATTTTGCTTTTGATTGAATCTGTTGAACTAATAATTATTCAAATTCTAGTTAATATAGCAATCTACAGTTGAATAATTCTCAATTATGATTTCAAACCAAGAATTTAACATGATTATTTTATTACATTTTATATGAATAGTTGCTTATCCACATTTTTATTATTCTAGATCACTTGGCTTATACAAAACAATGAACTACTAATCTTTCTGAGTCACTGCCTAAACTGGAACACTATGGCTACGATAATGTATCCCACGCTCACCAAGTCGCAAAGTATGAGAAGTAAGAGAAAATCGGCTGTGGAACTTCTGGCAGAGAGTAAACCGTTCTATGTGAAGTCTGAAACTGTCAGGGACACCACTCAGGCAATACCTTCAAGACCCATTCCAAATATAACTTCTGGCTATGCTACATACACACGAAGTAAATCAGTGAATGTGTCTAGTGGACCCCCACAGGTTTTCTATAAGCCTATAAATTTTTCACAGTGTAAGTAGAATTTTTTATTCAATTGGCTTTGATGTTGAGACATGTTAGTTTGAATAAGTTTCGGGTTTCTCTAGAGTCCCACCTATAATCAGTTCAAGCTTCTCGATCGTTCACTTTTCTTTACTAGGCAATTACCTTAAAAAAATGTTGTAAAAGTTTGGATGCACATATGAACTCATCAAAATATATAATTTTGAGTAGTTATAAGTTTTGGTTATTCACTGATGTTGGTAAGATTTTGAAGTAAGTACAGAAGTGTCCCCTTATAATGAACTTCCAGTGTCTGACAAAAACTGTTCGCTACAAGTGCAGTGATAAATGATAATGCTTCATTTTGTTCAATATATTAGTTTTAATTTTGTGGAATTGGATTCATCCCAAAAATGAAGATGTAGATAAAAACTTATTGATACAAATGATTTGTGAACTCCATGAATAATTGTCAATTTTTCGATTTCTATTGAAAACACCTACCACATGAAATATATTTTAGAGAACTAAAAAAAACGTTTTCTGTTTATAATTTTGAAATAAAAGGTTTCCATTTGAAAAAAAATACCTTTATAATATAATTCAAAAAATTTTAAATCGCGATGGTATGAAAAAGGTGGATGTAGATTCGATGAAAATAACTTATTTCCAATGTTGTGCATAATTTGAGAATGAAAGAAAAAATAACCTTAAGTCAGGAGCTTTTGCGCGCTTCAGTATTCATCGTCAGTATCACAAATACTGAAATACAGAAAAGCTCATTTTTTGCCTGTGTACCAAATTGGCCTTCAATGTTTATTGTATGACAAGTAGGTACTGCCAATTTATTTTCATCAACTTCAATAAATGAAAGCACCGAATTATATTGAAAATTCCACACATGTGATTTTTAACCAATCAGAACGTGTATTTCTGACAGATCACCATCGCAACGGATGAATTTTAGTGTAAATTTTTTCACGGTACCCAACAGCGAATTATACTGGAAATTTTTTTGACGTTTATAATGACAGAATATTATACTTGATGAAGACGAAAAATGATGTTGTTGGAAATAAACGCATTTGGTGTGGAATTTTCTTACCGAATACCACACGAGGTCAAATTAAATCCGGAAATTTTTTCTCACTCATGAATATTTTTAGAAAATTATAATTTTCAAAATATTCATGAGCTCGAAAAAATTTCCGGCAATAATTTGACCTCTAGTGGTATTACTAGTGAAAATTCCACACATGTGATTTTTAACCAATCAGAACGAGTATTTCTGACAGATCACCATCGCAACGGATTAATTTTAGTGGAAATTTTTTCACGGTACCCAACAGCGAATTATACTGGAAATTTTTTTGACGTTTATAATGACAGAATATTATACTTGATGAAGACGAAAATTGATGTTGTTAGAAATAAACGCATTTGGTGTGGAATTTTCTTACCGAATACCACACGAGGTCAAATTAAATCCGGAAATTTTTTCTCGCTCATGAATATTTTTAAAAAATTATCCCTCGTCTTCGACTCGGGATAATTTTCAAAATATTCATGAGCTCGAAAAAATTTCCGGAAATAATTCGACCTCTAGTGGTATTACTAGTGAATATATCAGAAAAACTTAATTTTCATTTATTGGCGCCCCAATTTACTTATTTAAGTATTGCCATGCCAACATCAACAACTCGAGAAACGTGAAGTCTAAATGATTGAAATTTTTGAGCGCTCGGTCTTCTTACACGAGGGCTATATCGTTTCGTCACGATGTCTGTCGAAAATGGTCTCAATCGAGTTCGCCTCACTGATGACGAATCCGTCGAAAAATTCAAGTCTGTCCGGCCGTATTCACTATAACTCCCGAACCGAACGACCTAGAACTTGAAATTTTCAGGGTGCGTTCGAATCTCCTGCCGCGGTTGAGTTCGTTATTAGGCAAAATTCGACTATGGGTTCCGTAAATATGGTCGTTTGAAATTTTGTTTTCTCGATAATTTCAAAACAACGGATTCGATCGTGACGAAATTTTATATTTTAATGGAGAATGGATATATTCAAGGTACATTTTTTCCTGATCGCATAACCAGAACCTTTATTCCAACGAATTATTGAATAAAAAAATCCTTATATTTCTGTAACACCTTATGTCGGCCTAATTGACAAAGAGCTGCTTAAATTTTTCGACAGCTCTCAATAATTTCTTCAATTGATTTCTAAAACTGAAAATGCGAATCTACATACAAGGTGGAAGAACGAGTGTTCAAAAGCTCCTGGCTTGCCGGCAGTGCTTTTATCGATTTTTCATTATTGGTCTGAGAGAAGTACCGTGTTATGCCATTTGAAATATTGAGAAATTGTTCGTAACCTGGAAAAAAAGCTATCTAGTGCTGGGAGATTTTCGGAAAAAGTTTCACTTTCTCCCATTTTTCCTGCAAATCCGTTCCGTTGGGAGAATGAACGAAGGTATCCATTCATAACCTCAATGATATCGTGTAGAAAGTTTGTTTAGGTTGATGTTTCATGTTTATATCCCTACTCTCCTAGGTCTCTGTGAGACCCCTCAGAAGCTCAGATCTTGTGCGAGTTTGAAGACCTGGTTGTGTTCCGTGTAGTCTTTTTTTGTTTGGTTGTGAAAACCTGAAAATATAAAACAAAAGATATTATGGGGCTAGAAAATCATTAGAAATCTAACTTGCTTCTTTCCATATTCGATATCATCATTTTCGACTGCATTCTAGACGGAACGAGGAAAATGAATGCACTGTCATTAGAATAACGTTCCCCAAACTTGATGGGAAATTCCTAGAACCCGCACGTGGGTGTTGAAGAAACGAGTAAAGATTTGTTTTTCATTCTTTTCAGCCCTCGAATAGGTCTACTTTATGAATCCGTCAAAGTTTGAGATAATTATCGGGAGAATCGTCAGAGCATACCTGTGATCTTCGAGCTTGTTTACGTTTGTCGAAAAATGGTCAATTTTCATCTAGATATCTATATCTTCACTTCACATGAACATGTGGATGTACGTCTTATACCGATATACTTATTTTGTAATCTCTCAAACAATATGAACAATAAACAACAACAATATCATAAGAAAAAAATTACGAAAAGCATTGCCGTGAAGTCAGGAGCTTTTGAGCGCTCGTACATCCACCTTGTAGGTAGATTCGCATTTTCCAGTTTTATAAATCAATTGAAGGAATTTTCGACAGCTGTGAAAAAATTCTGAAACTTAGGCGAAATTTTTGTTCGATAATTCGCTAGAATTTTCTACAGTTTCTATGGTCTTGGTGATGCGATCTGAACAAAATTTCGCACGTAACTATCAGGAAAAAAATATTTTGAACGGCCATATTTACGGAACCCCTAGTCTAATTTTGCTCATTGATGAACGTGACCGCGATATTCGCGATCCAAACCCACTCTGAAAATTTCAAGTCCCTAGGCCTTTCCCTTCGGAAGTTAAAATTTTCTATGTTTTCTATGGTTCTGGTCATGCGATCTGGACAAAATATGGCTATAATATATCATTCTCGATTAAAATACAAAATTTCATCTCGATCGAATCCGTAGTTTCGAAATTATCGTGAAAACAAAATTTCAAACGACCGTATTTACGGAACCCCTAGTATAATTCTGCTCATTAATAAACGTGAACGCGACATTTCAGATCCACACCTATCCTGAAAATTTCAAGTCCCTAGGCCTTTCCGTTCGAAAGTTATGATTTTCTATGGTTCTGGTCATGTGATCTGGAGGAATTTAGCTTGAATATAAATTTCTCCATTAGTATACAAAATTTCGTCACGATCGAATCTGTAGTTTCGAAATTATCAAGAAAACTAAATTTCAAACGACCATATTTACGGAACCCCTAGAATAATGTTGCTCATAGATGAACGTGATCACGACATTCGAGATCCACACCTATCCTGAAAATTTCAAGTCCCTAGGCGTTTCCGTTCAAAAGTTACAATTTTCTATGGTTCTGGTCATGCGATCTGGACACATGTAGCTTGAACACCTCATTCTCAACTTGAGTGCGAAGATTCATCTCGATCGAATCTGTAGTTTCGAAGTAATCAGGAGAACAAAATTTTGAACGGCCATATTTACGGAACCCCTGGTGGAATTCTGCCCATTAACGAACTTAACCGAGGCATTTGGGATCTGAACCTACACTGAAAATTTCAAGTCTCTAGGTTGATCCGTTCGAGAGTTATCGTGCTTACGGACGGCCGGACGGACAGACTCGAATTTTCCGACGGATTCGTCATCAGTGAGTCGAACATAGTCGATTGAGACCATTCACGGCTCAAAATTCGAAATATACAGACATCGTGACGAAATGATATAGCCCTCGTGTAAGTAGTACGAGCGCTCAAAAACATGTACATACTTGAACTGGACAAGGGCTGGGTTCAACTTACGGCGGCCATAATAATTCTCGAATCAAAGATTCAATCGATAAATTCAAGAAACAACAATCCATGACGTAAAAATGAAGCAATATCGCCAAAGTGCTAGGTTCTCATATATTCTTGTCGATTAATTACCGAATTCATAAAGCGTGTTACGATATTCAGTTCGAGTCAGCAATAAATCCATGAAACGCATATAGTTACCTGAATTCCGGGGAAATAGCTTAACGGTCGAGGCATTCTTGACATA
The DNA here is from genome assembly GCA_963966015.1 of Aphidecta obliterata. Classification (NCBI taxonomy): domain Eukaryota; kingdom Metazoa; phylum Arthropoda; class Insecta; order Coleoptera; family Coccinellidae; genus Aphidecta; species Aphidecta obliterata. The sequence continues at coordinate 29,261,304 of OZ014427.1, read as the reverse complement.
AATAGATATACAACCACTCTCTATAGAAATGATTCATTGAATTGAATAACGAAAGTGACGATTCCGACCAAGGCACCGTGAAACAAATTCAGATGAAAGGAATACTCCGGTTGAATGCGGAAATATTTTTAAAACTGGGACAGCACTTGATCCGTGGGACCTTAGGTGCTATTAAGGAAATTTTATTGGTATACGAAGTGTGTTGAAAATAACAGGAATCAGGAATGCTCTAAATTGTATTCTTCCGATTTTATTATTTCCAATAATATTACGAAATCGATACACATGATGAGTTGACGCGATCTATATACGTATAGCGAACTAAAAGTAGCATGATTCTAAAATAATAGACTGTCAAAAAAACTAGAATAATATATTGGTTGGCTATCTAAAGTTTTCAATTACTAGTCAATTATTCAGACGAATAAGGTTGTAGCTTAAACCCGTATTTCCACATTTGACTACTATGCCGTAATGTTTACGGTTTGGTTACTTGTTGGTTTTTGTCAGGGGAGCCAAGGAATCTTTATACGGACCTTCATACATTGTAATCAGTTGCTCTTGCTGCGGACAGGTGGCGTGAGTAGAGACATTTTCTCGGATCTCCTTTACATTCTGTTGTTTTGGTAGCTTGTTTGCCACATCAAGTTTATCCATTTATCCTGCGCCAGATGTACTGATGAGACATATTTGTCGATAGCGGTCTACAGATGCAAAGGATACATTTGATATTCTATGGGTTACGTGTATTGATTTGTTGGCTTGCTCTATTAGTCTATACAGAACAATTTTTTCTTGTTTCATGATCGTAATTATCAAAAAAAACTTCGAGAATACATATAATCAAAATATTTCCGTCTTTGAGACAGCGTTGCCAATCGGCGGATTTTTATCCGAATTGCGGATTTTTTTGCCTCTTGCGGATATTTTTCGGATTTTAAAATATATCGGATTTTTTCGGATATTTTGAAACGACAGAGATTTTCACTAGAAAACTTTAATTAATAATTCAATTCATCAACTTAGGCAATAGATCATGCAGTTCAGTTGTTAGAATTTCCTATCCAAATAGTCCAAGTATTTATTACATTTACTCATTCAAATATTACTACCTATTGACTGTGAAACGGAATCCCAGATGGGCCAGATGTGGCGAAGCCATAAAAATTGTTGTTACCGCTTATCGCCCTTTTTCATATTCATTGATTCATTCTTTGGAACGGAATAACGGAACGAAAATCGATTGATTTGAGTTTTCTGAATCAACGTATCTGGTGCTTAGAGCTTTGTTGAAAATTCATATATGTATATTTATCTTCACATTTCATCTTTCTTTGAACAAACTTGAAAGAATGATGAGAAAATTTCCTAATATAGTCAGAATAATTATGGTCAATCATAATTATTATAATGGTCATTTCGACTATTCGATACTTCTGGTTATTTTAGAGAAAAATATAGTTGGTACGAATTATAAGACTTGGCAGTTTGTTTTCAGTTGAAGTAAAAAACTTATTTTGGATATAAATAATGACTATGTCATTCCCGTTTCGAACATTGCGCCTATTATTATCTTTCAACCACCAAAAATCCATCAAATATTAAATCACTACCGAAGTTCAATCTCCATCAATTACAGAATACTCAGAATACTCAGAATACTAACTAGATTTGAACAAGCTTTGTTACTCATTAACTTTAGGTGACAGCACAGTCGACAACCCGACGAAGCTTGTCTAGTATTTTTATTTTGTCTTCTGAGTTAATTTTATGGTTCGATGATAAGGTGGATTTTTTTCGGATATTTTCACCGATGCGTCGGATTTTTTCGGATTTTTTTTGTTTTTTTTAAGTAAAATTCGGATTTTTCGGTGGAACGCCATTGGCAACACTGCTTTGAGACATTCTCGGTTTCTGCGGACAGCGGAAGTGGAGTCACCTTTGCAATTGGATTCCTTTTACAATTCTGATTCCAATGCATGCAGCATACCCTATATCCAAAATCAACCGTTTTCGAAGATTTCTATATTTTCTAGAAAAGTGCAGCCGATAATTTTCATGCGAATATACTTTTAGTAAAATGAAGTGACTGACTGGATCATGAATACTGGATGCTGAACGGATCAGTCGCTGTCATCCCATCTACTAAAAATTAAGGGGTGCACAAAAATGGGGGTCTGGAAAGGGTGGAAAGTGAAGTGAAAATTTTTCCAAATGGAAAACCCATTTGCTCTCTTATTCATTATCCAACTTTTTCATAAAAATTACGAAAAGCACTGACGTGAAGTAAGGAGCTTTTGAGCGCTCGTACATCCACCCCTGGTGGAATTTGGCCTTTTAACGAACTTAACCGAGGCATTCGGGAACTGAACCCATACTGAAAATTTCAAGTCGCTAGGTTGTTCCGTTCGAGAGTTATCGTGCTTACGGACGGACAGACTCGAATTTTCCGACGGATTCGTCATCAGTGAGTCGAACATAGTCGATGAGACCATTTTCGGCTCAAAATTCGATAAATACAGACATCGTGACGAAATGATATAGCCCTCGTGTAAGTAGTACGAGCGCTCAAAAATGAACCCTTGGCATGATGCTTCTCAATCGAAAATATTGTACCGCAAAAGCTTGAATTATGTCGGTTCGGAATTGACATCTAGAATGAATGGCCATTCTTCGTAATAACGAAGTTTGCAACGTTATTTCTTAGTCTTTAACCATTTAGTTCCACTTTCTTTTCTTTGTTGGTCCTCCTTTTCCCGTATTCAAAGGAATCGGCGTTTGTCTTCTCCAAATTAGGTAACACCCTAAAGGTCTCCGTGCCCCTCATGGATTTATGAAGGTCCTCTTCCATTATTGAATAATTTGCATCAGGTTATAACTTTTATTTGCCTTCTCTAAGTCAGAGTTGCTTCATTCTTCTGTCCTCAGCTTCCTTATTCTGAACCGTATTTTATCCAGATATGGCCGTTTCTCCATCGAGGTCCCTTCCGCCGATATCCCATAGGCGTTCCGTCAACGTTGGCACCAGTGACATGCTTCAGAATAAACTCAGGCAGCTGCTGGTTTGTGATAGCGCGGAGGAGCTGAGTGTGGAACATATAGCACCTCTGAGTCCGCCGGCCGAATACGCTCAAAGATGTCACAAGAGCCTCCCGGATCTGCACTACAGGACGGAGCTCCAGGGTTCTAACAAAAGCAGCAACAAGAGTTTGTCGAACAGGGACAGTGGAGGTTCCAGCGGTCACTATACACAAAGGAGTGAGCCAGCTCCACAGCAGAGACAGGTGAGTGAGTACTCAGTACTGAGGGCGAGTTCAACTCGTTACTTTAGTAAATCACAAATACTCGTTATATCAGCATTTAATGTAAACTTATCATGATTTACCCATCTAATATCGAGAGTTCATATAAATATTTCATTTTATATTCCTTGGTTCAAATTTGGAACATGATCAAAAGTCAATGACATCAACCTCTAATTTTACGATATATTCGAATTTTATGAGAAAATAACTGGATAATATTGAAGCTTGGTGAGTTTATGGACTCAACTCTATTCAATTTGCTATTTCTGAAGTATAATCATAGTTACTTTTTCCACTTCTGGAGAAACTATCCTTAGTATTCAGCAGTACCTTCTGATTGATACCAATGAAAATTCCCATTTGAATCTTGGATTCGAGCATAGACATCCCCAGAATGAAAACTTAATCATATGTTCACTGTCCGTGTTCAAACGCCTTGTACAGACTATGCTAGTACTTGTACAATAGCGAGCAATTTGGAAACTGAGCCTGTCTGAACACCAACAATTTAGTCAAGTTGGTAACTAAGTAATTTAATAGGTTCTGGAATACTGCCGTAGTCTGTATAGTTTTATGTTACCGTTTTATTTCATTTTGTCATTGCCATTCTATTTTATTTTAGGAATCTCGTAGGGACTCAGGTTCTAGTACGCAACACAGTGGTGGAAGTTCCTATTATTGCTGCCAAGAACCCGAGTGTCGAAATCGACAGCAGCAGGTTTATCCTCCACCTCCAGTCTTCAAACGCCAAAAATGCCTCCGTTACAAGAGAGATAGGCCTATACTTCGTTCAAAATCGGATATTAGTGACAGGTATAAGAGTTTTCCTATATTTAGGTCATCACTATTACTATGCTATGTTCAGAAATATCTGGAAATCTACGTCAGATTTTGATATTTACTCCTGTAATTTGGTCTACTGGATAAAGAGTTTTTCTATATCCTTTCCATATTCGTACATTCGATTCGAGAAACATTTTCTATCTGAATGGGCCTCAAGAAACTGCGCGATCTCACTTAGTTATGAGTACTCAAAGGTCAGAAATATAACTTATTCTGCCGGAATATCTACCCCAAAACAACTTCTGCTCAGTTAACTGATTGAAGAAAGAATTTTTCTGAATGTAAAACGAAAATCCTCTATTCCCATGAGGAAAGAGGAAGGAAGATCAGAATGTAAAGGTCGAAAAACTGCTTCAACTGTAAATAGAAAAATCTTGATTGGATAAAGGATTGAGATATGTTATAATATAAAAATTGGTTCAATGACCTCAAAAATTTTTGACCAATATGTGTTGTTCTGAATGATCACTTGATTTTAGAGGATGTACAATTACCAATTTGTTCTTGTCCTCTTGACATTTCGCCAATCCGTAGTTATAAAGCTTATACTTACATCATTCGAATCAATAAAAAAAATTATTTATTCATGGGGTAAATCAAATAAAACCAATATAAAGGGTTTTCCAATAGGAATGATACAACTCAAACTTCAACTGCGAAAAACACATAAATTATTTAGTGAGACACTATTTTTTTCATTTGAAATGTTACATCTGTGTTTGGAAGATAATATCATTCAAATGACCACCACGACTTCTCAGTACATACTGCATTGTGTCAATTTTCATCACTCTTTCACATGAATTTGGCTGTATTTCATCAATTGTTGATTTTCAATTGCTCCATTGTTGTTGGATTATCAGCATAAATTTGTGAAATCACAAAGTGTTAAATCACACGACATGGGGGCATAATTAACTGTACCATTTCTTGAGATAATTTAATCACCAGATTTTGTTTTCAATTAATCGATTGTTGTGGTGGCAGGGGGCACTATGTTGTTAAAACCACATTTCCTCAAAATTATTTCCAACAACAGCAGGAACAAAAAACAGATTCAATGGTTGAGAACCAGGTGGAACCGATAAATTTGAATTTTACCTTACACTTGCTGCTACCAAATCAATATTTTCTGGTGTTCATGCAGTTCTATGTCGTACTGATCGTTTGAAGAAATTTCACTTTCAAATTTGTCCACAATACAACGAGTGGTGAGTCGGTTAACTGAATAATGTCGGCCATGAATTCTTCTTAAATTTCTCTCAATATTCACAAATGAGTACCGACTTCGATAAAATAATTAAACCATTTCTAAACAATGTTGAAGTAGTGAAAAACTTGATACATCTCAACTAAATGAATTTTTCAAAATTCACCTAAAGCATGAAATCGTCTGTTTCACGAGAAATGGAGTAACTTTTTCTTCAACTTCGAATATCTTCGATTTGCCTGGAACGATCGATTCAAGTGTAGGTAAAGAATCTCAACTAAATGAAATTTTCACTATTCGATAAATGGAGTAACCTTTTCTTCAACTTCCAATAATTCCAATTTGCCTGATTCGATCAATTCAAGTGTATTGAAAAAGTTCATACATCTTAACTAAATGAAGTTTGCAATTGTGGAGCAGTTTGCATATGAAGCGACAAAATAAGAATATCTCAAGCCCACTGCGATGTTACAATCATTTATGAAATTCCTGTATTTTATAATCTGTTCATTTTGAGTACCAAATGTGACAAATTCGTCACTTTGCTCTCAAAGTGACCAAATGTTTTCAAATTTTGAGAATTCAGAGATTATATTCACGTCAATTAAGAAACTGAAATGTCACCGGGCGATACTTGGATCTGGTTCAGCGTTAAGGTGTGTACAGACATGCTCCGAATATCGTACCGAACCGTGTCGCGTACCCCGCGAGAGCGAATCAAATTCACGAATTCAAATTGCACCTCTACGTGCGATGAATTTGATTCGCTCTCGCGGGGTACGCGACACGGTTCGGTACGATATTCGGAGCATGTCTGTACACACCTTTAGATTTCCTCGGTTTGAATATTTGTTTTATGTGACCGTGCAAACACAATTGATTAAGCTACATTTAAGGGGAAGGGGTGCGAACTGTTGTTAATGTAGTTTATAAAGTTTTTTTGAAATGCCATAAGAATTTCTGATGGGAATGAAGATATTGTTATTTTGTCTATATCTACGATATTATTACCGGACATCCATGTCAAATTTTCGTTACCTTTGAAAAATCATGAAGCTTTTTCGAGAATACTCTTATTCGCAGATATTGGAGACCGCCGGAACCTCCAACGAGCCACCTGGAGCAATTTTTCGAACATCTGGGACTAACCAGCGACTCCTACGAAGAGATGTTGAGCGATAGCAGGTCCTCGGACAGTCCCGTCTTTTTCTCTGACATTTCATCCGTTGACTCTAGCAGGCCTGTCGACAACGTGGACTACTGCCCCGCACAATTCAGGCCCAGTGAGCCCCCTTCGATAGTTGAACGAAACGCGAGAATTATTAAATGGCTGTGCAACTGTCGAAAGTCACAATCCACGTGAGGAGGGAAGTGAGTAGTTATAGGTCAAGTGGTTGGTCGGCAAGCGGTTCGAATTTTCTGATATTCTACAGTTGAGAAGAGTTGATGTTACATAGACGAGAGTGTTGTATTTGACCTATTGGTTATTTCACGAACAGATGAAAAATCAAGCGTTTACTTTCAAATGATTTGGGTTTTTTTATTAATGATGTGTTTTCTTGTTTGAATTCTATTTCAACTGTTCAAGTTGCTTCATGCGGGTTTTGAAAAAATTTTTCCTTACACAGTCATGAACTACATTTGTATAATTATATGCTTGATTCAATCATGGAAATTGTTGGAAAAATTTTAAATCTAGTTTCCTTTGTTCTCATCAAAAGTCAGTAGGATATGTGAGGAGTCCCTTTGAATTCATTCATTTACATCTGAAATATGAGTGACCTACTAGTTATATTCCAACCTATACTATTATAAATTGGATAGTGTTTTTTGTCTTTCGTTAACTTCCAAATGGAGAGACAGATCTACTTGACATTTCTATATAGGCTATTTTCATCCTGGAAAAATATCATAGTAGGGATTTTGCAGCCCAAAATAACAAATACATTGAAATCTGGTTATAACGACATTGAGGGGACCGTGAATATTAGGTCGTTATATCCAAAAATTTTCATAAAGAACGCAGAAATAGGATTTATCCCCTTCTCTTCAATTGAAAAAGATTTTCTTTTTAATTTAGACGTTGAAGCCATTTTAGTGTAGTCACTCGCTCGAAGAATAAACTAATGTCAATCAATTAAGAACTGCAACTGCTTATGTCTTCACAACGTAACATAATACGGGGATTCCCCTGCATCGCACGAGTATTTCCGGAAGATCACGTGCCTGCAGCGACGAATTCTTAGTGGTACGTCGTTATAAACGGAAGGAATAGACAACAAGCTTGGAAAATTTTTGTCGCTATAAGCGACTTCGTCGTCATAAACGAAGTCGTTACAACCGAATGGTTGAATGTTAAATTACTTAGAATTCCAAACAATTGTCGATAATTCCGTCGTTATATACGGATTTTCGTTATAACCGGTGTCGTAATAAACGGCTTTCACTGTATCACATATCAAATTAAAAGAATGAGAAAATCTTGTTCAATTAATGTAGGAAGTTGATTGAAGGCTGATAGTCGAAAATATACGAAAATAAAGAATAAACACAAATGTAGGGGTAAAAAAAAAAGGTAAAAAATGTCCTATCCACTGCTTCACCATCCAAAGCATTCGAAACTCCGCATATTCTATTTTCAGTAATAATATCCCTAGGACATTGATAATAGACTAATAGATTATTATTTATTTATTCAAAGTACAGTTTGTGAAAGTACAATTATTGAAATTTGATTTAACATGCTGTTCTCTACTCTCTACTATAGAAGATCTATTACCACGCATAATATTTATGATCTTGTTGTGGTGTTCTTGATCGAGATTTAAGTATGGTTTTATAGAATTTTGATTGCTGTGACCAGTAATTTTCAGCAATTGTTGCTCTTCTACACCACTTTTTGCCAATTCGCTAACAGCAGTTAATCTATTCGAGTGATTTGTTATCTTCCTGTCCTTCCATTAGCATGCTCCCACTCTGCCGACGTGTATGAGAGAGAAAGTGCTAGTTCGTTGGATTACCCATCATCATAAAGCGAATTAATTTTCATTCTTGCACTGTTCAACTGGACGGTCAGACTCTCTTATGCATTGAATATCCCATATGTCCGATGAAATTTTCCAGACCGGTATAAGTTATTAATTGTTACTTGGCTACATAACTGACAAATAAGCACTTAAACTTATTCTTGATATTTGTGTATTTTTTGGGCTGGATAAATCCTCACTTATTCCTTTAAGAAATATGAGCTTCTGAGGGATTTCACAGAAACCAAGGAGAGCTGGTATAAAATCTCTTATGGCTGAATTACAATAGACGTAAGCGTAACCCCAACGTGAAAATTGTTGTATTGTTTATTTGATTCTATTTTGTTCTATGTTATTGATGTGGATTGCTCAGATTGAATAATATAGTTCGTGACAGTGTTAATAATTTTTCAATTTGACATGTCAACATCAACAACATAATATAATCTAATGAATACTCCAACAATTTTTACGTTTAGAGTTGCACTTACGTTCATTGTGAATCGGGCATAAGTCAGATGTCGTCTGCGCGATTTCTTTCGAAATGTCAAAGTTTCTCCTTATTTAGCGGATGGAGAAAAACATATCGTGGAACAAAAACTAATCTATAAGTTGGGGGCGTCTTTCGGCCGAATGAATGCCTATAGCTCTACCATGATGACGAACAACACTGTCTTTTCAGCACTTGTTCCTTGTATGTGGTAGATATAACATAAATATACATTATGTAGTTTTGAAGGAAGTAATTCAGTGTCAAAGGACTGAAATCAAGATTGTACTGGAGTTAAAATGGCTCTAAAAAAAAGAATCAAATCTTGATGGTAAATGCTTGATGCGCGAAAATGAACATGAAAAGATCAAAAATAGAATCAAAAGAATGAAATTTGCTAATGATCTCTTTTGGTAAAATTTGTGGATACATCTTTTCACAAATAAAAATGCACTTTAATGATTTTCATATACCAACATATTTCGCTGACAAGATAATGTTTGTATGTATATATAAATTGAATTTCCATTAGTGATATTTTTGGTTTTATGAAATAATTGTACGAAATCATTTAGTTGTTCAACTGTCGACCAATCAAATTACTTCTTGTAATCGTGTTTCGATAACTATGTCCAAAGTGGGTTATTTCGTAATAAGTTTTTTTAATATTGCCAATCTCATTTTTTACATATTTTTATCTTGCCAGTGTAGTTTGAGTGAAGCTTCCACGTACCCATAATATTTTTTACTCTATGACAATGATGATAATTAGTGAAGGGCAACTAAGTTTGTCAATTATGTTCATTCCGATTTTTGTGTTGTCATACCTCAAGAATCTTTCTTCTCCAATTATTATGACTGATTGAAATTTGCCCTCAACAAGCAACGAAACATTGGGATATAGGACGATAGTCTCAATCTTCATTCTTTTCTGCGAAGCTATTGCAGTCGACTATCCTGTCAATACGATATTGAAGTTTCGTAAGATTTTTTCTGTAGTTCACAAGTAGATTTCCCATCATTTATAACCCGGCTCTCTATAATTATTTGAACTGCTCACCACACACCCCACAGAACGCTCGAATAATAATTAAAATATAGATGGAAACGTACTTTGTCAATTTTAACAGTATTTCATTGACATCCTCTTATCTCAAACATGGATATCATAAGCGAAAAAGAAATGTTTTGGTTCTCATCAATAATTTCCATGGAAAATTTCTAACAAATTTATTATAACATTATTTTGAGGGACTGCAATCTTCCATATCCTTCAAACCATGGTATCATCATATACAACAAATCGAAATAAAATTGTTATTAGGTATTATGTAACAAATAATAATGTCTGACTTCATCGTACAATGAAAAATTATTGTTAGAGTATGTGTAATGTAACATTGTTGAATATCTGAATATTTTGATTTATGGTACATTTTTATAGAATGATGTTAAAATTTTGTTCAAATCCATCATCATGATTTATAAACCAAATCGGAGACGTTTCAATGTTTTTATACCGGCTCTCCTAGGTGTCTATGAGACCCTCCAGAAGCTCATTTAATAACGTTAAAGTATTAATTTTAAAAATAGAAGAGTTGTTGAGAAATTTTTTATATTTATCTGTTGTTCAAATTGATTGGTTTTTTTTCAAATATATCAATTAGATTTATTTATATGTAGTGTTTCAATACATTATTCAACTAAAATTTCAGCTTTGTGAATTTAAACTGAGCAATTTGATTATTTTAATCATTATGAAACTGTTATTTGTATTAAATACAAATTATTCATATGTATTTCCATGAACATTTTTTGATTGTTTTGAATCGTTAAGTTTTATTGATGATTCTTTGATGTGAAATTGTTGCTCGCTTCTTTTGATATGTATGACGTGTATACTGATTCAAAAGTGATTATATTGATGTGTGAAGACTTCTTAGCGACCATATATTGGACTGCTGTTAGTTATGATGCCATGCGTCGATTCTGTCTAGTCTGTACTTAAATTATCATTGTTTCTATCTAGTGTAGCTGAAAATGTTTAATTCTCGGAAATATACATTATATTGCATTTTTGGAAGTGTTTCATTTCTAAGTTGTGTGAATGTCCTTAACTAACTCAATACACAATATTCATTAAGTAATAATTAGATGAATCTTTATTAGTTGTTCTGTTTTTGACCTAATTGTCTTATGGAGAAACGATAATATACCTAACTATATCGCAATATATTTGTTCTATCTTTTCGCACGCATATATGTGCGGAAAAAGAATAGCAGGGTTTTTTCCGCACGCAAATATTAAGAGTAGCGTCAATCATAAAAATTTGACATGTCTCTATGAGCTGAGCGCACAAAAAATAATTTCTGATAACGTTAATTTCAAGACGAACATTTTTGCTAACGTCAGTATCAAGACGAGAACTATCCGTGAAAGTGTTTCAATTACTCATGTGAAAAGAGCCTTTTCCGCACTCGCCTGTTTGACCGAACTCCGCTCCTTGTCGTTCGGTCTCTTGCGGAAAAGTATCAATTTCCACACTTGTTAGGAAAATAACTATTCTCGACACTGGTGCTGAAAGTAAGGAAGTGTACTTTTCAGTGCTAACCCAGAACAGTGAACACTACATTTCAACAAATCTCCCTGAACTTGGGGTTGAATATTTTCAAGCAAACCGTGCCCAGCTAAGATTCTACAACCAAATCGATGTATTTTCGCGTTCTCAAATCAGCACTCTTGAAGTTTGAAGTAACAACGTTTTGGTAGCTTGAGTCTTTCGAGTTCAAAAATATCTAAAATAAATTTCTATGAAATTTTCCTGTCAAAACAGAAATTAACCTAAATTGTCAACAGATTTAAAAGGATTGCTCAGTGGTGAACTGGTGAAGGTAAACCCTTTGAATTTTTAAACATGGAAGTTGAAGTACTTGAATATACAAAGATTATCCTTTGTTTTTTTCTGCCAATATCTGAATAATTCAATCGCAGATATCGTGTTAAACGGTAGGGAAATAAACCTTTTGTTTTTGTTTACATTTACAGTAACAAAATAACCTTGTGTTTATATTCTCCGTTCGTTCGAATAATGAGATAATAATATGTACTTGAGTAAACAACACCTTTTATTAGAATATCAGAAATAAATGGAGTGTTTAGCATAGAAAGAAGATGCATATTTATTTTCGAAAAACAGAAGGGACATAATGTAATATGACAGAAAGAATATTGGATTGTGGGTGTATTTTTCCACTTCTACCATGCTTTTACACGCCTTCTCCAGATGATGCAATGGGGAAGCAAAGGAGTGATGAGATAGATAGGCAACTTGCCAAAGAAAGAAAAGAATTCCAGAAGGCTCACCGGCTCCTGTTATTAGGGGCCGGTGAGTCTGGAAAATCAACAATTATCAAGCAGATGTACTTAATACACGTCAAAAACTTTTCTGAAAAAATGAGAATCGAGAAACGAACCGATATAAGAGGAAATCTAGTAGAAGCAATTGTTGTAAGTTAACAAATGGGTGATTTTGGAATTGAAGTCATTGAAATATTTATTTTCAGAGCATTCTTGAAGCAATGCCTAAGTTGAGTCCTCCTGTTGAAATCGAAGACCGAGATAATTGGGCGAAAGCAAATAGTATTTTATCACAATCGTATCAGACTGAGAAATTACCAGAGGAATTCTACAATTTTTGTTCTGCTTTGTGGAGAGATAAGGGAGTCCAGGTATTTTATTTTAAAAACTTGATTTCACTTGAATGCAAATGAAATAAAACCTTTGTTACGCCAGTTCCTAAATTTTCATCACATTCCCAGTAAACTTCATAATTTCAATATTTTGGAATATAATATTTTCAGGCAGCTTTCGAAAGAAGTAACGAGTTTCAGTTAATTGACAGTGCACAGTATTTCATTGAGAGACTTGACGATATTCGAAAGGAAAACTATGTACCAACAGAACAAGATATATTAAGGTGCAGAGTACTTACAAGAGAAATTTATGAACTAGTATTTCAAGTTAATAGTGTTAAATTCAGGTGAGTGCCTTAATTTAAATTCTCTGCTGGCATTGCAGATTTATAACTTTTGGTATTAGTCCTTCGCAAAGTCTCACAGAGATCAGATGGTTAGTGAATAGTATATTATGTAATTATTATTGAAATTATTCAATGTTCTCATGTGGAAAAGAATAAGTCTTGATTGTATTTTCTTGAAGGTATCTTCACTGAACATAATCTTTTGTATTGTATCCTGGTCCTGTGGGGGCTCTGAATATTTCCTCTTCGAGGAATTAGTCTCCCAGGGAATTTTTATTCCAGCAGGTCTATTGGCACAAGTGAGAGGTGACTGTATCTTGCAGAATTGGGTTTTTTTAATACTCCAAACATATAAGCTGCTCCCAACAACGCCTCCACGGTGTAATCATAGACGATTAATAAACTATTTTCTGTATCTAATTCTATAATAGTATACATTTTTCAGAATGATTGATGTGGGGGGTCAAAGAGAAGAACGCTGTAAATGGTTTCTCTGCTTCAACGATGTAACTGCAATAATTTTTGTGACAGACTGTAGCTCATATGACATGGTTTTACGGGAAGATGAAACAAAAAATAGACTAACTGAGAGTTTAGATCTGTTCAAAGTGGTATGGAACAATCGGTGGTTAAAAACGATTTCTGTTATTCTGTTCTTGAACAAACAAGATATATTCAGCAGAAAAATTCTTTCAGGTAGTATTGAGAGGTGTAAAAGTAATTTCAATAGGATAGAGTTTTCTGTTTGTAGGTAGAAGAAAATTGGAGCATTATTTTGTAGAGTATGAGAAGTTCAAAACTCCAGAAGATGCTAAGCATGAGTTGAATGAGTCTCCCCAAGTAACAAGGGCAAAATATTATATCAAAAATGAGTTCGAGGTAATATTTATTTGATTTAGGGGTGGATCACTGACCGCGACTGCGGCAAATTGTATATGACAAAATAATAATTCCTTGTTTTGGTGTCTTTATGTGAACTTCCATTATTTTTGTTTCAGAAAATTTGTAAAGATACCAATCATGCTGACCATCGTCTTTATCCCCATTTCACATGCGCTGTGGATACTGAAAACATAAAGAGAGTATTCGACGATTGCAGGGACAGTATTCAGTGGAAATATTTGAAAGAATTCGATTTGCTTTAGTTTCATAACATAAAAAAGTATCTATTTCTGGTCAATATTTTCATTAATTTTCGATGAAAATAAAAGTATGTGTTTTTCTACACAATTGAAGTTACCATATTTTCGTCTATTTCAGATTATATGTATTACCAGGGATTATCTGTATAAGAAACAATGAGCTTAATATGAAAGAATTCTTGCTAGGGTAAATAAAAAATTTAACCTTGGACATTTAGATCGGTCTTCTATTGTCTTATAGACCGATTTGTTTGTTGCAAATTCGAATTACAAGCCATTCTTCAGAGTATTGATTAATAGTTAAAGAGTAAAAGACAATTGAATTCTAAAGATAATGATCCTAAAATTAGTGAGTATTATTTTAGTCTCAGTATTATTTTGATGTATTTATTTAGCCCTAAATATATATTTCTATACAATTAATTAGTATGTGAAGATATTTATCAATTTTTATGTGTTCAATTCTAAATGTGTTTAAAAAAAATGGTCAATTATTGACCTATGCTGTGCCTCTTTAAATAAGTCTTGTGAGAGTGTTTTTGGATGGCAATCAATGTGCTTAGCAAGTGATAGTTCATCCCAATAATCATTGACAATTTATTTGATAATCTTGGAGTTCAAACAAAAGTCTGATGATTTGTAGTGCTCCTGAAATTCCTAGGTTTCTCCTCAAAATATTGTGAAAATATGCGAAATATAATATAAAAAAAATAGAGAATAAAATTCGTATGAATTTCAAATTGAGGATTGAATAGCTTCAGAAAATATGGATATGGAATATTAGTTTCACGAAATTACATTCTCCATTAAGTATTTCATGTTATTGAAATAAACATTTTATATAAATAGAATTGTATGAGATTGCACATCTTTGATTCAGAAAAACTCTCAATATTACCATTGAGAGAACAAAAAAAACTCTTCTTGGCTTTGTTCTCCTGATTACTTCGAAACTACAAATTTTGCTCTCAAATGGAGAATGAAGTGTTCAAGCTACATGCAAAATTTTGTCAAGATCGCACGACTAGAAACTGTAGAAAATTATAACTTTTGAACGGAAAGGCCTAGGGGATAGGTGGATAGGATAGGTGT
Source organism: Aphidecta obliterata (assembly GCA_963966015.1). Lineage (NCBI taxonomy): Eukaryota > Metazoa > Arthropoda > Insecta > Coleoptera > Coccinellidae > Aphidecta > Aphidecta obliterata. The sequence continues at coordinate 29,246,156 of OZ014427.1, read as the reverse complement.
GGATCTCGAATGTCGTGATCACGTTTATCAATGAGCAAAATTAGACTAGGGGTTCCGTAAATATGGTCGTTTGAAATTTAGTTTTCTTGATAATTTCAAAACTACGGGTTCGATCGTGACGAAATTTTGTATTTTAATGAATAATGATATAATCAAGCTACATTTTTTCCAGATCGCATGACCAGAACCATAGAAACCGAAGAAAATTATATTTTTCGAACAAAAAGGCCTAGGGACTTGAAATTTTCAGGATAGCTGTGAATGTCGCGGCCACGTATATCAATGATCAAGGTTAGACTAGGGGTTCCGTAAATATGGTCGTTCCAAATTTTGATGTTGATTAATGTAATCAAAATACGTGTGAAATTTTGTCCAGATCGCATTACCAAGACCATAGATACCAAAAAATTCTAGCGAATTATCGAAAAAAAAAATTGGTCACCTAAAGCACTGACCTTATGTCAGGAGTTTCGCTTCAGTTTGAAATTTTTTGACAGCTGTCACAATTTTCTTCAATTGGTTTCCAAAACTGCAAAATGCGAATCTACAATCTACCTACAAGTTGGATGAACGCGCGCTCAAAAGCACCTGACTTCACGACAGTGCTTTTTATAATTTTTTCCCACATACTTATTAAGTGGAAAAAATTACGAAAAGCACTGCCGTAAAGTCAGGAGCTTTTGAGCGCTCGTACATCCACCTTGTAGGTAGATTCGCATTTTCCAGTTTTGGAAATCAATTGAAGGAATTTTCGACAGCTGTCAAAAAAATTCTGGAACTCCAGACTTAATGTCAGTGCTTCGGCTGTCCAATTTTTTTTCGATAATTCTGTCTGGGTCTGGGTGATGCGATCTGGACAAAATATTGCACGTAGTTTGAATACATTGTTCCTCAGCTAGGTGCAAGCTAATTTTGTTCATTGATGAACGTGACCGCGACATTCGCGATCCAAATCTACCCTGAAAATTTCAAGTTCCTAGGCCTTTCCGTTCAAAAGTTACAATTTTCTATGGTTCTGGTCATGCGATCTGGACAAAATATTGCTTTAATATATTATTATTATTATTATCGATTAAAATACAAAATTTCATCCCGATCGAATACGTAGTTTCGAAATTATCAAGAAAACAAAATTTCAAACGACCATATTTACGGAACCCCTAGTATAATTTTGCTCATAGATGAACGTGATCACGACATTCGATATCCACACCTATCCTGAAAATTTCAAGTCCCTAGGCGTTTCCGTTCAAAAGTTACAATTTTCTATGGTTCTGGTCATGCGATCTGGACAAAATTCCACATGTAGCTTGAACACCTCATTCTCCATTTGAGTGCAAAATTTCATCTCGATCAAATCTGTAGTTTCGAAGTAATCAGGAGAAAAAAATTTTGAACGGCCATATTTACGGAACCCCTGGTGGAATTCTGCCCATTAACGAACTTAACCGAGGCATTTGGGATCTGAACCTAAAAAAAGTGAATTAGTGTAAGAAATAAGAGGTAAGTAACGATTTTCTAGCCTAGATTCTAGATAATATGTTTCAATTTATATTTCCATAATTTCTACTACGAGGGGTAAACCGCTGGGGATATCCAAGCATATTATATTCTATTTCTGAGTTATCGGAGGTGATTCCCTCCAATTTTTTTTTATCAAAGTATCATCAGCTGTAAGGTAAACCCTTCATTTTGAATCAGCGTATATGGTTTATTGTGGTAATAAAATCTGTGTTTTCCAATTCGCCCATTTATGATACAGTTTATAGTGAAATAACTGAAAGACATTATTGTTTCTATTGACGTTATCAAATGAATCGGTAGAAGAATTCTCTCGACACTTTTTCTAATTAATTTAAACTCAATAACTTTGCCGTCCGATGGTGAGGGCTGGTCAGCGCATGAGGATTTCTTATGTGATGCCTGTGAACGCCATGTCTAGCCACAAATTTATTTCTAAGATTAGGCTGATATGGATGCTTCAACAGCCTGAAAACAAAGCAGCCCATATGTAACCTGAAACGATTCTCCATCCGAAGCCAGCCAAGGTCATTAATTCTCCGGGAAACTCCCCTGTCAAACTTCCTCGGACCAAAGATGAACCGGCAGCACCAATTTTGAATATACTGAATTCTACACTTATAGTGATGGCTCAGGAAGGGGAAATACACAACATCGCAGTAATTCAGCAATGACTCAGCAAGGCGCTTCCTCAACGAAGAAGTGAGGAAACCCCTTGATGCATAGATCAGCTTCAAGCGACAAAATGCAGAAGGAATCAAATCAGAAGCATTTGATCGGTGAAATTCAGGTGCCTATCCAACTTCAATCCCAAACTCCTTACACAATCCGACACAGGTATCGGTATGCCACTTACTGTCCTCAATACTTTTATACTCTCCTTCCTTCGCAAATATGATGATCTTGCTCTTAGATGGGTTCAGAACCAGGTTATGACTCAGAGCACATCGATCCACAGTGGAAAGATCACTACCAATACGGTGGGAAGCCAAGTGAATGTTATCGGGCGAAAACCTGAACTTAAGCTGGATGTCGTCAGCATAGCACTCAGTATCGGCGAACTGAAGGAATCAGAACAAATCAATGGTGTAAATTATAATAAGAAGAGGGCTCAAAATTGAACCCTGCGCCACCCCCAAAAATATGGCACCAACACGCGAAGCAACAACGTCCACCCTCACCTCTTGACTTCTGTTAGAGAGGAATGATTTGACAAGAGACACCGAAGCTCTGTCAAATCGGTAATATTTGAGTTTGAGATTTTACGTAGCAAATGCCTTCGAGAAGCCAAGAAAAAGGAGAACCATAATATCGCCATGGTCGAGAGCCCTGAAGATATCGTCCGTCACAGATGCCAACGCCATCACCGTACTGTGAAATCGTCTGAATCCATACTGAAAGGATGGAACAGCTTGTTGGACTCGAAAAAAATCATAAATCTGGTCATACATCACTCTTTCAAGGATCTTAGAGAGCAAAGAAAGAATGCTTATAATTCTCAAATCAGACACCCCAGTCGGATTATGAACTTTCGGAATTGGGTGGCCCACCGCATGCTTCCATGAAGCTGGAAAAATATTCGTTAAAATACAGCTATTAACAATATGGAGGATATAGGGCTCAATAATCGGGGCCGCCAAAAGGATCATTCTCAGAGAAATACCATCACTTCGTTAGTTTTAAGGCCGTTCAAAACACCCCGTCTAGAAGTCTGAAGTCCCAGCACACCTCTCGTTTCCCATAACGCCGCTGTACTTAGAAAAATAGTCATTTATTTCATTTGGGTCTGAAAAGGTACTGGGTAAATGCCTATCACGGGAACCTGCAACGTGAAGCGTACGCACTGCACGCCATACATCAGCAGAACTACCCTGAGACGACTGAAATAAGAATTGTTTTTACACTTCCGAACCTCCATCAGGGTCTCATCACGAAGCATCATGGCTCCCCAATCAACTAGGAAAGTCCATACGAGGAGAAACGATCCAATAAAGGGTGAGAATCTACTGCTAGATTGACATTGACATCACCCAACATGATCGGCCATAGGACACACAGCACTCAAAATTTTGTCAACATCCCTTATGAAAGTATTAACACTCGACTGCCTTCCTTTTCTGTTGGGAGGTCTGTATATGACTCCAACAATCAACGTAATACCCTTGACCTTTATTCGAATCCATATATGTTCTACTGGGCCCTCCTAGAGAACATCAAGATCAAACGCATAGCTATTTCTGACATACAAGCATACACCACCACCTCTACCATACTCTCTATATCTGCGGACCAAAAGGTAATCCCCAAGTCTTATGCCATCCGACTCAACACGCCCATCAAGCCCAAGTCTCGGACACTCCTACCACATGAAGTTGGTTCTCCCTTACAATACCGAAGAAATCGCTCAACTTAGGAATTAAAAACAGCACATTTAAATGGTCTAATTTCCTTTCAACAACAACAAATATCCAAGGACTTCACTCGATCACGCACAACTCCGTCTGAGCCTTCGTGAACCCCACCCCGCTTACTCGAATCACCGCAGGCAAGATCAGCATCACCAACACTCTGCGTTAACTGCCCCCGCGCACAAGTCACAATATCGGAAGCACCGGGAGTATCAGCAATGTCAATCCTCCCAGCAGCAATATTCAAATCCGGATCAGCAGAAGACACTCCATCCAGTTCTCGTCCTCGAGATTCACGCAGGATTGCCTGCGTCTGCAATCCTTTAGTTCTCAGATCGTGCGGCGTAAACCTCTAACCATTCACGAAAAGGACAGAATTCTTTATAAAAGCTTTATTCTCTCCTCTTTTAGCCTCCTTCAAATACTGCCGCAATAATTTATCTGATTCCTTATCGGAAGCACAGAGGTCGTGGTCAATGTAGACAGAAGTTCCTTTAAGTTTTTTTTCTTGTTACTCACGACCAGTGATTTCGAGAGGAAAGACACAAATTCAACTTTGATGGGCGATGATATCAAGTTTATATATGTTATGTTATTGATATCTCTCACAGTAAGATCTAGGCCAAGGAAATCACATTAAGACGGGTTCTTACGGAGCGTGGTAATCTAGTTTCTACTGTTGCTTGTTGATTGGAATAGTTTGAACGTTTTTAAAAGATTTCAAAATGAGCTGACTCAAGAATGGTACGCTATTCTTTCAAGGCATTGTATCTTCATAATTGGGGTGCTGAATATGTTCTAAATTAAACACTATTATGAAGATTGGTGTTCATAAAATGCTGTTTATATACAATGGTATGATCATATCCTTATGAGTTTCTTCCAAATTTGATCTTTGAATTTTTAACCATCAGAATACATAGGCCGAATGGAAAACAGGCAACTGATGTGTAATGATACAATAACAAAGGCTCCGAAACCCAACCTTATCTCCTAACTCGGACAAGCCCTGCGAAGTCTCACAGAGCCCTAGGAAATAAAGAATATGAAACATAACAGGTTGAAGAGGCCATTTACGGTTTGAAATGAAAGTCAAGAATAAATCAAACAAAATATTTATTAACAAGTAGTCTTGTACTTTTTTCAACAAATGAAACAATATAAACAGAGTTGCACAATTGTACTTATAAATTAATATTAACAGATATTTACAAGAGAAACGGAACATGTTGTACCTGCAACAGCATTACAATATTTTATGAAACTTAACCTGAAACTAAACTTGTAAGATACCTAAATGTAGGTCAAATAATAATTACAGAATGACACAATCTTAATTAAGATCAATAACTTCAATTTCCCGTTATAACCAATTCGATTATGGCTAAATGTGAGGGCTGATTACAGAATAACAAAAATCACTGAAGACTCAAAAAAAACTAAAATTCTCTCCCCAATAAATCATCATATGATTATAAGCAGTAATGTGTATTTACAAAATCATTGAACTCTTCCTTTATATTTAAAATATTACATGGCACTTAATTCGATTTTACTACTTTTATAAACATTGAAATTTTGTAATCAGCCTAAGTGACAAATTCTAATGAGAAAAAGATACCAATTGACCAAAACAAATTCTATCCAATTTTATATCACATAAAATGTTTGACACATCAGAATAAGGGTCCATCCAATAAGAATAGTTTAAAAAACGTTTGTGTAGTCAAGCAAATTTAAAATAATTATTATAAAATGTAAAGATTTTCTCTATATCATTTCAGTCTTGCGAAATTCATTTAAGAAATAATTCAAATTAGTCAGTTTCTTCTAACACAGGTGATTTTACTAAATTTTTCAGTTTGGCTGGGTCGTTCATGAAAACTTTCTTCGCTAAAGTCTGAAAAGGAAGAACAATTAGTAAATAAGAGTAATATATTAAACGGAGACTTTATTGAATAAAGAGTACATGGAGAGTAAAATATTTCTTCTTTCATTCTTTCTTTCTGAATGTGCTAGGCTGCTCGCCAATGACACAAAACGAATAACGATCCGCTCCCAATTGGTAAAAGATACTTTCTTCAAAAAATGTCCGTGAGACTCTTTTAAACTGATTATAAAACTTTCATTAAGCTGGGCCTGGAGATCAATTCAGTTTTTCAGTATTATCCATTCGTTCTGGGACATCCTGTATACATCAAATTTTATTGATGTACTACGTTCGGTGATCGTTAGATTCGGTTATTTCTTTCTAGTGATCACCTAATGGCATCAACAGATCCCTTATTTCCGGGCTGTGAGTACTGATAGGCTCGTATGTGAAAATAGAAATCTAAGGTATGATTTGAACAGACTTAACAGAGACAACTTTCATTTGATTATCTGCCATTCGTACGCGATTATTTTTTTAACAAGAGCGTTATCATTATGTCCAAATGTCCAAAAGTATTTTTACTTACCCTCAGGCTATCTAGACATTGGTCCCCATCGGCTGTGTTTATTTCTGTAAGCAAGCTGTTGGATCTTTCCAATTCAGCATACAGTCCAAAAGGTATTTTGGCCAAACATTCAAGTTTCATGATGTGCATTTTGGACCGGAGGTGTTTGGCTAGATGCCCGTGTATTCGAAAAGCAATATTACAGTCTGTACACTTGAATGGGCGTGGTTCGGATGATGATTGGGCGGGTGAGGATGATAACTGAAAAATTTAAAAAATTTAATTATTCAATCCAAAATACAAGAAATAATTTCATTCTATAAAAAAATTTCAAGTATTTCCTACCTTATTGTGATGACTAGCACTTCTCTCATGTTTCTGAAGATGTCCTTTAGTACGAAAACTAACGGAGCAGGGTTCGCACCTGAAAGGCCTTTCCAAGTAATGAACATTCATATGTAATCTGAAAAACATAAATAGTATGAGGAAAATATACCAAAAGTTTACCAAAAAAGGGACAAACATTTTGGAATTGAATATTATACTCGCACTAATGAGAATTTTTTGAGAATCAAGTTGTAAAACACTGTTAAGTGCTATTAGTTTTAGAAAAGTTGAAAAAACGAGTTAGGAGACGAATTATATTTGTCAATCTTACCTAAGTTGTGAGGGTTTGCTGAAACTCTTGGAGCAAATAGTACAGCTCTTACTTCCTTCTGCCTTGACAATCAAGTCGTTCACTTCTTTACCTATGGGTTGAAACATTTCATTTTCACCAGCTGGAAATTCGTTTTTAGTTGCTAATTTCAAATATTCTGAAGCCACACTTTTTGCCATAGCATTCTTCTCTATTTTCACCTGCTTGGTAGCGATATCGGCTAAAGTTTCCATTGCACTATTATCAAACTCTCCAAATAATTTAGGAGAATCTGACTTTGATACTGTGATCGTCGCCTGTGGTTCTACAATGTAGTTTGTATTTATGTTAGTGATTCCATTAGAATCTTCGTTAGGCACTCCAATGTTCTTCAAAATGAGTACATTCCCATTGATTTTTGGATACTGCGCACTGTATTCAATATTCTTATATTCTAATTCAGATAACTTAGAACTTTCTTTAGGTGATGAATCCTGAGGAACTTGTTCATTTAACGTCCTATGTTCATGAATATTATTTTTGTGACAACCAAATTCATAGTTTTGATATACATCACTATTACCATTAAATTTCAGATTAACACTGGAATCACTATTTTTCTGAACAGTATTCACAGATAAATCTATCACTTCATCTAGTTTTTGTACTTTAGGACCAAACTCAGTGTCATCCATCAATTTCCTTTTTTTGGTTTCCTTCAAGGGCCCATTGAGAATAGGGTTATCATTAATTCTTATTGATGGTGATGGCATATCAGAATTTCTTGGATTGCCCACGACTCTCAAATTTTGGGTGACTATAACGCTTCTTTCATTTCTCTCTAATGGATAATGCACAGCACTCATCCTTTCTTTTGAAAATGAGGGCTCAGGGATATTCTTCACAGTTTCAATAGGGATTTCCTTCGAAGTACTCTCTTTTTCATTTGAAGCATACCTTTGTATAACATGGAACTGCGTAATACACTTTGGCTCTGAACTTTCTGGTGATTTAGGCTCATATCGACTTGAATTGTCTGTATTCTCAGAACTAACACTCATAGGTTCATCCAATATGATATCCGACATAATGTAGGGATAAGTCAGTGGTCTATTTTCGCTAGATTTTCCTAAAACCATCGTTATAGTATTAACTTCAGGTGTTTTCTTTTCTTCAGGTACTGCTATACCAATATCCTTGATGTTCAACTTCAACACACTAGGTTGCTCCAGACACTTATTTTTGGCGTAGTTCGTTTTAGTTACGAAGGCAATTTCTTCCGTATTCATTATTCGGTTGGCGATGTCGATGTTGATCTGATGTGGAGAATGATCTGCTAGCGCACTGGTAGTTGAGATTGGAGAGAAGGAGTTGTTCGCAATATTGTGGGTGGATTTTTGGGACAAAGAAAGCAATCCATATGCGGCTTCGTGCTCTTGATGCCTTGTTGACTCGTCTGGAAAGACAAAAGTCCATTTTAAGGAAATGTACATAATCAATTTCTACACAATAAAAAAAATCTTTATGGAACGCTTCATGATGAAATTACTTACAGAATTTACAAACTGAATGAATAACACCTCCAGAATTAAGTTGTGAAATAGTCATTTTTGAACAATTATGTTCCTGATATTAAATGCGAATATGCTTACCACTACTATCCATCCCGCTGTCATCAGTTTCAGACTCTGAGCTAGGTGTTCCACTTTGCTGAGTAGATGAATTAGATCCTAAACTCGTTGTGGAATTTTTAGTATGAGCTTTACTCTTCATATGTTTCGTTAAGTTACCCTTTGTTTTGAAACTAAAAAAAATATATGATTAAAATTTAAAAAAATTTGAGCAATATTCGTAAGTATTGATATGGTCATATATCACAGTTTGAATATTGAAAACGTATAGCTTCCTTAGAAAATTTTGGAAACAATTTTTAATAACAGCGGATAGAGCTTGGTCAATTGTCAGGACTGCTCGAGGTAACCAAAGGATGAAGCTGATGGAAATCATCTAATAGTTTTAGATGACCATTAAATGTAAGGACAAAATAGACGCAGTGGGCTTTAGGCTATATATGGCTTATCTTAAAGACATCCTATCTAATCTGAAGCTTGATCAACATTTGCAGTAACTTCTCAACAGTTTTTTTATAAGGAATTTATTCATCTAGATACATAACTTTTTTACGCGCTTGGATTTTGAAACAAATAAACATTTCTTCAACACCCACGTGTAGTTTCCAGGAATTTCCGATCAATTTTGGCAAGTACATAAATACTTCTAACGATTTTCTATCCTCACAATATATTGTTTTACATATTCAGATTTTTAGAACCAAAATTTCTAGCCCGTTACTTCATGAATGAATACTTCCTTTGATTCTGGCGAGTAAAACGGATTCAAAGGAAAAATAGGGATCTTTGCACTTGAAAATGAGAGAAAATGATGATTTCCAAGGGTTTTCCACCCACGACACGTTTTTTTCCGGGTGAGAGAAAAATGTCTCAATATTTTATTTAACATAACAAGGTACTCCTGTCAGATCACTAATCAAAAAATTATCATTTAGACTTTACGTTTCCTGAGTTGTTGATGTTGTCATGGCATTACTTGAATGAGTAAATTGGGAAACCAAAAAAAAGATTGAATTTTTCTGATATATACATTATAATTCGGCGATTCCATCTTTCGAAGTTCATAAAAATAAAATGACAAAATAACACTGTAGGCCGTTTTGGTACACAGAAACAAGCGCGAAGGAGCTCCTGACCTTACGTCAGTACTTTTTTGAGGAATGTTGAATTTACTCACCTGAAATTACAAAGGCTACAAGCATAAGGCCTATCATTGGAATGTGTGCGTATATGTTTCTTCAACATAGAAGGTTTCTTGCACCTTATCCCACATTGTTCACAAACATATCTGCCTCGACCTGTCAATAGGATTTATTAGTGAACAAAAACAAAATTATATATACAGGGTGTTTCCAAATTAGACGTGAACCTTGCAAGACGTGATAGTATCACTCATTTCTGTTGTTTGGCCATATTTATTGATAACCGAAACAGTTTCCGAGATATTTGAGTTCTTGTGTTTTTTAAAAAATTTCTCACCTTACTTCATTTTTCGTCAATTTTTTCTAAGTTGACCAAATTTGATTATAATTTTGGATCATTTTCAACAGAGACGGATATGATACTTATGAAAAAAGCAAAACTATCCTGTATTGGATGTTGAAAAAGAAGTAGTATCATTTTAACTCTTACTGGCGCTGTAATTCTCTAAAAAACCCAAACCAACTGGAGCCAATTTTTTTCACTTCGATTTCTGGGTGTTTTCCTTCTATTTGATTTCAGTATAATTCAGTGAAGTCAAAATTTTTATTTTCCATGTCTTCGAATTCAGATTTTTCGAAAAAAGGGTGGTCTATTCTGAATACCACCATCCCGGTAAAACTAATTTTGAGCGCCTGAGACCACTGCCGCTAAAAAAGTTGGTAAACGAAACTGGTGACTGCATTCTAACGAAAACTGTTTTAGGGAATAAAGAAGGAATTTGCCAAGTTCTTAAAATAATTTTTTCATACAAAAATTGTGGAATTCGATAGTTGTAGGCAAATTGATATTAGAAATTGATTTTTATTTTCTTCATATACCAACTTTCAGATCATACTTTTTCTTTTTCAACATCTAATACAGGGTTGTTCTGCTTTTTCCATCAATATCATATCCATAAAGAGCCTATAATCATTTCTCTGAATTATGTACATATGTACAAGCGAGAATCAGATGTGGAATAATTTTTTGGGCTAGATCCCCTGAAACTGATAGAATATTCATACTGCAAAATAATGCAAGAACTATTTTTGGGATGAATCAGATGGAATCATGTCTATATTCAAAAAGTATGGAATATTAACTCTGTATGATTTATTTATATGTATGTTAAATTACGAAAAGCACTGCCGTGAAGTCAGGAGCTTTTGAGCGCTCGTACATCCACCTTGTAGGTAGATTTGCATTTTCCAGTTTCAGAAATCAATTGGAAAGATTTTGACAGCCGTCAAAGAAAATTTAAAACTAAGGCGAAAATCCAGACTTCACGTCAGTGCTTTAGGTGACCAATTTTTTTTCGATAATTCGCTAGAATTTTCTAGAGTATCTATGGTCTTGGTGATGCGATCTGGACAAAATTTCACACGTAGTTTGAATACATTATTCTTCAGCTAGGTGTAAAATTAAATTCCAATCCAATCAGTAGTTTCGAAATTATCAGGAACAAAATATTTTGCACGGGCATATTTACGGAACCCCTAGTCCAATTTTGCTTATTGATGAACGTGACCGCGACATTCGAGATACAAACCTACCCTGAAAATTTCGAGTTCCTAGGCCTTTCCTTTCGGAAGTTATACTTCTCTATGGTTTCTATGGTTCTGGTCATGCAATCTGGACAAAATGTTGCTTTAATATATCATTCTCGATTGAAATACAGAATTTTATCTCGATCGAATCCGTAGTTTTGAAATTATCGAGAAAACAAGATTTCAAACGACCGTATTTACGGAACCCCTTGTCTAATTTTGCTCATTGTTGAACGTGCCCGCGAAATTCGCCATCTGAACCTCATGCGATCTGGACAAAATTTCACATGTAGCTTGAACTCCTCATTCTCCATCCGAGTGGAAAATTTCATCTCGATCAAATCTGCAGTTTCCAAGGAATAAGGAGAACAAAACTTCGAACGTCCATATTTACGGAATCCCTGGTGGAATTTGGCCCAATAACGAACTTAACCGAGGCATTCGGGAACTGAATCCACACTGAAAATTTCAAGTCTCTAGGTTGTTCTGTTCGAGAGTTATCGTGCTTACGGTCGGACGGACAGACTCGAATTTTCCGACGGATTCGTCATCAGTGAGTCGAACATAGTCGATTGAGACCATTTTCGGCTCAAAATTCGAAAAATACAAACATCGTGACGAAATGATATAGCCCTCGTGTAAGTAGTACGAGCGCTCAAAAACTCTCTATTTGAGAAAAAACCAAATTATACTTATCTACAGAATAATGTAACATATAGCTTATTAAAATTGTGGATACATTGCCTGAAGATTTTAAGAATAAATCAAGTCGATTACAAAAATCCATTCTCAAGAAATTTTTTATTGAGAAAGCTTATTATAGTGTAGAACATTTCTTAAATGAGAAAAAATTTGAAGGATTATGTTAATTTATGCATATATATTATATTTATACCTGTACGGTATTTTGATCGAATAAAGGCTATCTATCTATCTTTTTCTGATGAAAATAATAATCCAAAATTATAATCAAATTCGGTAAACGTAGAAAAAATTGACGAAAAATGAAGTGAGGTGAGCAATCTTTTGAGAATCGCAAGAACTCAAATAACTTGTTAATTGTTGATTTTTCGTTATCAATAAATATGGCGCAAACGACAGCAAATGATTCATAATGATACGTCCTCTAAGGTTCACGTCTAATTTGGAAATACCCTGTATATAAATATAAAACAACAGTCGAATCTCTATAACTTGAACCTCTCTTCAACTCAAACTTCTTCAGAGTTCCCTGCAAATTTTTCAATAAGCATGTATGTAGTGTTTCCCCAACTAGAACTCTTCATAACTATAATATTTTTGGCTGTCTGCTCAAGTTTTAGTATAAAGTTTCGACTGTATATTGTGCGATTGTTATTTCGAATTGTTTCATGAGACATCCCAATTATTTGAATGAATTTCAAAGAACGATAATGAAATCAGAAAATTCATATACATAATCGAATATCTTTATTCAGATATAAAAAAATCTATTTTGTTCTAACTTTGATTATAAGCTTTGAGCACACATAATTCAGAAACAGTTCGGAGCAAGCGATTCTAAAGTCGATTTGCGCTTGCACAGTTTAGTTCCGAACCGGTTCTGAAAGCTGTTAGAACGAGAGTAAAGTTTACCTCTTCCCCTTATATATGTATAATCATCATTACACTCATAGCCACCCGTGATTGAGCTGGGTTTCTGGGTATCGTCATTGTCTTTCATAGATTCTGGTAAGGTGAACTGGAAAAAAAATTAGTAGTATCAAAAGTTTTCTCGATTTCGTTCAAAAATTAAGGAAATAATCTGATTGACATTGAGATATCTATTATGACTTTAGATTTGGGGAGGAAATCGGTAGGAGGAATATTTTCCAAGAATCTAAATTTTTTAGAATGAAAAATTAACAAAGGAACAGTATTTAATCATGAAATAATGCAATTTTCTTCGATCCAAAAATAACACATAAATAAAATACAATATTTTCCAATATAAAATAACAAAATATGCTGGAGAAAGTTCCTTTAAAATTGTTTTTATGTGCGAGCAAAATGATTTTACGCCATCCACATAGTCTTCTTCTTGGATTAGACGGACACTATAATGGAATAATTTATTATTTTTATTCTCCAATACAAAAACACCAATAAATATATCATAATTTCAAGGGCATGCAACCTCAATACACATTGGAGAATAGTAGAAAGTGTACAATTCTCCAGCAGCGCGACCATACTGCTTCAGATGCAGTCTGGTGGCGCTGCCAAGGTCGCCGGTGGACCTTGCAGCGCTGCACAGTCGCTTGTGTCCGTAAGCGTTGCACCAAACCCCCTAGTAGCGGTACTCCGCTTCCAGAGTCGCCGGGTCGCGACCGCCGAGATCCGAATGCTACCTTAAAGGTACTGTCATGGAAATTCAAGAACCTTCGAAAAAATTAGTCAATTCAGGAAATTCAATCAATTTATAAATTATTATATTTCCAAAAAAGGTTCATTTTATTTGAATAGAACAATATGAATTGGTTGAAATTATTAATTGATTTTAAATCGTTTAGTTTAGTTAGTCATGTTTATGAAGTGTGAGAAATTTTGTAAAAATGTAATTTGGTAACATAAGCTGGACAAAAGGTATCAAGAATGTTGGCATTCCATGGAAAATTTGATTGGAAAATTAATTCGAAAAAATGGGGACAATTGAGAAATGTCAGAGTGAAAAATTAATCCGTCAGAAAGTTTTGGTTTGAAATTGGTTTGAGAAGAAAGAATTCAAATTTAAAAACCACACCAAGAAGTAGAAGTGCAATTTCGAAAGCACGAAAAGTAAATTTCAAGATTCAAGAATAAGGAAGAGCGTGGCAGTTTTCTCATAGAGGAAAAGTGAAGGAATATATTTGGACAAAGTTTTTCTCCGTGAGTGCACTCATTTGGTTTGAAAGGATTTACTGAGTTGAGAATTATAGAATATGCAGTTAGAGTTAGTTCAATTGAATTCGATTGTTAGAAATACAATTGTGTAAATTTTTTTTATTGTTCACCTTGAACCCTCTTTGAGAAAGAGTCTTGGGCAAATTAATTGGAAATTGAACGAAATTCTTTTAAATTGTTATTGGATACAAATAATTTTCAAAATTTAAATAAATTTTTTTTAATTCCACAGTAGATCCATAACAGTACCTACCTCGGCAGCGCCGCCAGCCTGCATCTGAAGCAGTATGGTCGCGCTGCTGGAGAATTGTATTCATTCTACAATACTCTAATGTGTATTTAGGGTTACCGGCCCTTAAAATTACAATATATTTGTTGGTGTTCTAGTATTGGGGAATAAAAATAGAAAATTATTCCATTATAGTGTCCGTATAATCCAAAAAGGAGATTATGTGAACAGCATAAAATCATTTTGTTCGCACATAAGAACAATTTTTAATGAACTTTCTCCAGCATATTTTGTTATTTTATTTTGGCAAATATTGTATTTTATTTATATGTTATTTTTGGTTCGAAGAAAATTGCATTATTTTATGATAAAATGTTCCTTTGTTTACGTTTTGATCTAAAAATTGATATTATTGGAAAAATCTTCCTTTTACCGATTTCCTCCCCAGATCTACCGATTTTGCGAAGTCATTTCTACTGATTGATTATGTGGCAGCCGCTGCCCGGTCGTTGCTTTTCGTGAGCTCGTAGCAGCGCCGCGCGGCAGCACTGCACAGGGTCGTCGCCGCCGAATGCTACATTTGTGAATGTTTATATTATAAGAATATTCACTGAACAAGTTGGCGATGAGTACAAGCCATTGCCTCCTGCAACTAAAAAAATTGATTTTACTAACCTTATAGCTTGAATGAGCCATCAAATCCGAATTCTTGGGACCTGCCACAGTGTACCTTGAACATTTCTGCCTTGAGTCATAACCAGCAGCATAAAACTTTTCCGTCTTTGTATCTTGTTGTCTCCATTCTGAATACATACTGAGTTTTTTGAAATGTGGAACATACGAGGGTTGAGTTTTATTCAAAGTACAGTACACAGGCCTGGTTGTTGATTTCAAACCTAAGTAACTGAAGTAGTTTCCGTTGAGATACTGCTGCACATATTTCTTGGCCACTCTAGGAGTATCAGGGGATATCAGAATTTGATTCAGCAAGGTTGGCGTAAGTCCGTGGTGTTGTTTCATAGATGCAGAAGTTGGTTTCAATGCTAAACTATTAGGTCGAGCAAATTTTTTCGATTCTTCTGATGTTACTTTGATTGGAGATTTCATCTCACTCAATTTAATAACTGGAGATCTCATTTCAATTGCTTCAAAGCTCTTTGTTGGGGAATCCGTTTTTATTTCTAATTTTTCCAACATAGCAGGTTTTATTAGCTTCGGTACTGATGGTGAGGAAATTATTCTGCCATCTTCAGAATTAAAATCTCTTTTTTTAGTTATTTCCACCTCAGAGACCTTCGGCAAATTCGGAGAGGTTTTTACAGTTTTACAAGTTGCAGATAAGTCACTTCTTACGTATACAGAATCTACAGGCGATTCTGCAATGACAGGTCCAGGCATTCCTGGCACATACCTCACAACTTTTCCATTAACCACAATACTCATAGGGTTGTACATATTAGGAGATTGAGATTCTATTTCTTGTACAGGGACCTGAAATTTCTGGATCAGTTTTGAGCTTTCCGGTGTTGATGTTCTGTTCGAGTAATTACTCCGGGTTAGATTTTGAGGATTGTTATTGTCCATATCAACATCGATTCTCAACGGGTGCGGATTCTCTGGTGTTGGGTATGTGAACTTATTGGGAACAGGTAATCCAGGCACCATTAGATTTGGCTGCTTCAAATTAGGTGTCAATAATTTAACAGCATTTTGGCTGAAATCAATTATGTTTGTGTACTTCATATATGAGGGACTAGGAAAGTTAATTTCTTCAGTGGAAAATGAAATCACTAAATCTGGCGGTTTTTTTCTTTCATTCACATTGGTGTTGAAACCAATTCTTCTCTTTCCCATATCCATACCTGGCGAATCTGGTGAACCGTCATACATTCTTATAACATTTTGTACTGTGTTCAATGAATCTCCATCAAAATTGCCTTTGTTGGTTAAAACAGTTCCCCCAGAATGTAAACTACTCTTTATTACCCTATTCTCGCTCATCTTCCCTCCATAATTCATAAAACTGTTTCCTGGTTCAAATCCGTCATTGTTGTTATCCATTTGAAAACGCTTGTTATCGCCCATATTCTCTGATATCTTAACTTCTCCACCAAATAGTTTAACTGGTGCTTTTTTCTCAAGGTCATTATGAAGAGATGAAGGTGCTAGTAGGTATTTTGATGTGATCATTTCTTTAGCCTTTGGATACATCGAAATATTGGGAAGACCATCATCAAAGGAGAAAGATTTAGTTTTATCACTTTCAACAAGTCTTGTCTTCCCTAAAAATGGCCCTGGAGATTTGAGTGGGAACACCGCTTGCATTTGAGGCATACTATCAAAAGCGTTCTTATTTTGGGTAAGTATAGAAGCTACATTAACTGAACTGCTTCTAGCATACTTTGCCCCTGGAGCTATGAAACCCTTACAATTTCTCAGTTTGTGCAGTTCCAACTCTGTCACAGTTTGAAAAATCATTTTGCAATGAGGGCACTGCATGTCAGAAGCTAAATTTTTTAGCAATATCTCCTTTATTAAACTCTTGGATTCAACAGCCTCACTCATACATCTTTTCCTCACTTTGTTCGTTAAGTTCAAGGGTTCATCAGCAACTTTCAATCCTTCGTTATCTCTAGTTAACACTCTTTGAGGAACCTGGGCATATTCACTGTTATATTCTTCTTTCCTCTTCAGCAAATAAGCTTCGTTGGAATTCACCTTCGAGTTATTTTTGGTTATAAGTTCATTGATATGATGTGATAAGATGTCGGAATCTCCGTGATCCAGTTGTTTGTTTTCATCTTCTATGTTTTCTTTCGAAACTTGTTGGTAAAATAACTTGGAAGCTGTGTGGAATCTCGGTTTATACAATTTCGTTTTATAGTCAACTGGGCGTTCAGCTTCACTATTTTGTGATTGTTCATTACTTGGAATGGTGTCGAATGCATTAGAGTCTTGCTCTTCAGTGATAACTTCACCTCGAGCTTTACTACCAAGAACTCTGTTCGCGTGAGTTCTCGATCTACAATGTTTATATAAATTTGATCTAGTCTTGAAACTGAATCCGCAACTGACACAAGGGTATGGTCTTTCGTTTGTGTGAGCACGGATGTGTTTCTGAAGTACACTCGGTTTAGAACATGCCAAATTACAATAGTTGCATACATACTTTCCGCCAGAACTCTTATCTGGTTGGTGGGGTATTTCTTCTGATCTCTTTTCAATTTCTTGATTAATTTGTTCCCTTTCAGGTGATACATTGTCATCAGACTTCATGTAGTTGTACTTATACAAGTTAGTATCTAAAATGGAAGACTTTTGTCCATGGGAGTTACTAACAACATCAGAACAGCTAAACTTTGTATCAAAATTAACTTCATACCTGTGAATATTTGGAACATACGATATGTTATGAGATTGTAAAGTGACTATAGGACTTTCTAATGATATGGAAGACTTGTTAACGTTTAAACTGTCAGTACTATATCTTAAACAGTCATTGGCTACGTTCGAACAGTCATATTTACTAGCTGATTCGTGACCCTTGACGTTCGAAATGTCATTTCTGACGTTTAAACTGTCATTTACTATATTTGTACTTGTATTTGGCACTGTATGGGTATTGTCTATTCGACAAATAGTTTCTTTCACTTGATGACTGTTTTCCAAGGGTAGCGTTTTCTTCTCTTGGTTCTGTTCCGTTGGTTTGGGCCCATTTTTATTCTCATTCTTGTTTCGGGGTTCGTAGCTCAATTGTTTCTTGAATTTTTTGTGCAAGTAACTATCAACGGTGCTTTCCATCGCTGAATATAACCTGAAACAAACACTCGCATGAGTTCAAAATCTAACAATAATATTCGATCATCCAAGGATTTACAACCACATAAAATTCAAAGGGAAATGATAGTAATAGTCAAAAAGCCATCGACCTATCCAGCCGGTGTAAGTTTTATGAACATCCAACATTGCAACAACTCTAGCTACGTCCTACCTTGAATATGTAGGGAATATGTTTATGGCACTCGTGACCTAGTTTTTTTATTGAACGCTCGATATTATATTTTCTGATTGACCAAAAACGACAGAACACACCCACTTTCTCCAACAAATTGTTTAGGAAATATGCACATAGAAATCAAGACGGCATCTCATATTATTATGATATCAGTATGTCCACAATAATAGTCACATGTATGTGGAATTTAAGTTGAGATGATCTTTGAACGTGACAATCAGCGACTTGATACAAACGAAACTCATCAACGGTATGAAATAGTTCATTTCGATATCTATTCAATAACGGAATTATCATATTATCTATCAAAGACTGTTCCAGAGGACGTACGAACAGGAACCCAAAATGACTCATTCCTATAAGTATGTATGTGTGTTGAGTTTTACAAGGAATCAATGATAACAACTGAAAACATACAACATGCATACAGTTTATACAACACGCCGATAAATGTGGCCTTGGCTGTAACAAAAACGTTATCACTTCGACTTGCTAGGGGGCTCAATCACAGATCTCCCATCTCTTTGTTTTTTAATCGCTCAACCAATAATAACCATCGTGAATCATATTTCTATCGCTGGTTGGGAGAATATACCCCACGGGATCCCCAATCATTTAGGCCCGGTGTACACATCCATTTTTTCAAGTTGCTGAGCCTGATCATTTCAATGCACACTGGTCCTTATAGGTTGTGTGCGATCGGTCAGCTCGGTTACGATCGACGACCATCGCTTTTTTGTGTATAAAAAGTACCTTCGCAAACGAGGACATTATTGGTTCATTGGTTGCGTCTATAGACAATTTTAAGACTTAAATACATAATTTTCATTGTTTTTTGTTGATCAATGTCCTTATCCTGACTCTCCTAGATCTCTGCGAGACCCATCAGAAGCTTGTGAGAGTTAGGAGACCCGATTGTGTTCTGTGTAGGCTTTGTCACTGTGTCCTTACGCTACCCGAGGCACGGCACTTAATCAAGTTTTTACCCAACAAGCGCGCAATGCGGAATTTTTAAGAATGTTTACTCTGGTTTAAGCTCTAGAACTTACGTCATATCATTTTTGAAGAAGGATAAGTTATAAGTAACTATCATCGTTTTGAGAAAATAAGGCATATTTACCGGTAAATAAACGCATATCGCTAGGTTGTATGTTAGCCAGGAGAGGAAATAAATACGTGGAAAATAAAAACCGAACCAATAAGATAAGGACTTGCGGAAATCGAAGCTAGGAGATATCTACCTAAATATTCCCTCCTATTCTTCTAATAATGTCGACTCCAGCCAGACTGTATGGAATTGATTATGTTGGCATTCAGCAATAACACCAACGTGTTGCACTCTATTTGAATATATAATTTGAAGATTTTTGTATTTATCATGCGTTCTTTAAACCGTTAGCGACTAATTTCAGAAGTTGGCGACAGGTAAAATAGATTCGCACATTGAATTTATTCCGTATGAGCATTGGGTATGCTAGATGTTCCGTATTCTCGCAGAGAAGAGAAGTGAAACTTGGGGTCAACATAGAATATTTTGAGCATTACGAATAATAAGAGACTGTTCCCACTAACTTTTTTTTACGAGAATAATAATATATTGGCTGTTTTTCTCTAATACAAAATACATGCAGTGAGACATGAAACGATTTTTCCGAAGAAAAATTGTTATAGGTGGATAATCTAATAAGCAAGCCAACAAATGAATCCATGTAACCCCAGAAAACACCAAATCCATCATTCGCAACTAAAGACCGGTCACGACTTATTCAAGTTCCATCAGTTTAGCTCAGTGAAGATAAATTCGATGTGAGAAACAAATTGACTTGTATTCCTCAGGAAATTCGCAAGATTTCGCTTTCTTTACACATTGAATATTTGTGTTACTTGAATTCAAGGAACGATATTCGTTGCCTGCAAACATAGCTGTGAAATTTTCGACAGCTGTCAAAAAAATTCTGAAACTCAGGCGAAACTCCAGTGTCAGTGCTTCAGCTGATCAATTTTTTTTTCGATAATTCGCTTGAATTTTCTACGGTATCTATGGTCTTGGTGATGCGATCTGGACAAAATTTTGCATGTAGTTTGAAAACATTATTCCTCAGCCAGGTGCAAAATTTCATTCCAATCCGATCAGTAGTTTCGAAACTATCAGGAAAAAAATTGTTTGAACGGCCATATCTACGGAACCCCTAGTCTAATTTTGCTCATTGATGAACGACACCGCGATATTCGCGATCCAAACTCACCCTGAAAATTTCGAAATCCTAGGCCTTTCCGTTCAAAAGTTACAATTTTCTATGGTTTCTATGGTTCTGGTCATGCGATTTGGACAAAATATTGCTTTAATATATCATTCTCGATTAAAATACAAAATTTCATCTCGATCGAATCCGTAGTTTCGAAATTATCGAGAAAACAAAATTTTAAACGACCGTAGATGAACGTGACCACGACATTCGAGATCCACACCTATCCTGAAAATTTCAAGTCCCTAGGCGTTTCCGTTCAAAAGTTACAATTTTCTGTGGTTTCTATGGTTCTGGTCATGCGATCTAGACAAAATTTCACATGTAGCTTGAGCACCTCATTCTCCATTTGAGTGCACAATTTAATCTCGATCAAATCTGTAGTTTTCAAGTAATCAGGGGAACAAAACTTTGAACGGCCATATTTACGGAACCCCTGGTGGAATTTGGCCCATTAACGAACTTAACCGAGGCATTCGGGAACTGAACCCACATTGAGAATTTCAAGTCTCTAGGTTGATCCGTTCGAGAGTTATCGTGCTTACGGACGGACGGACGGACAGACTCGAATTTTCCGACGGATTCGTCATCAGTGAGTCGAACATAGTCGATTGAGACCATTTTCGGCTCAAAATTCGAAAAATACAGACATCGTGACGAAATGATATAGCGCTCGTGTAAGTTGTACGAGCGCTCAAAAAATAACTTCCTTCTTCTTTTTATTAAGATGGAATAAATGACAATTTTTGATGATTTATTGTAAAGTTGGGATATGTACGAGGAGATGCAGCGTGTGTTTTCGATTTCACGGACCTTCAAAGATTAGAAGCAGTTGCTCTTGGGGCGGACAGGTGGCGTGAGTGGAGAAAATTTTCTCCGATCGCAGCTGAGTTTCGTTTTATGGGCGATGTGTTTCTCATACCAAGTTCATCCTGCGCTAGCTATACTGATGACACTTGATAAAAGTCGAAACTGGTCTATAGATGCAAAGGGTGGATTTGGTGTTCTCTGGGGTTACGTGGATTGATTTGTTGGCGTGCTTTATTAGTTTATCTAGAACAATTTTTCTTGTTTTATTTATGTAATTGAAAACCTTAGATAGACAGCCAATATATATTTTAACATCCTCGGCGTCCAATTGGGTTAGATATCAGATTTATATAATAACACATGTTTTTCAATGGATGTGAGTTTCTATTTACTATTTTGTCATAATTTCTACTCCCTTTTTTTCATGATGTGCTGTTTCCGTGTTAATTAAGTTTCAAGATTAAGTCCTAGATATTTTAGTTCGGGTTTGTGGTATTTGTACATTGTTTGTTGAAACATTGTGATATGTTTTTTTTTGTGTGAATGTGAATGTCGCATATTTTGGCGAATTGGGAAGTAGTTAAATGTGGTGATTCATTAAGGTCTTATGCTTATCTTATTATATTCTCAGAACCAATATGTCTAGTTATGTTGCACGAGTATTCGATAAGATATGTACACTTCAATGGTGATCTAAATTAATTATCCTCCACTCATTTCGGACACTTTTGTTTATCCTCTGGTTGTATGGTAAGCGAAAGTGTTCGGGATATGAGCTTCGACAATTGAGATCCTCCTTCCTTATCAGGTAAGTTGATCAATCTTCTAATGATACTAGATAAATAAATTATAATTCACTTGTATGATCTTCTCTCAGTTGGTTAATTTTTCAGAAAAAAAATTGGTCATCTTATTTCTATTCGAAATGAACTTTCTACGAAACTTCAACTGCGAATATTCCAAGTAGGGTGAAGAAAAGTCTTCAACAGTATGATGAACTAAAATTTCTGTGAAACATTAGCTTCTGATTGGAAATGTCTAAGATCATTCAGCCATCGACCACCACAGGTTACTGGACTAGAATTTCTCCATTCTATAAATTGCTAGGAATTACGAAACCGGTAGGTTGATATTAAAAACGTAAACTAGTTATTGGTGTTCTTACGATGAGGACCTTGAGAAACAACCGGTCATTTCCTAGCTGACTTTATTATCGAACATTAATTGGTTTCAAAACAATATGGATTTGCAACTATCGAGTAGACATTTTTACGAATTAGCTGGTGTAGGTTTGGACAGTAGGAATTTTCGACCGCATCGGCTTCGGAAGATTCCTCTTCCATATTTTATATCGGGGAATCCCGAATGAGCTCATTTTCACAAACATCGCTGTTCTGGGAATTCTAAATGTGATAAATACCTCTGTAATTCAGAGATTATGTTAGTTATAAATAATTATCGATTATCTAGGTATACAGAGTGCGTGTTGTTTTGACATTGGCTACAATGTTGCGCTCGACATATTGACAGATATGAAGTGTCAAACCTACACACTGGCACTCAACGAGGGAACTGAAAGGGTTTGTTATGCTAGACTGGCGCCGAACGTAGCAGTCAGTGGTACTCTACAGTACTGTCCATTAGGCTAGTAGAGACAGCCTGTATAGTCAATAGTAACCTGTGCCGCGAGTAGGCAGTGAGTGACCTTTATACTGCAATGAGAAAGTCGACATGATGTAGGTGTAGCGATTATTACAAGTTCCTGTATGAATTATTGAACGAATTCTATTTCTAATTACGGACAATCATCAAACATATCGGATCTTATGACTGTAGAGGTTGAATAGATTTTTTATATAAACTATTACGGAATAACGCATACAGATCGATATTGCGTTAGATCAAGTTCCGAGCGTAATCGTTCTCGGTAACGAATCATTGAAAGAAAAAACAGCTACTTGGAGCTTGCGGTTTTCAGTGGAATGGTGATATTTCTTGGAAGAATCGTACAATGATCGATGGATTCTTCGTTACAGTATAGACACAGCAAGACATGTATTTGTGTAGACTACAGACCGTAAGATTTGTCGCACGACGTGTCATCCGACCAAATATAATTGATAATAATTTAATGGAATGGTTTCCCATCAGGAAAATCGAAGATCACAGAGCCAGGTCATCTCTGACCAATTACATCTCATTCGTGACCCTTCATGATTATGCAACATCGAATCAATTTAGCTTCGGAAGATGCTTCACCACAGAGCTGAGCACAAAGAGAAAATGATAAAGGGATTCCCCCACCTATAATTTTGAAGATATGTGTCCAGCCCAATAGACAAGAGCTGAGTCGCTCAGATGTGAGACAGTGAAATGACTATCACAGCGCTGAGCTCCAATGTATTTACTTCAAAGATGGTATGGAAGTGCAGACTAGGCAAGAACAACATGGTCTCCTTTGTCTAAGTTCCCAGGCACTCGGGAATCAGGAGAAAAGAGGAAGCCACTTCACTCCCCAGATCTCCTTTTGTTGGACCTAAGACCAAAGGCTTAGGCGAGACACACGACACACCTATAAATAGCAGTGAAGGAGTATATCTCACCTGAAGAAGCCACGGTTATGGCGAAACACGTGTCGTGGTTCAGTAAAACTCTTAAGTAATGAAAATCGTAGTTTGGTGGAGTAATTAATCCTAAGTAAGACGATACTGTCAGAATTCCGGTTGACTCTTCCAGGTATGAAGCATTCCAACCAATTCCTTTGGAACTTAAGCACTGAGGAATGAAAAATTCATCTTGCTGCCAGCAACGAATATGCTTCATCTTTAAACAGGCTTCGTCGAGGGACTCTTTGGCATATTTAAAAAGCATCTTGTGAGATAGGTTTAGCAGAAAAACACCAATTCAGTGGGGAAGAGGAGAAATTTCCTGAACCTAGTAACTCGCCATTGGAAGTCAACGCGAAATCATTAATGATTCTCCTCAGCTACTGGGGTGCATAAGAATTCTGGAACTAGATGGCCAGGTGTAGCTTGGGATATATACTCCGGTCAGCTCAATAAGGGGTAGCAGATCTTCAGATCGTAGCCCATTAGTAACTCCTTCCTACCACTAAGAAAATAAAATCCATCAGCATATCTGTGAGAATCAAGTCTATATTCCGATTTAAAAAATTTCCGAAATTTGTTCATGGGTCATGAAGTAAATATTCAGGCCTCAAAAAGTAGTGAAATCCGAATTCATCGAGCTATTAGCTCCTAACCACCCTCTGGGTGGGCAATCCAAATTTGCTAGCCTGGACTATGACTTTTGAACTTGACAAGATTTATGTTATTCCACAGTCAAGACAACTATGAAAAAAAGTTTGCAAGTAAAATTTGATGTGAGATGACGTTATTTCTCAAACCCATTGTTGGTGGTTAGGAGCAAATATATCTCTGAGTATCCCATTATGGTGAGCGCTTCATCAACGAGAAGCATCGAAATTCCTCTTTCTAGATTTCCCTCATTTCAAAAAAAATGTTGTCAATACTCCAAACAATACCTATGCATGTCCAATGGAGTATTGAACGTGCTACACTCAGGAGATAAAAGATAATTCCAGATCTCCGTGACTAATCGAGCTTTAACATCTCACCACACACGCTCCAAACTTCATGATTTCATGTTGTTTTGAATAACTATCCTTAACATTTTTTTTACCACGTTTAAATGTATGACGAGTGGCTAGTAACTCCCTTGATTTTTACGAGCTTATTTCCTATGAACAATAAACCAGAGCGTAATCATTTAGTCCAAATTATTAGCGGCCGGCCATCCGGTAAAGACGATAACTTTTGAAAGAAGAGGACTAGTTTTGCAATTTTCAGGGTACGTTCGTGGTCTGAATGCAATAATTCGAAAAAAGCCAGTTCGATGGAATTGAAACTTTCCAGTTACATGTAAAATAACGACAGGAGGGTCCATGTAAAATTTCATGAGTATCGTGTCACAAGAATTGAGAAAAATCTTTTCAAAAACTTGGGTATATATTATGAATTATTCACTACTCAAGAGTTTAACAAAACCTCTACACGTGTTTCGCCATACTATGGCTTTATCAGGTGACGAGATAAACTCAGTTTATCTCGTCACCTTTCTGTTTAGCAGCAGTGAGAATTTAAAAGAATTCCTTGAAACTTATTCTCAGTGAAGCAAACAGCTTATGAGCAGTGCATAAATGAAAACCT
Source organism: Aphidecta obliterata (assembly GCA_963966015.1). NCBI lineage: Eukaryota > Metazoa > Arthropoda > Insecta > Coleoptera > Coccinellidae > Aphidecta > Aphidecta obliterata. The sequence goes on along the minus strand of OZ014427.1, from coordinate 29,220,362 downwards.
TGAGAACTATTGAAGGCGTAGCAGTGCCATAAGACAAAAGTTGCAAGTGGGAGGCGTAGTGAGTTGGCTCAGATCCAGAAGACGTCAATGAGAGATCATGTGGACAGAATGGACCATATCAAGATCGCAACGTGGGCAGAGGACCAGATAACAAAAAATTGGAAAACCATAAGAATTTGAAGAAGCTCGCAAAAGCTCCTAGTATGAATATAAGCTCTTCTATTGGAAGAACATCCATCACATAATTCTGAACTATGGAAATAGTCAAGCACATTTATGATAACTTATCTGGCACGAAGTGAAGCCGTTGGTAGAGCACAACATGCTTGTTATTTCGAAATGTCCTCTGTCATATCGTTGTCATATGAAGCCTACCACAAATCTTTGAGCTTCATGAATTTATTGGCTATCCAGGGTTGAGAAAAGATTTTTTTTTAGAGAACATCAAGAAAAACGATTTCTTGAAAAAAAAAATATTTTGTTGGTTTTTTCGTTTTTTTTTTTATTTTGATCACTGATTCATGAATAAGACGATTTTGATATTTATCCATTGCTAAGTCATCCAAATAAGGTACCTCAAAATTCACAAATAGTTAACGCTTCATATCATTAGAAGTTAAAATATTCTGAATGAATTTTATAGAAAAATCTCATAAAACTAAAGGAAAATCTGGGAGTAAAGCTAGAAATGTAGACTTAAAGGCAAGGTCTTGTTGAAAGGATGAATTTCTTCCGAGAAAGAGCTGAAATTTACGAAAATTAACATTATTCAGCTACAGTAGTTAAATTTTTTTGATATACTAAACGTTTTTGGAATTTTGATTTCAATCATCTTTTGGATCGAAAAAAAATAATAAAAAGCACTGTCGTGAAGTCAGAAGCTTTTGAGCGCTCGTTCATCCACCTTGAAGGTAGATACGCATTTTCCAGTTTTACGAACCAATCGAAGAAATTTTTGACAGCAGTCAAATAAATGACAGCAGCTCTTTGTCAATTATGCGGAATCAGCTGTTACAGAAATATAAGGATTATTTATTCAATAATTCGTTGAAATTTAAAATGGTTCTGGTTATGCGATCTGGAAAAAATGTAGCTTGAATCATTTCTCCTAAAAAAAAACCAAATTTCGTCATGATCGAATCCGTAGTTTTGAAATAATCAAGAAAACTAAATTTCAAACGACCATATTTACGGAACCCCTGGTTTGCCCAATAACGAACATAACTGCGGCGTTTGAGATTCGAACCTACCCTGAACATTTCAAGTTTCCAGGTCGTTCCGTTCGAGAGTTATATTGACGGACGGCCAGACGGACAGACTTGAATTAGTTTGAATGCATTATTCTTAGATATGCAAAAATCATTTGGATTAAATCATGTACTTAAATCAATTGATTCAAATCCTCTGTGGCTATATAGGTCCTCTGGCTCTATTGATCCGCTATGTAGATCTATCTACCTTGAGGGTGAATCTACTGGCCCACTAGTTCAAAATAAAGAACCAAAGGCAATTTCTTGTCCTGTAATATCCTTCCTGCGCTTCATGGTCATTCGCGATATCGAATGCAGACAAGATCGATCAGAGCGAGGTGTCGAGCATCGTTTGACATTTTCCGCAAGGTTCGAATCTGGTTATCTCGCACAAAAATTCGCGAATGATTAACAAGTACGTAATTTAAATGAACATATCTAAAAATACGCCGGTGCCGTCCAGGATAGAATTCCAGGTATTTCGATTGGGACATTTCTTGGTAAAACGTTGTTTATACATTCGTTTTCTTGAAACCCGTTCGGATGAAATTATTTGATCGACAACCTTGTCTGACTCACACCTGCCAGACCTTGGCGTTTCACCGGCTTTCTTCCGATTCTGGCGAATTTCTGGGCGTTCTTGGAAATTCGACGAGTATTCTGCCATGACGAGTACGAGTGTTTGACGGCAGCCATCGAAATATTTCCAACAGATTTCAGAACCTAATATGGTAATGAGCAATGGCAAAGATTCGTTGTTTTCAATTGGCCGATTTTTGTTTAATATTCGAGAGGTTGAGGGCTCCCGCACACTGGCAACTTTTTAGTTTGCTCTCCTTTTGAAGAGGAAAATGGGCCGAAAATTTTGGGTTCATCCATTGATTAGCACAGGCAGTAGGTGGAGAATTTAGGTTCTATGAATTATTCAATGTTCATCCACATGTTCATTCGAAGCCGACGATATTGCAAATAGGAAATCAAGAGCAATTTTAAATCGCCAGTATGTGAAGAACGGGAATGAACATGTACGTTCTATTCTGCCGGTAACTATTGAGTTGCCTGGAAAATAGAACATGTTGGAACTTTTTAGTTGCCGCAACTAAAGAATCGCCCGTGAAGAATGGTGTGTTCCATTTTAGTGATTTAAAGTTGGAAACAAGAAAACCATCGCCAGTCCCTAATGAGATTCGGATATAGGTGTTCATACGAGGCACGTCTAAAAAATAAAAGTACTCTATTTAAGCTGGAGCTAAAGGTGCATTCTCAATCAATTCGCTGGCCGAGGAGAATTTTGGCAAGCAAGCTGAGCAGACGGCGTTCTCTGTTATCATTCGTGAAGCTACATTTGTAATTCGCTGGACGAAAGGCAATTCGGCGCGAAAGTTGGCAACTCATTTATCATTCGCAATAAACTTCGAAATTTGGTCTTTAGCAAATATGTCACAGATATCATAACTTCAGGTGGACGTTAACAAACGAAATGAAGAAGAATCATCTGTAAACCTCAACAACATACCAATCATGTTAGATTATCATTCTTTCTGTTGTGTTTTTAAAGTTGGTTTAATTTGTGTTATAACAATAGACCTAACTTAACCTACGACTACAAAATATCAAATAACTTTGGGCCTAGACGAAAGCACAACGCATGATCCATAGCAGGAAATTTCGTGCTGGCTGTGGATCATGCGTAGTCGCAACCCGAAACTGCAACGCAACTGCGACCGCGGAAACAAGTCGCATTCAACCGATTTGCAATATACGCTTCCAAGGTCGCGAGTCCAAATTGTTTGCAACCTTTGGCGCGAAACGGAGGTCCTCTCCTGTAGGTCTGCAGGAGACCCCTCAGAAGCTCCGGGCTTGAGCCGGAAATGAACAACAATACCTATAAATGGTATCAGACATTTTCGTTGTTTTGTCACATTACGATTTTCTTGCACAACGAATTATTGAATTTTTATCGAGAACATTGCCGTGTTATCATTCTTTATATTATCTATATTTACCACTTAAAATTAGCACAGATTTGAAATTATCTCAAGTAAATATTCGTGGTTGTATGCTACAAATATAAATTTCATATTAAAATAATTTATCAACAAAGAAGAGATAAAAAAATTTCTTGCGGAAATTTTCCTATCATCACAATACAATATCACTATCGGGAATACCTATTGTACTTTCAAGATTGTATAGGGTCATCTAAAAAACACCATTACATGTTGTTCTTTCATTAAATAAAACAGACAAAATTTTCAATTATTTGAACCTGTTTTTAGATCCAGTACAATTGAATGCTTCTTCTTGCATTCAATTCGACATGTAGCTGTGGTTATTTCACGAATTGCAACTTCGGTGTAATTCTTCAGATCATTTATTGTAAGTGGCGGAATTAAAGAAAATCCCAACAAAATCGAATGGTGTCAGATAACATGACCTTGGAGGTCACTGAAATCTGCATTTCGTTGGCAAAAACGTTAATCTTAAACGGTTCCTCCAAAATGCAGCCACTTTTTGTTGACATTTCGTTATTGTGCGTAAAGTGTTCAAGTTCTTTAAATGCTCGAAATTAATACTGCAGTGATGATGTGAATGTTAATTCTTGTCTAAACGACGTTATCGATTCATATCAATTTATGTGAATCTAACACAAGCGTCCTTCCTCCTGGAATACTTCCGAATTCTGGTCATCTGAATCTCGTAATTATCTGAAAACACCACTTCAAAATTTCCTATGTGTTTGAAATGACTCCATTGAGAATCGATGAAAATGTGGATAAAACCTGTCTCGATAAGAGCTCTTTTACATTATTCGTTTTTTTAACGGACCGGTAGGCTGAAGGACCAATAAAATCACCGAATACTGTAGAAACGCACCGAGTTGTATTCGAGCATTTACTTATCAACGTTCCTAAAAAATACTGTATCGGTACCGATGCACCAATGAATGTATGTCATTAGACCGACGAAAACATCGGATTATCCATTGAAAATACCTCAAGACCAATGGACCCACAATAAGCTAGGAAACGACATAAAATTCCCACAAAACTACAGGCCGATAAGTCTTTTGTCAGTACTTGGAAAAATAGTTTAGAGAGTCATTGCAAAAAGACTCAATGAAGGAACAGAAGCGCTGAATCTGATACCATCGGAACAATTCGGATTCAGAAGAAATCATTCCACAGAACTATTAAGGATCACTCAGATCACCGAATATGGCAGGCTACACGACCAAAACCTGCAAGATAATGAGAAACTACCTGAGGAACAGGAATTTGTATGTCAAAATAGATGACACATTTTTTTTGCACCAGAAGTAGAAGTAGGAGTACCCCAAGGTTCAGTTCTAGGACCTCTACTCTACAACATCTATATATACGATATTCCCAAAAACCCAAGAAATCTGCAAGCCCTATATGCAGACGACACGGGGATAGCCGTCAGACATCGACCACCAGACGCCATATACAGAAGATTGCAAGAAGCACTAGAAGATTCAGGAGAATGGTTCATTAAATGGAAAATTCAAATAAATAGCAAAAAGAGCTTAGCTATTTTACTACAGCAGCGGAGACTTGAAATGAATTCCAACCTAAGGATAGATGGAGGAAAGTCAAATATCTAGGAGTGAAACTAGATAAAGAGTTCACGCGTTGCTGTGGCTTAGGTATGCGTCTAATTATGTTAACTATTCAAACCAGTGGAATTATTATTATTATTAATCCTAACCTAACCCTAACATATCCTTGATTTTTCAAAAGTTATAACCCAGTACTCGAACAGTTCCAAATTTCTTCAGTTTTGGGAAAGACCCAGAAACTTGGCATCACTCCTCGCACATTATCGCCCTTGTCGTGTGATCGGATGTAGTGGGGACGCGATGTTCTGCCGTCGATTTGAGACTCGCGTTGCCACATAGATAATTATCACTCTTTGTCATAAATAGTGACCAAATAATTTGCAATAAAAAAATACTGCAACTATAAATTGAGATATAAACTATCGTATCTTTCAAGTTGGATCAAACTGCACAGAGTGTGCAAAATTTGGTTGAAATCGGTTCAGTATTTTATGAATTCATCCCGGACAAACAACGTGAGACGACAATTTTATATATGAAAAAGAAGATATGCAGTGAATAAAACAAACTCGCCAATGACCAGACTTTACCCACTGCTAGGAAGAAAGAGCCAAATGAACCAAAGCTCGAAACTACGAATAATGAAAGAGTCAATCGCAAGACCCCAACTAACATATGGTTCGGTGGCGTGGGGCCATGCAGCTATGGTTGCCAGTTGTCATCCTTTTGGGTTTCCCCGGATTTGTCCTAGTTTTTAGGGCGTCCGGGGAGCTTCTGGGCTGCTTTTTATTTGTTGTCCGGGTATTGCAATTTTTAAGTGGAGTCATTTTTTCATTGGTTCAGAACTATTTCGTAAACATTTCGTAGATGACGTCACCAGTTCGTGTATCGCTGAAATGCAATAATTTCAAAACAGTGACGTCCTACCACTTAAATCTTCAGAAAACGCGCGAATGAACAAATCCATAAAGAAATCAACAAACATTACTAATATTCACTGGAAATCTGTTTCCGAAAGTGGTCAGAAACCAGTTTATCCATGTCATGAAAATGCGAACCGCAGTTCGAACTATCCTAAACTTGTTTTCGAACCGGACTCATTTATATCAAACTATTTGGTGCGTGACGTCATCAGTTCGACGCGAAAATACGAATATTTCAAATATGGTCATATATATATATATTGCCTCTGTGAGATGCACATATTGTATTTGTGTATTTTCGATTAAATAAATAAATATATATACTATGAGTATCGTGGACATTCGTGGACCAACTGGCTCCCTAGTCTCTAGACTAGATTCACCGTTCTCCCCTCCCTCTGGGAAGAAAGAATGGATATAATCCTGAAATACTGTAGAGAAGAGCTATTGGGCGCTCTGAAAAAAGTACACCGGCAGAAATATCTTCTTTTTTTCAAAATAATGATGTCTACTACTACTATTTTTTTTGAAAAAAAAAATATCCAACTTCAAGTTCCATCATAAATTATGACCAGTATTTCATTATTTGAAAGTATGATATTTCATGATGAAATTTGTTAGATATTTTTTGGGGTTTTTAAGCTTCTTGTCCTAGGTTTCAAATCACAGAGATGGCAACCCTACATGCAGCCGACACCCATATAAAGGAGATTCAAGCAAAAGAACATAAACTGCTAAGAGCAGCAATGAATATGCCGAAACCAACCAATCCACAAAGACTTAGATTGGAAAACTGTCACAGATTTCCTAAAAAAGAAGGCCGAAAAGATACTTGAGAACGCAAAACAACATCCCAATGATGAGCTAAAAAGACTAGTTCAATACAACCCTGCAGAAGATGTGATTGGGATATCCAACTATCACAGTTGATCCAGAGATCAACTGAATACGTAGAAACAGAAATTGATCGAACACAATTTCAAACTTCAATAAGAAGAGACTTCCCTATGAAAGTCATAGGTAACACAATAATCACACGACTAAGACCATGAAAGAGATACAAACAAAAAGAGTCAAATAGTTAATAGGCAATAAATGCCCGGAATCTAAAACAACAGGTTAGGTTGAGTTAAAGCAGGTTATGCTTCTCACGAAGTCTCACACTGTTCTATCTATCGGACATAGTTCGTCTATGAGGATTCCCCCTGACTAAAAAAAAAAGCCAATGGACTCGTTCAGGTAAAAAATTTATATTCAATTTGCTATAGTCGTTCGTTTGTGATTAAGCCCTCATTGTGTTCTAGTGTAGTCGACGACTGCTCAGTTCAACTCTTCAAATGTTGTATCAATTCAACCTGAACTATGACAAAGTCAAACTCTAGTTTAAAATGACAATGAAGAATGTTTCAGCTTCAGCTGTGTCATCAAAAATCGAACCACAATAATTATATTTTTGTAGAATTAATTAACTATGATTCAACAAATATGACGACTTTTTTTAGACGTTATGACTCCGTTCAGTCTTGACACGACATTCCTTCCTATTTATTTATAAAATGGTGTTGACTTCGGTTTGGGTTGGAATTCCGGGTAATGGTAGCAGATAGGAGCGCCTGTTGTTCTCGGAAAGACCGCGATGTGTTGGGTCTTGCTGAATTGTACCTGATTATGTTTCTTTCTCGGAAATCCTCAACTGATCCCAGTATTCCCCAGCCTTTCGAGAAACAGATGATGCGTTATTTTGTTTTTGAACGTTCCCTAACCGCAATGATTAATTTTCACAATCACTTCTAGATGATTCTTTTGCTTTGCTTTTATTATTTCCGAAAATATGAAGATCTTGCATTTGGGAAGATAGAATTCACATAAAAAATTTTAGTGAATCAAAAGGCAGTTCGGAAAAATTTGCCAAGTATAACCATATCTTTTTGACACCAATCTTGTAGAATATAGAACGTTTTACTTTTACTCACTTACTTTTTAAGACTTGGAAAATGTATATTGACATCTTTGAAAAAGTCCTTTTGAAACCTTACGTTGTAACAAAATCATATTTTGTTTCGGATAAATGAAAAAAGTTTCAATTTTTGTATTGATTATTTTCCACCTCTTTTTCAGGATAGACATCAAATAACACAAGAATAAAATGCGCTTTATCTTGTAGCTTTATTCGAGAAAAAAATTATAATTACCAGCTTCAAATAAAAAAAAAAATGATTTTTTAATTTTGTGAAATTCATTTTTCAGATAAAACAAAAAATAATGTTTTCAGAACAGGAATCACATCCTAAATTTCATCTCAGGTGGATAGGTAAGGATTTTCTCAACACCCTGTATAATTGTATTACCCAATTGTTAGTGGTGTAAAAAATAAAAATTATGAACGAGTCGTCAAGTTTTACCGAATATCTAAAGACGAAAAATTCTAATGACAACAATTGAAAATTATCCATATCACATGATGTGCACGTGGTGGAATCATTTGTCTCTTTCGACCGTGACCATGGATAGCTGACCCTTAATCAATTTAAATTTAAAATTTCATATATTCGGTGAATTGTTACACCCAAGGTATTTATTATGACAAAAGTTTTTCGTGAAAGTTGACGTTAAAATCACAATTAAATGACAAATAACTAAAATATTTGAGAAGCCTCAATCAAAACGACGCGCGACCAAAGTATTTTTCGCTCAGTTGGAATGTCAACCTAATGGCGAATCAACAAAACAACAAACGATTCATAGAAAAAAAATTACGAAAAGCACTGCCGTGAAGGCAGGAGCTTTTGAGCGCACGTACATCCACCTTGTAGGTAGATTCGCATTTTTCAGTTTCAGAAATCAATTGAAGGAATTTTCGAAAGCTGTCAAAAAAATTCCCAAACTTAGACGAAACTCCAGACTTTGTCAGTGCTTCAGCTGACCAATTTTTTTTCGATAATTCGCTAGAATTTTCTACGGTATCTATGGTCTTGGTGATGCGATCTGGACAAAATTTCGCACGTAGTTTGAATACATTATTGCTCAGCTAGGTGCAAAATTTCATTCCAATCAAATCGGTAGTTTCAAAATTATCAGGAAAAAAATATTTTGAACGGCCATATTTACGGAACCCTTAGTCTAATTTTGCTCATTGATGAACGTGACCGTGAAATTCGCGATCCAAACCCACCCTAAAAATTTCAAGTTCCTAGGCCTTTCCCTTCGGAAGTTATGATTTTCTATGGTTTCTATGGTTCTGGTCATGCGATCTGGACAAAATGTTGCTTTAATATATCATTCTCGTTTAAAATACAAAATTTTATCTCGATCGAATCCGTAGTTTCGAAATTATCGAGAAAACAAAATTTCAAACGACCAATCCTGAAAATTTCAAGTCCCTAGGCCTTTCCGTTCGAAAGTTATGATTTTCTATTGTTTCTATGGTTCTGGTCATGGTATCTAGAGAAATGTAGCTTGAATATATCATTCTCCATTAGTATACAAAATTTCGTCACGATCGAGTCTGTAGTTTTGAAATTATCGAGAAAACTAAATTTCAAACGACCATATTTACGGAACCCCTTGAATAATTTTGCTCATAGATAAAAGTGATCACGACATTCGAGATCTGAAAATCCTGAAAATTTCAAGTCCCTAGGCGTTTCCGTTCAAAAGTTACAATTTTCTATGGTTTCTATGGTTCTGGTGATGCGAGCTGGACACCTCATTTCCCATTAGAGTGCAAAATTTCATCTCGATCGAATCTGTAGTTTCGAAGTAATCAGGAAAACAAAATTTAGAGCGGCCATATTAACGGAACCCCTCGGCGAATTTTGCCCAATAACGAACTTAACCGCGGCATTCGAGATTCGAACCTACCCTGAAAATTTCAAGTTTCTAGGACATTCCGTTCGAGAGTTATCGTGTATACGGACCGGCGGACGGACGGCCGGCCGACCGGACGGACAGACTCGAATTTTTCGACGGATTCGTCATCAGTGAGTCGAACTCTATCGATTGAGACCATTTTCAGCTCAAAATTCGAAAAATACAGACATCTTGACGAAATGATATAGCCCTCGTGTAAGTAGTACGAGCGCTCAAAAATATTTTTGGAAGTTTTCAACAATGTTAAATATGCATATCATTTGTATCTTTTCATTATTTTTTTCGAAAATTTAAATGTTTTTTATCAGACTCTGGACGCCAGATGACACACAACATTCGAAAGTTTTTTTCACGAATGCAGACTCATCTTTTCGAACAATTCAAAATTAATTAGGTTATTTCCCTTTCACAATAATTTTTGTAGGGTTTTCAGTAGAAGTCATGAAAATTTTGAATTTTACTGGAACTTAGAATTATTTTATCATCGATCAATTTATTAGAAATGTTCTACAAGAGATCGTAAGGAGGGGTAATTTTTTGACGGATTTGTCATCAGTGAGTCGAACATAGTCGTTTGAGACCATTTTCGGCTCAAAATTCGAAAAATACAGACATTGTGACGAAATCATATAGCCCTCGTGTAAGTAGTACGAGCGCTCAAAAATGGCCTAAGAACGCTCGAAAAATCAGGTAATGAGATATTCTATTTGATGAACAGGTGAACCAGTTCAAATTGTTTCTCTGAGTGACGTCATGCGCTAACACCATGTATCCTTCCACTATGGTGTGGCCCAAGTGAATAAATATGCTTCTCGGCGCAGGCGAAGAGCCCCTCAACAGGATCGGATTCAATTCTCGAACGAAATTAATAACCCGCGAAAACCCTGGAAAATGGAATTTACGACGAATCAAGCGGCTAAAATGAATAAGCAGTAACACTTTGGACACGTGGAACGTCCTAGTCAGCAACATGAGATCAGCGTCAATCTTAATCGTATTTATGCAGCAAATTTTATTGGTCATTAACGGTCAACTGCATACGCCATACGCATACGTCAAGATTATGAATGAGCTAACTTCCATTCGCATGTGGGATCGGAATTTTTAAGAATAATGATACGTTGCGAACTTTAATCGTATGAAGTTCTGGGGTCAATACTAGATGATGAGAATGTTGGAAGATTTATCAGGAAGAAGATTCGAAAATTCAAACACAAACCTTCATTATTCTTGATTGAAATAAAGGTTTATTATTCCAACTTCACATTGATTCCTGATGAAAAAAATTGGCTGTTATTTCCGAGAAAATACGTGGGCTTCAAAATAGCTTTGGCATTTCCGGAATGATTATGGTCTATGGACTGAAAACGAGAATATCTCCAAACATGACTCTAAAAGTTGAAAAGACTTGGATTTTATAAGGTCAAATGGTCATTAAACATGGAAATATTAAGAAAAAAATTGGGACAAGTTCAAAAACAATATATCTATCAATATGTTTGCATGAAATTTTTAAATTATAGTTCAAGGAAAACCAATAAATCGACACTTTTAAGCTTCATTCACACTAGGTCAAGGTCGAAACGGCGCTCAGGTTATTACAGCTTCATCCACACCAGGTCAGAACGGCACCTAGGCGATTGGTTTTCAAAACTTAACTTTCAAAACTGAAGAACCTAAAGAAGCTCAGCCTTCGTTTCTCCATTAGGAATCGGGTTCTCGCACCTCTACGGTTGTAAAACCGGACTGTAAAGCTGCGTATTCATTGCGATAATTATTTACGCGGCAACGCGGGTCTCTAATCGAATGCAGAACATCGCGTCCCTACTACATCCGATCGTTCGGCAATAGCGATAACGAGGAGTGATGCCAAGTTTCTGTGTCTTTGTCAACACTGAAGAAATTTAGAACTGGGGAGTAACTTTTAAAAATCAAGGTTAGGCTTAGGTTAGGATAGGGTAAGGTTAGGGTTGATAATAATTAATGGTAAACAGTGAATTTGAATTTATTAAAGGGAAAAAATTTCTAAGCCCTCGAAATTTGCCCCGTTCGCTTCTTGAAAACTTGTTGAATAAAAGAATCGAACAAAACCGTCCGTTATCCTTCCGAAGTGTTTCTTGGGTAGCATATGAGTCACCTCCATGAAATTCGGACATGGCATTGATCCCTCCAGTAAGAGAATACCATCAATGAAATTTCAAAGGCAAAAAATCGGGGAAACAAGATTAACTCGAAGTAAAAAAAAATTTTCTGTGAAAATTCCTGATCTTGAACTTTGGTGTTTTGTTCTTTTCAAAATCTAGGTTTAAAACTTGTATTCTTCATTTATTCCAAAGGTTTGTTATTGAAAATAATGAACCAGAAGTGACAAGTAGACTAATACTATTGTTCTTAATGTACGTTCATTGTCATCTGGAATTGCTAGGTCAATAAAGCATAAATGTAACGATTGACGACCTCGACATTACACAATTCAAATCTTCATTGCTGAAGATTCCTGGAAATTTCAAGAATTCCTAATTCATACACTGTGGCTGCAAGTTTGCCCAACAATGAAAATCCAGTTCATTCCAACATCTGCCACGATAATTCGAGCTAACCCGGCAATCATCAGCAAATTGATATCGCGATTCGTCGCTCACCGCAAAATATGACGGGAACGAATTCTCAAGGTTTCCAAACTTTTCTGGGAATCCTAGCAGTATTTAACATAAAAATCTTCCATGGAATACCAAGAAGGCAATAATTGATAAATAAACAGAGTTGGAAGCTCGCTTATATAAATAACATTATTGCTTGCGCAATTTTCAAGAAGAGGATTATTTCAAATTACTCTGGACAAACGATGACGATTTGTGGTAATAAATACACCCTTCGAGGAAGAATACATATATCAACAAGCAAGCAGAACAATCTTTAATGTTCAATATTTCGAGTTTATGATGAAACTAAGTTATATGTCGAAATTTATGGAAAAAAAGTATCTGATACAATCCTTAAAGTCCTAAACCAAAAAGATTCCAGTCGAAAATATGTCCCTATGACAAACAACAACAAATCAATGATGGAGTTCCCCAAGGTTCCGTTATGACCCTAACGGTTGATACCTGCCTCTTTCGAGAGATACGAAAAATAGATCACGTAATGGATGTTTTGGTCGACAGTAAGAACTGAAACGAAATATAATCACTGCTAACACCTGGATGTCTATACAGCTCTGATATTATGATTGAAGGAAAAATCAATGTAGCAGAGTCGAGGAACGCAGGAACGATCCCCAGTGGACGTTCTATTCTATTGGCGTCAAGAATTAGGACCCAGAGTACTTCAATATCATCGATCGCAATTGGAGAACAAGGTTTCGGGCTTATTGGCGAATCCTCAGTACACCGTAACGACGATAATATTGATGAAAACTCCCCATCATTTTCTGCCAGGCCTTATGTCACAAAGTGCTTCCCCCCAGCTACACAACCGAATTCACCAATCCTTCGGCTGTGACTTGATTCCAATTCATCAACCAGTATTTTTTCAATGTGTCATGTCATGAACCCGAGCCATTTTTCCCGGTAGCGTATCAATTTACTATCGATTCCAGAATACTGGTTAGTCATCATTTATCGCGATCATGTACAGATAATGAAGATTTGTCTTATCATCCCATCACATGGTGGTGTTCCAGGAAAAAATGCAAATAGAAAAATATTACTTTGGTTTGGAAGTACGTAGTTCAAAAAGCACCTAACCTATCAGATAAGGGTGATATCGTTCCGACTCTTCCTACTATAATTTCAGTTTATCTGATAATGACGTAGAATGGATTGTCAGCGACATTCCCGAGAGGAAATTAAAAAAAAATAATTTTTATTTTCCATCGAATTTATGAACTGCATGGGATATATTGTTCTAAGCAGTTGGAAGTGCTTTTAGCGCGAATTCCAGAACATCAACACATGGCCTAACCGCATATTGGAATTTCAAAATTCCCATGATCGATTTATAAATACAGATGAAGATGTGGCGCAACGCCTAACCTCAAAATCGACGTTCTTATAAATAAATCCATTTGGAATACAAGTGTGGGGATTCCCGGTTGTCAGACAAAGATGATTGGTTTCGCGGGTTCTGGAGCAGTTCACAACTATGAATTAATAACGAAGCGAACTCATTATTTGCTTCTGCAATTTGTCAGATCCAAATTAATGAAAGATTGATTAATTGACCGTTCCAATTGCGGCTAGAATTTTTCGCTAAAAATAGACTTCTTCTGGGCGCCGGTATTATCATGTTGTTCGTATATGTATTTCCTCACTTGCCAGGAGATACACAAAAAATCAAATGGAAAATATTGGGTTCGCTTGTAATGATGAAACGTTGTTTCGTGAATAAAGGCGGAAAATTTTACACAAAGCGAATATCATTGAAGTATGAAGCCCAAAAAATAGGATGGTCATTGTATAATAGGAGATTATTTCACGAGCGGTAATGTAGGACAAACTCACGCAGATGAAGTTAGCAGCACGAGCCGAAGGCGAGTGCTGTAATTAATTCATCAAGTGAGTTATGACCATTACCGCAAGTTGAGTACTATACTTTATACACGACAATAACAATAAATACTCAGATATAAGTATACAGAAAGAACTTTATTTACAAATCTTAATAGGTACCTATAACAATGCATTATTTATGTTGATTGTGCTTCTTAGCATGGTGTAGAAAGTCCATAGGGGCGATTCTTTATATTCAGTGCTAAGTTCATTAAAATATGCCAAAAAAACATTATCTGGAAACGATGACTTAATATTCTTACTGCTACCAATCTCGAAAACTGTTGTATACACCTTTATATTTGTTTTGGGATTTTTCAGGCAATAAATGGTAACATTGGCTGATTGTCTTATTTCTGAAGATGTACATAAAATTCATCTTCACTATCTGAATTCATCTTCTTCAGCAAAACGTTCACAATAATAATTAAGTATCAACTTAATTTGAGAAAACGTCGAAATTATTCAAGTGACCTCCCCTCAACACCCATAACGGACTGTTCCATTTCGGCCAATCGGCTTGTTCAGAAGCACAGAGACAGGGAGTAATAGCAGTGAGTTATTATAACTCACGGTATTCGTTCACTGATACTATTAATTGCTCAGAAGTAGTTGAATAATGAATATATAATTCAATAGGAGTAGATAAAGACATAGATACCATCTATATACAATGGTATGATCAATTTTTTTTCAAGAATTGAAAAAAATATTTTTCGTCAACCTTCCGGGAATTAGGCACTTCCCAGACACTTTAACCCAATACCATCCAAAACTCGAATTTGATGAGAGAATTAGATTTTTTCGTATAAACTGGTTGCGAAGGGCTCTCGTTCATATTTTTGTTACTGAGAGCCAACTGACCATGAACATGAGAAGTACATACTTTGAACTGAATGATAATACCACTTTACTGGAGTTTTCTTCAACACCATAAGGAATGTGGCAAAAATGTTGCGTCCCAAAAATTGGACATTGGCTGGTATTCGGTTAAGACTAAGTTAATTAGTAAATACTAAGTGAAAGAATTATGATACATATACGCTTCCTCGACTTCCTTCCTCTACATATTCGATCGAGGTGAAATTTTGCACTCAGATGGAGAACCACGTGTTCAAATTACATGCAAAATTTTGTTCAGCTCGCATGACCAAAACCATAGAAAATTATAACTTTGTAATGGAGAGGCCTAGGGACTTGAAATTTTCAGGATAGGTGTGGATCTCGAATTTAGCTGTCACGTTTATCAATGAGCAAAATTAGACTAGGGGTTCCTTAAATATGGTCGTTTGAAATTCAGTTTTCTTGATAATTTCAAAACAATGGATTTGATCGTGACGAAATTTTGTATTTAAATTAAGAATGATATATTCAAGCTACACTTTTTCCAGATCGCATGATCAGAACCATAGAAACCATAGAAAATCATAACTTTCGAACGGTAAGGCCTAGGGACTTGAAATTTTCAAAATAGGTTCGGATCGCGAATTTCGCGGTCACGTTCATAAATAAGCAAAATTAGAGTAGGGGTTCCGTGAATATAGCCGTTCAAACTATTTTTTCCTGATTATTTTGAAACTACATATCGGATTGGAATGAAATTTCGCACATAGATGAAGAATAATGCTCGGAATAATGTATTCAAACTACGTGGGAAATTTAGTCCAGATCGCATCACCAAGACCATAGAAACCGTATAAAATTCTAGCGAATTATCGAAAAAAAATTGGTCACCTAAAGCACTGACGTGAAGTCTGGATTTTCGCCTTAGTTTGAAATTTTCATTGACAGCTGTCAAAATCTTTCCAATTGGTTTCTAAAACTGGAGAATGCGAATCTACCTACGAGGTGGATGAACGAGCGCTCAAAGCTCCCGACTTCACGGCAGTGCTTTTCGTAATTTTTTCCTGATAATGTCGAAACTACTGATTGGATTAGAATGTAATTTTGCACATAGATGAAGAATAATGTATTCAAACTAGGTGCGAATTTTATTCCAGATCGCTGTCAAAAATTTCTTAAATTGGTTTGTAAAACTGGAAAATGCGAATCTACCTACAAGGTGGATGAACGAGCTCTCAAAAGCTCCCGACTTCAAGGCAGCGCTTCTTGAATATTTGAGAATAGATCATCGTGAAATAGTTTTTCAAAAATGTCTGTTGAAATTGAAAGGTAAATTGAGGATTTGGAAAAAGTATTTCTCCAAAAGTCAGTTGAAATTCTAGGGAAAAAATGCTTTTGTCGACTTCTAGCAGGGCTAGATTGGCTAGAATAATGTAAGTCAATTTCAAAGTGAAGCTTTGAACAGATGGTTGAAAACTGAACAAGAACCTGGAACCCTTTCAAGGATTCCAATACCGAAATGGTATTCAAAATTTCATAACTCACGAACAATTAGGGTTGAAACATTGCAATAAAGCATATTCGATTGAGTTATCTTATACCAACAAACACTTCAAATTTCATGCTGCTAGGTTGGATAGATTTTCACCAGTGATTATTTTTTAATTCGGTTCCTGATTTTTTTCTTTTGCAATTGATGAGTAGGATTCTAGAGCTAGGAGGATCAATTCCGGATATCAACTGATTTTTGTGGAATAAGCTCTTTATAGTTTTTGGGGAAAACTCTGGACGGCGGACACAGGGATTTTTTATTCGCTTCTTATCAGATTCTACACGACTCAAAACGTAAATTGTGAACATTTGAATTTTATCCTCTCGAAGGAAGGAATAGAAAGAAAATATGGTTGAGTAATTTCGGAGATGGATACTACTTATAAGATATTAACACTCAGGTTTATGTTGTACAAATTAGTGATGGAAGATAACAATAATTATTATCATACCGCTGTAAATAAAGTACTTGCGTTTATTGCATATTAACACAATAATACCTAGAAAAAACGATACCTAATGAAGGATGAAATACGAAATACCTACCTTAACAATATAAACATATGAATAATGCTAGAGTAAACAACGTGAACAGCGGTCTGGTCGAGTTCTACCTGCTCATTTATTTACAACTATTTTCGGAACATTTTCGCAGATTTGATGGTGAAAGTCCTGTCAATGACAATTCACAACACCCAAGAAGAAGTGTTGGTCTCCAAAACGGGAATAGAACGCGAAGCCGTTCGATTCAATTTAAAATTAAAGCCCCACTGAAAGTAAATAATAATGATTAATCCTTGATCCCACGCGAATATCTGGGAGTATTCCCAAAATCGAGATATTTTAAGAACAGCTTATGTCAAAACAGAGGCACTCGGCAAAAAATATCTCGCCTGAATAATTTGGCATTCTCAAGATCGAAAAATTCAACGTTATAAACGTCAGTTTCAGTAACAGCCAACAAGATCGAATTGAAAATATAGAGGAATCCGTACGCAGAGACGAACGACGTGGGGGACGTGGGCCAGAGGGGAAAGGGGGACCCCGTAAGATTCATCAGACAGTGTATGACGCCAGTGTCATAGTCTGAACGGCGCCAAGGAATAATTCGTGCGAAAAAAATGTCAACACTCATCTAGATAACCAATGAGATCGTCGTAAACAATTCAAACATATTGGGGGCACATATATGACTAGAGAAAAGGAAATATTAAACATTTGGGTACTCACTTGATCGCTGTAGGAAGTTACTCCTACACAAAATCACACCTTTCTCATGTTTACACCAATGAATATCCATCCAAAGGGTACTCCATTATATTGCTATTATAAGCACATGTCAGAATAACATAAAAAAAATCCGTATGCACCTCTGACGAGTTCAAAAATTCACAAAACCTTCCAAAAATCACGATTTTACGTTGGCACTCGAGTTTCAATTGATGTTGGTTGCACACAATGAAGGTATACTAAACTGAATCACTTATCTGTATGGTTTTCTACAAAGTTTGAGATAAATCCAAAAGATACTGCGTGTAAATTACACACTAAAATGATATGGTTGCTCACACGGCGCCATGTTTACTTGTTTCGGAGCTCCATCTCTGTCTAGTAAACATTAGTGACAAAGAACATCACGGAGCCCTGTGTTCACCACTGCCAGCGTCTCCGTCTCTGTCTGATACGGGCGATTCCCATAGCGACATCGCCCTCTCCTGTCCAGCTATTTGTATTCTGTTCCATTACTCGGGAACTTTCAAACCTGTTCATGTTCCGTCTCTCTCTTCGGTTGGATTCACCTTAAAGGTCCACACCCACTGGAGATGCGCGACAAGTGTCCGATTTATGGATGGAACAGGTATTTTCTAACAGGAAGGTATATCTGAGGAACATTGATTTTCAATTGATCCCATTCTTCATTTGTGAATGTGATTCAAATAATGAAGTGTATAGAAGAATTGTATTTAGGAAAGACTTTTAATTTCTCGAATTTTATTTTTCACTGGTTTTTCCTTTCTTGATAATCTTGATTGCTTTCACCTACTCTTTAGCAAGTAAAAACCCTATGGAAATATCTCAGAAGTATACAAACAGCTGAGAACCAAGTGTGAATTATTTGAAACGCGTTTAAAGTACATCTATGTAGCCATAGCCTACAGAATACTTATCCAGTAGAATGTTATGACGATCTGAAATAAAAAATTATACATATTTTCTTTTCACATGAATTACAACTGGCTTATTGGGAAAAAATGATGAAAAGCAATGCCGTGAAGTCATGAGCTTTCGAGCGCTCGTTCATCCACCTTGAAGGAACATTCGCTAGAATTTTCTACGGTATCTATGGTCTTGATAATGCAATCCGGACATAATATCCCAGGTTTGTAGTTTGAATACATAATTTTTCATCTAAGCGCAAAATTTCATTCCAATCCAATGGGTAGTTTCGAAATTATCAGGAAAAAAATATTTTGAACGGTCATATTTACGGAACCCCTAGTCTAATTTTGCTCATTGATGAACGTAACCGTGAAATCCGCGATCCGAACCTACCCTGAAAATTTTAAGTCCCTAGGCCTTTCCGTTCGAAAGTAATGATTTTCTATGGTTTCTATGGTTCTGGTCATGCGATCTGGAAAAAAAGTAGCTTGAATATTTCATTCTCCATCAAAATACAAAATTTTGTCACGATCATATCCGTAATTTTGAAATTATCGAGAAAACTAAATTTCAAACGACCATATTTACGGAACCCCTATTCTAATTTTGCTCATTTATGAACTTGACTGCGACATTCGAGATTGACACCTATCCTGAAAATTTCAAGTCGCTAGGCCTTTCCATTAAAAAGTTATAATTTTCTATGGTTTTTGGTCATGCGATCTGGACACGATTTTGCATGTATCTTGAAAACGTCATTCTCCACCTGGGTGCACAATTCCACCTCAATCGAATCTGTAGTTCCGAAGTAATCAGGAGAACCAAACTTCGGAAGGGCATATTTACGGAACCCCTGGTCGAATTTTGCCTAATAACGAACTTAACCGCGGCATTCGAGATTCGAACCTACCCTGAAAATTAGGTTTTTAGGACGTTCCGTTCGATAGTTATCGTTTATACGGACGGCCAGACGGACAGACACGAATTTTTTGACGGATTCGTCATCAGTGAGTCGAACTCTGTCGTTTGAGACAATTTTCGGCTCAAAATTCGAAAAATACAGACATAGCCCTCGTGTAAGTAGGACGAGAGCTCAAAAATATTTTTGGAAGTTTTCAACAATGTTAAATATGCATATCATTTGTACCTTTTAATTTTTTTTCGAAAATTTAAATTTTTTTTATCAGACTCTGGACGCCAGATGACACACAACATTCGAAAAATTTTTTTTACGAATGCAGACTCATTTTTTCGAACAATTCAAAATAAATTATGTTTTTTCCCTTTCACAATAATTGTTGTAGCGTTTTCAGTAGAAGTCATGAAAATTTCGAATTTTACTTGAACTTATTTTATCATCGATCGATTTATGAGGAATGTTCTACAAGAGATCGTGAGGAAGGGTTATTTTTTCCTTAAACCTAACAAAAAGAACATAAAGAATATCTGCTTTTCAACGGTTCCGTAGCCAAATGTTGAAAACGAAAACCTTATAATTTTGCTCTGTTTGTCCTTATGACAAACATAATTAACTGGGAGAGGAATCGCACAATAAAGATGAAATTTATCTATTTATTTAAATAACTGGCCAATTATGTGTCAGACCATGCACAGTGAAGGGTTTTGTAGTAAAATTGCGAGTAACTGAGAATACCGATCAAATAGAGAGGGGTACACTTTTTGACGGCGTTAAAAGCTATATCTTCGATCCGGCAAGTGCGGTAGTGGGAGGACACCTTCAGAGCTCGTTGTTGCGTCAACCTTTCTCTTTCTAAATATCTCACTCTTCTTTTGCACCAAACATTCGATAAAAGTACAAAGTCTATTTAAATAATCATGAAACGTCAATCGGATATTCTACGTAAGTAACAATTTCAGCCAATCGCAGTCTTAATATTTTCTCCATCCTGTCGTATTCAAGTCAGTAACATAAAGTGGAATAAAGGTCGAAACATGGAATAAATGAGACTAGAACGAACGGGTCAGTTTGGCAGAAATTACTGAGAATTGGCGTTGGATTCGTAACATTATCTGTTATATCACGTTCTAAATATAGCGGACAGTGAAATCATCACGAATTCTGTGGTGCGAGATTGTCATCACGTGTAGGTAGAGGCAAGTCGTCGGGTTGAGGCCCCGGGCGAAGGCAGCTGTATCTCGATTCCCAGAATGAATTTACTGGAATCGCTCTCCTTTCTCTGTTTAGCATGGCGGAATTTCCTACAATTGCACTTCTTTGTCTACGCGCTACGTTGGCCCGCGTTCGGTGCGGAATCTCCTATGCCCCGTCTCTGTCGGGGACCGCCGCTCGTCCTTGTTTATGTAACAGGTTTTATTGTTCTATCTCGCTCAGTAGGAATCTCCCCCGCGTCCTTGTTTAGCGAAGTCGGCGACTGTCCGTCGAGCGACGTTGCCGGTGTTAGATTTCAGGGAAAACGCGGGATTGTTGTGAATTAACGAATTACTACCTACGTATTGTAGGTAATTGAATTTTATTGCATATGTAGGTATATAATGAGATTGCATCATGGGCAATTATTGGAATTTCTGGGATTCACTGTTGATGTCACATTGGCGAAATAGCATAGAAATATTGAAAAGTTACTGATTATTTTATAACTACGAGGGTTGTCGAAAAATTTTGTTTTTGAAATGGATATACAAATAAGCTACGGATTCAACGCGTAGTTCTTTTATTTCCATGTCACCTTGTTTCCTCAATCCATATTTGACAATAAATCACAATTCATACCCAAGGTACTGAATCGAAGATTACCCGGCGATTATGAAGGGTTTTCCTTAATTGGAGGTACAAACGAAGGAGATATTCCTCAAATAATTTCAAGAAAAAAAATTCAGAAAAGCACTGCCGTGAAGTCAGGAGCTCTTGGGCGCTCGTCCATCCACCTTGTAGGTAGATTCGCATTCTCCAGTTTTAGAAACCAATTGGAAAGATTTTGACAGCTGTCAAAGAAATTTTCAGGCGAAAATCAGGACTTCACGTCAGTGCTTTAGGTGACCAATTTTTTTTCGATATTTCGCTAGAATTTTATACGGTATCTATGGTCTTAGTAATGCGATCTGGACAAAATTCCCCACGTAGTTTGAATACATTATTCTTCATCTATGTGCGAAATTTGTAGTTCCGAAGTAGTTCCGAAATTGGCGGGAAAAAAATAGTTAGTAATAGGCTATATTTACGGAACCCTTCGTCTAATTTTGCTCATTAATGAACGCGAGCGCGAAATTCGCGATCCGAACCTATCTTGAAAATTTCGAGTACCTAGGCCTTTCCGTTCGAAAGTTATGATTTTCTATGGTTTCTATGGTTCTGATCAGGCGATCTGGAAAAAATGTAGCTCGAAAATATCATTCTCAATTTGAATACAAAATTTCTTCACGATCGAATCCATAGTTTTGAAGTTATCAAGAAAACCAAATTTCAAACGGCCATATTTCCGGAACCCCTAGTCTAACGTGACCGCGACATTCGAGATCCACACCTATCCAGATAATTTCAAGTCCCTAGGCCTTTCCATTACAAAGTTACAATTTTCTATGGTTTCTATGGTTCTGGTCATGCGAGCTGGACAAAATTTTGCATGTAGCTTGGACACGTAATTCTCCATCTGAGTGCAAAATTTCACCTCGATCTAATCTGTAGTTTCAAATCAGGAAAACAACATTTCGAGCGGCCATATTAACGGAAACCCTCGGCGAATTTTGCCCAATAACGAACTTAACCGCGGCATTCGAGATTCAAACATACCCCGAAAATTTCAAGTTTCTAGGACATTCCGTTCGAGAGTTATCGTGTAAAGGGCCGGACGGACAGACCCGAATTTTCGACGGATTCGTCATCAGTGAGTCGAACTCTATCGATTGAGACCATTTTCGGCTCAAAATTCGAAAAATACAGACATCGTGACGAAATTATATAGCCCTCGTGTAAGTAGTACGAGCGCTCAAAAAGTCCCCTAAACATGGGATCGAAAACGTTTCGTTTTCGAGATACAGGGTGTTAAAGTTTGAATTTCGTTTTAGTTTTTTTCTCATATTATCTACACTTCACAAGATATTCAACTGAAATTTGGCATATATATTACAATTGAGAGCTTGACATGCCAATTTCGGAAGCAAATCTACAGGCTGATATTTTTCTTGGAACATTGTCCCCTGTTTTCATCCAGATTTTTTTTTTGGTAAGCCGCTGTTAGTTTGAAGAAATGTAAAAAGCAGCTTTGTTGTTATACTGAACTTCATTCTCTCGAAATCCTCAGAAAAATCCAAATTGACATAAAAGTTCAGTGAGTAAGCTGTGGTGAATTAATTCATTGTTAGTTATGACACATCAACTCTCAATTGTTATATCTATGCCAAATTTCAGTTGAATATATTGTGAAGTGTAGAAACTAGGAGAAAAAAGCTTGAAAAAATTCATATTTTGACACCCTGTATCTCGAAAACGAAACGTTTGCGATCCCATGTTTATGGAAATTTAGGAACCCTGTATATGAAGTAGGTATTTCGAAATTTTGGAACTCCAAAACTACTGAATATTATCTTTATGTTATTGACAATTTTTGAATTTTTGGGCCGTTTGAAAAACGTAGTACCTAGGTACATATGTATATTGAAACTTTTTTTTTGCGCGCTTTGTTTCTTTGAACAGCAGCATTATCATTTCGTCTAAATCTCTCTAATTTAAATCTATTAGCTTATACTAATGAAGGATTTGCGGTCCATCCGGCCGGCCCTCCGTAAATACCAGAACTTTCGGAAGAAAAGTTCTAGAGTTTTCGAATTTGAATTAGATGTAGCCATCTGAATTTTATTGTCCGATTGGTTCGCCATATCCTGCTGAAATTTTGTGATCGACGGAAATCATTTACGTTTTTCCGCGAGGTTGTTAAAATCGGTATTTTTTGACTCGAGTTCTCGCGTAAACGGTCCAAGAGATCAAAGCCGTATTCATTCATTAAGACCTCACGTCCTTCCCGAGTAGGTATCGACCATCGTCGATTCGGCGACCCCTGGAACGCCGCGGATAAAAACCCTATACGAAAAGAAAACGACAACATTTATAAGTTTTCGCCTGTAAATGAGTTATATTTGAAAATTGATCTTAGTAGATCTACTTGAAAAAAAAAATTGAGTGTTTCTGATCTGTTGTAAAAAACTTTTTTTTTGTTGATAAATTTGGATGTACTCGATATACATTATTCTGTGATTCTATCTCTTGAAGTGTAGATTTTTTGAAATGAAACTATTTTGTCACTCTGAGTTTGATACGACCTAAAGAGCGAATTGTGCGGGTTCGGTACTTGGATGGGTGAGCGCTCTGATGATTAATTCGAACAAACGTGCAATGCTCGAATTTTTTTGATGTGTTATAATAATTGATTAGGCAGTTCTTGACAAAAGAAGAGATAGTAGACTTTAGGTAGAATTCGAAGAGCTTCTAGATTCCGATGTCCAGAAGCGAAAGTCTTTTTTTGAATATCGGAATCGAAACGGTCGAGAAGTCTTCGAGAAATGAAATCAAAATCAATTGAGGTGCGTTGTCTCTTCGAGAGATTCGCTTGTTGTTTGACGAGCTGCTGGCCTTAAAAAACTGTTAGCAGCAACTGAAACTCACTGAGTAATCGTAGCTCGTTCATTCATTTGATTCAAAAGAAGGCAGTGTTGCAAGATGGTCGTTGTTTCGAGTAAAACAAGAAATAACGCAAACAAGTTCGGTTAGATGTGAATAGAAAATAGAACCACTCAAAAAACATCAACGTTAAGACTAAGGCCAAGTTCATATCCGGACGTTTAGTGGGTTTCATTTCTTTTTTGTTTCCTCAAGCAAATCTATTCACTGGAAGAAGAATCCTTTTTTTTCGGGTAAAAATTGCAAAGAAGTGTTCAGTCTTCTTTGCGAGTAGGAAGAAATTGAGGGAAATCATTACAATATGGAGCAGGATGAACTATAATATACACTCGAATAAAATGCCAATAGACTTACAGGATGTTTTATATGAGCAATGCAATTCTATCCCATTTGTCTCAGAAGGGGGGTATCGTAACACGTTCCACCATTCCAATGAATTGGTTAATATAAACTGCTCCACATGAGTTAGGGATATTGACTTAAAGTGCAGAAAAATATAGTTAAAATAAGATTTTTGTGATGAAAATTCATATTAATATGATTTCAAGTTGCAAATTAATTTAAGCCTGTAGGTCTGCAGCGTATACAGGGTGGTTAAGTAAAATCGAGTAAAATAACGAAATATTATTCCCAGAGAATTCAAGCATTTTAAGACTATCAATACAATGTATGGCCTCCACGGGCATCAATAACAGCTTGACATCTTCTTTGCATACTACACACGAGGTTGTTAAACATTTCTTGAGGAATTTGGTTCCATAAACGGGGCAGAAGCTCTCTCAGATCATTTAAGGATTCTGGGGTAGGTTGATGATTATCTACTCTTCTTTGGAGCATATCCCATGCATGTTCTATGCAATTCAAATCTGGTGAGTGCGGAGGTATTGGTAAATGTGGAATACCAAGCTCCTCGCGCGCATTCTCAACTATGGCTGCACGGTGCGGTCTAGCGTTATCGTCTAGAAATTGAAAAGTTTCACCAATAGCAGCGTGAAAATTTGGCACAACATTGTCAATGACATGCTCTCTACATTGTACGGCGGTCATATTTCCATGACAAATGTGTAGATCTGTTCGCCCGTTGAAACATATCCCAGCCCATACCATAACACTAACCCCTCGAAATGGATGGACTTCTTGGACATAGCGACGATTACGGGGTATGCGTGGGATTGTCCATACCCTTATTCTTCGAGAATCTGAAAATCGTCCATATCTGGATTCATCAGTGAAAAGGACACTACGCCATTGATCGTTCCAATTGATATGTTGCGTTGCCCATTCCAGTCTTTGACGCTTATGGTCATGGGTTAATGGAGCTCCTCTTAATGGACGTCTAGAACCTAGATTCACCTCTCTCAAACGTCGTCTGATGGTTTCGATGGAAACTTGGACCCCATCTGCATTTTGAAGAGTATTCCGTAGCATTCTACACGTAGATGTAGGGTTTCTTCTCGCCGAAACGGTGATGAAACGATCCTGAGCAGGTGTTGTTTTTCGTCGCCCACCAAGCCTTGGTCTTTCCAACACGGAACCTGTCTCCCTGAACCTATTCCAAAGTCGAGATATCACACTTTGGCTGACTTGGATCCTTTCCGCTACAACAACCTGAGTTAGGCCACCCTGTAGCATTTCGATAGCCCTATTAGCCTCGGCGTTTGTTAATTTACGTCTTGGCATTTTCAGAAAACTCGTTTCAAATCGAAGCCGTTGATAAACTGACTTCATTTCAAAATAAGAACATTCATGAATCATATTCAAAGAACCAAACTTCAGAAAAAAGGCGACCAGATTGACGAAATGTCTCATACTGATTTTTATTGGATCGATTCTTGTTGTTATTGAGTTTTAAATGATTTTACAGCGAATTTCTCGAAGATTACATACTTTTGAAAACGATTGTATACGATATCCCTAACTCTTGTGGAGCAGTATATTAGTGTATGCTTTGAATGCATTTTTTCTTCAAACTACGATATACCGTGAATCTATATTACTCGTGTGGATAGAATTGATTTTCGGCTGCGCCCCATGCGAAAACTTTTTTCCCCATGTGAATAACGGATCCATTTATACACTAATAATGTAATGAACTACTACTATTTATCAATATCTTCATTTCAACCCCCGTACCCGTCACATGCCATCCCGTGTGACATGCAACGAGGCCAACCTGCCAACCTGTCACAGACGTTCAATAACATCTTCAACAAGGCATGTTGACACTTTAATTTGCGGATAAATTGATCTTCTACAGGTACAGGACCATCTTTGACCTATTGGGCACATTATGATAATGGGGCACCTAAGAACTTTAGTTGGAATAAAATAAGAAAGTAGATAAGCAAATTTCTAGATTTATTCTTATTTCTTTCTGACACGACATAATATAATCCACAAAGTCACTCTTTCAGCATTAACAGGTTAGTGCATAAAAATCTATGTTGGTTTGAGTGGTACTATTCTAGATTTGAGATGGGAAAAATTGTTGATCACTTCTTCTAAATCTATGTTTTTTATGCATATCACATTCTATCGACATCAGCGACAAACTCGTTAATCTCTCTCGCGAATTTTTTGCAACATTGTCTCAATTTAGTTTTCAATTATCGTAAGAGGAACTTGGCGCTTCGTTCGCTTAATTCAAACATGGCGCGAGTTACTAGCGCAACTTTTCATGAAAGACGTAAAAATAAATTACATACAGGGTGTTTCATAATATACGCGCAGGATTTCAGGATGTGATAGCTCGTCCAAAAATATGAAAAAAAGTTTCTATTAACTTACCTCCTAAAATGCACCATTTTCGAGATAAAGGGTGTAGAAATTGAAAAAAAAATATCGAAGTAGGATAGTGTAGGTTGGGTGTGCCTTGTGAGTTACTAACAGCATTATTCATATCTTTTCCCATATTCTAGAATTGGTCCAAGAATAAAACTCTAGAGTAAAACATTAAAGAATATATTCAACATATAAATGTACATATATTGCGTCAATTTCAACAAAAGAAGCAAATCAGTTATCAATAAATGAACCTCCGTTACTTGTGATAATATCTTGTAAAATCGAATATTCTCCAGGTAATGCAAATGCAAAGAGATTTTTTAATTTTTAGATACTAAAAAACGAGTTTTTTATTCATTCAAATGAAATGAATCGACATTTTCAGATCATATTTTCATTTCTGAAATCGAGAAGTGGAGGTATTTCCTCTTCCGCTTCTGTAGCAGTCTCGGTTGGTGCCAGAACTTCTGGTGTCTGATTTTCTTTCTGAGCTTTCGAACTAGATGGCTTAGGAGTCATGTTAGAGGTGGTAATTTCTTCTTGGGACGGACATTCTAGATGAACGCAATGGAAGACCTAAGTAATATCAATAATTTAAGATTACAAACAGAAAATAACATAACAATAACCAAAGAAGATTCATATTCGAGCATTAATACGATGTAATATAAGGTAGGCCAATTTTATGTAATATCCTGTTATTTGTTAGGTCAGAATAGAAGTAAACACTGCTTCTGGGGATTATTGGAATTCTTCTACTTAGTTTTAAGGAATGTTGAAATATATTCAATTCAAAATTGAATTGAACGCGTTGTTTTTATGTCCTCGAGTTAATATATTCAACTGGATAAAATCTCAGAAATATAATTTAATGTCATCTCAAATTATGCTTTTTCGTCAAGTAGATATAGATAAACCTGTGGCGGCTCTCCGCCGTCGTTCGAAGATGGCGTTGCCGGCTACGTCACTCCGCGTTGTCTCCCGCGGATCTCTTCATATAGGCACTCGACGAACGGAGAGTACCACTTTCCTTGTGAAGGTGTCTAGGGCAACAGTTTGCTGGATCAGCCCTACTGATGAGTCCACCAGCAAACTGTGGGACGAAACACACATCCGTTTCCCCATCAGGGAGCGCGATTCGAAATAGCGATAACACCTCGCTAAAATGGTGACCCCGACGTGATGGAGCAAGGTGGTTCTTAAACCGGGGTACGGCTTCTCCTGGATTCTCAGCTACGGGCGTCTCGGAGCGATTCACTGCTCGGCGCTTCGCATACAGCTGGTCCAGGCAGCCATCACACCGCGACAGGCCCCTGCTCCAGAGCGCACGCGCTCCCTGAGCCTTCGCTGCATCGTTCCCCTCCTCTTCGAGGTCACTGGTAGGGGAGTGATGTGGCGGCTCTCCGCCGTCGTTCGAAGATGGCGTTGCCGGCTACGTCACTCCGCGTTGTCTCCCGCGGATCTCTTCATATAGGCACTCGACGAACGGAGAGTACCACTTTCCTTGTGAAGGTGTCTAGGGCAACAGTTTGCTGGATCAGCCCTACTGATGAGTCCACCAGCAAACTGTGGGACGAAACACACATCCGTTTCCCCATCAGGGAGCGCGATTCGAAATAGCGATAACACCTCGCTAAAAACCTTTTATATTCATAGCTAGTTTCGCAAATTCTTCCATTAAGCACAAATCAGTATAATTGACAATTATATCAATGATACAGTTAGTTGTAAAGGGTGTTGAAAAAGGAGTAAAAATAGGACTAGAATAATATATTGGCAATTTATCTGAAGTTTTCATTCACATAAACGAAACAAGAAAAATGGTTCTAGATAAACTAATAAGCAAGCCAACAAATCAATCATGTAACCCCAGAGAACACCAAATCCATCATTCGCATCTATAGACAGGTTTCGACTTTTCGAATCTCGTCAGTGTAGCGGGCGAAGATAAATTTGTGTGAGAAACATGGAGAAAAGCAGCGGCGATCGAAAAAATTTTTTTCCACTCACGCCACCTGTCCGCTCCAAAAGCAACCGTCTCCAATCTCTGAATGTTCATAAAAATATTTCCTAGCCCCCTTGAGAAAAACCACCGTTAACATTACGGTATAATTGTCACATGTTTCTAGGTAGGGGAAGATTGGCACCATTCGTACACGGGGAAGCTTCATACAGTCGATACTACAACTTGATAGAACAGCTTATTTATTTCGGCTTTGCATGTGCGAGTAGAAGTGAGCTATCCCAACTTATCCACGAAGTTAGCCGCTAAATCGGCCGCTGCGAGCGGCACGACAGGCGGAAATGTGTTTTTGCATACTCAAAGTAAATATTATATTAATATAGGATATTGCTCAATCGTGAGTAACTAGTAATAAGTAGTGAGTAACTAGTAATAATAGATGGTGTATCTATTTTGTGTTTTTTTCATTTTGAGTTATGTGTAGGTAAAAATCATTAATTTTTGTCCGTCGGGGCAGATTCGTACTTGTACTCCAGGGGAACATTCGTACGTGTAAATGTGCCCCAGACTTTACGAACTTACCCACATGTATCAACAGGTTTCTGTTCTTCAGAAAAATTGCAAAAATGGTGCGGCATTACAAGAAGGAACTAGGTCCACATTAATTAAAGAAGAAGATATGTTTTTGGCAGTAAAAGACGATTTAGAAGGACAATTGTCTTAAAGAAAAGCAGCCGCTAAATATAACATTGAAGTAAAAAAAAACTAAAAAAATTTTGATGATACAGTGAGACCCGCAAAAACTGTTTTATTTTAGTAAAATTTTCAAAAAAATACGGTTGTGCAAAAGTTATGAGTCAATATTCTGAAACAGAATTAAAGGTCTCGTATTTGAGAAAAAAACAGGAACCTGGTCGTTTGTGTTTTCCATTATTGAAGACGATGGATATTTGTGATGTCGCTCTGATTCTTCGTAACCCGAAATCTCCAGGGGACTCTACTCCTAAGTTATACCCATTTCTTCAATTTTACAACGTTAAATGTGCAATAATTAGCTATTAATCAGCGTAGTGCAAACAGTTTTCTGGCGAATGTTTTTTTTTTCGAGAAATGTTTTTTTTTTTATCAAAAGATTTGTCATTAAGTTTATTACAGGGTTGTTACTTTTGATTCCAATCAAAAAATTTTTGATGGTTCTTTTTCTATTTTATTCAACCCCCAAAGGTACCCCATACCGTATGAATATTTTCCTACCCGTGTACGAATGGACCCCCACAGAGGGTAGATTCGGACATTTGACGGCTCTTACCAACAATTGAATTCATTCATTCATTTAATAAGATATTGGCATCTAACTTTTTGACTAGATAGCGGAATGTATGCAGAATGTTTCAATAACTGATTGAGCAATCTTACTTTGATGTCCAAATTTAGAAAAATCATATTCTAAAAAGTGTACGAATGGTGTCAATCTTCCCCTAATGCTGTTTTACCAACCCATTAACAGACGCTGCTTATCCAAACTTTCTGCAGAACGAACTATATAATATAATGGCCGATTTTCCTTTGGAACAAAAGCAATAAAAGTGTATCTAGCATGATGGAGCTAAGATTGTCCTTCGAGAGCATTTACACCGAACTTCTCCACATGGGTGGATAGGAAGGAGCAGTCCTGTATTACGGCCTATAAGATTGTCTCATTTGAACCCAATAAATTATTATCTCTTCAAATATTTTACAGTCTTTTTTTAACACCATGTATCAGCTTAGTTCACAGAATGGATGTGCGATTACCATGTTCCGCTCCAAACCGTCTTGAATCGCTCTATGAATATTCTGAATTATGTCAAAGCAAACTTAACTCAAGCGCAATACTATTATAGAAAACAGATTCGTATGATATTATACCAAAAATCAAGGAATGGACTGGTGGAAATCCAAATTAAGGAGTTAACTGAATAGAACGTGTCATCATCGATCGACAAGAGTAGCAGGTAGACCTGTTTCTAGCTTGTTAGCAATGGCGTAGCGCTGAATTTGTACTTTCCTTTTTATTACACCAAAAGTTGAAAAAACAAATTTCCTAGCATCAGGTGTTGGAATACGTAAAAAGAAATACAACATATTATGTATGAACATTTGGATGCTAATAGTGGGCCGAAGTCCGAATATTGAGAAAAATTATTCTAGGACCAACACTATTTTGTTACCTCAATCCATTCAGTCGCTAGGGGACGATTTTCGAATTTAGCCAATTTATTTAATTGGCCCACCCCTTTGCGCGTTTGTTTCTATGAACAGCGGAGCATTATCATGTTTCCTTAATATCTGAAAATTTCGAATTTTGAACCGAGAATGGTCTCAAACGATCAGGTTGGACGAATTCAAGTTTAAATTCAACTATGTCCGGCTGTCCGTCAACACGATAACTCTCGAAGGAACTGGCCTAGAGTTTTTAAATTTTCAGGGTACGTTGATTGGCCGGTTGAGTTCCTCAATGAGAGAAATCCATATAGGCATCTGAATTTTTTCCTCGATAATTTTCAAAATAATGATTTGATTGAAACGCAACGTTGTGGTTAGTTGTGAGATAACGACATGAATATTCATGTGAAATGTCGTAAAGCTCATTTCACTAGAAGATCTTCAAAAATATTTTTCAAAACTTCAGTACCTATCTCAGAATTTAGTCGTCATATCCTGCTGAAATTTTGTATCTAGATATCAGGCATCGAATAAATGAGCTGTTCCATGTGAAAAGGAAAGTTTTTCTGATATATTCAATTCAATTCGGCGATTCCATCTCCATCAAAGTCTATAAAAATAAAATGAAAGTATTTGTCATAATGACAATGAACCCCAAAGGTCATTTTGGTACACACAAACAAGCGCGCAAAAGCTCCTGACCTAACGTCAGTGCTTTTCAAATTTTCATTTTGCAGATTCATTATATCGTGTGAACGACCTGATCAGGTTTCAGAGAGTGATTATATTCTTATCATTATATCTTACCGAGAAATATCAACTTTTCTATCTAAGATCCACGTTTCCGTTTTGCGCACCGAAAGTAAATCATTCAAGAAACACCCCCAAACGGTTTGGCGAAGCGGACGTAAAGCTTACTTAAAACTAATGCATTAGTCGAATGAAATGGCCGCAGCGCCCATCTTACACAGTTTCCATTTCAAGTCTACATTCAACAGAACGTGGTCGTTTAATGAAGATGAAAAATTGTCGTTACTGAGCGTTAATAAACCAAACCACAAAAGTTAGAGTATACCTAACTGATTAATTATAGACCGCCGTATATATTCATTCTGGTATATGATAATTTGAAGCAGAATCAGAAGGTAAACTAATGCTCACCTCATTTGCAGTATTATTGGTTCCGACGATTTTGATGAAAAGAACAGGTCTAGGGGGGAAAGTTATCACTTGCCAGGATTTACAGTTTTCTCGAGTGTTATCAACCAGTGTTTCCCAACTCCACACATCGACAGAAGTCTCAATGTAATAGCTGTAACTTCTATCATCACAGTCCCAGAGCAGTAGTCTTAGACTGGATAATATATAGGGTTGTCCTAGAAAATGAGTAGAAATTCAACCCAACTGAAGAAATAAGCCTTCAAAAAGAATTTTCATAATTCCATGTTTTTCAGGAAAGATTTCTCGATTTACAAATCTGCTCCTTGTGGGCGCACATCTAAATCAAAATGAAAATAACATCACAAAAATCTTGCGAGTCATACAAAAAGCATTCAATGTTTCTACATCACTTCAAACTCACCCAATTGAACCAGAATACAACCAGAACCCAACTGATGGCAAGTGTATCCTGAATCCCAATCGTAGTGTTTAGTATCGCCGTTCAGAAGTGCGTTCCGTGCACGGCTGAAAAATACATTGCAATAATTTACAATAAACTACATGCACGTAAGGCTCTTTACCTCACCCCTTCTATAACGATGGCGCTTTTCTTCAAAGTGGCAACGTTGTAGCTGGGACATATGACACCATCAACCAGTTTTGGAATTTCGGCCTTATAGTATGCCTCCAAGTTTACCAAATGGAAAACCTTCATGGAAAAAACAACCTGTTTGAATGAAGGAAGTGTTTTTTGGAAAAATTAAAATATATTAAATTCGTTGCCTAGCTATACAAATCAATGTTTTGTGTTTTGTAAGTATATTGCAAATGAAAAATTGTTAATTTGTTTGAAATGGTTACGGTATGGAAGCAGAAGGAAACTATAGAGGTTCTCCTACAAATTAAATTTCAACATATTGAAGAGTGTGGTTAATTCAGTATTTCTCAACAGAGCAAGCGGAAACATCCCTTGCGGCACACATATGAAGTGGACGGCCGAGAGCTATAGGAAATTTATTTTTGACACCCTAGTTTGCAAAATATCGAATAATTATTTGTTGTTTGGGTCCATCCCAGTAGGGTGGACTTAAGTTTGCAGCTTCGAATTGTACGGGAGCTAGCGACATCGGAAAAACGCTAGTTTTTGAGCGCTCATTCTACTTACACTATATCATTTCGTCACGTTGTCTATATTTTTCGAATTTCGAGTCGATAATGGTCGCAATCGACCAGGTTCGACTCACTGATGACGAATCCGTCCATAAGCACGATAACTTTCGAACGGAACAACCTAGAGACTTGAAATTCTCAGTGTAGGTTTAGTTCCCGAGTGCGTTAATGAGAAGAATTCTACAAGGGGTTCCGTAAATATGGCCGTTCGAAATTTTGATTCGATCGAGATGAAGAAAGAATTACTCATGAATCTGGAGAAGAGCAACAACCTTACTTCAGTTTACCTGCTCACCAGGGTATCGATAGGAACATCATATATGATGCTCTTGCTAAAAAATTCGACTCAAACAACGTTCATCAGGTAGAAACCCTCGTGGGGGATGACAAATGGCAAACTAGGTAGGAAAATGTTTACCGGTATAATGTCCCGAAGATGAAAGGCTTGTTCATTTTTGAAGGATAAACTCATTTTATCCTCCATTGAACAGTGAAATACCAACTAAAAAAAATGGACAACAGAAGTTCCATTTTTCGTAGGTTATGCAAACCAGCGGACGAATCCACCGAGCACAAACCCCTGAGAGGGAAGAGACTGAAAGATAAGCACTCTGGAGGAACCTTCCAGGAATGGATCACACCAAAAAGTTCGTTCGAAACGAAAGTGCAAGAACCAAAAAGTATTTGGATCTCATAAGTTACGCCTCCTCACTGGCTTTCTCACAGGACATTGTCGCCTTAGGAAGCATATAAAGAGAATGGGCTCAACAGAAACTGACGAAAGTAGATTCTGTGGAGAAGACTGGAAGTTCCTGTTCACCTGGTTACAGAATTGCAAACCAGCGCAAATAATGTCTTGGAAAAGAGAATTTTAGGAGGAACGAGGATTCAACCTCCTAGAAGCCTTCTCAGATACTGGAGTTCATTGGAGCTCTGGAGCCGGAGGGCGAGCTGTAGGTAGCGCAATTGCGAAAACAGCTCTGATGGGGGGCACAATCAAACGCAAGGCTCCAGAAAAATCAGCGACTTAGGTAAAGTGACGGCATCAGTAGAGGAATAGTTAGGCACAAAATATCAGATAGATTCAACAAGAGGAAAAAGACTGCTTCATACGAAGTATTCCCAGACGAGAGAATGAATGCGTAACAAAGCATTGAGGTCGAATAAATTATTGATCTTTTAGGTTCAAATTATGCGATTCGCTTCAAATAAGGTCATTTATACATCTGACCCTAACGAAAATGCATACCCTTGCGAGAATTATACAGAGAACCAACGTAATTTAGGAATGAAGATAATAGCAAACTCACCAATGAACAGTGAGAATTCGCTTATACTTGAATTTCTATGGGTGGTACTTAGTACTTCTTAGGACTCGACTAACGTTTTTTCTTCACGGCAAGTAGAATACAACTCATGTTGAATAACCTTATAATTCAGTAAGCCACATAATAATATGTCTCTGGAGTGAAAATCCTACTATAAAATTCTTCTATGAGGGTATGCTAAGGACTCCCTTATTATGACGAAATGATAGAAAACCCAAGAGAAAATAATTAAAACCTACCTTATTTACAGTGTTTTGTGTTCCCACTACCTTGATGTACTGAACTACTCGGCTATCAAAATATAAATTTTGCCAGGACCGGCAAGAATATCTACTATAGTCTATCACTCTAACCCAGTCTTTTTGTTCCATAGATACTTCAATATAGTACGAGTATGATCTGGAATGAATGCAGGATAATTTGAGAAACATCATCAAGAAGTAAAAAGTAGTATACAATTATTTATATACAGGGTGTTTCGTTGGTAAACGGAAAAACTTGAACAGTGAATAGAGGACACCGAGGTGGTTCTAAATATACCCCATTTATTGGGTCTGACTGCCTTGGTTACCGAGATACAGGGTGATCTATGAATTTTGCTCATTTCTTTCCGAGGTCATAACAAGCGAACCGTCCAGTAGATTTTGTTAATATTTGGCACACATCTTCCTTATTTGAAGCTTAAAAGAATCACTTAATGATCACAAAGAAAATCCAGGGCCGGATTAACAAAAAATTATGAAACGGTTTTATCCTTGAAACAACACCCTGTATAATGAAATTTTGAAAATCCGTTTTCAGATTCGAAAAGAGCACAAAAAACTGAACGGAAATGCGTGATACAAATTTCCGCGCAGACAATTTTGCTGCACCAATTTTCAACTTGAATGTGAAATTTTCGAAAAATTGGATATCAAAAATTGGTTATAAGTCACTTTGGATAATAACTATCGATTTCTATGTTATTTTGAAATCACGTACTGATTATTCAAGACATAAGGTTTACTTTTTATAGCTTCAGACTAACCCTTTGAGTATTCACCAAGTAGGTACTTGTTATTTATAGAGAAAAAATATCGCCCTGTATATGTACATAATTCAAAATTGGTACTACTTAGGCACGAGTGAAATAGTATGTTCTTAAGTTTTATACTGAAATAATCGAGTTTCTATATAACTGTTGTACAAATACATAACCATAACCCTATATTTTATCGACACGATTAACTGGTGAAGTGTACTTGGATTTTTTGGAAAATATGCTACCAGTTTTACTTCATGACGAAAACGTAAATAATGCTGGCATGTATTTTCAGCACGATGGGGCGTCGCCTCATTATAGGCTCACTGTTAGAGACTTTTTAAACGATAATTTTGGTAATTCATGGATTGGTCGAGGAGGCCCTCACAACTGGCCTTCAAGATCACCTGATTTGAGTCCCATAGATTATTATGTCTGGGGTTATCTAAAATCTGTGGTATATTCTGCTGAGATACATACTCGGGATCAGCTAATTTCGAGAATAGACGAAGCTAGCAGGGAAATAAAAAACAATCCTAATGTAATTCGAAAGTCAATTGGAAATATCCTCAAACGAGCACAAACATGTGTTGACCAAAATGGAGGACATTTTGAGCAGTAGTTTGTTTACTTTTAATAGTTTTAATTTTGTATCTTTTTGTTCTTTTTAATGGCTTTTCTCTT
This sequence comes from Aphidecta obliterata, assembly GCA_963966015.1. NCBI lineage: Eukaryota > Metazoa > Arthropoda > Insecta > Coleoptera > Coccinellidae > Aphidecta > Aphidecta obliterata. The sequence continues at coordinate 29,183,663 of OZ014427.1, read as the reverse complement.
ATAATGATGTACATAATTGTTTGAACTTGTATTAAATCGATCTAGTTCTTTTCAATTATTTCAATAAAATATTCAAGCAATCAATTTTGAATTATGTACACCGAGTTCGCCAATTTAATTGGAGGGGAAACACTTTCGATGCGTCCAGGCGCCTATATCTCACCAATAATGGACCCAACGAAAAAGGAATGTCGAAACTTTCATTTCATCTATTCAACGATACCCCACAGGATTCTATGCACTGAATTTTTTTGTAACAGCCCTCCCTATATTTTTTTTTCGTAATTTCACTAAACCATTCTGAAGCGGTTCGTAGAAGATATCTGCAATTTCATAGTCGATAGTCTCCGAGTGAAATGGCTGTGACACACGCAAACATATAAAGAAACTATGATTATTTTTCTACATTTTAGCTACGGAAACCTAAAAAGGGGTAGGAATTTTTTGACCGAACTTGGCAGAAACGTTTTATCACCGAGATGTATCAAATGATTGAAATTTCATTCATATGGATCAAGTGATTATGGCTTTTCTGAAGGTTTTTTCTAATAGTAGAGTTCGCGAGGCATGAAAAGAGCTCTAAAACCGATTTTCGTGTGAACTTCATTGCTAAAATGTATGGACCTCTTGGTATCATTCCCTACATCATAACAATGCAAAATCACTTGGTCGTCAAAAAATCGTCCTGTGCAGGAAGTGGTGGGGGGCATTTTTCCAAAAATTGACAAAATTTTTTTTTTCGTTTATAATTATCTACATCCAGTGACTTATATTCAAACAAATTTTCATCGAAATATACGATTCAGAAATATTTTATTTTAATTATCAAAGAAGTCGGATACAATGCGCTTATATGGAGTTCCTTAAGATAAAATCGCTTGCCCTGCAAAGGCATATTCACCATTATGTTCCGTTCCATTTTACTCGGAAACTGTCGCGAAAATCAAAAAAATGCTTCATATAAGGGGTCTTTCTCATAAACCGACGATTCAGATGGTTTTTTCCAAATTTCAATTGGCCTGATAATTTCCTCAAAAAATAGGAAAATCTGCTATTACCTCCGGTTAGCCGCGACTGACCGTGGGGACGCGAGGAAGGCTCACTTTGATGAATAAACGCTTGTCGGGGCAGAAATAAACGACCTTATGGATCGAGCGTTCATAGGATCGTTTTTCGGTTGGACCAGGCCATATTTTCATTGTTCGTGCATTCTGATGATGAATTAGAATGTTTGATTTGATTTCTTTCAACTTGTGGATTAAAAAACAAATAGGGACAAACATCTATTTGTTAATTTACAATTACTTATTGAGTTCAGTTTGGTATTTACATTCGTCCTGAAATTATCGCTCATTTGCATTTGTACTTAAAAGATTTACGCAACTCCGGAATCTGCAAAGGGACACAGTTGTTATCTATGCTTTCTAGTTTCAAAATATATCTTACATTCCATTATAAATCCGATTCAAATCCGATTATCAAATCCGATCACTGTCAGATGAAGAATATTCAACAGGATGGAATTTGAAAAATTTTGTGTTACTTTTATTGCCACATGCTTTATGGGCCATACATTTTCGAGAGCTAATACAAGGAATTTTTTTTTCTCACAGGAACACATAGGTCCCGGTGCAATCTGGAATAAAAATGCCCATGTTATAAATAATAGATATTTATCAGATATTCGATATACAGGATGTTTCATGAGTGGTTGGCCGTAGCCTAGTGGTCAATGCAGGTCATCCAGACCTTTCAGAAAAGTTGCTTGTTTTGTATCCCAAGGCTCTTAGTTTAGATACAGGGTGATTTATGGATTTTGGCCTGAATTTACGATAGGCATAATTCTGGAATCTGAGGTCCGTTTTTTTTTAAATTTCAAGGGGTTGTTCATTTCAGAAAGTCCTTTCGAGTGGCTCACGCAATATCAATATTTTCAGGACATTACTCAGAATATCGTGGTTTATCTTTCAAGCCCCAAAATCTATATTTTCTACATCACTTAAAGAAATTTCGTTATTGCCATGAAAAAATACATAACTCAATCTAAGGAGTTAAATTTTCACTTTGAATAGCCCACTTGTTACAAGCGAGTAGCGAATGAACGAATTCATGTTTTATGTAGTTTTTTTGAAATATTTCTTGTATTTTGCTGAGATTTTGAACCTCAAAGCTTAAGAGCGTCATAACTCATGAAGTGAACGATTTTTGAAATGTAATCCGTGAATGTATTCGTTCCACAACACAAATAACTAGATATTAATATTTTTTCTATAACTTTTTGTTCAAATCCCTTGTATTCTAAACCCTAAGCACCCACTGAGTATTTTAACACGCTACTTATAGAAGTAATTACATAATTACAAGTATGCATAATCAAGCTTTGAATTCTTTCGAAACTAAATATAAAATTTAGGGACAAATGGCGTAAACCCACTAGAAACATAATCAAGGATTGCATTTGCTTTAAAAAAAAAAGATATTGACTTGTATTCCTCATGAAATTCGCCAAATATCGCTTTCTTTACACATTCTCTAAACATAGCTGTCAAATTTGAAGTTACTCCAATTTTAATTCAAAATTCTAACTTTGTAAAAATAAAAAATATTAATATCTAGTAATTTGTGTTGTCGAACGAATACATTCACGGATTACATTTCAAAAATCGTTCACTTCATGAGTTATAACGCTCTTAAGCTTTGAGGTTCAAAATCTCAGCAAAATACAAGAAATATTTCAAAAAAATTACATAAAACATGAATTCGTTTATTCGCTACTCGCTTGTAACAAGTGGGCTATTCAAAGTGAAAATTTAACTCCTTAGATTGAGTTATGTATTTTTTCATGGCAATAACGAAATTTCTCTAAGTGATGTAGAAAATATAGATTTTGAGGCTTGAAAGATAAACCACGATATTCTGAGTAATGTCCTGAAAATATGTATATTGCGTGAGCCACTCGAAAGGACTTTCTGAAATGAACAACCCCTTGAAATTTAAAAAAAACGGACCTCAGATTCCAGAATTATGCCTATCGTAAATTCAGGCCAAAATCCATAAATCACCCTGTATCTCCTAAACTAAGAGCCTTGGGATACAAAACAAGCAACTTTTCTGAAAGGTCTGGATGACCTGCATTGACCACTAGGCTACGGCCAACCACTCATGAAACATCCTTATATCGAATATCTGATAAATATCTATTATTTATAACATGGGCATTTTTATTCCAGATTGCACCGGGACCTATGTGTTCCTGTGAGAAAAAAAAATTCCTTGTATTGGCTCTCGCAAATGTATGGCCCATAAAGCATGTGGCAATAAAAGTAACTCAAAATTTTCCAAATTCCATCCTGTTGAATATTCTTCATCTGACAGTGATCGGATTTGAATCGGATTTATAATGGAATGTAAGATATATTTTGAAACTAGAAAGCATAGATAACAACTGTGCCCCTTTGCAGATTCCGGAGTTGCGTAAATCTTTTGAGTACAAATGCAAATGAGCGATAATTTCAGGACGAATGTAAATACCAAACTGAACTCAATAAGTAATTGTAAATTAACAAATATATGTTTGTCCCTATTTGTTTTTTAATCCACATGTTGAAAGAAATCAAATCAAACATTATAATTCATCATCAGAATGCACGAACAATGAAAATATGGCCTGGTCCAACCGAAAAACGACCCTATGAACGCTCGATCCATAAGGTCGTTTATTTCTGCCCCGACAAGCGTTTATTCATCAAAGTGAGCCTTCCTCGCGTCTCCACGGTCAGTCGCGGCTAACCGGATGTAATAGCAGATTTTCCTATTTTTTGAGGAAATTATCAGGCCAATTGAAATTTGGAAAAAACCATCTGAATCGTCGGTTTATGAAGAAGACCCTTTATATGAAGCATTTTTTTTATTTTCGCGACAGTTTCCGAGTAAAATGGAACGGAACATAATGGTGAATATGCCTTTGCAGGGCAAGCGATTTTATCTTAAGGAACTCCATATAAGCGCATTGTATCCGACTTCTTTGATAATTAAAATAAAATATTTCTGAATCGTATATTTCGATGAAAATTTGTTTGAATATAAGTCACTGGATGTAGATAATTATAAACGAAAAAAAAAAATTGTGTCAATTTTTGGAAAAATGAGCCCCACCACTTCCTGCACAGGACGATTTTTTGACGACCAAGTGATTTTGCATTGTTATGATGTAGGGAATGATACTAAGAGGTCCATACATTTTAGCAATAAAGTTCACACGGGGTGACACGATAGAGCTCCGTTTGAACCCTACTATAATAATCAAGGGTATGTTTTGATTCAAATCAGTTCTTTCTGAGAAACGGCCAAATAGCTCAGTAGTTTTCTAAAACTCTCAATTATAGAATTATGGAAATCGTGGGCTAGGTAAATTAGCGAATACTGAGTCGAAACCATTACACCAACCAACACTAATCAGGAATTAACTCTGGAGAGTTAGAAACGTCGCAGAAATATTTTACCATGGCCACCATGACCCTTCGCCCATCGAGCATGTTTGAGATATGGGAGAACTCTACAGCACGAATTACAGGTTGGTTGGGACACAATTCCTCGGGTGGAAATCGAATCTCTGCTAGAATCTGATATCATTTCTGATAGGGGCTGGGGAGATTGGAGGTAAACCTATTATTGGAAAAATTTTGTTCATATTTGGTTTGGTTTTTTTTCTTTGAAATTTCATATATGTTGTTTGGTCAAATAAATTCCTACCTCTCCTATATGCTGCCAATTCCAAGTATCTGGGTTTACGTCTGACTAAAGACAAGAGTATATTGTCGTGCAAATGACCTGCCGACCTAATTTGGGAGGATTGAGAAGGGATAATCTCGGACCATCGAATACAATAATTGGTTGGCTGCGTAACTAGTAAAGGAATGGTCATCTCACCGGGATAAAAGAAGCCTAAGTCTCTCTCCGGCCATTCATATGTCTCTGTGAAAAAAATTACTTCAATCCGTTTTTTTCAGAAATGAGATACAGACAACCAAGCACACTCAGACTGATATCTTTAAATCATAATCAAAAACAAAAATGTATTACAAATACTCAGAGGTTCATTAACCTTCTACGATGAAGAGTGTTTGTGCACATAGCAACCACTTATTCTAATTTTGTTACATTGAATGTAACTTCATCTTTATTTTGTATAAAGTTTTATTTCCGGTATTATGCGACTCAGATCCATATCATGTTATAAAACATGTTCGCCTCTATAACTACACCAACTACATAGCTCGCACCTATCTCGTATTGGTAAAGTAGTACTCACTACCAAGAAATTCCGATTGTCCCGAAAATCGAGCAACTGTTCGAATATCTAAACTAGCTCATCTTTAAACTATACTCACCTCAAATCTCTGTCCCATAAAAGCATTTTAATGTGATTGATAATAGAGGGAGTTCCGAGTTTGACGATGATTCCTGAGTCGCCTGGACCTACTATGGCATGTCTAGTATAACCTCTTTCCATATCATAGGAGGCGACGTCGCCATCAAGAAGGTACTCTCTCAATTCACCTTCAATGACTTTAGAATCCGACCATTGGCCAAGAACATTCTCGCTTAGCACTGAATGATCAATAAAAACATTAGATAAGCGAGACGTATTGTGACGAACATAAGGTTAGTCTATTAATGAATTGAAAAAGCATAGAAGGTAGAATTTATACAAGTGGAAGCCATAACATAAATAAAATTACGAAAAGCACTGCCGTGAAGGCAGGAGCTTTTGAGCGTTCGTACATGCACCTTGTAGGAAGATTCGCATTTTCCAGTTTTAGAAATCAATTAAAGAAATTTTCGACAGCTGCCAAAAAAATTCTGAAACTTAGGCGAAACTCCAGACTTCATATCAGTGCTTCAGCTGATCAATTTTTTTTCGATAATTCGCTAGAATTTTCTACGGTATCTATGGTCTTGGTGGTGCGATCTGGACAAAATTTTGCACGTAGTTTGAATACATTATTACTCAGCTAGATGCAAAATTTCATCCCAATCCGCTCAATATTTTCGGAACTATCAGCAAAAAAATATTTTGAACGGCCATATTTACGGAACCCCTAGTCTAATTTTGCTCATAGATGAACGAGACCGCGATATTTGCGATCCAAACCCATCCTCAAGTTCCTAGGCCTTTCCGTTCAAAAGTTACAATTTTCTATGGTTCTGGTCATGCGATCTGGACAAAACATTGTTTTAATATATCATTCTCGATTAAAATACAAAATTTCATCTTGATCGAATCCGTAGTTTCGAAATTATCGAGAAACCAAAATTTCAAACGATCGTATTTACGGAACCCCTAGTATAATTCCTGCTTATTGATGTGAACGCGACATTTCAGATCCACACCTATCCTGAAAATTTCAAGTCTCTAGGCCTTTCCGTTCGAAAGTTATGTTTTTCTATGGTTTACATGGTTCTGGTCATTTGATCTGGAGAAATGGAGCTTGAATATATCATTGTCCATTAGTATACAAAATTTCGTCACGATCAAATCTGTACTTTTGAAATTACCAAGAAAACTAAATTTCAAACGACCATATTTACGGAACCCCTACTATAATTTTGCTCATAGATGAACGTGATCACGACATTCGAGATCCACACCTATCCTGAAAATTTCAAGTCCCTAGGCGTTTCCGTTGAAAAGTTACAATTTTCTATGGTTTCTATGGTTCTGGTCATGTGTTCTGGACAAAATTTCACATGTAGCTTAAACACCTCATTCTCCATTTGAGTGCAAAATTTCATCTCGATCGAATTTGTAGTTTTCAAGTTATCAGGGGAACAAAACTTTGAACGGCCATATTAACGAACTTAACCGAGGCATTATGGAACTGAACCCACACTGAAAATTTCAAGTCTCTAGGTTGTTCCGTTCGAGAGTTATCGTGCTTACGGCCGGCCGGACGGACAGACTTGAATTTTCCGACGGATTCGTCATCAGTGAGTCGAACATAGTCGATTGAGACCATTTTCGGCTCAAAATTCGAAAAATACAGACATCGTGACGAAATGATATAGCCCTCGTGGAAGTAGTACGAGCGCTCAAAAATTGTTATGGCTGAAGAAAAACAAAATGAGAGAATAACCCACGAAATTTTATGTTTTTACATACCTAAATGGGCATATTTATTGATAGATGTTCAATGTGAACTGCAAGGCTTATTTATATGTTATGTCATTCCTCTGTATGAATAATAGCAGGCACATGCATTAATTCAACTCTCAATGCTCTGAATGAATACATTTCTTGATTGTGAAATACTTCATTGAAATATAGTTATAAAAAGTGGTACTAGTCAGATATGAGCATCATAATGAAACGCGTGCAATGTTAAACCATTGTCAACCTCGAGTAGATAAATCGTTGCTTGCAGTTTCAGGAATCGATTTATCGTTGAGTCTAGGTGGTTGACGCTTGACACAGTCGCAAAAAGATATTCAGAAGATTCAAAAAAATAAAAAAGTGTCTCCTCATTGGCGCTTCACACACTCTGGTCACACAAACTTGGCCAGGTTGGATATCATACCGGTTGTGTCGAGCCGTGTTATGTGAAAAAGATCTTGTCGGGTAGCAGTGCTATTTGGCCTCCCTCGTAACTGACTGAATTGGAACCAAGAACCAGGTGCTACAAGTCTCTCGCCTGTCGATGGACGTCGTAGATAAATTTGTTGTTTTTTCGACACTTGAACCTTATTTTTCGCGAAGTGAAAATATCGAGAATTGAATTCAATTGAGCAAGTCGTGCGGAGGTTGTGCTGTCGGTACACCGAACTGACCGAACCCGATAGTTTCAGGCGTTCCTTCAGCCCGACCAGATCAGATAGTGTGTAGGGAGTTTAAGATTTTGGGTTGCGTTTCAGACGCTGGTGGCGCTTCAACAAGCTCAACCTATAATTCAGCCATGCGGCATCTGTTGCAATCAATTTAAAAAACTGTCCAGAATTTGTTATTATTGTCTTCAATGAAAATTTCCATATTTATTATCATTTTATATCATCAATTTATATACTCGTACCTTATTTTTGTGTTATTATGAACAGGCGAGGACAGTTATTTCTGGAAAAAACCCTCAATCTCCAGAACCAGAACGGTGAGAAAAGTGGCTGGATTCTCTTTTCGAAAAAAAAAATCCGAAGTCATGTGTCTTTTTGAAACCTACAGACATACCACCCTCATGTGAAATGGAGACCAATCACCGCTCACTAAACGGATTACTTGACAAAACGTTGTTCGCTGTTGCCAATCATAGCCTAGAGTAAAGTGCATACTTATTACGCCACAATAATTCGCTAAAGTTCAAATGTCTTATTGAATTGCAGCGTTTATTAGAATATTACGAAATATCTTCTAGATCTACAGGGCGTTTCATTGGTAAATGAACATACGTTAACCTGAGGTAGAGCTACCCTAGACGAGTCCAAAAAACCTATATGTGATAGGTCTAATTAACTTCATAGCCGAGATACAGGGTGATTTATGTATTCATCAAGATTTTCAATTGCTTATAACTTTTGAACTATCCAGTATAATCGATTGATATTTGGAACATGAAACACAATTCCATGGGTGAATCGATTCATTTTTGAATTGATCAGAAAATCCAGGTCTGTATCAAAAAAATATGGCCCTTTTTGCAAGCTGAGATTCAACACCCTGTATGAAGGAATATTGGAATTCTATTAAAATATTCGGAAAGAGCAGAAAATTTTCGATGGGCATCAGTAGATTTCAGTGTCCCGCACGACGTTTGACTCATCGAAATTTTTGTCTAAAGATTTAATTGGATAGTATAATTCCACTCACTTCACAATAATGTCGTACATTGAGATTGAATTCGAAAAATTTGTGTGTTGGACTGATGAAATATTTGTATTTTTTTCATTTTCTAATGAATAATTTCAAGAATTTTTCAGAAAAATATTGATTTTGAATAATTTATTCAAAATGATCAATGATGAAAAAATAACTAAACAAATGAGTGAACAAGACTGCATGTGGATTTTATTTAGCCCATCTATGCAAATTCCTCGAATTGAAGACTCCATCCCTCGGAAATATGGCTCTTCATGGGCGGAAGAAAATCCACACAGTCAGACACATGAAATCCCAGTACAAATTTTCAATTAATGTATGGTGTGGAGTTTATAATGATCGATTAATTTGGCCTCACATTCTGCCAAGTCGCCTTACTGGTGATATTTATTTGGATTTCCTTCGAAATCATCTGCCTGTACTATTCGATGGTACGAACATTGCAAGAATGTATTTCCATAATGGGCTCCCTCCATTTAAGAGCTTTTGTTAGGAACTTTCTGGATCAGAACTTTCCAAATATGTGGATAGGCAGAGGTGGACCACATGCATGGCCCCCTAGATCACCAGATTTCAATCCTATCGATTATTTCGTTCAGGGTTATTTGAAATCTTCAGTATATGCGTCTGAGATTGGAAGTGAGGACATTCTCCTACAGCGAATCGAAGTTGCCTGTAATAAGATCCGTTGTGATCCAGAAATGATCAAAAAGGCTATAAGAAGTAATTTGAAAAGAGCAAGAATGTACGTCGAGCAAAACAGTGGCACTTTTGAGCAACTCATATGATTTCTTTCAAATGTTTTAAGTGTTTACTCATTTGTTTATTTATTAACTGACTGTTGATCATTTTGCATGACTTAATCAAAATCCATATTGTTCTGAAAAATTCTTGAAATTATTTATTAGACTATGAAAAAAAATATAAATATTTCATCAGTCCAACCCAAAATTTTTCGAATTCAATCTCAATGTACATTATTCTGAAGTAAGTGAAATTTCACTATCGAATTAAATCTTCAGACAAAATGTTTGATGGGTCAAACGTCGTGCGGGAAACTGAAATCTACTGATCCCCATTAAAAATTTTCTGCTCTTTCCGAATATTCTAATCAAATTCCAATATTCCTTCATACAGGGTGTTGAATCTCAGCTTGCGAAAAGTGCCATATTTTTCTGATACGGACCTGGATTTTCTGATCAATTCAAAGATGAATTGATTCATCCATGGAAATGTGTATTACGTTCCAAGTATCAATCGATTATACTGGATGGTTCAAAAGTTATAAGCAATTGAAAATATTGATGAATACATAAATCACCCTGTATCTCTGCTATGAAGTTAATTAGACCTATCACATATAGGTTTTTTGGACTCGTCTAGGGTAGCTCTACCTCAGGTTAACGTATTTACAGTTACCAATGAAACACCCTGTATACATAATAATACATCACTATGTTCAAACTACAAGCAGCTGTATTCAAGATGCCATTAACGGAAATTGTGAACGCCACAATGGTATATTTTCCCCGATTGTCCAGGAAGGAGACCGTTTTATTTTTGCCTTGTTTATTGGGTTCATCGTTTGTCGATCGAATTGAAACTTTGTAGTTAATTATAAAATAACGACACGAAGGTTCATGTCAAATTTCGCGAGGATGGAATAACTAGAAGATGAAAAACAAATTGCTTTTTGAAACTTCAGTGTCTCATATCACAGAAACTATTCGCCATATCCTGCTAAAATTTGGTGAGACCATACAGGGCATGGATAAAATGAAAATTCAGTTTCTGAACTCTGAACTGTTTCGCGTAAAGAGAAACTTGAGGTTTTCTGATTTGATATTCGGTGATTCCAACTCTTTATAGTTTATTGGTCACATTGACATTATTTGTGGTTAGTTTAAAGATATGTATGTACATATTTGGTTCTACAGTTTCGCTGCAATATCACCTCGTGAAAAAGGATTTTAAATTTGTTATGGGCGACTGTTCCGGCGACGAATTGAAACGAGCGCGCAAAAGCTCCCAGCTTTTCGCGCGAATTTTCATAAAAAGTGATTTTCAGATTTCTTCTAGATCAAATTGTAAATATGTATCTTCCAATTGCGAGAATTCTCACCTGGAAGATACTATGGTACAGGGCCGGCTCTAGTGTATACAGCGCCCCGATGCAAAATAAAATTATGGCGCCCTATATGTACTAATTTCACGAGCAAGAAATTCGGAAGGGCGCCTTTGGCGCCCCGATGCCTTGCATCCGCTGCGGGCCCCTTGAGCCGGCCCTGCTAGGGTTGGTACCCATAGCTCATGAACATTTCGTTCCAGGACCGAATACTTCGGCTCCGGTTTCTTTAATGGTTTCCAAACCGCCAGTGTACCATTTTATGGTATTCTGTTTCTATCCCGACTATCCAAGGTCTCTGTGAGACCCTTCATAAGCTCAGAGCTTGTGCGAGTTAGGAGACCCGGTTATCTTTTGTGTTTGAAAAGATAGGTGGTGGAATCCCTTTCCCAGTTTTCCCTTCTGCTAAAATACCTTCCAGGCTATCTGATCTTTGATTCTCTCGATTCCCGTTGACTCTCTAGATATTCTGAAAGTAGCCTCATGGCATTACTAGGCGCAGTTGTGAGATCTTTAATGATCTCTAGTAGGATCTTATCTCTAGTGCCCTGTATGGGCATTTGGGTGAGCAATATTAATTGGCATTTTCATGTTTTTTGAGCGCTCGTACTACTTACACGAGGGCTATATCATTTCGTCACGATGTCTGTATTTTTCGAATTTTGAGCCGAAAATGGTCTCAATAGACTATGTTCGACTCACTGATGAAGAATCCGTCGGAAAATTCGAGTCTGTCCGCCCGGCCGTCCGTAAGCACGATAACTCTCGAACAAGATTTGAAATTTTCAGTGTAGGTTCAGATCCCAAATGCCTCGGTTAAGTTCGTTAATGGGCAGAATTCCACCAGAGGTTCCGTAAATATGGCCGTTCAAAGTTTTGTTCTCCTGATTACTTGGAAACTACAGATTTGATCTAGATGAAATTTTGAACTCAAATGGAGAATGAGGTGTTCAAGCTACATGTGAAATTTTGTCTAGATCGCATGACCAGAACCATAGAAAATTGTAACTTTCGAACGGAAATGCCTAGGGACTTGAAATTTCCAGGATAGGTGTGGATCTTGAATGTGGTGATGACGTTTATCTATGAGCAAAATTATAGTAGGGGTTCCGTAAATATGGTCGTTTGAAATGTAGTTTTCTTGATAATTTCAAAACTACAGATTCGATCGTGACGAAACTTTGTATACTAATGGAGAATGATATATTAAAGCAACATTTTGTCCAGATCGCATGACCAGAAACATAGAAACCATAGAAAATTATAACTTCCGAAGGGAGAGGCCTAGGAACTTGAAATTTTCGGGGTAGGTTTGGATCGCGAATGTCGCGGTCACATTCATCAATGAGAAAAATTAGACTAGGGGTTCCGTAAATATGGCCGTTCAAAATATTTTGTTCATGATAATTTCGAAACTACCCATTAGATTGGAATGAAATTTTGCAAATCGATGAAGAATAATGTATTCAAACTACGTGGAATTTTTTTCGTTCCGATCTCATTACCAAGACTATAGATACCGTAGAAAATTCTAGCGAATTATCGAAAAAAAATTGGTCAGCTGAAGCACTGACATGAAGTCTGGAGTTTCGCCTAAGTTTGAGAATTTTTTTGACAGCTGTCGAAAATTTCTTCTATTGATTTCTAAAACTGGAAAATGCTTTCAGAGTATTCTGCGGATGTAGTAGGCTACATAGCAGGATTTGTTGGGAAATGTCTCAAGGTTTAGGGTAAATGCCTCTATTGTATCAGCATTGATCAGAAAAGACCACTTTTTTTTTACAGTTCTAAACTATATGACTAGGAGTCACAGATCGACTAAGATATTTATCTCTTCAAGTGTGCAGAAGTAAGCTTCAAATGCATATAAAATATAATACATTTTTTCGTAAATCAATTGTTGGGTATAATTCCTTCTTGAAGAGGTTCCCATTGAAAAAAGGCAACTAGGAGTAAGAGCTAATCGAGCTGTGACGCCACAGTTTAAGTGAATCAAAGTTGACTACGACACTCCAGATTACAGATCATAAAAAAGTTCCACAATCATCCGCAGTCTTCCAGGGCCGTGGAACTTATAACATCGCAAAATAGGTTTATGTACTTTCAATCATAAATTGTAGAAAATTTTTCAGATCTTTTTTTTTCCGAGCTAGTTAACTGAATCTATCTTACAATAGAGGCATTATTTTGAAATCATAAAGTATAGGAAAATTTCTTGTAGATATTTATAGGAACAATTACCTTCTATCCCTTTTACCTCTACAGAGATGCAACTGTTATACCTCCTACTAACGAAATTACTAATGTCGTAATGTCAATTACAGGGCTGATATGTTTAAGTCCCATTTGGATTATCCTTTACGAGCCATGGCTCCCCAATTTGAATCGGGATACTAAGGTCGGATTTATTGAGGGTGAAAGGGGGATATGCGATATGCATATGGAGCATTATGGTTAATTTTTTTCCATGTATTTCTTCAGTTGAATTTGCAATCCACAAATATACATATTTTTATATAAAATACATGCGCAAGCTCTGGACAAGTTCCAAACTTCAATAAGCCTTGATTGTTTCTAATTTGTCAAAAAGTAAATCTCTTTTATCATCTTTTTCAGCTTTTAAGACACAATTTATATTCTTACTTAAAAGAGTTTTTTAGAATTTCACTTGATCCCACACACTCCATCATCAAGAGAGATTCCTAATTTCATAATACCATTCTTATACTACCGAATATCTTAATGTAATATGAAACTTCCAACATTAATTGTCCCTCAATTGAAAGCTTACAATCTTTTTTAAATTGGAAATAACCTCAATTTAACCAGGGGAAACTACTAGTCACCTTGAAATTGTATAGGTAGATATATAATATAGATAGCTGAATTTAACCTTTTGGGAATAGAGGGTCCCTGTGATGTAGTTACAATACTGCAGAAAAGAATGCTCATAATCTCTAACAAATGTACCAAATTTGGATTTTATCTTCTCATAGCATATCCATCAGTTTAATACCAATATTCGTTTCAGTTCTGCAGAACATCTAATCAAGTCTTCAGTATCATTTTGGATAACTTTGTTGTACTCATCATATTGATGCAATAACCATTTATACCAAAATTATTTTTTGGCAGTAGGGATAATGAAGTCGAAGAAAACACATAATATCTTCTCCAAAAGCGAAATAAGACTACTTATAGGTCTACTCACTGTCCCCTGTGAAGTGAGATACCACCTGTAAAAAAAAGTCCAAACGAACTCAACTTTTTGTAGGTTAGGTGAATCGGTAGATTAATCCACCAAACGCTTACTCTCTGAAAGCATTGGTACATGGGACACTAACTTGTTGCAGTCTTGGAGTTTACAACTGCAGACATAAAATGCAAGTCTCGCAGGGAAATAGTTTGCTTCGATATAGAGTAAACAACCATTTCTTTTATGCTGGAAGTCTTCAATCTCATCAATTCGTCAAAACAAGTTGGTTTTTAGAAATATGTTTATTACTATAATCAGTTTGATTGCAGTATTCAAGAGACAATAAAATATTTGTTCTAATAATTATTTGCATTGACTTTCTGCAGCCTATAAAAAGATTCAGAAGATTTTTAAAAGGAGGGTATCTAAATTTGATAATTCCGAATATCTTCATTATCTTTGGAGTGAAACCAATCACAATCCTGTAAAGAATTCAATAAGGCAACTTCTTCCTGATTATCCTTCCATGGCTCTGTCCCTATATCTGAGAATAGAGTTATTCTATTCAAACATGGCCACTCAGGTTCTGATGGAGGTTCTGGTTCATTTGTAAAATCGTACTTTTGGATCGCGACCCATTGGCTAAAAGCTTCAGAAACACATCTTTTAATTTCAACCTATGTTCTTATAATTTTTCACACACATACATGCTCCAAAAATAATGAAGGGCAGTTTCTACTATTTATGGAAAAATATCCAGAGAAACAGGAACAACTCAAGGTAGTCAGGTGTTTCGATAAAATAAATAAGCAATAAATAACCGAACATAAATATATGGAGAACTAATGCAACCAAATTCAAGCTGGATAAAGTTGCCATCATTAATAATTAGTGAAATAAATTCCACATTCTTCATTTAAGACATTTTCATATTATGTAAAAAGACCATTTCTCTGTGAAATGCATCATTGAGGTAAACATTTGATTTGGGATCATAAATACAGGGTGTAATGCTGAATTTATAATGAGAAATAACCTAACTTAAGACGAACCAATGAACATTGAGTATTCGTTCAAAGTTGAATTTCTATTGTTTGTTCTTATTTCTTAAGGTTGGTTATTTTTTCTCTGCATAAATTCAGCATAATTTTTCATGCCTGTGGCTGAAAAAGATGATAACCGATATTGACTTCATTACTGTTGAATATATTTTTATTTATTGAATACAATGGAACCTTCCCAAAGAATTTCTACAGAATATCGTTCTGTATCTGTAGAAAATTATATAACACCCTGAATTTCTTTATTTCAAACTTTGAACTATTCATTTTCATTCGCTCTTGACTTTGGTAGAAAGAAATGCGAAATGTACTGTCCAAAATCAATCCGAAAATAAATTAGTACCTTGCTACAGCAATTTGTTGTGCTATTTTTGACTTGGACTATGACGATGGAATTAGGGTTGTGATCTTTCTATATATATATACGTAGGTTTTACTTAAATTAAAAGTTACCAAACGAGCTCTTTCCTATTCGACAATTTCAAGAGGAAGCAAGCATTATTGCGACAATTGATTCAAACTTTGAAAATATGATCTCACTGTTTGAATCATTTATCATATCTTGTGGAAGAGTGTAGGTTGTGATTTTCTACTGATTCATCAAAAGTATTCACAAGCGATAGATCCTTATGAATCGGCTGAGTTTGATTGAAAGCTGTTAGTCGTGAACTTTACCACCCATGTTGGAGGCACTTCAAACAAGTACAAAATTGCTTTTTAATCAAATACATATATACAAAATGCTACATTGCAATTCAGAAGTTTTTTCCCTCCCATTATAGTGAAATTATATCTCGATTGCTGAATATAATTATTATTTGAAATAAGTTCGACCATTACCCAATTTTGCATATCTTAGGTAAATTTTGACTTTGAAAACAAATAAATTTGTAGTACATGATTCAGTTTCAACAGAATTGATGATCTTTTTGGAATGATGTTCACGATTTGAATATTAGAAAGCTGCCTCCAAATATCGTCTATTATCGTTAGTAATATCATCAATATTAAAACAATTGCTTCAATTTCAATAAAAAAGAACCTTTTGTTATTTTTGATGTTGGTATTTTGTAAGAACATTCAGGTGAACTGTTGCCGATCATGAAATATGTAATTTATAGAATTTCGGAAAAGATGCAACCGTTTGATGGTCCAATCAATGTATGAGCTCCATTTCGCATCGCTGCGTCACTGAATTCATGAAGTACTGCGGTATTAATTTAACAATTCTAACCGCCGGAATTGAATTCGATGGTTTGACAATTTCGTTTTCACGCATCGATGAGGGAAGAGGGGGGGTTATGAGATTCGCAGCAAAATGCACTTGTCCATTTCTTTCTCCTTCTGCGATCGTCGACCATAATGATCGACATATTGTGAGTTGATACTGTCGTAAACAAATTTTGAAGTCCGTAAATCGGAGATTATCGGCTTGATTATTGTGTTTCAATGTTTGAGTAGTAATCAAATCATATTCTTTTCAATCCTATGAAATGTGTGCAAGGTTTTCAATGAATTCACTACGTAAATTGAGATCAAAGGAGAAACTAAACATAGTACTACGAAATTGAAGCAAATGTATAGTGGATTAGAAAGAGGCAATGCAATAAGAAGCAAATTATTGATTATCAGCTTACTCAATTGTCCCCTATAGGGCAAACTGCTCAATCTCACGTTGGTTCTCTCTGCAATGGCATCCAACAAGGCATCAGGTTTAACAATGCTAGCAGGTCTTACAACCGACAAAAGTTGTGTAACTGTCATTAATGGCAGTCGAACACAATGGAGGACTTTATCTCCAGTATCTTCATTCGCTTTGCTCCAGTTGAGAACCCCTTGAAATATTTCAACTTCAGGGGCAAAAAAAGAATCCCTCTTGAGTAAATCGATAAGAGAGGACTGCAAAAAATAATTTTGACAACAATCCAATGTTTTATTATGATATCTTACCTGTGACAGTTGATGGAAAGACTCATGCACCAAAATTTTAGAAGCATGTCTATCCATGAAATTATGACATACTTTAACAAGATTGCTAAGTCCATAAACCTGCGCCGTATCAAGGATAGCGCAAACATTACGCAGAGAAAGGAGTTGCTGTAGCACATCGCAAATAGCAGACTCCAGTTCTACAAAACCGTACTGATTAGCTAACCCTAGTGTGTCCAGAATGATTTCTTCTTTGAGTGTCATGAGATACATGTGACCTAAAGATATACAAATTAAAAAAGGATTGAATTTGTTCATTCTCGAACATAATAAACCAGACACGACACATATTCTTTTTGCAATGGTTTTTGAGTCGTGAATTTTTAAGTTTCAGCTTTGTATATTTGAGATATGATGGCAAGATCTCCCAAAGGATATAAGTAACGAGCGTTTTGAAAAAAAATAGGATCAGTAAGCCATGGATTTCCGGACTTAATGTCCATCTCTCATCATATTCATATTTCACTCAAACCGTATTAAATTTTAAACACGACCGTCATTGAAATTAATATTTAGCGGTGCATAAGTTACATAATATTCCCATTATAAAACCAAAAACTGAAGCCAACTTTAACCTCTTTGTAACCCGTGATACATTGTATACAAAATTCAAATATTAATCACCCCAAGTCTGCCTTGGGATTCCAGCATGTATAAAATTTACATTTCTTATTATTATTCAGGAATGAGTATGAGATGATGAAAAACTCAACAGTATATAGATTTTGAGATATTTGAGGAATTGAAGCTGACTTTTAATTTCCCATTGGATCAAACCGAGACTTAAAAATATGTAACGCAAACCAGTGAATAGTTAATTACTCATAATTGAAAACCTAATTATAATTTAGATGTAATACCTGTGTAGATATACTTCAGCAGTATTTTGAATGCCTTTAGAGGGGCATCTGAAAGTACAATTTCCGACTGAAAAAAAATGAATCGTTAAGTGTTTTCTGATATTAATATTCAGAATATATTACCTGGTTTGTTTCCTTCAGCCCACCATAAAGTAATGCTCTAAAATACTCACTTCTAGAAGCTAAAATGACCTGCGATTCAATGAAGAAAATGTTGATGATAATAGAAGAAAGTAACATGAATCTCTTAACACGTTCACTGCCACGGTAATTTTCAGAAATCTGGCCAAAAATGACAATTTGATTTTATCACATTATATTATTTGAAACCCCATTTCTAGTGCATAGTGATCATCAAAAACCTTAAAAAATGAATGTTTTTGAAGAAAAAAGTCTTAAGAATTATCTAGTAGTTTACTTCTGTAACAGAAATCTCTTCGCAGAAGCGAACTACGAGAATTCGGACGCAGACACGCTTCAACCTGTCGCTTCGCTCAATCATAGATACGCGAAACAGTTTCGAAAAAAATTAGATTGCAAAAGCTCAATTGTAGCTGCAAAAAAATGGCCGCAGTACGAGATAACTCATAGTCGGCGTCTCAGATGAGAACGCAAACTACGAGTTATCTCGTAGTGGGCAGTCAACGTGTTAAAACAATTAAAACTAAGTTCTTGAATACTTAACTATGTAGTTGTTCCGAAAGTTCATTGAGATTTTAAAGAAAGCCTGCACAACGCTTAATAGGTTGGCTACCGACAAATTGGCATGGAAGTTTAAGGTAATAGCGTAAATATGAAAAATGCTTGGAAGGATGGATTTAGCTCAGAGGTGAGAAAATATTATTGCTTGGATTGGGAAAGGGGATCTAGTCAGACATCATTATTATTATTATTGGAAAGCCGTTTACATGCTCTATTGAAAGTGGTCAGAAGTATTTTAAATTTGGATTATACGTTTTGGAAAAAACATTATTTATATTTTTAGAAGTTTGAATTGGTGTCCCTTGACAAAGATTACAGATTTTTTGCGCTCACTTTATCATTCCACTGTCATACTACGAATTTCTCAGTGAAACGGGTGCAGTATTGTATAATAATATTGATTATGTTGATCGATTATTTTGATCGATTAGTTGACCAACTTTTCTGTTCCTCAATGAATCCTATTCTTATTCTATGTTTATGGTCAAATAGAATAAATTAAATAAGAATCTCCATAGCATGGAAGTGGAATCAAACAATGGCTCCAAAACTGTCCTGGGACTGGGAAAATTTTATTATTCCTAGGAACCAGATTGTCATTGTCCGGTCCAATACTTTATATTTTGAGATAAATATGCTTACCTTGTGGGCATGAAGCCTCTGTCCTTCCACTATCAGAATAACATCGGAATACTCATGACTCATACAGAGTGCTGATAAATTTTCTGATAATTGTGTTAAATGCTCAATATCCCCAAGCCTCGGGTTTGGACTATCCGAATTAGATAGGTATTTTTGGCTACTCATCTTTTGGTGCAAAAACAAAAAAGTCAATGAAACAATTACAAATTTTGCAAAAATTACTGAAACTTTTCAACATTAAAGCATAATAACAATGATATGAATTGAATTTTGTACTTACAGTATTTGTAAATTTATGGGATTTTCAGTTGTCAATATTAAATAAAAGATTGCGAATTTAAAAAAACATAACTAATAGGTAATTTTACTAATGAAAATTTCTTGAGATTGAAGCCTGAAGCGCCCGTCAGCTAATGCAGGACGCAGGTGATTTTGACATAACCATTAACCACAGAGCCACAGACCTACACAGACCACAGATAATGACGATAATGTGCAGATATCAGACTTATCACAGTATGTACATAACAATAATAAATATAACATACAAAGATAAAAAGTGACCACTAGAGTTTACTCTTGCAAAGTATGGACTTTTCAAATAAGAATTCTGGTGCTTGAGCGCTCACGAGAATAAAGTTATCAGAAAGAGGCTTTCTGATCAGCGAATTTTCAAATGTGTATCGAACATAATCCACATCACCTAATCAATCGTAATTCAAACTTTTCAATGAAATATAAATCTTCAAATTAACATTTTGAGACTGAAATGAGAGAAGAAAGAACATATTTGACTCATTTTTGAGCGCTCGTTCTACTTACACGAGGGCTATATCCATTTCGTCACGATGTCTGTATTTTTCGAATTATGAGCCGAAAATGGTCTCAATCGACAACGTTCGACTCACTGATGACGAATTCTTCGAAAAATTCGAGTCCGGCCGTATACACGATAACACTCGAAGGGAACGACCTAGAAACTTGAAATTTTCAGGGTAGGTTATAATCTCGAATGCCGCCAAGTTCATTATTAGGTAAAATTCGACCAGGGGTTCCGTAAATATGGCCGTTCAAAATTTTGTTCACCTCATTACTTTGAAACTGCTGATTCGATCGAGATGAAATTTTGCACTCAGATGGATAATGACGTGTTCAAGGTTCAAGCTACATGCAATTTCGTCCAGATCGCATCACCACAACCATCGAAACTGTAGAAAATTCTAGCGAATTATCGAAAAAAAAATTGGTCATCTGAAGCACTGACGTGAAGTCTGGAGTTTTGCCTTAGTTTGAAATTTTGTTTGACAGCTGTAAAGAATTCCTTCAATTGGTTTCTAAAACTAGAGAATGCGAATCTACCTACCTACAAGGTGGATGAACGAGCGCTCAAAAGCTCACGACTTCACGTCAGAGAGCTTTTCGAATTTTTTATATATATAAGTAACCAACTAGAGCACATAAATGATAAAGCGTGTTTCTGAACAATGTTGAGAGAAAAGAAACAGTTTTATATGATCATGTAACCAGTGGCGCAGTGGTTTGTGCGTTCGACTTCGGTGCCGGTTCTCCTTGATTGGTCCCGGGTTCGAATCCTCCGGTCGGGTAAGAAATTTTCTGACATGGAGCATGGTTCCACCATTCACTGTGGGGTAAACAATTAACAGTGCTGTGCCTCAGGTGGCGTAAGGACACAGTAACAAAGCCTACACAGAACACAACCGCCTCCTAACTCGCACAAGCTCTGAGCTTCTGAAGCTCTGAGCTTCTGAGGGGTCTCACAGAGACCTAGGAGAATCGGGATATAAACAAAAACAATAAACAACAATTTCGTTCCTGATGCTGTATCCTGTAATTCCCATCGAGAGACTTTCAGTTTTTCTTTTGCTTCCACTATCTTTTCTTCGACAATACTTTGAGTGTCCCTGATATCATATGAAGAATTGTAGTATTCAAATATATTGCTTCATTGCTGCTCATATTGACAATCTTGCTTTAAGTATTTATTGTTCTAAATTTATTGCTTTATAGCTGGTCATATTTACAATCTTGCTTTATTTATTGTTTACAAATATCATGCATTTAAACCTTTAAAAACTGAGTCTTTGCGTGTGTGTAGTGTAGTGGTAGTGAGCGCCTCTCAAAGTCGCTGAGAAAAATGGCGTCCGCTCATTGAACATGATGATTGTTGAGCATGCGTTTAATTTGTCGATGGCGAACAGCCTAGCGCAATTAAAAAGATAGAAGAGAGATAGAGACATACTTTACCACGCTGGCCGAAGTCCGGAGCTATGACTGAAAATCGCAGCGCTTCTGGAGTAACAGGTCTAAACAGGTTGGTTTCTCATACTCATAGACTAATAATAAATATTACTACTAATAATATTATTATTAGTCTATGCTCATACTCATGTGACAGCATCAAAACAGTCACAGGGACAAAGTATCTGCTCCTCAAATGACAACACATCTCTTCTACATATTATACTCTAGTATACCATACCAAAGATTAGCCAACTGTTGTTACTCTTTGACCATACTTTGAATAAAGAACCACAGGAAGGAGCATTAGGCCTGAAAAAGTGGTACCAAACCGGTTGTTGCATATGGCCGACTCGTATTTCCGGATTGCAGTGGCGTAGAAACTAGAAAACTTCTATTCATTTTAGTTATTACTCATGCTTTCAAAAATTGAACAAAGAATATTTCTTAAAGCTTTTTGTGTGAGCTCTCCAGCTTTACTTTACGAGAAAGCCAGATGAATTGAATCATTATTCAATTGCATTAATTATCCAATTTCCATTTGCAAGGATGTAATGGAAAGTTAAAACATGAGATAAAATGAAAAACGGAGGAGGAGGATGAATAAAAGAATAGAAAATATATGAAGATACATTTATTGCCCTCTGAATAAAATTAATTTTGTCCTACATATTTCTGATATTTTCACCTACTATTGCATTCTCACAAATCAAAATATAATTGATTCTTGTTGTGAGGTATGCCATACAGATACATTTAATCAACAATATCCGCGTATACATTATTAGCTAGCAGCTCCAACTTTATCAGTTGAGACCATTCTCGCTCAGAATTTACAAAATACGATTTATTATAATTATATGATGAAAACTGAGAAATAACAAAAACCAATCTCAACCTTATCTATGTTACGCCCATGTGCGTTTGTTTACGATTTTGGTGGAGAAACAACACACTAATGAGTCATAATTGGCCGTTCGATATGGCTATTTCCCTCGCGCTCTTATGCGAAGAAAAGTAGTCGAATGCTCTCATATATACCTAGCCGTTATTATTCTCACCTTCTTTGTAATCTGCGTTTTTATACGACTGGAAATATTCAAATGAAATATGGAAAATAAATTTTCGAATACTTCAATATTTTATTAAGTCATATAAGCTCAGATTATTTCTCATTATCCAAACAAAAGGTAACTTGTTTCTTGTCTAAAGCTTTGATACAAGCCTCACTAACTAAACACTGCAAATCAGCTTTCAATTTAGGTTTGATTGTTCCAGTGACGTCGTTGATGGCTTGCATTTGTATTCCCAGATTAATTGCAAATATTATATCGGGATGGTTCAAATCGAATTCTTTCATATGATCAGGCTTCCTCATGTGCATCGCAAAGTCTGTATGGTGGATTTCCGTATTCTTATGTTCCATCTGTGGTAAAGGTTTTGTTGCCGTCATTATTGATAGAGAATGGGTTCTACTCACGCTGAATAAGGGATCTACTTCTTCGTTTACTGTCAGGTCTCCACTGTATTCTTCGTTATTGCTTTGTGGTAGACTACTCGCCATTTTTACTAAGGATTTGCTTTATTTTATGAAGATTAGTATATTCGGTCAAATCAGGATGTTCTTCCTATTTTCATTTTGGGTTCATCTGCCTATTTTTCAATTTTCGTTAAATAGGTTGTGACTATGTGTAGGACTAAGAAGATGTTCTGAAAATGTCAAGAAATATTAAAGTGACAGGAGTAAGGAGCTTCCTTTTCTTGCCCGCTTGTTTTCTATGAATAAGAGCGTTATCATTTCGTCAAAATACACGCCTGCCGGCTCTCCATACATAAGATTTCTTTCAAAAGAAGAGGCCTCTAGAGTCAATACATTTTCAGGGTACATTCGAGATCCTAATCCGCCGGTTAAGTTCGTAAATAGGCAAATTCCGCCGAAGGGTTTAATAGATATGGCCATCTGAATTTTAGTTTTTCTCTATAACTCGAAAAAGGCCGAGCCGATCAAATTGGGTTTCTGAAATGTTGTTCAGTGGAAAAAAGTTTAAATATGATCCTTTTGATTTGGCATGTGGTGACACGATAACTAGACTATCCAACAAAAAATTATTAAACGAACCACAGATTCTGTGAACCAAACCGGCCGTGTGACAAATAATGTCATGTTATTTTCAGAAACTTCAAGGGATGCAAATACAGATTATATCGAAATTCTCAACGCCAGATAAGAAAACTTCAATATTCATTTCACGTGGAAAGGTTGTAAAGCTGAATTTCTACATAACTCATTTTATCGATGCAGTTTCTGAGACTCCGAAGTTTTCAAAAATATTTTTTTTTGCTTCTGGTAATACGATCGTCAAGAAATTGCGCATGAACCTTCGTTATTTAACAACTTACTACGAAGTTTGGATATGATCGAATAGTTAAATTTTTCAAATAACATATTGAGATAAAAATTTCAGGTATAGTAATGTGGGGTGAGATGGCCACCGTTTTGCAAAGTATGCGCCTGCAAGTTTTTTCTAATGTTTAGGATTAGGTATATCATATATATTTTCATTTCAACAGCTTATTTATTTTCCAAACAGGAAGGTAAATAAATAGGGTCAAAATACTTTTAGAATTCCCGTTTTATTATTTATAAATATAAGTGTTATGTGGCCATCTATTCCAGTTCAGTTGGCTTAGTTGGCCATACAAAATAAAAATGAAAATTAACAAATAAAATTTAGAAAAGCACTGCCGTGAAGGCAGGAGCTTTTGAGCGCTCGTACATGCACCTTGTAGGTGGATTCGCATTTTCCAGTTTTAGAAATCGATTGAAGGAATTTTCGACAGCTGTCAAAAAAAATCTGAAACTTAGGCGAAACTCCAGACTTCATGTCAGTGCTTCAGCTTATCAATTTTTTTTCGATAATTCGCTAGAATTTTCTACGGTATCTATGGTCTTGGTGATGCGATCTGGACAAAATTTTGCATGTAGTTTGAAAACATTATTCCCCAGCTAGGTGAAAAATTTCATTCCAATCCGAGCAGTTGTTTCGAAACTATCAGGAAAAAAATATTTTGAACGGCCGTATTTACGGAACCCCTAGTCTAATTTTGCTCATTTATGAACGTGACCGCGATATTCGCGATCCAAACCCACCCTGAAAATTTCAAAATCCTAGGCCTTTCCGTTCAAAAGTTACAATTTTCTATGGTTTCTTTGGTCAGGTCATGCGATTTGGACAAGATATTGCTTTAATATATCATTCTCGATTAAAATACAAAATTTCATCTCGATCGATTCCGTAGTTTCGAAATTATCGAGAAAACAAAATTTCAAACGACCGTATTTACGGAACCCCTTGTATAATTCTGCTCATTGTTAAACGTGAACGCGACATTTCAGATCCACACCTATCCTGAAAATTTCAAGTCTCTAGGCTTTTCCGTTCAAAAGTTATGATTTTCTATGGTTTCTATGGTTCTGGTCATGTGATCTGGAGAAATGTAGCTTGAATATATCATTCTCCATTAGTATACAAAATTTCGTCACGATCGAATCTGTCGTTTTGAAATTATCAAGAAAACTAAATTTCAAACGACCATATTTACGGAACCCCTAGTATAATTTTGCTCATAGATGAACGTGATCACGACATTCGAGATCCATACCTATCCTGAAAATTTCAAGTCCCTAGGCGTTTCCGTTCAAAAGTTACAATTTTCTATGGTTTCTATGGTTCTGGTCATGCGATCTGGACAAAATTTCACATGTAGCTTGAACACCTCATTTTCCATTTGAGTGCACAATTTCATCTCGATCAAATCTGTAGTTTTCAAGTAATCAGGGGAACAAAACTTTGAACGGTCATATTTACGGAACCCCTGATGAAATTTGGCCCATTAACGAACTTAACCGAGGCATTCGGGAACTGAACCCACACTGAAAATTTCAAGTCTCTAGGTTGATCCGTTCGAGAGTTATCGTGCTTACGGACGGCCGGACGGACGGACAGACTCGAATTTTCCGACGGATTCGTCATCAGTGAGTCGAACATAGTCGATTGAGACCATTTTCGGCTCAAAATTCGAAAAATACAGACATCGTGACGAAATGATATAGCCCTCGTGTAAGTAGTACGAGCGCTCAAAAAACATTGGAATAACAAACTTTTTATAAAAGTGAAATAAAATATTCTTCCTTAACAATTATTTTTCTTCTTTTGAACGCGGTTTTACCACAATTTTGACAAGTGTTCAGCAATTTTCATGAAACCACATCTGGCATATCTAGAAATGCAACCAATCGTCTATATATCCTCGAAACCCTAGCAGACTTTTGGGCATTTACGAACTTAACCAGCCCATTTAGACCTCGAAGGTACCCAGAAAATTTGGAAAGGTCCAGCTAGACCCTTTCTTCCGTAAGTTTTCGTGTTCACGGCCGGACGGACGGACAGAATTGAATTTTACCATAAATTCTTCATCTACAAGTCCAACCTAATATTTTAAGCAAGGGCGTAGATCTTTTTGAATTTCAAGCCCCTAGGCCTTTCGTTCAAAATTATCAGGAACAAAATATTTTGAACGGCCATATTTACGGAACCCCTAGTCTAATTTTGCTCATTGATGAACGTGACTGCGATATTCGCGATCCAAACCCACCCTGAAAATTTCAAGTTCCTAGGCCTTTCCGTTCAGAAGTTACAATTTTCTATGGTTTCTATGGTTCTGGTCATGCGATCTGGACAAAATATTGCTTTATTATATCATTCTCGATTAAAATACAGAATTTCATCTCGATCGAATCCTTAGTTTCGAAATTATCAAGAAAACTGAATTTCAAACGACCATATTCACGGATTCCCTAATCTTATTTTGCTCATTGAAGAACCTGACCGCGACATTCGAGATCCAGGCCTATCCTGAAAATTTCAAGTCCTTAGGCCTTTTCGTTCGAAAGTTATAATTACTATTGTTTCTATGGTTCTAGTCATGCGATATGGGAAAAATGTAACTTGAATAAAAATATACCATTCTCCATTAAAATACAAAATTTCGTCACGATCGAATCCGTAGTTTTGAAATTATCAAGATAACTAAATGTCAAACGACCATATTTACGGAACCCCTAGTCTAACTCTGCTAATTGATGAACGTGATCGCGACATTCGAGATCCACACCTATACTGAAAATTTCAAGTCCCTAGGCCTTTCCGTTCGGAAGTTATAATTTTCTATGGTTTCTATGGTTCTAGTCATGCGATATGGGAAACATATAACTTGAATATATCATTCTACATTAAAATACAAAATTTCGCCACGATCGAATCCGTAGTTTTGAAATGATCGAGAAAACTAAATTTCAAAAGACCATATTTACGGAACCCCTAGTCAAACTCTGCTAATTGATGAACGTGACTGCGACATTCGAGATCCACACCTATCCTGAAAATTTCAAGTGCTTCTCATCAATTTTTTTTCTTGGGCGGTTTAATCGATAAAAAATTTCGTCAGGTACACATCAAATCTTGGCAGTGGCGGCTGATCTTTCAATCAGAGGAGGCCAAGCAAAAAATATATGTATATCACTAGATAGTTTGCGTATGACCCTGATCAAGTGAATTCACAATATTGAGCTTTCCGAATAATTTGAATTTAATTAATGCCCCTAAGTGAGATTTTGATCTTCTATGTCTTTCAATAGACCTCTGTAAATTTTTTGAATCCGAATACCCTAATTTTGACCACACATTGTTTTCTGAATCGTCGGAGAAAAGTAAGCAAAACCAACAAAATGATTGATTTCGAACTGTACTTCCTGTCTGCCACTCGCATTTATTTTACCATTGTACGATGATGGAACGATTATGTTTGGAATTGACTATTAAATTTTGCATAACAACCTGAGGTGTCTTTTAGTTTTAGTAATGAAAATTTTGTCATCGTAAGGCATTTGGCTGAACTTTTTCTTCAGAATAAAATCAACACTAGAACAATATCTGGAGATTGCGAATCTATCTACAAGGTGGATGTACGAGCGCTCAGAAGCTCCTGACTTCACGGCAGTGCTTTTATAATTTTTCCATTATAGTTCCATGATAGATCGAAAAACTACCAAAATCTTCTGCTCAATTTCTTTCTACTAACAATATTGAAACTACAACAAAAATCTACCAAAAAAGTAGATTTCTACCAAATTTGGTCACGCTTTACAATCAGCCACTTCCACTGCTACTCGCGCTGCCAGAAATATTTCCCGAAATACTTCTGAGGCAGTATCAGAGGCAGTGAGTATTCACACTCTGCTCCATTTGAAATCAGTAAGAGCAGGCACACATCCCTTCTAGAGTTTGTAAATACTAAAAACGATGTGCTCTGGCTTTATGATAAATCTGGAAGTAGAGCTCATTGATTGAATCATAGCAAATTTGAACAAATTCTATGAAAATCCCAAAGAAAAAAATCATCTTTCTTCGTCAAAATCTGAGTTTTTCATGACATTTCTTCAAAACTTAGTGGTTATTTTCAAGTAATTCGTTAGAATATCAAAAATTAAAAATTCAAGTATAATTCAATAGGCAATCCATTAATTCTTCAAGTCATGGAAAGTACAAACTGTTAGATATTCATGAAAAAGGGCCAAGATATTTTTACAAATTTTTTTGGTAAGTTTGTGTAGTCTAGTTTTCAAAACATTAGCGGATCCTTTCATTTGAAACATGGAGGGGGAGGGGCTCGAGAAGCATGTCCAATATTAGGGTATGTATAGTATGTAACACTATTCAAATGATGAATGTCTCATTAACATAATGAGGCACAACTTTACTTCAGACCCAATTATAGATTTTGACGGCGATGATTTCTTTATGTAGTTTCGAACGAAAAATTAATTGTTACCATTCTCAATCACCGGGAACGTTCACTTTAGGAAATTTTTGCAACTAGCATAAAAACACTAATAAAAGGGACATATTCATCCGATTTAAAGTATATCTGACAGTTCATAGCTAACGATTCTTTAATTGATACCACCATAATTTCTCAATGATTTACTATTCCCAATCTGATGACATCATGAACATTTCATCGATTCGAATTTCAGATAAAGAATACTACCAACTAACTAAAAATGGCTAATACCGCAGCCAAGACCAAAAAACCTTGTCTGATTACGTGCACAGGCAAGTGCAATCCGTATCGTGTAGGCATGGAACCCAAACCCTGTTTAACCGGTGAACCAACATGGAAAAAACTCGTAGAATACTTCGATAAAAAGGGTAACAAATTCCACATTAGGGATTTGTTCGAAAAAGATGCCTGCAGATTCGGGAGATACAGGTGAGTGTGTATTTTTTTCCAATAATTTAGATAACCTTAGTTTGAATTTGACTGTCAGAAGTCACCTTGAGTTGACCTTCAAGTGTTTTGGAACAAGTTCCCAGATAAATTAATGAGAATTTTCACAAATTTCAGGAATATATGAAAACATCAATAAATATTTCAACTTAAAGATTTTTCATCTTTGTCATAAAAAAAATTCGTGAGAATGTTGGAACTGAAAATTAGCACCTGAAGTTATACCTTTTCAATATATAATTACCTACAAAATTCCGGATTGATAGCAAATTTCTTTTTTTTCGGGAGAATTAAAAATGGTTATTTAGCGTCGAATGTAAAGAAACATTTCAAGTATTTTTTTACATAGCTAGTTTGAAACGGAAAAACCTGAATTAATAAGAACCAAATTTATTCTATAGAATAAATTGAAAAATTGAAAGCCCGCAACATATTGAAATAAACTTATAAATGAAGAAATAACCAAGTAACAAAAATGTAACTACTAGTTCTAGTAGTAATCTTTTGAATATTCGACAATAGGTATATAAGAATACCTAAGCATTTTAAAAATTATTTGAAGGTCTGAAATAAAGATTACTGATATGACTCGAAGCACCATGCCTATTTAAGTTTTTACCTTTTATTCAATTTCAATTGAAAATGAGGCTATTCATCTTATTAAAACTTCATCATTTTCAGTTTGAAACTAACTACTCCAAAAGATGGAGACATACTCATCGATTACTCCAAAAACCGCATTGACGATGAAGGTCTGCAATTATTCTTCCAGTTGTGCAAAGACAGAAAACTCCTCGAGGCAAGACAATGCATAATGAAGGGGGCCAAGATGAATTTCACAGAAGGCCGACAAGTGCTCCATTCTGCCTTGAGAAACAGGGACCCAGAAAACAATCCCATCATTGTCGATCGCAAAGATGTCATGCCTGATATTTATGAGGTGTTGAACCATATGAAAGAGTTTTCAGAACAGGTTATCAGTGGAAATTGGAAAGGGTGAGTGTAATATACAGTGAAATCTCCCAACAGCCGACACCGTTGGTTCCAGTTGGAGGTGAACAGTTGTGGAAAGGTTCGAAATGAATATTAAGATAAATGCAAATAAATTATTTACCAACTTATATCTACACATTTTTTGAAGAAGAATGAATTGTAAAATATGATGATATTATAGAAAATGTTTACATTATGAAATGTATTCAGAAAAAATCTTAGGTTGTGTCATTTTGTGGAATTCTAAATATTGAAACAAAAATTTTCTGGAATTTAACTTTCGAATAATTCTGCAATCTTTTAGAGTTTTAGAGATATGTTTCATCAAGCTTCTATTTTCAGTTATTCTGGTAAAGAAATAACGGATGTAGTCAATATTGGTATTGGAGGTTCCGATTTAGGTCCTCTTATGGTCACTGAAGCCCTGAAGCCTTATGCCACACGATTAAAATGTCACTTTGTGTCTAACGTAGATGGTACACACATAGCAGAAGTTCTGAAGAAAGTGGTGCCCGAGACCACTCTATTCATTATTGCTTCAAAAACTTTCACAACTCAGGAAACTATCACCAATGCTAACACTGCCAAGGATTGGTTTTTGGAGAAAGCAGGAAATGTAAGTTTTCATTGTTTTGAACTGTTGAATCTATGTTGAAAATATGTTATTAATTGTAGAAGGATGCCATCGCCAAGAATTTTGTGGCATTGAGTACTAATGCTGAGAAAGTTAGGGAGTTTGGGATAGACGAGGCAAACATGTTTGGCTTTTGGGATTGGGTTGGCGGCAGGTACTCCCTTTGGTCCGCCATCGGTCTGAGTATTTGTTTGGCTGTGGGTTTCAATAACTTCGAGAGGCTCCTGGATGGTGCATACTTTATGGATCAGCATTTTGTTAATGGACCTCTCGAGAAGAATGTGAGTATACAGTTGTTGAATATTATGTTATCGGCTCAAAGCAGGGAAAAATTAATGAATAGATGAGGCATAGGTTCCAGCTCATTTACCAATCCTCATGTATCTTAAACCATTATGAACAAATTATTATCACACAATTGGGAGGTTTAATTCATCCTTTCCACTTCTCGAATTTTGAAGTGGGTTACTATTTATTTTGTCGGCATAATTGATACCTGCTGATGTTTGTTGAAGTTTTTCAACTTGGAAAACTTTCGATATTCTTTCCCTGGGCTTATTGTTGTTCGCTCATATCTGTTATCACGAAGTCTTAAATGTCCATGTGTTCACAGTTTTTAGAAAATATATCATGCAGAAGTGATGTTACGAGTCTAACTATATGTGAAGAAGATTCTACAGCCAGTGGTTTATCTGCAAGGAGTGGTGTGTAGGACTGCTTCATTAGTCTTTCACTACATTTCCTATGCACCACGAGTTTTCTAATAATCTGTACAAAAACCCAAACCTTTCAAAGTCATAATACACATTGGAATTTTTGAATCGTATATAAAGTGAATAAAGGCTATACTTTGATTCCCAGGCTCCTGTAATTCTGGCATGTCTTGGTATCTGGTATTCCAACTTTTTTGGAGCTGAAACTCATGCTTTGCTGCCGTATGATCAATATCTTCACCGTTTTGCTGCCTACTTCCAGCAAGGTGACATGGAGAGCAATGGAAAGCATATAACAAAGGCTGGTAATGCCGTAAGTACAGTCATATGGTGAGAAATAAGTTAGGTTAGGTAGACTTTATTTTGTATTTTTCATCTAACAGCTTATGGTTCATATTAATTCAGATTCAACCCTAATTTCAAGAAACTTTTATCTGTGTAAATTGGTAATAATAGCTCACAGATAGTAACTTTTATTTCATTTCATTCCTTCTTCATTTAAATGTGGAGAGCTCTGGTTAAGTTTGAATTTCTCTACATCACTAAAAGAAATATTCAAATTAACAAGTGCATTGAACAGACCGATTTGCGAAATTTCATCAACCTCATAATCGTCAATGCTTTTCTGTTGGTAAGTGACCAGCGAAGGTAGAATTAGTTTTTCTGTTGACGAGTAAGCTTCTTTGTTCCTGGATTCTTTTCTTGAAAGTTATGCCTGTTTGGATGATATTAAAACTTGAAAAATCATTCATATCGGCCAAACAGGAAGAACTTTTGAGGAAAGAATCCAGGAAAGAAGAAGCTGCTTCGTCAACCAATTCCACCTTTGTGGATCACTTATTAACAGAAAAGCATTGCTTTACTGATAACGAAATTTTGCATGTAGGAAAGAAATGAAAGAATCTCAATAATTTAAAAAGGGTTAAGTAAAAAACAAAGAAAATTACCGTATTAACCGAACAGCCAGATTGAGTTGAATAATTCTTTGTTATTGATAGTCCGGTACCAGTACCTTCCTAATAATCTTCCCTGAATTTTGTACAAGCCCCTTAATTTCATCAATGGAATTTGGCGAAATACCTACCTTTCAAAAATCCAGAAGAAAAAAAATTATTTCCTGGTAAGATTCTAATCGGCGCGAAAATTTCGTACAGTACAGGCCAAAAAGATTTAATTTTTACTTGTCTCTTCCTTTTACGTTTACTTACACGAGGGCAATATCATTTCGTCACGATGTCTGTATTTTTCGAATTTTGAGCTGAAAATGGTCTCAATCGTCCAAGTTCGACTCACTGATGACGAATCCGTCGAAAAATTTGACTCTGTCCGTCCGTTCGTATACACGATAACTCTCGAACGGAACGTCCTAGAAACTTGAAATTTTCAGGGTAGGTTCGAATCTCGAATGCCTCGGTTAAGTTCGTTATTGGGCCAAATTCGACCAGGGGTTCCGTAAATATGGCCGTTCGAAATTTTGTTCTCCAGATTACTTCGAAACTGCAGATTCGATTGAGGTGAAATTTTGCACTCAGATGGTTCAAGATACATGCAAAATTTTGTCCAGATCGCATGACCAGAACCATAGAAACCACAGAAAATTATAACTTTGTAATGGAAAGGCCTAGGGACTTGAAATTTTCAGGATAGGTGTGAATCTTGAATGCCGTCGTCACGTTCATAAATGAGCAAAATTGGATTAGGAGTTCCGTAAATATGGTCGTCTGAAATTTAGTTTTCCTGATAATTTCAAAACTACGGATTTGATCGTGACGAAATTTTGTATTTAAATGAGAATGAGATATTCAAGCTACATTTTCTCCAGATCGCATGACCAGAACCATAGAACCCATAGAAAATTATAACTTTCGAACGGAAAGGCCTAGGGACTTGAAATTTTCAGGATAGGTGCGGATCAAGAATTTCGCGGTCACGTTAATCAATGAGCAAAATTAGACTAGGGGTTCCGTAAAAATGGCCGTTCAAATTATTTTTTTCGTGGAAATTTCGAAAGTACCCATTGGATTGGGATGAAATTTTGCGAATGTATGAAGAATAATGTATTCAAACTACGTGGGAAATTTCTTCCAGATCGCATCACGAAGATCATAGATACCGTAGAATATTCTAGCGAATTATCGAAAAAAAAATTTTTCACCTAAGTAATGACGTGAAGTCTGGATTTTCGCCTTACTTTGAAATTTTTTTTGACAGCTGTCAAAGTTTTCTCAATTGGTTTCTAAAGCTTGAAAATCCGAATCTACCTACAAGGTGGGTGAAAGAGCGCTCAAAAGCTCCTGACTTCAAGGCAGTGCTTTTCATCATTTTTATTCAAATCCCTTCGATTCGATAGACATCTGAATTATGGACTAAATGAGTTTCCATGAAGCCCTAATATTGTCATTGAGGATTTGTAAGATACAAATGCTCAAATGAAATTTTTACTAGAAATATAATAATATTAATAATAATAGCAAAAAAAGAGAATACACTCCCAATTTTTTTTTTCGGGGTGTGGGTCCACCGAACCCCGAGAATAAATATTGGTGTCTGCCTAAGAAATATTTCCGCTACAATATCAAACACAAAATGCGTTGAGAACTATGGAATTACCTCTTGCAGGTGAATTATCATACTGGTCCCATAGTTTGGGGCGAGCCTGGCACCAACGGCCAACATGCCTTCTATCAATTAATTCATCAAGGAACCCGTCTGGTACCAGCCGACTTCATAATGCCTGTAAGAACCTTCAATGCTATAGGAAACCATCACACACTCCTATTGTCGAACTACTTGGCCCAGACAGAAGCTCTTATGAAGGGTAAAACTGAAGAGGAGGCTAAGAAAGAACTTGAAGCTACTAAGATGAGACCAGATGAATTGAAGAAGTTACTACCTCACAAGACTTTCGAGGGAAACAGGCCTACTAATAGTATTCTATTCAGGAAGGTCACCCCTTTCACATTAGGGGCGTTAATTGGTGAGTTGCTTTTGTATTTCATTGGCATTTCAGTTGATGCATAATATTTTGTTTTTTAGCAATGTATGAACACAAGATCTTTGTTCAGGGTATCATTTGGGATATCAATTCTTTTGATCAGTATGGTGTTGAACTAGGCAAACAGCTGGCAAAGGTTATCGAGCCAGAACTCTCGAATGATGATGAAATCACTACCCATGATTCATCCACCAATGGTTTAATAAATTTCATAAAAGAGAACAGGCTGCAAGCAGGGGAAGTGGATGGTAATTGAGAAATGGACAAATGCTTTTAATCTTTTTTTTTTGTTTTTCTTCTTCCTTGAAAAAATATATATACATTTGTCTGAAATTTTGAAAATATGGTATTTGGAGTCTTAACTCTAAGGAGGGTCTTATGTTTTTGGTTTTGATTTTTATGTATCAGTTGTAAATTTATGCTCAAATGTCTCATAAATATTAAGTCGATGGAATTTTCCATAAAATCATTTTCAAAAACGTTTTCATTAAATTGTAATAGGTTATCAATTTCACCACACTTTTGGATGTGCAAGAAAGGGCTTAAAATTCAGAATGTTCAAATGTTTAATTTAATTTATTATGACAGAGGAAGATCAAATGATGCAAGGAGAAGGAGGGCAAAAAGGAGGTGATGGGGATGTACCAGAGGAGCTTCCTCCTGCAGAAGAGGAAGAACAAACTTAGTGAAAATTTGATAATTTTTTGTATATTACTCATGTTTTATGGAAACTATACATTTTTTATAAGAATTATATTCTATCTACTGAAGATTTTGGTCACTTAATTAACGTTTTATTTCTATCCACTACTGGTTCTAGTTATCATCTTAGTACAATATAAGTTGAATAATTTAGAGATCTAAAATATTTTTAGACTCTTGTAACATAAGAATCATATATCAAATTTGTTGTCGAAGCCACTCATCATGTGAAAAGTTTATTTCTCTGATGTTTGCTGAAGCTCTTGTGAAATATGATGTTAGGTAACTTCTTCATAACTACTTCCGGATGTGCAGCTTTTTCCCATTTTTTCTGACCGTTTCGATATTTTAATTGAGTATTCATTATTTTCTTACACTGAAAATAAAACTTAATACTCCGTTTCCAATCTACATTCTCCAACGAAAATAAAAGTCCGGTTCTATATCTATACACCTGCAAGGGGATTCCCGGCTGACCGAACGTCACGTTGAAAAGGGATGTCCCGATCCCGATGACCGTGTTCTGTTCTGAGCTTTAAACTTCGTAAAATCACCTGGCAAGTCGGCAGTCAGACAGAATGGCCAGTTAGTCCTCTTGTTCATAAGAATAACAAAGGAAATCTAGGCAATTGCTCGGAATGGCAAAAATGGAAAGGAGGGGCCTGCGGATGATGGACTACAGTCTAAGTGAAGCGAAAAATTTCCAGAAGTTGCAGAGGGATTGAAAGAATACCTTTTCCCAAAACTTTTATAATCTTGTTCATTTAAAAAGGTTAAGTTTTGGAATTCAGATATAACAGTACATAACTCAACTGATCGAGAACAGTGGCGTAACTATAGATAGTCAGGGGCCCTGGTGCAAAAAAAAGGTGGGGTTCTGTTTTTATATCTCTATACTTACTGTAAGTACGAGTATGTGCACGAGTGTTTTACCTGAGCATAGTTCTACAGTTGAGGAGTTCAGGAATATACATGAATAAATAATGTTGTTATTAGGTAATGGAACGAAATGAATCGAAAGGTTTATTTATGTATTCATATAAAACATTCAATTGTGGGCAAAAAAAAATATAGAAAACAAATGTATACATTTTATTCATTAACAAAGGTTTACTTATTTACAACTTCTTTCTAGCCTTATTATTTTCCGCGAAAGAATCAATGACTCTAGACATGTCGCAGTCGAGCTTGTCCCATAGTATTTCTCAAATAATTTTTTATTATTTTTAGTTTTCCGAATGATTTTTCAGCTTGGAACAGTAATATTGCTGAATATACCTACTTCTGTTAGGTCGCATTCCAGCATTTCGTATTTCGTCATTATTTTTATGCAAACTTCGTGAATTATCCATGCCTTATTTAATTCAGGTAGAAATAGGTGGTAATTATTGAGGAATTGAAGGTGAAAGTTGTAGTCTATTGTATCAAAATATTCACTTTGAAATTGGTCACTGATTATTGACTGATAATTAAATTTTATGTTATCACAAGCGTATACCTATATAATCTCATGGTATGAAAGCTAAGACATAAATAGGTAACTTCATCCGAATTCTCAAGGCTTGCTCTCACCTCGATTTTTGAGCAGTCGTACTACTTACACGAGGGCTAAATCATTTCATCACGATGTCTGTATTCTTAGAATTCTGAGCCGAAAATGGTCTCAAACGACAGAGTTCGACTCACTGATGACGAATCCTTCGAACAATTCGAGTCTGTCCGTCCGGCCGTATACACACGATAACTCTCGGACGGAATGTCCTAGAAACTTGAAATTTTCAGGGTAGGTTCGAATCTCGAATGCCGCAGTTGAGTTCGTTATTGGGCAAAATTTGCCCAGGGGTTCCGTAAATATGGCCGCTCGAAATGTTGTTTATCTGATTATTTCGGAACTACTGATTCGATCGAAGTGAAAATTCGCACTCAGATGGAGAATTACGTGCTCAAGCTACATGCAGAATTTTGTCCAGCTCGCATGACCAGAACCATAGAAACCATAGAAAATTATAACTTTGTAATGGAAAGGCCAAGGGGAAATTTTCAGGATAGGTGTGGATATCGAATGTTGTGGTCACTTTCATCAATGAGTAAAATAAGACTAGGGGTTCCGAAAATATGGCCGTTTGAAATTCAGTTTTCTTGATAATTTCAAAACTGTGGATTTGATCGTGACGAAATTTTGTATTTAAATTGAGGATGATATATTCGAGCTACATTTTTTCCAGATCGCATGATCAGAACAATAAAAACCATAAAAAATAATAACTTTCGAACGGAAAGGCCTAGGGACTTGAAATTTTCAGGATAGGTTCGGATCGCAAATTAAGCGGTTACGTTCGTCAATGAGAAAAATTAGACTAGGGGTTCCGTAAGTATGGCCGTTTGAAATTCAGTTAACTTGATAATTTTAAAACTAAGGATTTGATCGTGACGAAATTTTGTATTTAAATTGAGAATGATATATTCGAGCTACTTTTTTTCCAGATCGCATGATCAGAACAATAAAAACCATAGAAAATCATAACTTTCGAACGGAAAGGCCTAGGGACTTGAAATGTTCAGGATAGGTTCGGATCGCAAATTTCGCGGTTACGTTCGTCAAGAGAAAAATTAGACTAGGGGTTCCGTAAGTATGGCCGTTTGAAATTCAGTCCTTTTTTTTTTTTTTTTACTCGATAATTTTAAAACTATGGATATGATCGTGACGAAATTTTGTATTTCAATTGAGAATGATATATTCGAGCTACATTTTTCCAGATCGCATGATCAGAACCATAGAAAACATAGAAAATCATAACTTTCGAACGGGAAGGCCTAAGGACTTGAAATTTTCAGGATATGTTCGGGTCGCGAATTTCGCGGTTACGTTTATCAATGAGCAAAACTAGACTAGGGGTTCCATGAATATAGCCGTTCAAACTATTTTTTTCCTGATAATTTCGAAACAATTTTTTCGATTGGAATGAAATTTCCCACATAGATGAAGAATGATGTATTCAAACTACGTGGAAAATTTTGTCCAGATCGCATTATCAAGACCATAGATACCGTAGAAAATTCTAGCAAATTTTCGAAAAAAAAATTGTTCACCTAAAGCACTGACTTGAAGTCTGGATTTTCACCTTTGTTTGAAATTTTCTCTGACAGCTGTCAAAATCTTTCCAATTGGTTTCTTAAACTGGAGAATGCGAACCTACCTTCAAGGTGAATGAACGAGCGCTCAAAAGCTCCTGACTCCACGGCAGTGCTTTTCGTCATTTTTATTAGGTCAACTTCATGTTGAATCATTCATTTCCAAAAAAATTATTCAAACCGTGCCAAAGATTCAATTGGGGTTTATAGCCAACAACTGAATTAATTCAATTTCAATAAAAGCAAAAGAAACGTATACCTGGATTTGTAGATTTAAGATAACCTCTTCATTCTAAAACAATTGAATAAAATGTATAAAGAAATCTACATAATGGTAAAGAATGAACATGATCAAGAATTATGAGTGGGAGAAAGCAAATAGGTACAATAAATATTTTATTGATATAATTCCAGATTTGATGAAAACTTTATCAAAAAACAAAATCCTTTCATTTCAATTTTTTCAGAACGGGAACACAAACATTTTGAATTTGGTCACGGAAGAAGAACTTTTAGGAATAAATAATTAATTAAAAACTTCGGGTGATGACTAGATTCCCATAGTATTATTCATCCGATAGTCCCACCAATCATTGGGGTTTTCAGTGGCGCTCCCAGAGATTGTGTCTGGTGGGGGTAGTGACCGTATTTTCTAACCAGAGATCGAGTCTGGGGGGGGGGGAAGTGACCGTGTTTTGGAATTTAGAAAGAAGTAAAGTATGTATTAAGTGTTGAAAATTCGATCCTGGGGGGGGTAATTACCCCCAGTACCCCCCCCGTGGGAGCGCGCCTGGGGGTTTTCACATACTGAACCAATCCACTCAGAGGAGGAATGATCTCTAAATCTTTGAAATTAGCAGCAAATTTAGTAGAGTTCGCGAGGCATGAAAAGAGCTCTAAAACAGATTTTCGTGTGAACTTCATTGCTAAAATGTATGGACCTCTTGGTATCATTCCCTACATCATAACAATGCAAAATCACTTGGTCGTCAAAAAATCGTCCTGTGCAGGAAGTGGTGGGGGGCATTTTTCCAAAAATTGACCAAATTTTTTTTTTCGTTTATAATTATCTACATCCAGTGACTTATATTCAAACAAATTTTCATCGAAATATACGATTCAGAAATATTTTATTTTAATTATCAAAGAAGTCGGATACAATGCGCTTATATGGAGTTCCTTAAGATAAAATCGCTTGCCCTGCAAAGGCATATTCACCATTATGTTCCGTTCCATTTTACTCGGAAACTGTCGCGAAAATCAAAAAAATGCTTCATATAAGGGGTCTTTCTCATAAACCGACGATTCAGATGGTTTTTTCCAAATTTCAATTGGCCTGATAATTTCCTCAAAAAATAGGAAAATCTGCTATTACCTCCGGTTAGCCGCGACTGACCGTGGAGACGCGAGGAAGGCTCACTTTGATGAATAAACGCTTGTCGGGGCAGAAATAAACGACCTTATGGATCGAGCGTTCATAGGGTCGTTTTTCGGTTGGACCAGGCCATATTTTCATTGTTCGTGCATTCTGATGATGAATTAGAATGTTTGATTTGATTTCTTTCAACTTGTGGATTAAAAAACAAATAGGGACAAACATCTATTTGTTAATTTACTATTACTTATTGAGTTCAGTTTGGTATTTACATTCGTCCTGAAATTATCGCTCATTTGCATTTGTACTTAAAAGATTTACGCAACTCCGGAATCTGCAAAGGGGCACAGTTGTTATCTATGCTTTCTAGTTTCAAAATATATTTTACATTCCATTATAAATCCGATTCAAATCCGATTATCAAATCCGATCACTGTCAGATGAAGAATATTCAACAGGATGGAATTTGGAAAATTTTGTGTTACTTTTATTGCCACATGCTTTAAGGGCCCATACATTTTCGAGAGCCAATACAAGGAATTTTTTTTTTCACAGGAACACATAGGTCCCGGTGCAATCTGGAATAAAAATGCCCATGTTATAAATAATAGATATTTATCAGATATTCGATATACAGGATGTTTCATGAGTGGTTGGCCGTAGCCTAGTGGTCAATGCAGGTCATCCAGACCTTTCCGAAAAGTTGCTTGTTTTGTATCCCAAGGCTCTTAGTTTAGGAGATACAGGGTGATTTATGGATTTTGGCCTGAATTTACGATAGGCATAATTCTGGAATCTGAGGTCCGTTTTTTTTTAAATTTCAAGGGGTTGTTCATTTCAGAAAGTCCTTTCGAGTGGCTCACGCAATATCAATATTTTCAGGACATTACTCAGAATATCGTGGTTTATCTTTCAAGCCCCAAAATCTATATTTTCTACATCACTTAAAGAAATTTCGTTATTGCCATGAAAAAATACATAACTCAATCTAAGGAGTTAAATTTTCACTTTGAATAGCCCACTTGTTACAAGCGAGTAGCGAATGAACGAATTCATGTTTTATGTAGTTTTTTTGAAATATTTCTTATATTTTGCTGAGATTTTGAACCTCAAAGCTCAAGAGCGTTATAACTCATGAAGTGAACGATTTTTGAAATGTAATCCGTGAATGTATTCGTTCCACAACACAAATAACTAGATATTAATATTTTTTCTATAACTTTTTGTTCAAATCCCTTGTATTCTAAACCCTAAGCACCCACTGAGTGTTTTAACACGCTACTTATAGAAGTAATTACATAATTACAAGTATGCATAATCAAGCTTTGAATTCTTTCGAAACTAAATATAAAATTTAGGGACAAATGGCGTAAACCCACTAGAAACATAATCAAGGATTGCATTTGCTTTAAAAAAAAAAGATATTGACTTGTATTCCTCATGAAATTCGCCAAATATCGCTTTCTTTACACATTCTCTAAACATAGCTGTCAAATTTGAAGTTACTCCAATTTTAATTCAAAATTCTAACTTTGTAAAAATAAAAAATATTAATATCTAGTAATTTGTGTTGTCGAACGAATACATTCACGGATTACATTTCAAAAATCGTTCACTTCATGAGTTATAACGCTCTTAAGCTTTGAGGTTCAAAATCTCAGCAAAATACAAGAAATATTTCAAAAAAATTACATAAAACATGAATTCGTTTATTCGCTACTCGCTTGTAACAAGTGGGCTATTCAAAGTGAAAATTTAACTCCTTAGATTGAGTTATGTATTTTTTCATGGCAATAACGAAATTTCTCTAAGTGATGTAGAAAATATAGATTTTGAGGCTTGAAAGATAAACCACGATATTCTGAGTAATGTCCTGAAAATATGTATATTGCGTGAGCCACTCGAAAGGACTTTCTGAAATGAACAACCCCTTGAAATTTAAAAAAAACGGACCTCAGATTCCAGAATTATGCCTATCGTAAATTCAGGCCAAAATCCATAAATCACCCTGTATCTCCTAAACTAAGAGCCTTGGGATACAAAACAAGCAACTTTTCTGAAAGGTCTGGATGACCTGCATTGACCACTAGGCTACGGCCAACCACTCATGAAACATCTTGTATATCGAATATCTGATAAATATCTATTATTTATAACATGGGCATTTTTATTCCAGATTGCACCGGGACCTATGTGTTCCTGTGAGTAAAAAAAATCCTTGTATTGGCTCTCGCAAATGTATGGCCCATAAAGCATGTGGCAATAAAAGTAACTCAAAATTTTCCAAATTCCATCCTGTTGAATATTCTTCATCTGACAGTGATCGGATTTGATAATCGGATTTGAATCGGATTTATAATGGAATGTAAGATATATTTTGAAACTAGAAAGCATAGATAACAACTGTGCCCCTTTGCAGATTCCGGAGTTGCGTAAATCTTTTGAGTACAAATGCAAATGAGCGATAATTTCAGGACGAATGTAAATACCAAACTGAACTCAATAAGTAATTGTAAATTAACAAATATATGTTTGTCCCTATTTGTTTTTTAATCCACAAGTTGAAAGAAATCAAATCAAACATTATAATTCATCATCAGAATGCACGAACAATGAAAATATGGCCTGGTCCAACCGAAAAACGACCCTATGAACGCTCGATCCATAAGGTCGTTTATTTCTGCCCCGACAAGCGTTTATTCATCAAAGTGAGCCTTCCTCGCGTCTCCACGGTCAGTCGCGGCTAACCGGATGTAATAGCAGATTTTCCTATTTTTTGAGGAAATTATCAGGCCAATTGAAATTTGGAAAAAACCATCTGAATCGTCGGTTTATGAAGAAGACCCTTTATATGAAGCATTTTTTTGATTTTCGCGACAGTTTCCGAGTAAAATGGAACGGAACATAATGGTGAATATGCCTTTGCAGGGCAAGCGATTTTATCTTAAGGAACTCCATATAAGAGCATTGTATCCGACTTCTTTGATAATTAAAATAAAATATTCCTGAATCGTATATTTCGATGAAAATTTGTTTGAATATAAGTCACTGGATGTAGATAATTATAAACGAAAAAAAAAATTTTGTCAATTTTTGGAAAAATGACCCCCACCCCTTCCTGCACAGGACGATTTTTTGACGACCAAGTGATTTTGCATTGTAATGATGTAGGGAATGATACTAAGAGGTCCATACATTTTAGCAATAAAGTTCACACGGGGTGACACGATAGAGCTCCGTTTGAACCCTACTAATTAGGCAAGTATAAGAAGACAAGCAAGGGCGTCGTCAGGGAGGGACAAGGAGGGCGCTCGCCCCCCCTAGTTATTTACGATAACAAATTATCGTTTATACCTATATCTTGAGTATATCTACCTATACCTACATCTCGAGTACTTTTTGGAAGGTGCCCCCACTGAAAATTTTTCTGTCAACGCCCATGATGGCAAGGTGATTGGGATTGACCCTATCAAAGGTTGAAATAATTAATATTTCGTGGAAATGTCGGAAGATGTCAGTTTACGTTTGTCGAAGAATGTTTAATTTTCAACTGCAGCTCTCGCTTGAAATAACGATCTTACAAAAAAATAAAAACTATATAGGTGAACTCAAAATACAATAATCCATCTAAATACGAAATTTCATCGTAATCGTCACAACTGTTTCCGAGAATATTTATATATACAAGTATACCTACAAAAATTGTTGGTTTGAATA
This sequence comes from Aphidecta obliterata, assembly GCA_963966015.1. Lineage (NCBI taxonomy): Eukaryota > Metazoa > Arthropoda > Insecta > Coleoptera > Coccinellidae > Aphidecta > Aphidecta obliterata. Next base: position 29,140,355 of record OZ014427.1, on the reverse strand, counting down.
TAACATAAGATTCTTCATTCACTTCACGGAATTTTTATAATTTCGATATTGACGAAAAACATATCCCCTGTTTGGTGATGCCTGATGTATTTACTATATTATTTTCAGATACGGAAAAGAACGGAAACGATTAATCGAATTAAAGAATGAGTTTTTCTAAGATCTAAGATTCGAGAATATAGATTAGGTACCTATATAAATTGTAGTCGCGAGTTTGCGCTTGGACTTCTGTTAATTTCAAGAGCCTATCAAGCTATCATCTGCTTCAACCTTGAAAATATTCACAATCGTATCGAAGGATTCATTTTTATTTTGGGTCTCATGCTGAAAACTAGTGAAAAGGACGGGCTATCAGTTTGGTTTTCATAAAAGTATCAGCTGTTTCATAAAAGGTAGGTGGATACATGTAGTCTTTGATTGTCATTTATCCATGACAGCCAATTTGAAAGCATTTCAGATGCGTTCACTGAACATTTCCCGAAGTAAATTGAGTTTCACCAACATTATAATGTGAGAATACGTATTGAGATAACAAAAATGTATTAAGTGTTGCATACAAGCCTGGATCCAAGGGGCAAATTTTATCCTGAAATTGTCGAGATGCGCTAAGCTACATGGTCGCTCATGAGTTAATGATAATTTTCGCTTACCTTGTAACCAAAAACTGATATCTACATAATACATAAATAGAAACACCATTTATTTATGAACTATACTGAACATCTACATACCCAACTGAACTTCATAACTTTATAACGACATGAAAATATGTGTAATAAAGAAAGGAAAACAAAAGTATTGTAACAATATAACTAAGAAATTAAAATAATACAAAAAATAACTCATTTGAACAATTTTTTCATATTGTTGAAATCTTCCTTTTAACTTGTCTCAAGAGAAAAATCCATTTTTCAATGATATCCTTGATATCATTCTCGATGAACATCATATTGCTATAGTTACTCGGTTCGATCTCGATTGGTTTTTCATTCCCTTTGAAATCATTCAAATTTTCACAACTCACATTTTGGCGAGTCTGAAAAGTTTGTCTACTGTTAATTTTTTAACATCGAATGAAAAAAAATTGAATGAAAATGAATTATTTATTTTTTTGGCGGTCACAAGCTTGATTTTTGAAGATATAAATTTTTAATGCGATGCAGCTCAGTTGAGAATTTTTCATTATCAATAGCATTCATTTCAACATCTTTATTGATTCAATCATCGAGAATTTCTTTATATCAGCTCATATCACTAGAGCGCCAAATTTTGAATTGAATTCAAGGTTTTTACGTCTAATATTTTAATCCATTATTTACATATTCGATTCAATGGTGAAAAACTATCAAGATAACAGGAATAATAAATAGAATCCGGTTAAGGTTGAATCGTTGAACCTACTTTTCCAATGTACAAATTAATTTGTATTTTAATTTTCGACTGATACTCCAGGCTATAAGGCGGAGGGCTCTGTTCAGTATTAATTTCAGTCCTACAAACTATGGAATGAACAATCCCATTGAAAGAGCTATAAAGGAAGCAAATTATGTAGATGTTGATTTGTTTCAAATTTCAATTTTCAGCTGGAAGAGATACTTTGAGGCAAATTAATTGTTTGTTAAAATAATCATAGTGATTAATTCAGTTAGTTTATTTTTCAACAGAATTTTTATATATATTGTTTTTTGATTATATGAGAAGATGAATAGTGATTTATTTCTCAATTTTAAATGAATTGTATTTGTAAAATTGGCTCTGCCGTATGTCTTAAATAAATAAATAAATAAATAACTTATTATTATCAATGAATTATCAGTGTGATAAAAGGAAATAAATTATTTTTTATTTATAGATTTTACATTTCCTGAAACGTTGAAAATTCAAGGTCTTTCGAAAATGATAACTCATTTATTATTATTTATTTTATTATATTTTGGGGGCTTCTAATGTGCTACAACCCAAGAATATAATAATATCGTGAAGTTTCGAGGAAAAACAAGAGGTTTCACGAAAATATTGATCGAGTTAACCGATCGGAAAGTTACTTAATATCTGCCAAAGTAGTCCAGATACAGGACATGATTAAATTAATCTGATAAGACCAATTTTCAACAATCGTTCTTACCTTCCCTTAGTTAGGGCTATAATATCAGTAGAATGTTCTCTAAAAAAATATTTATTTTTGTACCAAGGGCGACGACTTGCAATCCAGAGGGCTTGTGATTCGCCCGAGGGGAGAAGATCTCACAATACAAAACTTTCATGCCATACCAGTTACATTGACAAATTTGGATATTCAATTTAATTTTATCATAGTGACCATTAAGAAATTCTATATGAGACGAACTATCGAAAATGCAGAAGAAGCCAGTAGAAAACTTATTGGCAAAAAGGTCACGAAACTCTTACGACAAAGTGCACCAAAAGTTAATACTGCGCTGATCGGATAATTTACCTATCCCTCTGAAACATTTTCTCGTGTGGTGTGGTCCAAATATTCATTCAATGGTGAAGATTACGGTAAACGTGAATATTAACATCGGTGATTACCCTGATTACCCATAAGTTGGTAGAATATTTGAAGCAAGGATCGAAAGGATATCAGCCAAAAAAGTCCAAAGTTTTGGCTGAAGAAGATGCTCTGAAATGTATTCATGAGGCACCGAATGAGACGCAGAAGTTTCACTAAATTTCGGTGCATTTTGCAGATGCCGACGCCAAGAACTTGTGAATATGCTAGTTACTCACGTGGAAGATAAAAAGTCAGTTCTTTCGATAAATGTACCTGATATGAAAATCGATAAAAGGCGCCTTTTCACAATGGTTGAAGGAGAAGAAATGGGTAGTTTTGAGTTGATGAGGGTCTCTACGTCTTGACGGATTATTCAGAAAAAGGCCTTTTTTGACCTTTTGACGAGGCCGTTGTATCTACTATACAACCGGTTAGAAAAAACACATTTGCCAAATTCTCATTTATCGAGGTTTGGGTTTGTGCGAACCTGAGAAATATACAAGTTACTGTCTGCGTCGAACATCAGCAACTCTTTTGGCAGAAGCCGAATCCATTATATGACTCCGCTGAAATGTCATGTTGGATGGGGAGTACGTCTGTTGCTGAAGGATATATAGAAGACACTAATACACACCAGACAATGAAACATGAATCCATGTGTTCATAATTTGTTATAATTTTGTTAATAAAACTTATTGAATAGATCACAGACAACACTGATTCTGTTCACTAGAAGAAGGAATCTTAACCTCAGAGGTCCGGTCCTAAACTGCCAGGATCTGAACTTCTCCAGCGAGTGCGAATATCTAGGTGTTATCCTGGACAGCAAACCAAAGTGGAAAAAACACATGGGCAAGACTCTTTCCAGAGCCACCGCGACCATGTGGGCCTCTTTGGAAAGACATGGGGAATGAAACCGCGAAAAGCCAATGAACTTGCGAAAAGAGCATCAAAGTTGACACCTGTTGGAACTGAGCCTTTCTGTGGGCTTGAAAAAAACCACTATAAAGCACCGGTCCAACAATGGGAGTTGGATAACAGAATAACCCTCTGGAGGAACACTCCTGAATTAATATCCGTAAGGATCATCGATTCTAGCAGTCGAAAATCTGATCCGGATGTTTTTGACCTATTTTTTATTAGTCAAAATATTCTGTTGGAAATTATTGTTGCTACGTTTCATTCGAAATCGATTATGAATTTTGACTTTTTTCCAGAAAATGTCATCCGGCGATAAATTCCAGTTCGCCATAGATCGTGGTGGCACTTTTACTGATGTGTTTGCTAGATGTCCTGGTGGAGAATTGAAGGTGCTGAAGTTGTTGTCTGTAGATCCCCAAAACTACGATGATGCTCCAACTGAAGGAATTCGCAGGATTATTCAGGAGGTGAGTTTAATTCATGGATCGAACCTGTCTTCAACGATCTCTGTTGAGTTCAGTAGATAAAATATGGCAAACTATAATGAAAGTCTTTTACATGATTTATTTCCTCATTTTTTTACAATTATTACATAACAACAATATTTCTAATTATGATGTCCTTTATACACGATTAACAAATCTATTGTATACTATGATACAAATATTTGTAGAAAGCAACAAATAAACTTTATAGCTAATATGTATATTGGTGATATTTGCAGAGCACCGGACAAAGGTTAGATCGCTCTCAACCAGTGGATAATTCCCAGATTGAATGCATCAGGATGGGTACAACGGTAGCTACCAACGCACTTCTGGAAAGAAAAGGTGAAAAAATGGCTCTGGTTATAAATAAGGGCTTTCACGATCTTCTCTTGATTGGCAACCAGGCCCGACCTAAAATTTTTGAATTGGTAAGTACTGATTATATTGTAATGAAAATAGTCCGAATTCTTCATGAATAATTTATTTACCGTTCACTAACACACTGATTTATTTAAACACTATCTCATTTATATTGACGCTATCTAGTACTGCACTGCCTCTGCATCGAGCCGATGGTCATTTATGTATTGGGATGGAACTCTCACATTACTTCGCGATATCTCCAGAACGCTTTTCGAAGCGTCTCGTAGTCTCTAAAAGATTCGCGGTCCTTACTGTCGCAGTGGTAGGTTCTAGAACGCTCGGGAGTCGCGACAGGTCCGGCTTGAGTTCGTTACATTGCTTCCTTCTCAAAGACGTTTCGCCCCGAAATGTCATCCTCGGAGTGTTTTAATGCCTGCATGACTCTCCATATCTGCATCGCGAAGTTCGATGGAAATGACACTCCAGGGTCTTCATGTTTGGTCGTGGAAGATGGTCACAGCTAACCAAAATCTCGACGCCGCTGGATTTGAATATTGTCTCCAACATACGCCTTCTTTATGATTCTCCAGTCCAGCCCATCGAGACCACAGGACAATTTCGGAATTGCTAGCTGCACCAGATTCTGGTCTACCTTAGTGTCTCTTAGCTTGGTGAAACTCTTCCAGACATCCTCATTAGACGGTTTACCTTGGGAGTACTTCTTGGTAACTAGAGTAGAAGATGTTTCTTCGGCCCCTTTTCAACTGCAGCACCCTTCCAACTTCGGATTCTGCTCCCGCAGTGTTTATATTTGACCAAATTTCTTGGAGAACACAACAGCAATACCCCTGGAGATTCTGACACGCAGGCTCTTGGCGCCTCTCATGTAGCAATTTCTGTCCGTTTGAATACAAGGACATAAACTTCTGGTATGTCATCTCATCTTCTGGTTGTTTTGACGGTTCGAACTTGGTCGTGATTTCCAGCGTAAGGGGATAATTCATTGAAGTAGACGACTCTTGGTTTCCCTCGGGGTGGCTTGTGGATTCGGTAGACAAGGTCGTTTATCCTTTTCATGAGAGAAGACATTACTAATTTTTCTGGAGAAATACACTACTCGTATATAACATAAAACAAGATCAATTGTTACATACTGAAACAGTGATTTTCAATTAAAAGATGAAAAAAAAACGAATCTTACAGAATCTGACAAATATTAATATTCAATATGGTAATCGTGGTGGTCTGTAATTGCTCGAAAACGACAAGTCATACTTGTTGTATATGCCATGATATTCTTATTCTATGTAATTCCTGTGTATGGAAGACATGAAAAATGGCTCCCAACTATTCAAGGGTGTTGGGTTGCTGTTTGTGGAATTTAAAATCCTTTGGGTAAATTCCGAATAGTTTCGGTTAGATCGAGGTTCCACGATTTTGCTGATAGTCCTGTGTTCAAGGTTCATCATTCCAAAACGGGGGAAGGAAAAAGAAAGAATTGTAGGTTAATGGTGTCTGCTGTTTTTCGCCAAATCATTTTCGATAAACGTTGGAATTGAAATATGTAGAACTTCAAATTCTGCGTCAAATGAGACTGACTGCAGATATTCAGTACTTTTCGTCTGAGCTACAGTAAATAGGTCAAATTTCTTTTTTTCGTCAGTTTGTTCAAGATATCCCCCATAATAACCCAGAAATTTGAAAAGAGGTCAGGATAAAAGTTGAAGAACTTTGAATTCTGCGAGGCCAGTGGCATTTGGACCCGTTACCAAACTAATGATACCAATTTTGGACGTTACAACAAAATCCAGTGATATCGTCTCACCTCAGAAATGTGAGGCTGGGAAATCATACAGAATAGAAGTTTGATTCGATGCGGTGAAATGGGGTAATTTTCCGCATTTTTGGAAAAAAACAGATATATCTACGAAACCCGAAAGAAGGAATATTGAGTTTCCGTCCCAGATATCATTGAGTTTATTTTCAGGATATTGTTCGTCCAGACGTACTATATTCCCAAGTAGTTGAAGTCGATTGTCGGGTTATACCAGCTCAAAATGGAATATGTGAACTGAAAAACACCAGCGAATATCGAAAAATAACAGGAGCCACTGGAGAGGAGTTCTTCGTGGTGAAAGAGCTAGATAAAGAGGAAGTTTATCGCAGTCTCGAAAATTTAAAGAAAACGGGCATCAACAGTATATCGGTTTCTTTAGCGCATAGTTACACGGTTGTCGAGCAGGAGATAGAAGTAGGGAGGATCGCAGAAGAACTGGGTAATGTTATGGAATCATTTAGGGTGCAATTCTGATGTTCACTCGATAATCTGGTTAATGTTTCAGGATTCTCTCACATATCGCTGTCACACAAGGTGATGCCAATGGTTAGATTGGTTTCGAGAGGTTTCACTTCTTGTGCCGATGCTTATTTGACGCCTCACGTAAAACGATACATCGAAGGTTTCTGCAAGGGTTTCAAGAAAAATCTTCAAGGTGAGTTGATAACTGTTTAGCTCGCTGTTTAGGCGACAAATATGAAACTTGTCGGTTTCAACCGAAAGTGAACACGAATTATTATAGTTTTGTTGCTCTGATCTTCTCACTTAATGGCGGTAAGATAGGCATAATTTCATTCTTGGAAGTGTCATTAAGATATCATCTCAACCACCTGAAGATGTTGCTTTGTTAACGAAACACTTGTCGTGGAATTTCCCAATGTGGTGGAAATCATATCAGTTATTCTAATGTGAGTTTGATTATGGATTTCCATCAAGTATCGGCTAATTCTTTCAGAATATTTCATTTTCATTGAGAATGAAGAACCATTGTTTCAGTTTGTAATTATTGATTTCGATTCATTCAACTTAGGAGAAATATGATGGCTTAGAACAAACAGGAGTGGAACATTTTAGGGAAGATAAAATTATTGAATTCATAACATTTCTTCAATGTCCCTTCTATTCTTCTATAATTATTCTAATTATTCAAAAAACAACAGGTTTTTGGAGAGAAATATTCGAAACGTAAAGGTCAGAGCAAAGAAGGCTGGCGAACTGTCTGTAGCATAAAAGTCTTCTGAAGTGGGATTGATTTCGTCAAACTCCTTTTTCATCGAAAACATTTTTCTAGGAACGAGGGTACTATTCATGCAGAGCGACGGCGGTCTTACTTCGATGGATAACTTCAACGGAGCAAGAGCCGTACTCTCCGGGCCAGCAGGAGGGGTTGTCGGCTACGCCAAAACGACATGGCAAAAGGAGACCGATTTGCCTGTGATCGGTTTCGACATGGGAGGCACCTCCACGGATGTATCGAGATTCGCTGGAAGCTACGAACATGTATACGAATCCACGACTGCTGGCGTGACAATCCAGGCACCACAGTTGGATGTGAATACCGTGGCGGCTGGTGGTGGATCAATGCTCTTTTTTCAGTGAGTATCATCATCATCGGAGAATTTCCTCATTCGCATTTCACACGCTTCAGTGAACTGTGAACAGTGCGAACGATTAATACAGAAGGATATGAACGAACTAGCGGCCGAATAACATACGAAGAAACTTGAAACGAAAATAATTTCCCGTCATTAACTCACCATCCAGTATTTCATAACAAGTTATAGATAATCATCCGAAAAAGTCGACATCTCTTTGATCTTATATTCAATCGTGAAATCCCCTGAACATACCATCGCAACTCTCTCAACTGGCATTGTTTTCTGTCATTTTGTATATGATACCACCCGAACAGCCCCGGTCACGCGTTGCTGTGGCTAAGGTTTACGTTGAATTATTATTATTAATGACCATAACCTAACCTTACTTTAATCCGTTTTTTTTTTCGAATTTTGAATACTAAATTATATCATTACTAGCTGCCCCGGCCACACCCTTATCCTTATTCTAACCCTCTCCCTTACCATCATCCTTTTCTTTCTTTCTTTCTTCCTTCTTTTAATGTGCCTGATTACTGAGATCACCCACACAGTACTTTAGCTCCCTTGGACCCGCGAGGAAGCGGATCTTGCTCGAAGCAATATCCAAGGGGATTTATTAAATTTTTCGTAAGACTCTTTCATATATATTTTAAAAACTTTCACAATGCAGGGGCTGGAGTTAAATCCGCCACGTGCCGTTTAAGGTTAACCGTCAGCAGATGCAAACCCATATGCACTCACCAACGATTCGCCGCAAACTCTCATCGAAAATCACCTTTTATGCGTCTATGACGATACGCTCCATGTGCAGAAAGCCTTACCCAATACATGGATATAATATCAAACATAGTAATAAACTTCTGAGCAATTTTTAGAAACACATTTCATCTAAGAACATTGCATCGCATTGTCAATACGATTCACTCGATATAAATCCACTTTTTGTCTAGGTGTCAAAATCTAATTTTTTGAGCGCTCGTACTACTTACACGAGGGCCTTATCATTTCGTCACGATGTCTGTATTTTTCGAATTTTGAGCTGAAAATGGTCTCAAACGACTATGTTCGACTCACTGATGACGAATCCGTCGGAAAATTCGAGTCTGTCCGTCCGGCCGTATACACGATAACTCTTGAACGGAATGTCCTAGAAACTTGAAATTTTCAGGGTAGGTTTAAATCTCGAATGACGCGGTTAAGTTCGTTATCGGGCAATATTCGCCAAGGGGTTCCGTGAATATGGCCGCTCGAATTTTTGTTTTCCTGATTATTTCGAAACTATAGATTCGATCGAGGTGAAATTTTGTACTCAGATGAAGGATAACGTATTCAACCTACATGCAAAATTTTGTCCAGCTCGCATGACCAGAACCATAGAAACCATAGAAAATTATAACTTTGGAACGGAAAGGCCTAGAGACTTGAAATTTTCAGGATAGGTGTAGATCTCGAATGTTGCGGTCACGTTCATCAATGAGCAAAATTAGACTATGGGTTCCGTAAATATGGTCGTTCAAAATTCAGTTTTCTTGATAATTTCAAAACTATATATGTATTTGATTGTGACGAAAATTTGTATTTGAATTGAGAATGATATATTCGAGCTTTATTTTGTCCAGATCGCATGATCAGAACCATAGAAACCATAGAAATCATAACTTCCGAACGGAAAGGCCTAGGGACTAGAAATTTTCAGGATAGGTTCGGATCGCGAATTGTGCGGTCACGTTCATCAATGAGCAAAATTAGACTAGGGGTTCCGTAAATATAAATATAGCAAACTATTTTTTTCCTGATAATTTCGAAACTACTTATTGGATTGGAATGAAATTTCGCACATATATGGAGAATGATATATTCAAACTACGTGGGAAATTTTGTCCAGATCGCATTACCAAGACAATAAATACCGTAGAAAATTCTAGTGAATTATTGAAAAAAAAATTGGTCACCTAAAGCACCGACGTGAATTCTGGATTTTCGCCTCAGTTTGAATTTTTTTTGACAGCTGTCAAAATCTTTCCAATTGGTTTCTAAAACTGGAGAATGCGAATCTACCTACAAGGTGCATGTACGAGCGCTCAAAAGCTCCTGCCTTCACGGCAAGTCCTCTTTTATTGATATAGATAGATAGATAGGAAAAATTTTCCTCTAGTTATTTTTAAAAAATCCATAAAGGACTTTTTAGTCGAGGCACCCACGAGCGTTAAAAATTAGCGCTTGGTTAACGGATGTTGTTTTTCTGTCGACGTTGAACAGCCCGAGGATACTAAATATGGCGAACGTGCGCTTCATGAAGTATTATTTTCAACCCTGTTGTCAATATGATGATGATATCATTGAAGACATTATTGAAAGTCTGCGGGCAGATTGGCAATTTCCCTGTTGTGGTATGTATTACCTCGACAGGCCCTGTCAGCCAGTCCTGTCGTACACGCTCCATCCTAGCATGTATGGGCCTCAATAGTGAGGTTTAGATTAATTATATGTCATCTGGCACATCGGTTGATTGAATGGAATGATTGCTTGTAACTGTCCCATCATTTTTAACCACCAAAATATTTATTTTGAAGTCGAATTTCCGCTACATTATTTCAATAATTTTCAGTACATGTATGTATATTATTGACTTCTTGGAAATTTTATTTGTAGATCTGGTTTGTTTGTGGTGGGTCCAGCCTCAGCAGGAGCAGATCCAGGACCGGCATGTTACAAGAAAGGCGGTCCTCTTACTGTGACTGATGCGAATTTAGTACTTGGGAGACTACTACCGGAATATTTCCCAAAAATATTCGGGAAAAATGAAAACGAACCTCTGGATAAGAAGGCATCACTCGCTAAATTCACAGAACTCACTATCCGTATAAATAATTTCCTGTACAAAGAAGATAATCACAAGGTTAGCAAAATATAGAATATTCTGAAATTACACAAGGTTATACAAGGTGTGGCAGAAAGACCTTCCCGATATGGTAAGGTAATGAATGAAACCAAGCAAGCTACTAAAACACTACATTTAACGCAGTTTTGATTTTGATATCACCAAGTTCTGAGAAGAAAATCATTCAAATGGCGATCTCTTACGTTGGTACTCTTATTGAGCCTTCCGTTATACCTAAAGGCTGGTGAGGTGGTGGTGACTTCGGAAGGAATTTCGGCAACTTCCAGGTTATCGCCTCTTTCAGACAGTAATTGTCATTTTGTAGATATGAATTTTGAGATCTCGGGACAGACATCTTCGAACGCTCGCGATGAGATAAGCAGGCGGCTGATGCCATTTTCAGAAAACCATTCAACAAAAGGAGCGTGTTGATCTCCTGCCTAAGCCATGTCGTCTTCGGAAAAACGAACTGGTCCACCTTCACCCCATCCCTAGCTATGTGCTTTACAAATCGGTTATCTTCTTGCCCAACCTTGTATTATCTTATCCACACTCAAATTTCTTCACATAGTGAAAATCACCATGAATTCAGTCTTGTATATCAATAAAATATACCTTTAAAGTCAGGAAAGTCAATTGAAGACGTTGCTATGGGTTTTGTGAGGGTAGCTAACGAAGCAATGTGTCGACCTATCAGGGCTTTAACACAAGCGAAGGGTTACGACACTGCTCGGCATGCATTGGCGTGCTTTGGAGGCGCCGGAGGACAACACGCTTGTGCCATTGCAAGAAGTTTGGGAATGTCCACAGTTTTCATTCATAAATATGCAGGTGAGAATTATTTTAGAACTAGGGTTACTCATCTCTTTCTAGTGCAGAGGTCAGATGACGCTCAGTTTATGTATTATTAGGTCTATAACGCCAGTTGATTTGTCTCGATGATAGACTCTTGAAAAGATAGATACCCTTGTACAGGGGATATCAATATATACCAAGCAATAAATTCCCAAAGTTATTAAGTTACCAGTTACCATTGAGGAGCTAAGATGCGGAAAAGTACCCCACTCAGATTACGAAATAAAATTGCTTTTGAAGAGTTGTTTTGAGATCGATAAAAGACGGCATAGCGGGATTTTACGGAGGGGATGTACGGAATGATGGTAAAATATATGGAAGACGAAAAAACAGTTCTAAATAAGACGGAGATGAATACTCAAACTATTTGGACGCTAGGTAGTTGTGTAATAATACGATTTGTTATGTTGGAATATTATTTGATATCTTCAACCATTGTCACCATTCAATTTATCTTCCGAAAAGAATTGAGTTCATGCTCCCTGCACGAGGAGGAAGTCTTTTGTTTTATCATTTCTGAGGAACCGGTATTCGGGAAAGAAAACTCAAAAAAATTTGAAAAAACACATTACGTTCAAGAAAATTACGAAAAGCACTGCCGTGAAGGCAAGAGCTTTTGAGCGCTCGTACATGCACCTTGTAGGTAGATTCGCATTTTCCAGTTTTGGAAACCAATTGGGGAAATTCTTGACAGCTGTCAAACAAATTTTCAAACTAAGGCGATAATCCAGACTTCAAGTCAGTGCTTTAGGTGACCAGATTTTTTTTCGATAATTCGCTAAAATTTTCTAAGGTATCTATGGTATGATGATGCGATCTGGACAAAATTTCGCACGTAGTTTGAATACATTATTACTCAGCTAGGTGCAAAATTTCATTCCAATCAAATCAGAAGTTTCGAAATTATCAGGAACAGAATATTTTGAACGGCCATATTCACGGAACCCCTAGTCTAATTTTGCTCATTGATGAACGTGACCGTGAAATTCGCGATACAAACTCACCCTGAAAATTTCAAGTTCCTAGGTCTTTCCTAGTTATAATTTTCTATGGTTTCTATGGTTCTGGTCATGCAATCTGGACAAAATGTTGGTTTAATATGTCATTCTCGTTTAAAATACAAAATTTTATCTCGATCGAATCCGTAGTTTCGAAATTATCGAGAAAACAAAATTTCAAACGACCGTATGTACGGAACCCCTAGTATAATTCTGCTCATTGATAAACGTGAACGCCACATTTCAGATCTACACCTATCCTGAAAATTTCAAGTCCCTAGGCCTTTCCGTTCGAAAGTTATGATTTTCTATGGTTTCTATGGTTCTGATCATGCGATCTAAAGAAATGTAGCTTGAATATATCATTCTCCATAAGAATACGAAATTTCGTCACGATCGAATCTGTAGTTCGGAAATTATCAAGAAAACTGAATTTCAAACGACGATATTTACGGAACCCCTCGTATAATTTTGCTCATAGATGAAAGTGATCACGACAATCAAGATCCACACCTATCCTGAAAATTTCAAGTCCCTAGGCGTTTCCGTTCAAAAGTTACAATTTTCTATGGTTTCTATAGTTCTGGTGATGCGAGCTAAACAAAATTTTGCATGTAGTTTGAACACCTCATTTTCCATATGAGTGCAAAATTTCATCTCGATCGAATCTGTAGTTTCAAAGTAATCAATAAAACAAAATTTCGAAAGCCCATATTTACGGAACCCTTAGGCGGATTTTGCTCAATAACGAACTCAACCTCGGCATTCGAGATTCGAACGTACCTTGAAAATTTCAAGTTTCTAGGACATTCCGTTCGAGAGTTATCGTGTATACGGACGGACGGACGGCCGGCCAGCCGGACGGACGGACAGACTCGAATTTTCCGACGGATTCGTCATCAGTGAGTCGAACATAGTCGTTTGAGACCATTTTCGGCTCAAAATTCGAAAAATACAGACATCGTGACAAAATGATATAGCCCTCGTGTAAGTTGTACGAGCGCTCAAAAATGGTGGTACAATGCATCAACAAAATATAAGTTTTTCACAAAACAAAAAACAACATCACCAATTCACATTCGCATGATCATAATTGAATCAGACAATTTAACTTCTACTTTTCTTACTTCATGCCTAATAATCCAAGCGTAAGAGAGGGACAACTGATTCGATACAATATAAATACTACTATTATTCACATTCCTTACATAGAAACAGATGAAATCAATTTTGAGTCCAGTTATCAGTAATATTGGGGATTACAATAACACCATTTACATGTATAGGGGTTAAAACTTTGGTCTAAATTTTCCTACCTTGATCTGCAAGCCACCTAATTCTTTTATGTACCTACTTGAAACCAAATACACACACTCTGAAAGCGACCTTAACCTTTTTCGCACTCCCGTAACGAATCCGCGCTTAATTTCCTTACGATTTCTAACCTTACTCAAAACGCAATCTCTTCGACACCTTTTTCTACCCCGGGCTATCCCAAAATTTGTCCCTCATCCGGACTCTAAAACTTCTCGACCGAAAATACACCGGACTAAAAACCGAACCAAGAAGTTCTATACCTTCTTGGTACCGCAAATTGACTCCAGCTGCCACCACCTGGCTGGCACGCAACTAACAACTCCGTCCCCGACTGGCAAAATAACTGACTCTAACTCTTGCTGAGTCCCCCAAAAGTAAAATTTTTCCCCCTCCACAATCCTAATTTCTGAGTTGACATTTTTTGTAGTGCCTCACACTTTCATGGCTTGGGGACACCCACGCTCTTGAATTGTTCTTTTCCCCTTATTGGTCTCTCTTGGCTCGCTTAACACATTCGACACGGTCTAGTCATAACATCCGTCCTCAACATCGATGGATACAAAGTAATTGATGTATGCCTAGCATATACTTATTCCTTATATGTGGCTTAGGTATCAATTCTCAATAACATGGCTCCAAAATTAACGACATCCGTTGATTATACAAAGTTATACAATGTATGCCCGACTTCGAATATACAGACTCTTTTCCGAAATAGATAAGAATTTAAGATTGAATATTCGTATTCCCAGATATTACAATTGGTAAAGCCCCATTATAATGTGCATGACCAGTTTCATATTGTGATAATTTGAAATTTCATCATAACCTACCAGTGAGAATATGGGAATGTTACCGCTTTACGGAACGGCCTCTGCTATTCTGTTTTCTACCTTCGAGAGGGAAAGAACAGTCCCAACAACTCACCAACAAGCCTTCAGGATAATAACTTCAGAGGTCGAAGTCAAGTCGGTGGCGTTGATAACTTACCCGGACTTGAATTTCTTAACAGGATGTTTTCGAATTTGCTTCTGGCTATAATGACATTGTCGTCAGCATAGCCTATTCATTCGAAGCTAAGCTCCGTTAGTCTGCGCAGTAGATCATCTACTACAAGAATCCACATGAAAGGAAGAGTGCCTCATGTGGTTATGATGGTAGTGGTTTGATGACCTACACCCCTAACGGACAAATGCTTTGTGCCTCCGAATTACATTATGTGCATTGGCATCACAGCCTAGTATGATTGTCAGTCATCATGCAGATGCGATTAAAAAATCTTTGACCAAGGTTCAAGCCCTCCTGGTCCTGCTCTGGTTCATGGGTTGAAGTGAGCGTCTCTACGTCCTTTGCTATCTCTTCAAGTGATGTGCCGCCTGAATCGAGCAACCCTCCGCCTTTTGCAATCGAAAGATGCATAGATATAAACCTGGAAAGAAACTATCAAGGGTTTGACATTGGATCCATCTGATAGTCAAGCTGCTATCAAAACATTGAACTCCTATATCATCGACTCAAAGCTGGAGGAAACTAAATGAAGTAGGCAAGAAGAACAAGGTCTCTTTAGTCTGAGTTCCTGGTTACTCAGGAATCAAAGGAAACGGAGTGGCCAATACACTTACCAAGAAGGGAGCACAAACATTTCTGTGGCAAAGGCGAATGTACCTATAAGAAAGAGTTTTTGGAGACGGAAAAGACTGAAAGAGAAGCACTATGGAGGTATCTTCCAGGAATGGATCACTCCAAAAAGTTCATTCGGAACTTTGAGAGTTCAAGATCCAAAAAGTATTTGGATTTCAGTTTAAATAAGTTACGCCTCCTCACTGGCTTCCTCACAAGACATTGTTGCCTTAGGAAGCATATAATGAGAATGGGCTCAACAGAAACTGACGAGTGAAGAGGAGGAAACTCCTGTTCACGTGGTTACATAATGCCTCGCCATTGCAAAACAGCGCAAAGAATGTCTTGGACAAGAGAATTACAGGAGGAACGAGGATCTTACCTCCTTGAAGCCCTCTCAGATACAGGAGTTCACTGGAGCTCTGGAGCTGGAGGGCGAGCTATAGGTAGCGCATTTGCGATTACAGCTCTGATGGGGGCACAATAGATAGGGCATCTGATGGGGGCACAATGGGGGCAAGGTCGCAGTGAAATGTAACCCCCTTACCTAACTATAACTATAACCTTCCGCCTTCAGGATCTCACCCGCTTGTGGAATATATTTCAATTTGGGAGTACAGTTCCTTCCAATCTTCTGTATTCAGGATTTCGTTCTCGACCTCGAAAAGCTGGATGATTATCTCTGCTTTGATGTCTTGTCTCCGTGGTAAGGACTGAGATGGTTTGAGGCTTTGGGATGGGCTTTTGGCATAACTGATAGCTTGTTTTTCCTGCCACCGTCTTATATTGCTTGGATGAAGCTTTTGAAATACAGGTTCCCATCACCAAAGCGACCAAATATTAATCACAGAAGTTTTTAGATAGTGGTAAATCGGCTTCTTCACTAGTTTCAGACGGCATAAAAAATAAATTACATACCATGTTTGACAATCGCAGCGTGTTATTTCAACCATATTCTTCGAACAACTGGTGAGGATAGATCCGGATTTATAAATTCCTTTATATATTTATATATTATAAATAGTAGAATTTTATTTCTGAAGTAAAAATTGGAAGATTGCTTGGTATAATAACTAAAAAACAAATGTGAATATGTGTAGATTTTTCATTAATGTATTTTTCGTATTATTCAAGGTATTCTTTCCGCCTATGGTATGGCACTCGCTGATGTCGTCCATGAAGCTCAAGAACCATGCGCAAAAGTTTTCACCAAGAAAGAGTTTATGTTCTTCGAGAAGCGTTTCGACATCCTCAAACAGCAGGCGCGCAACCGGCTTATGGACCAGGGATTCACGGAAGATATGATCGTTCTGGAACCTTATCTACATATGAGGTACGACGGAACGGACTGTGCCATCATGGTCGGCGGTGGAGAACTCAGCTACGATGGATTTTTGAACTTGTTCCTCAATGGTTATAAGGTTGAATTTGGATTTGTGATTGAAGGAAGGAATATCATTGTTGATGATATTAGGATAAGGGGTAGGTTGGAATTATGAAGATTATCTACTGGTCCCATGATGGGTGTCAGTGAAGCCTCAAAAGAGCCATTGGGATCAGTTGAAACTCTTCTCTAATGATTAAGAACTAAATGTATGAAGAATCCCTTTTCTTTCAGTGTGGTTATCGTTTTCCTGACTCACTACCACCTTACTTTAAAACTATTATGTCATAAAAATAGATTATTTCAATTCAAAACATTAAAATTCTTCAACAATTTTTTTATCAGCTCACCATTCTCACGGAACTTATCTAATTCGAGTTGGTCTGTAATCTTATTTGCATGGAATTGAACTCCACTGATACTGATATGAGTTATGGTTTCTCTTCTCAAGTTTTGAGAGCAATAGAATAAGTTGCCACTTCACTTTCAGAATTCAATAAGCAATAAGATTGCCCTTTTCCGGAATATTATGCTAGCAAGCATTATTGTTGTTTTGAAAGATATTTCAAACAGTTATTTCTCAAGGTGTCGGAAGAAGTTTCGTCTCTGAAGAGAAGCCTATATCGAAAACAACTGGTCACCCAAAAGCGGAGAAGTCCACGAAAGTCTTCTTCGAAACGAAATACCTAGAGACCAAGGTCTATCAGCTCCGAGATCTGTTGGCTGGAGACAAGATCCAAGGTCCTGCCATTATCATGGATCAGCTCAGTACCATTCTTGTCGAGCCCGATTGTACGGCAGTGATAACTCAAGGAGGAGACATAAAGATAACTATAGGAGCTGGAGAATTACAAAGCATTGGGACTGAATTAGACTCGATACAACTCAGTATTTTCAGTCATAGGTTTATGAGTATAGCAGAACAAATGGGAAGGTGAGTGTAATTTTCGTCAAATTTTGGGCTATTTTTTCTAGATAACTCATTGAGCTAGAAAAGCTAGGTTGAAATGAAGCATCATTGGCGAAATTTGATCTGTTTACCTGAAACTACAACTGTTTGAGAAAGAACTATGAATGTGCAAAGTAGAAATTTCATCGTGGACAAATTCAATCTGAAACATAAGTTACGAAATACCTGAATGGTAAAATAATATGTGTGTGTAATTCTAAACCACTGCACCCTATTACATATTTTGGAACACATTCACCTATTTTTTAAAACGAAAACCCTCGACGCGTTCTATGAGAAGATGTCAAAATTACTTTAAAGCGTATCAGGCAAATTTTACGGCGAGGATAAGAAAGTCAAGGAATAACATACAGACAAAATAACATACAGGTCTTCAAGAAGAAAACAAGATGGACGTTTTGTAGTACTATACCTGTACTTTTCTCCAGATCGGAATATTGTCTATTATTCCTTTTATGATTTTACTGGGGCGCCAAATGCGATGGGTTTTATAAGGTCGCAATTCCTGATGACACCTACTATGATTAACCCTGGGTAGCTTTCATACAGTTGGAGAAAAAGGTTCGGTCCAATCTAAGATGGTAGCGATTTACAAGAGCTGATTCCCTCCACCAATGACGAGGAGACTAAGGGTGAAGCCAATAAAATTACCTCTGACTTGACACACTTTTTTATACACTATAGTATACACTGTTGGTTAAATTTCATACAACTCTTGGTTATGTACAGTGTACTAAAAAAAAACGTTAACAAAATATCGGATACGGTCCTATGAGCAGCTTAATTTACCTATATTAATTAACTAAGCAAATACAATAAAATGACGGCTAGCGGACGAGGAAAAAGCGAGGTGAGCAGGCAGATTGTATAAAACACCACAAAGCGGTAAGCGGGGGTGAATGTCGAAAGCAATGCGGACAAGTGCGAAAAACATACAGCATGACAAGTCCAAAACGGTCAAAAGACTCTAGAGGTTCGGCAAGATGGCGACCTCCCCAGTGTTCCACGCAATCGTGACCGGTGACGACTAATCGGAATACGGCCCCGCCTAGACGGGACCAAGCACCTCTACTGAGACGGTCTGAACCCAATTCTGGTCTTGGAGACGCAAATGATGATAGTTATGGTGGAGGAGCTGGGATATGAAGAGGCGCACCCACCAAAACGAAACTTGGGTCTGGGAAACTCAAATAATGACACTTATGGTGGAGGAGCTGGGATATGAAGTGGCGCATTCACCAAAACGAACCTCGGGTCTGAAAAACCCAAATAATGACACTAATGGTGGAGGAGTTGGAAATGGAGTGGCACATCCACCAAAACGAAACTCTGGTCTGGGAAACGTAAATAGTGACAGTTATGGTGAAGGAGCTGGGATATGAAGTGGCGCATCCACCAAAACGAAACGCTGGTCTGGGCAACGTAAATAATGACAGTTATGGTGGATGAGCTGAGATATGAAGTGGCGCATCCACCAAAACGTGACTCGAGTCTAGGAAAGACACATGAAGACAATTGACCCCTTTCTTCAAGATAGGGAGCTCTACCCAGTGGTGCTCTCTAAGAGTTGTTCACAATAAGGGACCCTCAGATAGACTCCACTTGAGAGACGGCGAAGAATTACCTCAGTAATACTCCACCCCCGAGGTACAGGTAATATTCGACCGAGGAAGTAACGTGAAATAACTCGGGCCAAATCTCGGGCAGACGGGGACAGAAAGTCGACCCCGTTAAATACTTCTTTGCGGACAGATGAATATGGAATTGAAATCGGAGTTTCTAATTAGAAATTATGGAACACAGAAAGAATCACCAACGGTCCGGACAGGGGAAAAAAATGGGCCTCACCACCACCTCTGAGACTTCCAACTTCACTACACACACCCAAGTTTTGTGCACTTCGGGAACAAGGAAACGAACTAGAGTCCCTTTCCCGAATAATTGTTCGCCACAAACGACGCCGGTTATTAAACACCGTTAAAATACTACAACTACAAAACTTTCTAACAGCGTCAAGACACGGGTGCCAAGTCAGAATTGTCTTCTTTTCCTCAACGCTGATTTTTATGGTTTTTCCGGCTTTTCTCCGGTAATAATGACCCTATCGAGTTGCACTAGCACTCATTTTTGTCGTCTTTTCAATTTTCATATTTGCGAGTCAAAAACATTTACCCCACCCCATGCACCCCCACACTCGCGGTTTTCTTTTACGATTTTTGTCACAGAATGACTCTTAATCTGCTCTATTGCCTGGTCTATAGATAAAATCTATTACTTACCGAAAATTATATCTTTCCATAACCTTGAAAATTGTTTTTGAAACGTTATGACAGTATTGAATTGAAGACGAGTAAAATTTCCAGTTCGTGAAGAACAAATATGTTAATCAGAAAAATGTGTATCTGAATGAACAAAAATAAAGAAAAAAATTAAAATTTGAATCTCGAATGAAATGCCTCATAGAATACAATTCAAAACAACTTTTTCAAGTAACATATAACGGTTCTTCTTGGGGAAATGCTGCTGTTGAGAAGCTCACGCCATTGATAGTCTTCAAAGGGTAGAATATTTGGGATAGTTGGTTTCCAAATAATAAATACCCCGACTTATTTAGCGACCAAAATGGCTGGATGGAGACAAAACATTTCAAAAATATTTTGGGAATAACTTTTTGAAAAATATAATATTACCGACGAAAAGACCTGTGTTGAGTAATGATCAGAGAGCGCCGCATTTATTATATTTTTGTTGTTGTCATGACGATGCAGTATGTCATCAAAAATCAAATAAATTGTTCAATCAATTTCAAAAGTACCCTAGTCGGTAATTATAGTATATTTCGTGAACTGATTCGTAGTTTCTATCAAATGTTCTGTAAAACTTCTGTTGAAAGTGTGTAAAGCAGTATGTAAAGACTTACTTCAATAAAAATTGTGGAAACTTTTACGCTCCTTCGAAAACAACCCCAGTACCAGATTGCAGTCCTAATTTATGTTGGAAATAGCAAAAACCTGTGATATTGATTTATGATGGCCACTATTCGCACATTCGTATTTCTCTGATAGAAGAAGCAATTGCTTGTGACATAATCATAATGAAACTCCCTCCCCATTCTATTCATTTATTGCAGACCTCAGATCCATGTGTTTTCAAGTCATTGAAAATGGCTTGGGATGCAGAATTGACAAGATGGCAAAGACAAAATTATGGCACCAAATTACCGTAATCAATGTTTGCTACTATAATATCTGAGATATGGTCTGAAGCTAGTTCTGCCTTGCTCATCAAAGGATTCAAGAAACGGGAATATATCCCTTCAACAACGAAGTTATTTTCACTAAAAAGTTTGATTCAGAAGCGTACAGAAGATGGTCCTCAGAAAACCTCAAAAATGATTCTCCGATCCTGGTTTTGGAGCAATCTACCGCATGTGTTTTGAAAGAGCAGATTAATACCGAAAAAAGGTGTTTCGTCAAAGAAGGCAAATAGGAATCGAATGTACGAAGAAAAGACATATGGAGTGAGTTTGGAAGAAATCGAATAAAATTCTGACAATAATGATAATCTGGATGATGAACTAGCCGACATCTCCGAAAAAAAGGAATTTGTGACTTCCTTGGATAAAAGCCCTGAAACAATGAAAACGGAAACTTTAAATTGGAAGCGTTTTCTAAACTATTTCACAACTTCACGATATCGTCGGAGTAAATCAGTTGAACAATGTCCATACGCTTCTTCTCGCCCCCATTTCCCTTCAGATCTGGTGAGCACGTGTGGTTTAAATTCATTGAACGCGCGTTGGCTGGATGGATGTCAATTAGCCCATCTGCTTTTAATGTGTTCGACATGGCGCTACGTGCATTAAAAACATTCCACCGAGTTGCGGTACCGACATCGAACCGTTCGAACTACTATCTCAGTTCGACGCTCGGTGAACACTTCTTTGTGACGTTATTACGAGCACCTGCCTCCGACTGATCCAATTTTCAGGTGGAAAATTCAATCGAATCGTTATTCACTTATTCACAATTTGGTCTTGTTCGCTGTTTCGCAGTCATTGTCAGTAGTTGTTTTGTCAATATGTTGTGCTTTGAATTGAGATTTTGTTTTGAACAAACCTTGAAAACCGATTTAACGAATTTCTTTTCCGGACTTCTGCGAAATTTTGTACCAACGGGTTGGTCCTTCATGTCAAAGCTTTATTGCTGAAATGGAAATAGACTCGAGATCTCGGGAAATGTTATCAGGACGATAAGGTTAACCAGTACAAGTGCAACGGTTGTGAGTGTACTTTGAAAGGACATTTTACTGACCCCACTCGCCACTTTCGCCAAAAATGAGGAATACTGTGAAATTTTTCATGAATAATTAATTGAATTTCATTTAAAGTCTGCAGCTGTGAGCAGCTTATGAAAGGTTTTTTTTCAGTTAGTGGAAATCCTCAGCATGACCAACTCTAACAAAACCTAACCGGCTGTTTTAGTTTCCGGGCATTTATAACCTATTAACCTTTTGACTCTACTTGTTTGTATCTCTTTCACGATCTTTGTTGTGTGATGATGGTGTTACCTATGAATTTCATAGGAGAGCCTCTTCTGATTTTTGAAATTGAGTTTACTCAAAGTCTGTTTCTAAGTAATTGATCTCTAGGTCTTTTGTGTTAGGTGAGCATCCTAAGCACATCTTCTGCGGGGTTGTAGTCAACTAGTCTTCTGCTCATCATTTGGGTGTTGACTTGCCTTTTCAAATATCTTCTCGGCCTTCTTTTTTAGGAAATCTGTGACAGTTTTCCATTATAAGTCTCTGTGGATTTGTTGGTTTCTTACGAACCACGGCATATTCATTGCTGCTCTGAGCAGTTTATGCTCTGTTGCTTGAGTCATCTTTATATGGCTATTGGCTGCATGCCGCCGAGCCATATGTTAGTGGAGGTCTTGCAATTGACTTGATCATTCGTAGCTTCGTGTTTTGGTTCATTTGGCCTTCTTCCTAGCAGTGGGTAAAGCCTACTCATTATTTATGTTTATGTTTCATTGCTGAGTTTGTTTCATACTCATGACTGTATATTTTGTATGATTTTTTCTTGTAAGCCCTTCATCTAGTTTTACTCCTAGATATTTGACTTCATTTTCCCATTTTATCTCTTCTCCATCTATCCTTAGGTTGGAATTAATTTCAAGTCGCCGCTTCTGTAGTAGAAAAGCTCGGCTCTTTTTGATATTCATTTGAAATTTCCATTCAATAAACCATTCTTCTGAATCTTCTAGTGCTTCTCGAAGTCTTTTGTGTATGACATCTGGTCGTCGATGTCTGAAGGCTATTCTCGTGTCGTCTGCATGAAGGCTAGAAGATTTCTTGGGTTTTCAGGAATATCATAGATATATATGTTGTAGAGTAGAGGCCCTAGAAATGATCCTTCTTCTGAATCCAAATTGATTTGTGGTATCAGATTCAGCTGTTTCTCCATTGAGTCATTTTGCAATGACTTTCTCAACAATTTTTCCAAGTGCTGACAGTAGACTTATCGGCCTGTAGTTATGTGGCAATTTTCTATCTTTTCCTGGCATATTGAACACAATTACTTCTGCTGTTTTCCATATTTTCGGATAGTATTCTGTTCTCATCACTGCGTTTGATATATTGGTTAGCGCTGCTATTCCTTTTCTGGGCATTTTCCGTTACGAAAAGTTTGTTACTTTGTCTTTACCTGGAGCTTTCCTGCTCTTCAATTTCTCGATGATTTCTTTAATCTCCGTTGGGTTTGTGATGGTATCGCCCTACGGACGTGCCAACATCAATTCTTCATTTCCTTCGACTTCTTCTTCTAATTCGGCATTGTCATTATCTTCTCTGTAGTTGATTCTGGCTTCTCTTTATAAGCTCTCTTATTGCTTTTGGAGTTTCACCATGTGAATGCTTCGTGAGTCTTTCGATTCTTCTGGTACTTTCCTCGTAGGCTTCTTTCATTCGGGTTTCTAATTTTCAAACTTCATCTTCTAGATCTTCAGGAGTTCTTATAGAATTTCAGTAATTTTCTCCTGGAGTATTTCACTGTACTTTTGATAGCCTGTGAAGTTTTTCGTGTGAAGTTCTTCTGTTATCGGTCCGCGTCCCAGTCTTAGTTCTAGTGGGTTGTGGTCTGATGTTCCATCTTCTATAGTATCAAGTGTGAAATCTTGGGTAATATCTTTCATTATGACGATATCTAATACGTCCTGTAAGTAATTACTTCTGGGTAGGTAGGTCGGAATTTCAGGTCCTAATACTATGGCATTTAGTTTTTCGGCATACTTCTTAAGCTTCTTTCCATTTTGGTTTTCGGTTCTGCTGTTCCATTCCCTTGATTTGCAATTCATATCGCCGATAATGATGTTCGGGTGGTTTCCTTCTAGCTTCTAGCATTTTTTCAGATCTTCTTCATTTAGATGATTTTGCTCGCCTTGGTTCACACCTGGCTTGTCCGAATATCTTGTCCGGAGTTGGCCATTCTCGATATGATTTTCAGTCTAAAGTTCTAGGCCCATTACTGTAGCTCGTTAACGGGTGGTCAAAAACAGTTTTTGTTAGTTGCATTCGACGCGGAATTCAAGGCTCTACCATTTTTAACGGCAACTCTATAAATTTCCGAGGTACAAGAGGTGATATCATGTATGAACTTCCGAAAAAACGAAGATTCTGTATCGCCCAAAACTTGCCCAATTCTGACATTCTGTAGTTTGGTAACAGGTGGAACAATAAATGGGCTGATGATCTCATTGGACATATAATTTAATGCTCTACAGTTTTCATATGACCACGTTCAACATTTCTGGGTTTCCTAGTCGATATCATAAATAAAATGGCAAAAAAACGAACAGGAGGTCCTTGAAATATGCCGTTTATCTCATTCGATGCAAAATTTAATGCTTCATGAAATTTATCTACAACGTTTATCGAAAATCACTTAGAAGATATAAGCGAGAAACCGCAAAAATTTTCGACCCTTTTTGAGCGCTCGTACTACTTAGACGAGGGCTATATCATTTCGTCACGATGTCTGTATTTTTCGAATTTTGAGCCCAAAATGGTCTCAATCGACTATGTTCGACTCACTGATGACGAATCCGTCGGAAAATTTGAGTCTGTCCATCCGTCTGGCCGTCCGTCCGGCCGTCCGTCCGTAAGCACGATAACTCTCGAACGGATCAACCTAGAGACTTGAAATTTTCAGTGTAGGTTCAGATCTCAAATGCCTCGGTTAAGTTCGTTAATGGGCAAAATTCGCCGAAGGGTTCCGTAAATATGGCCGCTCGAAATTTTGTTTTCATGATTACTTTGAAACTACAGATTCGATCGATCGAGATGAAATTTTGCACTCAAATGGAGAATGGGGTGTTAAAGCTACATGTGAAATTTTGTCCAGATCGCCTGACCAGAACCATAGAAACCATAGAAAATTGTAACTCTTGAACGGAAACGCCTAGGGACTTGAAATTTTCAGGATAGTTGTGGATCTCGATTGTCGTGATCACTTTCATCTATGAGCAAAATTATACTAGGGGTTCCGTAAATATGGTCGTTTGAAATTTAGTTTTCTTGATAATTTCCAAACTACAGATTCGATCGTGACGAAATTTTGTATACTTATGGAGAATGATATATTCAAGCTACATTTCTCTAGATCGCATGACCAGAACCATAGAAACCATAGAAAATCATAACTGCGGAACGGAAAGGCCTAGGTACTTGAAATTTTCAGGATAGGTGTAGCTCTGAAATGTGGCGTTCACGTTCATCAATGAGCAGAATTATACTAGGGGTTCCGTAAATAGGGTCGTTTGAAATTTTGTTTTCTCGATAATTTCGAAACAACGGATTCGATCGAGATAAAATTTTGTATTTTAAACGAGAATGATATATTAAAGCAACATTTTGTTCAGATCGCATGATCAGAACCATAGAAACCATAGAAATTTATAACTTCCGAAGGGAAATGCCTAGGAACTTGAAATTTTCAGGGTGGGTTTGGATCGCGAATTTCACGGTCATGTTCATCAATGAGCAAAATTAGACTAGGGGTTCCGTGAATATGGCCGTTCAAAATATTTTTTTCCTGATAATTTCGAAACTAACGATTTGATTGGAATGAAATTTTGCACCTAGCTGAGGAATAATGTATTCAAACTACGTGCGAATTTTTGTCCAGATCGCATCACCGAGACCATAGATCCCGTAGAAAATTTTAGCGAATTATCGAAAAAAAAAATTGGTCACCTAAAGCACTGATTTGAAGTCTGGATTATCGCCTTAGTTTGAAAATCTGTTTGACAGCTGTCAAAAATTTCCTCAATTGGTTTCCAAAACTGAAAAATGCGAATCTACCTACAAGGTGCATGTACGAGCGCTCAAAAGCACCTGCCTTCACGGCAGTGCTTTTCGTAATTTTATTGTACTCACAATCTTCCCTCCTATTGGCATAGAACCTTTGGGGGAAAACTCGAGATGTTCATGCTATACATCTGAAGACATTTCATGGATAAATATTATTCTTGCATTCATTTCCTGTATTCCCAATTTTTGTGTCTGATGTTTATGTTTATGTTTAATATTCATATCCCGACTCTACAGCAGCTTGGTAACGAGTTGTCCTAAAAATGTGCCGTTGGTATCAAAGAAGTAGAATTAAATGCTCTACAACTTATGGAAAGCCATAACTTCCGCCATTTCCTCCTTGCGGGATAGATTTCTGAATAGAATCCTTTATTTCTGTGAATTCTTGTTTTAATTATAAGCTTAGTTTGTATTCCGAGATTTATGAAAGTTATCAATGATAATCTTTCTTCCAGGATACTCCAGAGGACCTCGATTTCTACCAACATCAAAGAACGCTTAGACTTTTCTTGTGCCCTTTTCGGCCCTGATGGAGGTTTGGTGTCGAATGCACCGCACATTCCTGTTCATTTGGGTTCCATGCAAGAAGCAGTACAGTACCAAATATCCCACAGAAAGGAATTCAAGGAGAATGATGTCATTTTAACTAATCATCCAGCAGCCGGAGGCTCTCACCTGCCAGATTTCACTGTTATTACTCCGGTGTTCTCTCGGTGAGTAACTGTATTATTACTTGGATTTACAGTTTTGGTATTTCATTTCCAAAAATGCTGATTAATTGAAAAACTTAAATTAGATGATCACAAAAGCAATAAAATAATAATATGTAACATTCGTTTTACATGCAGCAACTCACATCAGTTTGCTCAGGGAATAATGTTAAAAGCATTTTCAATGCTAAGTTCTTACGCACTATTCATTAACCGTACTAAACTAAAGACTAATTACCCCAAAGGAAGAAATACCAGGGGTTGAGATATGCAGCATAGGTATGTACTGAACCTGGGGTTTCTACCCTTATTAATCGTATTCCGCTGTCACCAATTTTCTCATCTATTTTCCGAAAAGGTCTAGGTTCGTGCTCTCTGCACGAAGAGAGAGTCTTTTGTCTTATATTTTCTGAGGAACAGGTATTCAGGAAAGAAAACCACGAAATTCTGAAAGAACATATTATATTTACGAAGAATGATGGTAAGATGCGTACAAACTTTCACAGAAATCAAAAAGAACATCTAAATAAAGCGTCTATCGTTCACCTAATTTCTCATAATCGTAATTGAATCAAACAATCCAACTGTTACTTCTTATCAACATACTAATCGAAATGTACAAGGGGTCAAATAATCAACTACAACTTATATTCAAATTTCGTACGTAAAACCGAACATACATCAAATCAACTTCGGATCGAGATATCAATGATATTGGGGATTACAATAACACCATTCACATTCATAGGGGTTAAAGCTTTGAACTGAATTTTCCTACCTTGGTCTGCAAACCACCTAATTTCTCCTTGGTACCTATTTGGAAACAAATTCACCCACACGCGATATTGACTTTATTTCTTTTATTCGCACCCCTGTGATCGAAACACGGCTTTTAACTCTATTCAAAATAAAACTTCTTCTACACTTATTTCCACGATCTAACACAATTACTCCCTTAATCCGAAATCTAACAGAATCCTCGACTGAAAATTACAACACTAGTTTCCTACACCGCCCTCGAAACCGTCGTCCGATTTTACCCTTCGTGGGTCCCATTTTCGCCGAGCAACTCCCTTTTCGCCGAGTAACTGCCTCTAATTTTTCCTCCTTCTCCAAAAGTAAACTCTACCCCCCTTTCAAAAAGAATCCACTGCTCCAGAGTGGGCGTCCAGATGCTTAAACAGCAATTCTCGTTTCAAAAATGTTCCCATGAATTTAATCTTCGCTGGCCCTATCTACCGTAGACATAAACAATTTCAGCCATTACAATGTTGCAAATGGACAACAATAGTTAATTATCGGGACCATGGGTGGTCTTTTCGTCGAACTTATCACGACGATTGAAACTAACGACATCCTTCTTGATACCTACAGACTAATACAATGTATATACGGGATTATGAAGTATTCTTTCACTCAAGCAATGCATTTGAATTTAAATAATCCGTGTTATTTTAAAGAGGTTTCCCCCAATTATTACAGGTATACACATCGCTGGGAACATTTCGAGCAAGTGTACGAAAATATCTGGTTGTGTGATTTTTGAATGACAACCATAAATATAAAACTTGGACTTGTAGATTTTTATAGCTATTTCATATACATATATTATATTAATACTTCTGTGAGAAAAACTGTAGGTTGATTGACAGAATAAAGTTTATTATCATTATTATTATTATACTAGAATCGGAGAGCTGGTAGTTCTACACATATAGATATCAATACGGACCAGATCTGGGCTGAGAATTTCCAAAGTCACGAGTAACTTTGATTTCGAAATACTCGGCCCTGGTGAACATTTTATATAAACGATTTTTGGTATAATGACTTATTTTGATGAGTTCTAGCACCTGTCAAGAAAAAAAACTTACTTTTGAAAACACCCTGTAAATTCCTGATATACAAGGTGACCTAGCGTTGAACCGTGAGACGTACAATACAGTTTTGAATTTGTTCAATTTTTCCCACAGGGAGAGTAAAAAGCCTGTGTTCTTCGTTGCCGCTAGAGGGCACCATGCAGACATTGGGGGTATAACTCCAGGTTCGATGCCTCCCCATTCCAAGACATTGGCTGAAGAAGGAGCTGCATTCAAATCATTTCTACTGGTAGACGGTGGTCGATTCATGGAAACTGAGCTTGTGCAACAATTAACGTTTGCTGGAGGAAGAAACATAAGTGAAAATATTTCTGATTTGAGAGCTCAGGTGGCAGCTAATCAAAAAGGTAGGATTACAGAAACAACACAGGAAATCCAATAAAGTGATGTATTGTTTCGAAATGGCAGAAAATTATAGCTGATTGAAAATAGTCGAGTTCGAATTGATGTTATGATGTGAGAAAATATAAATCTATCATCAGTTTCTTTGTTGAGAGGAACTTTTTATTGAAATATATCAACGAATTTCGCAGGTAGGTGATGATACCTAATAAGAGAATGCCTCACCACTGGGAGTGAAACTTGGTCCATGAAATCATTACCGATGGAGAAATATCCTCCTTGTAGTACATAATACCGACTACTGGATTCTATCAGATCTCTAGAACTGGAATAGTCGTAACCTCCCCCTAGTAACCTCCAATTCACAGAAAAACCGGTGGTCATGGTCCAGAAAGGCTTCTTCGAGCCAAACGATCACCTTTTACCCCTAACTCGTGATAATAAGAATGAATGGGGAACTTTTATTTTAAGGTATTTTGCTGGTGAACGAACTCATCGATCAATATGGGCTCAAGGTCGTCCAAGCCTATATGGACCACATTCAAACCAATGCAGAGGTAGCAGTGCGATCTATGCTCAAGCAAGTGGCAGCTGACGCTCTCAAACGGACTGGATGCACCGTGTTGACTGCTGAAGATAGGATGGACGATGGAACCGCCATAAAATTGACTGTTAGTTTGGATCCGGAAGAAGGAACTGCCATCTGCGATTTCACGTAAGTCTCTGGAAATATAATGATCGGAGAATTAGCAATGGGGGAATGGAATAATTCGCTAACATCGTCATCTCTCAGAAGATTCAATCACACAACTTTTCCTTCAGCTTCCCCATCTATAGTATATTGATGAATATGAAAATTTTCAATATTATTCCATTATTCAATCTGAGGAATTCTCGGTAATAGGGGATATTCCACCGGGAGGCAGAAGACCCTTCGAAAAAATTTCAATATTCATAAACACGTAAAAGCGCAAGGGGTTAATTAATCTTCAATGGTGATTAACGATAGACACGCCCCGGTTTGGATCCGTTGTCTTTCAAAGCCGACGTTCCGCTAAATCGGAACGGTGGGGACCATAAACACTGTCGTGAAGAATAGTTATTTATTATTCATGGGGGGAAAGCTGCAACTTTTGCATAATTATTTCTACATTACCATCTCGCCTCTATCTAGACGTCAAGAAACATTTCAACTTATTTAAAAAAAAAATCGAAAAGCACTGCCGTGAAGTCAGGAGCTTTTAAGCGCTCGTTCATCCACCTTGTGGGTAGATTCGCATTTTCCAGTTCTAGAAACCTATTGAGGAAATTTTTGACAGCTGTCCAAAAATTTCAAACTAGGACGAAACCCCAGACTTCACGTCAGTGCTTTGGTTGACCAATTTTTTTTCGATAATTCGCTAGAATTTTCTACGGTGTCTATGGTCTTGGTTATGCGATCACGTAGTTTGAATACATCATTCTTTATCTATTTTGAACAGCCATATTTACAGAATCCCTAGTCTAATTTTGCTCATTGATGAAAGTGAATCTTAATTTTAATATGAAGGATTTATTGGAAAATTTGATTGGACATTTCCTTGTGGAATAGTTTTCCACTTAAGGAATAACTATTATGCTAATTTTTTTTCACTCTTTTCAGGGGTACTGGGGTAGAAGTTTGGGGGAACTGCAATGCACCAAAGGCTATATCCTTATCAGCTTTGATTTACTGCCTCCGATGTATGGTCGATCACGATGTTCCTTTGAATCAGGTGAGAAAAAAATGGGGGTTTTGTTGGGTGAACGTTTTGGTCAGGAGGGCACCGGAGGGGGTCTTATGGGTAATCCATACCACTCACTGCCTTAGAAAAATGTGGGATTCAGATTTTTTTTTGAAATATCCATTCAAAACCCCAATTTCATCACGATGTTTGAAGTTTCGACCGAAATAGGCCAAGAAAATTCGACACAAGAATCGGAGATACCGGAAATAAATTCAGCCAAAAATTTCATGAATGTCTTCAGTTGAAACCCTCAAGTATTCCCCCTCCACTAATTACGGTCAAGGGGGTGAGATTTGTGACTCTAAGACTCTAAGAGCTGTCTTTATAGCTACCTTCTTCACAACCAGATGTAATGGTGGAAGACCTAGCAGACACCCCCTCGCTGCCGAGATCTCAGAGCGCCTGTAATATTCAGACAAGCTTTCCTCTGGCATTTTGTCATGATGATGCGATTCTCTATAGAAGGCCACCACACCATTGAGACATAGGTTAGAATAGGCCTCACCACAGCAGTATACAGCCAGTGCATAATGTGCGGCATCCTTTACCAGGCACCCTTCGGGTAAACCCAAAAATCACATTAGTCTTATTCATTTGGGACTCAACGTGTTTGTTCCAAAAAAGTTTGCGGTCCAAAATCACACCGAGATATCGAACTTGTTCGTAAAGAGTGAGCCCAACTCCACATAGACTAGGAAGTCTTATGTTGCTAGCCACTCTCCTCCTAGTGAATAAAATCATCTCTGTTTCACCGAAAGCTCGTTTTCCCGGCACCATCGCTCAATCAAACGAAGAGCATGCTGCATCAGATCAACAATGACACCGATTACCTTACCTCTAAAATCACATCTTTACCTTGCACCAATATTGAAACGACCGTTAATGGCGGGACCTCCATGTAGTCATGATTCACGGCAGAAACTGGAAACCAGATTAAAACCATTTGGCGTATAATATTCAACCTCCCCTTCACTTCTCCAATATTCTGTCACTGCTACTATTTCAAAAGTTTTCTGAAAAATTGAAATTTCTGATTTGTTGAATGCTGTACTCATCGGTTGTAAATTTCGATGTTTTATACAAATTTCTTGAGTGCAAGTTATCTTTCCCACAGAATTTTCCTCTGTACTTTATTCACCTGAATTATGCTACAAGAGGGTTCTGTATGATTGACAATATTTTTGTTTTGTGTGTTGCCTATAAATGTTGAAAACTGCAATCTCTTCCTCGAAAATTTGCATCGGTTTATTTTTATTGACTGATTATCCAGAGTGGTTCACTTCTATATTTCAGATTTTCGAGATAAACTACGAAATGTGAATTCTCTCACAAGAACTCCTTCTGGATTTCAGGTTTACAGGGTTTACAAACAAAACTGAATAATTCCTAATGAATTGCATTCAGTGTATGTTTTTCCTAGTCCTTATCTCTGAATTCTCTTAAACGTTAAGAGTTAAAGGTTAAACGTCAAACGCCAGATCAAACATTGAACATCTCTGAATAAACGAAACTGGAAGCTCAGCATCTAGTGAATTGTTTTGCTCTTATTGAGCAGGAATTTGTGCTCCAACATCTGAGCCAGTGCTGAATGAGACCACAATCCAGGAACTCGTTCTCTTTGTAGATCGCCGAAATCATAATAATTAATGAGTGATTCATATCTCTATGGAAACGATATAATTCTGCTTTAGGATATTAACTATTCCATAATAGCCGCATTCACTCGACAGACTTCTCCAAGTCTAATTGCAGGATAAGTAGCCCTCGAAGCCGAAAAGTTGAAACAATAGTTGCTCCCTGTGAATGACATTAATTCCACTGGCAATCGCACGAAATCGACAGACTCAACCAATCCACAACACTTGAAACGTTTCCATCGTTTCCATTGTTTCGAAATCGTATGCACTCTCGGAGTTAGTCTCAACTTTTTCTTTTCTTGAATTTTAAACGGATAGACTCCTCGGACTCCAGTTGTATCTAACAAACTTGGATATCTGTGGAAATTTGCGGGATCTGCAGGTTTTTTCAGGTTATTCGTAGTACATACACGATATAGGTAATTAATATTTAAAATCTAATATATAAAATTCTCGTGTCCACAGTGTTCGTTGCCATACTCCTCCGAAACGGCTTAACCGATTTTGATGAAATTTTTTGTGCTTATCCGGTATCTATCAGAATCGGCCAACATCTATTTTTCATCCCCCTAAATGTTAGGGGTAGTCCACCCCTAAATTTTTTTTTTTTATTTTTTAGACAAAATTTCTAATTTCTATTTTTTTATGATACAACATACAAAAATACATACAATCCTCAATTTTCACCTTTCTACGATCAACCCTTATTTTAATAGCCAGAACAACGCGAGGCCGAAGGCCTCGAGCAATTTTGAAATTGCGAAAAATGGGAGAGACCGGGGGCGCGAAGCGCCCCCCGCGTTTTCGAGAGGGAGAAACGGGCTTTCCTAAGGTAAGAGAGGCCGAAGGCCTCGAGCAATTTTGAAATTGCGAAAAAAGGGAGAGACCGGGGGCGCGAAGCGCCTCCCGCGTTTTCGAGAGGGAGAAACGGGCTTTCCTAAGGTAAGAGAGGCCGAAGGCCTCGAGCAATTTTGAAATTGCGAAAAAAGGGAGAGATATGGCAAAACAACGTTTGCCGGGTCAGCTAGGTTAGGTTAGGTTAGGTTTAGGTTAGGTTATTTTGAGACGAGAGGCCGAAGGCCTCGAGCAATTTTGAAATTGCGAAAAAAGGGAGAGATATGGCAAAACAACGTTTGCCGGGTCATCTAGTGATAATATATAAATGGTTTGGAATAATTTCTACACAGTTTTAACCGATGCTGTTACATACATCCACTAAATCCATTAAATTCAGACCAGCCAAGCCCTGGCTCTCTGAGAGCATCTTATCGATGATGAGACGCAAAAAAAGCCTTTGGCAGCGCTACCTTCGAAACAGAAGTGTATTGAATTTCGCCACACACAGAGAGTTCTCCAACCGGCTTAAGTCGACGATCGACAGGGCGAGATCTATCTACGAACAAAGGCTGGCCACATCTGGTAACAAGAGGAAATTCTACAAGCATGTTCGTTCATTCTTCAGCTCCAGCATATCTAGGCCTGTCGTTAGGGGTCTCTGTGGGAACGTGTGCAGGGACGATACAGAGGTTGCTAACTACAGGCCGATAAGCTTGCTTTCCATAGTATCTAAGGTGGCGGAGAAACTCGTGGCGAAGCAGGTGCTTGACTTTATGATCGCTAATGGTGTAATTCCGGATGGTCAACACGGTTTTGTGCCTGGTCGGTCCGTTATTACATGCCTTCTCGAGTGCGTTGATACATGGACACGGTTTGTGGACGCTGGCGATGCTATCGATGTACTCTATTTAGACTTTGCACGCGCGTTCGATAGGGTGCCATTCAGGAGACTTCTCCACAAGCTGGAACACTTCGGGATCCGCGGTCGGGTTCTTGAGTGGATCCGAGGTTTTCTGCATGGTCGATCTTTTTCTGTCAGAGTCGGTGAATCGCTCTCGTCGGAGGTGCCTGTTTCTAGTGGAGTTCCTCAGGGGCCAGTGCTCGGGCCCATACTCTTCACTCTGTATGTTGCCGATATTCCTAGTACCATTAGATCCAATTATGGTGCATATGCTGACGATATAAAATTATATGGAAGTGCATTCACTCAGTCGAGGCAGCTGCAGCAGGATCTCGACAATATAGTCGCCTGGTCGGAGATCTGGCAGCTACCATTGAACGTTGACAAGTGTAAGGTGTTACACATTGGGAGGAATAACCCCATGGTTGCCTATTTTATTCGTGGTCGAGGACTGCCTCCCACTGATTGTCACAATGACCTTGGAGTATTAGTTACGAGTGATT
The DNA here is from genome assembly GCA_963966015.1 of Aphidecta obliterata. NCBI lineage: Eukaryota > Metazoa > Arthropoda > Insecta > Coleoptera > Coccinellidae > Aphidecta > Aphidecta obliterata. Next base: position 29,105,665 of record OZ014427.1, on the reverse strand, counting down.
TATCGTGGTCTCGTCACGTGGATGCCGTTGTGGCCAAGGCTAGTCGCATGAACTTCATAGTGCGGAAGGCTTTTCCCAAGTGTTCGCCGTAAACATGCAAATTGGTGTTCACCACGTATGTCCGTCCAATGTTGGAATTCGCCGGTCCTGTATGGTGCCCGGTCCTGGTGAGGGATAGAGAGCGCCTGGAGTCCGTCCAGCGCAATTTCACAAGGATACCCTATGGTCTTTCTCCATTGCGTCCCTCTTACGGGGAGAGGCTGCAGATGTCTGGTTTGACATCTTTTATACATCGTCGCACCAGGGGAGATTTGATTTTCGTTTACCGAATTCTGCATGGCTTACTGGGCTGCGACCTGAGTAGTTTATTTCAACTCTCCAGCTCCAATCTACGCGGTCATGCCTTCAAGCTTTACCGCGAGAACTTCCGCTCGACGCCTAGGGTGCACTTCCTGAGCAATAGAGTTTTTCGTCTATGGAATTCACTGCCCAATAACATCGTGTGTGCCACGTCAGTGAACTCTTTCAAGAACCTGCTGGATGTGTTTTTTGCTTCTAGTTGATTTTCATTTGGACTTTTTCTTATTTTGTTCAGTTATTTTTTCGGGACTTTACCTGGTTTCCATTTTTATTTCATACATTTTGTTACATACTTTCAAATTTGTAAATGAGGGTCATAGGTGTTTACCCTCCCCTCTTCTCATTTGTATAATAATAATAATAATATTCAATTCAAGAGGTTATTGAAACAAAAGGTGAAAATCTAATGTTGAATTCGTCGAATAAAGGACTTGAAAAGCTCTGGCGTGAAGTCATGAGCTTTTGAGCGCTTGTTTCTGTGTATCAAAACGAGCTCCAGTGTTTCGTTGTCAATATGACAAATAGTGTCATTTTATTTTAATGAACTTCAAAAGGAAAACTGGAAGTATTATATGAATTATTGGAGAAAAAATAATCTCATGACTTTATCTACGGAACTCTTCGACGGATTTCGCTTATTGAAGTACGTAATACCTAGAATGTAACCCGAAAATTTTCATACTTTCGAGCGTTGTCGCGTTCATGGACGGAAGGATGGTTGGACGGCCGGACAAAATTGAATTTGACCTCGAATTCTTCATTTGTGAGTCCAACCTCATCGTTTGAGACCATCCTCGGCTTAACACTCGAAAATTACAGACATTTCGTCTAACTGCTCACGCATTATAAAAACTCGCGCAAATATAATCGAATTGAATACAATTCAAAACATTCCCTTCCAAAACACGAAAGATTCACTCGTTGAATATTGCTCACGGTTAACAATCAATTTGTATAGAGTTTTCTCAACAATTTTCAAGTTACACGTCGTAGAGCAGTGAGAAGCCTCAGGATTGCAGAATGACGCTGGAACAAGTATGGCTTTGTATAGAAGCGATATTGGACGTTCTGAAGAAAAGAATTATATCCCCGGTAGATCTTTTTTTTTCAAAATAATGATTTCTACTACACCACGTCGCGTTTCTATGTGACACGCTGACAAATAAATCAAATCCATCAGTTTCTTCGTGGTCAAATATTCTTCATTAGAACACCAATAGGCAATAGATATGAAGAAAACTGTATGAAAAACTGTTGTCATTTTTTTGGAAAAAATATCCAACTTCAAATTATATATATATATATATACACGCTCTATAGCGTTCTACGCCTTGCGCTGCCCAATCTCCACCCCCGGCGATTATGCCAGTCTCCTGGCTGAAGGTCTCTTTCCAACATTGCTTTGTTCACTCCCTTCATCCATGTCATTTTCGGTCTTCCTCGTTTACGCCGTTCTACTGGACACCAATTCATTATTTGTTTTGGTATCCTTTGGTCACCCATCCTCTGTACATGGCCATACCAGATTAGTTGCTTCTCCTGAATGCATTCTATAATGGTGTTTTTCACATTCATTATTTCCCGTATTGTGGTGTTGGGTATATGCTGGAGTTTAGAAACTCTGGCCGCTCGACGCCAAAAGTCCATTTCTAGAGCTAACAATTTTTGTTCGGTTCTTGATGTTAGCTGCCAAGTTTCAACCAAATAAAACGACACTTTTGAAAATAGCGTCAAATATTTGATGTTTCCTTTCTTTCGAGATTTTACCGGACCATAATATGGAGTTCAGTGCTCCAATGATTTGTTTTCCCTTTATTATCCGTACTTCTATCTCTGGTTCGGTTCGGCCTGTGCTTGTAATTTTTGTACCCAAATAAGTGTATTCCTCAGTGGTTGTTATCCGTCTTCCGTCTTGCAGCTGTAATTCTTCTGTTTCTGATCCTATACAGATATATTTGGTTTTCTGCATGTTAACACTCAGACCCCACCTTTCATATTCTAAGACCAAACGACGTGTCATGAAGTCCAAATCATCTTTGTCTTGTGAGATCACAACCTGGTCGTCAGCAAAGTGTAGGGTGTATAATGTTGTATCGTCATTTAGTTGGATTCCCATTCCGTGGCATGATCTTCTCCACTGTCTCAGAGCTCCATCCAAATAGATCTTAAACAGCGTTGGTGATAAACTGCAACCTTGCCTTAATCCCTTTGTTATATGGAAGTTAGAAGATGGTTATTGATCTTTATCCTTGAGGAGGAGTTTGCATAGAGCTGCTGTACTGCTTGTATTAAAGTCATGTTTATAGAGGTCTTTTCGAGCACTTGCCAGAGTTTACTAAGTGGGACATTGTCATACGCTTTTGTTAAGTCAACAAACAGCAGATGTGTGTTTCTGCCGGTTGCCATTTTCTTCTCAGTTAGTTGGTTTAGAGTGAAAATATGGTCTATGCATGATCGTACTGCTCTAAATCCTGCTTGTTGTTCCAACTCATAAGGCTGATATTCTTTTTCGATAAGATTTTTTAGAATTTTACCATATAACCTACTGAAAGTACTAGTCACTGAAATACACCGATAATTACTGCAGTTGGTCTTACTACCTTTTTTATGTATTGGGGTTATCCAAGCTTCTTTCCATTCATCTGGCACAGTTTCTCCATTAAGATATTTACTGAACAAAACGCTTAGCATATACTGTAACTTTTTTGTCCCATTTTTTATTAGTTCTGCTGGAATTCCTCCAGGTCCGGCAGCTCGCTTGTTTTTCATAGTTCTGATTCCACTTGCTACCTGTTCTTCGGTGATTGTTTCATTCAAACCTTGTACTGTATATCGTCTTGGAGACTGACGAATAAAGTCATTCCTATCCTCTCTGAGTTCCTTCTCATAATGTTCTTTCCACTCCTTTAGCGATATTGGTTGTATATTAGTTCGTGTCACCTGTTCTTTTCTCAGATTTCTTATGAGCTTCCATGCTTCCGAAGATCTACTTCCACCCATATAAGTCTCCATATCGCTACACATACGTTCCCATGTTTCATCTTTATTGCTTATTATCATTTTTCTAAATTTTGACTGTTCACTCCTATATATTATCCTGTCATCTTATCTTTTGGTGTTGAGCCACGCGTGGTATGCCTTTTGTTTTATATGTTTTTGTATTTCCAGGTTTTCATTCCATGTTAAAGTAGTGTTTGTAATATGATGTTTTGGTTCATCTGTGCCTAATGCTTCCAACGCGGCTGCTTTCAGTGACTGTGTGATGTGCGAATAAAGGATGTGTGCTTCTTGTTCTAAAATACGTAGATCTAGTTTTTGGTCTAATCTAGTCTGGTAAAGCCCCTTTGTACTTTCATCATGGAATCCCTGCACTCTATATTTAGGTTCAGTTGATGTCTGCTCCAAGTTTTCTTCAGGACTTTCAGCTCTTGGTAGTCGCTTGAAAGATATCTCAATGTGACCCTTCAGCAGGTAGTGGTCCGATCCACACTCCACACCCCTGTACACCCTAACATCTCTTACTTTCCATGGTGTTTCCTCCCTCAATATAATGTAATCTATAATCGATCTTAGTTGTCTTGTTTCTTGGTGCCATGTAAACTTGTGGATGTCTTTATGAGCATAGAAACCATTCATGATCTTCAGATTAAATTGCCTGCAGAGATTTATTGTTCTTTGCCCATTGTTGTTGATTACATCTTCACCATATCTTCCCACTAATCGGTCGTTATATTTCTTACCAGTTCTGGCATTCATATCTCCCATCAAAATGACTTCTCTATGTTGACCAATTGTTGACAAAACTTCCTCCAGCTTTGAATAAAAAGTATCTTTCTCTTCCAGCGTGGCATCATCGTTTGGTGCATATACTCCCACGATGGTGGCCTTGTGTCCACAAATGATCAGGTTAGCTGACACTATTCTCTCATTTACGGCTTCCCAGTCTCTTAACTGGTTTTTGTATTTTTTGTTTATAAGAATCGACACCCCTTTCGCTGCTCTAGTAGACTTGGATACTCCACCGAAGATATGCACATAATTTCCTAGGTCTTCTATTCCTGATCCTTTCTTCTTCGTTTCTGTCAGAACCGCCATTGATATATTCTGTTGTTCCAGTCCCTTCATTACATCTTCCATTTTTCCTCTTAAACCCTGTACATTCCATGTTCCACAATTCAATATCCTAATCCTTTGCCGTGGTCGTCTTCCTTTATATCCATCCTGGTTCCGAGGCTGTCTATTTGGCTTTTTAGCAAGTTGCTTTTTTTCCGTATGGTAGGGAGCTGGCCTACCGCTACAACCCTCCTCCTTTATCCGGGCTTGGGACCGGCAACAGTGATGATAGGCTACTCAATCCACCCATCACCACTGCAGGCGGAGTTCAACTTCAAATTTCATCATAAAATATGACTTCACTATGTGAAAGTTTGATCGCTCATGGTCGAAAAAAAAAGTTTATAAAAGCCTTTCATGCAGATTTCGAAATGGTACAATGCATACCTTATGTGAATTCGGGGTTGGATATTATTTCCAAGAAAATAACAACAGTTATTCCGACGGTTTTCTGCATATAATTACGTTTTTGGAGCGAAAGCCGATCTTTTAAAAAAAGATTTTATTTATTTACAACGGAAGATTATCCTATTCTAACAATAAGCTAGGAAGACATACACTTAATTATTGTTAGAATAGGATAATCTTCCGTTGTAAATAAATAAAATCTTTTTTTAAAAGATCGGCTTTCGCTCCAAAAACGTAATTGGCGACGAGGATGGGATTATAATTCATAAAATAATGAATTTCAATTTTATGGATTTTACAAAAATCTTGGACTATGCCATTTTTAAATTCTAATCCATTGTCACAAGTTATTTCATTGGGAATGCCGTAATGGCTAAAATACATCAATAATTTATCTACATTTTCAATTTGAAGAGTAATATGTATGACGTAGGTTTTCCTATCGTAATTCATAATACATTACTTTCGATTGTTATTTGAGACGTAAGCTTTTCCTAACGTGATTCGTAATACATTCTCAAACAATCGCGTTATTGAGCAGGGTTGGCTCTAGTGACATTATAATCATGGGATTGAAATTGAGAATTGAAAAGTCAATTCTTGAAATATGAATATTACAAAACTTGGAAACTTGAAACATGGGACTACGAACAAGATGTTTTGACAATAATATTATCGTTTTAAATTAATTAAATTCTCTCGTAATCAATCGAGTTTATCTTGTATCAGTTTGATCAGGGGGTTTTAAATTCATTTTTCATATTTAAGGAATATAGTGTATGAAGTAACATTGTTTAAAACATGTCTCAAAGAAAATACTGTATTTTTTTTTTCTAATTCTCCATATAATTGCGAAGCGAAGGATAATGATGATTATCAATAATATGAAACAAGGGTCCTTTTCGGCGATGGAAATGTGCACGACGCAGTTTCCGATAGCCAGTCAAGTAATCCTGTCTAAAATGCTTCAAAACGAGCAAAGATCGCGCGCGATAGTCCAGAAAACCGCGCTTCAAATCAATTGAATGTTCAAAGAATGTCTGAAGGAGAATACATTAATCCTTCTTATGTTTTATGCTACTAATAAGCAAATGAAAATGAGATTTATCTCAAATAATATTTTAATGTTATATAGTTCATATGGAATTCTTCGGATAAAATTCGAAATTATATTTCGTAAATATCGTTTTATCGATTAACTATGAAAGTAAGGGTGTGATATGAAAATTCATCTTTGAATATATTGCGTAATTAAATATTTATAACTTTTTCCGTACTTCATAATAAGGAATAATTTTGGAAATTATTTTCGAAGAGGGTGACTTTAACCGTTTCTTCGTATATGGGATTTTAAATATAGGATCATTATCATTACGCTGGACAGTGAAATATTCTGTCTCATTTGAATTTATTTTTATTCCATCGTTTGAATTTATCCATTTCAAACATGCTTCATATTTTTCCTTATTAATTTGATTTTTAATCAACGATGAATCTTTTTCGATTCTATTCATTTCAATATTATTATGATTATTTATATTTGAATCATTCTCGATTCTATTCATTTCCGTATTTTCGGAATAATTTGCATCTGTGGCATTACTGGCATTTGTCGCCATTGAATCATTTTCGATTCTGTTCGTTTCTTCGAATGTATTGATCTCTATCATTGGATCATTTTCAAATTCATTAGTATTTCCTCCGATATTCCGATTCGGTAAGGAATATACAATTATCTTTATATTAGATTCCGCAAAAATATATTTTATCATATTTGAAATAATATGCCAGTCTAATTTATCTAGACCGCATGCAATTCTTGGTAAAGCCAAGTATTTGTCATTATTATATTGACACAATTCTCTGAGATATAATATTGATTGAAAAACGGTTTCATATTTCGGTTTATGAAAATACGAATCTTTCGTGATTAAATAATAAATGTTTTGATCATTTATTTGGATCATTGCTACTTCGCCTAGTAGCTTATTTTGAGATTTTAAATTATCTATTTGACCAAATTTATTTTTAAATTGGAGTGCTATTCCTCCATCCATGTGAAAGTCACGGGAAACGCAATGTGCTAACGCATAATTCTTTGGGGCTTTAAACAAATCACCTGTTTTTTCAATTATCTTAGGGGAATCTTTAATATTTTTCAATTCATAATTTTTTTCAAAATCCTTATAAGTCAATTTATTATCTGACTCTATTATAATTCGGCTGAGAGCATCAGCATTATTAGTTGAACCTTTTTTATAACGAATTTCATAATCAAATTCTTCTAGTTTTATCCTCTTATGCGATGGCGGATTAAAGGAGTTACGAGTTTTTCTAATTGGGAATTCAGTAACTGCTTTCAATATTTTTGAATTAGGTAGGATTCCTTCAGGAATATTATTATCATTTGTTTCAATTTCAGTTTTAAAAGAACATTCATTCAATTGAATTTTCAAATTATCTGCTTTAAATGCTTCTAAAATATTCTGAATATCTTCTAAGTGTTGGTTGATCGTATCAATTTTATGTTTTATTATATTTGAAAACTCAGGATCCATTTGGATATTTCGGGGTTTCTGACATACTTGCTGATAATAAAAAGGGATTTGACAATAACTATTAGTCAATAATTGATTTTTAAAATCTAAGTTAAGTCCATATTTATTCAAAAAATCTGCTCCTATAAGACCATCATAATTCTTATGGAACTTGTATACGACAAAGGGATGAAAATCATCAATTTGAAATTCAGGGAATAAAGGTATTAAAACTTTTTCATTTGCAGTTTGTTTTTTGAAACATGCAGTTAGTGTCGTAGATTCATTAAAAATATTTTTAGGAAAATTATTATACGCGAATTTTGGATCAATAAGACAAACAGAACATCCACTATCAATTAAAAGTTTACATTTAGGATTTTGGAATTGGATATAGGGGAGTTGGTTTGTGTTATCTAACGTATTATTTAAGTCAATGAGTCGTTCATGGCACGATCTCGGAAATTTTCATTTAAATATTTACTGGAATTATTACGTTCTGGATATGAACGTTCGTTAAAATCACGTTCTTCGAATCTCGGGTCTTTCGAAGTAGACGCAATATTAGTTAATTCTTCAATCCTTATATTTGGATTGGGTTGATTATTAAAAAATTGTCTCTGGGGACTTTGGTGATATTGAGTAGAATAATTTGATCTCTTTTGGGGATAATTCCTCGTCTGAATTGACATTTTTTCAGGGGGAGATTGTATTCTTTGATTAGGATGAGGTTTGAAAACATTCTCGTTTTTACGTTCATTATTACCGAAGACTTGACGATTTGTCGGGAAATAAGTTTTCACTTGTTTTTGTTGGAAATTAATCGGTTGAGATGGGAATCTCGGTTGGGGATTATTTGGATAAAAATTTCTTTGATTATTTTGACTAGATTGGGGAAAATTTGATTGATTATTATGAGGAAAACTTCTATAATTATCAGTTGGGAAGTTTGCTCGATTATTATTTGGGAAATTATTTTTATTAGTTTGAGGGACATTCCTTTGATTTTGTTGAGGAAAATTCCTCTGATTATTTTGATTTTTATAGTGCATATAGGGTTGTTGATAAAAATAATAATCTTGACGAATAAAATTTACTATATCGTCATAGTTCATAATTCCATGACCTCTAAGGGCTGTTCTTAATTCGGGGTTAATATTATAGAGCAGAACTCTAGTTGCTACTCGTGACGCAATATTTTTTTCTTGATCCTTTTCAAGAATCGGTAAATTAGACAATTCGACTTGCGAATCGTATTTATTTTTTAAATCTACTATTCTCTCTAGAAAATCTAAATCGTTTTCGTTACGAATTCTTTGGGCATTTTGGAGATCCCAAAACAAAACTGTAGGGCTTATTTTTTCCTCAAATCTTAACTTTAAAAATTCCTTCAAGTTATACCAGTTATCTGTAATTCTCTCATTGGAACTTACTATTTCACTGGCATTTCCTACCAATTTACTCTTTATTATATCGATAATTGCTTCATTTAATAACGCGTCGGCAGATTGGAACCTATTATAGAATCTTTCGCAGTGATTTAAAAATCGTGCGAGATTTGCAGGATTACCATCAAATGGTACAATTGACTTTGAAAATAAATCAATTAATTTTAATCTATCGAACATATTTGGTTCTGGTGCGACTGCCATTTTATTCGTATTCTTCCGGCCTTTGAAATGCTTTACGGAAGTAATCTTGAAAAATTGTATTGTACTTAGAAAATAATTATATTCGGTTTTTTTTTTTATTTTATAAGAAACCTAGGAAAAACTCTGGTAATCGGTTTTTTGTATTAAGAAACCTAGGAAAAACTCTGGTAATCGGTTTTTTTTTATAAGAAACCTAGAAAAAACTCACACAAGTTTTACGCTCAAAACCGTGGGAAAAGATTGAAGACTTTGGACCAGGGTCAGTGACTGGGAATAAAAAAGTGTTTCTAGATAGGATTCTCACCACGTTGTTTTTCTGGAGTCGTTGTAGACGCTACCCACACAATCAGGGCTCCAAACGGCTTTTCTCCTCGTTGTTGCTGGATTTGGCACCTTAACAGTTGAAACTAAAAGTTTTTGGAAGTTCTTAGCGCGGCGATAACTACGATTTCACGCTCGAAGTTTCGAAACACAGTTCTTCACGAAAACCGGCACAATCCCAATCCTCGTCGCCAATTACGTTTTTGGAGCGAAAGCCGATCTTTTAAAAAAAGATTTTATTTATTTACAACGGAAGATTATCCTATTCTAACAATAATTAAGTGTATGTCTTCCTAGCTTATTGTTAGAATAGGATAATCTTCCGTTGTAAATAAATAAAATCTTTTTTTAAAAGATCGGCTTTCGCTCCAAAAACGTAATTATATGTATATCTATTGTCACACATTGTGTCTTTGTCAATAGGAGTTGGGAAAACTTTTCATGGCCTGCAGATATTTGAGACAGTTGCTTTTGGAACAGACAGGTGGCGTGATTGGAGAAATTTTCTCCGATCACCGTTGCGTTATGATTTGAAGGTTTTCTGTTTCTTACATCGAATTTATCATTCTGCTAACTGTACTGATGAAATTTGATATGAATCGAAACCGGTCTATAGGTGCAAATGATGGATTTGGTGGTCTCTTGGGTAGCATGAATCGTTTCGTTGGCTTGCTATCAGTTTATCTAGAACAAAATTTCTTATTTCAATACTGAATTTGATTATCTCAGATAAACAGCCATTATATTATTCTATATCTATTGGTATTTTGATGAAGAATATTCTGCCATGAAGAAACACTGAAACGCAACGTGGTATAGTAGAAATCATTGTTTTGAGAAAAAAGGTATTTATACCTAGGATAGTTTTTGAGCGCTCGTACTACTTACACGAGGGCTATATCATTTCGTCACGATGTCTGTATTTTTCGAATTTTGAGCCGAAAATGGTCACAATCGACTATGTTCGACTCACTGATGACGAATCCGTCGGAAAATTCGAGTCTGTCCGTCCGTCCGTCCGTCTGTCCGGCCGGCCGGCCGGCCGTCCGTATACACGATAACTCTCGAACGGAATGTCCTATAAACTTGAAATTTTCAGGGTAGGTTAGAATCTCAAATACCGAGGTTAAGTTCGTTATTGGGCAAAATTCGCCGAGGGGTTCCGTAAATATGGCCGCTCGAAATTTTGTTTTCCTGATTACTTTGAAACTACAAATTCGATCGAGATGAAATTCTGCACTCTAATGGAGAATGAGGTGTTCAAGCTACATGCAATTTTGTTCAGCTCTCATCACCAGAACCATAGAAACCATAGAAAATTGTAACTTTTGAACGGAAACGCCTAAGGACTTGAAATTTTCAGGATAGGTGTGGATCTCGATTGTCGTGATCACTTTCATCTTTGAGCAAAATTATACAAGGGGTTCCGTAAATATGGTCGTTTGAAATTTAATTTTCTTGATAATTTCCAAACTGAAGATTCGATCGTATCGAAATTCTGTATACTAATGGAGAATGATATATTCAAGCTACATTTCTCTAGATCGCATGACCAGAACCATAGAAACCATAGAAAATCATAACTTTCGAACGGAAAGGCCTAGGGACTTGAAATTTTTAGGATAGGTGTAGATCTGAAATTTGGCGTTCACGTTTATCAAGGAGCAGAATTATACTAGGGGTTCCGTAAATACGGTCGTTTGAAATTTTGTTTTCTCGATAATTTCGAAACTACGGATTCGATCAAGATGAAATTTTGTATTTTAAACGAGAATGACATATTGAAGCAACATTTTGTTCAGATCGCACGACTAGAACCATAGAAACCATAGAAAATTATAACTTCCGAAGGAAAGGCCTAGGAACTTGAAATTTTCAGGGTGGGTTTGGATCGCGAATTTCAAGGTCACGTTCATCAATGAGCAAAACTAGACTAGAGGTTCCGTAAATATGGCCGTTCAAAATATTCTGTTCCTGATAATTTCGAAACTACCGATTTGATTGGAATGAAATTTTGCACCTAGCGGAGGAATAATGTATTCAAACTACGTGAAATTTTGTCCAGATCACCAAGACCATAGATACCGTAGAAAATTCTAGCGAATTATCAAAAAAAAATTGATCAGCTGAAGCACTGACATGAAGTCTGGAGTTTCGCCTAAGTTTCAGAATTTTCTTGACAGTTGTCGAAAATTCCTTCAATTGATTTCTAAAACTGGAAAATGCGAATCTACCTACAAGGTGCATGTACGAGCGCTCAAAAGCTCCTGCCTTCACGGCAGTGCTTTTCGTAATTTTTTTTTTAAATTCTTTTCAGAGCGCCCAAAAGTTCTTCTTTACAGTATTTCAGGATTATCCATTCTTTCTTTGGAACATCCTGTATAATTAAGATCACAGAAGCTGTATAGCAACCGAAATGTCATATCAGGATTAAATCAAAATGTTCAAATAACAACAAAAATTCAACGAAATTTTCAATAAAGAGAGTGTATTATAAATATATCTATTATTTTTCACATCAGATAAAACCATGTCGGTACTCAAATATTATACCTACTACAGAAATCGAACTCTTCTTTCCTTCATGTTTGCAAAATCTGCTATCAAGTTTTTTGTATCTAAGCTGTCGAAAACTTCATGTTCAATCGATACTATATACTATATAGCTAAATTATTATTTCTTTACTGGTGCATTGTTGACCTTAAATAGTTTTTTATAATTATCAACCTTGAAAAGGACCTTTCACCGGATGCAACGGAATGTGGCAATGCAAGTAATACTCTTAGCGCTATTATTGCTGTGTTTGGAAATGTTGAAATTAAGTCATTAGTGAAGAAATATTGTAACAAATAATGAGTATGGTTAGTATGGTTTTCTGGAAAATGATAACATAATAATAAAGCTCTGATTTCATTGTAATCGATACCGTCAATGTCAGTTTCACCAGTAGATTCGTTTTTCAAGCTCAAGATTTGAATTTATACAATTTATACCAGCCTTCACTTTTACCTATTCAATACCAAATCCTGGATTATGGAAAAATTTTCTAAAAAAAAAACTGATCCATGACAGACGATCCCGAAGTTTGCAGCCAAAAGAATTTTTTCAACATAAGTGCGACATTTTTTCACTTCAACCGATTTTTATCTTTCCGGCGTATCAATAGCGATATTCAGAACAAACCGAACAGATCAATTAAAAAGTTTTATTGACATTCTCGTGCTTGCTGGGATCCCGGTTTTCCGTTACGAAGCCCGGGGCAGTCGGCAGGAATGGGAGGGTTTCGCCGAGTTTTTTGTCGGAAATGATGAATTGGGGGTGCGAATGGGTAGGAAAGTTTTTAACGCCACCGCGCGTCAATTTATTCCAGGACAGGGCGACGGGTCAGACGAATAGGAAGTCGGATGAAGGGTTATTTTGAAAAGGGGCCCGACGGCCTTAGCATTTATAACTGGCAGTGATAATCTGAAAGATCTTACGTACCAGATTTGTGCACACACATAGAATATCGTCGTCGCTCGTTCGCTCTAGCTTCTACGTATAAAAGAATGATAGTGAAGTCAAGATGTATTGTTATAGAAATCAAAAATGAACATATATTTCTCAAAAGCTCAAAAAATTTAAAATAAAAAATAAATTAAAATAATATCACCCAAAGTCAAGAACCTTCGAACATCTTAGTAAATTCAGTAAATTCGATTAAAATATGAATTTTTTGAAGAGGGTTCTTTTTATTTGAATGTTACCATGGAAATTAAAAAATTTGAATCAAGCAAGCCGGTTTTTGAGAATTAAAAAACGTCAGAGTGAAATTGATCTTGAAAAAGAATTGTTTGAAGAGAGGTACAAGAACGAATAACCATCGAAGTATTATTGTAAAATCTGGTCAAATCGAATTGCATGGGACTTGAAGGAGTGAGAATTGAAATTGGGGAATGAAATTAAAAATTATTGACGTACTTATCGTATTGTCATGAATCTACAAGACAGAAACATTAGATTTTGGAGAATTTTTTTGAAGATAACAACGTCATGATACGTGATGTATATTTGGAAAAATCATAGGTCGAAAAATCATCAGAATATTCAAGAATTTGTTCAATACAAAGAGAATTGAAGGAACTTTATCTGGACTGTTCTCTGTGAGTGTGTACATTTATGGATAAACAGTTAGAAAGGATTTATTAATTAAGAATTTTCATTTCATTAGAATTAGTTTATTGAGTTAAGATTATAAGTTGTTGTAAACAAAAACTATTTTTATTTGTGCACCTCAAGAACCCTTCTTGAAAAAGAATCGCGAATTGAAAACAAAATTATTTGAATATTGTTAGTGGTTTTTTCATAAAATTTCAAAATTAAATATTATAGATCTCTGGAGAACCATAACAGTATTTAATCGCGAGAGTTACGAATTGTTATAATCCCGTGCGACCGGCGTTATACATAGTTACAGAAACTTTTGGAGTAGACTAAATCTGCTACAATTTATGAAAATGGGCACTGTACGGCCCATGATTCCCGAGACACAGCTCTGCAAAAATAGGCCATTTTTCCCGTCAAAATAATCACTTATTTTGTGAAATATCTCACAAATTACACGTTCTCAAAAACGGCAGATCTTCGGTCATTTCGTAATTTACAGCCATTTTGTCGAAGTCTATTGGCCTTGTACGAATGAAATTTCTTCTTCTTTTATGAACAGTCATAGATTGAAGATAATTCTGGCAGAATCTGGCTTGACCCTTGGACATCGTCGCAACGTTGCCATTAGCAGCGGGTATTCTATTAATGCATGGATTCCGAGGCTAAAATTTGTGTTCTTCAAAATTTTGTGAATCATTTGCATTAAAAACACTGTAGCTTCCAAATCGTGCTCTGTTTTCGTCGGGGTAATATGCTTTGAAGCCAAATAATGAGAAAAAACAACCTGCAGTAAAATTTAGCAAATCTATCTATATGCTTTTCGAAAATGAAAATAAAAATGAGCCGAATGGCGTTTTTTTCCTTTTGTCTAGACTCTAGAAGGATAATCGAATGAACTCACTTAAAACGTTTATATTGGTTCCCATATGCATGGCTTCAATTCTGTATACGTATTCAACATCAAAGTATCAGTTTAACAGCATTTATATCTGACATTATCTGTTGAGAACTTCGGCACCTATGGATCAATATTATATTGTATTATATACATCTACAGGGTGTCCTATGATCAATGCGAAAACGGAAAACATTAACTGAGGTCTTCAAGGTAGTTGGAGGGATTCAAATCACCCGAGAGCTTAGGTTTTGGATATAAGGTGATTTTCGGATATTGGGTAGAATTCCAAAGTTCAATGAATCTTTAACCAATTAACTGACGTATTTCAAGGTTCTCAGTTATATCACCTTTTTCAACCGCTTTGAATTTACAATCTCTAAAATAATCGCAGCCGGAGAAGGCGTATTTTGACATTACCTATCTTTTGATAATATAAGTTCATCCCAGTGGCGGATTGAGTGTTCAGAGCGCCCTAGGCAAGCACCTCATCGGCGCCCCTTTGGCGGCCATCTCTCATCAATAGAACTCATCAAAATGAGTCGATATACCAAAAATCGTTCATATAAAATATTCACCAGGGCCGAGTATTTCGAAATCAATGTTACACGCAAATATGAAAATTTCCTAGCACGGATCTGCATAAGGTTCGTATAGATATTTAAATATTCAGATATTAAGCTGTGTGAGCTGTGTGAGGTCAGTATACGGGAATTCATTCATATGATGAGATGGGATGGGATGACTAAATTTTCCGATATTAACCCCCGTAATTCTTTCTTTGTGTTCATTTGAAAATATAACTGTATAAGTGACGAATCGAAATAACGCTGGTCAAGACTTTGTGCACATTAAACAAATGGTGACCATTCCGAACAATTCGTGTAAACAATTTAGATCAATTTTTTCGGTCAGTTTGTGAACCTTTTCAACCAGTAATTTTTCATCTCCTAAGTTAGAACTTAAAGAATAATACCGTTCAGGAAAAATCTCATAATAAAAGTTGAAAGTGAATACAAATTTGCGATAAATTAATGCCGAGAAAACAAACATCGCATGCACACATGGCTCCTAACAGAGAGATTCATCCAGAGTGGAATTAACCCTTTAGTGCCCGAATACAGAAAAAACTTGAATCCACAAATTTTTTCTCTTGTTTTTTGTTTTTTGAAGGGTTTTAAATACAATTCAATTTTTTTCAGAATTTTAATTTCATTTTTGAAAAAAAATCCAAAATATGGACTTTTAAGTACCTACCGTCAGGAATGATGTCATTTATAGTGCTAATGAAATGCTCTGTAACTGAAATACACTATTCCTCATTTTCATTGAATTTTTCCACAAAATTCAGAATAACTACTGATATTACTAGGTATCTACCAAAAAAATTGAAAAATATCTATAGAATCGTTATTCCAAATCAGTATCCGCATTTTCAGAGTCACTCTCTTCTTCATCTGTTAAAATATTATTATCTAACGATAAATCTTCGTTGAGGATCTCATTTGCAATGACCTCTATTTCTTCGAATAAAGTGGTCTCTTACATACCACTGTTGAATTTTTCTGCTCGCTATATTTCCTGACGGTACTTCTGCGTCCTGATGAAAAATGGGAAATTTCTCAAGAAAAGATGCTCGAATGTTTATTATTGAAACATAAACCTACTGAGTATAGCCACCAGCAACAATATATGTTGAATAAAAATAGTAGAATATAGAAAACTAAATCTTACGACGCGTCGAAATTACTGGTACTCAGGAGTACCGTCGGGCACTAAAGGGTTAAAATATGGCCATGAATATAGTCCAAATTCTTCTTCAAATAATTTATTTACAGTTTACTAATACTGATTTATTTACACCACTCAATAATTCATCTCACGCTATTTAGTCCTATACTGTACTGAACTCGTTTTAGGCCGATGTCGATTCGATTCATATACTGGGAGGGGACTGTCGCGATGTCTCTAGAAGCCGGTCGAAGCGTATCGCAGTCTCTAGAATCTTCGGTCCCTTCTGTCGGTTTTAGAAATCTCGGCAGTTGCGACAGGTCCCGCTTAAGTTCGTTACCTTATTGATGCCCAAGATTTTTTTTAAATTGAATATTTTATAAAGGGTGATTTTTTAAGAGCTTGAGAACTTTTTTTAAAAAAAAAACGCATAAAATTTGCAAAATCTCATCGGTTCTTTATTTGAAACGTTAGATTGGTCCATGACATTTACTTTTTGAAGATAATTTCATTTAAATGTTGACCGCGGCTGCGTCTTAGGTGGTCCATTCGGAAAGTCCAATTTTGGGCAACTTTTTCGAGCATTTCGGCCGGAATAGCCCGAATTTCTTCGGAAATGTTGTCTTCCAAAGCTGGAATAGTTACTGGCTTATTTCTGTAGACTTTAGACTTGACGTAGCCCCACAAAAAATAGTCTAAAGGCGTCAAATCGCATGATCTTGGTGGCCAACTTACCGGTCCATTTCTTGAGATGAATTGTTCTCCGAAGTTTTCCCTCAAAATGGCCATAGAATCGCGAGCTGTGTGGCATGTAGCGCCATCTTGTTGAAACCACATGTCAACCAAGTTCAGTTCTTCCATTTTTGGCAACAAAAAGTTTGTTAGCATCGAACGATAGCGATCGCCATTCACCGTAACGTTGCGTCCAACATCATCTTTGAAAAAATACGGTCCAATGATTCCACCAGCGTACAAACCACACCAAACAGTGCATTTTTCGGGATGCATGGGCAGTTCTTGAACGGCTTCTGGTTGCTCTTCACTCCAAATGCGGCAATTTTGCTTATTTACGTAGCCATTCAACCAGAAATGAGCCTCATCGCTGAACAAAATTTGTCGGGCGTAAAGCGCGAAACACATTTCGAACCGAACACTGATTTTGGTAATAAAATTCAATGATTTGCAAGCGTTGCTCGTTAGTAAGTCTATTCATGATGAAATGTCAAAGCATACTGAGCAAATACTAATGCATGAAAATCCTAACCTCAAAAAAATTTGAGCAAATACTAATGCATGAAAATCCTAACTTCAAAAAAATCACCCGTTATGATCAACTTCGGGCGGAATGATCTCTTTCGAAGAGTTCTAGCGCCTGTCGAAAAAAAAATCCTCACCTTGAAAAACACCCTGTATATCACTGCTTTCAAGCATTGTGTCATGATAGGGATAGGATAGCGATCGAGTATCGACGCTACGAACGCGTAAAATTGCATTTGTAACTTTCACTTGACTGAAAACAGTCAATGAAGGAAAAATCAAGAAGGCCAAGCACGCTTCGAAATCTCTATCAATATAGAATTTTAAATTGTATAAGCACATATATACTGACACATTTAATTCTTTTATCATTTTTTTTATTTCTCGCGGGCGCCCTCCTCTTACTTCGCGCCCCCTGGCACGTACCTACTTTGCCTTACGGATAATCCGCCACTGGTTCATCCTGCACACTGAAAATTTTCTGTATCATACAGAGAGATGTATGGTACCTACCCTGTTCACATTCCTCTGCTCAAAATCTCAGAAAGACTCACTTCATTTTTGCACTAGCTAGATGGATATTTCACCCTGTATGGTATCGATATACCAATTTTTATGACCTATTACCATTCAGGCAAAGTATTACACAACAATATTTTTACATTACTTGCCTTCAACATTCTCAATATCAGATAAATCTTCGAAGATTTTCGTTGAATCATTCTTCTCCTCGATTTGCATGAATGTTAGCATCACTTTCTTCTGAGAATTGAGAATAACTTGTCCAAATCTTCGTCAAAAATTCTACTAATAAAAATAATTGCTTTGTCAAAGATTTCCTTTCCTCATCGAATCGCGATAATTATCCATAATGTACAAAAATGAATGAAATGAACGGAGAAAATAAAGACAAACAAAAATAATGCGAAGAAGCAAATTAATTTTCAGTCAAGAAATTGCTCAAAGGTATGTCCACTTATCTACACTTTCTAGCACGTATATGAACATGGTTCAAGGATTCCTCTATTGAATCTGGTCTATTTCTTATTTTATTACGTGAGTACAGAATTATTGGAAAAAGGGATTTGCTACTATTTATTGGTACAGCTCCTTGTTTAGTACTCAGAAAATAAACAACCAGATGGAATTGACAGAGACGAGGATAATGAAAGCATTAATAAAGCCACAATGCATCCTTACCATTTCAAAATTGGGCAAAAACTGTTGGATTTAATCTATGAAATCTAGAATGTTGAAGGCAAATAATGTCAAATTATTGGTCTGTGATGTTTTTTTCTGGATAGGATTAGATTTGTCAAGAGATCAAGCTTCCTAGACCTACATATTCGAAATTCTATTTCTGTATTGTAATGAGTCGATAATTGCATCTGAAAACATATATACATATTCGAAATTCAATAATTATTTCTGAGCAATGATAACCATTGTTTTCCGAATTATCAACCGATTTTGTCATAAACTACTCAATTTTTTCAGGGATGCCTCAATCCTGTGAAAGTTATAATTCCACGTGGATGTATTCTGAACCCAAGTGAAGATGCTGCTGTAGTTGGAGGGAACGTCTTGACTTCCCAAAGAGTTGTGGATGTTGTGCTCAAAGCTTTCAGGTGAGAAATTGTCATTAAATGAAATGATTGTATGTAAGAACTATTTCGAGAAGAAGCGCGTAAAAAAAATTTCATTTCAATTTTTTTCTGAGCTGTTCTAATATAGAGATTATGTTGGTCCCATTACTCATGTTGACCAACAGAGCCATTGTCAGGAACTTCGTCGACATCTGGGAAGAACGTTCAGAACCGTCGATTTCCGGTATTTATTTGAATACTTGAAAAATTTTTGCTCTTATCAACTATTATTTGGATATATATACTTCAATTATTTTCTACTTTAGAGCTTCCTATCCTAAAATACATTTAATCAGAGCCATTGGAATTCCGAGGTTATCCATTTTTATGAGTCCTTAGTTCCATAGATATAGGCTATCTGAATTCTTTTTCAATTATCTGAAAACTGATCATCTTAACGAAAAAACTTGTAGTTATTTATGGACTGTTTTTCGTGAGGATCACACAACTAAACGAGTACAACATTTTTTTTTCTTAAAACTTGAGTTTCTCAGAAACTATTCGCCATACCCTGCTGAAATTGTGTGTGTACATATTATGAGAGGTCTGGCTTTAATGAGTTAAGTAGCAATTCAGTTTTCTAGCTCTTCTATGTCAAAAACAAATCAACTTTTTTGCGCGCTCGTCTGATAAATTCAATAAAATTAAGTGATTCCTTCTTTCGAGGTTTATGAAAATAAAATGACATCACATATTTGTCATACTGCTAATGAACACTGAAGGCCAGTTTGATATACAGAAAAAAGCTTTGTCATCACACGTTCTCGATTTTTTTTATCGCTCGTACTACTTACCCGAGGACTATATAATTTCGTCACGATGTCTGTATTTTTCGAATTTGAGTCGACAAGTTTCGACTCACTGATGACGAATCCGTCCAAAAATTTGAGTCTGTCCGTCCGGCCGTCCGTATACACGATAACTCTCGAACGGAACCTCCTAGAGACTCGAAATTTTCAGTGTGGGTTCAGTTCTCAAATGTCGAGGTTGAGTTCGTTAATGGGCGGAATTCCACCAGTGTTTGGAATATTGCATAACCAACTTGATTAAATGCCTAGTGATAGTGAAAAGGACGCATTGGAATAATTACCAACACGGGTTCGAATCTCATGGTCTGGAAAGAAATTTTCTGACCTAGAGAACGGTTCCTCCATTCACTAAGAACAAAAAGGATGAAGTAGATACCTGAAAAAAAAAACTGAGAAGAATAACTCCTTCAAACTATTAGCCAAAGAAATGGATAGTGAGGCAGATGCAATTAAACCAATGAAAGAAATGAAACAGCAAGAAAAACAAGTAATGAGAAGTGAAATGAAAAAATTCGACGGAATTCGTAGTAAAATAACTCGAATAATATTGAGAAAAAAGGAAAAATGGCAAAACTGAGCAAGGAATTATAGCATAAAAAAATCGATATTTATATGAATACCAAATATGGAATGAAAATCCAACCGAAAAAGACGATTATAGGGCCCTTCGCAAGTAGATATATAAAGGCAAAAAATTACATGTTCCAACTCTCGGAGGAAACAAACCTCAAAATTGTCATGGAAGGTGTACCTCCCGAGATGGAAGAGGAAAAAAAATCGAGAACGTGTGAAGACAGAGCTTTTTTCTGTTTACCAAACCGGCCTTCAGTGTTCAATAGCAGTATGACAAATATGTGATGTCATTTTATTTTCATAAACCTCGAAAAAAAAATCACTTAATTGAATTGGATTTATCAGACGAGCGCGCAAAAAAGTTGTTTTGATTTTTACATAGAAGAGCTAGAAAACTGAATTTCTACACAACTCATTAAAGCCAGGCCTCTCATAATATGTACACACACAATTTCAGCAGGGTAAGGCGAATAGTTTTAAGAAAAAAAATTTGTACTCTTTTAGTTGTGTGATCCTCACGAAGAAAAGTCCATAACTAACTACAAATTTTTTCGTTAAGATGATCAGTTTTCGAATAATTGAAGGATAATTCAGATAGCCTATATCTATGGAACTAAAGACTCATAAAAATGGGTTACCTCGGAATTCCAATGGTTTCGATTAAATGTATTTTAGGATAGTAAACTCTGAAGTAGAAAATTATTGAAGTATAATCAAATAACGGTTGATAAGACATCACAAATTACAAACTATTTAAGAAGAAAATATTCTCGACATTAGTGGATATGGAACCCTATAACCTGGAAGACTATTTAGGAAATGTCTAAACAACACCATTTCCTTTCCTTTCATGTTTAACTTGAAACGATTCTGAAATAAAGAGTATTATTATTATTAAGAAGAAAAATTATCCGAGGGCATGTCTTGGGAGCTTTACTCTATCTCATATATGTATTTGACCGAATAATGAGAATTCGGAGTTTGGAGAGTGACGTGACTGGCAATCTCTACTTCCAAGATATTCGAATTCGGCAATCTTTTGAAGATCCAATGATTCAAAATATATTTTTGCTGAAGATTAATGGAATTGTCTATTGCCTCTCGTTAGATATATAACACATTTTCCTTATGCCATATTTATTTTCGAACAGGGTGTGTGCCGCATCCCAGGGCTGCATGAACAACATAACTTTCGGCTGCGAGAAATGGGGTTGTTACGAGACGGTTGCAGGAGGCAGTGGAGCGGTGAGTTGAATGGGATTGAATTCTAACCAAATTGAGTGAATAATGTGATTGTTCGTTTTGGGGGATCAACGCGGGATGGAGGAGTTCCCCTTACATTTTTTTATTGTAATGTTAAATGATTCGCATCATATTGCGTTCAAACAGATTTCCACTCCGTTCTTCTAGGGCTAGGTTATGTGGAATTGCAAGGATTTTATAAGCAGAAGAACAGGAATAAGATTATATTGAACTGTACTTTCGAAAAAATCCAATTCATGAAGTTCTGACACATAATGGCAATTTCATGCGAATAATAACCGCCCACGTATGTTCAGAATATATAATATGGATATATCTCCACGCGATTTATTCACAGGTATGGCAAGGATCCATCTTTGCATAGCAATATGAATGAATTAGAAAGAAATGAAGAAATTAATCCAGAAAGCCTAGTCAAACAGAGGACGACGACGCTTCCACCTCTCTCCCTTCCAGAAATTATCAAACCGTTGATTGAAGTATTTGGGGAAGATACCCAACCCATGTATTTACAGTTCCCTTTCCCCTCGCATCCCTTGCCCTACATTTCGCACCCGTATTGTGGGGACATCTTCAATAACATTCTCTGAATGTGAAAGACCTACACATTCCTGTTTTTGATTCATGAAATGTCCTTGATCTGGCCTTAAATTATTTAGGGGGTCTGAGTATTTTTTCATATTATATATGAATTATGTTTACGGACACTAGGCGCGATATTTTGTTGATTTAATTCTGAAAATAACTGGAATAATTTTATGAGAAGCTACTCGTAAAATTCAGCATATGTATATTATTCATTTTATATTTTCAGAAAATATTGGAAAATGATGTACCTAGATAGGTTTTGAATGATTTGCCGTCGGAGGCGGCATCAACCGGCTTCAGCGATATTTTGTTTGATATCATACCACCTTCACAATTTGAGAAAATGTTTCTGAGCATCAATAATGAACATACAACTATACAATTTATTGTTTGAAAAGCATTATTGTGATGATAATATTTTCATTTTCCGATGTGGTTTGTACCCTTTTCCGTCTTTGATACTTCTAGAGTTCCCCATTTCCCACTTCAACATTCTGAAGAGTTTGATTTTCACGAGATGTTCCGAAATGAATTATTTATGACTCTTGCAGGTTTTGGATCAATTAAAACTTTTTTCTTGATATGAATACATAAAGTGATTTTATCTTTATGCCATAACCTAATTCGATTAGTTCGAATCATCGTATTACATCGCTGAATTCTTCATTCGTTCCTGTTACATATAAAGAATCGGTCTTTTTAATTCCATAATAATTTTCTTAAAACAAGAACAGTTCTCAGGGTTCGATATTATCATATTTTTTGATGAACTCGTCCCTACATGTATCAGACTTGAATTTTTTTAATAATTTGAAGCACAAATAACCTTCAACATATACATTCACACTTTCTTCTAGTGTGATTTCTGTTGGTGATTCTTCCACATTATCATCGTCCTCGCTATCAGATGGTCTATTGTCCTCCTCAGTATCACATGCAACACTATCAGTCGGTAGGACTTCCACTTGATCCACATTATATTATTGATCCCCTTCGACATCATATAATTCCCCACCATCTTCCTTATAATTGAAGGAACCAACTGATGTCATGAGCCTAATGTGCATGTTGTGTTGTAGTGATATTTTGAATTCTCTGGAGGTTGGCTGAGGATTGTAACCACCTCTATTTCTCAGAACAGAGAATAAGTTTTCCAGAGGATCTTTGTTTATCCTGGACGTGAGAAGATACTTCTTACCTTACTCCTTAAATTCTTCCCATAACATCAAAATGGCATTGATTGTCCAGCAAAATACATCAACACAATAAATATTGTTTCTTTCAGCCGATTCTTAAAAAATGTTTTTATTTTGGAAGAAGGTCTTTGCTCCAAATGGACAAAGAAGATTTGAATGGATTGGAACCCGAAACAACTTTACTGTTGAGACAATCAAATATATCGTTTATTTTTTTTATAAAGTCGAAGTTTCTGAACTCAACAATTACAAATTTACAAACAAAATGTCTTATTCGATCCGAAAACAGGTGAAAATTTTAAATCTTAAGAAATAATGGAATGTCGGAATGTGTAGTAAACGTAAACATCAATGAGAGACGAAACAGGTTATAATTACAGTTACACATGTAATAAACCGGGGGTTTCTACCCTTATCAATCGTATTCCGCTGTCACCAATTAACTGTAACCTGAGTTGTTTGGCTAGAAAATGCCTTGTACACTTATCAATAACTAGTTATTGAGATGGAATTTTTATTATTACTCTAAATTATTCCGCTGTCACCATATCTCATCTATTTTCCAAAAAGGTCTGGGTTCATGCTCCCTGCACGAAGAGGCAGTGCTTCACACAAGATTATCAGGATTTTGTTTTGGGGAGACAAGTCCGTCTAGTTTTTGTTGAAAAGGTTCCGAGGTTTTAACGGCATTGGAAATGTTCCAGATTGGTCTTCATTTGAACTAGACCATTCTCAGTTTGCCTTTCTGATTGGGCATCTTTTCAATGTCGGTCTTCTTAACTTCTTTTGTGGTTCACTGTTATCATTAATGTTGGAATTGCGAATTGCCCTCATACATTCACCCCTTAAATTTCCGATATCGAAGCTGGGCGTTTGGGTAAGCATTAAATCTGCCCCATAAAAAGTGGTTAGTTTCTCGACAACTGTCGAACGGAGGAGAAATGGCGTCAGATAAGCGACCGATTTTGCCGCCAAAACACGCTCGAGATTATTTATAATGGCGCGAAAAACGCTATCAAACCCAGCGCGGCCTTATCACGTCCAGTAATAATATATCAGGTCGTGACGAATGAGCTTGAGGATCATAAACGAAACCCAGGACGATATTTCATCGAGATTCCTAGAAGGGTCATCTTTCGACAGGTAAAGTGTCACTGGGCATCGTAGATAGATTTTTTTCGTCTCATAGTTTTATCCATTCTGGTTCATCATGATCCGTACGTTTACCATTTATAATAATTAAAAATTTTTGTCAGGTTCAAATTATCCCATTTGATCGTTCAAACATTCCATACTGAAATAGAAATTGTTGCGTTCATGTGTCATTTCGAAAAGAGAACATATATTCAATTTATGTCTCGTTCTGTAAATATCTGAGCCAAGTGCAGTTTAATAGCCTTAAAGTCAAAATTATGTCTTCTTCGGAACATTCGTTTTTTAGTAACTATAAAATTGAAATGGCTGTTGCTCTATGAAATACACCAGACCTTTCTTTTCGAGAGGCGATTCCATGCATCCTTCTGCAAGCAGGAACTCACATGTCTGAAACGCCTCATGTGCGGCATGATGTTTATTGTTAAATTACTGTTTTGCTCTGAGACTTGACAATTTTATAACCCAATTAAGTGAGGTGTGATATTACAGATATTTTTTCCTCCTAAAAACCTTTTCAGATATAATCTTCTTGTTATTGCCCTTTTTGTGCGCTTGTTTTCTATGGCCCTCCGTAAACACCATAATTTTCGAATGAAGCGGCGTTGAGTATTGAAAATTCGAGGTCTGAATGTGCCAGCACAATCCGCTGAAGGCTTTCGTAGATGAAGCTATCGGAATTTTTTTTCTCAAAAATTCGAGAAAAACCGATACGATCGAATTGCAAATTTGTTATTATTTGTAAAATAAAAAAATTGAGGTTCATGCGAACATTCGTAACACTCGTATCACTAGAAGAATAAAAAAAATCTTCTCGAAAACTTTCAATTGTTTAGGTACAAACTCTAGCTTAATCGAATCTTTGAATCATTCAGGCACCAACTATAACTTAATCGAATCATGGCCGAAACGAACGGTGTAAGACTTATCTCTGATGTGTACTTGTGTAGTCCCCTCCAATCTTTGTTCTCGACGAGGCTCAAGGCGCAAAGCAGATGGTACTGTCTCTGTTGTAAGATCCCAGAACAAACGAAAGAATATGATCTTTGTGGTTTCAGCCACAGTGGAAAAGGGCCTCTGGTCTCAGATCCCAGGGGGAAAGAGTTGCCTCTGGTTTTCAGACCACTGGGAGGGAATATGATATCCTTGGTGTTACTCCCAGAAAAACAGGTAGAAATATCATCCAAATAAGCGAAGCATCCTTCAATAGATCACAGGGAAATAATATGATATCCTTGGTTTTACTCGCAGAAAAACAGCTGGAAATATCATCCAAATAAGCAAGGCATCCCACAATAGACCGTCCCTTGGAACCCCACACTTTGATGTTGAACATTCAAAACTTATTCTTTGAAGCACTCAAATCAACAACAAGCAACGGCTAATAGATCAGAATAATATACGGCTGTTTATCTGAGTCAATTATTCAGACGAATAAGGTTGAAGCTTGAACCTGTAACTTCCATGTGTGACCATATATTATAAGCTCGTAATGTTTACAGCGCGTCAAACATGTGTCTTTTATCTTGGGGAGTTTATGAGGCGATTCATGATCTACAGATATTTGAGACAGTTGCTTTTGGAACGGACAGGTGGCGTGATTTGGGAATTTTTTTCAGATCCACGTTGCCTTATGTTTTGAAGGTTTTCTGTTCCTCACATCGAATTTGTCATTTTGCTAACTGTACTGGCGGGATCGGATATGGATCGAAACCAGTCAACAGATGCAAATGATACATTTTTTGGTCTCTGGGGATAGACGAATTGTTTTGTTGGCTTGCTATTAGTTTATCTTCTATAATTTTTATAATTTCATTCCTGAATTTGATTCTTTAGCTAACAAATCAACTATATGTGATCAAGGGAATTCTGGTTGCGATGGCAACGTGTTCAACCTGAAAGCTTTTGAAATTTTCTTCTTTTGGCAACTCAACAGTGGTGATGAAACTTGTCTGTCTTTTCGAAGAAAGCTCTCAATCGTAAAAAACCACAATAATTGAGCCGATGATTTAGAATTTACATACTTCAAAATTTGTTCACGACAGTATCAACTGAAAATATGGCGACCACTACGGTCAACTATCGCAGCACCTGGAAGAAAAAAGAAAGCGCATTCCTAGTTTCATCTGTCATTCCCAAATCAATGAGCGAAAATGAAATTGTAGAACTATTGAATCCGATTCCAGCGGTTAAGATTATCGAATTAATATCGCAGAACTTCATGAATTCGGTGACGCATCCATGGGTTAGGAAGTCATAATCTGATTGTATAATTTTTTTTTTTTAGTCAGGGAAATCCTTAGGGACGAAACCATTTCCGATAGATAGAACAGTGTGAGACTTCGCACGACCTACTCTAACTAAACATAACCTTCTGTTTAAGATTCTGGGCATTTATTATCTTTTAATCTCGAACCTTAACCTATGAATTTCTTAGGAGAGTCTCTTCTTCTTGATATATGAAATTGAGTTTACTAAATTTCTGTTTCTAAGTTGTTGATCTCTGAGTCTTTTGTGATAGGTAGGTATCCTAAGCACATCCTCTGCGAGGTTCTAGTCGACTAGTCTTCTTAGCTCAACATTTGGGTGTTGACTTGCTTTTTCAAATATCTTTCCGGCCTTCTTTTTCAGGAAATCTATGACAGTTCCCTGGTTTCTTGCGAACCACGGCAAATTTAGGTGAGCCAAAAAACCCGAAAATTGAAATTTTGGACTTGATACCCTTTTGCTCTGCGGCACGGATATGGTTTTTCCATGTAAGCCCTTTATCTAGTTTAACTCCTAGATATTTGACTTCATTGTCCCATTTGATCTCTTCTCCATCTATCCTTAGGTTGGAATTTATTTCAAGTCTCTGCTTCTGTAGTGGAAAAGCTTGGCTTTTTTGCTATTTATTTGATTGATTCATTTAATAAACCATTCTCCTAAATCTTTTAGTGCTTCTTGCAGTCTTCTGTGTATGACATTTGGTCGTCGACGCCTGAACGCTATTCCCGTGTCGTCTGCATAAAGGGCTGGCAGTTTTCTTGTGTTTTTAGGAATATCGTAGATATATATATATATATTATTATGTTGTAGATTAGAGGTCCTAAAACTGATTCTTGGGGCACTCCTGATCCTACTTGTCTGGTGGAAGATAATGTCGTTACTTTTGTTAGTATGTGAAGTTCTTCTGTTATCGGTCCGCGTGCCAGTCTGAGTGTAATTGGGTGTGGTCTGATGTGCCCTCTTCTTCTATAGTACCAAGTGTGAAATAATGGCTGTTTATCTGAATTGATCGAATTCAAGAATGAAAATTGAAAAATTTCACTAGATAAACTAATAAGCAAGCCAACAAGACAATTCATGTATCCCAGATTCCAACGAAATTTATCATTTGAAATCGTAGACCGGTTTCGATCCATGTCAGATCTCATCAGTAGGACTATGCAATATGATAAACTCGATAAATGAAACGAATGATGAATCGAAAGACATAAGGTAACGTGGTACCACGTTACGATCTTATGTTTTAAGATCTTATCTTATGTTTTGAGATCTTTCGTTTCATTCATCGAGTTTATCATATTGCATAGTCGTACTGATGAGATCTGACATGGATCGAAACCGGTCTACGATTGCAAATGATAAATTTCGTTGGTATCTGGGATACATGAATTGTCTTGTTTGCTTGCTTATTAGTTTATCTAGTGAAATTTTTCAATTTTTATTCTTGAATTCGATATGGCATTCAGTTTTTTGGCATACTTCTCAAGCTTCTTTCCATTTTGGTTTTCGGTTCTCTCAATTTGCAGTTCATATCGCCGATAATGATGTTCGGGCAAGCATCTTCTTTAGATCTTATTCTCATAACTGAATAAAAACTACCTTTATGTGAAATTTTTGTTTTCTTGATATATATACAGTGGTTGGGGGTTATACAGTGATTAGAGAGCCCGTGGTTGACTTATTTCGGAGAATCGATCTTTTGTGTTCTTCAATTCTAACTCCGAGAGAACGACCAGTTTGACCCATATAAATGCAGGGCATTCGTCACAGAACAGCATATAGACACCACTCAGTGTGTGAAATGCCGACATTATGATCTTATGAGGGTGTGAACTACTGTTATATATCAAATTCAAGATGTTCATTTACTCCTTCAACTTGAATATCCAAAAAGTTCAAAAATTTATTTTCATCCTCCATTTCCAAAGTAAGACGAATGGAATAAGAAGAGGAGTTCGATAATTCCGAAAATGAATCTAGATCTGAAAATGAGCCAGTCCATAAGTTTCAAAGTCGAAAATTGATGCAGAAACTTTGAAGTCCAATATCTCAGAAATTACGCTATATTCAAAATAGTAATTTACGTAACAAGTCCGGAATATACTGTTTTTTTGGACGAGTAGACAAAACTGGAAGTCTGCGAATCCTGGAAGTCTGCGAGTCAAAGAAAACTGTTTTTGGACGTGTTGCGTACACTATTTTTTCGGCAACCGTGTAGAATAACAAATCAATGAGACACATTTCTTTATTGCGATAAATGCGACCAAAAACACTCCAAGCTTTCAAAAATCAAAATGGCAACTTATTTCATGTTGGTATTTCGTTGCTATGGTAATGATCAATTGTATTTATCGAAATCAGACCCACCTAGCCAATGATAACAACGTAATAGGTGTCAGTCGTAATTTCATTGCTACGGCAAACGTACTTTCCGGCCTAGTCCGGAAAGTAAGTAATTTCCGGACTAGGCCGGGAAATGTTACTTTCTCGAAGGAAAAGCGTTTGGGAAGTGAGTACTTTCCGGACGGTTGCCGAAAAAATTTATTTCCCATTTTTATTCAGAATATCAGCCTCGAAACGTTCCTAAATATTTCGCCTCGAGTTTTGAATCACCTTTTATATCAAATTTTATGTTCAATGCAATAAACATATGTGTACTAGATACTACACACATAGTTTGATATTTGTATAGTCAGTCATCAATGAAACCAACGTACTCTCAATAATAACAACGAAAAGCAATCAGTCAGATTATAGGGGAAAAGTCGGCCAATCTGATGCTGTTACGTAGCAGGTAATCCCAAAGAGTGAAGGTTAATCTCATTTGACGCAGAATTGAATGCTCTAGAACTTTGTATCGACCCCTTTTTACATTTCTGGGGTATTTTAGGCGATCTCTACTGAAGCTCGGTAACGGGTTATTCCTAAATTTTTCTAACTTCTACTTATTATTTGTTACTCCTTTTTAGATATGAGGACTTCAACTTATACTCGATATATTTTACGTGTTATTTTTCATTTTGTGCTGCATGAATCCACACTAAAATGTTGTGACTGATGATGGAAGGAGGGCACTTTTTGAGAGCTCGTACTACTTACACGAGGGCTATATCATTTCGTCACGATGTCCGTATTTTTCGAATTTTGAGCCGAAAATGGTCTCAAACGACTATGTTCGACTCACTGATGACGAATCCGTCGAAAAATTCGAGTCTGTCCGTCCGTCCGGCCGTCTGTCCGTCCTTATACACGATAACTCTCGAACGGAATGTCCTGGAAACTTGAAAATTTCAGGGTAGGTTTGAATCTCGAATGCCGCCGTTAAGTCCGTTATTGGCAAAATTCGGGGTTCCGTGAATATGGCCGCTCGAAATTTTGTTTTCCTGATTACTTTGAAACTAGAGTTTCGATCGAAAGGAAATTTTGCACTCAGATGGAGAATTACGTGTTCAAGCAACATGCAAAATTTGGGTCAGAACCATAGAAACCATAGAAAATTATAACTTTGTAATGGAGAGGCTTAGGGACTTGAAATTTTCAGGATAGGTTCGGATCGCAAATTTCGCGGTCACGTTCATCAATGAGCAAAATTAGACAAGGGGTTCCGAAATTTAGCTGTACAAAACTATTTTTTTTCTGATAATTTCGAAACTACTCATTGGATTGGAATGAAATTTCGCGCATAGATGAAGAATGATATATTCAAACTACGTAGGAAATTTTGTCCAGATCGCATTACCAACACCATAAATACTGTTGAAAATTCTAGCGAATTATCGAAAAAAACATTGGTCACCTGAAGCACTGACTTGAAGTATGGATTTTCGCCTTAGTTTTAAATTTTCTTTGACAGCTGTCAAAATCTTTCTAAAACTGGAGAATACGAATCTACCTACAAGGTGGATGAACGAGCGCTCAAAAGCTCCTGACTTCACGGCAGTGCTTTTCTAAATTTTTATATTTCAATTAAGTCTGTCGCTAGAAGCTCCTTAATTGGTACCTTATCGATGATTACAAATCGTCGCTAACAAAACGAACAGGCATAACTCAAAAATAGAAATTTTTTTCAGTACGATGTTTGAAGGATTATTTCTGCCCAATGCGATAGAGTATTACAGATTTATTCACTGAGTTATTGAGTTGCAATATGATTCATTGCAACTCAATAAATAAATCTGTAATACTTCATCACATTCGGCAGAAATAATCCCTCCAACAGCGTACTGAAAAAATTTCTATTTTTGAGTTACGCTTGTTCGTTTTGTTAGCGACGAAATGTCACTTTGCGGACCCATGTTTCATCGAGATCGGCTTATTCAGGTCCATACTATTATCTCTTGGATCATTTTGTACTCTATTTATGACATCCTGTATATAATATTTGTGAGTTTATGGTATTTTGATTGTGTCTTTGAACTTCTTTAGTCTTCGGAATCGGAATGAACCGAAACCTATTGAAGTTCACATAATAACCTTGCTAATTTCGCTATTTTCGAAGGGTCCAACATGGAACGGCTGCTCGGGAGTGCACACCCACATGACCAACACAAGGATAACCGACATCGAAATCTTGGAAAAACGGTATCCCGTGTTTGTCCGCATGTTCACCCTGAGGAAGGACAGCGGCGGTCGCGGGAAATTCAGGGGCGGCGACGGTGTGCAGAGAGAGATCCTGTTCCGCTCCCGAATTATTCTTTCTGTCCTTACGGAAAGAAGGGCGCTGCAGCCGTACGGGATGGAAGGTAAGTGCATAGGCCTAACCAAGCGAAAAAGCTGATCAGACTTCCATTTTAGTCATGTATGATAACTATTTTTCTTCAACTCGCTCATGTAGAATTATCAATGTTTGGATTATTTTGGCGAAATCAAATTCAAACGGCAGAAGATATAGAGGCGAATTTGGTAGGGAATGATATTTATTGGAGAATAATGGATTAAAATTGTAATGCTAATATTGAAAATTTTTATTTACTTCTGCATCGATAATCTCAGACAAACCATTCTTTAATTAATTTGAAATATGAAACAATAACAATCCCTTCAGGACAGGCAAGATGGACGACCTCCTTATGATGAAAAAAATCGTGTGGTGAGTGGTGAGTTGCGGGTGCCGAGCTTGTTGCAGATGGTTGGCCTGAATGTGCCAACATTTAATTTCAGAACACCCGAGACTTTCTTCATTCCTTTGAGGAGAACGGATGTTTCGAAAAGTCAACCCATAATTCGACTATTCCGCACTTGTTATGAACTGCGAGAAGTTGTAGATATTTTCTTTTAGTTTAGTTTTCTCCTTTCTCTTTCTTTTTTGTTTTCTTTTGTTCGTTGCTCATTATCGAAAATTAAAAAGTCATTTCGCGGATAGGTTATTTCAATTATTGAGTCTATCTGTGAATACTATTCATGGGTATAAAATATTTGTATTCCTTGTACAGAAAATAAATAAAGAAAAGAAACGATTGAGGAAAATTCCACAAACAAGCGATTACAAGCCTGATATCAGGAAAGATCCTGGGGGTCACCTCTTGGAACGGTAAGGCGACAAAATAACCTTTGTAGAAATCGGCTGCGGTCGCAGTCATCAGGTAGTCATGTCTTTCGTAGACGTTGGACGAACAATCCTGTAGGATAACTAGTACAACGAAAAGAGGAGAAATCCGAAAGATGAGCGCCTGAGAGTAGCAAGGAGCGCAGCTTAGATCATTTCGCAAGATATTCGGTATATGTGATACACCTGCAGATACTGCATATGACAGTTTCATAGAGAATGCGGAATTGTGAGGGACACGCACATCAGTTGGTCTGATGGCTTAGAGAGCTGAACACCATTGACCACTCAGCATGGTAGATGCAAACATGTTTACGGCGCAAGAAAACCGGAATCCCTCCTCTGCAAATGGAATGGCCCAATCAAAGCTGGAAAAAGCCGGAGCATTGGTCGACGCAATAGAAAGATGAGCCAGAATCAAGAGAAAGAAGTCGATGACAATGAAGACTTAGAAAAAGAAGTTGGAGGAAAGGAAAAACTGATGTTGGAACCTTCGGAAGGCGATACCATCCCAAACTCAACAACACCAACGGAAATCATCGAGAAATCGAAGAACAGGAAAGCTCCAGGAAAAGACGTAGGAATCAATTTTATCCTACGGGAAATGCCCCAAAAAAAAATAGCAGCGCTAACCAATATAGCAACCGCAGTGATGAGAACATAATGCTATCCAAAAAGATGGAAAACAGAAGTAATTGTATTCGATAAGCCAGGAAAAGATAAAAAATTTCCACAAAACTACAGGTCGAGAAGTCTACTAACAGCACTTGGAAGAATAGTTGAGAGAGTCATTGCAAAATACTCGATGAAAAAACAGGAGCGCTAAATCTGATACCACCGGAACAATGTGGATTCAGAAGAAATCCTCAGAACTTCAACTGTTAAGGATCTCTGAATAAGTCACTGAAGGATTTTAGAATGAACTAGCCACAGGATTAGTGCTATTAGATGTCGAGAGAGCCTTCGAGTGAGTTTGGCACGAAGAACTTGCCTACAAGATGATGATGGCAGGCCACACTGCCAAAACCTGCAAGATAATAAGAAACTACCTGAGGAACAGGAATTTTTATGTCAAAATAACAACACATTATCTTCAACCAGAGAAGTAGAAGCAGAAGTGCCTCAAGGATCAGTTCTAGGACAATATATATCTACGATATTCCTAAAAACCCCAGAAATCTGCTAGCCCTTTATGCAGACGACACGGGAATAACCTTCAGACATCGATAACCAGATGTCATATACAGAAGACTGCAAGAAGCACTGGAAGATTTGGAAGAATGGTCAATTGAATAGAAAATTCAAATTAATAGCAAAAAGAGCCAAGCTATTTTACTACAGAAGCGGAGATTCGGGATGAATTCAAAACAAAAGGATAGATTGAAAAGAGATAAAATGGGAAAATGAAGTCAAATATCTAGGTGTGAAACTGGATAAAGGGCTCATATGGCAAAACCATATAAAATATACAGTGGATAAAACAAACTCAGCAATGAGTAGACTTTACCCACTGCTATGAAGAAAGAGCCAAATGAACCAGAGCACGAAACTACGAATGATCAAGTCAATTGCAAGACCTCAACTAACATATGGTTCGGCGGCATGCCGCCAATAGCCATATAAAGAAGATTCAAGCAACAGAAAATAAACTGCTAAGAGCACCAATGAATATGCCGTGGTTCGTAAGAAACCAACAAATATACAGAGACTTAGAATGAGAAACTATCACAGATTTCCTTAAGAAAAGGCCGGGAAGATATTTGAAAAAGCAAATCGCTAATCATAATCGAAATGGCATTAGTCAAAATCAAATTGGCATTAGTCAAAATCAAATTGGCATCTTCAATTTCAAATTGGCATTAATCAAAGGCAAATTGTTGATGAACAAAATCATATTAGCACTAGTCGACTACAAATTGGCAATAAACAAATTTAAATTGGCACTTATCAATTTCAAGTTGACAAGAAATGAAATGCACATAGCAAAATTATCAACAGCCTGAAAAACAAGAATGTACCCAAATAGTACATGAAACTCATTAAAGATATGAACACAAACACAAATACGAACAAGCTACACCCTAACGCAACATCTACGAACAACGTGGGGAATCCGCCAGGGCGATAGCCTTAGCCCGCTACTATTCTATACGGTTATGGACCAACTAATAGAAACCGTAAGGAACTTGAGATTGGGATATCGCATGGGCACATATAAACTCGATATATTATGCTACGCCGATGACGCCGTACTTATAGCTGAATCAGGGGACAACCTACAAAAACATCTTAAACATACAGGTTGGAAGAATAAATACCTCAGCACAGGATGCAAGTCCAGAATCTACAAGACATGCGTGCGACCTATTATAACATACGGGGCAGAGACAAGAGTGGAAACATCGGTAACAAAGAGAATATTGAGAACAAGCGAGATGAAAACCCTAAGAAAAATAATGGGATACACATTGAACGACAGACAAAGAAACGTAGACTAAGAGAGAAGTGCCAAACTGACGACATAGGGAGATGGATAAGGAAAATAAAAAGAGAATGGAACCTGCATGTGAACAGAATGGCTGACGACAGACTAGCCAAAATAGTACGTAACAACATCCCTATGGAAGAAGACCTGTTGGACGACCACCAAAGAGATGGCGTGACAGTTGGCAATCAACTTCAAAGGAAATGCTGCAGAAAAATCGGAACTGAACAGGCGGCCACGCCTTCTATATGATGATGATGATGATAACAAAATTATATTATTGAATTTGAAAACATTTACGAGTTTCAAGTCATTAATTGAAACGAAATATCTTGCATATCCAATGCACCACGAAAAAATCTTTGGATATGTGTAATGAATTTCCTTATTTTGCCTTTATTTCCACGAACGACGTTCTCTTATCTTTGCATACGATATTTTGTTTGAGACAGACGATCCCGATCAGCACCAGCCAAAATACTACTCAGCTCTACAGTAATGTCTGCTTTTACTCCAGCCTTAAATACAGACCAAGCCTGCTCAATTGGATTGAACATTGGGTAATTGGGACTTCGTTGGCTTTCGGCTTCTTGAAAGAACCTCTTCTAAGTTCAGAATGAATGGGGCCCATGGTTCCGATTTATCCTATAACGTGATCATTTGTTCCTCTGCAACTTCAATTTGTTTATATCGCGGACCCAGGGCCGTTCAAAAAAAGGAAGTCGTTGCACAAGTATATCTGCAGGTTGCAGAGGAACAAATATTCACGTTATAGGATAAATCGGAACCATAGCCTTATTCATTTCGAACTTGGAAGTGTTTCTTTCAAGAAGCCGGAAGCTAACGAATTCGTAAGGCAGTGCTTAAGAAAAGCGCAAAGAAAAGCCAAAAACTGGAGTTGCGTTAGTAGTTGATAATGCTCCATGCCACTCCAGTATGGAAGAGGTTTTTGTAGAGGAGGAATTTCAACACCACAAACTTTTACGACTAAGTCCGTACCTATAGCCCTATGTTCAATCCAATTGAGCTGGCTTGGTCTATATTTAAGACTGGTGTAAAAGCAGACATGACCGAAGAGCTGAACAGTATTTTGGCTGGTGCTGATCAGGATCGTTTGACTCAAACATAATATCTCATGCAGAGATTAGAGAACGCCGTTCGTGGAAATATAGGCAAGATAACGAAATTCATTGCACATATCCAAAGATTTGTTTCTGCTGCATTGGATGTCAAGATATTATTTTTTGATTAGTGATTTGGAATTCGTTAATGCTTTCAAATTCCATAAATTGATTTCGCTCTTTGCGTTTCATTTTATGTCAACTTGAAATTGATAAGTGCCAATTTGAATTTGTTTATTGCCAATTTGAAGTTTACCAGTGCCAATATGAGTTTGATTATTGACAATTTGCTTTTGATTGATGCCAATTTGATATTGAAGATGCCAATTTGAAATTGAAGATGCCAATTTGATTTTGACTTATGCCATTTTGATTATGATTAGCGCCAATTTGAAAAGGTATAGTTTACTACAACCACGCAGATGTGCTTAGGATAACCACCTATCACAAAAGAACCAGAGATCAACTATGTAGAAAAAGATATCGAGAAGAAAAGACTCCTATGAAATTCATAAGTAGCACAATTATCACATGACAGATCGTGAAAGAGATACAAACGAGAAGAGTCAAAAGGTTAATAGGCAATAAATGCCCGGAATCTGAAACAGCAGGTTAGGTTTAGTTTAGTTAGAGTAGGTCGTGCTTCACACGAAGACTCACACTGTTCTATCTGTCGGAGATAGTTCGTTCGTCCCTGCAGATTCCCCCTGACTAAAAAAAAAGTTGGTCTGATCCCAAACACATCTGAAAAAATTACGAAAAGCACTGCCGTGAAGTCAGGAGCTTTTGAGCGCTCGTACATCCACCTTGTAGGTAGATTCGCATTTTCCAGTTTCAGATATCAATTGAAGAAATTTTCGACAGCTGTCAAAAAAATTCAGAAACTTAGGCGAAACTCCAGACTTCATGTCAGTGCTTCAGCTGATCAATTTTTTTTCGATAATTCTCTAGAATTTTCTACGGTATCTATGGTCTTGGTGGTGCGATCTGGACAAAATTTCGCACGTAGTTTGAATAAATTATTCCTCAGCTAGGAACAAAATTTCATTCCAATCCAATCAGTAGTTTCGAAACTATAAGGAAAAATTTTGAACGGCTATATTTACGGAACCCCCAATCTAATTTTGCTCATTGATGAACGTGACCGCGATATTCGCGATCCAAACCCACCCTGAAAATTTCAAGTTCCTAGGCATTTCCGTTCAAAAGTTACAATTTTCTATGGTTTCTATGGTTCTGGTCATGCGATCTGGACAAAATATTGTTTTAATATATCATTCTCGATTAAAATACAAAATTTCATCTCGATCGAATCCGTAGTTTCGAAATTATCGAGAAAACAAAATTTCAAACGACCGTATTTACGGAACCCCTAGTATAATTCTGCTCATTGATGAAGGGGAACGCGACATTTCAGATCCACACCAATCCTGAAAATTTCAAGTCCCTAGGCCTTTTCTTTCGAAGGTTATGATTTTCTATGGTTTCTATGGTTCTGGTCATGTGATCTGGATAAATGTAGCTTGAATATATCATTCTCCATTAGTATACAAAATTTCGTCACGATGGAATCTGTAGTTTTGAAATTATCAAGAAAACTTAATTTCAAACTACCATATTTACGGAACCCCTAGTATAATTTTGCTCATAGATGAACGTGATCACGACATTCGAGATCCACACCTATCCTGAAAATTTCAAATACCTAGGCGTTTCCGTTCAAAAGTTACAATTTTCTATGGTTTCTATGGTTCTGGTCATGCGATCTGGACAATTGACATGTAGCTTGAACACCTCATTCTTCATTCGAGTGCAAAATTTCATCTCGATCAAATCTGTAGTTTTCAAGTAATCAGGTGAACAAAACTTTGAACGGCCATATTTACGGAACCCCTGGTGGAATTTGGCCCATTAACATACTTAACCGAGGCATTCGGGAACTGAACCCACACTGAAAATTTCAAGTCTCTAGGACGTTCCGTTCGAGAGTTATCGATTCGTCATCAGTGAGTCGAACATAGTCGGTTGAGACCATTTTCGGCCCAAAATTCGAAAAATACATACATCGTGACGAAATGATATAGTAGTACGTGTAAGTAGTAGGAGCGCTCAAAGAACGAGCCCCCCCCACGCCTGCCGAAGATTATTTCTGGCAGGTCTTTACGACGACCCTGATGAACCCGATATGGATGAAGATACTGAAGAAACCTTCACTTCATTGGAGGTTGAGTGTGATAATGAAATTAGACCCAGGCTCTCAAGGAGAACAAGATTTGTGTAGAAATCAGTAATAGAAGTATCATCATCATGATCAGCCATCAATAATCCAATTTTCAGTTTTGTCAAACGAATTGTAGCCCTAACACTTACTCTTAACTAACTCTTAGCTTTCCAACAGTAAAAAAACGTCGATAACGTGAAAAAAATTGTGCTATTTCAAGTAAAAACATATGATATGCAGGGTTAGGAGATAAATATGAATGAAATTCGCTTCTAATAGTATTGCATTGTTGAAAAGAATTTTATGATAATGATATTAACCAGCTGCTGATGCTACTTCTATAGTTAAAGCGTACTCCATTCAGAGAAAATCATGTAATTCAGTGTATAATGCTCAAAGTTTAATTATTGTTTGAAAACTATTCAACCCTTATAGTTATCGAACTGAAGTGATTTGTTCATTATAAGGATAAAAAACCAATGAAAAACCCTGTCTGCGCCACTGTGCCCAAGGTTGAAAGGGTGAGAAGTGTTTTCGAGACGTAGACTTTTGGATGGGATAGATCACGATTGATTTGATTGCGGGAAAAACGAGGGACCTTGACTTTCGGCAGGAGTCGAACTGGATTAAATTAAGGATTGGACGATTCCTTTAGGAGGGATAATGGGGTATGTCTAGCCGAGCACGGCACCATATACATAAACTTGGGGTCGATCACTTCGATAGTTTATAGGGTGAGACGGCGTTTCTTATTCACTCGATCTGGAATATTCTTGTTGACGAATCAACTTCTATGATTTTAATAAATAATGGGGCCGATGGAACATCATTAAAAAACCCCCAACAGTTTTTAAAAAGTGAAATGCCCTATTTTAAATCTGGATGAATTTTTTCCTAAAAATAAATTCTTGTTTTAGAACTGAACCCGTCTGATAATTAGCAGTATAAAACTTGTGCACAGTGCCACCAAAAAATGTTGATACGGTTTTCGATCAATTATGAAACGGACCCTGAAATTGTTTCCTTGCCTTTATGGTATTGGAGTGGAGTTCGAAGCATGCAAGAATTACTGTGCAAAGTACAAAACTTTATTACTTCCAAATATTCTGTAACAAAAAACATAAAATTCAAGCTACTAGAACTCAAAAAATAATTTCAACGAAAAGTTGGTTCGTATAAATTGATTTGAGTAGTTTTTGAGATATTGTGAAGTTCTTTCAGACGAAATTAATTATGTTAGTTCCCTGTGTCGGTTTTCTCTATTTCATTCTACCCTGATTCAGGAACTGGACCGACCTTTCCGATATAAATCACCTAAAGGCTTTACCGGAAAATGATTCTTTATCAGGGAGAAATACCTTCTACCCCACAGTTGAAATTTGATACCTAGGCGTTCCTCATTTTCTGTTCCCGCTAGGTGAACAGAAAGTTTACTGAGTTTGGGTCTCATGAAGAACTTCTCTAGAAAGGTTCTCGAAATTTATTTGGAAAAATGTGATGTATAGCGAAAATGTTGGTAGATTAAACTCCTCTGTTCCTCGCCTCCCATCGAGTTACTTCATTTTGATAAAACAGCCATCCGGAAAAAACTGAGCCAGTTTATGAATTTGGAATTAATTCTCCGCCTTTGGTGACGACAGGGGAGTTTGGATCACTGGCGCAGCCAGGGGGGGGGGCTTTGGGGCTGCAGCCCCATTCTTTGATTGAATTTTAAAAATTGATAAAATTATATAAAACCGATTTATAAATTGCTAACGATAGTCATTTAACAAAACCAGTACACGAATGGGTGAATTTTGATGAAGATTTGTAAAATTTGGGTAAGACCGGTCAAAATTTATATTGTCCTGGTTTCAGGTTAGAAAAAATGGTCACCTTATTCTGGATAGATCTCTTCGTTAGGAGCCATATGCATGCGATGTTTGTTCTCTCGGCATTCATTTATTGCAAATTTGTATTCTCTTTCAACTTTTATTAGGAAATTGTTTCTAAACGGTATTATTGTTGAAGTTCAAACTGAGGAGATGAAAAATCACTGATTGAAAAAGGATCACAAACTCACCTATAAAATAAATTGATCCGAATTGTTCACAGAAATTGTTCGAAATGGTCACCACACCATTTGTTTGATGTGCACAAAGTCTTGCCTGGTGTAATTTCGAATGGTCACCTATACTCTTATTTTTTCAAATGACCCATGAAGAAAGAAATCACAGGGGTTTAGATAGGAAAACTTAGTTATCATACGCATCATATAAATTAATTCCCGAATACTGACCTCACACAGCTGGTATTATCTGAAAATTTAAATATCAATACGAACCTAATGAAGATCCGTGCTAGGAAATTCTCATATTTGCGGATATCTTTGATTTCGAAATACTCGGCCCTGGTGAATCTTTTATATGAACGAGTTTTGGTATATGGACTTATTTTGACGAGTTATATTGCTGGTCAAAAAAAGCCTCACCTTCAAAAACACCCTGTATATTATGATTTCGAATTCAATATTGACGATGTATTAGATATATTAGGAACATCTGAAAGACGGCTGAATATTTGATATTATCAAAAAGGTCTAACCTCGTAAGGGAACGAGAACAAAATCAATCGATTATAGACAATTTGAAAATTAAATATTGAGAAATTATGAATTCTTAAATTGGATTGTTCATTGATTCTTTGTTTTATTATTCCTACCTTTTTGAGCGCTCGTACTACTTACACGAGGGCTATATCATTTCGTCACGATGTCTGTATTTTTCGAAATTTGAGCCGAAAATGATCTCAATCGACTATGTTCGACTCACTGATGACGAATCCGTCGAAAAATTCGAGTCTGTCCGTCCGGCCGGCCGTATACACGATAACTATCGAACGGAATGTCCTAGAAACTTGAAATTTTCAGGGTAGGTTTGAATATCGAATGCCGCGGTTGAGGTCGTTATTGGGCAGAATTCGCCAGGGGGTTCCGTGAATATGGCCGCTCGAAATTTTGTTTTCCTGATTACTTTGAAACTATACAGATTAGATCGAAGTGAAATTCTGCACTCAGGTGGAGAATTGCGTGTTTAAGCTACATGCAAAATTTGGTCCAGCTCGCATGACCAGAACCATAGAAACTATAGAAAATTATAACTTTGTGATGGAAAGGCCTAGGGACTTCAAATTTTCACGATAGGTTTGGATCTTCAATGTTGCGGTCACTTTCATCAATGAGCTGAATTTGACTAGGAGTTTCTTAAATATGGCCGTTTGAAATTCAATTTTCTTGATAATTTCAATACTATGGATTTGATCGTGATAAAATTCTGTATTTAAATTGAGAATGATATATTGGAGCTACACGGAAAGACCCAGGGACTGGAAATTTTCAGGATAGGTTCGTATCGCGAATTTCGCGGTCACGTTCATCAATGAGCAAAATTAGACTAGGGGTTCCGTAAATAATAAAATAATTTCGAAACAACTTATTGGATTGGAATGAAATTTCGCACATACATAAAGAATAATGTATTCAAACTACGTCGAAAATTTTGTCCAGATCGCATTACCAAGACCATATACCGTAGAAAATTCTAGCGAATTATCGAAAAAAAAATGGTCACCAATTTTCTTCGACAGCTGTCGAATTCTTTCCAATTGTTTTCTGAAACTAAAGAATGCGAATCTACCTACAAGGTGGATGAACGAGCGCTCAAAAGCTCCTGACATAACGGCAGTGTTTTTCGTCATTTTTGGATTTTTTTCCCATCTTTCGTATATTTCTAGTTTCATTATTAATTGTTCAGTTCAGCCTCCCCCAAAACAAAATCCTAGCTGCGCCACTGGTTTGGATATAAAGAATTGATTTACGATGATCGAGTAGCTTCCTCCGACAACGATGGCAAGAATTTATAACATGGGTCACCCTTATTCCCAAATATTTCAACAGTAGATTGTTCTGGGCAAGTTTGGTTTCTAGAACGAGAAAGTGTTCATTGATAAAGAAGGTGAATGATCAGAGAAAAATTATTATAACTGAATTAGATGATTTTCACTTAATAGAGTTTCAGAAACCATACACTCATTTCGCTATAGCAACATCATCAATACAAAAGCTCGAAATATCTTTTCCGACCCTCCGATTATTCTCACAAGATAATTAAATGAATGATGAGAAATTTGAAGAATTGAAAATCGAAGATCATCAGGTGACATGACACATTTGGATACGTTGCCAATGCGTAATTGTGGGTCAAGACCTATTGAACTCAACACGGAGAACAGTCAATTTGTATTGAGAGTGTTAGGAAAATCTAAGGAAGGATTTAAATGTGTTCTTCAACGCTGACAGAACTCCAAGACCGAGTGATTTTTTCAACAAAATCAAAGGTGGAGTTCATGAAGAA
This sequence comes from Aphidecta obliterata, assembly GCA_963966015.1. Lineage (NCBI taxonomy): Eukaryota > Metazoa > Arthropoda > Insecta > Coleoptera > Coccinellidae > Aphidecta > Aphidecta obliterata. The sequence goes on along the minus strand of OZ014427.1, from coordinate 29,062,986 downwards.
AACCAAAAAAAAAGACATCCAGAATAGTCATAGTTTGGGAAAGACGTTATATATCAACAAAACGCACTTGGCTTCAATTCCAAGACTCATGATTCAAATCTGATTTATCCATTGATGATTTTGATATTATACGTCTGATTGAATCCTGGTTGCAGGAGGGCGTATGTGATGGTGAGTTGTATCCCTCGGACTATATTGTTTTCATATGTGATAAAAACCTGGTTACCACAAGTATGTCGAAGGGTGGAGCTGTACTGGTGGCAGTTCGCAGTGAGTTATGTGCGGTTGAGATCGATTTATCAGGTCTCACTTCTCTTGTCTCATCCGTTGATGCAGTTATAGTCCATTTAATAATTATTGACACCGAAGCAGGCCATGAACGTCAGGTCGAGGCTTTATTTCTGGTTACAAAAAAGTTACTGTTTTCATCATAGAAATAAAAAATCAAACATAAATATAACCTAGAAAAGTGTTCAGTATACGAATTATCGAATAATTATTAATTAAGCCGGAATATTCCGACTGCAGTTTAAAAATGGGAATTCAGGTTCAACGTTATATATATTAAGAAATGGAACCCCCAAATAGAAAACTTGAACAGGAAAATCACCACCATAATCTATACCCTCAATGGTATGAAATACCATATCCAACAAGATACATTGAAGCTCCCATACCCAGCCAATTTTCAGTCAACCCTTTCATATGGCATTGTTTACTGGGGAAACAGTACATCACGAAACAAAATATTTAAAACACAAAAGCAAGCAATCCGAGCTATGTATAGAATGAGATATAGAGATGTTCTCAAAATGAATAAAATCCTGACGTCAACAGCAATATATGTGCTAAAGTATGTTATATTCCTACAAAGCCACAGTAAACTATTTGAACAGTTTCTGAACAACAACCCAACTAGGAAAATTGATCCTTATTTATACCCGAGGCAACAATTGACACTAGCACAGAATAATGCAAAATACATGTGCATGAAGATCTACAATGCGTTACCCAAACAGTTTCATTCGATAAGGAATGTTAATATATTGAAAAAAGACTTAGTTAAATTTTTGCTGAATATTGAACCATACGACTCGCTAGAATATTTGGAATCTATTAAAGCTAAACCTTACATCTACTCTGTAATCAGTAACCATTGAAACTTTTCGACTTATTCCCCATTATTGTAATACAATAATTGTAGGAACTAAACATATATTATTATTATTATTAAAATAAGAGAGAAACAAAAATTAAGAATCTATGTAGTTCATGAAGAATTTTGACATGAAATTTGTACCGTAACTATCAATATATGAACCAATTTGTGAATTATTTATTGCTCCGTGTTGAATACTTTAAGAAAGTCAATTTTTATTTTCATTCATTGAAACTGTCTATGAATTATTGAAAATATTATAATTGATGAACAATTTTACAATTATTCAGTATACCTTTGAATTGTGAACAACATAGCATGTGTTCAATTTCAGTACGAGCAGAGGAAATGTGTACAGGGTACCATAGAGTATAAATTTAATAAATGAACTTAAAATATCTACGAATGATACAAGAGCAAAGATGAAAATCTCATTGAAAACTTTGTTTCCACGTATGAGTGTAGTGATTTGGATGTGTTTATTGAATAAGCTGACATAATCCTATTGATGGGCATCCTTTTGCAGGGAAGGTTTCAATTTTTCAATAACCCATTTATGAAATAATTCACCATTCATAGTAATCCTTATTATTGATACCACTGTCAAGAATCCGATCATATCCAGGTAAAAATCCATCAATTGTTCCAGCATTCAAAATAGTGCACTTTCTGCCTTTACCCTTGAATGTACTCGGCATACCTTTTGGATTATTTTCTAGTGTCCACTGACAAATTTGAATACCGTTTTCGAATATCCAAATTTCATCTAGATAAATGAATTTTACGTTTTGTTCCATGTATTCTCGGTATTTATCACAATATCGTACTATTCTTATTACATTTTTCTGTTTATCAATAAGAATTTTCCTTCGATCAACTTTTTTGTATTGTATCCAATTTTTTTTATGATATAATATAATGTTGACTTTGATCGATTGAAATCTAGGTGCTCTTTGGCCAGTTCGAAAAGGATCGTTTTTAATTCTAGCAAAAACAATGTCTCTTTGAAGGAATAATCGTATCGCACAGGTTTTCTTCCACTGCTAATTCCAGGCTGTAATAACATGCTAATATTCTACGGACAGTGCTTGGTGGAATCTGAAAATTTAAGAGACATTGATCAATCAGAATACACTTTGAGTAGGTGAATCACAGTTTACCTGAAACACTAGCGAAACTCGATTAATGCTAGCGGAAATATATGCCAAATCTTTGAAAAACTCGACGTAACACCGACAAAGTGCCTGGCGTTCTCTTGTTAGGCGGGATGTATCCTGGTGAATTCCAGCCATTTTAATAGCATAAGACAAAAAATACTCAAATTCAGAGCTAATTTTTATAATTATTCACCAATATCTTCGATAAAATCATCTTAGCAAGATCTCTATGGGTAATGTTAGTGTTATTCCTATACCAACCTGAATTCAGCAACCCAAAATATTACTGAATAGTCTATTACCAACATAAATTCGATTTTTCATAGCCTACCGAGATGTCAATAATTCTCAAACGGAGTATACTAGTAGGATTATGCACGAACCTCAAAATTCTCTCATTGAATTACTATCAAATATACTACAACTGATTCATATTGCAAATTATGAAAACATTTTTTTGATTCATTGTCTTCATTCAGTCCATTAGTAGATAATAGGGTAGTTATTTTAGGATATTTCAATGCCCCAATCTTCAACAAGCGAACTCCAATATTCAACATTTTTTCGGAGTCAGTGAAAATACACCAATTTAAATACGAAATTATAAAAATACATTATTGGTATTTTCGATTTCTGAGTGCAAGATTTCTTGTTCAGACTATTCACATCTTCCATCAATAAAACTCTCCATTTTTTTCTCCAGCTCTTGATATGTATCTTGTTTTTTCAGAGGCTAATTATGTAATACATTTACAAAGGCTCCTACTATCGTTAGGCACCTACTCGAGTATTTTTCAGGCAGAAATACTTGCAATCGAGAGATAGATATAATCCTGGTAAGAAACTATCAAGGGTGTGACATTGTGATCCATTCTGATAGTCAAGCTGTTATCAAAGCATATAACTCCTAAATCATCGACTCGAAGCTTATATGGGAGTGTCGGAGGAAACTTAATGAAGTAGGCAAGAACAACAAGGTCTCTTTAGTCTGGGTTCCAGGTTACTCAGGAATCGAAGGAAGACGGAGAGGCCAATATACTTGCCAGAAAGGGAGCACAAACGCCACTTACTGGCACAGAACCTTTCTGAGGCATAAGTAAAAGCACCTATAAGAAAGAGTTTTTGGAGAAGGAAGAGACTGAGAGAAGCACTTTGGAGGAATCTTCCAGGAATGGATCATTCCAGAAAGTTCAAGATTCAAAAAGTATTTGGATATCAGTATGAATAAGTCGCATTAGAAAGCAAATGATGAGAATGGGCTTGACAGAATCTGACGAGTGCGGATTCTGTGGGAAAGAGGGGGAAACTCCTGTTCACTTGGTCGCATAATGCCTCGCCATTGCAAACCAGCGCACAGAATGTCTTGGACAGATTTTTAGGGCCATCATCCACTGAGATGAAGTAGGTCGAAATTAGACCAATTCAGAATGTTACCGCAAAATAATCGTATATTCGCCGGTTTGTTTATGATATCGCATATAATACCCCAAACTGTGGATAGTGGTTGATATTAAATTTATAGAACATTGAATTCTACGTCGAATGATAGTAACCCCATTCTTATTGGACAACGATGGCCTTTTGAAATTTCAAAATGAAATTCTTGAATATTCAACTTCGAGAGCGAATAGAAAGAAGGATTCAAAAGGAAGAGTTGATCGAATGTCCTTGAAAATTTCTTTGGAAATTATTGTTCTCTTGTAGGTTGCCTTGAAAGATATAGTTTTTGTTGTAAATTAATTCTATCTATAAAATGACGAATATCAGTCAAGTTTTTTTGAAAACAAGTTATCATCATACGTACCGTCAGTCCGGATTGCTACGGACTGACCGTTCAGTTGCGGCTACTATACCTAATTACATTCCACTGACTCTAGCTCAGTTCTCCTTTTCAAGTGATTATTCATAATGAATTTTCTATAACAATAATAGCGATCTATCTTCATTATATAGGAATTTAAACTAAATGGAACTCTACTTACACAAGATATGTTTTTTCTGTAACATATCATTGAACGCGATTGATATTTATCTCGGCTCATCTTTGCAACCTTCTAACCTCAATTGTCCTTTTTCAGGTGGTGAGCCAGGTGAACGTGGGATGAACCTCTTAATCAGGACAGACGGCAGGATTATCAATTTAGGGCCCAAGACCTCGGTCAACGTGCAGCCAGGGGTGAGTTATAATTCGGGTTGGAGAACAATCCGGGTTATAGTTGGAGGTCAATTATTTATACCTTTGTTTTATATATTTTTCAAATTATTTCGAACGCTCTTTTTTATATGTCCTTGCGCCAAGTGTGTGAAATATAGTGTAAAGTCAAAGATCAACCCTGTAGTCATTCTAGTCATATATCACCTTTTTATCTGGGTCCGAGCTGTTCTTTATCGAGGGGATTCCCATCCCAGGATTTGCGATATCGGGATATACGGCGAACTTCCCGGTCTGGTTCGGCAACGACGTTTAATTGTCAAGAAGTATCAGTGGTAAATCCGAACGCGGGATCTCTTACGGACGGAATGTTTCATAACTCGTCGTAACAAGATTCGAATACAATGGTGCTGCGGATCTGTTGAATCTTCCTCTTCTTGGGGGCTTAAGAGGATGTCGCGCTCCACTGCTAGAGGAAAAGTTCGAATAATGCGGATTTGAGAGCTGTGAATAAGGAACCACTTTTTAGTTTTTATTTATTTATTCGTTTTCGGTCGAGAATCTCTTATGGCTTTGATATTCATCAGAGATAGGGTGAGGGGTATATGGATCAAATGTGCGAGATGAAGAGGTTGTTTGAGGATTCCATCCTGTGGAATATTTTTCCTTCACCTGATTGAAACTTAAAAATATGCTTCTGTGATTCGAAATTTAGTTGGAACGATAATATTATATTTATTATGCCCCAATGTGAAACAGCAGATGTGACACTAATATAAAGTGAACAACAAAAACTTCCTTCGAAAACTATTTTTCTCTCAGATTATTTCTGCAAAAAGTGCTAAGGTTTGGCCTATGCACTAGTATAGGCCTTCTGTTGCTACTGCTCAATCCGAAAATTATAGAATTTTCCGTTGAACTAGAGATTTCGGACCCTAAAAACTCTGAAACAATGCAGAATTCCCCCCAAAAAAATTATAAACACAAAAATAGACATAGTCACGTTACAACTTTCTCAAAAATTCTACATAGGATTTTGTCGACTGCTAATTTTATCTTGTTTTATGAATTTAACAACACGCATATTGACAATAATAAAATAAAAAAATAAATTTCCGAATTTGAACAGATTGAACCAATAAAAATAACCCAGAAATACTTATAACATTATGCCCTTTTTACCGCATCTCACGCAAATTACTTTGAAACCGACCGTACGCGACACCCTCAGTGGAATAACCCTCTCTCGGTCCCTTATTTACCAAAGTTTCCCTTTCTTTTCCCCCAGGCGTCATTGCTGCGCAAAAATCGCCTCTCCTTGGTCAACTTTTTTCATGACCACCAAACTCCCTGGCGACCGAACGCTAACTCCGCAATTTGTTCCAACAGGCTCTTTAGAGATCGCAGTATTTGTTCCCATTGAGTACCCAGAATTGAGCTCAGTGCTCTTTAGCCCATACATTGCAACTCACTTTCATATGCATTGAAGTATTCGAGCTCATTTTCGAACTGTCTTAATATCCTATGATTTGTTTTTCTAAGGAATTCCGAAGTTTTTTTGTTTCCCTTATGAAACCCCTTTCTACACAATTTAACTCCTGTTCCTGTTCTGTCTGAGATAATGAAGAAGGTCGGTATAGATAGCCTCATTTATTTTTTACTTTTGCGCGCTTTTTTCTATGATCCAGAGCGTTATAATTTTTCCCCAATATCTGTAATTTTCGGATATTGAGCCGATATGTTCTTAAAAGGTTGAATTGAACCATTCAGTATTCAACTAGTAAATTATAAACTAAATTCACGGTAGGCATAACTTTGGAATCTGACGTCCGATTTTGATGAAATTCCATGGATTTGTTCATTTCAGAAACTCCTTTAGAATGGCTCACAAAATATAAATATTTTCAGGGCAGTACTAAGTACTATGAATATCGTGTTTTATCTTACAAGCCTCAAAATCTATATTTTTTACATCACTTAGAGAACTGTCTCTATATCCATTACAAAATACATAATTCAATCTGAGGAATTCAATTTTCAATTTGAATGGCACACTTGTTACAAGCGAGTAGCGATCGAACGAATTCATATTTTATGTGATTTTTTTGAAATGCGGTCCTAATTATAGTCCTTTCCTGATAATATTTCTTGTCTCTTGCTGAGTTTTTGAACCTCAAAGCATTATAACCAATAAATAATTATTTTGGAGAATGTAATCCGTGCGTGTATTCGCTTCACAACAACAATTGATATTTTTTATTTTTTTCGAAAAACTTGAAAACTAATTATTTCATTTCACAATACAAAATTGGGGGGGTTGTATGATAACAAATATTCGAAATGTAATCTTTCCATTACGACACATTTCCAAGCTCACAAAATGAGATTAATGATTGCCCTTCTTATAATATCGGGATTTCGTTTCAATTCTGTGCAAGCTTCTTCTATCCTCTGCCTCAAATGCTCTCGTGAAGTTATTTCAACGGCATATACATTTCCTTTAGATAAGCCAACAAAAAAATGCTCACAATTGGTGGTCACATTCTTCGAATTTTGAATGAAAATAGGAGTACTTTTGAAATTGACGGCTATGTTTGGGGGCACAGAATATCGTTTCTTGAATTCGAGTAACAAAAATATTCAATGTATAAAGCAAGCGATATCTAGCGAATTTCCTGAGGAATACAAATCAATAGTTTTTTGTTTCAAAGGAAATTCACTCAATGATTACCTGTTTCAAGAGGGTTTACGCCATTTGTCCCTACATTAAATATGTAGTTTCAGAAGAATTCGAAGATTGATTAAGCATTCAATTAATTCTTTAAGCATCGTGTGGGTGAGGGTTTAGAATACAAAGAAGAAGAAAAGTCAAAATTTTATCAATAAATGGTCATTGAGACCATTTTCGGCTCAAAATTCGAAAAATACAGACATCGTGACGAAATGGTGAAGCCCTCGTGTAAGTAGTACGAGCGCTCAAAATAGTTATTTACACTATAAGGGACGTCATTGCTTGCCCTCGCTATCGCTCGGGCGCAAACTACGTCCTCGTCTGGTAAATGTCCCTTGCCTCCCTTATAGTGTAAATAACTATTTTGAGCGCTCGTACTACTTACACGAGGGCTTCACGATTTCGTCACGATGTCTGTATTTTTCGAATTTTGACCCGAAAATGGTCTCAATCGACAAGGTTCGACTCACTGATGACAAATTCGTCGAAAAATTCGAGTCTGTCTGTCTGTCCGTCCGTCCGGCCGGCCGGCCGTATACACGATAACTCTCGAACGGAATGACCTAGAAACTTGAAATTCTCAGGGTAGGTTCGAATCTCGAATGCCGCGGCTAAGTTCGTTATTGGGCAAAATTCGCCGAGGGATTCCGTAAATATGGCCGCTCGAAGTTTTGTTTTCCTGATTACTTTGGAACTACAGACTCGATCGAGATAAAATTTTGCACTCTAATGGAAAATGAGGTGTTCAAGCTACATGCGAAATTTTGTTTTGTTTTGAACGGAAAGGCCTAGGAACTTGAACTTTTCAGGGTGGGTTTGGATCGCGAATATCGCGGTCACGTTCATCAATGAGCAAAATTGGACTAGGGGTTCCGTAAATATGGCCGTTCAAAAAAATTTTTTCCTGATAATTTCGAAACCACTGATTGGATTGGAATGAAATTTTGCACCTAGCTGAGGAATGATGTATTCAAACTACGTGCAAAATTTTGTCCAGGTCGCATCACCAAGACCATAGATACCGTAGAAAATTCTAGCGAATTATCGAAAAAAAATTGGTGAGCTGAAGACATGAAGTCTGCAGTTTCGCCTAAGTTTGAGAATTTTTTTGACAGCTGTCGAAAATTCATTCAATTGATTTCTAAAACTGGAAAATGCGAATCTACCTACAAGGTGGATGTACGAGCGCTCAAAAGTTCCTGCCTTCACGGCAGTGCTTTTCGTAATTTAAGATATCCAATTTCTCGAAAACTTCACATTCAAGTTGAAAATTGGTGCAGCAAAAATGTTTGCGCGGAAATTTGAATCACGCATTTCCGTTCAGTTTTTTGTGCTCTTTTCGAATCTGGAAACGGATTTTCAAAATTTCGATATACAGGGTGTTGTTAAGTATAAAATCGTTTCATAGTTTTTTTTTAATCCGGATCTGTATTTTCTTTGTGATCATTAAGTGATTCATTTAAGCTTCAAATAAGGAAGATGTGTGCCAAATATTGAGAAAATCTACAGGGCGGTTCGCTTGTTATGACCTCGGAAAGAATTGAGCAAAGTTCATAAATCACCCTGTATCTCGGTAACTAGGGCAGTCAGACCCAATAAATGGGATATATTTAGAACCACCTCGGTGACCTCTATTCACTCAGAAATGCGCATGTGTGCCAAGTGAACCTCGTATAGAAGTGATAAGAAGAAGAAGAAATAACTGTGTTGAGTCCAGGTTTAGATCGATGGTTCCACAGATTATTTTACATTGAAGAGACAAAAGTGAATTTAGTGGAAAGTGAAGAAAGTGTTTAAGTGTTGTTTGCTGAGTCACTCTGACAAAATGTCGGAATACGACTCTGCAAATGAGGACAGAGAATCCGATGCCGAAAACTTATCGGATGAAGAAATATCCGATATGGATATTGAAGAAGAAGAAGAAGTTAATGATGAATCCGAAAAAGATCGGATTATAAAAGAACAGAAGGACCAGATCAACAGCCTCATGAGTCAACTGAAAGTTATGACGGAGAGTCTCAAAACTTTATCCGACGAAGTGAAATCCTTGAGAGCAGAAATGTCTCAGTCCTCGAAGCCGCGGAAACGGGCTAAGAAAAATGAAAATGGCTTCTCCTCTGGGACAGAGGAGACAGTGTCAACCCCGATCCAAAAAGAAGCTGCAGGTGGGCCACCTACGAAGAAGTCGTATATAGCAGCATTGCTAAAAGGAAAACGCCCAGAAGAAGCTACTTCTGCACCTGCAGAAGAAATTGAAGTCCCTGCTCAAATCGAGCAGAAAAAAGAGAAAGTCCCTCCAGTGACATTGAGAGGCACGGCCGACTGGACACAAATCTCGAGAGAGATGCAAATGAAGGGTATTAAATACCTGAGAGCGACCACTGTAAGAGACGGCATTCGTGTTGTTCCCCAATCCCCCGACGACCACAGGAAGATGACAAAATTCCTCGAGTCGAGAAATAAAGAGTTTTACACCCTCCAAAGAGAAGAGGAGAAGAGAATCTACGCGGTGGTACGTTATCTGCCACTAGACGCAGATATTAACATCATCACAGATGATTTCGCCGAGCAAGGCATTACCGACGCGGATGTCATAAGGATGACATCCAACAAAACCAAAATGGCAATACCCTTATTCTTGGTGAAAACCCAAAATAAGAAGGTATTCGAAATAAAACAGCTCTACGGTATAAATTGTGTAGTAGAGCCGAAGAAAAAGAGCATTGGACCTGGCCAATGTCATAGATGTCAACGTTACGGACATGCGCAAAGTAAATGCACATTCCCATGGAGATGTGTTAAATGCTCTGGAGCGCACAATAGTAAAGATTGTACGCTAACAAGAGAAAACGAGGAGAGAAATGCTACCTGTGCGCTCTGCGGAAAAGCAGGTCACCCAGCCAGCTACAAAGGATGTAGCGAGTGGAAACTGGTGACCAAAAAGAAGACTGCGACTAAAGCAAGAAAAGAAGAAGAAAAGAAAATGATGCCTACTGTCCAACAAGAACAAAAGGAAGAAGATAAGAAGAAGAAAACGCCACCACTCAAACAAGAGCAGAAGAAAGAAGCCCCAAAAAATGGAAAATCCAAGAAGAGCAGCCAAAAGAAGAAAGAAGAGACCAACAAGAAAGGACCCGAAACCACCGAGGATCTAGATACCTTCACCAAGAATATCATGAGTAAGCTCATGAAATTCCTGGAAATAGAGATGGACAAAAAGTTCCGTAAACTCACTAAACCCAATTAATGGAGCTAGTGACTAACGCAAATAAAAACAGCCTGAAGATTGTCTCATGGAACACAAACGGTCTACGAGCCCGTAGATCTGAAATAGAAGAAATAATATCCGAGAAACAACCGGATATTATAGCAATTCAGGAGACGAGACTATCTACAAGAAATAGAATTTCATTTCCCGACCATGAAATATACAGAAATGACAGAAATTGTACAGGAGGGGGCGTAGCCCTAATAGTCAAGAGGAACATCGACCACTATTTTGACGATGTACTGAATAATGGGCAAATAGAAGCCGTCTCGATTATAGTAAATACGAATCGAGGACAAATGAAAATTACGTCAGCCTACAAACCACCCCAAAACGACTTAATAGAGGAAGATCTGAAGAAGATGCTTGAAGGAAACTACCCGAAAAGCATTATTGGTGATATGAACTGCAAGTCAAGAGAATGGAATAGCAGAACTGAAAACCAAAATGGGAAGAAGCTTAAGAAGTACGCCGAAAAACTAAATGCCATAGTATTAGGACCTGAAATTCCGACCTACCTGCCCAGAAGTAATGGCCTACCGGACGTATTAGATATCGTCATAATGAAAGATATTACCCAAGATTTCACACTTGATACTATAGAAGAGGGCACATCAGACCACAACCCAATAGAACTCAGATTGGGACGCAGACCTATAACAGAAGAACTTCAAACGAAAGACTTCACAGACTGGCAAAAGTACAGTGAAATACTCCAGGAGAAAATTACAGAAATTCCACAGATAAGAACCCCTGAAGAACTAGAAGATGAAGTTGAAAAATTAGAAACCCGAATAAAAGAAGCCTACGAGGAAAGTACCAGAAGAATCGAAAGGCCAGCCCCGAAACATTCACATGGTGAAACCCCAAAAGCAATAAAAGAGCTTATAAAGAGGAATAGAAAACTCAGGAAGAACTACAGAACTTCACATCGAGAAGAAGACAAGAAAGAGCTGAATAAACACAGTCAAGTGCTGAAAAATGCACTGAGAGAACTGAGAACAGACAGATGGAACCAAAGAGTTAGAGAGCTAAACACCATAGACCACTCAGCATGGAAGATGCAAAAGTGCTTACGACGCGAGAAAACCGAAATTCCCCCTCTACACGGAGCTAATGGGATGGCCTACTCAAAGCTTGAAAAAGCCGAAGCACTGGTCGACGCGATAGAACGAGAAGCCAGAATCAACTACAGAGAAGACGATGACAATGAAGATTTAGAAGAAGAAGTCGAAGAAAATGAAGAATTGATGTTGGAACCGCCGGAAGGCGATACCATCCCAAACCCAACAACACCAACGGAAATTAAAGAAATCATCAAGAAACTGAAAAACAGAAAAGCTCCAGGAAAAGACAAAGTAACAAACTTTATGTTACGGAAATTGCCCAGAAAAGGAATAGCAGCGCTAACCAATATAGCAAACGCAGTGATGAGAACAGAATACTATCCGGAAAGATGGAAAACAGCAGAAGTCATTGTGTTCAATAAGCCAGGAAAAGATAGAAAATTCCCACAAAACTACAGGCCGATAAGTCTACTGTCAGCACTTGGAAAAATTGTCGAAAGAGTCATTGCAAAAAGACTCAATGAAGAAACAGAAGCGCTGAATCTGATACCACCGGAACAATTTGGATTCAGAAGAAATCATTCCACAGAACTTCAACTGTTAAGGATCACTGAATATGTCACTGAAGGATTTCAGAATAAACAAGCCACTGGATTAGTGCTATTAGATGTCGAGAGAGCCTTCGACCGAGTTTGGCACGAAGGACTTGCCTACAAGATGATGATGGCAGGCTACACCACCAAAACCTGCAAGATAATAAGAAACTACCTGAGGAACCGGAATTTTTATGTCAAAATAGACGACACATTATCTACCACCAGACAAGTAGAAGCAGGAGTGCCCCAAGGATCAGTTCTAGGACCTCTGCTTTACAACATATATATCTACGATATTCCTAAGAACCCAAGGAATCTGCTAGCCCTTTATGCAGACGACACGGGAATAGCCTTCAGACATCGCCGACCAGATGTCATACACAGAAGACTGCAAGAAGCACTAGAAGATTTAGAAGAATGGTTCATCAGATGGAAAATTCAAATAAATAGCAAAAAGAGCCAAGCTATTCTACTACAGAAGCGGAGACTTGAAATTAATTCCAACCTACAGATAGATGGAGAAGAGATAAAATGGGAAAATGAAGTCAAACATCTAGGAGTAAAACTAGATAAAGGGCTTACATGGAAAAACCATATAAAGTATGCAGTGGATAAAACAAACTCAGCGATGAGTAGACTTTACCCACTACTAGGAAGAAGAAGCCAAATGAACCAAAGCACGAAACTACGAATGATCAAGTCAATTGCAAGACCCCAACTAACATATGGCTCGGCGGCATGGGGCCATGCAGCCAATAGCCATATAAAGAAGATTCAAGCAACAGAAAATAAACTGCTCAGAGCAGCAATGAATATGCCGTGGTTCGTAAGAAACCAACAAATCCACAGAGACTTAGAATGGGAAACTGTCACAGATTTCCTAAAAAAGAAGGCCGAGAAGATATTTGAAAAAGCAAGTCAACACCCAAATGATGAGCTAAGAAGACTAGTTGACTACAACCCCGCAGAAGATGTGGTTAGGATACCCACCTATCACAAAAGACCCAGAGATCAACTAAGTAGAAACAGAAATTGAGTAATCTCAATTTAAATCATCCAGAAGAAGAGACTCCTATGAAATTCAAATTCATAGGTAACACAAGCATCCCACGACAAAGATCGTGATAGAGATACGAACAAGAAGAGTCAAAAGGTTAGTAGGTAATAAATGCCCGGAATCTAAAACAGCAGGTTAGGTTTAGTTAGAGTAGGTCGTGCTTCACACGAAGTCTCACACTGTTCTATCTATCGGAGATAGTTCGTCCATGAGGATTCCCCCTGACTAAAAAAAAAAAAAAAAAAAAAAAAAAAAAAAAAAAAAAATAATCTATTCACTGTTCAAGTTTTTCCGTTTACCAACGAAACACCCTGTATAAAGATTCAGTTTACACCAGTTCCACATGAAAAAAATTTAGAAAAGCACTGCCGTGAAGTCAGGAGCTTTTGAGCACTCGTTTATCCACCTTATAGGTAGATTCGCATTCTCCAGTTTTAGAAACCAATTGAAAAGATTTTGACAGCTGTCAAAGAAAATTTCGAATTAAGGCGAAAATCCAGACTTCACGTCAGTTCTTTAGGTGACCAATTTCTTTTTTCGACCATTCGCTAGAATTTTCTACGATATTTATGGCCTTAGTGATGCGATCTGGACAAAATTTCCCACGTAGTTTGAATACATTATTCTTTATCTATGTGCGAAATTTCATTCGAATTCAATGAGTAGTTTCGATATAATCAGGATAAAAAAAATTTGAACGGCCATTTTTGCGGAACCCCTAGTCTAATTTTGCTCATTGATGAACGTAAACGCGAAATTCGCTATACGAACCAACCCTGAAAATTTCAAGACCCCAGGTCTCTCCGTTCGAGAGTTATAATTTTCCATGGTTTTTATGGTTCTGGTCATGCGATCTGAAAAAAAGGCCGCTTGAATATATCATTCTCCATCTAAATAAAAAATTCCGTCAAGATCGAATCCGTAGTTTTGAAATTATCAACAGAACTAAATTTTGAACGACCATATTCACGGAACCCCTAGTTTAATTTTGCTCATCGATGACGTGACCGCGACATTCAACATTCACACCTATCCTGAAAATTTCAAGTCCCTAGGCCTTTCCATTACAAAGTTATAATTATTTATGGTTATGGTTATGGTTTATGGGTATGGTTTCTATGGTTCTGGTCATGCGATCTAGACAAAATTTTGTGAGTATTTTGAACACGACATTTTACATCTGAGTGCAAAATTTCATCTCGGTCGAATGTGTAGTTTCGGAGTAATTGGAAAAACAAAACTTCGAACGGCCACATTTACGGAACCCCTAGTGGAATTCTGCCCATTAACGAACTTAACCTCGGCATTTGGGAAATGAACCCGCACTAAAAATTTCAAGTCTCTAGGACGTTCCGTTCGAGAGTTATCGTGTATACGGAACATTTTCAGCTCAAAATTAGATAAATACAGACATCGTGACGAAATGATATAGCCCTCGTGTAAATTTTTCACAAAATAAAATATCAGAAACTCAAATTGATTTGACATCGATGTCAAGTTGAATATTATACGTCAGTTGAACTGTGGATTGATCCATCTTTGAGAAACCGGGGTTGAGTTCGATGAGAATTGATGCTAAGCAGCGTATTGCAGGTTCAATACCTGGATGGGTGTATATTTGAATCTGGAATTCACCAAACGTTTGATGATTTTGGTCGATAAATCTAACAGCTAAGGAGCTGCTTCTATGCTATGTTCTGCGGGGCCTATTATATATGTTGGTATAATAGTCCCCGCACTCTGGAGAAATCCGAATCCGAATGGTTTTCTTTCAGTTTATTCTATGGGTATGATCACTCTGCGCTGAATACCAGACGTAACATTCCAATGATCCCCATTCAGCCGTAGCGAACTTCCTTGAAAGACTAGCCTCTCGGATCTTCCGATCGGATGTGCGTAAAACTAACCCCTCTATCCTCGTTTCCTGTATCGGGAAACGTAAGACAAAAGTACTTAATCCATCGGGCGTCCATTCCGTCCGTCCAGTTCAAAGAGACGTGCCAGGAAACTGTTCTAGAGTCACGCACGGAATAAAAAATAGAGATCCGAAAGCGATCTTGCTCCCCCGATCGGATCGTGTTGGAAGGCGATATATATCGCGGTCGGGATAGAAGCCTTCGTCGCACATTATGAACGACGGCACATTTAGAGTCCTGGAGGGACGAAAGGGTAAGCCGCCACGACCGATATGTGTCAACCCGCATGGTAGATATACTTTCGAAGGGTTCCTTTGTGGTCGACGCGTTGATAAAGCGCCCATGCGATGATCTCTGACGATAAACGGGGCGGAACTGGTAGATCGCGTCGATTTGCATCTCGATAGTTCAATCAATTCGGGTCGGAGTTGCGTGTTCCAGACTATCGATGGATGAAGGCGAGTTTGTGTTGTGAGAACCGTTTTTTTGGTCCTGTCAAAAACAAAAAATCAATTTTTGAGCGCTCGTACTACTTACACGAGGGCTATATCATTTCGTCACGATGTCTGTATTTTTGAGCGCTCGTACTACTTACACGAGGGCTATATCATTTCGTCACGATGTCTGTATTTTTCGAATTTTTAGCCGAAAATGGTCTCAAACGACTATGCCCGACATACTGATGACGAATCCGTCGGAAAATTTGAGTCTGTGTGTCCGGCTGTAAGCACGATAACTCTCGAACGGAACAACCTAGAGTCTTGAAATTTTCAGTGTAAGTTCAGTTCCCGAATGCCTCGGTTAAGTTCGTTAATGGGCCAAATTCCACCAGGGGTTCCGTTTTGTTCCCCTGATTACTTGAAAACTACAGATTTGATTGAGATGAAATTTTGCACTCAAATGGAGAATGAGGTGTTCAAGCTACATGTGAAAGGGACTTGAAATTTTCAGGATAGGTGTGGATCTCGAATGTCGTGATCACGTTCATCTTTGAGCAAAATTATACTAGGGGTTCCGTAAATATTGTCGTTTGAAATTTAGTTTTCTTGATAATTTCAAAACTACAGATTTGATCGTGACGAAATTTTGTATACTAATGGAGAATGATATATTCAAGCTACATTTCTCCAGATCACATGACCAGAACCATAGAAACCATAGAAAATCATAACTTTCGAATAGAAAGGCCTAGGGACTTGAAATTTTCAGGATAGGTGTGGATCTGAAATGTCGCGTTCACGTTTATCAATGAGCAGAATTATACTAGGGGTTCCGTAAATAAGGTCGTTTGAAACTTTGGTTTCTCGATAATTTCGAAACTACGGATTCGATCGAGATGAAATTTTGTATTTTAATCGAGAATGATATATTAAAACAATATTTTGTCCAGATCGCATGACCAGAACCATAGAAACCATAGAAAATTGTAACTTTTGAACGGAAAGGCCTAGGAACTTGAAGTTTTCAGGGTGGGTTTGGATCGCGAATTTCGCGGCCACGTTCATCAATGTGCAAAATTAGACTAGGGGTTCCGTAAATATGACTGTTCAAAATATTTTTTTATATTTCGATTATTTCGAAACTACTGATTGGATTGGGATGAAATTTTGCAACTAGCTGAGGAATAATGTATTCAAACTACGTCCGAAATTTTGTCCAGATCGCACCACCAAGACCATAGATACCGTAGAAAATTCTAGCGAATTATCGAAAAAAAATTGGTCACCTAAAGCACTGACATGGATTTTCGCCTAAGTTTCAGAATTTTTGTGACAGCTGTCGAAAATTCCTTCAATTGATTTCTAAAACTGGAAAATGCGAAACCACCTACAAGGTGCATATACGAGCGCTCAAAAGCTCCTGCCTTCACGGCAGTGCTTTGCGTAATTTTTCGAATTTTGAACCGAAAATGGTCTAAAACAACTATGTTCGACTCACTGATGACGAATCCGTCAGAAAATTTGAGTCCGTCCGTAAGCACGATAACTCTCGAACGGAACAACCTAGAGACTTGAAATTTTCAGTGTGGGTTCAGTTCCCGAATGCCTCGGTTGAGTTCATTAATGGGCCAAATTCCACCAGGGGTTCCGTAAATATGGCCGTTCAAAGTTTTGTCCCCTGATTACTTGAAAACTACAGATTTGATTGAGATGAAATTTTGCACTCAAATGGAGAATGAGGTGTTCAAGCTACATGTTAAATTTTGTCCAGATCGCATGACCAGAACCATAGAAACCATGGAAAATTGTAACTTCTGAACGGAAACGCCTAGGGACTTGAAATTTTCAGGATAGGTGTGGATCTCGAATGTCGTGATCACGTTCATCTATGAGCAAAATTATACTAGGGGTTCCGTAAATACGGTCGTTTGAAATTCGGTTTTCTTGATAATTTCAAAACTACAGATTCGATCGTGACGAAATTTTGTATACTAATGGAGAATGATATATTCAAGCTACATTTCTCCAGATCACATGACCAGAACCATAGAAACCATAGAAAATCATAACTTTCGAACGGAAAGGCCTAGGGACTTGAAATTTTCAGGATAGGTGTGGATCTGAAATTTCGCGTTCACGTTTATCAATGAGCCGAATTATACTAGGGGTTCCGTAAATACGGTCGTTTGGAATTTTGGTTTCTTGATAATTTCGAAACTACGGATTCAATCGAGATGAAATTTTGTATTTCGATCAAGAATGATATATTAAAACAATATTTTGTCCATATCGCATGACCAGAACCATAGAAACCATAGAAAATTGTAACTTTTGAACGGAAAGGCCTAGGAACTTGAAATTTTCAGGGGTTGGATCTCGAAAATCGCGGCCACGTTCATCAATGAGCAAAATTAGACTAGGAGTTCCGTAAATATGGCTGTTCAAAATATTTTTTTCCTGATAATTTCGAAACTACTGATTGGATTGGAATGAAATTCTGCACCTAGCTTAGGAATAGTGTATTCAAACTACGTGCCAAATTTTGTCTAGATCGCACCACCGAGACCATAGATACCGTAGAAAATTCTAGCGAATTATCGAGCACAAATTGGTCACCTAAAGCACTGACATAAGGTCTGGAGTTTCGCCTAAGTTTCAGAATTTTTCTGACAGCTGTCGAAAATTCCTTCAATTGATTTCTAAAACTGGAAAATGCGAATCTACCTACAAGGTGTATGTACGAGCGCTCAAAAGCTCCTGCCTTCACGGCAGTGCTTTTCGTAATTTTCTTATGAAAATTCGAGAAAAACACTGACGTGAAATCGGGACAACCGGGACTCCTGACTCGAACAAACTCTGATCTTATGAGGGGTCCCAAAGAGACCTAAGAGAGTCGGGCTATAAACATTGAACAAACATTTCCCATCTGAAGTAAGCCGTCCCCCAAGTGAAAGAAAAAACCCAATGAGTTTTTTTCTACCAACGATGCATATAATACAGTGTAACCTTGATATAACGACCCTCAATATAACGAATTTCTCGATTTAACGAATATTTCGAAGTCCCCTAGAACTGCCCGTAAGAGTTGGTGTAAAATCTACCTTTACATTACGAATACTTTCTGTTAATGACCTCTTCATAACGAATTTCCAATTATTGCAGAATATTATAGGGAAAGTATAATTTACCCCCATTTAACGAATTTTTCAACTGATACCCCCTACATAACGAATTCTACCAATCACAACCACACAATTATTGGACAATAACAACTAGAATGCATGTTTCAGTAGGTTGAGACATGTGAAACTGTTTGATGCAAACACTGGTGTTTGTCGATATAAATAATTTAGGAATTACGATAGCTGAAAAACGAAAGTGTTCTTCAACCATCACAGTAAAACAGAAAAATTATTGAATATGTGGACGAGAATCCCCCCAACAAAAAAAAAGACATCGCTAAAGAGTTCAATATTCCTGCGAGTAAATTAGCAACATTTTTGAGCGCTCGTACTACTTAAACGAGGGCTATATCATTTCGTCGCGATGTCTTTATTTTTCGAATTTTGAGCCGAAAATAGTCTCAAACGACTATGTTCGACTCACTGATGACGAATCCGTCGAAAAATTCGAGTCTTTCCGTCCGTCTACACGATAACTCTGGAACGGAATGTCTTAGAGACTTGAAATTTTCAGGGTAGGTTCGAATCTCGAATGCCGCGGTTAAGTTCGTTATTAGGCAAAATTCGCCCAGGGGTTCCGTAAATATGGCCGCTCGAAATTTTGTTTTTCTGATTACTTCGAAACTACAGATTCGATCGAGGTGAAATTGTGCACTCAGATGGGGAATTGAGTGTTTGAGCTACATGCAGAATTTTGTACAGCTCGCATGACCAGAACCATAGAAACCATAGAAAATTATAACTTTTGAACGCAAAGGCCTAGGGACTTCAAATTTTCAGGATATGTTCGGATCGCGAATTTTGCGGTCATGTTCATCAATGCGCAAAATTCGACTAGTGGTTCCGTGAATATAGCTGTTCAAACTATTTTTTTCCTGATAATTTCGAAACTACTCATTGGATTGGAATGAAATTTCGCACATAGATGAAGAATAATGTATTTAAACTAAGTGGGAAAATTTTTTCAGATCGCATCACCAAGACCATAGATACCGTAGAAAATTTTAGCGAATTATCGAAAAACAATTGGTCTTTTAATGCACTGACGTGAAGTCTGGATTTTTGCCTTAAATTGAAATTTTCTTTGACAGCTGTCAAAATCTTTCCAATTGGTTTCTAAAACTGGAAAATGCGAATCTACCTACAAGGTGCATGTACGAGCGCTCAAAAGCTCCTGCCTTCACGGCAGTGCTTTTCTCAATTTTTAATTTTGTGTTGAATTTTTCAAGGAATGTGGGCTGTCATTAAACAGCAGAAGATTGTAGTGTTGTTGAAATCGTTTGAGTAAATACAGTGTTTTTATTTTTTTTCAGAAATCGTTCGCCATTGAGATTATTGAAAAAATTTCCTCACCTCGTTAAAACGAATCTGAGAACAATCTAACCTCTATACAACGAAACTCATTCCAACGAAATACTTGTTATAACGAATATTTCACAATTTCCTTCAGTTTCTTTATTTCGAGGCTGCACTGTAATACAATAAGAACCGATCAAAATTTTTTACCACGCAGAGGAAATGTGGGCGTCAATTAAAAATTTTGCAAACGGGTCTCTTAATGTTCATTGTTGCTAATGATATTTCTTTCTATTAATTAAGAGTTAGTTCTCATCCAAGACGAATCTCGTGACGATTGAAATCGACAGCTTAACGTTAATTTGCATTTGCATAGTCTTACATCTCTACTTCTCGTTCAGATGAAGCGATGTACGTTCTTCAACGGACAATTGTTCCATCCATTCCGCCATTCAGGTTCACTTAGCGCTAACCTAGTTTTTAGCGAGATATCAGAGGCGGAATTGTCGGTAGCGGCGGCGAAGCCGACGTGCATTAACAGGGCCATTGTTCGAGCGGTAATTGGAAATTCGCTTGTTTCAATTGAATCTCCGATTGGAGAGAAGAGGATATTCAGGGTCATTGCTGTTATTTCATGATGGGTACATTCCTTCGGATATGTCGGATTCAAATTTCCCATAATTCTTTGTATCTATCTTGGTTTGTTGTCTGTGACCCTTTCCTTCTTTCACCTTAGAGAACTGTATCTGTAAATATGCATCTGTCTCCTTTCGATTTACGAATACTAGGTTTTCATTTCCGTTTATCTGATGCTAATGCTAAGTTTATGGTGGTATTTGCTACCGCGAATTTCATGCTTTAATTCAGTTATGTACTGGATAAGTTTATGCATAAGTGTTCCCATAGAAGAATCGTGTTTATTCTTCTATTAATATCTCTTTCTTTTTTTAAAGTCTTTGCTTTTTCAGAAGATTTGATCAATTTGAATTAAATTATTCTTGAGTTATACTTATCGTACTTAGTACTATTACTTATAATTTATTTTTTCGGTAGTTGGTTCCCGAGGTCCTTCTGCAACGTTTGAAGGGTTTTATTCCATTAAACTACTCTTCTTTTGTTCTCATGAGTGTTTTGATTGGTTCCCATGTGATGTGAATTTGGCAGTTCTTGAGAAACCACCGAATGAACATATCTTCTGTTGATCGAATCCTCTAGGGAACTACCTGAACATCATTATCGATGATATAAACAGCAAATCAAGAGAATGGAACAACGGAACCAAAATCCAAAATGGAAAGAAGCTTGAGGAATAGGCCGAAAAACTAAATGCCATAATACTAGGACCTACCTGCCCAGAAGTAAAGGCTTACCAGACGTATTAGATATCGTCATAATGAAAGATATTACCCAAGATTCCACACTTGATACTATAGAAGAAGGCACATCCGACCAAAACCCAATTGAATTGGACCGATAACAGAAGAACTTCAAACGAAAGACTTCACAGACTGACAAAAGTACAGTGAAATACCTCAGGTGAAAATTACTGAAATTTCACAGATAAGAACTCCAGAAGATCTAGAAGAAGTTAAAAAAGTAGAAACCCGAATAAAAGAAGCCTACGAGGAAAGTACCAGAAGAATATAAAGGCCAGCCCCGAAGAATCCACATGGTGAACCCCAAAAACAATGAGAGAGCTTATAAAGAAGAATAGAAAACTAAGGAAGAACTACAGAACTTCACAGAGAGAAGAAGACAAGAAAGAGCTGAATAAACACAATCAAGTGTAAAAGTTGAATTCCTCCTCTACATGGAGCAAATGAGATGGCCTACTCAAGGCTTGAAAAAGCCGTAGCACTACTCGACGCAATAGAAACAGAAGCCAGAATCAACTACAGAGAAGGCGATGACAATGAAGACTTAGAAGAAGATGTCGAAGGAAATGAAGAATTGATGTTGGAACCTCCGGAGGGAGGTACCATCACAAACCCAACAACACCAACAGAAATTAAATAAATCATCAAGAAATTGAAAGAAAAGAAAGCTCCAAGGAAAGACAAAGTGACAAACTTTAGGTTACGGAAAATGCCCAGAAAAGGAATAGCAGCGCTAACCAATATAGCAAATGCAGTGATGAGAACAGAATACCATCCAAAAAGATGGAAAATAACAGAAGGAATTTTGTTCAATAAGCCTGTTACAGATATAAAATTCCCACCAAACTACAAGCCGATAAGTCTACTGTCAGCACTTGGGAAAATTGTTGAGAGAGTCATTGCAAAAAGACTCAATGAAGAAACAGAAGCGCCGAATCTGATACCACCGGAACAATTTGGATTCAGAAGAAATCATTCCACAGAACTTCAACTGTTAAAGATCACTGAATAGGTCTCTGAAGAATTTCAGAATAAACAAGGCAAAGGATTAGTGCTATTAGATGTCGAGTGAGCCTTAGACCGAGTTTGGCACGAAGGACTTGCCTACAAGATGATGATGGCAGTATGAACTATCAAAACCTGCCAGATAAAAAGAAACTACCTGAGAAACAGGAATTTTGATGTCAAAATAGGCGACACATTATCTTCCATCAGACAAGTAGAAGCAGGAGTACCCCAAGGATCAGTTCTAGGACCTCTACTCTACAACATATATGTCTACGATATTCCTAAAAATCCTAGAAATCTGCTAGCTTTTATGCAGAAGACACGGGAATAGCCTTCAGACATCGACGACTAGCTGTCATACACAGAAGACTGCAAGAAACACTAGAAGAATGGTTCATTAAATGGAAAATTCAAATAAATAGCAAGAAGAGCCAAGCTTTTCTACTACAGAATCGGAGACTTCTAGGGACCAACCTAGGGATAGATGGAGAAGAGATAAAATGGGAAAATGAAGTCGAATATCTAGGAGTAAAACTAGATAAAGAGCTTGAATGGAAAAACCATATAAAATATGCAGTGAATAAAACAAACTCAGCAATGAGTAGACTTCATCCGCTGCACTTGAAAAAAGAGCCAGATCAACCAAAGCACGAAGCTACGAATGATCGAGTCAATTGCAAAACCCCAACTAACATATGGGTCGGCGGCATGGGGCCATGTAACCAATAGCCATATACAGAAGATTGAAGCAACAGAAAATAAACTGTTTAGAGCAGCAATAAATATGCCGTGGTTCGTAAGAAACCAGGAAACTGTCATAGATTTCCTGAAAAAAAAAGCCAGGAAGATACTTGAAAAAGCAAGTCAACAGCCAAATGATGAGCTCAGAAGACTAGTTGACTACAACCCCGTAGAAGATGTACTTAGGATCCCTACCTATCACAAAAGGCCCAGAGATCAACTACAATAGATTAAACTCAATTTCTGATATCAAGAAGAAGAGAATCTCTTATGAAATTCATAGGTAACACAATTATCGCACAACAAAGATCGTGAAGAGATACAAACAAGAAGAGTCAAAAGGTTAATAGCTAATTAATGCCCGCAATGTAAAACAGCCGGTTAGGTTTAGTTAGAGTAGGAAGTGCTTCACACGAAGTCTCACACTATTCTATGTGTCGGAGATAGTTTCATCCCTGAGGATTCCCCCCGACTAAACCAAAAATAAATCTAGATATAGTTGCATAGCCCCAAGCTGCTGACCCTTAGGTTAGTTGTGGTCTTGCGATCGTCCTTAACATCGTCAAGTTGGTATTTTTATCCATAAAGCTCTTTATGTCTATTTATGGATAGAGAGTGCTTATTGCGGAGTTTGTTTAACCAACAGAATATTTGATCTTCATCTGGTACAACACCCTGATATTTGGCCTCACTCTGCCATTGTGTCTCTGTATAATCTATTGATAGTTCTTCATATATTTTTAGTCATCTCTTCTGCAAGAATATGGCTTGACTCTTCTGCTTTTCTTTCTTGATTTTTCATTCTATAAACCATTCGTTCATTTCGATGCCTGACAGCTGTTTCTGTATGATCTGCATAGAGGGTTATGATAATCAGAAATTATATCAGCTATACAAACTTTTACGTCAGAATGAACGACGATGTGCTGTTTTCAATCTTTTTGGAATGTGCTTTCTTCACATTATGCCATTCGCTATATTCGTGAGCCCTGCTATTCCCTTTCCTGACATTCAGCATAAAGTTGTCACTGCCTGGTAGTTTTCACCTCTTGAAATTTGTGATTATCTCTTCAATTTCAGCTGGTGAGCTAGGTTCTCAATTTTATCAACTTCTAGTGGGGTTCCATCCATTCTTCGTTTTCCTCTATTTCTTCTTTGATTTCTTTATTATAGTCATCTTCTCTGTTGATAATTGATTTTGGCATTCCTTCCTAAAGTTTCGGCAAGTGCTTCTATCTTTGTATATTTCGGAAATGCAATTTCATTGGATTCATGCAGTGAAGGTATTCGAGTCTTTTCTTGTCGGAGGCATTTTCTATTGGCGAAGTAGAGTGGTCTGTTGAACCCAGATCCTGTACTTTTTTGTTCCATCTATCTGTTTTCAAATCCCTAGGTGCATTTTCGAGTATTTAACTGTGCCTCCTTTGATTATTTTTTGTTCTCTCCTCTTCTGTTAATACTATACATTTTTCTTAATTTCGATTTGTCTCAATTGAATCCAACCTAATCGTTTGGGACCATTCTAGGCCCAAGATTCGAAAATTGTTCACAGAAATAAGGGATCAAAAAATCAGGGGAAAGAATAAAACGTCAGAAATCAACCTGCTACTCGAGAAAAAAGGCAGGGATCACCCCAATTCACTTTATCATGTTACAATTAAAAATTCTCATCAACCTCGTCGGTTTGATGTCATGTTTACTAATAATTTGGCCCAGCGAGCACGGTATCAGTTTGATTAGATTGGTGTGGCGCTGTGCGACGTTGTGGCAATGCTGTTTTTCTTGTAGCCTCGTTAGAGACCGTTTGGGTCGGCTCGTGGTAAAAAAGTTGGCGCAGTGCCGGACTCTCAGACTGAATCTCACACGATTATTTCGAATAATTTGGCTTGATATCCCGAAGATTCTTTTATTCGCTCCTTGGCCTTTGCCCCTCCCAAAACTTAAACTATGAAATATCAGTGAAGGTTAAAATTTGTTCTTGCTCGAACGATTTCAGTAGTGAACTTGTAAAAATAAGGAACCACCTCTGTTGAGTTTATTGATCATATTGAGTTCATCATTTTAAATAGAAGAATATAGACTATTTGGGTTTGAAATGGATGAAATACGATTGAATAGACCCTTCTGCAACTTCACCTTCAGGGATTTCCAGTTAGAAACAGAATTTTACTACGATGCTCAGGTTACACACCCATTGAACAGAACTTTAGAGTGGTGTTACACGATCAGTTTTACATCAGTTCAGTCCGTCAGTCTGATCGGAATAATGTGGATCTGAATATCCATTTTGAGTGAGAAACATTTTATTCCACGTTTTTTCGAAACTGATGTCAGTTTGAATTATCGTGTTATATCGATATTCAGTCCATCAGTTTGCCATCATTCAATTTATGATCAGACTGACGTGACGGACTGAATTGATGACAGACTGATCGTGTAACAAACGTCTTATATTCATACTTCGGTGAATAAATGAGGTGAACACGATTGAATACCTACAATGTCTTTCGACTTTACCACCCAACTTTTGAGGGTTTTGGGGGTTTTTCGAAAATCAGGAACGAATTGCGAAACCTGAAAAAATCCGAGTATCAATGAATTCACTTAGTATTCACTAATCCATTAGACTACGATTTTCACTACTTGAGGGTTTTACTAGATCCCGACACTTGTTTCGTCATAACCATATACGTATATACTTTATCTTATCAGCTGAACAAGCCATGGTTATGACGAAACATATATCGAGGTTTAGTGAAAACCTTAATTAAGGAAAATCGTTGCCTAGTGGACTAATGATAATTATGACTTGTCCTATATATTGTCCAATGGCTCACAGAATGAATGAATAAGTATTATTATTCTTATTATTATGGCGTACCCCAAGATAAGTTTTTACAAATTATGTTTCTAGATGACTGTTTCTGATATAATAAGAGAATTAGGGCATTAGTATCGAATCATACCATTACTTATTATATTTTTATTCACTATTCATTCCTATGTCTAACTAACATTTATTGCCTGGAAACTACTTTGTGATAACAAATTAATAATAGTGTCTGTAAAATTGGGTGGAATACAGAACGCCACAGTACTGCCCCCCTTAGTGTCAACGATAACGAAATTCTTTTTAAACTCTCAAGTACGAAACTTCAGATTCTCAATGATTCTGATTCATTTTTTCAATTTCCTTTTCTAGTGAAGATGTTGAGGAATACGAATTTCTCACAGCACTCATTTGTTCACTGCCAGTGGAACGCCTCTGCATGCCAACTGTCATTTCAGTGATTTTTCAGATGATTTTTCTCTTAGAAGGCTCTAATTACTTGTCCAATTTATTGCGGCAATTTCTTCAGCCAAGCTAGGATTATGCATTAATTTGTCATTCGACATGATACAAAATTCGTCATCTACCTGTACAGCTGGCTTGCTTTCCTCGTTGCCTTGTTCACATCCAGTAATTAGTTTTGTTATTAATTCCTCAACTGATATGGATATATTTCAATTAATTGTGATTTCATTAATTTATATATGTTTGGGTCTTCTTGTAATTTGAATAAGTTTTCTTTTGCCAGAAAGCAATCGTTGAAATACTTATCCCAAAATTGAGTTTTTGAGCGCTCGTACTACTTGCACGAGGGCTATATCATTTCGTCACGATGTCTGTATTTTTCGAATGTTGAGCAGAAAATGGTCTCAATCGACTATGTTCAACTCACTGATGACGAATCCGTTGAAAAATTTGAGTCTGTCCGTCCGTCCGGCCATCTGTAAGCACGATAACTCTCTAACGGAACAACCTAGAGACTTGAAATTTCCAGTGTGGATTCAGTTTCCGAATGCCTCAGTTGAGTTCGTTAATGGGCTAAATTCCACCAGGGGTTCCGTAAATATGGCCGTTCAAAGCTTTGTTCCCCTGATTACTTGAAAACTACAGATTTGATCGAGATGAAATTTTGCACTCAAATGGAGAATGAGGTGTTCAAGCTATATATGTAATTTATTGTGCAGATCGCATGACCAGAACCATAGAAAATTGTAACTCTTGAACGGAAACGCCTAAGGACTTGAAATTTTCAGGATAGGTGTCGATTTGAAATTTCACCTTCACGTTTATTATTGAGCAGAATTATACTAGGGGTTCCGTAAATACGGTCGTTTGAAATTTTGTTTTTTCGATAGTTTCGAAACTACGGATCCGATCGAGATGAAATTTTGTATTTCAATCGAGAATGATATATTGAAACTACATTTTGTACAGATCGCATGAACAGAACCATAGAAACCATAGAAAATTGTAACTTTTGAACGGAAAGGCCTAGGAACTTGAAATTTTCAGAGTGGGTTTGGATCGCTAATATCGCGGTCGCGTTCATCAAAGAGCAAAATTAGACTAGGGGTTCCGTAAATATGGCCGTTCAAAATATTTTTTTCCTGATAGTTTCGAAACTACCGATTGGATTGGAATGAAATTTTGCACCTAGCTGAGGAATAATGTATTCAAACTACGTGCGAAATTTTGTCGAGACCGCATCACCAAGACCATCGATACCGTAAAGGTGTGTACAGACATGCTCCGAATATCGTACCGAACCGTGTCGCGTATCCCGACGCGATCAGCGAGAGCGAATCAAATTCATCGCACGTAGAGGTGCAATTTGAATTCGTGAATTTGATTCGTTCTCGCTGATCGCGTCGGGGTACGCAACACGGTTCGGTACGATATTCGGAGCATGTCTGTACACACCTTAAAAAATTCTAGCGAATTATCGAAAAAGAAATTGGTCAGCTGGAGCACTGACATGAAGTCTGGAGTTTCGCCTAAGTTTGAGAATTTGTTTGACAGCTGTCTGAAATTCATTCAATTGATTTCTGAAACTGGAAAATGCGAATCTACCTACAAGGTGGATGTACGCGCGCTCAAAAGCTCCTGACTTCACGGCAGTGCTTTTCGTAATTTTTCCAGATTCGATCGTGACGGAATTTTGTATTTTAATGGAGAATGATATTTTCAAGCCACATTTTCTCCAGATCGCATGACCAGAACCATAGAAACCATGGAAAATCATAACTTTCGAACGGAAAGGCCTAGGGCTTTGAAATTTTCAGGATATATGTGGATCTGAAATGTCGCGTTCACGTTCATCAATGAGCAGAATTATACTAGGGGTTCCGTAAATACGTTCATTTGAAATTTAGTTTTCTCGATAATTTCGAAACTACGGATGCGATAGAGACAAAATTTTGTATTTTAATGGAGAATGATAAATTCAAGCTACATTTTGTCCAGATCGCATGACCAAAATCATAGAAACCATAGAAAATTATAACTTCCGACGGGAAAGGCCTAGGCACTTGAAATTTTCATGGTAGGTTTGGATCGCGAATATCGCGGTCACGTTCATCAATTAGCAAACTCAGAATAGGGGTTCCGTAAATATGGCCGTTCAAAATATTTTTTCACTGATAATTTCGAAACTGCTGATTGATTCGAATGAAATTTTGCTGAGGCTGAAGAATAAAATACGTGCGAATTTTTGTCCAGATCGCATCACCAAGACCATAGATACCGTAGAGATTTCTAGCGAATTATCGAAAAAAAATTTGTCAGCTAAAGCACTAACGTGAAGTCTGGAGTTTCGCCTTAGTTTGAGAATTTTTTGACAGCTGTCGTAAATTCCTTGAATTGATTTCTGAAACTAGAAAATGCGAATCTATCTACAAGGTGGTTGTATGAGCGCTCAAAAGCTCCTGACTTCACGACAGTGCATTTATAATTTTTTAAAAGAAATTTCGTTTATGTCAAATATTTTCTCTACTGCGTTGAAACGAAGTTCGGTTTCATTTTTCCAAACGAGGAGGAATATTGATTTTGTTCGATTATACCGATTTTTTATACCATTATTAGGCTTTTCTTGTGCAACTATTGTAAAATAACCGAGGTCTCCTTCTTGGTTATCTGTAGAATGGATTCTTCAGCAAATTTTCTATCTGTTCGAATCTCAAGTGATGCTTTTCCAATTTTTCAGGAAGATGAATACAAAAGAGCATAGTGTTCATTTTTGAGCTCTCGTACTACTTACACGAGGGCTATATCATTTCGTCACGATGTCTGTATTTTTCGAATTTTGAGCCGAAAATCGACTATGTTCAACTCACTGATGACGAATCCGTCGAAAAATTCGAGTTTGTCCAGCCGTATACACGATAACTCTCGAACGGAACGACCTAGAAACTTGAAATTTTCAGGGTAGGTTTGAATCTCGCATGCCGCGGTTGAGTTCGTTATTGGTCGAAATTCGCCCAGGGGTTCCGTAAATATGGCCGCTCGAAATTTTGTTTTTCTGATCATTTCGAAACTACAGATTCGATTAAGGTGAAAATTGCACTCGAATGGATAATGGCGTGTTCGAGAAACATGCCAAATTTTGTTCAGATCGCATGACCAGAACCATAGAAACCATAGAAAATTATAACTTTGTAATGAAAAGGCCTTGGGCCTAGGCCACTTTCATAAATGAGCAGAATTAGAATAGGGGTTCCGTAAATATGGCCGTTTGAAATATTTTTTTCCTGATAATTTCAAAACTGCGTATTCGATCGTGACGGAATTTTGTATTTTAATGGAGAATGATATTTTCAAGCTACATTATCTCCAGATCGCATGACCAGAACCATAGAAACCATAGAAAATTATAACTTTCGAACGGAAAGGGTTAGGGACTTAAAATTTTCAGGATACGTTCGGATCACGAATTTCGCGGTCACGTTCATCAATGACCAAAATTAGACTAGGGGTCCCGTAAATATGGCCGTTCAAAAAATTTTTTTCCTGATAATTTCGAAACAACCCATTGGATTGGAATGAAAGGTGGATGAACGAGCGCTCAAAACCTCCTGATATCACGGCAGTGCTTTTCATCATTTTTTTTTGAACAATCTCTTCATCTTCAATTTGAATCCTAGAAAAGATCCTTGAGGATTCAAGATCACTAGTATTCTTGAGATCTTTCTCGGAGATATGCTTCTACAGTAATTCCTCCAAGTATTGCAAGATGCGCAAAACTTTGTTTCGTTTGACATTGCAATATCTAACATTGCGTGCCCAAAATCTACTCCGTGATGAATTAATAATAGGCCGTAAAATTGGGTTGAATACAGAACATCACAGACCATTGTTCCATCTTACCAACCAATTTTGCTTTAATACACTCAACAACTTCAAACCTGGCCTAATCTGAACTGCCGTAACATGAGTTGGATTTTCTTGTGTCAAGATAGAAAGATTTTGCCCTTCAGAAACTTCCAACTCTATTGTTTTCTCAACCAAGATGAACATAGACGTCTTCCTCCCATCTGCATAGGTTTTCGAATGTTCATTAGAAGCGTTCCTCCCTTTCGAGATAGATTGCCTGCTATCGCTTGAGAATGCATTCAACTTCCGGACGAGAGAAGCCGAACTTGATGAATGTTATTACTTCAAGGGGGCATTTCAATTGAAATTTGCATGCATGAGATTGCGAGGATCCCAATTGTGAGGTTCGACTTACCCATCGATTCTATTGATGCACTGATTCCAGATTTCAAAACGGAAACGTAATAATTTGCGGTCCTGCATCAACTTGAGTATCTACTGACAGAGTATTTTCAAAGTTGGGGCCAAAAATCGTTTATATAAAATATTCACCAGGGCCGAGTATTTTTAAAACAAAGTTAGCCGCGAATCTGAGAAATTCCCAGCCCGGATCTGACTTAGGTTCGTATTGATATCTAAATCTGTAGGTATTACCAGCTGTCTGAGGTCAGTATACGGGGAATCATCTATGATGCATATGATTTTAGTGAGTTTTCCGATCTCAACCCCTGTGATTTCTTCCTTAGGGGTAATTTGAAGACATATTATTGTATAAGTACGGTGAGGTGAATAGTGCGAAAGAACTAAGCATTGAAAATTCTTGTGTCATTAGTCCGTGAGCAAACTTTGTGCACATCGAAATAATGGTAACCATTTCTAACAATTTCTGTAAACAATTGGGATCAATTTTATCGGTGAGTTTGTGAACTTCTTGATTTTTTATAGGAAAGTTTTTCTTTCCTTAGTTTGAACTTTAAGAGTTATACCGTTCTGGAAAAATCTCCTTATAAAAGTAGAAAAAGAAAATACAAATTAGGGATAAATTGTAGTACCGAGAAAAGATCGCGAAGGAAGTCGAGCACTTCATTTACATTATGAGGGAATGCACATTGCATAGTAAGGTAACAAGAACCAAGTCGTATCAAGATATTGATGCCCAAGATTTTTTGCGCTTTTTTCAAATTGCCAAAAAGCCTCACATTGAAGAACACTCACATTTGTGAGTTTTCGACTTGATAATTGAGAGACAGCTCGGTTGAATTAAATTTTCACATTTCTCTCGTGACTCAAATATATCATTTCATGTACTTAAACCAACCGCTTATGAGTTAATCAATTTTTTTCAGAAAACGGGACAAATGCAGCATGTCGAACCTACGCTATTTTTATATGAATTGATTATTTTAAAAATATGCAGTTACTGAATCATGGAAATTGAAGACCGAAGGAATCTCAACCATCATTATGATCTGCTGAATAATTTTCCGGGTGCGCGGAAATGTGAGTCCCCGGCCCTCGTGAATGAATATTACCTCATATTGCATATTTATTCCTTGAAATTTCGTTATTCGAAAATTATTTTTTAAAACTTCCATTCCTCAGAAACTATTCTCCATATCCTGCTGAAACTTTGTGTCTTTTATAGTTATAGTAAGGTAAGGGCTTCACATTCCACTTCAACCTCAAAGTCTATTGCGCCCCTCATCAGAGCCCAGCTTCTGAGCTCAAATGAACTCTAGTATCTGAGAGGGCTTCAAGGAGGTTAAATCCTCGTTCCTTCCGTAATTCTCTTGTCTAAGACATTCTTTGCGCTGGTTTGAAATGTCAAGGCATTCTGTAACCAGGTGAACAGGAGTTTCCTCCTCTTCCCCACAGAAACTACACTCGTCAGTTTCTGTTAGGCCCATTCTCATCATATGCTTTCTAAGGCGACAATTTCCTGTGAAGAAGCCAATGAGGAGACGTAACTTATTCTAAATGAGATCCAAATACTTTATGGATCATTCACTTTTGAAGTTCCGAATGAACTTCTTGGAGTGATCCATTCCTGGAAGATACCTCCAGAGTGCTTCTCTTTCAGCCTTTTCCTTCTCCATAAACTCTTTCTTATAGGTGCATTTACCTATGCCACAGAAAGGTTCTGGTCCAGTAATTGGCGTTTGTGCTTCCTTTGTGCCAAGTGTATTGGCCACTACATTTCCTTTGATTCCTGAGTGACCAGGAACTCAGACTAAAGAGACCTTGTTGTTCTTGTCTACTTCATTAAGTTTCCTCCGGCACTCCCATATCAGCTTTGAGTCGATGATGCAGGAGTTCAGTGCTGTCATAGCAGCTTGACTATCAAAATGGATCACAATGTCACATCTTTGATAGTTTCTTTCCAGGTTTATATCTATGCATCTTTTGATTGCAAGTAATTCTGCCTGAAAAACACTCGAGTAGTAGCCTAACGATAGTGTACACTTGGTTTTTGCCCCGTATACTCCAGCTCCGGCCCCTGTCGTGGTTCAAGAACCATTTTTGTACAATTTTACATTTTATTTTAGGGTTAAAACCCCAAGTTCTACCGGCCGGGCTTCTTCACGCCATCAAAGCCCTTGTCGCTTTACTAGTAGTGTTTTCGGAATGCTAATTCCATAGATATATTACTGTCTACGATTATTCTCAGATATTTGTCTTCAGAGTTCCATTCTACGTTATCTCCATTTACCGAGATGGATTTCATAGCTGGAAGGTCTTTTTCGAGTAAAGGGAATAACTGTGATCTTGGCTGCCTGATGTTGAGCCCCACTGACAAGCACCACTGCCCAATAATTGAGAGGCCCCTCTGTAACAAATCTCAGAGGGAACCCTCAAATTTTGCTCTTACTATTAGGACTATGTCATCGACATAGCCTATACATTCGAAGCCAAGCTCCGTTAGCCTGTGCAGAAGAGGTTAGATATTACTCCTTCTTGAGGTGTTTCGCGTGTGGTTTTACAGAGGTGGTCTGATTGACCACCAATGTCTCAGCTGTCCTCGTCGTCCACACCTCATACATCCATTTTATAATAGTACCATTCACTCCTCGCCTTACAAGTGCCTCTTTGACACTGAGTTATAGAAAATGGTTGTTGTATTTGAAATATTCTTTTATTATACGCTTCCAATGTCTTTTTTGTATTTTCTTTTATCTATGTGCTTCCAACTCCCCTTTCATTTTATTGATGTTAGTCTTCATATCCAAGAACACCGTTGCATTGATTTTGTATGATGAATCTTGATTGAAAGGTTCTCTCTCAATTATTTGAGAGCCTGATGTTCTGCTGTTGGGACTGTTAGGAGTATGTCATCGGCATAGCACCTACATTCGAAGGCAAGCTCCTTTAGCCTTTGCAGTAGTTCATCCACCACCAGACTCCAAAGGAGTGGAAATATTACTCCTCCTTGAGGTGTTCCGCGAGAGGTTTTGACAGAGATGGTCTGATAAACCACCAATGTCTCAGCTGTCCTCGTCGTCAATACCTCATACATCCATTTCATAATGGTATCATTCAGTCCTCGCCTCACAAGTGCCTCTCTGACAGACACATGTGTTGTGTTGTCAAAGGCCCCAGATATGTCTACGAACGCGCGAAGTGCGATTTCTTTATTGTTCAGAGTCTTCTGGATGCCTTCAGTCAGCTGATACAGAGCAGTCTCCGTGGAACGTCCTGCCCTGTACGCATGCAGGCATTTGTGAAGTAGTGTTTTTTCCAGGTTCTCCGTTCTCATGTAGTTATCTACTACCTTCTCCGTTTTGAGCAAAGACTAGGTAAGGCAAATGGGTCTAAAAGTTCGGGGATCAGTCCCTTCTTTCTTCCCTGTTTTTGGAATGAAGGTTACTTTTGCCCTTCTGCATCCATCAGGTATTTGACCCAATGCTGAGTTGCTACTACTTGTGATATTTAGCAGATGGGGAAGATCCCTTCCGCTCCCTTCTGCAGGAGTACAGGAAACACCCCATCCACTCCTGTGTCTACATAAGAGGCATTGATTAAATGAGTTATGTGGATATTCAGGTTTTTAGCTGGTCCATGTGATATTAAAATTGAGTTTTTTTGATATATTCGATATAATTCGGTAGTTTTATCTATCGGAGTTTATTAAAAAAGATCGACATTGTTAGTGATACGGACAATGAACCGTGAGGGCCATTTTGGTACAAAGAAATATATATTTTCAATTGGAGTTGTTTCATTAGACGGTTCTTCGAGACTTCTCCATTTGATTCCATGTTTCATCATATCGGGTGGAATATCGGGATATACCCATTTCACAGACATATCTAATTCTATACTATGAAACTCAATGTCTGGACAGACTAATACGATATCAAATTTTGTTTAATATACAGGATGGTCCAGATCTTAACCAAGAAATTTCAACCACGTATTCTACATCAAGAATAAGCTCCAGTTTGTCCTATTAACATATGTCGAGAAATGCTCTCCGAGATACAGGGTGTTGAAATTATAGAAACAAAGAAGTTTTTCATTGATAACTTTTACACTGCTTGAAATATTTCTATCAAACTTGGGATATATATCAAGGAGCAATTCTTGCATCAAATTTTTGAGCGCTCGTACAACTTACACGAGGGCTATATCATTTCGTCACGATGTCTGTATTTTTCGAATTTTGAGCCGAAAATGGTCTCAATCGACTATGTTCGACTCACTGATGACGAATCCGTCAAAAAATTCGAGTCTGTCCGTCCGTCCGTCCGTCCGTCCGTCCGTCCGTCTGTCCGTCCGTCCGTCCGTCCGTCCGTCCGTCCGTCCGTCCGTCAGCACGATAACTCTCGAACGGATCAACCTAGAGACTTGAAATTTTCAGTGTAGGTTCAGATCCCAAATGCCGCGGTCAAGTTCGTTAATGGGCAGAATTCCACCAGGGGTTCCGTAAATATGGCCGTTTAAAATTTTGTTCTCCTGATTACTTCGAAACTACAGATTCGATCGAGATTAAACTTTGCACTCGAATGGAGAATGAGGTGTTTAAGCTACATGTGAAATTTTGTCCAGATCGCATGACCAGAACCATAGAAACCATAGAAAATTGTAACTTTTGAACGAAAACCCCTAGGGACTTGAAATTTTCAGGATAGGTGTGGATCTGGAATGTCGTGATTACGTTCATCTATGAGCAAAATTATACAAGGTGTTCCGTAAATACGGTAGTTTGAAATTTAGTTTTCTTGATAATTTCAAAACTACAGATTCGATCGTGACGAAATTTTGTATTCTTATGGAGAATGATATATTCAAGCTACATTTCTCCAGATCACATGACTCGAACCATAGAAAATCATAACTTTCGAACGGAAAGGCCTAGGGACTTGAAATTTTCAGGATAGGTTTGGATCTCGGTTGTCGTGATCACTTTCATCTATGAGCAAAATTATACTAGGGGTTCCGTAAATACGGTCGTTTGAAATTTTGGTTTCTCGATAATTTCGAAACTACGGATTCGATCGAGATGAAATTTTGTATTTTAATCGAGAATGATATATTAAAACAATATTTTGTCCAGATCTCGTGACCAGAACCATAGAAACCATAGAAAATTGTAACTTTCGAACGGAAAGGCCTAGGAACTTGAAATTCTCAGGGTGGTTTTGGATCGCGAATATCGCGGTCATGTTCATCAATGAGCAAAAATAGACTAGGGGTTCAGTAAATATGGCCGTTCAAAATATTTTTTTGCTGATAGTTCCGAGAATACTGAGCGGATTGGGATGAAATTCTGCACCTTGCTGAGTAATAATGTATTCAAACTACGTGCAAAATTTTGTCCAGATCGCACCACCAAGACCATAGATACTGTAGAAAATTCTAGCGAATTATCGAAAAAAAATTGACCAGCTGAAGCACTGACATGAATTCTGGAGTTTCGCCCAAGTTTCAGAATTTTTCTGACAGCTGTCGAAAATTCCTTCAATTGATTTCTAAAACTGGAAAATGCGAATCTACCTACAAGGTGCATGTACGAGCGCTCAAAAGCTCCTGCCTTCACGGCAGTGCTTTTCTAAATTTTTTTTTCATTTCACCAGTGGCGTTTGTACTGCATCGAGACTGATATGAATATTTTTAGACAAAAAAATAATACGCCTCTGGTTTTTCCAACAATAAAAATCACTTTTGAAATTCGGTTTCTTGGCTTTTTGAGGTAGAAGGCACAGTTTCGGAGTCAAAAAATTTTATACATTTTCTCATGCACGAAAAAATCGCTAAAATTTGATATAGTACATATTAATAATAAGACTTTTTCTGTAAAGGAAACGTGTAATTAAAAAAATAAGCGTTAACAGTCAAACTCAAATACGAATTTAAAGAAGATGTTCGAAAAATGAACCATGAAAATAATTTGATGCAGGAAGTGCCTCTTGATGCTTAAAACCTATGTCCCAAATTACATAAAAATATTTCAAGCAGTGTAAAAGTAATCAATAAAAAACTTTTTTTTTTCTATAATTTCAACACCCTGCATCTCGTAGAGTAAGCATTTCTCGACATATGGTAATAGGACAAACTCGGGCTTATTCTTGATGTAGAATATGTGGTTAAAATTTATTGATTAAGATCTAGACCACCTGTAGTTCTCCAATGAGCTAATTATGCTGTTGCCCTTGAAATCATGAATTCATATCTTCAATTAAACTGTTCAACAATGATTCTCATTGACAAACAGCAAATATCAATTGTTACAATACTAGTACAATTGAAATTCAACGACAGTCCCTACCCAATCCGATAGGACAATATTATCAAATGAAGACATAGAAGAGAAGGACAACCAGTCATGTCCGATTATAACGACCCTTATTAAGCTATCAAACGGCATGCCATACATTGTAATGGGCAAATTTAGAACGTCACGACTGGATTTAAGCTCCTCTGTTGATAATCAATCACGCTAATGATCCGGAACATGCATCAGAGACTTTAGACTGGAAGGTGAGCAGGACGGATATGATGAATGTTGGAGGAATAGACCTGGCTGCGAGCGGATTTAAATCTCTTAGGCTGTTGAGTGACAGCATAAAAATTATCAGCTGAAATGCACCTCAGTGGGGATGATTTATGGGACGAGTCCGGATTGGCCCACATTTGGAGGTGAATATTTCTTATAGGTTATGATTGTCAGAATATCTGACTGCGAAGGAACGTGGGAGTACTCGAATTGTCGATTGTCCTATATCGAATTGCAGATTTTGCGAAAACGTCAAATTCTCGATCTTCTATGCGAATTCCACAATTTTTATTACTCGAAAATCATGACCGAAAATAGCGTCAATTTATACTTTCTTTTAGTTTTCAAATTTATTCCATTATAATATAATGTAATTACATACTATATATGTGGAACCTATGAACCGTATATTCAGAGGTGGAATAAGACTCAGATATTTAATGGTATTCTGGAGGCGTATAAAATGAGGTGTTGCCAGAGAATAGAGATCATTATTCAACTTCAGAGAATTGAAGGGGAAATACAATTGTTCGCCTAATATGATAACTATTTGGATACTTTGTATTCATGGACTTTTTCCGAAAAAAGTGATCTCTCGTCGGGGAGCCATCAACTGGCCTCCGAGAAGGCAGTATCTCACAAACCTTATTTATTTCTTAAGGGGATACCTTGAACGGGAAGTGTATGCAAACCAACCACAAACTATACTTCAATTGAAGCACAATACCTGCTTCAAAATGGCCGTCGTTTCCAAATAGATGTGTAGACGCGTGGTGACTGATTCCCGTTTATAGAAGTGCAGGCAGCGTTAGGGCCAACAACTGGACAACATAATATATTTTCCAAAATCTCTACAAATTAACCAAAAAATAAAAGAAAGAGGTTGAGAATAGCAAGGAACTCGGTGAAGGCCAGATTACCAGAAGAAATAAGGGAGGCTGCGTATTAGGCACTGGAAACACGAAAATCCAAATCAAACCGTAGACCAAGTAAGACACAGTTCAGAAGAAAATGGAAAGGCTCATCAGACAACAAAGAGAAGAAGTAGCGAAGATAAGAATGCAATGGAGGGAGCACCTACGTAGAGTAATTAAGAGAACAGTTCGAAGGCGATGACATGTGAGAAAATGATATCACAATAAATGCCGAAACTACAATGACATCAGAAAAAAAAATATTGAGAAAATTGAACAACCCAAAGACAAGATCTCGAAAGAGTTGAAAAAACACTGAGGGGAAAGCTTAGTTACAGAGATAACATCACTGACTAAGAAAATTGTCTATCAGAACATTAGTACAATAATTGCGACGAAAGATAAAAAGAAACCGAACCTTCCTGGAAATAAAACTTCTCGACGCTATGTTCAAACTGATAACCAAAATGTTCTCTACATCAGAATAAAATCAATTACAATACTGTTCGAAAAGCTAAAAGGTTCCAGAATGGGAAGGTCATGTACAAATGCTTTTTTCGTGATGATACACGTAGAAAATAGTATATTATTTAACTAGCGGTAATGTAGGTCATATCTCACGCAGATGAAGTTTGCAGCACGAGCCGAATGCGAGTGCTGTAATTCATCAAGTGAGTTATGACCATTATCGCAAGTTAAATACTCTACTTTATCTACGACTTTAACAATAAATACTTAGATACAAGTAAAGAGAAAAAACTTTATTTACAAATCTTAATAGTTACCTATAACAATGCATTATTTATGTTGATTATGCTTCTTAGCATGGATTAGAAAGTCCATAGGGGCGATGCTTCATATTTAGTATTAGAAGAACATTCTCTGTAAAC
Organism: Aphidecta obliterata; assembly: GCA_963966015.1. Classification (NCBI taxonomy): domain Eukaryota; kingdom Metazoa; phylum Arthropoda; class Insecta; order Coleoptera; family Coccinellidae; genus Aphidecta; species Aphidecta obliterata. The sequence continues at coordinate 29,023,904 of OZ014427.1, read as the reverse complement.
GACTTAATTTTATTACTGCTACATCAATCTTGAAAATTGTTGTATACACGTTTATATTTGTTTTAGGATCTTTCGGGCAATAAATTCTGTATGGTCACATTGGCTGATTGTCTTATTTATGAAGGTATACATAATATTTCAACTTCACTATCTGAATTCATCTTTTTCGGAAAAACATTCACAATAATAATTAGGTATCAACTTAATTTCAGAAAACGTCAAAATTATTCGAGTGACCTCCCCTCAATACCAATAATGGACTGTTTCCTTTCGGCCAATCGGCTTGTTCAGAAGCACATAGACAACGAGTTTAGTAGCGAGTTATTATAACTCACGTTGTATGTTCACAGATACTATAAATTGCTCAAAAGTAGTTGAATAATGAATATTATATAACTCAATAGGAGTAGATAAACGTCTATATTATATAGGGTAGCCCAGGGTTGAACTGTCGAACGTTCAGGATAGGTTTTTCAAGAAAAAAAGAAGTTATGCAATTCCCATAAAAATGTATCCGGTTTTCAAGATACAGGGTGTCAAAATTTTCAGACATAATCTGTTCTTGAGCGCTCGTACTACTTACACGAGGGCTATATTATTTCGTCACGATGTCTGTATTTTTCGAATTTTGAGCCGAAAATGGTCTCAAACGATAGAGTTCGCGTCACTGATGACGAATCCGTCAAAAAATTCGAGTCTGTCCCTTCGTCCCTCCGTATACACGATAACTCTCGAACGGAATGTCCTAGAAACTTGAAATTTTCAGGGTAGGTTCGAATCTTGAATGCCGCGGTTAAGTTCGTTATTGGGCAAAATTCGCCGAGGGGTTCGTGAATATGGCCGCTCGAAGTTTTGTTTTTCTGATTACTTCAAAACTACTGATTCGATCGAGGTGAAATTTTGCACTCAGATGGAGAATTGCGTGCTCTAGCTACATGTCCAGATCGCATGATCAGGACCATAGAAAGGAAAGGCATAGGGACTTGAAATTTTCAGGATAGGTTCAGATCGCAAATTTCGCGGTTACGTTCATCAATGAGCAAAATTAGACTAGGGGTTCCGTAAATATGGCCGTTTGAAATTTGTTTTTTTTGTGATAATTTCGAAACTATGGATTTGATCGTGACGAAATTTTGTATTTTAATCGAAAATGATATATTTTGTCCAGACCGCATCACCAAGACCATAGATACCGTAGAAAATTCTAACGAATTATCGAAAAAAAATTGGTCACCTAAAGCACTGACATGAAGTGTGGATTTTCGCCTTAGTTTGAAATTTTCTTTGACAGCTGTCAAAATCTTTCCAATTGGTTTCTGAAACTGGAGAATACAAACCTACCTACGATGTGGATGAACGAGCGCTCAAAAGCTCCTGACTTCACGGCAGTGCTTTTCTAAATTTTTTTATTAAGTACCTACTCAAAAAACCAAATCTTTCGGTTGATTTTGATATAACTACATGCTCCTTTTAATGCCCAGTCGGGAATCTAATTATTATTATGACAAGCCATTGTACGATTCTAATTTTTTCTCATGTAGCACAGTGAGGGCGTGGTCAGGAGGATATTAAAAGTTCGAGGAGAGAACTGACATGAAGTCGGGAGCATCTGAGCGCTTGTTTCGTTGAACAAAATCGGTCATCAGTGACAAGAATAATGTCATTTTATTTTTAGAAACTTCAAGAGATGTCTCAACACCAGACCAGTATAACTCAATTCATTTTTACGTGGAACAGCTTGAAAGATGAATTTCTACATAACCCATTTTATCCGATTTTATCGATACCCCAAAATATTATGTAGACACAAAGTTTTCAAAAATTATTTTTTTAAATTTTTTTTATTGTTACGATCCTCATAAAATTCAATATGAGCCTTTGTGTCATTATTTTACAACTAACTACAACAAAAATTTGATCAAAATGTTATTTTTCGAACCATCGGGAAAAAAATTATTGAGTTGGTTATATTCACGAAACCCTTTGGGGAATTTTTCTGGCATTGAAATCGTTTTTACAGACGGACACAGGGACAAACGGACACAATTGAATTTGACCTTTAATTCTCCATCCATGAGCCCAAACGTTTCTGACTATACCTACTCTGCTCAAAATTCGTTGGGACAAATTGATAACGATCTTTTTCATAGAAACAAGCGAGCAAAAAATTTAGTTGGGTACATTGTTTACAATTTTGTTCTCAACAATCTTCTGTACGGTCAACACTTCAAGAACGATTTTGTGTTCAAGGCTCGTCACACGCGTAGAAGATAATGCTTTTCCCAATGCCCCCTTTGAATAATATTGGTAATAAAAAAAACCTTGAGGCACACCACAATCAATTGCCTCTTCGTCGTTCAACACTCACTATCTGAATTCTTACCCACAGGAGTAAAACTTTTGATTGATGATGAATTCTTTTTATATTTTCTTGTCGGTTCGTCGGCCATTATTCGGATAATTCATGAGATGGATTCGATACCGGGGGCATATACAAATTCCTTCCCGTCTCGGAGCTTATCTCCTGGCGTCAACAAAAGCTAGGAAAAGCGACATCGGGAAGTATCCATCTCGACGCCTAATATATCCGCATATTCGGTTAATTCGCAGTAAATTCCCTTCAGAGGCAGGCCCGATAAAGTGTGAAATCGGATCCGATTGCGACAGCGACAGACTGAAATAGGCCCGGGTATGCGTCGGGGCCCAGCCGCTCTAATCGTAATCAGCTGATGTAGACAGAAGCAATTACGAAAATAGGAGAATGTCGAACGGAAACGAATCCGATGCGATAATGCTTTGTTTGAAAGCGTGGTGAATGTCCTGTAGGATCACAAGAAAACGGAGGTGACGACGAACGATGAATGGCCATTTCGAGGGATGTCTTGGAATTTTTTTTTCGTTTGTCCTGGAATGTGGGGTGATACGAATTGAGATGACATTCGACCTCTTCGGACTGCAGTTCGAAATGTATCATAGAAATATAATTCAGAGTTATACCTATTTTGAATCACTCCGTGTTATATAAGCTGAGTTCAAATCCAGAGTGCAAGCTATCATCCAACAACAAACTTTGAAGATGATGAATTTCAGATCAACGCTTGGAAATTCAGGTAGAATTCCGTCAGCAGATCACAAACGATCAATATTTTGTTAATATTCTTATTGACAATTTAGTTGTCAATATACTAGTCAACCAACAGAAAATCCGTATATAGTCATCATTCCCATCAAAACCAACCTTCAATCTACTTTTGGGACTGCACACAGTCAATATTATTGACAATACTTCATTATATTGACAATACTATTGATCAAATGCGGTCCGCTCATAATTCAATGTCTTCCTAGAGAGCCACATCTTTTGACTGAGGAAAATGTTCGCTGCAGTGTGCGGTCGACCTCAGCTCCAAATTCTCATAGTGGCTCATTCAAATCTCTTGATGCGAATCACAACCAAAATCGGGGACTTTTGCCTGCTTATAAGTCTGCAGGGAAGTTCGCAGTCTAAGCCTGCTCTCTATCCCCACTGAAAAAAAAAACTGTAAAGCAAGGCTACCCTTTTAATAATTTCTGCTCTGCATCCATGTCACGTCCGCTTTTATGGGAAATTTAATAAAACTCCCCTAATGCCGGCCATCAGTAATTCAGTGCTAAACTAACTATTGTTGATCTTTAATGAATGTTAATACTAAACCAACGACGTGACATAATTTTTATTTCCAGGATGTATTCCAGCTGCATACTCCGGGTGGCGGAGGATACGGCCGGACTGACAGCACGAACGCCTGCGACGAGGTCGTTTCGAACAACTGTCCCAGGAAAAACATCACAACTTTCGTGGAACGTGGCAGTCTGTATAACTACCGCCAATCGCAGGAGAGTGCTTGATGTGAGGTTTTGAAATCGATTGAATTTATGTAAAGATTGGTAATAAAAATATTCCAGTTTATGTTTTCATTGCAGTCTACCTACTTATATTTTCACTCAAAGTCTGGGATGTAAGCAACGAAAGCCTCATCATTCAGTCCAAATGTCGGTAATTCTCGAATTTTTAGCCTAGAATGGTCACAAACACAGACGAAATGTCTACAAAGGAAGAATTGTAGACATTCGCCCGCTAGATGTCGTAGCTCTTCACATTGTATCGATGAGCGCCTTCTGGCTGTTAAAATAAGGTCTGCATTTCATGTTTATCTTCATCTTCGGTGGCAAAAAAGCTAAAAATTAGTCTACCTGTTACTCTTGTCGATCGATGATGGCACGTTCCATTCAGTTCACTTCTCAATTTGGATCTCCACCAGTCCATTCATTGATCTAAATATTGAGGTAAACCTCCAAATTCATTTTCTGGATGAAATCGATTATTCCTCATAAATTAATATTATTCTAGGTGAGTTTGAAAAATTGGCCTATTCTATTATTATATTCCAATAGAATTTATACGAAAATTATCAATTCACATCGAATTAAAGGTAGTTTTCATCAAATTTCACTGCTTCGTAAGCAGATTTAGATTTTTCATCTTTGGAAGGAATTTTTAATTGTTGCACTGAAAATTAAAGGAAATTAATCGATCCATATATAGCCTCAAAAAGGTTTAATTACATACGTACTTACTGAAATATTGCATCATATGGGACGATTTTTTGGTGAATTTCTAGATTTTCTATTCTCTTCGACATGCAGCTCAGATTATCGAGGTACAAAATTTTTGAAAATCATCGTAAACGTACCAAACAGGTGTGGAACATCCTGGCTTGCGAAAATGGTAAAATGGATGAAAACGCCACATAGATGAAGGAAACTTGTGGTTATTCGAGAATCGATCCAAACGTGCGTCGTTTCTCAAGATGGGATGAAAAAAAAACCTTATCCACTTCTTAGCAGACACCTCTTATCGATCTCTGCCATTTTCGAACATTATTTTGGAATACTTCCAGACGGACTAGAAAAACTGTATGGATACCGTCTGAAGTCCTTTCTTCTAGTAAAAAATGCCTGGGGGTATTTCTCAGATTTCTGACTTGCCTCTTTATCATTCTAAAAACCTAATATATGTATGTAATAAATGTATGTAACTGAATGTATGTAACAATTTACTGTCAGGCATCTAAACGCAGATGCCATTTACCGGAGACTACAAAATAACGGAATAAACGAATGGCGCATCGAACGGAAAATCAACATGAATACGCAAAAGTGCGATGCCATATCTTTGAATTGAAAATCGATGCAAAACTATCAATAGATGGTACAGAGAAGGAATGGCAGAATGAGGCCAAATATGTTTTGTACTAGATAAAGGAATCGCATGGAAAAGCCATATCAAATATACTGTTGATGAAATGACCCCGCCATAAGCAGAATCTATACAGGAATAGGCAGGAGAAGCCTTATGAAGAAAATTACCAAGCTGACTATGAAGACGATCTTAAGACCACAACTAATCTACGGGTCGGTAGCATTTGGCAGCTTATAGCCATATTGAAAGGATTCAGAAGATAAATTTATCCGGTGGACAATGAGAACCAATCTCAACTTTCATGAGAAGAAAACCAAAGAATATTTGGAGAAGTCCCAGATGAGTAACACGAAAGAATAGTGGAATAAAATCCTACAGAAAATTAAGAAAAAATGACAACATATCACAGGAGGCCCAGGAACCCGCTGCCGAGGAACGAAATCGATTTCATTAATTCTTTAGAAGGAATGGAGTCCCTTATCTCTGTTCTAAGATATAAGGAAGATACGAATGTCTTCAAACTTTGATCGTGAGAGAGTAAATAATCATCATGAGATAAAAGCTTTATAGGTTTGGAAAATTCTCAATTTCCACAGGGGAAAGTTCATCCCCTACCGAAAAAAAAACTGTTTCTCATATAGAGTCTTGATTCATACGCGCATTGGTCATAGTCCAGTCCAGTGGCACTCACTTCAATTTATCACTGGAAAGGATTGAAGACATTATCTTCAACCTGAAATATACCACCGAAATTGTTGACCAAATATTCAAGACCACTGCAGCAAAGCCCTGAAGAACCTTATATCGTTATTCTAAATGTTTCAGCCAAATTCATGCCTTATGAAATAACTCTTTCGATGATATTAGCGAAAAAAGATAAGTTTTCTCTTGTAAACATCCTGTATAACCATTAAAAATGTTTATCCTGTGATGTAATACGAAGCGATCTCAGATTGAATTCACACAAAATTTAATTAATGAGAAGGAAGCTTTCTGTACAAGGGAATTTTAATCAATTTGCTAGCTATTTTATTCGCACGATTTGATTCGCTCGTCTCTTTGTTTCGAATATTTCGATCCTCCTTTCGGATCTGAGAAATTTAGTGTACCCACTGGATTTGATTGTTTTTGCTCACCCCTTTTTCGAGCTTAAAAATTAAGGATCCTTATATCGCAAGCTCTCAAAGCCGGATTTCAATCTTTAATGAAAATAATACGGTCTTGAAACTTCCTTCTTGCGCTGTGATTCAGCGAATCAGAGCTTCTAGAGTTTTTCAATGTCGACCTCATCTGTTAAAAGGATAATGTCTTTTCCTCAGAATGTTGAGAGTTTCGACATGATGTTTACAAAACATACAATACGATTCTGAAGTGTTACTTCTCTGGAGCTTGAGTTTCGAATGCAGACCTATTGTTTGGAGATTTTAAGATTTTCATTCATCAACTAACTGTATTTTTGAAGATAATCTTCAGCTTTTGTGTTATTGTTAGTTTTGTGAAGGTTGTCCGTCAGATTCAGGAATTTTTTTCATTGATCTCACTCACAAAGAATACTCAATACCCCGAGAGTGTGGAAAATACATGGGGAATATACAAGCCAAGGAAAGAGGAAAAATCAAGGATGGCTCAGCACTCTTGAGATGAAGACTACAGAGACTGTAATTGGACAAACCCTACTACCCTACCTTATATCCACAAAGTGAGGCTGTAGGTACAAGTAGAAAACGGAAAGAAGCAGTTCCCATCGCGATCCTAACCTTCCTTCCAGCTTGGAAATAAGGGACCTGTAGATGCCATCAGGAGATCTCTAGAAATAAATCATTGAACCCCCATATGGAGTGAAGAAAGTATGAGACTTTGTTTTCGTTTTTCCGGATGATTAAAGTAAATTATTCTGAAGTGTATCCAATTTCTGATAAGAAATCTTTCCAATGAGCAATTGGCATCGACCAATATACATAAAACAATATGGTTGGGATGATATGACCAATGCGCGCATGATATAAAAAACATTTTTTTTTTGGGAGGGGATGAACTCTTATAGTCACCCATTGCAGCAAGATTTTCACTATATATCAGTTATATCATGATGGTTTATAACTTTCCCACGATCAATGCATAAAGAGATTCGTATTTTCCTTATATCTTAGAACACAGTTAAGGGACTCCACTCCTGAATAATTTATGAATTTTTACTCGCTTATTTGGAGTGGGTTCCTAGGCCTTATGTTATACAGGGTGTCTACTTTCAAAAGGGCCAAACTAATAGAAGAAATCATGCATGTGATTTGCAAAAAAAATGTCATATAACACATTGTCGAAATGTTGACGGTTATTCTTCAATTTAACATTTCTTGATTCCACGAAATATTTCAAGTTTCCCCATAAAATCAATTATAATTCAATATATAATTCAGTTATCCCTGTAGCCTCATCAAATTTGACCACATATCTGGAAACGGCATTAAATTTGCTACAAGATAAGAATTTCTGTATGCGACAAAAATGTTTACTGCGGGCGTGGTAAGAAGATGAATGATATATACACTTTTGTGCTTGCTGCTTGTCTTCTGCCCTAATATCATGGCTAAAAAGACAACAACGAGAAAGGTCGAATTATTACAAACCTTAATTTGCTCCATTTTGAAGCTCTTTATTATTGAATATCAAAGTAATTTCCATGGAAATCATGGATTTATCTGTCAAATCGAAATAATTTAAACGAATAAACTAAATTTTAATCGAACAGATTTTATGAAAAAATGTAAAAAAACAGACTCATAACAATTTTTCGAAATGTCCAATATGTTCAATACATTTTCCACATCGTTTTCGCACTGCATCTACAAACCTGCGAAGTTCACGACGATTCTGACGCATTTCTGCACAACACAAATTTATTCTTTCGATCAGATCCTCTCGGGTATGAACGAGAATTTGATATACTTTTTTATTCAAGGTGTTCCAGACATAAAAATCCAAAGAGTATGGTCGGGGCTTCTTGAAGGACATCTCAATGGACCATACCTTCCAATCCATTGCAGCCCAAAATATTGAATCATTGAGTACCGCCCCGCACTTTCCAGCTATTATGAGCTGGGAAACCATCCATTTGAAACCAGACATTTTGTCAGTCAGCCAGAGACATTCCATCCAATATGTTTCCTAAGCTGCTTTGGATTGATGTTATGAATTCTTCAGCGTTGAGGCGATCGGGAAGTCCGAAAAGTTCACCTCTCATCACTCCCAACGCCGGAATGTGCCGGACCTGATGAATGAATATTTAGGAGTGCAATAGATTGGAAGGTACGGTCCGGTACGGTACGATGGCCACCAAGGAGCCCCGATCTTACGCCTTTGGATTTTTATGTCTGTGACACCTTGAAAGAAAATGTATGTATGAATCAAATTCGCGTTCAGACTCGAAAGGATCTGTTCGAAAGAATAAATAAGTATTCTGCAGAAATACGTCAGAAACGTTTTCAGTGTTGTAGATTCAGTGCGAAAACGATATGTAAAATGTACTGAAGAATTGTTATAAATAGAAGTAGCCTGTTTCCTTCAAAATAAAATCTGTATTATTGGAATTTAGTTTATTCGTTTAAATTATTTTGAATCGACAGGTAAATTTATGATTTCCACGAGAATGACTTTAGGAATATTTCGACTTTATCGTTGATATCTTGTTAGCCATGCATGATATTAGGGCAGAAGACAAGCAGTAAGCACAAAAGTTGATATGTCATTTGGAAGCACACTAAATGGGGTATTTTTTGCTGAAAATAAAACATGTCCATAATTAATTATTTCTCAACGATAAAACCATTGGAAAAATATGAATCGTGATATTCATCTCCTTACCACGCCCGTAGTAAGAATTTTTTGGTACCCAGAAATTTATAACTCATCAAAAATTCAATGCCGTTTCCAGATATGAGTTTGATGACGCTACAAGGATAACTGAAGTATAATTGATGTTATGTAAAAACTTGGAATATTTCGTGAAATCAAGAAATGTCAAATTGAAGAATAACCGTCAACATTTCGACCATGTGTTAAATGACATTTTTTGTTGCAAATCACATGTATGATCTCCCTTTGAAGTTCGGCCCTTTTAAAAGTAGACACCCTGTATACTTGTTTATACCGATATATAAGGGCAGGTGTTCTCCTTTCATTTCTTTTTTTTCCCCCATCGTAATGAAAAACATGGAAAGCCATTGATGTAGGGTGAAAAATCTCATCTTGTTGGCTAAATATTTTCTTCCACCTCGAACTGGAGGTCAAGTCACAAGAAACATCCTGAGCATCGACCGCAACAATCTTTGTCTTCATTTCCTTTCATCCGTTGTTCTGACCGGTTTTTAATCAAAATCCAATTTGGTGTTGGAAAATTTGAATAGAGGAAAATGGAAAACTTATATTAATTGAATATTCGATATCGACAAAATAATTGAATTCCATCAGAGAGTTATTTTTTGACTGTCAAGTGAAAAAATTTAATTAACTAAAGAATTGCTAAGCTATTTTTTACACAATTAGATTGATTTGTTGACCTTGATGTTACTTGGTTATTAGTGTTGAAATTGTAATTTCGAAAACGGTCAAGTGAAAAAATTTAATCAACTAAAGAATTGCTAAGCTATTTTTTACACAATTAGATTGATTTGTTGACCTTGATGTTACTTGGTTATTAGTGTTGAAATTGTAATTTCATGAAAAATATATTGAGTTTTGCGTGGATGACATAAGTCTGTAAGCAAGATAACTCTGAATTGAGATACTTCCATAGGGACCGATCAGGTTTAGCCTTCTCTACATCTCTACAATTCAGCTTTCGACTCGAAACATTCAACGAAAAAATGTGACCACAGGAGGACTCATTCAAAATCAATGAAATCTAAGTCAATCCGACCACCCAAACCTACTCACGCCGAAAAAATAAAAAATTTAAACGCCGAAAGAAGGACTAAAGCTAAATAGCAACAAAAACAAATCAGTTATTCAGTTCAAAAGAGTAGATTTAGACTTCCCTCGAATTTTGAAACAATCGGTTTTATTCGATCCTTTTTTCCTCTTAATAACACATCAAGTTACTCACGAAGAGGCCTTGGACACACTTAATACACTAGTTATGAAATTATTTCTTTTATTCAATAGCACATCGAAAATAAGGGTTATTGGGATTATTGTGTACAATGCATATTTTGTTTGACCCGAATTGTCGAGAAGGTTCTCTTTGAACAGCTGATATGACACTTTACTTGAAGCACATATGTATAAAACTGGGAGTTCTAAGGTGTATATCATCCAATATGAGAATGGTGAAAGGATTTGAAAATAAGAGAAAGCTACAAAGTTGATAATATTTATTTCCAAAACACATTCTTTCATAAATCTCTTTACATCCGTCAATAAATTAAGTGAACAACAGATCAATAAACAAATTTCAATAGCAACTCAACTGATTGTCCTCTCAATTCAAACAATTCGATTTAACTATAAGTATAAAGGGTATTATTTATTCAATTCACATTTGAGATCGATTGTAAAATCAATCGAGAGCGATTAATTTCCCTACAATATCACGTGAAAATTTAAAAGTTTATCAGCCCGTTTATATCCTAGCACTGTTTTTTTTACGACCATATTGGTAGGTAGAGTAGGCTGTGAGCATTTTCGAGGAGATCAAACTTCAAATTCGGATTGCGTTGATAACTAAAGTGAGCTACTAGGTTGAAATGATATGAGCAATTTTTTCAATGAGGCAACAATATCCTTTCAGAACAGCTCAAGGTAATCGAATATTCGAATAATGAGAAAACTTTGCTTATACTTAAATTCTTCAAGTACTTGTAATTGAATATTTATTCTGACGAACGAAATAAGTTCGGGAGAGGCTGAAGAAAAAAGAGAGAAGCTAAAGCCTGATTCGTAAATAGGTGGACTTGGCTTGTACGATTCGTTTGATAGTGTGCAGTTTACAGTCTTTTCTCCACATGTCTGAATGTAAACGTGAACTGTTTGCCTTCAGTAAAAAATGGTTATTTCAACATTAGTTTGTGGTGCGAATTATCGATGTTGAAGTCATTAGAGACAATATAGATATTCTCAAAATTTTCGAAACTCAAGACTTTTTTCCAGAGAAACTATGTCGGTTACAAACCAGAAAAATCGAAATTTTTTATCCATAAATAAATAAACGAATGAATAGATTTTTCAGTGTAGGTTGACAACAGCCACTTCCCCTTCATGAAGGTTATTATGATAATGGGAAAAAGCAGATGCTTGTCGTTCGCAGGAACTGAGTGACATGATATGCAATATTCAACATAAAGAACAATTTGTCAATCTATAAGGTTCGAAAAATGGTATGTTCCATGAATTGACTATTACTGCAGGTGGCTGTCACTTGAAAATTTTCAAAAAAAATTCCTGGAATTCGGATCCATGATTAACAGTATGCATTACCGTTTCATTCATTCATTCATAAAATGTCAAGGACAACCCCTTGGGAAGGAAACACATTTGCTTCAAGTCCTATGCAAATTTCAAATTGATGTGGTCGCTAAATGCCGATACTTATACTGGACATTCGAAGCACTTCTGCTACTTTGTTGGCAGACACTGAGGGCCAAAAGAATTTTGTTCGAAAATAATAGTTATCATACATTGGATATCACTCCCACTGCAGCCAGACTTCAGAAAGTCATGGCAAAAGGGGGTATCAACCCCACAATGTTGCTTAAAAAGCCAGAGGGAGAGGAGGAACGATCAATTCTTCTTCTCAAAACACACTTTCCAGGTAGTGAACCCATAAGTAGTTCTAAAACAGCAATATAATGCAAAAAGAAATCCTGTAAGAAAGATTGGGATATTGCTAGGAAAATATTTACAAGACAACGACTCAAATGGGCAATTAGTACCTTTCACTCCTGCATAAGAGAGCGGTAGAGATTCTTCCCCATCTGCTGAAGATCACAAGAAGCAGCTTAGCATTGGGTCGAATATCTGATGAATGGAGAAGGGCAAAAGTAACCTTCATTCCAAAAACAGAGAAGAGAGACGGGACTAATCTCTGAACTTTTAGACCCATTTGTCTTACCTCGTTTTTACTCGAAACCATGGACAAGGTAGTAGATAACAACATAAGAACGGAGAACCTGGGGAAAACACCACTTCATAAATGCCAGCATGCGTACAGGACAGGACGCTCCACGGAGACTGCTCTGTATTAGCTGACTGAAGGCATCCAGAAGACTCTGAACAATAGAGAAATCGCATTGTGCGCGTTCCTAGATATATCTGGGGCCTTTGACAACAAGTGTCTGTCAGAGAGGCACTTGTAAAGCGAGGAGTGAAGAATACCATTATAAAATGGATGCATGAGGTGTTCACGACGAGGACAGCTGAGACATTGGTGGTCAATCTGTCCATCTCTGTCAAAACCATCTGTGGAACACCTGAAGGAGGAGTAATATCTTCCCTCCTCTGAAGTCTGGTAGTGGATGAACTACTACACAGGCTAACAGAGCTTGGCTTCGAATGTATAGGCTATGCCGATGACAAAGTCCTAATAGTAAGAGGTAAATTTGAGAGTTCCTTCTGTGATTCGTTACAAACGGGCTTCAACATTATTGAGCAGATTTCCTTGTCAGTGGAGCTCAACATCAACCCAGCCAAGACCACAGTAGTGTCCCTTTACTCGGAAAAGAAACCTTTCAGCTATGAAATCCATCTCGGCGAATGGAGATAATGTAGAATGGAATTCTGAAGTCAAATATCTGTAAATTATCCTAGACAGTAAGCTTCTATGGAATAAGCATTTCGGAAACAATGCTGGTGAAGCGACAAGGGCCTATCCGGTAGAACTTGGGGTTGTAACCCTAAGGATGTACGTCATGATTGTGGGAGCAATAATTACTTATGGGGCAGTAGTCAGGTCTGCTAAGGCAGGGCAGACAAGCACGAGGAAGATACTCGACAAGGTACAAAGGCTTGCCTGTGTTCGCATCACTGGAGCTATGAGAACGTACTCGACACGAGCACTTGAGGTCATCATAGATCTCACTCTTCAACATCAAGTGATCAATAGGGTAGCCCATGAGGCTATCCTCAGAATATCTAGGGAAGGCCTGTACCTTCCCTAGATATTCTGAGGATAGCCTCATGGGCTACCCTATTGATCACTTGATGTTGAAGAGTGAGATCTATGATGACCTCAAGTGCTCGTGTCGAGTACGTTCTCATAGCTCCAGTGATGCGAACACAGGCAAGCCCCTCAATGAGACAAGTGAAAGTCAGGCAGCCTGGTCCTCTCTGAACAAGTACATCTCATCAGCGAACCTTCCTAGTGATGTTATGATTGAAAAAGTAAGCATTGAGAAGAACTTCAACATTAGGCTATGTAAAAAGGAAGAATGGAAAAAGGAATACACTACCCAAAACTCCAAAGTGAATACCATTAAATTGTATACAGATGGTTCTAAAACCACGATAGGGGCCAGCGCTGGAGTATAAGGGGCAAGAACCAAGTGTACACTATCGTTGGGCTCCTACTCGAGTGTTTTTCAGGCAGAAATACTTGGAAAGAAACTATGAAGGTTATAACATTGTGATCCATTTTGATAGTCAAGCTGATATCAGAGCACTCAAATCGACAAAGCACTCATCGACTCAAAGCTGATATGGGAGTGCCGGAGGAAACTTAATGAAGTAGGCAAGAACAACAAGGTCTCTTTAGTCTGGGTTCCTGGTCACTTAGGAATCGAAGAACACGTAGTGGCCAATAAACTTGCCACAAAGGGAGCACAAACGCCACTTACTGGACCAGAACCTTTCAGTGGCATAGGTAAATGCACATATGAGAAAGAGGTTATGGACAAGGAAGAGGCTGAAAGAAAAGCACTCTGGAGATTTTTTCCAGGAATGGATCACTCGAAAAAGTTCATTCCGAACTTTGAATGTTCAAGATCCAAAAAATATTTGGATCTCAGTAAGGATGAGTTACGCCTCCTCACTGGCCTCCCCACAGGACATTGTCGCCTCAGGAAGCATATGATGAGAATAGGCTTAACAGAAACTGACGAGTGCAGATTATGTGGTGAAGAGGAAGAAACTCCTGTTCACCTGGTCACAGAATGCCTCAACATTGCAAACCAGGGCAAAAAATGTCTTGGACAACAGGAGCAACGAGAATCTAACCTCCTTGAAGCTCTCTCAGATACTGGAATACATTGGAGCTATGGAGCTGGAGGGCGAGCTGTAGGTGGCGCATTTGAAAACAGCTCTGATGCGGGGCACAATAAACTTTGAGGTCGCAATGAAATGTAACCCTCTTACCTTACTATATACATCGGATATAATATGAAAAAAACACCAGCTTCATGGAAATCTCTTCTGCTAGTAGGAATTAGTTTATGTTATCGAGATAATTCTCGATGGAAACGAAGACAAATAGAAGTAGCACCATACCATACAAAAAACAATTCAACCAATTTTTCTTTTCTATAGAGGTATGTTTTTACACGTTTCCTGTTGTCAGAAGTAAACAAAGCTCAATCTAAAGGTTTGTTCGCGTCGCAGTTCGGAACTGTACTTTTTGGTAATATTTTGATCCCACTCGTTCGCTTCGGATGGAACAGGAATTCCTTGTCGTTCGCGTCGTCGGAATTTTCGAGTTCGGAACTGTTCCTTGCAGTTCTGGCTGTTCCTGATCCGTAGATGGTACAGTAGGGACAGCAGAGGTATATTAACCTTAAAAGTGTTAATTTATTGGTAAACAAACATGTCTTCATCAGATGTATGTTATTTGCTACTTGAAGAAGGATCTATAATAATAGATCCAGAAAATAATGCTACTGTTATAGATGAAAATACGTATGTTAATTTTATTTTAGGTATTTCGTGGATAAAGTTTCAGTCGTTATTAAATCCTAAAAATATAAATTATTCAGCATTCATATATCTTCTTTCATGAATATGTTACCTTTATTAGCAAAAAAAGGTCCACAGTGACCAGTAACTTTTCAAATTGTTGTAGATGGTGTACCTTTGTGTTCAATTGATATATCAACAATTGATTGTTCCTCTTCCATATCCCCAAACTTGAAAAATGGTAAAACATCTTCTTCATCTGAAGAAGAATCAACTAAATCCGTAATCGTGTTCATCATGAAATTAAATTCTACCACATTTACAATTTTATCTTCCATGTTATCGATCTTATATAGTTTAATCAAAGAGGAATAGTCTTTGGTTTAATTGAGTTTAACGGAAAAATTTTGAAATTATCTGTTCGCAACCGTTCGTGTCACAGAACACTTTTTGACAGTTCCACGAGTTTCGGAACCAAGTTCTCCCTGAACCCAGAATAACAAGGGAACAGCGACGCGAACAAACCTTAAGTGTTACTTTCTGATTATCAATGTCATAAGGGACCTCATTTTATGTCAGTGGAAGTGGAAAGATAATTTATTAGGTACAACCTCAAGAAAAAGGATCGATATATGAATACTGATTTACGATGATTATTTCTCAAATTTTCGATTAAATGCAACTCAAATGAAGTTTTTGGCCTTTCAGTACACGGCGGTGGCCCACACACAAATCAATCGCCGTGATCGCTTATTGAATCCCCCTTTGAGGTATTAAAAGTTTTTTTGTCTCAAGAAACGTTTTGTTCGTATTATGGTTGATGCCTGATCCGGTATTATCCTATCCAGATTACCATTCGAACTTTAAACCTCTAAAAAATTACTCATTTCATCGAACCGATCTCAGAAGTGCATGCTCACAGTCTGCTCACCGTCCGCGAACTGTCACGTGACCCGGGAAAACTCTTCGTCGTAGGTTTGCGTCTGGACGTGGCGTTCCGAGCACTCTTCTAAGTCTACGAAGTCTCTGTGGTCTGGACAAACGAGTATTTCAGCGTGATGGTGCCGAGGGTGTCTTCGTTTGTAGGGCTCCCACTCGGCTCTCAATAAGTGTCAGTGGGTCACGATGACGTCTGGCGCTGATTTCGTCGTCTGCACGCTGTACGGCCTCTTCGTCTTCTCTTCATATTTGTTGATGGCGTGTTGGCTCATCTCTATGGTGGCTTCTGCCTTGAACTTGTTGTTCTCCTTCTTGTAGCCGAAGGTGCTGAACGGCGCAGGCGGGGAATTCGTGCGCACCGAGTGGCTGGGCGTACTGTTCCCGGAACTGTAACCTGGAAGTGAGAAGGAAGTTAGGAACAAGGCTACAATGAATGTCACGTGAATTCCAATTCCGCGTTCTTCATTCTAAGAAGAATCCTACAAAATGCATTTCTCCCGAATCTTGGATCAACGCCTTCACACCAACCCAGCGATAAAGAAGCATTTCAATTTTCGAATTATCCAATCATACGGGTAAACATCTCCAACCTAGACAATTTCCACAGCATAAATGTTCATAGTCATTGGTGCAGAAGGTAGCTCACCCTTGACTTGTCATATAGCATTTCGATATTTCACGTAAATCTTGAGAAGTATGCCGAAAAACTAAATGCCAGTATTAGGACCTGATATTCCGACCTAGCTGCCCAGAAGAAATGGTTTACCAGACGTATTAGATATCGTCATAATGAAAGATATTACCCAAGATTTTACACTTGATACTATAAAAGAGGGCACATCAGGCCACAACCCAATATAACTTAGGCTGGGACGCGGACCGATAACAGAAGAACTTCGAACGAAAGACTTCACAAACTGGCAAAAGTACAGTGAAATACTCTAGGAGAAAATTACTGAAATTCCACAGATAAGAACTCCTGAAGATCTAGAAGATGAGGCTGAAAAATTAGAAACCCAAATAAAAGAAGCCTACGAGGAGAGTACAAGAAGATTCGAAAGGCCAGCTCCGAAGCATCCACATGGTGAAACCCCAAAAGCAATAAGGAATAGAAATAGGAAAAACTACAGAACTTCACATAGAGAACAAGACCAGAAAGAGCTGAATAAACACAGTCAAGTGCTGAAAAATGCAATGAGAGAACTGAGAACAGACATATGGAATCAGAGGGTAAGAGAGCTGAACACCATAGACCACTCAGCATGGAAGATGCAAAAGTGCTTACGACGCGATAAACCGAAATTCCTCCTCTACACGGAGCAAATGGGATGGCCTACTCAAAACTTGAGGAAGCCGAAGTACTGGTGGACGCAATAGAAAGAGAAGCCAGAATCAACTACAGGGAAGAAGAAGAGAAGAAAAATAAGTCGAAGGAATGAAGAATTGATGTTGGAACCTCCGGAGGGCGATACCATCCCAAACCCAACAACACCAACGGAGATTAAAGAAATCATCAAGAAATTGAAAAACGGAACAGCTCCAGGAAAAAACAAAGTAACAAACGTTACGTTACGAAAATTGCCTAGGAAAGGAATAGCAGCGCTAACCAATATAGCAAACGCAATGATGAGAACAGAATACTATCTGAAAAGATGAAAAACAGCATAAGTAATTGTGTTCAATAAGCCAGGAAAGATAGTTAATTTCCACAAAACTACAGGCCGATAAGTCCACTGTCAGCACTTGGAAAAATTGTTGAGAGAGACATTGCAAAAAGACTCGATGAAGAAACAGAAGCGCTGAATCTGATACCATCGGAACAATTTGAATTCAGAAGAAATCATTCCACAGAACTTCAATTGTTAAGGATCACTGAATATGTCACTCAAGGATTTCAGAATAAACAAGCCGCAGGATTTGTGCTATTAGGTGTCGAGAGAGCCTTCGACTGAGTTTGGCACGATGGACTTGCCTAAAAGATGATGATGACAGGCTACACTACTAAAACCTGCAAGATAATAAGAAACTACCTGAGGTACGGGATTTGTTATGTCAAAATAGATGACTCATTATGTTCGACCAAAGAAGTAGAAGCAGGAGTGCCCCAAGGATCAGTTCTAGGACTTCTACTCTACAACATATATATCTACGATATTCCTTCAAACCCAAGAAATCTTTTAGCCCTTTATGCAGACGACATGGGAATAGCCTTCAGACATCGACGACCAGATGTCATACAGAGAAGGCTGCAAGAAGCACTAGAAGAGTTAGAAGAATGGTTCATTAAATGAAAAATTCAAATGAATATCAAAAAGAGCCAAGATATTCTACGACAGAAGCGGAGACTTGAAATTAATTACAACCTAAGGATAGATGAAGAAGAGATAAAATGGTAAAATGTCAAATATCTTGAAGAAAAACTAGATAAAGGGCTTACATGGAGAAACCATATGAAATATGCAGTGAATAAATCAAACTTAGCAATGAGTAGACTTCACCCACTGCTAGGAAGAAGTAGCCAAATGAACCAAAGTACGAAGCTACGAATGAACAAGTCAATCGCAAGACCTCAACTAACTAACTAGAAAGTTAAGGAAACTGTCACAGATTTCCCAAATAAGAAGAACGAGAATATGTTCGAAAATGCAAGTGAACACCCAAATGGTGAGCTAAGAAGACTAGATGACTACAACCCCGCAGAAGATGTGCTTAGATATATCATAAAAGACCCAGAGATCAACTACGTAGAAAACGAAATTGAGTACACTCAATTTGGAATATCAACAGGAAGAGACTCTCCTATGAAATTCATGAAATTCATAGGTAACATAATGACCACACGACCAAGATTTTGGGAGAGATACAGACAAGTAGAGTCAAAAGGTTAATAGGTAATAAAAATGCGGAATCTGACACACACGAAGTCTCACACTGTTCTATATATCGTAGATAGGAGATCGTTTCATCCCTGAGCATTACCCCTGACTAAACGAAAAAAAAACAGAACAAAAAAAAAGATATTCCATGTTCCTTTTTTGTTTTCATGTCATGGAAAATGTATTCGATTCATATAGTCTAAGGAAGTGCCTTTTGGGTCAACTCTAGGAAATAATAAAATCTTAAAAACTATAATAAACTTGTGTCGTAAACAACTGAGGAATGCCATAAAACTTCTGAACAAAGGGACGGAATACGGAAAAGCAAAATTCACAATACGACTCATGGACGTAGCATTGGCAGCAAAACAGCAAAACAATTGAAAAAACACAAATGGAAAGTGAAGGCAACCTAAAAAGAAATGAAAGTTCGTAGACCATCTCCTGATAAATCATAAGCAGAAGATCAGACTTTCGAATAATTTTGAGTTGGAAGCACATAGATAAGAGCATATTTTCAAATACAACAACCAGCTTCGATATCAAACTATGAGGCCAAAACTAAATATCTATCTAAAGAACAAACCTGAAATTCTTATCAGACCAATTTTCCATATCTCAATAGGCTGGAAACATCAGATCGGTAATAGAAAAAGCCAAAACTTTCTTTAGTTCACACACTGATATATGACTGAAATTGTCCATCAACATTGATAAAACATACTGATAAAACTGGAGTGCTGAAGTAAACTTAATGAAGTAGGCAAGAATAACAAGGTCTCTTTAGTCTGGTCACTCAGGAATCAGAGGAAACGAAGAGGCCAATAAACTTGCCAGAGAGGGAGCACAAACGCCACTTACTGGCCCACAACCTCTCTGTGGCATAGGAAAATGCACCTATAAGAAAGAGTTTTTGAAGAAGGAAGAAACTGAAAGAGAAGCCCTGGAGGAATCTT
Source organism: Aphidecta obliterata (assembly GCA_963966015.1). Classification (NCBI taxonomy): domain Eukaryota; kingdom Metazoa; phylum Arthropoda; class Insecta; order Coleoptera; family Coccinellidae; genus Aphidecta; species Aphidecta obliterata. The sequence goes on along the minus strand of OZ014427.1, from coordinate 29,004,015 downwards.
CCAGGAATGGATCACTCCAAAAAGTTCATTCGGAATTTCGAAAAATCAAGATCCAAAAAGCATTTGGATCTCTGTAAGAAAAAGTTATTGCCTTCTCACTGGCTCCCTCACAGGACATTGTCGCCTTAGAAAGCAAATAATGAGAATGGGCTCAAAAGAAAATGACGAGTGCAGATTAAGTGGGAAAGAGGAGGAAACTCCTATTCACCAGGTTACAGCCATTGCCTCGCCATTGAAAACCAGCGCAAAAAATGTCTTGGACAACAGAATTACAGGAGCAACGAGTATCTAACCTCCTTGAAGCCCTCTCAGATACTAGAGTTCATTGGAGCTCTGGAGCTGGAGGGCGAGCTGTAGGTAGCGCATTTGCGAATACAGCTCGGATGGGGGGCACAATATACCTTGAGGTCGCGGTGAAATATAACTCCCTTACCTAACTATAACTATATAACTACAGGAAGGAAGAGCTTATATAATCTGCCGAAATAGAAAATATAACTTGAAGTTAAATGGCTATCCTTAAAATACTCTCCAGATGGCTTAGACAGAGAAAAATGCAACAATACAAATAACGTAGGACCCAGAACGATGAGAGAATCGTAATCCCTTACATAAAGGCATATGGGGTGAGAAGGGGATATTAATCTTCCAATACTAAAAGATCGGTTCTTACAAAAGTAAAACTAAAATATAAGAATCAGACGCAAATACCTGTGTATACTCAATACCCTGTATGTGCAGAAGATAATACATAGGAGAGACCAAATGTCCCCTCGAAGTCAGTCAAAGAACAAGACTTGAAGAATCGTAATCCCAGTCTGGATATGAACGCCCTATTCATTAAAAGATCACTTGATGGAGACAGCCACGAAAAAAGGAAAATTCTGGTAACGTATACCAATCAAGTTGAAGTGAGAAATAGGTGATTTTGTTTTTATAATAAAATGAACTGGTGGAAACCAGAGGGCTGCCCTGAGGGCGGTTCGAGTAATCCAACCCTTACATTCGAACGAAGATATTAAATTCCATAGAAAGTACAAAGACATTTCATTAATGTTGAAATAACTCCCTTCAAACAGACCATCGTCAATATTATCAAGAGAATAAGGTTACATGCATCGCTATTTTATATATTTATAGCTTTTCAGAGAAGACATCAGAATCTGATCTCTTTCTGGTCACGTATGAGAATAATGGGGTGACATCATAAATATTTCGTATAATAATCTCAAGAACCTTGGATATTGCTATCCTAGAATCTATGTAGCTAAGGATTTCATACACTTCCATATCATAACACCCAATATACTCGGGGGGAATGCGATGATCGGAAACTTAGCTCATCTAGGTGGAGTCTTATAGAGAGATTCTGATCGCCTAGGCGTCTTGTTTTTGGATAAAAAGAGTGATTTTCGGAAAGTGAATGAAATTTCAGAGATCAATAAATCTGGAACCAATCAACAGCGATTTCGAAGTTTTCAGTTGTACCACCGTTTTCGACCGCTTTCGTTCAACATGAAATTAAAAACATCGGGACCGGAGTATGATAATTTTGGACATTTCCTATCTTTGTTGATATACTTTCTTCCTATATATAAACACTGAAAATTTCCTTCATCGTAGGAAAGTAATTCAACTGAAAATAAAAAAAAAATGCTGAGAACGGAAACATTGGACTGATATATTATATTAGTTTAATGTCTCCGTTTTTCGCATTCCTCCCGGAATACCCTATATAAGTCATTGACGAATTATGTCCCCTACACTTTTTATGTTATGTTTGTGTTTTTCTTTCGATAATAGGAATCTGTTGAAAATGTCAGTACAAAGTAAATACCCATGAATCCGAAATAAGGCTTTAGCATAATAATATTGACGAAATTCGTCCTAGTGTTACCTTGAGTCGTGAACAAACTCTCCCTGGTCTGGCAGGCGCTGTCGCACATCTCCGGCAAAATTTCCGTGTCCACCGTATAAATCCCCTGGCCGTTAGGATCCCCGTTCGGCGGGCTTAGGCTATGTTCGCTGTGCCTGATCAGGATGGGTAGCAGTTCACCTCCGGGGACGTAGCAGGGGGTGGTAGCCCCCAGGTTCGCCATGTCGAACCTGTCGATCGACGGTGAACCGCTGCTGGATCGGGGGCCTCTGCTCCCCGCCTTAGACATTTTATCCATTTGCTCTTGTTTGTCCAACTCCAGCTGTTCGCGACTCTGCCGTATATACTCCTTGAAAAAATAATTCTTTTCAGCATTCTCAGATATTTTTACACAAGGTATTCTTCAAATCACATCTCTCAGAGCTTCTATAGTAATGAAAATATCAATCATTGTTATTATTGGGTTGATAAACAATTATTCATTCACATGGTAATACATCAAATAAAATTTTGTTTTTTAACATAACACTCACGCATCGAAAAGAAGTACAGGATCGCGAAATATAAGGAGCTCTTTTGAGTACATTTCCAGAACAGCAATTGCACCAGAAATATTTCATGTAAAATTGGTTTCCAGGACTCACAAGCTAATAACGCTTTCACTGTTGAAATGAGATCAGATTCAGATGTCATATAGAGCCAAGCCCCTAATTTCACAAGGCAAAACTCTAAACGCCATAACCGTAAAAACCCTACATCTTGTTCAAGAAATATTTGGGTATATTCAGTCTCTAGTGCACTTCCCACTTGATGGTTATGTAACATTTGCACTTTTGTTTTTAAGTATGAGATACATTAGGGTGTGACAGATCTCACTTGGGAAACCCAATTTATCGTCGAGGTACATGGAACAATGTGACAATACTTCGAAAATAATTGGTAAAATAGTTAAAGTTATAGTAAGGAAGGGGGTTACATTTCACTGAGACCTTGAGGTCTATTGTGCCCCCCATCAGAGCCGTATTCGCAAATGCGCTACCTACAGTTCGCCCTCCAGCTCCAGAGCTCCAATGAACTCCAGTATCTGAGAGGGCTTCAAGGAGGTTAAATCCTCGTTCCTCCTGTGATTCTCTTGTCCAATTCATTCTTTGCGCTGGTTTGCAATGGCGAGGGATTCTGTAACCAGGTGAACAGGAGTTTCCTCCTCTTCACCACAGACTCTCGTCAGTTTCTGTAAAGCTCATTATATGCTTCCTAAGGCGACAATGTCCTGTAAGGAAGCCAGTGAGAAGGCGTAACTTGTTTTTACTGAGATCCAAATACTTTTTGGATCTTGCACTTTCAAAATTCCGAATGAACTTTTTGTAGTGATCCATTCCTGGAAGGTATCTCCAGAGTGCTTTTCTTTCAGTCTCTTCCTTCTCCAGAAACTCTTTCTTATAGGTGCATTTACCTATGCCACTTTTTAGCAAGTGTATGGGCCTCTTCGTTTCCTTTGATTCCTGAGTGACCAGGAGCTACTTCATTAAGTTTCCTCCGGCACTCCCATATTTATCAGCTTTGAGTCGATGATGAAGGAGTTCAGTGCTTTTTTACCAGCTTGACTGTCAAAATGGATCACAATGTCACACCCTTGATAGTTTCTTTCTAGGTTTATATCTATGCATCTTTCGATTGCGAGAATTTCTGCCTGGAAGGCACTCGAGTAGGAGTCTAACGATAGTGTATTCTTGTTTCTTGCCCCGTATACTACAGCGCCGGCTCTTACCGTGATTTTAGAACCATCTGTATACCATTTAATGGTATTCACTTTGAAGTTTTGGGTAGTGTATTCCTTCTCCATTCTTCCTTTTTACATATCATAGTGTTGAAGTTCTTCTAGGCAGGTTCGCTGATGAGATGTACTTGTTCAGAGAGGACCAGGCTCCCTGACTTTTAATTTTCCCATTCCCTGTACCTTCCCTAGATATTCTAAGGATAGCCTCGTGGGCTACCCTATTGATCACTAGATGTAATGGAGTGAGATATGTGATGATCTCAAGTGCTCTTGTCGGGCATGTTCTCATAGCTCCAGTGATGCAAACGCAAGCAAGCCCTTGTATCTTGTCGAGTATTTTCCTCGTGCTTGTCAGTCCTGTCTCAGCAGACCAGACTATTGTCCCATAAGTTACTATTGGTCTCACAATTATGACGTACATCCATCGCAGTATTTTAGGGTTACAGCCCCAGGCTTCTACACACTTTTAGAGCCCTTGTCGCATTACTAGCAGTGTTTTTAACATGCTTGTTCCATAGAAGCTTATTGTCTAGATATTTTACTTCAGAATTCCATTCTACGTTATCTCCACGTTAAATCCCACGACACATGTTTCGTTGACACAGTAACATCAACATCTTCAGATGGTTGAGGTATAACAAAATTAATTCTCTACAACTCTACAGCTACCTACCAATGCAATTAAATCTTTTCACTACGTGGGGGTAATGGTTAATCAACTAATGCACAATTCCTTGTGTGGGATGAATATTTAATGATATCTTAATGAAATTTTGCTTATCTCACCGAGATTAATTGAGAAGATCTATTGACGTAAGTTTTTTTTTCCATAATTTAAAAGATAAAGATACATTTTTTATACTTCAAAAATAATTCAAATATGGTGAATTGTTCAATTCTACCTGATCGCCCGATAAAAAAAAAATTATGAAAAGCACTGCCGTGAAGTCAGGAGTTTTTGAGCGCTCGTACATTCACCTTGTGAGTAGATTCACATTTTCCAGTTCTAGAAATCAATTGAAGGAATTTTCGACAGCTGTCAAAAAAATTCTCAAACTTAGACAAAACTTCAGATTTCATGTCAGTGCTTCAGGTGACCTTTTTTTTTCGATAATTCGCTAGAATTTTCTACGGTATCTATGGTATTGGTGATGCGATCTGGACAAAATTTCGGACGTGATTTGAATACATTATTCCTCAGCTAGGTGCATAATTTCATTCCAATCAAATCTGTAGTTTCAAGGTAATCAGGAAAACAAAATTTCGAGCGGCCATATTTACGGAACCCCTGGGCGAATTTTGCCCAACAACGAACTTAACCGCAGCATTCAAGATTCGAACCATCGCTGGAAATTTCAAGTTTCTAGGACATTCCGTTCGAGAGTTATCGTGTATACGGCCGGACAGACTCGAATTTTCCGATGGATGAATGATCATCAGTTAGTCGAAAATAGTCGTTTGAGACCATTTTCGGCTCAAAATTCGACAAGTACAGACATCGTGACGAAATGATATAGCTCTCGTGTAAGTAGTACGAGCACTAAAAAATTGCAAAAAATCGAAAAATTTTCGAATAAAACAAAGATTCTCTGTCGTATTTTTCAAACTTCCAGTGTTGTCCCACAAAAAAGTTCTGGAGGGGAAAATAAGACATTGTTGCGGAAAAATATCACCCTATAGTTTTTCACGGATGATTCACATGTCATATGAAGTAACCCTCGGAAAGTAATATATTAATCAAATTCCAGCTGAATATCTTGTGAAATAATAATAATAAAAATATGTTTATTCACACAAAAATAATACAGCAACAACAACATCATAATCAGAGAATAAATAATAATGCCTTGATAAAAATACTTGTTTCATGATATTGAGTAGAAAAAAAAACGAAAAGGAAAAAAAAAGAGAAAAAAAGCAAGAGGGAAGAAAAAAAAAGATTCGGATAGAACCCGAAAATTCCATTACTGTAATTTTTCGATCTATCAAATAAGCCTTTATATGGAATGAGGAAAATTGAAAGATGATTTGTTCATATTAACCATAAGGTGTCCTAACTTTTGATAAGATAGAGGTTATATTATGAAAGAAAATTTTTCTGTTATATATAGGAAAATTCCGAACTTGATTTCATAGTATCGTTCTGATTAGAACAGCTACAAATGTTCGTGTTATACCTAAGCGTTGTCTTGGTATTTTTTGGGCTACCAGTTGATGGAGGCCCCCCTAAAATACAAAATGCCCTAGTGAGTAGCTTTTTTTTTGAGACCGTAAGAAAGTTATATGTGCAATTTTTTATTTAAGGTGTACTTAACCCAATATGGTTACTTAGCACCAAATGCGATGGGCAATAGCTCTTTGGTGAATAGGAAAACCTTCATGAAAAGCGTGAAAGAATTTCAGTCTTTTATAGGAATTCCAGTTACTGGTAAGAACCAAATAATGTTTTTTTTTTCACTTTTCTATACCTCTCTAAGCAAATTTTTAAGCTCACTCATTATTCAGGAGTCCATAAAATTTTCAACTTTTTCGCAGGAGAGCTGGACAGTCTCACCATGAAAATGATGAGTCAACCCAGATGTGGCATGAAAGATAAAATTGGAACTCCAGGAAGATTTGTACTACAAGGTAAGTACCGAAAAAATTAATCATGAGAAAAAATCTTTATTTCTTTCACTTCACACTTCGACAAGGTCCAAGGATGGTTTAGGTTCACAATTGGACCTAATTGTAGTACATATATATATATATAATTATATTTTTGAAATCGAAAGCTTTGTTTTATGAAAATAATCTTTATTTACAACGGACGATTATCCGACCTATCTAGCATACAGTTAGAAAGAAAATCACTTAATTATTGACGACTGATTCGTCTTCAGAGATATTTATAATCTTATCTGAAAGAGCTGGAATGAATGCGACAAACAATAACACCTGCAACAATTTGCGTCATTGGAATGGCTAGCTCATCAGAATTTTACATAGCGATATAATTATTGAATGGAATATGAATAAGCGGTTCATCTAAGGTATACAAGGTTGGCATTATGTAATTATATTTAAAGAAAAATATTCTACTTAGATTTTAACGATAACTTTTCTCGAATCTGAATAGAAGTGCTTTCTTCTGGTTCTTGATGAATTTTATTTTGCAGGAAGCCAATGGGATACCAAACACTTGACCTATACAATAGCTAAGTATTCGAAGAAACTTTCGAAAAGACAAGTTGATAGAGCTGTCCAAGGTGCCTTCAATCTATGGTCGAAGTACACGGATTTAACGTTTGAACCTTCGACCAGAGGAAGAATTAAAATAAGATTCGAAGAAGGGCAACATGGGGACGGTGATGGCTTCGACGGACCTTATGGAACTTTGGCACACGCTTTCTTTCCTGTAAGGTTTTATAAATATTTTTTTTCTGGAGTGTTATAAAATGTTTTCTTTCAGCAATATGGAGGTAACACTCACTTCGACGAAGCGGAATCTTGGAGGATTGGGGCCGGTCGTGGAATAGACTTGAACCAGGTGGCAGCCCATGAATTCGGTCATGCCCTTGGACTTGAACACAGTAGCGTGAATGATGCTCTTATGTGGCCTATGTACCATGTACAGTGGACAAACGATCTCCACGCGGATGACGTGGAAGGAATTCAAAGCTTGTATGGACAAAAATCTGCAGATGCACCTCCCGAAGAACCAAAGAACCCGGATGTTCCCAATGATCCGGGTGTTCCCAATGATCCGGATGTTCCTCGCAGATTTCCAGGTTTTCCAGGATTTCCTGGTTTTCCAGGGTTTCCTGGTGATGCACCCCGCAGGCCTTCCGGTCGACCTCAGTTCCCGTTTTTTCCTTCCTTTCCAAACTTTCCTAGGAGGCGTAGGCCTTTCCCACAGTTTCCAGGATTTTTTCCGAACTTTCCAGGGTTTTCCCGGAATTTTCCACGAAGAAGACCTTATATTTCAAGGTCAAGACCTGGGTTTAGTCAGAAATAATCTCTTCCTGGTTCCCGAAGTGAAGGCAATATTTTTGTTGAAATGGGGAAAAGTTGATTTTTCCATCGGTATAGAGGAATTTTTCATCTAACCTTGTATGTACAAAATTGACATTATTTTCAATAAATAAATCGTTTGGGAAATGATTTTTTACTCTCCCTCATATGTTTGAGGTTCACAATCTGGAAAATGTACGAATTTGCAAGAAAATTACGAATTGAAACAGCAATAAATTTTTCCAGTTCAACCATCTGGACGTTGAAATTAATTTTTGAAAATATCCAAAATGAGGAAATACGATTGAATAGATTCGCTAACAACTTTCATAGGTTTTCGATGGTTGTAAGGAAGTCATTAACAAAATTCTATCTCAATACATAATATTTAGGGTAGGTTCGAGGCTTGAATGCGCCGGTTGAGTTCGCGAAGCTCCAATTTTTTCTCTCAATAATTCGAAGAGTACCAATTCGATTGATTTGAAAGATATTAGTTGTAAAATAATGACACGAAGGTTCATATGAGATTTCGCGAGGATCGTATCACCAAAAAAAAATTTTTTTTCAAAAACTTTGGTATCTCAGAAAATATTCGCCATATTCCGCTGGGATTTTGAATCTACATAAAATATGGGGCATCGATAAGATGAGTAATATGAAGATTTTTGATAAGTTGGATAAGTCTCTAAAGTAGACTTGTACGACACACAGAGTTTATGCATTCTATAAGGGATACTCCTGAATTGGAGTTACAAATGAAGAGAGGATGATATCAAGAATAAAAATGTGATAAACATGGGCAAAGGCTTCGTTTTCCAGATAGAGAGGATTTTTTTTTCTGCGATGTTTTTTCTTTATAGCATCTTTATTTCTGAAGATCACCTGAAATTAGACGAAAATATTACACTTAAGGGTTGACATGTCAATTTCCTGTGAAAATCTACAGGGTGATATTTTTCTGGGAGCAAAGAATGTTCCTTCTTTACATCCAGAACTCTTTTGTGTTGCGCCACTGGAGGTTTAAAAAATTTGAAAAAGAATCTATGTTTCATATATACTTTTTGAGTACGTGTAATTTTTTGTGTCTGCTGCCTTTTTTGAGAAAAAAATGTTAAAGCATAAGTATAATTAAAAAAAATGGCAGACTACTCAGAGAGAAAAATTTGTTCCTCGGAAACGGTAGCATATATAAAAAATTGCAAGATATCAAAAAATTTTCGAATGAAACAAAGATTCTCTGTCATATTTTTGAAACTTCCAGTGGCGTTTCACAAAAAAGTTCTGACGATTGACATTTCATATGAAGTAACCCTCGGAGGAAAGTATTATATTCATCAAATTCCGGCTGAATATCTTGTGAAATAATAATAATGAGAATATGTTTATTCGCACAAAAATAATTTAGCAACAGCAACATCATAATCGAAGAATAAACAATAATGCCTTGATATCGATGTAGAAATAATTGTTTCAGGATATTTAGAAGAAACAAAAACGGAAAAAAAAATTGAAGAAACAAAGAAAAAAAAGAAATAGAAAATGAAGGAAAAAAAATGAAAGGGGAAAAAAAAAGGGGAAAGGAAAAAAAAAAGAAAAAATACAAAAAAAGAAGAAAAAAAGATATGGGGATGCTATGAGAAAAAAAAATTGAAAGAAATTCAAACTTCAACACCATGTATCTCGAAAGCGAGCTGTATAGCTGTTCCACGCGAAAAGAAAATTGAGTTTTTCTGATCTGGTGTTGAGAAATTCAATTTATATTCTGTCGTTCCATCTCTCGAAGTTCATTCAAATAAAATGACAGTATCTATCACACTGACGGCCGGTTTGATTCACAAAATCGGTGCTGCCTTAAATCATCTTTGGTTCGATAGTCTCGCTTCATTTCCACTTCATGTCAAATCAAAATGATCTAAGATTTGTTGATTGTCACTAAACAACATTTCAGTTATTTCACAGTTGGAAATGGGAGTAGGTGACATTACCACAGTGGGAAATCTGGGGTGTAACCCATAATTAATCATCAGGAAAATTATTCGTCAATTGGTACCCTCTTATCGTATGAAAACGAATTCCCCAGGTTTTGGTTTGATTATGAAGAAAATTGCATTAGAAGGGGCTGAATTTTCGTAATGATGAACAAAATGTTAACTTCAGTCGCCTATCAGGTAGCGTTAAATGCATCTCTTGTCTCGAATTCTTCGATGAAAAATGCAAATTATTAATTTCGGAATCTTTTTGGTATTTAGTTGCTCGAATTTGACCGAAGCCAAGCCTAAGATACAAAATGCATTGGTGAGTAAAATTTTATTTTCTTCGGTCCTTTCATTAAAAATTCTAATTTTTTTTTTAACTTCACAATCATAAAATATACGGGGTGTCACACTATTCTACCGATAAACTTCACTCAATCTGCAGGAGGTTATTGCTCTGATGTTATCAAGAATAAAATTTATATGAAAATTTTACATCATATTACATGTCAAAAATTAAAGGGTGATATATTGTCTGGAGTTATGTTCCCCTCAGAACTTTGTTGTTGTTCGCTACCGAAAGTCAAAACAATATGGAAAAGAATCATTGTTTTATTTGAAAAGTTTCTAATATTTTGCAGTTTTCCCGTATCTGCTACCGTTTTCAAGAAAAAAAAATGGCGAATAATTCTCTAAAGTAGACTACGACACTCTGTGCATGCACCTATTTTATACAGGCTGCTCCTGAATTGGAGTTACAAATGAAGAGATGATGACATAAAGAATAAAAATCTAATGAACATAGGTCATCAAAGGCTTCGTTTTCGAAATACAGGGTGTTACAATTTTTTTTTTGCGACATGTTTTCTTTATTTCTGAAGATATTCACCTGAAATTAGGCGAAGATATTACACTTGTAGGTTAACTTCATATTACATGTCAATTACCTGTGAAAATATACAGGGTGATATTTTTCTGGGAGTAATGTTTCTTCTTTACATCCAACTCTTTTGTGTTGCGCCACTGGATATTTAAAAATTTGAAAAATAATCTATGTTTCATTTCTACTTTTTGAGTACATGCAATTTTTTGTATTTGATGCCGTTTTCGAGAAAAAAAGGAAAAGAAGGAAGATAACGGTAGAAGATATGAAAAATTGCAAAAAAACGAAAACATTCTTCGTCATATTTTTCAAACTTCCAGTGGCGTTCCACAAAAAAATTCTTGAGGGAAAAATGAGACATCGTTGCAGAAAAAATACCACCCTATAGTTCTTCACGGACAATTGACATGTCATATCAAGTAAAATATGTTTATTCGCACAAAAATAATACAGCAACAGCAACATTATAATCAAAGAATAAACAATAATGCCATGATGACTGTAGAAATACTTATTTCAAGATATTCAGAAAAAAGGAGAGGAGAAAAAAAAAGGAGAAATACGAAATAGAAAAAAAAAGGAAAAAAAGGAAAAATTAAGAAAAAAAGAGATGAGGATGCTATGAGAAAAAAACTTGGAACAAACTTCAACACCGTATATCTCGAAAACGAGCCATTAGTGTAGAAAAACTTGTTTCAAGATATTGAGAAGAGGAGAAAAAAACGGAAGCAAAAGAAAAAAAAATAGAAAAAAAGGAAAAAAAAATATCAGGAAAAAAAAAATTAAGAGATGTTGATGTTATAAGAAAAAAAATTGGAAAAGATTGGAACTTCAACACCGTGTATTTCGAAAAGGAACCGTTTGCGGATCCATCTTCACGAGACTTTTTTCTGGATATTATCCCGGTAATAACTCATCTTCATTCGTACATTCAATTCAGGAACACCCTGTATAACCTCTATACATTCATCAATCTTAATATTTTCATTTTTCGGAATTCCCCATTCAAGGTTTACCTTTCACAATATGGCTATTTGGAACCTAACAGTATGGGAAACAGCTCTTTGGTGAATGGAAAAACTTTCAAGAAAAGTCTGACCAAGCCGTCGCGGGGAAACCAAAAACTGGTGAGATTTGAAAAAAGAACTGGAAAATTCTATTACTATAATTTTTCATTCCAGGAAAACTGGACAAGCTCACTCTGGAGGTGATGAGCTCTCCGAGATGTGGCGTGAGTGATAAGATCGGTTCTCCAGGAAGAAGAAGTAAAAGATACGTCACGCAAGGTACACGAATAATCTTCCCAACAAGAGGAAGTATTTCAGTGTTTTTTTTTCAGGGAGTAGATGGCGTAACAAACAACTGACCTAAAAGATAACGAAGTACCCCAGAAAACTCGGTCAGGGAGAAGTGGACAGAGCAATCCAGGACGCCTTCAACTTGTGGTCGAAGTACACCGATCTGACCTTCGAACGATCGGACAGGGGGCAAATCGACATAAGATTCGAGGAGAGAAACCACGGCGACAACAGCGCCTTCGATGGACCAGGTGGAACCTTAGCCCATGCCTACTTTCCTGTGAGTAAAGAAGTCCCATTTGGTCCTTCGAGCTGGATTGATCCATATGTTTCAGCAATTCGGGGGAGCCACCCACTTCGACGATTCGGAACCGTGGATGGTCGGGGCTGGCTCTGGGATAAACCTGTACCAGGTGGCCGCTCACGAGTTCGGGCACGCTCTGGGGCTCAGTCACTCCAACGTCCAAGACGCCCTCATGGCCCCGTTCCACAAGAGGGACTGGACCAAAGATCTGTACCGGGACGATATCGCGGGGATCCAGAGGCTCTATGGGGGTAAAAGCAGGGGTAGTCCACCGAATCGCCGAACTGTAAGGAGATGGGTCTTTCGGCGGGGATCCCCAAGGGTCTACAGAAGGGTTTTCAGGATCAAGTTCTGATGCTGCTGGTTGTGACGTTAACTTTGAGGGAGCTGGTCACAAGACAATTAAGCTCGCGGCTACACTCAGGGAAGATGGCAGTGAGTAGATAAGGAAATGGAAAAGGGCGCCAGGTAGAGATATGCCTGCCTATTGAGAAGGAAACAAAGCTGCGTACCCCTCTACCAGAGTAGCAGTAAACAAAATTACTCAAAGGTTTGATTTTAATGATTTAATAAAAATAAAATGCAGTGGTTGATGAGTACAAGTCGCAGAAAAGAAAATAACAATGCAAATCGTCAAATCGGGAGCCAGACGGACTCTCGATCACTACCCTAATACCTACGCTAACTTGCACCTAAATTGGTACTGACAAAACTTTAATCAGCCTAACTTGGCTAATTTCAATTACAAATTTCTGTTACTATGACAGACCAATAACGGTAGTTCAACAACACAATATAACCAAAATAATTGGTTAACACGAGTATACTCTAAGAAAAATCCTGAAGGGATACACTGGTACCATTGTTGGTACCCAAACGCAATTTGTGAAGTCCACTATAACTGCTAACAAGCTTAAAATAGCTATAACCAACCAACAAAATTATATCCCTTAATTATAAGTTATCAACCGATAAGCGGTATGATCTTCAAGTCCCTGATTACCTTAATTATACGTTGTTGAAAGTGACAGTTAATGATCTTAGTGCCAGTGCTGAGCACTGGTTACCTTAACCCATAAGCCAGTTCCCACGTAGAATTCACAGTGCAGTGCCAGTACCCAAACAATGCTTGTACGAAGAGACGCTTGGATACTTCGAATAGCTGACCCGAAAGGCAGTCGTGTACTTGAACTACAGTCTCCGCCGTATACTTGAATGCCGTAGACTCGAACGCCGTACACTTGAATCTCAGCCGTACACGTGAATCTCAGCCGTACACGTGAATCTCAGCCGTACACGTGAACCCTAATAAAGAAATATAAGACATGGTTCTTACTATAAAAATGATCTCATACCTCTAAGTTGTTGTTCGAGGGAATTGAAGCAAGATGTATTCCGTTCTCCGTGGAAAGTCCAACAGAAAATTCTTTCTCAACACAATTGTCGCAATCTAAACCTAATGAAAGAAACAGTGGTTCAAGGAACAAAAGGATATTCATACCTCTTAGATGTCCAAGAGTTGATTCGTGAGAATAACAGTTCGCGTGGAAAAATATAAAACGCTAATCCCAGAAATATTCCAGTAAACCTCAGAGGGAATTCTTCAAATTGAAGTCATAATCGCCTATAACGAGGATGATCCAAGATCACAATTTCTTCAAATCAAAATTCTACGCCACGTTTTTTCACTATCTCAACCAGTATGACATATCCCATTGACACCTAATTCCCAAAGTTCACACAGAGATACCAACTGTCGAATTTGACAACCACGAAAAAGAATAAAAAGAAACCGAAAATTATTTGACAATGCTATTCGGTAATTCCCATTGAGATGTTTTACTTGTATATACTAAATAAGGCATTCTGTAAATTCAAATCCATAGTAACGGCTATAAGCCCGGAGATCATACGTAGAGGCCAAAAAATCTTATACGTGACATAAAAGCTAACGGAATGACAATGACGGACGCTACAGTTAACCTCACAAATTCCAAAACAAAACAAATAGAAGGAACGACCTCCGCCAACCCCAGCACGGAGACTTAGGACTATCACATTACATCAGCGAGATGACAAATATATAATGCACCAAAGAGGAAGGAATTCAAAACATTGAAAATACAAATGATAGCGTTATGTGGAACTTCGCAATTTTCCCCAGTGCATCGGGAAATAAACAATGATGTGAAATTACAACGTTACCATGAGTATCAATGAAGAGATTTGTCGAATTAAAATGCCTGATAATAGTATATTATTTAACGAGCGATAATATAGGTCATAACTCTCGCAGATGAAGTTTGCAGCACGAGCCGCAGGCGAGTTCTGTTATTCATCAAGTGAGTTATGACCATTACCGCAAGTTGAATGCTATACTATATCTACAACTATAACAATTAATACTAAGATACAAGTACAGAGAAATAACTTTATTTACAAATCTTAATAGTTACCTATAACAATGCATTATTTATGTTTATTGTGCTTTTTAGCATGGAGTAGAAAGTCCATAGGGGCGATGCTTTATATTTAGTGCTAAGTTCACTAAAATATGCCGAAACAACATTCTCTGTAGACGATGACTTAATATTCTTCCTACTACGCCTATCTCGAAAATTCTTGTATACACCTTGTATTTGTTTTGGGATTTTTCGGGCAATAAATTCTGTATGGCAACATTGGCTGATTGTCTTATTTCTGAAGATGTACATAAAAATTCATCTTCACTATCTGGATTCATCTTTTTCAGCAAAACATTCACAATAATAATTAGGTATCAACTTAATTTGGGCAAACATCAAAATTACTCAAGTGACCTCCCCTCAATACCAATAATGGACTGTTCCCTTCCGGCCAATCGGCTTGTTCAGAAGCACAGAGGCAGGGATTTATAGGAGTGAGCACGGTGTTTGTTTACAGATACTATTAATTGCTAAAAGGTAGTTAAATAATGAATATATAATTCAATAGGAGTAGATACAAAAACTTTTATTATTTCTTGGAAAATATAAGAATACCTGAAATCCCTAGAATAGCAGTTTTTATTTTACAATAGTTTTCATTAATTTAATTAAATTTGTAATGAAAATGTACAAAACTGGCTGGAAGACTGCGGTCGATAGCCATTTGATTGCAGAATCACTAAAGTTGATTTCTCTCTCTCTCTCTCTCTCTCTCTCTTAGAAGATATGGTAGAAAACTCCAATTTGAAACTGCAATATTGGCATAAGAATTATTGTGTTACTATTAATGAATTCCAAGGACACTAAAGTTAACTTCTACTCATTGTGTTGCCATCCACGAACATCTGTCATTAGTATCAGTTGTCATCAATTTGAATGAACTGTCCTTCAATTCACAATTTTTCTGTGCTCCCCCAAATATTTTGATTTCCTGTTCAAGATTGTTATTAATATTGATCATTTTCAAAAGTCCAACCATTTGGCATTTGAACTAAATGACAGTCAGGGTTGCCAACGTAAAAATAACAAAGCTATTCTTATGCAACACATCACTATATTTATCTCACATGTCAAATGAAATCCATTACGGCTTTCGGAGATTCGAATACATAATCAGTCTGGACCAATTAGGAAGACTCGAACGATTAACATCGCTAATCACAGCACTGAAAGAAATTTGACCTAAACAAAGAATCTACACAAGATTTAAGGCCTATGAACCCAAACGCACTGTTATTACTTAGAATGGAAAAATTATTAATATGAACATGAGTTTTGACTTTGTGGAAATAGTATTAGGACCTGAAATTCCGACCTACCTGCCCAGAAGTAATGGCCTACCGGACGTATTAGATATCGTCATAATGAAAGATATTACCCAAGATTTCACATTTGATACTATAGAAGAGGGCACATCAGACCACAACCCAATAGAACTCAGATTGGGACGCAGACCGATAACAGAAGAACTTCAAACGAAAGACTTCACAGACTGGCAAAAGTACAGTGAAATACTCCAGGAGAAAATTACTCAAATTCCACAGATAAGAACCCCTGAAGATCTAGAAGATGAAGTTGAAAAATTAGAAACCCGAATAAAAGAAGCCTACGAGGAAAGTACCAGAAGAATCGAAAGGCCAGCCCCGAAACATCCACATGGTGAAACCCCAAAAGCAATAAAGGAGCTTATAAAGAGGAATAGAAAACTTAGGAAGAACTACAGAACTTCACATAGAGAAGAAGACAAGAAAGAGCTGAATAAACACAGCCAAGTGCTGAAAAATGCACTGAGAGAACTGCGAACAGACAGATGGAACCAAAGAGTTAGAGAGCTAAACACCATAGACCACTCAGCATGGAAGATGCAAAAGTGCTTACGACGCGAGAAAACCGAAATTCCCCCTCTACACGGAGCTAATGGGATGGCCTACTCAAAGCTTGAAAAAGCCGAAGCTCTTGTTGACGCAATAGAACGAGAAGCCAGAATCAACTACAGAGAAGACGATGACAATGAAGACTTAGAAGAAGAAGTCGAAGGAAATGAAGAATTGATGTTGGAACCGCCGGAAGGCGATACCATCCCAAACCCAACAACACCAACGGAAATTAAAGAAATTATCAAGAAATTGAAAAACAGGAAAGCTCCAGGGAAAGACAAAGTAACAAACTTTATGTTACGGAAATTGCCCAGAAAAGGAATAGCAGCGCTTACCAATATAGCAAACGCAGTGATGAGAACAGAATATTATCCGGAAAGATGGAAAACAGCAGAAGTAATTGTGTTCAATAAGCCAGGAAAAGATAGAAAATTCCCACAAAACTACAGGCCGATAAGTCTACTGTCAGCCCTTGGAAAAATTGTCGAAAGAGTTATTGCAAAAAGACTCAATGAAGAAACAGAAGCGCTGAATCTGATACCACCGGAACAATTTGGATTCAGAAGAAATCACTCCACAGAACTTCAACTGTTAAGGATCACTGAATATGTCACTGAAGGATTTCAGAATAAACAAGCCACAGGATTAGTGCTATTAGATGTCGAAAGAGCCTTCGACCGAGTTTGGCACGAAGGACTTGCCTACAAGATGATGATGGCAGGCTACACCACCAAAACCTGCAAGATAATAAGAAACTACCTGAGGAACAGGAATTTTTATGTCAAAATAGACGACACATTATCTACCACCAGACAAGTAGAAGCAGGAGTGCCCCAAGGATCAGTTCTAGGACCTCTGCTTTACAACATATATATCTACGATATTCCTAAGAACCCAAGGAATCTGCTAGCCCTTTATGCAGACGACACGGGAATAGCCTTCAGACATCGCCGACCAGATGTCATACACAGAAGACTGCAAGAAGCACTAGAAGATTTAGAAGAATGGTTCATTAAATGGAAAATTCAAATAAATAGCAAAAAGAGCCAAGCTATTCTACTACAGAAGCGGAGACTTGAAATTAATTCCAACCTACAGATAGATGGAGAAGAGATAAAATGGGAAAATGAAGTCAAATATCTAGGAGTAAAACTAGATAAAGGGCTTACATGGAAAAACCATATAAAATATGCAGTGGATAAAACAAACTCAGCAATGAGTAGACTTTACCCACTACTAGGAAGAAGAAGCCAAATGAACCAAAGCACGAAACTACGAATGATCAAGTCAATTGCAAGACCCCAACTAACATATGGCTCGGCGGCATGGGGCAATGCAGCCAATAGCCATATAAAGAAGATTCAAGCAACAGAGAATGAACTGCTCAGAGCAGCAATGAATATGCCGTGGTTCGTAAGAAACCAACAAATCCACAGAGACTTAGAATGGGAAACTGTCACAGATTTCCTAAAAAAGAAGGCCGAGAAGATATTTGAAAAAGCAAGTCAACACCCAAATGATGAGCTAAGAAGACTAGTTGACTACAACCCCGCAGAAGATGTGGTTAGGATACCCACCTATCACAAAAGACCCAGAGATCAACTACGTAGAAACAGAAATTGAGTAATCTCAATTTAAATCATCCAGAAGAAGAGACTCCTATGAAATTCAAATTCATAGGTAACACAAGCATCACACGACAAAGATCGTGATAGAGATACGAACAAGAAGAGTCAAAAGGTTAGTAGGTAATAAATGCCCGGAATCTAAAACAGCAGGTTAGGTTTAGTTAGAGTAGGTCGTGCTTCACACGAAGTCTCACACTGTTCTATCTATCGGAGATAGTTCGTCCATGAGGATTCCCCCTGACTAAACAAAAAAAAAAAAAAAAAAAAAAAAAAAAAACTTTGTGGAAATCTCAGAAGGTGGAGATAAACATATTATATTCGTCATCTGGAGCAGAGATAATTGTCAACCTACGTTTCAGTATTAACATTTTTTTTTTATTATAAGATTTGTTGTTTTTCTATCAAATAGTTATAGTAATAGTAATAGTAATAGTAATAGTAATAGTAATAGTAATAGTAATAGTAATAGTAATAGTAATAGTAATAGTAATAGTAATAGTAATAGTAATAGTAATAGTAATAGTATTTATTGATTCCAAAAAATTACAACAGGTGTGAAAATGGAACACGTCATCATCAAAAATACAATCACTGTTTTCTACAAAATTCCTTGAACTCACAAATATTATATGGTTCACAATTCAAAATTCTTCTTCTTCTTCTTCCCCTTACGTTAGGACTAGGTCCTGTGTCTGCATCAATGGTTTTCCAAGGCGCTATTGGGATGATGAAGACCAGCTTCAAAATTAACGTATACAAAGATTTTCTAAATTTAACAAGGCAGGAAATTTTTCTAACATGAGAGGGCAATATATTGAACAAAGTTATTGACATACATTCAACAATTTTTTCTCTTAATGTGGTCTTGTGAGATGGCACGTAATATGGAAACATTCTTCTAGTAGCATTCAGATTTTATGGGACTCAAAATAATGACCATGTTTACAGAAGAAAAACAACAGTCTATATATGTACAATCCAAAAATGGTCATTATATTATTACTCCTAAATAAACCCCTACAAGATTCTCTATAGCCTAAACGTATCATTGTTCCTAAAGCTCGTTTTTGGGTCACAAATAAATTACCAACACAAGACGAGTTACCCCAAAAGATTATCCCATAGGATAGAATTGATTGGAAATTTGCATAATATATAGTCTTCAACAAATCAAAATCAATCTGATCTCTCAACATAAAGAGCATATAGCATATGGAATTTAGCCTACATCTAAGTTGTTCAGTATGAGGTCCCCACTTGAGATGTCTATCTAAAACAATTCCCAAAAACACAACCGTATCCTTGACCATGACATTGTTATTTGCAATATTCACTGATGAAGGATGGTTCAGCTTGGATCTTTCACTGTAGAAAAAAATGCATTGTGTTTGGTCAATATTTAAAATGAGATTATAATCACAAAACCAGTCTCCCACAGACTATAGAACAATGTTCGAACCTTCAACTGCTTTATCTATACCAGAGGATTTTAGCAAATAGTTGGTGTCATCCGCAAACATCCCCATAGAATGCTCTGCTGGAACTTTTGTCTTAGGTAACTTATTGACATTGATGATAAAAAGGATTGGTCCCGTAATACTTCCCTGAGGCACACCCAAAACAGTCTCTCTTATGTCTGACATAAGTAATTTACCACCAACCTCCATAGCCACCATCTGCTTACGAGATGTAAGATAGCTATCCATCAACTTAACTTGATTGTTTCTTATTCCACAGTCATCAAGGATCTCGAGTAGTCTTCCATGTTCCACACAATCAAATGCCTTCGTTAAATCCAAGAACAGTCCCATAGGTATCTGACCTTGTTCAAGGGAAACTAAAACCTCATTAATAAGTTCATAAATGGCTGTTTCAATGTTTCTGTTTTTCACAAAGCTATGCTGACGCGTCGAAATCACATCAAATTTATGGAAAAAATTTAGTAATCTGTTGGACAAGATTTTTCCGAAGACTTTGGAAAAAGAAGACAGGATGCTGATAAGCCTATAGCTATTCGGATCACCAATAGAACCCTTCTTATACAGGGGTTTCACCATAGCAATCTTGAGTTGGTCGGGAAAAATGCCTTCTTTGAATGAGCGGTTGATTATGAAACAAAGGGGTGAAATTATGATTTCAATCGACGCTTTGAGAATTTTCATTGGTATCTCGTCATAGCCACAGGAGAGTTTATTTTTTAGAGCCTCAACTGTTTTCCGAACCTCATCATGTGAAACCTCAAACATGTAAAAATATTTATCTAGTCTATCTCGATCCGTGTTAGAACTTTTATTCAGATTTCTAGTCAGTGAAGAAGGACGGTCAACAAAGAAGTTATTGAACTCATTAGGCAGCAATGAAGAATTGCCATGATCACATGAAATAGCTGGAGAAAGCTTGCGCTTTGTAAGAGAATTTATGACCCTGCAGGAAGCCTTTGACTTATTTTCAGAGTTCCTTATGAAGTTGTTGAAGTGGTCTTTCTTAGTCTTAGATAAGATAAGATCATAATATTTCTTAGCTGATTTATAAGTGGCTTTCAATTCAGATCTAGAGAATGAACAGGGGTTCCTAAATAAGAGGCGAAAGGGGGGGGGGTAAGGTTTATCCTCATAGCATCTGCATTTCTCAAGATATTCAGGTAAAATTTGATGAAGATATCGCACTTTATGGTTTACATCTTATGTCGATTGCCCGTGAAGATCTACTGGGTGATATTTTTCCAGGATCCGGGTTCCCCTTCTCCTTCCAGAACTTAAAAAATTTGAAGAAAAATCTTTGTTTCATTCAAAAAGTTCTCGAGGAAAAAAACATAGACATTCCAGTCAAAACTTGCGGAACGTATCGAAATCGGCGCGATAGTTTTTAGGCAAATCGACAAAACCAAGACGTGTCTATTACGCAGCGCGTCTCGCATGAATCACTTATTTCGTCAATGAAATTATCTTCAGGTCGTTTTATGCGGAAATGAAAAATAGAGGAAACGGTACTGCGATAATTAGGAAATTGCGGTGATGAATGTGAAGCAAACACGGATTTATTGAGGAAAGTGTCAATTCTTACGAAATTACGTGACTGTTATTAAGGGCATCGCCCTGATCCGATTGAGGTATTGGAGAGAAGGATAAGGTCGAATTCTTGAAACGATTGGTGATTCTCGAAAACTTTAGTTCATATAATTCACCGAAGATGATAGAAAATGGTAAAGTTATGTTTCCATTTCCATTCAGTCCATCCAAGTGACATCAAAGACAGGCAGAATTTCTCCATAACCGGAAATGATTGGATTTTGACATTTCAATGTCAGTTTGGTTGAAAATTGACAGCTTTTGGCAGGTCTACTAACATTAATCGATATAAAATAAAAATTTCTTTCTTTGAGTATCGAGCCATTTCATAATATTGATTTGTGGAGTGAATTGTAGAAAAGGTGTAGGACATGGTCCCCAATCAGTTTCGAACCAAATTTTCACACACGTTTTGGAAGTTCATGAAAACACCAAAGCAATCTAAATTTTTTGTGCGGAGAATTTAAAAAAAAAAAATTAAGGAAAGCACTGCCGTGAAGGCAGGAGATTTTGAGCGCTCGTACATCCCCTTTGTAGGTAGATTCACATTTCCTAGTTTTAGAATTAATTGAAGGAATTTTCGACAGCTGTCGAAAAAATTCTGAAACTTAAGCGAAACTCTAGACTTAATGTCAGTGCTTCAGCTGACCAATTTTTTTTCGATAATTCGCTAGAATTTTCTACGGTATCTATGGTCTTGGTAATGCGATCTGGACAAAATTTCGCATGTAGTTTGAATACATTATTCCTCAGCTAGGTGCAAAACTGCATTCCAATCCAATCAGTAGTTTCGAAACTATCCGGAAAAGAATATTTGGAAGGGTTATATTTACGGAACCCCT
This sequence comes from Aphidecta obliterata, assembly GCA_963966015.1. NCBI lineage: Eukaryota > Metazoa > Arthropoda > Insecta > Coleoptera > Coccinellidae > Aphidecta > Aphidecta obliterata. The sequence continues at coordinate 28,982,031 of OZ014427.1, read as the reverse complement.
AGTCTAATTTTGCTCATTGACGAACGTGACCGCGACATTTGCGATCCCAACAAACCCTGAAAATTTCAAGTTCCTAGGCCTTTCCCTTCGGAAGTTATCATTTTCTATGGTTTCTATGGTTCTGGTCGTGAGATCTGGATAAAATGTTGCTTTAATATATCATTCTCGATTGAAATACACAATTTTATCTCGATCGAATCCGTAGTTTCGAAATGATCGAAAAAACAAAATTTCAAATGACCCTATTTACGGAACCCCTAGTATAATTCTGCTCATTGATGAACGTGAACGCGACAATTCAAATGCACACCTATCCTGAAAATTTCAAGTCCCTAGGCCTTTCCGTTCGAAAGTTATGATTTTCTATGGTTGTGGTCATGTGATCTGGTGAAATGTAGCTTGAATATATCATTCTCCATTAGTATACAAAATTTCGTCACGATCGAATCTGTAATTTTGAAATTATGAAGAAAACTAAATTTCAAACGACCATATTCACGGAACCCCTAGTATAATTTCGCTCATAGATATACTTGATTACGACATTCGAGATCCACACCTATCCTGAAAATTTCAAGTCCCTAGGCGTTTCCGTTCAAAAGTTACAATTTTCTATGGTTTCTATGGTTCTGGTTATGCGATCTGGACAAAAATTCACATGTAGCTTGAGCACCTCATTCTCCATTCAAGTGCAAAATTTCATCTCGATCAAATCTGTAGTTTTCAAGTAATCAGGGGAACAAAACTTTGAACGGCCATATTTACGGAACCCCTAGTGGAATTTGGACAATTAACGAACTCAATCGAGGCATTCGGGAACTGAACCTACACTGAAAATTTCAAGTCTTCAGGTTGTTCCGTTCGAAAGTTATTGTGCATACGGCCGGACGGACGGACGGCCGGATTGACGGACAGACTCGAATTTTCCGACGGATTCGTCATCAGTGAGTCGAACATAGTCGATTGAGACCATTTTCGTCTCAAAATTCGAAAAATACAGACATCGTGACGAAATGATATAGAAATTTTCTGTTTATTCATCTCAAGACTCTCCAAATGGTTCAACTTTCTACTTTTATTTTCCGTTTGCAAAATTCTTCTTTGAAAGCATGATTATTAATTTTCAAATCATCCGCTTATGTCGAATGTCCTGTACTTCTAATGAAACAATTTCTATGTTCCAGTATTCTTGTTTTGAAATTCCTACCTGTTTGTCCTATGTAAAAACATGAGCAATCTCCGCAAGTTAATTTATACAGGGTGTCAACTTTTACACATGGTCGAAATATTGACGGTTATTCTTCAATTCAACATTTCTTGATTTCATTGAATATTTCAAGTTTTTCTATAAAATCAATTATACTTCAGTTATCTTTGCAGCCTCATCAAAGTTGACTACATATCTAGAAACAGCATTAAATTTGCTACAAGATCAAAATTTCTATGTGTCAAAAGAATTCTAATTGCGGGCGTGGTGAGGAGATGAATATCACGATTCTGAAGAGAACAAAAGCAGTCATATTTTTCCAATTGTTTTATCGATGGAAAATCATTGATAATGGACTGTTTTGACAATAAATGAATATTTTGGGGTGCAATGAATTGGAAGTTACGGTCCGGTAAGATGGCCACCATGGAGCCTCTGGATTTTTATGTTTGGGACACCTTGAATTCGCGTTCAGACTCGGGAGGATCTGATCGAAAAAATAAATTTGTGTTGTGAAAAAATGCGGCAGAAACGTGAACTTCGCAGGGTTGTAGATTCAGTGCAAAAACAATGTGTGAAAGGTATTGAACAAGGCGGTGGACATTTTGAACAATTGTTACAAGTAGTAGGGGTCTGTTTTCTTCACATGTTTTCATAAAATCTGTATTATTAAAATTTGGTTTATTCCTTCAAATTATTTCGATTCCACATATAAATTCATGATTTCCATGAAAATTACTTCAATTTTCAATTATGAAGAGCTTCAAAATAGAGGAAATTCAGGTTTGGAATATTTTGACTTTTTCGTTGTTATCTTGTTAGCCATGATATTAGGATCTAACCTCCTTGAAGCCCTCTCAGATACTGGAGTTCATTGGAGCTCTGGAGCTGGAGGGCGAGCTGTAGGTAGCGCAGTTGCGAATACGGCTCTGATGGGGGGCACAAGAGACCTTGAGGTCGCAGTGGAACGTAACCCCCTTCCTAACTATTAACTATTAACTATTAGCCATGATATTAGGGCAGAAGACAAGCAGCTAGTACAAAAGTTGATATGTCATTCGAAAGCCAACTTAATGTGGGAGTTTTTGCTGGAAAGAAACCATGTCCATAATTAATGATTTTCCATCGATAAAACCATTGGAAAAATATGACTGGTTTTGTTCACTTCAGAGTCGTGATATTCATCTCTTTACCACGTTCGCAATAAAAACATTTTCAGGACACAGACATTCTCATCATGTAGCAAATTTATTGTTATTTCAGATATGTGGTCAACTTTGATGAGGCTACAAGGATAACTGAATAATAATTGATTTCATGGAAAACCTCGAAATATTTCGTGAAATGAAGAAATGTCAAATTGAAGAATAACCGTCAACATTTCGACCATGTGTTAATGACATTTTTTGTTGCAAATCGCATGTATGATCTTCACCTGAAGTTTGGCCCTTTTAAAAGTAGACACCCTGTATACGCCAAATTCGTTTAATTTATCCGTTTTATCTTTATTGTTTTCAATATAACTGCCTAAATTGTTCGTGGTCTTGTATGCGATGAAACAACTTTAATATTCGTTCCGGAGTATTTGGAATATGAAGACCACCCAATATAAAAAAAAAACAGACGAAACAATCTGTATATTTGGATATTGAAAAATCAATGGATATTTCAGGATTTGGTGAAAGGAAATCAAATTGAAAATTGAGAAAATTGGAGAGAATTGGAGAAAATATCTGTTTGCAGATTCGTTATCAACGCGTTTTGATTAGTGAACAGTATAAATTTGGTTTTGATCGGAGCAAAAAAATTTTTTTCGAAAAATCGCTATTGAGCGCTCGTACTACTTACACGAGGGCTATATCATTTCGTCACGATGTCTGTATTTTTCGAATTTTGAGCCGAAAATGGTCTCAATCGACTATGTTCGACTCACTGATGACGAATCCGTCGGAAAATTCGAGTCTGTCCGTCCGTCCGGCCGTCCGTCCGTAAGCACGATAACTCTCGAACGGAACAACCTAGAGACTTGAAATTTTCAGTGTGGGTTCAGTTCCCGAATGCCTCGGCTGAGTTCGTTAATGGGCCAAATTCCACAAGGGGTTCCGTAAATATGGCCGTTCAAAGTTTTGTTTCCCTGATTACTTGAAAACTACAGATTTGATCGAGATGAAATTTTGCACTCAAATGGAAAATGAGGTGTTCAAGCTACATAAGGAATTTTGTCCAAATCGCATGACCAGAACCATAGAAACCATAGAAAATTGTAACTTTTGAACGGAAACGCCTAGCGACTTGAAATTTTCAGGATAGGTGTGGATCTCGAATGTCGTGATCAGGTTCGTCTATGAGCAACATTATTCTAGGGGTTCCGTAGATATGGTCGTTTAAAATTTAGTTTTCTCGATAATTTCGAAATTACAGATTCGATCGTGACGAAATTTTGTATACTAATGGAGAAATTTATATTCAAGCTACATTCATCCAGATGACATGACCAGAACCATAGAAACCATAGAAAATCATAACTTTCGAACGGAAACGCCTAGGGACTTGAAATTTTCAGGATAGGTGTGTATCTGAAATGTCGCGTTCAGGTTTATCAATGAGCAGAATTATACTAGGGGTTCCGTAAATACGGTCGTTTGAAATTTTGTTTTCTCGATAATTTCAAAACTACGGATTCGATCGAGATGAAATTTTGTATTTTAATCGAGAATGATATATTAAAGCAATATTTTGTCCAGATCGCAAGACCAGAACCATAGAAACCAAAGAAAATCTTAACTATCGAACGGAAAGGCCTAGGAACTTGAAATTTCCAGGGTGAATTTGGATCGCGGATATCGCGGTCACGTTCATCAATGAGCAAAATTAGACTAGGGGTTTCGTGAATATGGCCGTTCAAAATATTATTTTTCTGATAGTTTCGAAACTACTGATCGGATTGGAATGAAATAATGCACCTAGCTGAGGAATAATGTATTCAAACTACATGCAAAATTTTGTCCAGATCGCATCACCAAGACCATAGATACCGTAGAAAATTCTAGCGAATTATCGAAAAAAAATTGATCAGCTGAAGCACTGACAGGAAGTCTGGAGTTTCGCCTAAGTTCCAGAATTTTTTTGACAGCTGTCGAAAATTCCTTCAATTGATTTCTAAAACTGGAAAATGCGAATCTACCTACAAGGTGGATGTACGAGCGCTCAAAAGTTCCTGCCTTCACGGCAGTGCTTTTCGTAATTTATTTTTACAGCTGTCGAAAATTCCTTCAATTGATTTTCAAAACTGGAAAATGCGAATCTACCTACAAGGTGGATGTACGAGCGCTCAAAAGCTCCTGACTTCACGACAGTGCTTTTCGTAATTTTTTTTTCCATACGTATGGATTTTTTGTCAAAACATCAAATTTCTCCCATCGCCACCAAAATTGAACCACTCACTAACTCGAGGGCGTAGATTACGAAGCTGCAAACAGATATTAAATTAAAAAAAAATATCTTCAAAGTTATGGTCGATGGAATATTCGTTATAGACGGTTCATGTTGCAAACACTACTCACTTGTGAACTGTACTAAAAGCAAAGTGCGAAGGATTTTTGGACAGTAGCGAGTTCAGTCACTCGCTATTCGACTAAAATACTCTCCTATTGCGAACCAGGCTTATGAGCCCACCGCACCACCGCCAAATCCAATTTGGGCGTAATAATTGTGAAGAATTGGGGAACTGTGTGTCCCGATTATTTTGAAGCAAAAAATTTATGAATCAATAACAGTCAAGAGGTTTGCGTGCTTGTTTCGATTCATCGCCAGAACAGAGAACAGTCACCTATAGGGTAAACACTACAGTTATTGACACCTTAAGCCAACTGTCCCAATAGAATATAAATAATTTGTTATTTGGGTATGAAATGAAAATATTTCTTTTTCGAGGTTATGTGTTGGTTTATACCCGATTCAAATTAACAACCGAAAGTGGAAAAACCTTTTCAGAAGAAGCTTTAAAACACATCGTTAACATCATGTGTCAATTTTCAGTGATTGACACTGTAAAATCTATTGTTGACACCACCTGATACAGTTATTGACATACTGTTGTCTCTCATATTTTCAATCAGCTGAACAAGGATGTGGATAGGTATAATATATAGTAATGGATCGTTCATTATAAGATTTAGGTATTTATAAGTTTTGCATTGAAAAATATTCGAAATGGAAACCTTCTCTATGAAGACATATTTCAATAAACATTAAACATGGAATTTTCATGCACAGGAAATGCATTTAATTATTTAATACCATTTAAATCCAAATTCTTTTTGCAAATAGGACACAAGCCCTGGCAGTTGGTTCTCCAGTAGCCGTTTATAGCAACTTGGTTTTCATTGTTATCACATATTGTGTCTTCAGATGTACAATCCATGTCCATATTGGACTGTTTCATGACTGTATAAAGGATTCTTCATGAATTTCATCATCAAGCTTTATGTTTGAAATAATTTTTTTTTATTTTTTTTGGCACACCCGTCTATTCTATCACATATTTTGAGATCTTCTTCATAGGTTAATACAGGGCAAGGTCCGTGATTTGTTGAGCGCTCGTTGGACTTACACCAGGGCTACATCATTTCGTCAAGATGTCTGTATTTTTCGAATCTTGCCGTAAGCACGATAACTTACATGCAAAATTTTTCCAAATCGCATGACCAGTAGAAAATAATAACTTTCGAACGGAGGGGCCTAGGGACTAGACATTTTCAGGATAGGTGTGGATCTCGAATATCGCGGTCACGTTTATCAATGAACAAAATTATCAATGACCAAAAGTGGATGTTCAAAGAAATTTTTTTTAGGAAGATTCTACCTACTAGGTAGATGAACGAGCGCTCAAAAGCTCCTGACCACACGTCAGTGCTTTTCATTTTTTTTCAACAAGTTTGCCACTTGCCACAACCGAAAAATTATTGTAGAACTAGGAACGCTATAAGTTTTGGAGGCAAGTTTTCTCAGAATTCTTTCTGATTTTACTGCTGATGAGGCAGAGTTGATAGCATCCTCCGTGTAATTTTTCTTATAATTGCTTCCTTCTTTTGCTTTTGCCATGTTGTTGAGAATGAAGCGTGGAAAATCGATTCAGGGGGTAGGGACAAGAAGTAGGAACTAGTTGAACTTTCAATATAGTTATTGACACGTGGAAATTCACAGAGATTGACACTGGTGTCAACAACTATCTAGAACAAAATTAGATAAAATTCAATCATTTTTCAGTATTCATTGAGAAATTGAGGCCTGAATAGTAGGCAATACGGACTTATTTTGCGAAATTTGAATACGACAGTTATTGACATAGTATGTCAATCACTATCCATCCACATATTTTCAAAGGCAATTATTGACACCCACAAAAAAACGCGAAACCTTCAACCAAATAGATTTTAAGTTATGAAAAAGTATTTATTGAAGAGTTTCAATAATTCAAACAAAAATTATGCTTCAGACAAAAATTAGAACAATTAAAAAAATGTTATGAACTTGAGTTAAGTACCTTGAGAAAATGGCAGTATTTTTCTAATTGCAATGATCGTCAGCACGCTGCACATTGATAAATATATGGTGAATTAGGAATGCAAACCTAACCCAAATTAATACTAACAGTCCAAACTTGAAAAATTGAAATTTTTTTTCCAAAGCTCCATGTTTTTAAGGCCTCCATCCAATTCTTATAATTCAAATATGAAAATGAGGGTGTCAATCACTGATAGGGTGTCAACAACTGTACCTTTTACCCTAACTTGAATAATTATGATCATTTGACATTCACATTCGTGAAATAGTGTAAATTTGGGAATCGAGGTAGGTAATGTGGAAATGGTAATCTATTTTGCAAAATTTGCAGCGTTTTGTTGTTTACTGAAGTCAATGGATGCAAAACATATTTATCTTTCTCCTCGGTGTAATTAATATTCATTCCAAAAACTCTGCTCTAATATTAATTCCCGAAATAACCCTTGATGAAGAAGATTGAGTTTCGGCGACCCCATCAGCACGGTCTACTCCATCAAAACTCCGAAAAGAATTCCAACAGTGGTTGCGGTTTCTTGAAGAAGCTCCATTATTAAGTTCTCAATTCATTAAGGCATGGATCAAATGGCAGAACCGGCTGATTATTTAAAGTTTCAAAAGAGAATTACTCCCTCTGTACGATGCTGGAAAACAAGGTTTGCTCGGGGCATGAAACGTCTGATTGAGTCATGTCATGAATCTTAAAATACTTGGAAGTATAATAGATGATGTTCAAGACCGCAGCGAAAGTTTAACTTGTCAGATATTTATTAGGTATATGGAAATCTCATCCCTATTTTGCTGAAGACTTCAAATGAATTTAGAATAATCCTTTCTAGTCATATTGTTATCGGAGCATTTTCCAATGGTGGCGATTACTACATGAGGCTGAGAAAATTTTGTTGCATTAATACGTTCGATGATCGACCGATGGATTAAATTTAAGCATTATAAAACTTCATTCAATGAATTCAGATACTCAAAACAATTAAGATGAAACTACTCTAATCGACACAGTATACTACCAAGATATAAATCCGAAAACGGACGACAATTCCAATCAGACGATTTCAATTTAGTACGGCACTTGTGGGCTCAATATGCATTGCTAGCTTGATTATGTCGATCCGATGTCCTTTTTTCTATTAAATCGCTACTTTGGTATTGATCTTTTGTTTTCCGCTATATTATAGAATAATATAAAAAATATAGTCCAGAAAAAAATGATTTTTCCAGGACGAAATATATTCTTTCAGACAAATTGGACTGAAAATATCTTTCTTTGACAAAAAACATATTGTCCTGTCGATAACTGTTCAGAATTAAGAGTATTTTCCTGGACTTGAAGTATGATCCAGAACAAATCTTCTGAATAAAATGATTAATAGGTAACACGTAGATTCGAAGCTTAGAAATTCATTCTGAAATTATCCCGAACAAGTTAAAATTTTATAATGTCGGTCTTTTTCGAGTTGCGTTGGGTATTCTTCCTTTAAAGTGTTCTTAAATTTTTTTTTTCTGAATAAAATGATCAATAGGTAACACGCAGATTCTAAGCTGAGAAATTCTATCCGAAATTTTTCCCGAATAAGCTGAAACTTTATAATGTCGGTCTTTTTCAAGTTGCGTTGGGTATTCTTACTTGAAAGTGTTCTTGAATTTTCGATACAAGACTGTCTATTAATACTGTATAGACAGATTTTTATCCAAGAAATAGTTATTTAATCAACTAGTTTATTAATAACAGCGATTAAGGGTCGAAATATTTTAACGCGTGAGCGGAGCGAGCTCGTTAATGTTTGAGACCATTAATGATATACAAATTTGACGTCATACAAATTTCTATGTTCATTTCGATATATTAATATTTATGCTTCCTATAGAACAATTCGAAAAATTCATAGAGGGAATATTGGACATGTTGTGACATTCTGAATAGTTTACATTTATTTCAATTCCTATAATGTCCGATAAGGAACGTGTGGATGAAGTGGAGGTTGAAGCATTATTTACTTTGGAACTATTATGACATAAAATTTTTTCTGCAGTTTCTATTTTATTCTGAATGGAGTTTTCAATATACCCTTCTGCAATAGAAGTTGATTTCCAACCACCAAGGTGATGGCTGAAAAATCTGCACCACTGTCAGAAAGAATAGACGCAGAAGAACGCCGAAAACAGTGACCTGTATACAAATGTGGTTGCTCTAATGTAAGAAAGTTTGCAATCATTGACGGTTATTTAGAAAATGTATTAATTCCAACTGGTTGTGTTGAGCATTTATAGTTCTTATAAAAAACGAAAAATCTTTCGTGTGGAGTGTGAGCTGGCCTCAAGGATATATATCTCTTTATTATGTTTAAAAGTGTATGCTCATCATTATCTACCACAGTGAATATCCTGTTCGAATGTGTTTTCGATGAATTCACTGTCACCAAAAATTTCGATCCCATATCTTGTACATCCTTTCTCTGCAACTTTAACAATTCATCTTTTCTCAGTGCACCCGCTACTCCGAATATCAAAGCGACCTACAAATCAAACAATGATAGTTATTTCACTATAACGAGTTAATGAGAATAAGTTGGAATAATGATTCAATTGAGTTTTATTTTTACCTTCGACATCAAGAAAACACTATCAGGAGCATTCGCTATGAACTCTCTCACATGTTCTTTTTCGAGAACTTTTGATTTTTTTGGGATATATCCCTCTCTTTTCCGTTAAATAAACATCACCAGTTTGTGGTATCTGCCTATATCAGTATTGTCTTTCACATTTAGTATTGATTTCATCAGCGAATATTTTGGCCGTAAACTTGCTAGATGCCCCTTTTCTGCAATACCCGTAAAGTATGCCAACAAAACCGTTTCCGTAAAGTTCCGAATCTTCTTGTCCTTGCACCAAGATCTGAATTCAGCATAGGTTTTCTCATATAAATGGCGGCTGTTTTCAGGAAGCAGACTCAAAGTTGCTGCTTCAGCAGTTTTTGTCACATCTGGCGGTGTCAAAGGGATATTTTCTTCGTTATTCATTATGTTGTAGCGTAACGGATAAAATCAGATTCTGATCGAAAGCGAATAAATAAATTTGACAGCTCGATCGTGCTCCGACATAGATGCATCTATGCTCCGACTGAATATTTTATAATCGGTTGCCATGATAATCATGCATTAATACAAGAAATCATGCATTAATAGGGGTCATTAATGGATGATTTCGAGTGCGTTAAAATGAGCTTTTAGTCTATGGTCGACGGAAAAAAAAATTAAGAACACTTATTCGGGAAAAATTTTGGAAACTCTCCATTCTTTAAAACGAAGGATATTCCAGTTGCATATAAGACCACGAACAATTTAGGCAGATATATTGAAAACAATAAAGATGAAACGGATAAATTAAATGAATGTGGTGTATATAAATTAACTTGCGAAAATTGCTCATGTTTTAACATAACAAACAGATAGAAATTTCAAAACAAGAGTACTAGAACATGGAAATTGTTTTATTGAAGATAGGGGACATTCGGCATACCCGGAGTATTTGAAAATTGATAATCATGCTTTTAAAGAAGGCTTTGAAATTTTTGCATACAGAAAATATAAGTAGAAAATCGAACCTTCTGGAAAGCCTTTTGATAAATGAACAGAAATCGTCTGTTTTCTTATTGAAAGATCAAGGAGACTTGAACAAATCATCATTTTTGAATCTTTCTTGGAGTAAAATTTTTGTCTCTCTTCTAAATGATGAAAGAAAAAAAAATAATAACGTCAACAGATCTTCTCACTTAATGGCGGTAAGATGAGTATAATTTCATTCTTGGAAGTTGTCATTAACATATCATCAAATATTCATTCCACACAAGGAGTTGCGCATAGGATTCACCATTACCCTCACCTAGTGATAAGACTTGTTTGTATTAGTAGGTAGCTTCAGAGTTTAGAGAATTAATTTAGTTATCTCAACCACCTGAAGATGATGCTGTGCCACCGAAACACGTATCGTGGAATTTAACCCAATGTAATGGAAATCATATTAGTTATTCTATTGTAAGTTCGATTATGGTTTTCCATCAAGTATAGGCTAATTCTTTTAAAATTTTTGAAACTATGTGGTGTGGATATATTTTCTTCCGCTTTTCTTATTTGCACATAGTGTGTTTTTTTCTCCTTTTTTTTGACTTGTCTTATACATTTTAATGTCTTAGGGGATGAATAAAGCTATCATTATTATTATTATTATGGTATCAAACCGTAAACTTATCCCAATATAATTTCAATGTTCATTTCAAATGAAGAAAAAATCAGCTGAACTAATCTCAACAGGGTCAGCAAATTTTTATTCAGTTACCGAGATAAGAGACATAGGATAAACTTGATGAATGCCGCTGCTTTTTCGGTTCCTTGTCATCGGGTTCACTCTGTAAATTCAGCTCTTTTTACCACAGCAAAACGAGTGGGTTGATGAATGACGTCTCGACTCAACAGCTGACATCCATGCTGCGTTCGAAATGCGGCAATTTTGCGAGAAAATTAAAATACCGCTGCTGCCGTGAACGTTCTCAAAAAGGGGGTTAACCGTGTGTTAACGTAACCGTCAGTCATAAATCACGAGATTGTCAACCGCTGAACTGAGAAGTTGAAAACAAAGCGAGTTTTAAATTTTACCCCATGAGCTCCCTGCTAATTTGAATTGATTGCGAGACTCGTAGCAGTGTTTTGTACAAGGCGATGAAAAATTTACTACACATCCTTTGCTTTGTCTCAGACTCTTTTAATCATGATAGATTGAGGTTCGCACCGACTTTGATGAATGACAGATACCTCATCGGGAATAGACATTTCAAGCTTAATGGACGTCTTTTGGAAGTCGGTGCCATAATTTATATTCTGAGTTACTTGTATAGAAAGAAGTATGGTCCATAATCTTGTGTACCTACATACAGGCTGTATGAGAAATACTAGAGCAAATGAAGTTCCTTAGAACTTTTCCCGATTCATCCAGAGCAGAACATCAGAATATCAATCAATTGAAAGATAATCAATCAATTGAAATACTTCCTGTAGACAAGGGAAACGCGATGGTACTAAGCACTCCGTCAGTAAAATGGAAAATAGAAACAATAGCGACAGTAGAGGGACTTTTTCGATGTGTCAAGTATGTTCACCAGGATCCCTTGCTGACTAGTAAAAGTTGAGACAACACTTCCCAGAAAGTTTTCAGAACCACAGAAAAATATCCTATGAGAGTTGGTAACAAATGCATAGGAGAGACCGAACGACCAAAGTGTTTTCGAAGAAAATCAAAAATTGACTCGGACTAGGAACCAGGGAAAAATTGATTCTTCAGCACCCTCAATACGAGCACCAATTGTAAGAAGGCACTTGAAAGTCAGAAAATTGAAGTAAGAATATATCATAGCTGTAACACACAGACCTATAAGTACTTCCAGCTTGGAAATAAGGGACCAGTGGGAGCTGGTAATAAGGCGATCATTAGAAATGAAACATTTCAATCTTGGATTAAAATGAATGCGGCAAGAAAAGCTCCCCTTAGGGCTATCTTGAAGACCCTCTGGTCTCATCAGTCCGAAACGTTCGAACCAAGAGTTAAATAGACAATGAATGTAGCTCAAATAATTTTCTATTACCGTACAATTTCATTATCATTTGATCGATATTCAGAAAGGAACATTCTCAGTGTTGCGAGTACAAAATTAGACTAATAATTCTCACCCGCTTAATGATGAGCAGCGCACTACCTTGTGTCGCTGATTATGCACTGTTTGCAGCGTCTAAAAATGTGACTTTTGGCAGGGATAATAATTGCAAGGTGAATAAAGAGACCAACTGCATTTAAAAGTAAAAAACAATATATTTACATTGATCTCAAATTACTATATACAAACTTAAAGGAAATGTATCTACTTAAAATCAATTTGAAGCACTTTTACAAACAAGGAGAAAGATTAATGTTTTTGGTTGGAATCGGAACACCTTTTCGAACAAGAACGAGAATTCATAAAGTCCTTTAGAGTTAAAGATTGGGTTTCTTTACCTTTCTTCGGTAATTTTATACGGTGTTTGAGTGAAACAATGGAATTTTCTGACCTTATTGTCCTGGATTTGATAATCTGAAACAGCCCTGCTTTAATTGTACAAGTCCAACAGAAAACAGCTAAACTTCGTAGATGGACCAGTCTGGACTGAAAGTTTCCTTTGGCTGCTTCGGGAATTTTGTAGGACACAGCTACCAACCTTAACACTTAACGGGGGGTACTGACTGACCCTGATTTTGGAGAGAAGAATGAAGTAGAACTTCAAAAATTACGTGAGTTACGTACGAGAACTGTGCGTAATTGACAAACGAATTCCTCCGAAGATGGGACGAAAAAACTGTTGCGTTTTGACTAACGCATTTCTTGGAAGATGGAATGTAACTTTTCTGCGGGTTGACTAAAGAATTCCTCCGAAGATGGAACGGAACTCTTGAGCGTTTTTGACTAACGCATTTCTACGACGACGAAGCGTAACTGACTTCGATTTGACTGAAGAATTCCTCCGAAGATGGAACGCTGACTGTTATCGTAAAATCGGTGAAGATAACATAAACAAAACGTTAGGGCGCTTGTGACGCGTAAGATGCAGGTGGCTGCACTTGAAAACAGAGAACCCCACGTGATCTGAAGAAGTGTTGATTACGGAGAAATTCTTGCTTGGATATGGATTTTGTGGGTCGTTCCTTGTTGCGTTTATTTTAACGCAACACTCAGACATACATACAAAGGCGAGAACAGCTCTGATGGGGGACACAATAGTCCTTAAGGTCGCAGTGCAATGAAAGGTAGATAGAAGGTACAAATGAAAAAAAAAATTCCTGCAACTCGGTCCTAACTACATCCACTTCAGAGATACAGGGTGTTGACGTAATAACTCGCTTCTTTTGCAATAATTCCAAAATGACTGACGATATTTCTATGCGACTCAAAACAGCCCCAGTGCTTGTTGAAAGTTTACTTTCAATGTTTTTTGCATGTTTCGAACATCTTCAGTGGCGTTGATGCGATTTGAACGCCATCGAAATTTTCGGAAATTTTTCGAGGGGATTGAAATGTTTCAAAAATGTTACTGTTGGTGTAAAACTAGACTATTATTATTATTATTAAATTTTTGTGAGAGTGGAGGTACAAACTATGCAATCAAATATTAATAAATTAAAAAAAAATTCTGCAATATAAGAAAGAAGAAAAAAAGTTTCTGTAAATGGAGAAAAAAAATTACGAAAAGCACTGCCGTGAAGGCAGCAGCTTTTGAGCGCTCGTACATGCACATTGTAGGTAGATTCGCAATTTCTTGTTTTGGAAACCAATTGAGGTAATTTTTGACAGCTGTCAAACAAATTTAGGCGAAACTAAGGCGAAAATCCAGACTTAAAGTCAGTGCTTTAGGTGACCATTTTTTTTTTCGATAATTCGCTAGAATTTTCTACAGTATCTATGGTCTTGGTAATGCGATCTGGACACAATTTCCCACGTAGTTTGAATATATTATTTTTCATCTATGTGCGAAATTTCATTCCAATCCAATAAGTAGTTTCGAAATTATTAGGAAAAAAATAGTTAGAACGGCTATATTTATGGAACCCCTTGTCTAATTCTGCTCATTGATGAACGTGAACGCGAAATTCTTGGTCCGAACCTATCCTGAAATTTCGAGTCCCCAGGCCTTTCCGTTCGAAAGTTATGATTTTTTATGGTTTTGATCATGCGATCTGGAAAAAATTAAGCTTGAATATATTATTCTCAATTTAAATACAGAATTTCGTCACTATTGAATCCATTGTTTCAAAATTATCAGGAAAACCGAATATCAAACGGCCATATTTACGGAACCCCTAGTCTAATTTTGCTCATTGATGAACGTAACCGCGAAATTCGCGATCCAAACCTATCCTGAAAATTTCAAGTCCCTAGGCCTTCCGTTCGAAAGTTTTGATTTTCTATGATTTCTATGGTCCTGATCATGTAGCTCGAATATATCATTCTCAATTTAAATACAAATTTTCGTCACGATCGAATCCATAGTTTTGAAATTATCAAGAAAACTGAATTTCAAACGGCTAATTTACGGAACCCCTTGTCTAATTTTGCCCATTGATGAACTCGACTGCGACATTCGAGATCCACACCTATCCTGAAAATTTCAAGTCCCTTGGCCTTTCCATTACGAAGTTATAATTTTCTATGGTTTCTATGGTTCTGGTCATGCGATCTGGACAAAATTTTGCATGTAGCTTGAACACGTCATTATCCATGTGAGTGCAAAATTTCAACTAGATCGAATTTGTAGTTTCGAAGTAATCAGGAGAACAAAATTTCGAGCGGCCATATTTACGGAACCCCTAGGCGAATTTTGCTCAATAACGAACTCAACCGCGGTATTCGAGATTCAAACCTACTCTGAAAATTTCAAGTTTCTAGATCATTCCGTTCGAGAGTTATCGTGTATACGGCCGGACGGACAGACTCGAATTTTCCGACGGATTCGTCATCAGTGAGTCGAACATAGTCGATTGAGACCATTTGCGGCTCAAAATTCGAAAAATACAGACATCGTGACGAAATGATATAGCCCTCGTGTAAGTAGTACGAGCGCTCAAAAATATTTTCACACGAGCACTTCACCTCAGTCTATCACTGAACCCGCGTTCACCACTTCGTCGGTGAGGCGGTTTCAAGCTTCGAAGATTCGGTTGGACAGGAAGTTTATCCGGCAGGAATAGTGGTTTCTTGGTGGAAAGTTTGAATACTAGGCCTCTAAGCTTATTACGGTTAAAAACGAACCAGTTCCTAAGGTCCATAATGAAGAAACCATGCCTTGCTCGGAAGGCCACGATCAAGTCTCCCCTGGTACGCCTGGTTAGTCCAAACAGTCTCAATCTAGTAGGAAGTTAGATCGAGAGGTTGTCGAGAATGGAATTATGGTGCACCATCTCTACGGACTCAAGAAGGTGGGAGTCGCATCCCAGAGTGACCCACCAAGCTGGGCCCGCGTATTCCAGAATTGGTCTCACATAAGTTGTGTATAACAACTTGACGGTCTGGATATTGCAGCCAGCGAAAGAACGCTGAATGAGATAGGTGGCCCTCCTAGTCCTATTGTCGAAATGTGCTCTGACCAGTCTAGTTCAGAATTTACCACCATGTTCACGATGGCTTCTGACAACGCCAAGAGGTCGCCCCATGAGCACATAGGAAAGTTCAGGGTTACTCTTGCCAATGTGCAGCACGCAACACTTCTCTAGGTTGTGAGGTAATAACCACATTTCAGCCCACCGAGAAATTCAATCCAAATCAGTCTGCAGCTTGTTGGTAGTCATAGATGGAACTTCGTACAACTTAACGTCTTCAGCGAACAGGAGCTGGTCAATCTGGAAAGATCAGATGTGTACAGCAAGGCAAGGAGCGGACCGAGGATCGATCCCTGCGGCACCCCAATTGTGACCCGTCCATCTTTCGTTGAAAACTCTTTTCCAACTCTTACCCTGTACGTTCCCTCGATCTGGAAAGACTCGATCCAAGAAAGCATGGATCAACAAAAGCGACCTCAAAAATTGTAGATTTTGATACAGGATTATTATTGAAAACTTGCGAAAGTTGAAACAAAACAAACAAAAGTAGATGTTCAAGATGACAAACATGGAACAATTCAATAATATGTTTTTTTAGAATTGGAATGTACGTCTTCGGCCAGTTGAACTCCTTAATATTCATCTTCAAATGAAACATTATAAAATTTCTAGCGTATTAGCATTTATGCTGTTTGGGTAAAGTAACTTCATCGCCTCAATGAAACATTGATTGATGGATAAGGACTACATAGTGATGGTCCCTGCCGGTTCTTAAGTTGAAATATATGGAAAGAAGTTTCATGAAATATGTTACATAGTAACTAGCTGACACATCGCCAATTCGAAGCATGGATGTAGCTTTGATACATCACAGATATGTTACAATTTATGGATCAGATACATATTCAAGCAGAGAAACGATACATCGCAATTTCCCTTCCATGATCTCTCCAGTTGATATCACTATATGTAGCTGGTAACCTGAGAATAGGCCTAGGGTTTTGGGAACAACGCTTAAGTTTGTGAAAGATCAGAATTCACCTAATTGTTTCGTAGATAATATGGCCATCTAAATTTGTTCTCAGTTATTCGAAAAATACCGATTCGAGCGAATTCAAAATTTGTAATTAGTTGCAAGGTGAAGACACGGAGGTTAATGTGAAAGTTGAATTTTTTTTTATTTTCCACTCACCTGTATTGTTCTATGGTCCCTGACTAATTTTCTACCACAGTTGTATATGAAAGTGAAGCACATGCCAGCCAAAATTAACGAGAACACCACCATGATGATGGTGATTTGTTCGTTGTTTTTCCCCTTCTCGGCACTCCCCTGAAACAAATAATTCAGGTCATTCACCTTATCGTTACAAAATGGAAAAATCCATTCTCGAATTCAACTTCCGGAATTCCGAGGTGAAACACTATTTTTCTAATTGGCGTCACAGCTGTAAATCGTCTGAATTATTCTGACGCATCATCTTGAATACGATGTGACTAAATGAATAAATTATTCAGAATATAAAATATATCAGCTACCAAATCATTTGAAACCAATTTCAATAAAAAATTCGAAAATTACCAACATTAGGTGGGATTAATGTATGAATCTAGTTTTTCCTCAGCTAAGTATTTATTATCGAAAATTGTATAAGTTCGCCGGGCAAGAGAAGACACAAGTTATGACATATATTCTATATTTATCACTATTCTTTTATGTTAAGAATTGCTCGAGGTTGCCGGACAATCCAGCACAATCCCCAATAACCATTTTTTATTACTCGACTTTGAAGGAACGAACACCTTCAATAATAATGTTGAATTGCCTTGCAGCAATATTATCGATTAATCAATCCAATGCATTTGCCGGGGCCAAACGGACATAATTGGAATTGACCACGAATTCTTCATCAATGCGCGTCAAATCTAAACGATGCAGACCATTCTCGGCTCAAAATAAGAAAATTACAGGCATTTGGGCAAAATGATATTGCTCCTGTTCATGGAAAAGCAATAGATACTCTCCGGACGAACGAATCCTTGAATCATTAGCATCCGTAGAAGCGTCAAAATCCACACAGTCTGGAATTCGAAAACTTTGATTGAGTATTCAATCGAACTGAATAATTAATTGGATTTTCAATGTATTTATTCGAAGTTATTTCCAAATATTCACATTTATGATTTGATAAAAATTCAAATTAAATTCTGAACTGGATATCGGTTATGTGCCACATTCTAAACTGATAATGATAAAAGTACTGTCGAATGTGTCGGGCAGAATAATTTTTTTCAGAAAAAGTTCATTTTCACCTTTTTTTGTGTTGCAGGAGTTGAAGATATTCCGAAGTTGGAAGTTTCGGCGTGAATTCTCGTATTCAGCTAACGCTAGATTTCTTCTCATCTGCTACACATTCACAGAGGTCTTTCCTCATGCCTAGGAAATGCCACCGAAAATGAGGATTTTCTACTTCATCCGGCTTCGCCAAATTGATTCGCCCAAGAAGCCAATTTCGGATAGTCCGAGTTTCCCACTCGAACCTACATTCAACCATTCCAACGTGGGAGGAAAATACAGTTATTTTCCCTGTTGATCTCAACACCCGACCCAACTCTATTCAGGGGTTCCGTTTTCCATTTCTTGCATTGGTGGAGAACCTTTGCCGGATCATTTGCTCGCAACATTTTGAGAACATTTATAAAACCCTAGACGGGTTTCCAATTGAAAAATAAGAAACACCAACGGTGTCACAAAACGGGGGATATATGGAATTAATTTCTTTCCAGTTACGTTCTCCCGAAACTTTAAGCTTCTTAATCCGAAAAAGTAACATATTCGACTGATGGTTGTTCATTCTGTCTTTCTAAGGACCTGTAGAGAATGGGGAAGGTTTTCTCCGATCTACACAGCGTTTCTGTGCGCTTATTTCTATGAAAAAGCATCATTTTGCCCAAATGTCTTCGAACTCTTCGATTTCCGAATTTTGAGCCGAGAATAGTCTCAAACTATTAAGTTGGATTGACAGATGAATAATTCTTGGTCAAATTAAATACACGATTACACGGTAACTCTACAGGGTGTTTCATCGGTAAATGCTAGAATTATCCTAGGCGAGTCCAAAAAACCCATATATGATAGGTCGGATTAACTTCATAGCCGAGATACAGAGGGATTTATGTATTTGTCAATATTTTCAATTGCTGATAACTTTTGGGTCATCCAGTATAATCAATTGATATTTGAAATGTGAAACGCCCTCCCATGGGTGGAACGATTAAACTTCGAACTGATGCAGGTCCGTATTAGAAAAATATGGGACTTTTCGCAAGCTGAGATTCAATACCCTGTATGGAAGAATATTGAAATTTGATGAGAATATTCGGAAAGAGCAGAAAATTTTGAATTGAAATCAGTACATTTTATTGTCCCGCACGACATTTGACCCATCAAAATTTTTGTCGAAAGATTTAATTTAATGCTGGAATTGCACTTGGGTACTTCACAAAAATATCGTACAATGAGATTGAATTCGAAAAACTGTTGGTTGGACTGATGGAAAGTTTGTATTTTTTTCTTATTCTAATGAATAATTTCAAGAATTTCTCAGGAAAAAAAAGGAGTAAACAAGACTGCATGTGAATTTTATTAAGCCCATTGATGCAAATTCCTCAAATTAAACTCCATCCCTCGGAAATATGGACCATCGTCACAGGAACCATTAAAGTTTCTTGAAATGATAGAGAACCTGCTCTGAATGTAAATGTATGGCTCAAAACAATCTTTACCGTTTTCATCTCCAAAAGATACAAAGGTTAGAGCCAAGTGATGCAATTCGTAGAATTCGTTTCATTCGGTGGATTTAAAGAAATGAAAGAATGGCGAAATAGTTAATTAATCAACTAGTTCATCAATGACTGCGATTAATGGTCGAAATATTTTAACGCGTGAGCGGAGCGAGCGCGTTAATGTTTAAGACCATTAATCGCTGAATTAATAAACGAGTTAATTATAAGATTTTTCCGTCGACCTCATCAGGAATTGAATAAAAATTTTGGATCGAAACCAATTTTTATTTTGCATGATATACAAATTTGACGTAATACAAATTTCTATGTTCATTTCGATATATTAATATTTATGCTTCCTATAGAACAATTCGAAAAATTCATAGAGGGAATATTGGACATGTTGTGACATTCTGAATAGTTTACATTTATTTCATTTCCTATAATGTCCGATAAGGAACGTGTGGATGAAGTGGAGGTTGAAGCATTATTTACTTTGGAACTATTATGACATAAAATTTTTTCTGCAGTTTCTATTTTATTCTGAATGGAGTTTTCAATATACCCTTCTGCAACAGAAGTTGATTTCCAACCACCAAGTCTTTTGATGGCTGAAAAATCTGCACCACTGTCAGAAAGAATAGACGCAGAAGAACGCCGAAAACAGTGACCTGTATACAAATGTGGTTGCTCTAATTTAAGAAAGTTTGCAATCATTGACGGTTATCTAGAAAATGTATTAATTCCAACTGGTTGTGTTGAGCATTTATAGTTCTTATAAAAAACGAAAAATCTTTCGTGTGGAGTGTGAGCTGGCCTCAAGGATATATATATATATATCTCTTTATTATTTTTAAAAGTGTATGCTCATCATTATCCACCACAGTGAATATCCTGTTCGAATGTGTTTTCGACGAATTCACTGTCACCAAAAATTTCGATCCCATATCTTGTACATCCTTTCTCTGCAACCTTAACAATTCATCTTTTCTCAATGCACCCGCTACTCCGAATATCAAAGCGACCTACAAATCAAACAATGATAGTTATTTCACTATAATGAGATAATGAGAATAAGTTGGAATAACGATTCAATTGAGTTTTATTTTTACCTTCGACATCAAGAAAACACTATCAGGAGCATTCGCTATGAACTCTCTCACATGTTCTTTTTCGAGAACTTTTGATTTTTTTGGGATATATCCCTCTCTTTTCCGTTTAATAAACATTACCAGTTTGTGGTATCTGCTTATATCAGTATTGTCTTCCACATTTAGTGTTGATTTCAGCATCGAATATTTTGGCCATAAACTTGCTAGATGCCCCTTTTCTGCAATACCCGTAAAGTATGCCAACAGAACCGTTTCCGTAAAGTTCCGAACCTTCTTTTCCTTGCACCAAGATCAGAATTCAGCATAGGTTTTCTCATATAAATGGCGACTCTTTTCAGGAAGCAGACTCAAAGTTGCTGCTTCAGCAGTT
This sequence comes from Aphidecta obliterata, assembly GCA_963966015.1. NCBI lineage: Eukaryota > Metazoa > Arthropoda > Insecta > Coleoptera > Coccinellidae > Aphidecta > Aphidecta obliterata. The sequence goes on along the minus strand of OZ014427.1, from coordinate 28,960,868 downwards.
TTTGTCACATCTGGTGGTGTCAAAGGGATATTTTCTTCGTTATTCATTATGTAGTAGCGTAACGGATAAAATCAGATTCTGATCGAAAGCTTTGACAGCTCGATCGTGCTCCGACATAGATGCATCTATGCTCCGACTGAATATTTAATTATCGGTTGCCATGATAATCATGCATTAATACAAGAAATCATGCATTAATAGGGGTCATTAATGGATGATTTCGAGTGCGTTAAAATGAGCTTTTGTTCTATGGTCGACGGAAAAAAATTTTATTAAACGATGAAGCCATATTCACGAGGGATGGAGTCTTCGATTTGAGGAATTCACATGAGTGGGCTGGAAAATCCAAACGCAGTCAGACACATGAAATCCCTGTACAAATTTGCAATTAACGTATGGTGTAGAGTTTATAATAATCGATTGATTGGGCCTCACATTCTGCCAAGACGGCTTATAGATGTTATTTATTTGAATTTCTTTCAGAATCATCTGCCTGCACTACTCCACGGTACGAACATTGCTGTAATGTATTTCCAGCATGATGGGGCTCCACCTCATTTAAGGGTTATCGTAAGCATCAGAACTTTTTCTAATATGTGGATAGGCAGAGGGGGTACCGCATGCATGGCCCCCTAGATCACCAGATTTCAATCCTTTCGATTATTTCGTTTGGGGATATTCGAAATCTTCAGTACATATATACATGAAAATAAGGATATTCTCCTACAACGTATCGAAGTTGCCTGCAATAAGATCCGTAATGATCCCGAAATGTTCAAAAAGGCTAGTAGATATAATTTGAAGAAAGAAGGAAAGTGCATTGAGCAAAACTGTGTCACTCTTGAGCAAAATTTTATGATTTCTTTCAAATGTTTACTCATTTGTTTATTTATTTTCTTACTGTTGATCATTTTCAATAAATTACAATTCGAAATCTATATTTTTCTCGAAATTATTCATAAGAATATAGAAAAAAATACACATTTTTCATCAGTCCAACAGACAATTTTCCGTATTCAATCACAATGTACGACATTTTTGTGGAGTAAGTGGAATTTCACTATCGAATTAAATCTTTCGACAAAAATGTTGATGGTTCAAATGCCCTGCGGAACACTGGAATCTACTGATTCAAATCGAAAATGTTCTGCTCTTTCCGGATATTTCAATCAAATTCCAATATTATTCCTTCATACAGGGTGTTTAATCTCAGCTTGCGAAAAGTCCCATATTTTTCTAATACGGACCTGGATTTTTTGATCAGTTCAAAGATGAATCGACCTATGGAAATGTGTTTCACGTTTCAAATATCAATTGATTATACTGGATTGTTCAGAAGTGATAAGCTATTGAAAATATTTTCGAATACATAAATCACCCTGTATCTCGGCTATGAAGTTGGTTAGACCTATCATATATGAATTTTTTGGACTCGTCTAGGGTAGCTCTACCTCAGGTTAACGTATGTACATTTACCAATGAAACGCCCTGTAGAAAGTAGAGGCTTAGAGTTTTGAAATGTTCAAGCAAATCTGCCTTGCACCAGATTCAACTTCGATACGTTGCACCAATTTTAACCCTTCCGGCCCTGACGGCGGCATTTGCCACCACTGACTTCACAGACTTCTCAATACAGCTAGCAAGTGTATTCGAAGCCCTGGTGGTGGCATTTGCCACTACTTCCTAGTTCCTATACTGATACTGAGAACTACCTCATCTTTGTTGAGAAAGTTGCTTGAAGGTTGCTTGTAAGCAAATTCATGAGAAAATTTTTTTATTTTGAAAGTCAAAAAGTCACGGCTGAAAGGGTCAAGTTTTGAATCATGTTTTTGAGGTATCCTGGCGTTGCCAAAATTCACGTTTTGAACATCTTTGCAATGGAGTCAATTATTCTTGTATCTATAATTTTTTCCATATAATAAACAGTGCTGTGCCTGAGGCGTAAGGACACAGTAACTAAGCCTTCACAGAACACAACCGTTACAATTCTTGTAACGGGTAAAATTCTCTTTGGATGTATTTACTTCTTATGTGTGAAGCACATAATGAAATATTGTTAATCAAAATTACGAGGTTTCAAAAGAGTTTGAGATCTGCGTGCCTGCGAGGTGGTTGAGACTCGGAGAATAGATATTGCGTGTAGTTGACTGAAATTAGTATGAATGAAATATGAGTTGTGGAATGGGGACTACAACTTTCCCTCGGCACTGCAGCTATCCGCTTATTGTACTTTTTCCAGCTTCTCAGTTTACTCCTGAGGATTCCATTATCCTTTTAAGAAGAAGTTCGTAGACTGGTATTGCTTCAGTTGGACCACTCTCTGAGTTGTGTCTCCACTGAGCGGTTGATTCGCATTTGAAGATGATATGGGTAGCTGTTTCCTCCTCCCCATGGCATACTCCGCATTTGGGTTCGCTATTAAATATGCCTATTCATGCAGGTTTCCTCAAGAACCTATGTACCGTAAAACGTCCTGTTCTGAATTTTTCCCTCCGTTGCAAAAGTAGTTTACTTGCCTGCCTAGATGAAGGCTCTTTCAGCATCCTTCCAATTGTGTGCACTTCAGTTTGTGCTGCCAGTTAACCCATTTGTGGATCGCTGTTTTGACGCAGGCTCTGTTTATTGCTTTCATTGGCTCAGGGTCTATGAAGCCTTGTGTTTCAGAGCCTTGAGATAATTCCCTTCTTCGTTGCAAAGATGCCGTTGTGACCTGGCACCCATGACATGATCACCTTTTTGTGATCTGCCAGGTCCCCAAGGTTCTGGGCACACTCGAGGACAATCTTCTAGTTTGGACTCCGATGAGCTAATGCTTTCAGCGCCAGAAAGTACAGTACTTGAATGTAAATACATATTATATAAATAGACAGAATTCCTTTGAATTTCCGAATTACATACATTATTAACAAATTATGGAATGTAATCGAGTCCTCCCCTGCACAGCCTTCTGTTTTCCGGTTAATTTTCAAGTCGACGAAAATCAGACCGAAGATCCGATTGCTATCTGAAATATCTAGGACGATACTCATAAAGATTATCTCACTGCTCCAATAACTCTCCTCCTATTTGATATGCAAATACTGTATGTAATTCCGGAACTTAAGCGGAACTTTTGCCCGGACCGAATGAACTCCAGGAGCATTACAGCGTTATATATTACAGCTGCTCTCCTAATTCAACAATACCGGGAATACCTTTCAGTGAGCCAGGCTGGATCTCAAAGTTCTTATTTCGATTTATTTGCATACTTTTTGAATTTCGGATACTAGGGCGGATGAACCAGAAGATGGAGTATGATATGGAAATGTAGAGTTTTGGTTTCAGAACGAATTGGAGATGAGAATGCGTAAGGAGAGATGTTCAAACAATGAAAACGTAAATTCTGGTGTCTCTCCTGAATGAAGTGGGGTTTGTTGGGGAACGCATCGTTGATGAGCAGCTCATTTCATATTTCGGTCATAACTCGTGAAAAGTAATATCATTAATTCATTCCAATAATCAATCGATACCTTTACGCGAACCGAGATGTATTTGAAATAAACTAAGTGACAGAAAACACGACTTGTACAACTTTTGTGTATCTTTTTTGTCTTCGTTGACTACAATACAATACCATCTACAAATAAATATAGTTGAAGGTAAAACTGATATTATTATCCGGGGTCTCATAATCCTTTCGTCCAGGGGGCTGTAAAATTCGAATTCTGAGCCGACAATAGTCTCAAACGATTAAGTTAGTCTAACTCTAACTGAGTAAGAGGTAAATGTGAGGGGTTCCCTATGTGATCTGTTGAAGGAATCCTCCAGGTATGAAATTTATCTCGGTGAATGGAGACAACGTAGAATGGAATTTTGAAGTCAAATACATATCTGGGAATTAGCCTAGACAGTAAGCTTCTATGGAATAAGCATGTTCAAAACACTGCTAGTAAAGCGACAAGGGCTTTTATGGAGTGCAGAATCCTATCCGGCAAAACTTGGGGTTGTAACCCTTAAATACTGCGATGGATTGACGTCATGATTGTGAGACCAATAATTATTGGGGCAGTAGTCTTGTCTGCTGAGACAGGGCAGACAAGCACGAGGAAAATACTCCACAAGTCTTGACTGTGTTTGCATCACTGGAGCTATAAGAACGTGCCCGACAAAAGCTCTAGAGGTCATCATAGATGTCACTCCTCTGCATCTAGTGATCAATAGGCTAGCCCATGAGGCTATCCTTAGAATATCTAGGGAAGGTACAGGCAATGAGAGAATTAAAAGTCAGGGAGCCTGATCCTCTCTGAGCAAGTACATCTCCATCAGCGAACCTGCCTAGTGACATTATAATTAAAAGAGTAAGTATTGAGAAGAACTTCAACACTATACTATATAAAGAGGATTAGTTGGAAAATGAATACACCACCCGAAACTTCAAAGTGAATACCATTAAATGATATACAGAAGGATTGAAACTAGCATAGGGGCCTGTGCAGGAGTATAAGGGGCAAGAACCAAGTGTACACTATCGTAAGGCTCCTACTCGTGTGTTTTTTCAGGCAGAAATACTTGCAATCAAAAGATGCATAGATATAAACCTGGAAAGAAACTATCAAGGGTGTGATCCATTCTGATAGTCAAGCTACTATCGAAGCATTGTATCATCGACTCAAAGCTGATATGCGAGTGCCGGAGAAAACTTAATGAAGTGGCAAGAACAACAAGGTCTTTTTAGTCTTGGTTCCTGGTCACTTAGGAATCAAAGGAAACGGAGAGGCCAATACACTTGTCAGAAAGGGAGCACAAACGCCACTTACTGGCCCAGAACCTTTCTGTGGCATAGGCAAATGCACCTATAAGAAAGAGTTTTTGGAGAAGGAAGAGACTGAAAGAGAAGCACTCTGGAGGAATCTTCCAGGAATGGACCACTCCAAAAAGTTCATTCGGAACTTAAAAAGTTCAAGATCCAAAAAGTATTTGGATTTCATTAAGAATAAGTTACGCCTCCTTACTGGCCTCAGAAAGCATATGATGAGAATAGGCTTTACATAAACTGACGAGTGCAGATTCTGCGGGGAAGAGGTGGAAACTCCTATTCAACTGGTTACAGAATGCCTCGCCATTGCAAACCAGCGCAAAGAATGTCTGGGACAAGAGAATTACAGGAGAAACGATAATCTAACCTTCTTGAAGCCCTCCCAGATACTGGAGTTCATTGGAGCTCTGGAGCTGGAGGGCGAGCTGTAGGTAGCGCATTTGCGAAGACAGCTCTGATGGGGGGCACAATAGACCTTGAGATCGCAGTGAAATGTAACTCCCTTACATAACTATAACTAGTCTAACTCGTGAAGAAATCGTGGTAAAATTTTATTATTTTTTATTGGTACATCTGAATGCACTGGCTAAGTTCGTGAATGGGCAAAATCCGCCGAAGGGTTTTGTAGATATAGCCATTCTTATTTTTAATTTGACTAATACGAAAACTGCCGATCTGATCGAATTGAAACTTTGTAGTTGGTTCATGCAAAATTTCGTGAGGATCGTAAGACTAGAATAATAAAACAAGTTATTCGCGAAAGCAATTTTCCATATCCTACTGAAATTATAATTATTACAGATGGGCTTGCCAACCCTATTGGTTTCACACTCTCCCACACTTCGCGACATACATTCTAGCATCATCGATTTCCTCATGATATAATGTAATGTGTCCCGATGAACCTGGTATTCATGATGTAGGACTTGCAGAGTCTGCTGAAAATACAACAAGTTTCACAGACTTCTTTTCTTGTGTCGTCAGCTTTCTCGATGGGCTAAAGGTCAGTGAGGCCATTGGGAGAGATTGTGATTATCATTTGAAAAACTGTTCATACGGGGACGGTCTAGTTTTCAGGCTCTTTCCGATTATACTTTCTTCAGGATCCATAACTGATGAGTCTCTTCAGAGGACAAGTCTATATCTATGTCTTTTCGATGGTCCTTTCAAGAATAATGTAGCTTAGAATTTTTTGTTTGTTTTTTATTTTCGCTATTCTATCTTTTTCGTTCGAGCATATAATGCTTCAATTAAGGCATCTTGCTTCTCGTGTGATGTTGATGATTTGATTCACGGTTCTTCATCCAAATATATATCGGCCTGAATAATTCTAGGTTCAACGATAAAAGGGTAATAATAATTTCCACAATATCGCTCTTTCCCCAACGGGTTCATATTTATAGAGTAAACGGAATTCGTATCTGTATATGTTGCAATTAAAATGGTTCAATAAAAATTTAATTTATCTTTCCACTCTTTGTTCTGTTGATTCAGTCATAGACCAAATAAAATTGCGATGATATATATGACGAATATTTACTTCCACGGACTGAGTGCGATAGATCGTTTGTACAGAATTGATTAATTTTCAACAGACAGGATAGTCGAAAGGAAAACGTTTTTGGTTTCGATTCCATCTACTTGCGCGTTGTACAATAGTATGGTTGCAAAATGGCGAAGGAACAACGCTTTGCCTCTTCGCCATTTTGCAACCATACTATTGTACAACGCGCAAGTAGATGGAATCGAAACCAAAAAATACATATTTGAGTTCTATCTATCGCAGATCGTTCTTCCTTGAATAAACAAACGAAAAAATTCATAACCTCCCCAAGTTTGAAACATCCGATTATACTGTACAAAGGTAACAATGTATTGGATTTGTTTCGATTCAATAATGATGAAAACGTCACATTTCAAAAATTTCTGCCTGAATTATCCTGAATGTTCGAAGCAAAGTTTTCTTTGGCAATTGACATAAAACAGAACTGTCCCTTTCACAAAGCAGTGATCACCATCTGTCATATTCATCCTTCGAATAGAACTGTCAGAAGTTCTTCGACGTAGGTCTGGAGTACTACCATTTATACGCATAGCTGGCAAATAATATTTAACTTTCTCAACCTTTACCTCAGCGCGTTGTTGACAAGTTCCTATACAAATTGCGGAGTTTCTAGAAAGCCAATATGTTGCTGGAATTGTTCCTATTTAACTTCATGATCTGAATACATGTACGAAGCGGGAAATGCCTGAGGAGGTCAGCAGGAATTAGATACAGCTCGTTTGATCTTGTTAATAATCGGTTGAAGTCAAGGATTTCGATGCTTTGAATTCTACAGCTTGTATATGAGAAAAACGTTACAGCTTATCACTCCATAAAAATCGTGTCCGGATTATGTGGTGAAGTGAAAACAGAATGAGAATACATATGCAGAAAGTTTGAGAGGTTTCTCGAAAATCTGAACGATAAATACTTAAGATTAAGAAACAATTTCCTTGTTTCCACTGAAATTATTTTGAAAATTGAACCAGATTTTGAACGTATAATATTATATTATTATATTTTAGGTTAGCAGAAAATTTCCACTTGAGGAACTTTCATAGTCACAGTGAGTTTAAGAAATAGTAAAATATTATTATGTTAAAATTATGTAATATTTGTGTACCTCTTTGAAAATGAGCATATCATTTTTGAGCGCTCGTACTACTTACACGAGGGCTATATCATTTCGTCACGATGTCTGTATTTTTCGAATTTTGAGCCGAAAATGGTCTCAATCGACTATGTTTGACTCACTGATGACGAATCCGTCGGAAAATTCGAGTCTGTCCGTCCGGCCGTCCGTAAGCACGATAACTCTCGAACGGAACAACCTAAAGACTTGAAATTTTCAGTGTGGGTTCAGTTCCCGAATGCCTCGGTTGAGTTCGTTAATGGGCCAAATTACACCAGGGGTTCCGTAAATATGGCCGTTCAAAGTTTTGTTCCCCTGATAACTTGGAAACTACTGATTTGATCGAGATGAAATTTTGCACTCAAATGGAGAATGAGGTGTTCAAGCTACATGTGGAATTTTGTCCAGATCGCATGACCAGAACCATAGAAACCATAGAAAATTGTAACTTTTGAACAGAAAGGCCCATGGAATTTTCAGGATAGGTGTGGATCTTGAATGACGTGATCACGTTCATCTATGAACAGCAATATACTAGGGGTTCCGTAAATATGGTCCTTTTAAATTTAGTTTTCTTGATAATTTAAAAACTACATATTCGATCGTGACGAAATTTTGTATACTAATGGAGAATGATATATTCAAGCTACATTTCTCCAGATCACATGACCAGAACCATAGAAACCATAGAAAATCATAACTTTTGAACGGAAAGGCCTAGGGACTTAAAATTTTCAGGATAGGTGTGGATCTGAAATGTCGCGTTCACGTTTAACAATGAGCAGAATTATACTAGGGGTTCCGTAAATACGGTCGTTTGAAATTTAGTGTTGTCGATAATTTCGAAACTACAGATTCGATCGAGATGAAATTTTGTATTTTAATCGAGAATGATATATTAAAGCAATATTTTGTCCAAATCGCATGACCAGGACCATATAAACCATAGGAAATTGTAACTTTTGAACGGAAAGGCCTAGGATTTTGAAATTTTCGGGCGGTTTGGATCGCGAATATCGCGGTCACGTTCATCAATGAGCAATATTAGACTAAGGGTTCCGTAAATATGGCCGTTCAAACAATTTTTTTCCTGATAGTTTCGAAACTACTGATCGGATTGGAATGAAATTTAGCACCTAGCTGAGGAATAATGTTTTCAAACTACGTGCAAAATTTTGTCCAGATCGCATCACCAAGACCGAAGATACCGTAGAAAGTTCTAGCGAATTATCGAAAAAAAATTGATCAGCTGAAGCACTGACATGAAGTTTGGAGTTTCGCCTAAGTTTCAGAATTTTTTGACAGCTGTCGAAAATTCCTTCAATTGATTTCTAAAACTGGAAAATGCGAATCTACCTACAAGGTGGATGTACGAGCGCTCAAAAGCTCCTGCCTTCACGGCAGTGCTTTTCGTAATTTTTCATGAAGAGGCGCATCCTTATCTATTGAAAATAATAACGCCACTGGTGTCATGTTTGAAATTGTGATCCTAGTTAATGAGCTTCACAATACAAAATAAAATATATTTTTTCACTCAGATTGCTTGTTCAACTCGAATGTATTGAATATTCTACGTATTTCTTGCATCGTGGTGAGGAAAGTGCATTACAAAAAATGAGGTCCAAGCAAATCTTGGGATTTAGTCTTGGCGTATTTAATGAGAATAAGCTTCAAATAAGAAAATCTGGAATTTATTTTTATGTGAGCAGGCTAAGCCTTTCTTTGAGACGTTTGAAGCACTCTTTACCTCGGTTTTTATTCAACACTCGATACTTATTTTATACTAGCACTAATTTTCTTTCGCTGAGACTAAAACATAAGCATACGAGTAAATTTGTCCCCTAGGTTAGAAAATTCATACTGTACCTACCCTAACCAAAGACATTCCAATAAATTTTGTTTCAGGTTTATTTACGCTGTCTCCGATTTTTGAGTCTAATTTCCTCGGCCTAGAAGACAACATTGTTATTTGTTGATGTGGTATGCATAAAAAGTAACATTTTCGCAATTTATTACTTGATATGTGTTACTTTATAATTGTTATTCGATAATTTGTTATTTTGTGCTGCATAATCCACAATAATCCGATAGTGAACGCCTACGTCTTCTACATACCTATAAAAATTCTTTTTCATTCACTTCCCAAAATTTTTTATGAGATAAATTCATGATTTACGTTCGTCTGAAACGTGAAACTCACCGAAAACACATACAAACAATTATTTCATAATTATTCATACCTTCAATGAAAGCTGAAAATAAAAAAAAATTAATTTCAGGTATTCAAGTATCATTTTGCCCAAATGTCTGTAATTTTCGGATTATGAGCCAAGAATGTTCTTGAAAGATTAGGGTGAACTCACTGATGACGAATTCGTGGTCAAATCCTCCGTAACGGACGTATACACGATAACTGTCGAAAAAAGCGGCCTAAGCTTTGGAATGTTCAGGAAACGTTCGTGGTCTGAATGCGCTGGTTTTTTCCCCAATATTTCGAAGGATACCGATCCGATCGAATTGAAACTTTGTTGTTAGTTGTGAAAAAACGACACGGAGGTTTATGTGACATTTCGTGAGGTTCGTATCAATAGAAGAATTCACTTAAAAAAATCTTTTGAAAACTTCGCCATGGTTTCTGATCATACTGAAATTTTGTGTAGAGAATTTAATGATGTTTTATTTTATAGAAATATTTTCATTCCTTAGAAAAATATAGGAGATGTTATTTCATAAGGCCCCTTATGTATTATACTTCATTTTCTCGATGAAAATATTTGGTTTCTTCGAATTCCCACAATCCTACCTACCTAGATATCACCAATAGTTTTCAACATAAACAAGGAGGAAACATTAGGTTTTTTATATATCCATTTTCTCCACTTCCGCGATGAAAATAAGTGGTTATTTTCAATGACTTTTGTAGTTCTCGACTTGAACAAGGAGTTATTTGAGGAAACAAAAGGTCATCCATAGATGATCGATTTTCATTTCCTTATTTCGAAAATACTATTATTCAATGATATATCGATAGAATAAAATTTAAATGGTATATTTTCAATGAAACAGACCAGGAGGATTAGCTTCAAAGTGTGATTTAACAAATAAAGCTTGAATCTCCTTCTTTTCTTCAGCTTACGATCTTCGCGTTGAAGAAGAAAAACGTTCGTTTCACTGTACGCCATCCATGAACCTGGTGGGAAACTCAAAGCCGGATATATCCGTTAAAACCAATGTGGTGCGAAAGCTCTCTGGCTGTCACACTGAACGATTTCCACTTCTTAGTATTTTAATTCAAGCTTTATATCATATTATTATTGGGTTAATATCACAATCGGTTTGGGGTAATACGAACAACTTTAAAACCCGAAATTTCCCCTATTTCCGAAGAATTCAGTACCCAAATGACTTCTGTACATCTTCGAGATCAACAAATACTCACCGGACAATCATCTTCATCCCATCGAAATCTACAGTTATACAGATTGTTGCATTTCAATTTCCTAGAAATGCAGGTTTCGTCATCACAGTCAAATTCATCTGCTGCGCACTCTGGTATATAAGAAGCTGCAAATGAAGAATATTTGGATTACCATTGGGTTATAATTGAAATATGCATTCAGAAATTCGATTCAAAATTCCGCCTTTTCGATAAAATTATAAAAGGCAGGGAAAATACGTGTACCATTGGACTTATTGATGAGGTTGTTTCAAGTATTAAACTGCATTCTGTCAAAAGGTACAACACTGAATTATACTCATGGACGACACAGTTCGTACTTTTGGATTAATATTGTACCTTTGGATAGACATACGCACTTAAATCTCAAAAATGAGATAACTTTTGTATATTCAAATATTTTGGCCTTTATTGGATTTAGATTTGAAAAACACTTATCCAAACTTGAGGGCCCCCAAGTACCAGTTCTGTCTGCCCCTATTCATCTTGAACAATGAGACTTCTTTTTTCATTTTCGAGTAATTTCACTAGAACTCAATCGTCCACCACTGGGATTTCTTCCCTTCAATCGAAGAAAACCAATTCGTTCAACTTCAAAGAATCTTCTCAGACAGTCAAATGAGCATGAATGATTACCCAACAATTGTTGAAGACGTATCAATGCGCGCGGAATGAGTTATGCTTTCATAACTTTAATTGGGAAATAGGCCCACTCGAACCCCTCCGTCTGATATCATTCGAGCTGCGACTCTGTCGAACATTAATTTTCCATTGCTGAGCAAAATATAATTACCAGCGTAATTCAGTTAAGAGTTAGCTAGTCCCAAGGCGACTATGATTGAGCTCAAAGAAGAGTCGGTAGGATGATAATTTACACGTTTTCATTGCGAGGATAATCACAAAAGTTTTTTTAATTGAAATTTGAATATAGAATTATAATCACGGTTCCGCGTTTGCTCGGATTTTCATAGAAGAAACGCATCTTGTAGAAACCAAATTCGAAGATTCGAGCACGCGATTCACCTCGTCTCTTGCCAAAACTTGTAACAGTTTGGTTTGCTGTAGTTAAGTTCAGAGGAAGTCTACAATTGCTCAATTTGATGCTCCAATCGAAAAAACACGCAGAATTTTTGAACTGAAAGAGGCTTATTGTTTCATATTCGTTGAGATATCAAAAATTATAAAAGGCACTGCCATGATGGATTTTTTATTCAATAATTCGTTGAAAGTTGAAATGTTTCTGGTTATGAGATCTGGAAAAAATGTAGCTTGAATATACTCTCCTTTAAAATACAAAATTTCGTGACGATCGAATCGGTAGTTTTAAAATAATCAAAAAAACCAAATTTCGAACGACCATAATAATGGAACCCCTGGTCGACTTTAGCCCAATAACGAACTTAACTGCAGCACTTGTAGAAGGAGTACTATCTCCCCTCCTCTGGAGTCTTGTAGTGGATGAACTACTGCACAGGCTAACGGAGCTTGGCTCCGAATGTATAGGCTATGCCGATGACATAGTCCTAATAGTAAGAGTAAATTTGAGGGTTCCCTCTGTGATTTGTTGCAGAGGGGCCTCAAAATTATCGAGCAGTGGTGCTTGTCAGTGGGGCTCAACATCAACCCAGCCAAGACCACAGTGGTTTCCTTTACCCGGAAAAGAAACCTTCCAGCCATGAAGCTCATCTCGGTGAATGGAGATAACGTAGAATGGAATTATGAAGTCAAATATCTGGGAATTACCCTAGACAATAAGCTTCTATGGAATAAGCATGTTAAAAACACTGCTAGTAAAGCGACAAGAGCTCTAATGGCGTGCAGAAACCTATCCGGTAAAACCTGGGGCTGTAACCCTGAAATACTGTGATGGATGTATGTCATGATTGTGAGACCAATAATAACTTATGAGGCAGTGGTCTGGTCTGCTTAGACAGGGCAGACAAGCACGAGGAAAATACTCGACAAGATACAAAGGCTTGCCTGCGTTTGCATCACTGGAGCTATGAGAACGTGCCCGACAAGAGCACTTGAGGTCATCACAGATCTCACTCCATTACATCTAGTGATCAACAGGGTAGCCCATGAGGCTATCCTCAGAGTATCTAGGGAAGGTACAGGGATGAGAGAATTAAAAGGAGCCTGGTCCTCTCTGAACGAGTACATCTCATCAGCGAACCTGCCTAGTGATGTTATGATTGAAAAATTATGAAAAGCACTGCCGTGAAGGCAGGAGCTTTTGAGCGCTCGTACATGCACCTTGTAGGTAGATTCGCATTTTCCAGTTTTGGAAACCAATTGAGGAAATTTTTGACAGCTGTCAAACAAATTTTCAAACTGAGGCGATAATCCAGACTTCAAGTCAGTGCCTTAGGTGACCAATTTTTTTTTCGATAATTCGCTAAAATTTTCTACGGTATCTATGGTCTTGGTGATGCGATCTGGACAACATTTCGCACGTAGTTTGAATACAGTATTCCTCAGCTAGGTGCGAAATTTCATTCCAATCAATCCAATCGAAATTATCAGGAAAATAATATTTTGAACGGCCATATTCACGGAACCCCTAGTCTAATTTTGCTCATTGATGAACGTGACCGTGAAATTCGCGATTCAAACCCACCCTGAAAATTTCAAGTTCTTAGTCCTTTTCCTTCGGAAGTTATAATTTTCTATGGTTTCAATGGTTCTGGTCTTGCGATCTGGACAAAATGTTGCTTTAATATGTCATTCTCGTTTAAAATACAAAATTTTATCTCGATCAAATCCGTAGTTTGGAAATTATCAAGAAAACTAAATTTCAAACGACCGTATTCACGGAACCCCTACTATAATTTTGCTCATAGATGAAAGTGATCACGACAATCGAGATCCACACCTATCCTGAAAATTTCAAGTCCCTAGGCATTTCCGTTCAAAAGTTACAATTTTCTATGGTTTCTATGGTTCTGGTCATGCGAGCTGAACAAAATTTCGCAAGTAGCTCGAACACCTCATTTTTCAGTAGAGTGCAAAATTTCATTTCGATCGAATCTGTAGTTTCAAAGAAATCAGCAAAACAAAATTTCGAGCGGCCATATTTACGGAACCCTTTGGCGGATTTTGTCCAATAACGAACTCAACCGAGGCATTTGGGATTTGAACCTACACTGAAAATTTCAAGTCTCTAGTTTGATCCGTTCAAGAGTTATCGTGCTTACGGACGGCCGGACGGACGGACGGACAGACTCGAATTTTTCGTCATCAGTGAGTCGAACATAGTCGATTGAGACCATTTTCGGCTCAAAATTCGAAAAATACAGACATCGTGACGAAATGATATAGCCCTCGTGTAAGTAGTACGAGCGCTCAAAAAGTAAGCATTGAAGAAAACTTCAACACTGTGCTATGTAAAAAGGAAGAATGGGAAAAGGAATACACTACCCAAAACTTCAAAGTGAATACCATTAAATGGTATACAGATGGTTCTAAAACCACGATGGGGGCTGGCACTGGAGTATACGGGGCAAGAACCAAGTGTACACTATCGTTAGGCTCCTACTCGAGTGCCTTTCAGGCAGAAATACTTGCAATCGAAAGATGCATAGATATAAACCTGGAAAGAAACTATCAAGGGTGTGAAATTGTGATCCACTCGGATAGTCAAGCTGCTATCAAAGCACTGAACTCCTATATCATCGACTCAAAGCTGATATGGGAGTGCCGGAGGAAACTTAATGTAGTAGGCAAGAAAAATAAGGTCTCTTTAGTCTGGGTTCCTGGTCACTCAGGAATCAAAGGAAACGAAGAGGCCAATACACTTGCCAGAAAGGGAGCACAAACGCCACTTACTGGCCCAGAACCCTTCTGTGGCATAGGTAAACGCACCTATAAGAAAGAGTTTCTGGAGAAGGAAGAGACCGAAAGAGAAGCACTCTGGAGGAACCTTCCAGGAATGGACCACTCTAAAAGGTTCATTCGGAACTTTGAAAGTTCAAGATCCAAAAAGTATTTGGATCTTAGTAAGGACAAGTTACGCCTTTTCCCTGGCTTCCTCACATGACATTGTCGCCTCAGGAAGCATATGATGAGAATGAGCTTAACAGAAACAGACGAGTGTAGATTCTGTGGTGGAGAGGAGGAGACTTGTGTTCACCTGGTTACAGAATGCCTCGCCATTGCAAACCAGCGCGAAGAATGTCTTGGACAAGAGGATTACAGGAGGAATGAGGATCTAACCTCCTTGAAGCCCTCTCAGATACTGGAGTTCATTGGAGCTCTGGAGCTGGAGGGCGAGCTGTAGGTAGCGCAGTTGCGAATACGGCTCTGATGGGGGGCACAATGGACCTTGAGGTCGCAGTGGAACGTAACCCCCTTCCTAACTATTAACTATTAACTGCAGCACTCGAAATTTGAACCTACCCTAAAAATTTCAAGTTTCTAGGTCGTTTCGTTCGAGAGTTATCGTGGATCGGACGGATAGACAGACACGAATTTTTCGACGGATTCGTCATCAGTGAGTCGAACCTTGTCGATTGAGACATTTTTCGGCTCAAAATTCGAGAAAAAAAGACATCGTGACGAAATGAAAATGATATAGCCCTCGAGCAAGTAGAACGAGCGCTTAACAAGCATTGTATTTTTTTGCCAGACAGAAATTCTTATCTTGTAGAAAATTTAATGCCGTTTCCAAATATGTGGTCAAATCTGATGAGGCTCTAAGGCTAACTGAATACTGGTTCATGAATAAATTGGAAATATTAAGTGAAAACAAGAAATGTTAAATTGAAGAAAAACCGTCAACATGTCGACCATGAGTTATATGACATTTTTTGTTGCAAATCTTATGTATGATCTTCCCTCAAAGTTTGGCCATTTTAAAAGTAGACACCCTGTTTAATCCGTCTAGAAAGTATCCGGAATTTATTAATTTTCATAATTTTAATATATTTGTTTTTGTAACATTCGAAGGCAAGAGTAATGTAAAAAATTACGAAAAGCACTGCCGTGAAGGCAGGAGCTTTTGAGCGCTCGTACATGCACCTTGTAGGTAGATTCGCATTTTCCAGTTTCAGAAATCAATTGAAGGAATTTTCGACAGCTGTCAAAAAAATTCTGAAACTTAGGCGAAACTCCAGACTTCATGTCAGTGCTTCAGCTGATCAATTTTTTTTCGATAATTCGCTATAATTTTCTACGGTATCTATGGTCTTGGTGGTGCGATCTGGTCAAAATTCCGCACGTAGTTTGAATTCATTATTACTCAGCAAGGTGCAAAATTTCATCCAAATCCGCTCAGTATTCTCGGAACTATCAGCAAAAAAATATTTTGAACGGCCATATTTACGGAAACCCTAGTCTAATTTTGCTCATTGATGAACATGACCGCGATATTCGCGATCCAAACCCACCCTGAGAATTTCAAGTTCCTAGGCCTTTCCGTTCGACAGTTACAATTTTCTATGGTTTCTATGGTTCTGGTCATGAGATCTGGACAAAATATTGTTTTAATATATTATTCTCGATTAAAATACAAAATTTCATCTCGATCGAATCCGTAGTTTCGAAATTATCGAGAAACCAAAATTTCAAACGAGTGTATTCACGGAACCCCTGGTATAATTTTGCTCATAGATGAAAGTGATCACGACAATCGAGATCCACACCTATCCTGAAAATTTCAAGTCCTTAGGCCTTTCCGTTCGAAAGTTATGATTTTCTTTGGTTTCTATGGTTCTGGTCATGTGATCTGAAGAAATTTAGCTTGAATATATCATTCTCCATAAGTATACAAAATTTCGTCACGATCGAATTTGTAGTTTTGAAATTATCAAGAAAACTAAATTTCAAACTGCCATATTTACGGAACCCCTTGTATAAAGTTGCTCATAGATGAACATGATCACGAAATTCGAGATCCACACCTATCCTGAAAATTTCAAGTCCCTAGGCCTTTCCGTTCAAAAGTTACAATTTTCGATGGTTTCTATGGTTATGGTCATGTGATCTGGACAAAATTTCACATGTAGCTTGAACACCTCATTCTCCATTTGAGTGCTAAATTTCATCTTGATCGAATCTGTAGTTTTCAAGTAATCAGGGGAACAAAACTTTGAATGGCCATATTTACGGAACCCCTGGTGGAATTTGGCCCATTAACGAAATTAACCGAGGCATTCGGGAACTGAACCCACACTGAAAATTTCAAGTCTCTAGGTTGATCCGTTCGAGAGTTATCGTGCTTACGGACGGCCGGACGGACGGACAGACTCGAATTTTCCGACGGATTCGTCATCAGTGAGTCGAACATAGTCGATTGAGACCATTTTCGGCTCAAAATTCGAAAAATACAGACATCGTGACGAAATGATATAGCCCTCGTGTAAGTTGTACGAGCGCTCAAAAATAGGTTTTGCAGATAGTCGGCTATGGCCAAAGTTGCAAGGCAACTTCTTCTTCTTTTCTGTGCGGTGCCCACTCCGGGCTGAACTGAGGCCTTGTGGCCCATTGTTCCTCCGCATACTGCTTGAGAGACTCAGTCCCGCAGACAAGCAGACATAAATGCCGCAAGTCGACCAGGAGGAGTCCCTTTCACCATAGGAATAGTGGGTGTTAGGTTTCCTAGGTGTGTTGTCCTCAGATAAGTGAGGTCTCTACAACTGAACAAAATGTGTTCAGCAGTTTCATCTGTGCTTATGCACCACAGGCACAAAGAGCAGCTAGTCAGTCCCATTCTCTTCAAATGTTTGTTCAGTAGGTGGCCAGTCAAAGTACCGATCACCAGACTGAGCTGTCTTCTCTCTAGTTTCAGGAGTCTCCTGACCTCAGGTCCAGATGAAGGTCTCTCAATGAGAAGCCTCGACTGCCTGAGACCAACTCCCGTGCTCCACTCCGAGGAAAACTTCCTGTTCAGCCAACTTCTGACAGATTTCCGACAGACTGGCAGTGCGGGTTCCGGACCAACAAACTGTGATCGGGCCCCCTGCTTCGCCAGTGTATCTGCCTTCTTATTTCCATGCAAGGGAACACTATTTGTGAAAAATTGTTGATTGTCAACAGGTATACAATTTATGGAATAATGTCGCAACTAAAAAAAAGAAAACAGGTAAAATATTTGTACAGAAAAGGTTTTCAAAACGTCAAAAAAAAAAGTGCAATTGACTGAACTGGGAAAAAGTGCAGCATATGAGACAATCAAGAGGTTAAAAAAATTACGAAAAGCACTGCCGTGAAGGCAGGAACTTTTGAGCGCTCGTACATGCACATTGTAGGTAGATTCGCATTTTCCAGTTTTAGGAATCAATTGAAGGAATTTTCGACAGCTGTCAAAAAAATTCTGAAACATAGGCGAAACTCCCAACTTCATGTCAGTGCTTCAGCTGATCAACTTTTTTTCGATAATTCACTAGGATTTTCTACGGTATCTATGGTCTTGGTGATGCGATCTGGACAAAATTTCGCACGTAGTTTGAAAACATTATTACTCAGCTAGGTGCAAAATTTCATTCCAATCCGATCAGTAGTTTCGAAACTATCAGGAAAAAAATAGTTTGAACGGCCATATTTACGGAACCCCTAGTCTTATTTAGCTTATTGAAGAACGTGACCGTGAAATTCGCGATCCAACCTCACCCTGAAAATTTCAAGTTCCTAGACCTTTCCCTTCGGAAGTTATAATTTTCTATGGTTTCTATGGTTCTGGTCATGCGATCTAGAGAAATGTAGCTTGAATATATCATTCTCCATTAGTACACAGAATTTCGTCACGATCGAATCTGTAGTTTGGAATTTATCAAGAAAACTAAATTTCAAACGACCATATTTACGGAACCCCTAGCAAAATTTTGCTCATAGATGAAAGTGATCACGACAATCGAGATCCACACCTATCCTGAAAATTTCAAGTCCCTAGGCGTTTCCGTTCAAAAGTTACAATTTTCTATGGTTTCTATGGTTCTGGTGATGCGAGCTGAACAAAATTTCGCATGTAGCTTGAACACCTCATTTTCCATTAGAGTGCAAAATTTCATCTCGATCGAATCTGTAGTTTCAAAGTAATCAGGGAAACAAAATTTCGAGCGGCCATATTTACGGAACCCCTCGGCGAATTTAGCCCAATAACGAACGCAACCGCGGCATTCGAACTTCGAACCTACCCTGAAAATTTCAAGTTTCTAGGACATTCCGTTCGAGAGTTATCGTGTATACGGCCGGACGGACGGACGGACAGACTCGAATTTTTCGACGGATTCGTCATCAGTGAGTCGAACATAGTCGATTGAGACTATTTTTGGCTCAAAACTCGAAAAATACAGACATCGTGACGAAATGATATAGCCCTCGTGTAAGTAGTACGAGCGCTCAAAAATGGCATATATATGAGGCAAAGACCAGTTTCAGGAAGACCGCGTAAGATTAAAGGAAACAAATTAAACGCTTTATTGGCCTTAGGATGACACAATCTGCGCCTAGGATTTCGCAAATTGGCTAACAGATTTGGAAATCAACGAAATATAGAAGTATGTCCAGAAACCGTCCTTATGAGACTAAAAAGACAAGACTACATATCTGTTGAAAGTTGTATCCAACAACCTTGTTGGAAATCTGGAAACAATTAAAAATCCTATAAAAACAACATGTTACCGTACAAATTTCCCACCAAACTAATGGTTTGGAGAGCAATATCTCAGCGTGATGTTACGCCTCTGTATAGTTGATGGTACCACTAATAGTGAAAAGTATTGTGGCATTCTTAACGATTTTCTCCTCAAAACGGCGCATGCATGATATGGGGCTACAAGCATTTTCATGATTGAATATCAAAATATTTTTTCTCAATATGCATATGGAAGTTTCAGACATATGAACTATTGTACAAATCTGACTTCTGCGCAACGCTACTTTATATTTATTCACAGTAATCTACTTGGGATTGCACTCAGGATTGCAGTGCCCGTCCGAGATGAAAGAATAATCTCTTGAGTTGGCTTCGATTAGCTTCTCTCGGTTTTTTTTTCTTGTTGGCGATCGTTTGGTTCCGGCTTTTAAGTGATATCTTATCTTTTAAAGGTAAAACAGGGTTGGTTTGTGAATAAGTTGATCTGAAACCTTTGAGGGTGGAAGAGATACTTTGGGTTCAACATGTGAGTAACCACATATTCTATAATTACAACTTTATCATTATTCATATACAGGTTTCTCCTAAGGTTCTTCACTTTTATTCAAAGGTTTCCAATACTTAACCCAAACGTTATCTCCGGTATTCACCCTTAATTCATACGACCTATATTTGCTTCTACTCAACGTATTTCACCATGTTTGTTTACTTCTGTGTTTTTTTGTATCCATTTTTCATACTTCATTATCAAGTCTATTCCATATTATTCAATGATTCTAACAGACCATGTGTATTGAATTCCTGAGTGCTTCCCACAAGAACTTTCTTGTATTAACGAATGTTTAATCATCACTTCTCTAATCATATCTGGGTTATGCAAGTCTATTCCATATTATTTGATGATTCTAACTGACCATGTGTATTAAATTCCTCAGTGCTTCCCACAAGAACTTTCTTGTATTAACGAATGTTTAATCATCACTTCTCTAATCATATCTGGGTTATGCAATATTCTTCAAATGATACTATATTATGTAATCGTTGTAGTTGTAGTTGAAGTGGGGGGATTAATAAAAATTTAAAATAGAATAACTTATATGATTTTCACTACATTGGGTTGAATTCCACGACAGTGGATGTAGGGAAAATCATATTAGTTATTCTATTTAATTTTCATTAATTCCCTCATCACGGCTGAGATTTCCGAACGTTACGCCGATTGTCGATGATGCTCGACAGTGTGTGGATAAAAATCAACACACAGTTATTCTATTTTAAGTTTGATTATGGACTTTCATCAAGTATCGGTTGATTCTATTAGGATTCATGAAAATCTTCATATTTACATATAATTGGGAATCAGATACTATGGTTGATCAGTTTTCAGTAATTTGGCAACGCTGCGTTGTTCATTTTGATTTTCCTCGGAGAAAGAATAACTAATCCGGAAGTCTCGCGTCACTTTACTTCTACCGTTGAGAGTCGTTGGAATTCAGCAGTTCATTCAATAATTTGAAAAAATGTGTGGAAACCACTTGAATGCTCATTGTCAAATATAATTCCAAATTCAGCATTTTCTTACAAACACGTTTGAACTGACTGAACTAACAGTTGTCTCCCGAATTTCGGAATGAATCCATAATATTGTATCCCTGCGGGTAGCGGTTGGGACAACAGCAGCGGATGGGAAAAGTTCATGAAATAGGGGAACTGAATGGCGGGAAGGTCGTTAACGGTCATTGCCATCGTGGTGAATGGAAGTTACGAGCATTCCAAATTATACCATATCATAAAATTGATATAAACTGTTATGATGATGACAGAGCAGGGTAGTCCTCTGATGAGTATTCCGGAGAAAAAAGCAGTTATGGCACTTCCTTTGAAATGAATTGAAAAAAATCGAATCAGAACAACCAAAGATATAATTTGTTTTTCCTTCTTCTGTACCAAATTTTACTCGTTTTTCCGCCGAAAATTTTTCGATGAATAAGAAGTTTTAGTAGCTATTGTACGAGACCCTGTATGAGTATTTTAATTACCTATTCTTACTTACACTCCTCTATAGAATAAATCCATTGGCCATTGGTGAATGTACCGTTACGATAATAGCACATCTCAATAAATGTGTTTTGTTCTAAATCATAAGTCATTGCAGATTCTAAAAATTTTTTCGGTTTTGGAAACACAAGGTTGACGATTTTCAATCAGAATCAGCATTGAAATAATAACGGCTGTCAGTTCCGAAATTCTATGATACCTATACTCCGGAATTCAGTGAGTAGCGGAGAACAATGATCCAAGCCCGATTGTGATGTTACAATGATTTATGAAGACCCTGTACTTTATTTCGAGCATTTGAAAAGTCGTCATACAAATGAGTCAGAATTGCTCAGAGGTTGAAAATAACTATCAGTCTCTTTGAAGAGACGGAAAATGCACATTCGATTTTCAAACGCCTGAAAATAAGGAAATGAATATTTCTCTCTTATTTCCAAGACCTCTCCTGCTGAATTCGGGTGAATGGTTTTCCTCGCAAACAAATATCTCGCCTGTTTGTGAACATAAAGAGAGTATTCTTTCGAACTCACATTTTTGTAACGACATTCCCATTATTCCTTACATCTGAGCAATGCATAGCCTGTTTGTAGTTCATGAAAGTTTGCGAGGGAAATTTCCCCGTCAAGTTATGAACTCTTAGGTTGCGTATCAAGAAATTATGTTGCACTCTGCATACTTTCATGAAAATATGTGGATGATTTTGTGGTTTTAATTTTATTTTTAACATGTTAGGTGCAACTCGATCGTGAGAAAGGAGTCTTGGCGCAACGAAACAAGATTTTTTTAAATTTATTCAATTTTACTTGTACCTACTCTTGTAGTAGATAATAATGAAAAATGCCGATAAGGTTTGAATCTACAATGTAAATCATAGAAGTGGACCTGTTACAGCTTACATCAGCAGAGGACCGCAGGCGATACCAAAATTGCTTTTTGCCTCACGATACAAATTTTACATCGGGTTTTGATGTTGGGAAAAATAATCTGTTTTATCTAGTCTCAATAAAAGGCAAGCTGAATGGATCCGGAATTAGTAGCAAGAAAAGTCGTTCTGCCAGTGTTTGTATAATATCACTATACGAGAAATTCCAGAAGAATTCTGCCACAAGAACGATTGAAATAAGTAGCCTCATTCATCCAGAAGATGGCAGTATAGTCAGTGGCAACAAAAAAAATCTATGGCTACAGTGACTGTATACAAGACAGTGGCGACAATAGGGATATAAGATCCGCCCAGCCGTCATGTTGCGTCAAAATTCAAAAGAAATAGTACTGAAATAGCAGTTTTTTCAACGAAATATTCAAATTAAATTGAATTGAATAGCTTCGAATTTTTATCCGCAACTTGATTTATAATTGGAATGGTTACTCAATCATTGCCTTTCAATAAAAAATTATTCAATTTATACTCTACATATCTGAAATAAATGTGCAACGACGGCACTTTTCAATATTGAATGATTATACCATTGTATACAGAATTTCTCTAATGATTATACTGAGATTCTTGTTAATAATTTAACTCTTCAATTTATGAAAACAAGGTTTATTATTGCAAAGACAGGACAATCTTTCGATATTCATATTCTGAGTGGAAAAGATGGATTTATATTGTTTTGAGGTAGCTTCCATGACAAAACTTCCGAAACAATGCCCTATTCCAAAAAGAATAATGAATATTCTTTCAACATTTTGACTGTCACAAGCTAGATCAAAATTGAAATGGTATATCAGAAAACCGAAATCTTCATTATTATAGAAGGAAATGGAATGTTTTTGAGCGCTCGTACTACTTACACGAGGGCTATATCATTTCGTCACGATGTCTGTATTTTTAGAATTTTGAGCCGAAAATGGTCTCAATCGACTTTGTCCGACTTACTGAAAACTGAAAATTCGAGTCTGTCCGTCCGTCCGGCCGTTCGTAAGCACGATAACTCTCGAACGGATCAACCTAAAGACTTTAAATTTTCAGTGTAGGTTCAGATCCCAAATGCCTCGGTTAAGTTCGTTAATGGGCAGAATTCCACCAGGGGTTCCGTAAATATGGCCGTTCAAAATTTTGTTCGCCTGATAACTTCGAAACTACTGATTCGATCCAGATGAAACTTTGCACTCAAATGGAGAATGAGGTGTTCAAGCTACTCGTGAAATTGTCCAGAACGCATGACCAGAACCATAGAAACCATAGAAAATTGTAACTTTTGAACGGAAACGCCTAGGAACTTGAAATTTTTCAGGATAGGTGAGGTTCTGGAATGTCGTGATGACGTTCATCTATGAGAAAAATTATACTAGGGTTTCGGTAAATATGGTCGTTTGAAATTTAGTTTTCTTGATAATTTCAAAACTACCGATTCGATCGTGACGAAATTTTGTATACTAATGGAGAATGATATATTCAAGCTACATTTCTCCAGATCACATAACCAGAACCATAGAAACCATAGAAAATCATAACTTTCGAACGGAAAGGCCTAGGGACTTGAAATTTTCAGGATAGGTGTGGACCTGAAATGTCGCGTTCACGTTCATCAATGAGCAGAATTATACTACGGGTTCCGTAAATATGGTGATTTGAAAGTTTGTTTTCTCGATAATTTCGAAACTACGGATTCGATCGAGGTGAAATTTTGTATTTTAATCGAGAATGATATATTAAAGCAATGTTTTGTTCAGATCGCATGACCCAAACTATAGGGACAATAAAAAATGGTAACTTTTGAACAGAAAGGCCTAGGAACTTGAAATTCAGGGTAGGTTTGGATCGCAAATATCGCGCTCACGTTCATCAATGAGCAAAATTAGACTAGGGGTTCCGTGAATATGGCCGTTCAAAATATTCAAAATATTTTCCTTATAGTTTCGAAACTACTGATCGGATTGGAATGAAATTTCGCACCTAGCTGAGGAATAATGTAGTCAAACAACGTGCAAAATTTTGTTCAGATCGCATCACCAAGACCATAGATACCGTAGAAAATTCTAGCGAATTATCGAAAAAAAAATTGGTCAGCTGAAGACATGAAGTCTGGAGTTTCGCCTAAGTTTCAGAATTTTTTTGACAGCTGTCAAAAATTCCTTCAATTGATTTCTAAAATTTGAAAATGCGAATCTACCTACAAGGTGGATGTACGAGCGCTCAAAAGCTCCTGCCTTCACGGCAGTGCTTTTCGTAATTTTTTTAGGAAATATTAGATTCTTCGGAACATTAAACTATTCTTAAAATTCTTCTTCTCATGGAAAAGTTTGTATTTCGAATATGAATAACAATAAATTTATGAAAGCCAAATATACAAATTTATCTATTGTTCAATTGACTATAAGAAACTGAAAAAAATTACGAAAAGCACCGCCGTGAAGGCAGGAACTTTTGAGCGCTCGTACATGCACCTTGTAGGCAGATTCGCATTTTCCAGTTTTAGAAATCAATTGAAGGAATTTTCGACAGCTGTCAAAAAATTTTTGAAACTCAGGCGAAACTCCAGGCTTTATGTCAGTGCTTCAACTGATCAACTTTTTTTCGATAATTCGCTAGAATTTTCTACGTTATGTATGGTCTTGGTGATGCGATCTGGAAAAAATTCTGCACGTAGTTTGAATACAATTCTAGCGAATTATCGAAAAAAATTGGTCAGCTGAAGCACTGACAGTCTGGAGTTTCGCCTAAGTTCCAGAATTTTTTTGACAGCTGTCGAAATTTCCTTCAATTGATTTCTAAAACTGGAAAATGCGAATCTACCCACAAGGTGGATGTACGAGCGCTCAAAAGCTCCTGACTTTTTTCGTAATTTTTTCACATATACTACTACTATATCTATCTACTATATTTCATGGATGAAACTTTTTTTTGAAATAAACCATTACAAGGAAGAAATATTGAAGAAAATTCAAAATATGTGTATCTGGCTTTGCCAGACTGTCTTTTTAGGAGAAACACTAAAACAATCAGATCCCACGAATTATATATTAATTATTATTTTGGATACGACTACGTATTCTTTTAACCGCTACGCTACTGAGAGAGGACCTAGAGTACCTACTTAATCAGTTTACGTTTCCGTGTCGACTGTCTCCTTTCTTCCAGCGTCGTTCCTGGTTTATAACAACTAACTCTTTGTTTATGTTATCGCCGTCCGGCTCTGCTGGAAGGTGCGCGTTTGTCCTTTGGGACAACCAATCAAAAAGTGGACATCTATTGTCACCACTGTCCTGTATAAAGTCACTGTACCTATAGCTGATTACATAAATAGGTGATAGTGTCATGGGGTTCGATCCAGAAAAAGTTGAAATCAACAATAAACGTTGTTAACATATGTGGGAGGATTAAAACTGTGATAGAAAATTACGAAAAGCACTGCCGTGAAGGCAGGAGCTTTTGAGCGCTCGTACATGCACCTTGTAGGTAGATTCGCATTTTCCAGTTTTAGAAATCAATTGAAGGAATTTTTGACTGCTGTCAAAAAAATTCTGAAACTTAGGCGAAACTCCAGACTTCATGTCGGTGCTTCAGCTGATCAATTTTTTTCCGATAATTCGCTAGAATTTTCCACGGTATCTATGATCTTGGTGATGCGATCTGGACAAAATTTTGCACTTAGTTTGAATACATTATTCCTGAGCTAGTTGCATAATTTCATTTCAATCCGATCAGTAGTTTCGAAAATATCAGGAAAAAAATATTTTGAACGGCCATATTCACGGAACCCCTAGTCTAACTTTGCTCATTGATGAACGTGACCGTGAAATTTGCGATCCAAACCCACCCTGAAAATTTCAAGTTCCTAGGCCTTTCCGTTCGGAAGTTAGAATTTTCTATGGTTTCTATGGTTCTGGTCATGCGATCTGGACAAAATATTGCATCAATATATCATTCTCGATTAAAATACAAAATTTCATCTCGATCGAATCCGTAGTTTCGAATTTATCAAGAAAACAAAATTTCAAACGACCGTATTTACGGTACCCCTTGTATAATGTTGCTCATAGATGAACGTGATCACGACATTCAAGATCCACACCTATCCTGAAAATTTCAAGTCCCTAGGCGTTTCCGTTCAAAAGTTACAATTTTCTATGGTTTCTATGGTTCTGGTCATGCGATCTGGACAAAATTTCACATGTAGCTTGAACACCTCATTTTCCATTTGAGTGCAAAATTTCATCTCGATCAAATCTGTAGTTTTCAAGTAATCAGGGAAACAAAACTTTGAACGGCCATATTTACGGAACCCCTGGTGGAATTTGGCCCATTAACGAACCCAACCGAGCCATTCGGGAACTGAACCCAAACTGAAAATTTCAAGTCTCTAGGTTGTTTCGTTCGAGAGTTATCGTGCTTACGGACGGACGGCCGGACGGACAGACTCGAATTTTCCGACGGATTCGTCATCAGTGAGTCGAACATAGTCGATTGAGACCATTTTCGGCTCAAAATTCGAAAAATACAGACATCGTGACGAAATGATATAGCCCTCGTGTAAGTAGTACGAGCGCTCAAAAATGAATAAAATTATAAAAAGTTCACTTCGCTCCAATAGTTTCTTGATACGCTCCTTGTCTGGGATCTGAACAACACTTGTTCATTGGGCTTTTCATAAGTTTTTCGGGCGATATATTGCGGTAATTCTTCAGCAGTTCTAGCTTTTGAGATGTTCGGTGTTAATAAAATGGTCCAGAGTGCTTTTCGGTAACTTATAATGAGGGTATATGCATAAGAAAGGCCTCTTTCCTCGGAGAATCCGATTGACATTCAGACGCCATTCCCGCTATTCATGTCACGTCATTATTCTGCTCCAGATAGGATTGAAAGTTTTTTCTATTCACTAGATTCGGAGTTGAGAATTTCATTATAATACTCATCAAAAAATCTCTTCATTTAATTGTAAACCCTCAAAAGTTGATAGTGCTTTCACTAATTCTTTTGGTCACGTCAAAAAAGGAGAGTAAAAAAAATCACCAAGAATAGCAAGAAGATTTTTTGGAAATTGTATTATCTTCTTTCGTAGTAATCTGTTCATACGTTATGAGAATTTTCCGATCCCATAAACTCGGAAGGATTGCAACGTTTCCAAATGTACAGGCAAAACAGAATTTTCGTAATTCGAGGTGAAGGATTGCATTTTTTCATGGGTTTTATTGCATTTCAACATCTCCCCGCTCAAAATGGAAACAAATTTCTCCCACCTTCTCAACGAGATAGAATGCGCATGCGACTTCTGGCACCTTATTCCCAAAAATCCTACAAATCATTTTCAACAAACCTCTGACGTTTCAATTTTCATTTCATGCCGATAGTTGTTTAATATTTTCTCGACCCAACTCATTGGATATTTGTTTTCAATTTTCTAATTCTAATTTCATTTATTTTGTGATACTTATTGTCGAATAACGTGAAAGGCTGAAACATAGGATACCTCACAAAAAATTATTGAAGATTAACAACCTTATGTTTTGTTTTCCTCTTTTTAATTCCCAGTCCTTAAGCGGAGATTGCTGATTGTTCTCAATTTTTTTTTATTGAAGAATAATTGTCCCGACTCATTAGTGGAGAAATCTTAGTCGAGAAATTCATTGATTATACTTACCAGAGGTTTTTGCATTTTCTCTGAAAGCAGTAAAATTAGCAGCGAACATGGTTTTATTGGTTGGCAGTTCATTGTAAAACCTCAGGATCATGACGTTATTCTTGGACATCACAGGGTCTGCCATAGAGCCGCAAAAGGTTTTGTCTTTTGAGTTCATATCCGTCTTATCGTGAAAGATTTGAATAAAATTCTCTTCACAATTATTGGGTGCTTCCAACTTGAATTCTTCGAATTGGAGATGTACCTGGAATTCGAATCAAGAATTATATCGATTGCCGAATGGAAAATGTTCATGGAAAATAGAGGAAAATTAATATTCAACCCTCAATATATCTGTTAATCGCAACTGATATTCTTGCTTTCAAATAATTTCCAATTTTTCAGACATTAAAGTTGAAGAAAATGAATTTATAAATTCATTAGGAAAAAATTACGAAAAGCACTGCCGTGAAGGCAGGAGCTTTTGAGCGCTCGTACATGCACCTTGTAGGTAGATTCGCATTTTCCAGTTTTAGAAATCAATTGAAGGAATTTTTGACTGCTGTCAAAAAAATTCTGAAACTTAGGCGAAACTGCAGACTTCATGTCGGTGCTTCAGCTGATCAATTTTTTTCCGATAATTCGCTAGAATTTTCCACGGTATCTATGGTCTTGGTGATGCGATCTGGACAAAATTTTGCACGTAGTTTGAATACATTATTCCTGAGCTAGGTGCATAATTTCATTCCAATCCGATCGGTAGTTTCGAAACTATCAGGAAAAAAATATTTTGAACGGCCATAATTACGGAACCCCTAGTCTAATTTTGCTCATTGATGAACGTGACCGTGAAATTTGCGATCCAAACCCACCCTGAAAATTTCAAGTTCCTAGGCCTTTCCGTTCAAAAGTTAGAATTTTCTATGGTTTCTATGGTTCTGGTCATGCGATCTGGACAAAATATTGCTTCAATATATCATTCTCGATTGAAATACAAAATTTCATCTCGATCGAATCCGCAGTTTCGAATTGATCGAGAAAACAAAATTTCAAACGGCCGTATTTACGGAACCCCTTGTATAATGTTGCTCATAGATGAACGTGATCACGACATTCGAGATCCACACCTATCCTGAAAATTTCAAGTCCCTAGGCGTGTCCGTTCAAAAGTTACAATTTTCTATGGTTTCTATGGTTCTGGTCATGCGATCTGGACAAAATTTCACATGTAGCTTGAACACCTCATTTTCCATTTGAGTGCAAAATTTCATCTCGATCAAATCTGTAGTTTTCAAGTAATCAGGGAAACAAAACTTTGAACGGCCATATTTACGGAACCCCTGGTGGAATTTGGCCCATTAACGAACTTAACCGAGGCATTCGGGAACTGAACTCACACTCAAAATTTCAAGTCTCTAGGTTGATCCGTTCGAGAGTTATCGTGCTGACGGCCGGACGGACGGACGGACGGACGGACGGCCGGACGGACAGACTCGAATTTTCCGACGGATTCGTCATCAGTGAGTCGAACATAGTCGATTGAGACCATTTTCGGCTCAAAATTCGAAAAATACAGACATCGTGACGAAATGATATAGCCCTCGTGTAAGTAGTACGAGCGCTCAAAAACACGTACAAAAAATCCCTATCACATCGGACAGATTCAGCTAGAAAACAAGACCGTCACAATTCCAACGCGCACTCTCCAAAATATCACAATGCGCAAGCCTCTTCATCGAAGTCAACATCGCAGAATTATCAACGTAAACAAGCTGTTTGTGGAAAATGTGGAAATTATCATCGACCAGGACAATGCAGAGACTTTGGAAGAAAATGCAGAGTATGTAACAAAATGAATCACTTTTCACATTCATGCAGAAACAAGAAGCATCAAAACATCTATAACATAGAAGAAAATTCAAATTTGGATGAGGAAAACTTATTCTTAGGTTGTGTGAATAATGATAAAAATGCTAAAGAATGGGTTATGAATTTGTTGGTTAACAACTGTAATTTACAGTTCAAAGTTGACACGGTTGCGCAAGCAAATATCATTTCTTACAGTACCTATAGAGAATATTTAAATAACATTAGACTTAAATGAGATAGGGGTAAATTATGTACCTATACTGGTGAATCTTTGAATGTAATTGGAGGTGCATATTTGAAATGCAGTTTTAAAGAAAGAACTCGTAATATATATCTTCATTTCGTCAAAAATAATGGACCTAACATAATTGGATTACAAACAATTCATGATTTGAATGTTGCTAAAATGTTAAGTTATGTAGAAACAAATATTTTGGATGAATTTAAAGAAGTTTTTGAAGGAATTGGTTGTCTTCCAGGTCAGTACTCTATTGAAGTTGATAAAAATATTCCACCTGTAGTATACGCAAGTAGAAAAGTTCCATTCAGTGTTAGAGATAAATTGAAAGCAAAACTAGATAAATTGGTCAAACAAAAAATTATTGTAAAAGAAACATTGCCAACAGAATGGGTTAATTCTGTAAAGTATATCAAACGGTGATTTTCGTCTATGCATCGATCCAACAGATTCGAATAAAGCAGTTTACAGAGAATATTTCCAGATTCCGACATTTGAAGAAACTATCAAAGATTTGAGTGATGCTGAAGTTTTTTCAGTTCTAGATGTTGCGAACGGATTTTGGAATGTTCGGTTGGATATGCAAAGCTTTGTACCTTCAACACACCCTTTGGACGATATCGTTTTCTTCGCCTTCCCTATGGTTCGAAGAGCGCGAGCGTGGTTTTTCAGCGGAAAATGCAAAAGTGTTTTGAAGGTATCGAAGGTACAGCTATTTATATAGATGATATTTTAATTTGGGGTTGGAATAAAAAAGAACATGACGAAAGATTAAGACTGGTCCATGAACGTGCAAAATTGAATCAAGTAAAATTAAATAGAAGTAAATGTAAAATTAACGTTAACAAAATTAAATACTTGGGTCATATTATTAGTGAAAATGGTATACCACCTGATGAAAGCAAAATTGAAATAATTAAGAATTATCCAGTGCCAAATAATAACAATGAAATTCAAAGATTTTTAGTTATTTTAAATAACGTTCACAAATTTATTCCAAATTTATCTGATTTAACTCAACCATTAAGAGAACTCGTGAAGAAAGGAAATTATTTTCAATGGGAAATTGAACAAGAAAATGCTTTCAAAAAACTGAAAACAATTCTGATAACACCTCCTGTGTTACAATATTATGATCCCAATTTGCCAATTACTGTAACAGTAGCTGCAAGTCAATATGCACTGGGTGCAGCATTGCTGCAAAATTGTAAGCCAATAGCTTCCTCATCTAAATCACTAACTTTGACACGACAAGCGTATGCTCAAATAGAAAAAGAACTTCTAGCTATAGTTTATGGCTGTAAAATATATCATCATTATATATTCGGTAAAAGAATTGCAATTGAAACAGATCACAAGCCACTTTTGAGTTTATTCAAAAAGTCGTTAGTTAAGTGTCCAATGAGACTCCAAAGAATGCTATTAGATCTGCAAATGTATGACATAAATTGGATTTATAAGCCAGGTAAAGAGATGTACATAGCCGATGCTCTAAGTAAAATAAATGCTCCTAATTTGAGTGATGAACAAATTATACCAGAATTCGACCAAGGGTTCCGTGAATAGGGCCGTTCAAACTTTTGTTCTCCTGATAACTTCAAAACTACAGATTCGATCAAAATGAAATTTGGCACTCAAATGGAGAATGGGGTTTTCAAGCTACATGTGGAATTTTGTTCAGATCGCATGACCAGAACCATAGAAACCATAGAAAATCATAACTTTCGAACGGAAAGGCCTAGAGACTTGAAATTTTCAGGATAGGTGTGGATGCGAAATGTCGTTTTCACGTTCATCAATGAGCAAAATTATACTTGGGGTTCCGTAAATACGGTCGTTTGAAATTTTGTTTTCTCGATAATTTCGAAACTACGGATTCGATCGAGATGAACCTTTGTATTTTAATCGAAAATGATATTTTAAAGCAATATTTTGTCCAGATCGCATGATCAGAACCATAGAAACCATAGAAAATTATAACTTCCGAAGGGAGAGGCCTAGGAACCTGAAATTTTCAGGGTAGGTTCAGATCGCTAATTTCGCCTTCACGTTCATCAATGAGCCAAATTAGACTAGGGGTTCCGTAGATATGGCCGTTCAAAATATTTTTTTCTTGATAACTTCGAAACTACCGATTGATCTGGAATGCAATTTTGTTCATAGTTAAAGAATAATGTATTCAAACTACGTGTGATTTTATCCAGATCGCATCACGAAGACCATAGATACCGCAGAAAATTTTAGCGAATTATCAAGAACAAAATTGGTCACCTAAAGCACTGATGTGAAGTCTAGAATTTCGCCTTAGTTTGAAATTTTTTCCCTTGGAATCTGAAAAGGCCACTCTTCCAATGTAACTTTTTACCAAAATTCATTGAAGTTAGAATTTGTACCTAATAATAGATATAATTAAGTTGTGCTTTGTGCCTGAGTGATTCCAGGAATTGATTGAGTTATAGTTTGTACCTAAAAGATTCCAAGGTTTGATCAAGTAAGAATTTGTACCTCAATTGATTTACAATATTTCTATACCGGCCCTCCTAGGTCTCAGTGAGACCTCTGATAAACTGAAAGATTGTGCGAGTTAGGAAATCTGGTTGTTTTTCGTGTAGAATTGGATACTGTGTCCTCACGCCACAGACCTGAGGCACAGAACTGTTGATTGTTTAACGAAAAGTGAAAGTTGGACCCTTTCTCCAGGTCTGAACCCGGGACCATTCGGTCATGGATCAACCGCGCTAACGCCTCGTTCGATAAATAATTCAATTTTATGAGTTGAAGTGTGTGCGGAATTATTCCAAAATTTGCTTAAACTAGAGTTTATACGTTTGTATTGAGTGAGTTCAATTTTGAACCATATTACCATTATATTGTCGAGATACTTATGGAACATTTTGTAATGGTATATTATTAAACGAGCGGTAATGTAGGTCATAACTCACGCAGATGAAGTTTGCAACGTGAGCCGAAGGCGAGTGGTGTAATTCATCAAGTGAGTTATGGCCTACATCACCGCAAGTTCAATACTATACTTTATCTGCGACTATAGGCGAATTCAAGCGAGTAACCTGGTTATCATTGGTAATAACCAACCATAACCAACTGCATTAAAGCGCTTTTGGTAATTGTTGGTTATAATCCATGACGTCATGAACTAGCCCTTCGACGTCATCGATTTGGACTGCGCATTACCACACTCGGGAGCAGGGTTAAACCTATGGTTATGAAGACGTCAGATTTGGAGGTTGAATTGTATCAAAATAAGACTTGTCAAATTTAAAATGAAATTGAATTAAATTAAACTTTGAAATAATTCAAATATAATTACAAACTAAAACGCCAAGAAGAACGACTCTTTGATGGTTAAATAAGATGTTTACGGACATAGAAGATGGAAAAGTTTACCTGTACCGGCGAAACAAAATAGATAATTCCTTTCCTTCTAGACTCCAGAACACTCAACGTTATTATTTAAACAAAATGGCTCAATATCAACTCGTCTTGAATATTGAAGGAGAAGACCGGCAGGTTAAAGTGCCTGATATTTTGACGGCGCAAGTATCATTAAATGGTGAATATTTTGTCGAAAGTAATATTCAATATTCATTCATTGTTGGTATTTTTCTCTTGTTTTCTGGATAAGTTTTTTTATTTTCATATTTATACACTCATCAAAGATGTAGTTCCAGTTTAATGAAGTGACATCACGTACAAGCAATAGCTTTTTGAAGTTAGAGCTTCTGTGATATCAACCATTTGTTCACTTGTGCATATTGCTATGTAATAGTTTGTATTTCTAACTCTGAGAATAAATATTATTATTATTATATTATTATTATTTTTTCTCCAGATGCTGAAGACGCTAAAGAATATTTTCATCAGCAGCAGCAAGCATCAAACGCTCAAAGGGGACAAATGATTGAGCCCGAAAGTGAAGGTATGTTGAGATCAACAATTATCGAATTTACGAAATCAAAATGAAATTTTTCTATATTTGGAAATTTTTAGGTGAGGAAGAAAGCATCCTTTCTAATGAGGAAGGTGCAATTTGGTTGAAGAGGAAGCCATCTTCAAGAGACTTAGAGTCAATGAAACTTCTCCTACGATGTAGGGAGGAGAGGAGAGGAGCCTTCGATGACCGCAAATCCAATAAAAAGCAAGTTTCGGCTTCCATTGCGGAAGTCCTTGAAAAGAATTCATACTTTTTAGGAGGAAATGGCGGTGAGAGGTGCCGCCAAATATTTGCAAACCTGCAGAAGGCATATTTGAAATACATAAGGAACCAGAAAACAACAGGAGCTTCATTTATGGAGCAACCGTTGTTTTTTGAGGAAATGCACTTTATACTAGGTTAGTAATCATTACTCGAAATATCGACATATTCTAATTTTTCATTGAATGTTGTTTAGGCGACAAACACAAGATAATACCCAAGTATTTGGTGGACACTTTGGAGGACCAAGATAGCCCAGAAGATACACAGCAGAGCCTGCCAGAGAGAACTGCGACCCACCAGGGCAGCTACAGTGGTGAAGGAGCTGGAACGTCTCAACGTGAACCTATAGATAGGTTCAAAATCTTGAGAGATCCAGCTCCCAAAACCAGCAAAAGCGATCTAATTCTGCAAGAATTAAGGAGCAACAAAGTGCTTGCAGAGAAGACTTATGAGTTGCAAAAAGCACAGGTCCATTCGCAAGAGCAACCTCAAAGTAAGACAGAGGCACAGAGGGATCAATTAATATCTGCAATATAAAGAATACTTTCTAGAAAGAGGAGACGGGAAGACACAGATTTAAATACTTTATTGTGAAATATATGATACATAATAATAATGAGATAAAAGGAGTTATAACACTAATTACCAAGATACAAGTACAGAGAAGGAACTTTATTTACAAATCGTGATAGTTCTTCTTCTTCTCTGTGCGGTGTCCACTCCGGGCTGAACTGAGGCCATGTGGCCCATTGTTCCTCCGCATACTGCCTGAGAGACTCAGTCCCGAAGACAAGCAGACAGAAATGCCGCAAGTCGACCAGGAGTCCCTTTCACCATAGGAATAGTGGTAGTTGGGTTTTCTAGGTGTGTTGTCCTCAGATGATTGAGGTCACTACAACTGAACAAAATGTGTTCAGCAGTTTCATCTGTGCTCCTGCACCACTGGCACAAAGAGCAGCTAGTCAGTCCCATTCTCTTCAAATGTTTGTTCAGCAGGTGGCCAGTCAAAGTGGTCACCAGACTGAGCTGTCTTCTCTCTAGTGCCAGGAGTCTTCTGACCTCAGGTCCAGATGAAGGTCTCTCAATGAGAAGCCTCGACTGCCTGAGACCAACTCCCGTGCTCCACTCCGAGGAAAACTTCCTGTCCAGCCAACTTCTGAAGAAGTTCCTGACAGATTTCCGACAGACTGGCAGTGCGGGTTCTGGACCAACAAACTCTGATCGGGCCCTCTGCTTTACCAGTGTATCTGACTTTTCATTTCCAGGTATCTCAGCATGAGCCGGACACCAAACAACTTTCACAAAGTTGCCTGAGCCAAGCTCACGCAGAGCTTCCCTGCATTCTCCTACTAGCAAGGAGTCAATTCTTACATCATAAAGGGATTTCAGTGTTCCCTGACTGTCACAGCACATATGAATGTGTTCCCCAGAGTATTCCCTGCGAATACACTCCAGCGCGCAGACAAGAACCGCATACAGCTCAGCCTGCACTATGGAGCAGTTCATCCCCAGAGGGATAGCTCGATTGAAGCGAGGTCCCACAATTCCAGCACTAGACCCTGTTAATGACACAGAGCCATCAGTGAACCAAGTGGGACCTTCAGGCAGAACAAGCCTGTTTGGTGAAGACCATAGATCTCTATCAGGAACAACTACCCTGTAGGGCTCGTCAAAGCAGAAACTAGTGCCCGAGTGGTCCCCTCTATGGAGAATGGATGCGTTAACATCCTCCACCAATTTGAGAGCCCTTGCGTGCCCCTTGAAGAGTCCACGCCATTGTCCCCGTTCCCAGACTCTGATATAATAGTTACCTATAAAAATGAATTATTTATGTTGATTGTGTTTCTTAGCATGCAGTAGAAAGTCCATGGGGGCGATGTTTAATATCAAGTGCTAGGTTCACTAAAATATGACGAAAGAACATTCTCTGTAAACGATGACTCAATATTCTAACTGCTAACCCATCTTGAAAATTGTTGTATACACCTTTATATTTGTTTTGGGATTTTTCGGCCCATAAATTCTGTATGGTAACATTGGCTTATTGTCTCATTTCTGAAGGTGTACATTATAATTCATCTCCATTATCTGAATTAATCTTTTTCAGCAAAACATTCACAATAATAATTAAGTATGAACTTAATTTGAGAAAACGTCGAAATTATGACCACAAATAATGGACTGTTTCCTTTCGGCCAATCGGCTTGTTCAGAAGCACAGAGCCAGGGAGTTATAAAAGTGAGTTATTATAACTCACGTTGTTTCTTCACATATACTATTAATTGTTCAAAAGTAGTTGATTAATGAGTATATTATTCAATAGGAGTAGATAAATGTCATTAACACCAAAGAGTACATGAATATTATATTCTATTCAAATCTTTCTGCCATGAATGGTTCCACACCTTGTTGTTGTGAACTGGCATATAAAGGGCCTTTTTGAGATATCCATGTTGAATTACACTGGCGCATGTGAGCTATCTTGAAAAAGCTTGAATGGGAGGATAAACACCTATTTCCGTTTCAATTCGAAGTTACCACCGGTTTATCTATTGCATTTCGTTTCAATCTATTCCAAACTGAGTTCCTTGATTTGCCTTGTAGGACATAATAAATAATATAGTAAGGCTTGCCTTTCACCATGCGAATGTTTGAATATAAGCACCATGCAAATAAACGGCTTCCTTGAACGTTGATACCTTTATTATCTTGTTAATTTCATGGGAAAAATGTTCTGTTGTGATGAGTTCTACCTTCTACCCCCTAATAGAAAAATACTTACTCTCCAAAAGACCCGTAGGTATATGAATAATTGGAAATAAATAAGATCACGAACTCACCAATGAAATTATTCACAAAAGTTGTTCAAAGTGGCCACTATTAGTTTTATATGCGGTATCTCAATTCTTCTACATTATTTACTTCCCCTTCACGAGACACCAATATTTCCAAATGACCCAAAAGAAAGAAAATGCAGGGATTTCTCAACGAATATCATTGGAATTCCTGGAAAAAAAATTGTCTCACGAATTCAAATCTGTAATGCTTCCAATCGTACGAAAATTATCAAGATCTGTTGAATATATTCGAAGTAAGAGTTTTAAATTTGAAGAATTTTCGAAAACACCCTGCGTCTTGAAAACAAGAGTCCTGTGGATATTTCAAATACCATTTTACAACTCGCACAGACGTCCTGTATTATCATCTGAGGGTTGTCCCACTAGTTTCTAGACACCCAATATAACTAAGGAAAATGTATCTTTGAAACTGTCAATGTAGAATGTAGCAATTACCGGAATCCATGTTCTGAAACGCCCATGAAGAAATTTCTTAATGATTCATCCAACAATTCAGTTCAACGTTACTTGTCGAAGACGTAGGCCCAAGTGATTGATGTTCTTTCCGAAGGTCTCAGATACATTTCAAGCGGGTCAGCTTTTTGATGGAGTTGACTTGTTTCGAAGTGATTAATCCTCACATTAGATTTAGGACCATCTACAACTAGCAAATTGGTGTGAGATAGTTGAGGGTCATTTATATCCATTCTTATTGTCCCCTCGGGGTAAACCTTCTCAGTAAAAACGTTACAGGAGAATAAATAGTAGGTAGGTGAAGGAAATTTAGAAACCTTTCCATATCGAAGGGAAAGTCGTTGGTTCGAAAAAGAGTTGAAATTATTGAGGAAAATCCGCGTATAAAAAGAATTACATAACAGCTTGATTATCATGGCTGACGAATAGTATCCAGGAAGTCTCGTTTCAATCAAGGTCCACCCCAATGCCGGACAACCCACCAGAACATTAATCCAGGGCGAGAAATGTGGGAGACCACATTTCGGATGTTGAAGTGACCTGATTGAAATTTATGCTGGTCGTCTAGGGTTGATTCAACATGAAAAAAACCCCTTCAATTTGGATTCTACAGAAAAAGCAATTACACAAAAAATTTCGTTTTTTTTTGTCTGAATAGATATTGTTATGTATGACAGTCGTAAATGGGTGAATATCTAACATTTGTTCAGAATGTGTTGAAAAGTACTCAAAAGAATGAAGGTAGGGCTTTTCCGACTTGAAACCATGAAAAAACGAGGCAAAAGTGATCTCGCCGGGTGAAAAATGATTCACATGGGGCCAATTGAGTGAAGACATTTAGTTACAAAATGGATGGGATGAAATATGGAAAACCCTACTGCAGAATCCAGTTGGCTAGAAGAGGTGTTGCCGAGGAATAATTAAGGGGTTAGAAATTGGTTGTCTTCGTGACTGACTCAAACAGAGTTAGAATTTTGGACAGCTCAAGAGTAGAGAGCCCAAGAGGATGGTTTCTCTAAACGACATGGTAACATGCTCTTGTTCATATGTAAGACGATTCATTCTCGGACAAAGTTAAGTTGGTGATATATTGGTTAAACGTTAAAATGGTTCATCTCTGGTACTTTCGCTCCAAATGAAAGTATGCAGAATTAGAAAAGTTCAACTCATTGGTTATCTAGTCATTGACCACCATAACTCGTAATGTTTGTATAAATATATAAATTTTTTATTTGTTTACGAATTTTCATCAATGTTCCAAATCACGATGAGTTCGTAGAGTCCTGAGGATGGAAAAATACGTTCCCGAAACGTCAGCGAAGTGACATAGTATAAATTTCCCGCTTTTTGATCCTTACGCCACCAGCCATCATTTCTGATATAATTTTTGGATCACCAATTCAGAACTTTGTAAATATTTTATGGTTATTCATTGACATCATCTCCAATATGGGTTTCATGGAGGACATCAAGCACCGTTATGGATTGGATACTTCGATACTCTACTTCCCGATCTTTGATCCTTACACCACCATCCATCATTTCTCATTGGTAGTTGCCAAATGGGAAAGCTAAACCCAAGACGTAATTGAAAGAAAATCAAAAATGTAAAAATTACGAAAAGCACTGCCGTGAAGGCAGGAGCTTTTGAGCGCTCGTACATGCACCTTGTAGGTAGATTCGCATTTTCCAGTTTCAGAAATCAATTGAAGGAATTTTCGACAGCTGTCAGAAAAATTCTGAAACTTGGGCGAAACTCCAGAATTCATGTCAGTGCTTCAGCTGATCAATTTTTTTTCGATAATTCGCTAGAATTTTCTACGGTATCTATGGTCTTGGTGGTGCGATCTGGACAAAATTTTGCACGTAGTTTGAATACATTATTACTCAGCAAGGTGCAGAATTTTATCCCAATCCGCTCAGTATTCTCGGAACTATCAGCAAAAAAATATTTTGAACGGCCATATTTACTGAACCACTAGTCTAATTTTGCTCATTGATGAACATGACCGCGATATTCGCGATCCAAACCCACCCTGAGAATTTCAAGTTCCTAGGCCTTTCCGTTCGAAAGTTACAATTTTCTATGGTTTCTATGGTTCTGGTCATGAGATCTGGACAAAATATTGTTTTAATATATCATTCTCGATTAAAATACAAAATTTCATCTCGATCGAATCCGTAGTTTCGAAATTATCGAGAAACCAACATTTCAAACGACTGTATTTACGGAACCCCTAGTATAATTCTGCTCATAGATGAAAGTGATCACGACAATCGAAATCCACACCTATCCTGAAAATTTCAAGTCCCTAGGCCTTTCCGTTCGAAAGTTATGATTTTCTATGGTTCGAGTCATGTGATCTGGAGAAATGTAGCTTGAATATATCATTCTCCATAAGTATACAAAATTTCGTCACGATCGAATCTGTAGTTTTGAAATTATCGAGAAAACTAAATTTCAAACTACCATATTTACGGAACACCTTGTATAATTTTGCTCATAGATGAACGTAATCACGACATTCCAGATCCACACCTATCCTGAAAATTTCAAGTCCCTAGGGGGTTCCGTTCAAAAGTTACAATTTTCTATGGTTTCTATGGTTCTGGTCATGCGATCTGGACAAAATTTCACATGTAGCTTAAACACCTCATTCTCCATTTGAGTGCAAAGTTTCATCTCGATCGAATCTGTAGTTTCGAAGTAATCAGGAGAACAAAATTTTGAACGGTCATATTTACGGAACCCCTGGTGGAATTCTGCCCATTAACGAACTTGACCGAGGAATTCGGGATCTGAACTCACACTGAAAATTTCAAGTCTCTAGGTTGATCCGTTCGAGAGTTATCGTGACTGCTTGTGGGGTGAATAATACACTCTCTTTGAACTGTCGATCTGTTTCGATCCTTTTTGGGATCTTCTTCAGGACTAAAAAATGTTTATTAAAATTCAGACAAATGCACAATCTGGTTACAATAACAATAACAATAACACAACAATCCATAAAATATCGAGAAAACGACTCACATTCAGGTGGAATTTGTTTTTTTTTTTTGATTTTTTTGTTATTTCATTTTTTTACCGTATTAAACTTACCAATTCGGTCAAGTGTATTGAGATGTGGTAGAATTTATTTACTCTCATTGGGACTATGCCATGAATACTATTTTCGTCAGTTTTATAAAATTATTGTCAACCTTATGTGATGTTACTCCTAGCTCCGCCAATATGGTACTGATCGTTGTTGTCTCGTCTTCTTCCCCAAACCTGTTGCTGTGAATCTCCCACGACGCTAATTCATTTTCTGTTGATTTCCCGCATTAAATTGTTGTAAATAATACGCAATTTTTGAGTGTCCGTGCGAACATATACTGTGTCATTTGAGAAAATGTGTATCATTTCACTGATACACCTTTTGTGATAGTTGCTCTCTTTATCTAAAATTTTAACCTCATTGAAGTCAAAATTGTGATTTTCCTGGAAATGGTGTAAAGCCAGCGCGGTTTTTTCGTTTTTATCTTTGTTATTTTCTCTGCAATCATATGTATGCTGTCGTATACGATTTTTCAGGTATTGTTTGGTCATGCCGACATACGACAGGTTGCAATCTTTACATGGAACTTGGTATATTACATTAGAGGTCATCAATCTCGGATGAGAATCTTTCAATTTTGTGTATATTATCTCCAGTTTTGCGAGCGGATAGAAAGCAAGCTTGATGTTAGTGGAGTGATTTTTTATCAAAATTTCAATCTTTTCGGATAATCCCTGAATATATGGAAATTTATAATAGATGTTATCATGGCCTTCAGTCAGTTCCTCATTCCGTATAGTAGTTTTAATAAAATTGCTTTTATAGAGATGCATAGTTTTGTTCACTAAATTTCTGGGGTAATTGTTTGTTTTTAAAATATTTTTTATCTTGTTCTCATTAGCTGACCAAAACTCTCTACTACTGAGACTGTAACATCTAAACAACAGATTCTTGATTGTATTATTTTTATGTATTTGTGGGTGGTGTGAAAGGTAATTAAGAACCCGGTTTGAAGGAGTTGGTTTGGTGTACCAATTGGTTGAGATTGATCCATCATTATGTCTGATAAGTTGGACATCTAAAAATGATATTTTGTTTTGTGTTTCCTTCTCTAAAGTGAACTGAATTCGTTGATGGAAAGAATTGAATGTATTGATAAGTTCATCTATTTTATCATAAGGAACTGCTATGATTGTATCATCCACGTATAACTTCAAAATCGGTATTATGAATGTAAGCTTTTTAACACATTTACAAATGACATAGTGCATCACTATGTTGGCTATGGTAGGACTCGCCGGGTTGCCCATCGCAGTGCCCTCAATCTGTAGGTAACTTTGTCCATTAACCGTAAAATAACTGGAGTCAAAAATGAAATCTATAATCCTACATAACATAGTTCTACTTAATTCTGTGTAGGCTGATATATGTGACCAATTTTCCTGTATAACGCGCAACACCAACTGTTTCGGTATGTTGGTAAACAACGACGTCCAATGACACTAAAACATAGCCTGGTGGTAACCGCACTGTCTTCACAAATTCAACAAGCTCCAATGAATTCCTCACATTATAGTCAAAAGTTGTAGTCCAAGGAGATAAAATTTGGTGAATATAATTGGATAAGTTATATTGTAATATAACTTATCCAATTATATTCACCAAATTTGAATTTTGACTTCAATGAGGTTAAAATTTTAGATAAAGAGAGCAACTATCACAAAAGGTGTATCAGTGAAATGATACACATTTTCTCAAATGACACAGTATATGTTCGCACGGACACTCAAAAATTGCGTATTATTTACAACAATTTAATGCGGGAAATCAACAGAAAATGAATTAGCGTCGTGGGAGATTCACAGCAACAGGTTTGGGGAAGAAGACGAGACAACAACGATCAGTACCATATTGGCGGAGCTAGGAGTAACATCACATAAGGTTGACAATAATTTTATAAAACTGACGAAAAATAGTATTCATGGCATAGTCCCAATGAGAGTAAATAAATTCTACCACATCTCAATACACTTGACCGAATTGGTAAGTTTAATACGGTAAAAAAATGAAATAACAAAAAAATCAAAAAAAAAAAACAAATTCCACCTGAATGTGAGTCGTTTTCTCGATATTTTATGGATTGTTGTGTTATTGTTATTATTATTGTAACCAGATTGTGCATTTGTCTGAATTTTAATAAACATTTTTTAGTCCTGAAGAAGATCCCAAAAAGGATCGAAACGTTGACAGTTCAAAGAGAGTGTATTATTCACCCCACAAGCAGTCCTCAAGCCAAGAACCCCTTTCCTATAGTTAACTGCAAGGACGAGATTGTTTGATATTCTTCATTTACTTCATGACCATTTGCAAAGCGAAACTCAAGAAAAATTCTATGTACAATTAGGGAATGCAATCTCGTTCTCGCGAGATCTCGTTTTCGCGAGATCTCGGCCGTTTTCAGCGAGATTGATCTCGGTCGAAAAACGGGCGAGATCTCGCGAGATTGACGAGATTGCGCTTGCGTCGTGCGCTTGCGCGCGATTGGTCGAAAATCGAGATGGCGTAGGGCGTGCGTTTGTTTACAAGAATTAGGATAAATATATTGTACAGTACAATATATTTATCCATTTTTGAAATTTGAATGACAGATAGCGTTGAAACTACACGTTGAGATGGAGGACCGTTTTGCCAACTAAGCGACAAGAAAAATTTCGACAAGTATAAGTGAAAGGCTCACCCTCTATGAAGGTATTCAGAAATTATGGAAAAATTAATTGACATTTCATGATTTTGAAAAGGTTTTCGAGATGAGATTTTCAGTTCTTGAATTCAACATTCTTGGAAATGGACCTCATATTCCTTTGTGATTCGTTAAGAATGCTCAACCAAA
The DNA here is from genome assembly GCA_963966015.1 of Aphidecta obliterata. Classification (NCBI taxonomy): domain Eukaryota; kingdom Metazoa; phylum Arthropoda; class Insecta; order Coleoptera; family Coccinellidae; genus Aphidecta; species Aphidecta obliterata. The sequence continues at coordinate 28,917,162 of OZ014427.1, read as the reverse complement.
CCTCTTTCAAGACCCACTGAACCTTCACAGAATCATGACATATCGAATAATTCTTCAGAATGTTCAGGAAACGATAGCACATCGATAAACAATTAAAAAGATCCGGCAGAGCTGTACGCTTTCGTTGTTAGTTGAAATTCATACAACGGTTACTATCTCGAATCCGTCTCGTTTATCTTTTTCATCGTGACAGCTAATTAAAGAGTTGTTCATGAACTCTAGTTCCAACCAGAGTTTGTTGATTAGTCTAGAAATAAATCAGCTAACCTAGCTTTAATTTTCCTGATTGAGTTTTCTGTTTGGAAACTACGATATAGCTAGCTTGTTCTGGAACATTTTCAGCTTTGTCGCTTCTCCAATCGAGGATAAATAACTTGCCCTCACACTGCTTTAGCACAACCATATTGGCGCGATCGATCAGAACCGTATGCGTTTATGAATCGATTTTGATAAAAACAAATTCCTGGATTATGTATGAATTATCTATGTATGCGACAGTTTTTGGAACGCGTCTACCTATATTTGCGCGCTTGTTTCTATGAACCAAAGCGTTATCATTTTGCTGAAAAGTCTGCTATTTACGGATTCTGAGCCGAAAATAGTCTTGAACGATAATATAGGACTCAAGTGAAGAATTCGAGCCGCCCGTCCGGCCGTTAACACGATAACTTTGCAAACTATTGCAAAGACAAACTCAACAATAACTTAAACACACTTAACCGATATAACCCACTTTTGGAACATTGGCATCTGAAATTAGAGACAATTTTTGTGTATCCTTTTTTGTATGCCTTAAGTCCGTATGACACGGTGCAGGAAATGTTACAATTTCTCTATAGAAATGTGAGTGCCCATTCTTCTGTATCGTGTAATTGGACACTGCGAATGATCACATGCAAGAATTGTGTCTGAAGCTCCTAATTTCTGCACCGTGTCATACGGGCTTTACGCCTGTGAATAAATTGAAGATTAAATTTACAAAGAACCAGCCATAATAAATATTTGTTTTATAATTTACGAGGGGGGTCCAAGAATTTTGGGGATACAGATACAGATAATTCATTCGTACTTGCTACAGTTAGTTTACATTGTAATGCACACGTCACACAAATTTTCCCAATTTGGGATGAAATTCATATAAGTATGAATAAACCTATAGAATATCAGCGAATATATATAGAACAATAATGGTCTAGATCTGGTCACAAACGAATAAAAAATTTTGGATTTGTGTAGTTATGTGGATATTCAGCTTTCTAGCTGTTTCATGAGATATTCAATACAATTCGGTGATTCCATCTATTGAATTTGATCAGAATAAATTGACAGTATTAGCCATACTGGCAATGAACGTTGAGGACTATTTTGGCACAGAAAAAAATTGTAGTTTTTCGAAATATTCAATATAATTTGGTGATTCCATCTTCTGAAGCTCATAAAAATAAAATGACAGTACTTTCCGTACTGAAATATCGAAGGCTGTTCTGCATAGTAAATAGAAACAAGCGCGCTTCAGCTCCTGACTTCACGTCAATGCTTTTCAATTTGAAAAAATTGTGAAAAAAACCTTGTTTAATTTGGCTTTTAATTGATGATATTGATTGAAGTAATTTCATATAATTTCCTAGTTTAAAAATGTTCCCTGTCATATATTCGTTTATATCTATTTAAATTAGGATTCATTCCAGCAGAAACTTATGACCGAAAAAACACACGGTGTAGCTGATTACGATGTACTCCAGCAAATTCCTTCTCAATTAAAATTCTCTACTGATTCCCTGGAGCCCAATCTGTTAGAACCAAAAGATAAAGTATTTTTTCTCTTTAAGAAAATTTTCTTGTAGCTCGCTGATAAAGTGCCTATAATTCCAGGACCTCGGGGAAACGGTTTATACCTTTGCTACGCCCACAAGACAGATTTATATTCATTAAATGGACGTGGAAGAATGTTGGCTAATTTGTTACCGATTCAATCTATCTAGTCCACATTTTATTTCTTTCCTGATTACAAAATATCAATTCTCATTTATGCATTCGAGCGACCAGGTGAATATCTCGGATAAAGTAAACAAACAAATTGAGGGATAAGCTTGGAGAACACCAGTACATGCAATATTCATATTATTTTTCTTGTCATTGGATCTTTGCGAAAGAAGCAGTTAACATGCAACAATGGCATACTGTGTGATTCCATAGATACTTTTGAATGACTGTTTTATATCCAAACTGGCGTGTTTATGTCTCGATTTATGACCCAAGATATATTAATTTTTTTTTTCGTCCAATAAATTCTGTTCCTTATTTAACTTAAAATCTTCTTCCTATTCAGTATCCAACCCCCAAAATCCAAACCAATTAAGTTCAATACTCTCCTCTTCTCAAAAAAAGTTGAACTATATTATTGTTCTTGGATAGGTGTGGACTAGTTTTGAATTTTTATTTTTTACTTGTAGCCACAGCCGGAGGCCATCGGGCTCAATGTTACCCTCCGGAGGTCCCCTCGGGTGGTCAGTAGATAAGGTCAATATCAGATATGGTGTTGGTAAAACGAAATATACAATGGACAGACTCTATCCATTTATAGGCAGGAGAAGTCTTATGGATAAAAATTACGAAAAGCACTGCCGTGAAGGCAGGAGCTTTTGAGCGCTCGTACATGCACCTTGTAGGTAGATTCGCATTTTCCAGTTTTAGAAATCAATTGAAGGAATGTTTGACTGCTGTCAAAAAAATCCTGAAACTTAGGCAAAACTCCAGACTTCATGTCGGTGCTTCAGCTGATCAATTTTTTTCCGATAATTCGCCAGAACTTTCCACGGTATCTATGGTGTTAGTGATGCGATCTGGACAAAATTTTGCACGTAGTTTGAATACATTATTCCTGAACTAGGTGCATAATTTCATTTCAATCCGATCAGTAGTTTCGAAACTATCAGGAAAAAAATATCTTGAACGGCCATATTTACGGAACCCCTAGTCTAATTTTGCTCATTGATGAACGTGACCGTGAAATTTGCGATCCAAACCCACCCTGAAAATTTCAAGTTCCTAGGCCTTTCCGTTCAAAAGTCAGAATTTTCTATGGTTTCTATGGTTCTGGTCATGCGATCTGGACAAAATATTGCTTCAATATATCATTCTTGATTAAAATACAAAATTTCATCTCGATCGAATCCGTAGTTTCGAATTTATCGAAAAAACAAAATTTCAAACGACCGTATTCACGGAACCCCTTGTATAATGTTGCTCATAGATGAACGTGATCACGACATTCAAGATCCACAACTATGCTGAAAATTTCAAGCCCCTAGGCGTTTCCGTTCCAAAGTTACAATTTTCTATGATTTCTATGGTTCTGGTCATGCGATCTGGACAAAATTGTAGCTTGAACACCTCATTTTCCATTCGAGTGCAAAATTTCATCTCGATCAAATCTGTAGTTTTCAAGTAATCAGGGAAACAAAACTTTGAACGGCCATATTTACGGAACCCCTGGTGGAATTTGGCCCATTAACGAACTTAACCGAGCCATTCAGGAACTGAACCCACACTGAAAATTTCAAGTCTCTAGGTTGTTCTGTTCGAGAGTTATCGTGCTTACGGCCGGCCGGCCGGACGGCCGGACGGACAGACTCGAATTTTCCGACGGATTCGTCATTAGTGAGTCGAACATAGTCGATTGAGACCATTTTCGGTTCAAAATTCGAAAAATACAGACATCGTGACGAAATGATATAGCCCTCGTGTAAGTAGTACGAGCGCTCAAAAAGACAAAGATGATGAAGACAGCGTGGGGCTATGCTGCCGAAATGATGACGATTCAAAAAGTAGAAGAGGAGTTTATTCGGTGAGCAAAAGACGCTTCTTAGTTTAACCGAAACAGACAAATTAACAGAGACTTTAAATGGTAACCAATTTCATGAAGATGAAAGAAGAGAAAATATTTGGAGAAGCAACATAGCACCTCAATGAGGAGCTCAGAAGACTAGTGGACTTCAACGCCGCAGAAGATTCAGAAAAGATAATAATCTACCGCAGAAGACTGAAGAACCAACTACCGGGAAACAAGAAGGAAATGGATAACCCTAATTCAATTACATTAATTCTTGAAAAAAGAGCAGTCCCCTATCAGCATTATAAGGTATAAACACGCTCAGATCAATGGCACCTTTCCATGGAGGTTTGTGAAATTCTCAGGGCCGAACAGGAGTCAAGACTGAGATCTGTTTTCTTTATGTATAACTGTAACATCTGGGAATACGAATATTCAATCTCAAATTCGGTTACCTATTCCGGAAAAGAATCTGTATATTCAAAGTCGGGCATACATTGTATTACTTTGTATAATCAGCGAATGTCGTTTATTTTGAAGCTGTGTGATACATAACTTGTAGGTTCGGTTCGGTTTCAAGAGTCCGGTGTAGGGAAATGTTGAGATAGTTGCCCGTGGTAGGAAAGAACCTTTGGTATTTTTCGTCGAGAAGTTTTAGAGTCCGGTGTAAGGGACAATTTGGAATAGCTTGTGGTAAAAAGTGCCGTAGAAATTGCATTTGCAGTAAGGTTTAAAATCGTACGGAGATTAAGCACGGATTCGTTACGGGAGTGCGAAAAAGGTTAAGGTCACTTTCGGAGTGAGTGAATTTCCTGAATACCTGTTCCGTAGAGGAAGGATAACACAAAAGACTTCCTCTTTGTGCAGAGAGCACTAACTTTAATTCATTTTCGGACAGATAAATGAATGGTGATTTTTCAACAATAACAAACCGTAATATTACACAACAATAATCGGAATTCGTTTCGGAGTAGCTTGGGAGAAGGGAATTTCAATAAACTGATATGAATAAAGATACACATACGTACAACAATAATCTAAACGATGCTTAATTATCTTGACATCACAACAATAAACCGTGAGGCAGAGGAAAAAATAAATTGATATGAACATCATATAGAATTAAATGAATTGATATCTCACCTTCCAATTTTGTTTCACTTCGATGATCCATAGGCAATCAATTGGCAAACCATATTTGTGATCGAATTCTATGATTTCAGTTGATATCTCTGAACTGCTGAGAAGTCCCTGTTCCATATTTTCCTTCTTCAGATGGCAAGGTTGCACCTCTGGCGTCTGAACTGAAAAGAACTCAGTTTCAATCTCTTGAAAAAAACGATCATTTATGCGATTTCAACAGGACAATGATGATAAATTTTTTTGACTACTCCTATTGAATGATATAGTCATTACTAAACTACTTTTGAGCAAGTAATAGTATCTGTAAACAAACACCATGCTCTCTCCTATAACTCTCTGTCTCTGTGCTTCTGAACATGCCGATTGGCCGAAAGGAAACAGTCCATTATTGGTATTGGTATTGAGGGAAGGTCACTTGAATAATTTTGACGTTTAATCAAATTGAGTTGATACCTAATTATTATTGTGAATGTTTCGCTGAAAAAGATTAATTCAGATAGTGAAGATGAATTATTATGTACACCTTTAAAAAATAAGACAATCAGCCAATTTCACCATACAGAATTTATTGCCGAAAAATACCAAAACAAATATAAAGGTGTATACAACAATTTTCAAGATTGGTGTAGCAGTAAGAATATTAAGTCATCGTTTACAGATAAAGTTCTTTTGGCATATTTTAGTGAACTTAGCACTAAATATAAAGCATAGCCCCTATGGACTTTCTACTCCATGCTAAGAAGCAAAATCAACATAAATAATGCATGGTTATAGGTAACTATTCAGGTTCTTAAATAAAGTCCTTTCTCTGTACTTTTGTATCTTAGTAATTATTGTTACAATCGTAGTTGAAGTATAGTATTCCACTTGCGGTAATGATCATAACTCACTTGATGAATTACAGCACTCGCCTTCGGCTCGTGCTGCAAACTTTATCTGCGTGAGTTATGACCTACATCACCGCTCGTTAAATAATATTCTATTATCCCTACTGTGAACCGGTTTATAGCTTCCTTGTGGCATGAGCAATAGATGTGGATTTTGTAAAGTACAATCCAGAATATTTTGCAGTTATCAATAAAGTGTATTGTTCGACAATTTCCTTGTGAGATATCGCTAAAGGCCCATTTAGATGGAGAGATTTTTCCGCACGTTTTGGGGCAAGACTTATTTCATGCAATAACGGCCATGAGCGTTTACATGGTGAGATTTTTGAGCGCTCGTTCTACTTACACGAGGGCAATATCATTTCGTCACGATGTCTGTATTTTTAGAATTTTGAGCCGAAAATGCTCTCAATGGACTATGTTCGACTCACTGATGACGAATCCGTCGGAAAATTTGAGTCTGTCCGTCCGGCCATCCGTCCGTCCGGCCGTAAGCACGATAACTCTCGAACGGAACAACTTAGAGACTTGAAATTTTCGGTGTGGGTTCAGTTTCCGAATGCCACGGTTGAGTTCGTTAATGGGCCAAATTCCGCTAGGGGTTCTGTGAATATGGTCGTTCAAAGTTTTGTTCTCCTGATAACTTGAATCTACAAATTCGATCGAGATGAAATTCTGCACATAAATGGAGAATGAGGTGTTCAAGCTACAGGTAGAATTTTGTCTAGATCGCATGAGCAGAACCATAGAAACCATGGAAAATTGTAACTCTTGAACGAAATTTTCAGGATGGGTGTGGATCTCGAATGTCGTCATCACGTTTATCTATGAGCAAAATTATACTAAGGGTTTTGTAATGATGGTCGTTTGAAATTTAGTTTTTTTGATAATTTCAAAACTATAGATTCGATCGTGACGAAATTTTGTATACTAATGGAGAATGATATATTCAAGCTACAATTCTCCAGATCGCATGACCAGAACCATAAAAAATCATAACTTTCGAACGGAAAGGCATAGAGACTTGAAATTTCCAGGGTAGGTTCGGATCGCGAATTTCGCAGGCATGTTCATCAATGAGCAAAATTAGACTAGGGGTTCCGTAAATACGGTCGTTTGAAATTTTGTTTTCTCGATCATTTCGAAACTACGGATTCGATCGAGATAAAATTTTGTATTTTAATCGAGAATGATATATTGAAGCAACATTTTGTCCGGATCGCATGACCAGAACCATAGAAACCATAGAAAATTATAGCTTCCGAAGGGAAAGGCCTAGAAACTTGAAATTTTCAGGGAAGGTTTGTATTGGAATGAAAGTCTACACTTAGCTAAAGAATAATGTATTCAATCTACGTGCGAAATTTTGTCCAGATCGCATCACCAAGACCATAAATACCGTAGAATTATCGAACATTTGTAGGAAATATAGAGATCTCAATGACCCCTCAGTAGTAACAATAGCGTTAAAATTTCCTGAAAAGAGGACGCTTTAGGATCTCTTTGTGTTGCCTGGGTAAGTTATCAGACGACTTCTAATATTTATAATAAAATGACTAATAACTATTTATATGAATTTATGTTGAAACCACTTCTTATGTATGCGATCGCAAACACTCGATCCTGTCTATAACAATCGTTTTATACGTTGAAGCTGGTTTACGCGCTCGAGCCATTTGCACAAAGTGGCTTGCGCAAGCTTGTTTGTACAAGGTAAATTGAACGTGTTAACGCAGGCATGAGACGGGCGGACGGGAGGAAAAGGTGTACTTACTTACTTTCTCAAGCACACCACGAAAAATTTCCAAATATAGCATCGCAATCCATGCCTGCCATCAACTAGTTTTTTTCCACCGAATTACTCTGTTTTTTTCTCGGTCGGGTGTCCTCCTTAAACGAATAACAACACTTTCGCCACTTTATCTCATTGAGTCTCGCAAGTATAATTGAGATTGAAGTATAAGAGCTCAAACTTCCTAAGAAAATACGTAATATTTTCACCTCGAAGAAAAATAAAAGCATTTAATATGATTCGTGGCGGTTATTTGAGTGAACATGAAGTATTCGCCCTCATTCCCTCAATTCGAATGGTGGTTGCAAAAAGCGAATGAATTTGCCGTCGCCATTTTTCACATGCCTCGCTTGGGTATTTCAGACACCGAAATTCACTTTCTAATGCCGGTTTCCACCCTGTTATTTTCCAGTGGTATGAAGTCGGTAATTGCAGCCCATAATTATGAAGAATAAGAACTTCAAAGTGAGTCGGCGTTAAGTTGGTGGCTCGAGGCACGAATTGTTTGATAAATATTTCTTTTTCCCAGATCCCGAGCTTTGCACATTTATGTTTTCACCTGATGCGAAGCAACCAATATTCGAGTTTACACCGGGTTGGGATGAAGTATTGAACAAAGTTAGTAACTTTAAACCGAAGGGGGATGAAATTTATAAAACGTTGCAGGCAAATACGATGACACATAAGGCATCTAATGCCATATTTCTTGTTATCACTGTACTTCCATTGTCAACGTAAATCCCCTTGATTTTTTTAATTCAAATGGGACACCCTGTATTTTTTTGCAGATTTAAAAAAATCTTGTTATTTTGAACTCGTACAAACTGAGTTCAAAGGAAAACATGGGCGAAAACGAGATATCAATAATTCTTCTGCAGTTAAAAAATAGGTGAATTATCCACATTAAACTGATGGACATTTTTTTTAATATTATTTTTTGGGGTTGGGGATTTTTAGATTCGAATTTTTAAAATCCATGGATTGTGCTTAAATAATGCATAAAGTGGCCTGCTCGTTCTCAGGATATTAACCAGTCATATTTTTCTCTTTGGGCTTATCTGAAATCACGTCTTCACTTTAGACAACCAACATGCTTGCAGGCTTTGAGACAATAATTTTTGATGAATGTGAACTGATACGTGAAAAGTCTTGGAAAGAGTGACTCATGAATTTACTCATAGGCTTGCCTTTTGCCAGGAGGTGAACAGAGAGCATTTTCAACATGGAGTGACTTGGTTTATGATTATAATAATTAATTTGACAAGAATGTTCTATGAAATAAAAAAAAAAACAAAGTAAAAGTAAATATTTGGATATATGGAGGATATATGGATATATGGAGGTAACTCAGAATACGGTCATCAAAATAATGCTCAAAAAAACCCAGACTTTTTCCAACTGAGGACCTGTATGACTGTAACCGGCTGTTGAATCTGCGCAACCTGTATTGTCTAGGCTGCTTAATTTATTTACCAAAAATAAAGCATCTTTTTCCATCGCTAACCCACGATTATAAAACCAGAGCTAACGAATCACAAAATCTGAAACTACCACTTTTCAACAGAAACGCAAATCAGAGGTTCTTGCTTTTCCTGTTGCCGAAAATGTACAACATCCTGCCTGTTGATTTGAGATCTCTTAAGTACAATAACTATAAAATTTATAACAAAAAATTGAAGAATTTCATAATTTGTAATTCGTCTATTTTTAGAGGACTTTTCGTAATTTGAACATGTTTCCATATAATTGCTTGCACTCATCGATTCACCTTATCATTTCCTTGCTTGATCACCCATGTGTTAATGAATAATTTTTGGTTGTATTTGATATTTATGTAGGTAACTTTATGTAACATTAATTTATGTAAGTAACTTTGGTAGGTAAGTTAGGAATATATTGAGCATGTGCCTAAAATTGTATCAGAGAAAAGTAGCACACAAACTTTAGTTTAGGCCAAATTCTCTGATATTTGAAATACATGTATATTCTCGAACTTCAATAAAAGGAATTTATTATTATTATTATATTATTATTAAAATATTATTCTCATTAGTCTTGAGCTGTATGGTCATTCATTTTTCGTTTTTACGAATCATTTTCTTCGTTTATACAAATTTGAAATCACAAAATCTTCAGAAATAAGAATAGGAAAAAAAATTGGTTATTATCGGAAAAACTGGACAGAGCTTTGTTTTTGTGTAGGATGAAAAATATGTGAGAAACTGGAACTACAGTAATATGGCATCAGATGCATTATGCGTCATTTTACTTGCCTCCAAAGTTCCACGAATATCGTCCCTTTCGTTTTGAAGATATGTACTTGGTTCCATACTCCATCCCAACCCTGTATATCAGATGTATACAGGTTGCTCCTTAAAGACATGCTAATATATAAGGGAGTATTTCTTTGACTAATTTTGGGGAAAAAACTTCCTATGATCGTATGTCCTGAAAGCCTCAAGTGTTGAGATACTGGGTGATGAAATTTTCGAAAAGTTATGAAGCAGTTTCAATCTGATTATTTCAATCAAGAACAGAAAATCTGACAAGGAAAATATATTTTTTCGATTCTCATTCATTTTGGAACAAATCTGATCTCTCAATTTGTTCTCAGTTGATGCACGAACATTTCCACACCCCATCATGTTTTTGAGGAACTGATCATGAAGTAGTCTACAATTTTATCTCAGTTCTTATTAAAAAACTGTTTTTTTCTCGAAATTTAATCACTCTGTATTTCAAAAGTTGGGACAAACGTTCATAGAAAGCTTTTTTCTTGAACTGTGTCGAAGAATCACCCCTTTAAATATTAGCATGGTTTCAAGCTTTTCAAGCCCTGTATATCCGCTCTGTTCTAGTGATATCTGTCACATAACAAGGAACGTATTACATATTTCTGCTATCAAGCTTGTCTGTAACATGTTCGCTTGGGCCACTTTGATGAGAATAGATATCCAATGAACTATGCCAGGTATTTTTGAGCAGGAGCCTTATATTCCCAGAAGGTAGATTTCATCAAAATAAATAATTTCACAAAAGATCGCCGATATAAAATTATCGAGACGACGAAATTGAAAACTTACGAAAAGCACTGCCGTGAAGGCCTGAGGTTTTGAGCGCTCGTACATGCACCTTGTAGGTAGATTCGCATTTTCCAGTTTTAGAAATCAATTGAAGGAATTTTCGACAGCTGTCGAAAAAATTCTGAAACTCCAGACTTCATGTCAGTGCTTCAGGTGATCAATTTTGTTTCGATAATTCGCTAGAAGTTTGAATACATCATTCCTCAGCTAGGTGCAAGATTTCATTCCAATCCGATCAGTAGTTTCGGAAGTATCAGGAAAAAAATATTTTGAACGGCCATATTTACGGAACCCCTAGTCTAATTTTGCTCATTGATGATCGTGACCGCGATATTCGCGATCCAAACCCACCCTGAAAATTTCAAGTTCCTAGGCCATTCCGTTCAAAAGTTACAATTTTCTATGGTTTCCATGGTTCTGGTTATGCGATCTGGACAAAATATTGCTTCAATATATCATTCTCGGTTAAAATACAAAATTTCATCTCGATCGAATCCGTAGTTTCGAAATTATCGAGAAAACAAAATTTCAAACGACCGTATTTACAGAACCCCTAGTATAATTCTGCTCATTGATAAACGTGAACGCGACATTTCAGATCCACACCTATCCTGAGAATTTCAAGTTCCTAGGCGTTTCCGTTCAAAAGTTACAATTTTCTATGATTTCTATGGTTTTGGTCATGCGATCTGGACAAAATTTCACATGTAGCTTGAACACCTCATTCTCCATTTGAGTGCAAAATTTCATCTCGATCAAATTTGTAATTTTCAAGTAATCAGGGGAACAAAACTTCAAACGGCCATATTTACGGAACCCCTAGTGGAATTTGGCCCATTAACGAACTTAACCGAGGCATTCGGGAACTGAAGCCACACTGAAAATTTCAAGTCTCTAGGTTGTCCCTTTCGAGAATTATCGTGCTTCCGGACGGACGGACAGCCGGACGGACAGACTCGAATTTTCCGACGGATTCCTCATCAGTGAGTCGAACATAGTCGATTGAGACCATTTTCGGCTCAAAATTCTAAAAATACAGTTATCGTGACGAAATGGTATAGCCCTCGTGTAAGTAGTACCTACGAGCGCTCAAAAAGATATTCTCGTACGACCATAAATTAAGTGTGATTTTCATGTCGTGAAATGAAAAGTTCACTTTCTCTCGCGATGAATGCATGAGCATTATGGTTTTGTTAAGACTGCATTTTCAACTGAAAGTACAAATTAATGGCAGCTTCGAATGTCCATATATTTCTTATACTGCAATTTTTAATAGGGTTTTTTTTGTGAAATGTTTCTTATTTATGAGTTCTACCCACCGGCAGAAAAAAATTACCTTGGAAAAGAACCGTATAGAAAAAAATTTGAAATAACGAAATTAGAGAACCTCATTAAAATTATTCACGAAAGTTGTCACCATAAGTCATCTTCAAATTCTTATAAGTATGGAAGATTATGGTGAAATGGTTGATTTTAAGGAATTTTACTTTCTGTTCGAAAAATTGACGCACCCTTATGTATGAATAGAACAGAAACCGAATTCAATCCAAGGTTTGAAAGAGGAGTAACTTGAGTATATTTTATCGAGAGAGATCTAACTAATTGAAAAAATATCAGAATTTTATTCGGTTTTAAGTAATAGAGCAACTGTAAAATGCAGTCAATTTCATACATTAACGTTGATTGATTGTTCGTGGTGATCCTATTAGATCTTCAGACTTCACAGAACTAGATTATTGTTCACAGGGCTGATTCAAAGAAGAGGTATACAACCTCAAGTGGATACTCGAGATACACTGATTGAACGTATTAAGAAATGCTGCAGAAGGCATGACATCAGTGCGCCGATTTTTGACGGCAATAGAATAAAACGTTCGACGGGAATCGTTTCTCGATTCTACTCTATCGCTACTCCCATCTGTCGGTATTCTCGAGCATCAGGGAAGGAATACGAAAGCAGGGAACCAAAACGGACCAAGCCGCAGCGTTGCCAAATTTCTGGACCAATAATAAATACGAATTTTTTGACATTTGTCATATCTTATCATAATTCATAACCTATTTGTCATTTTGTTCAATCCGTTCGTGGCGTTCGTTTTTTTTGTAGTTACTAAGTTATATTTTCATCGTTGAATAACGAAGGAGGAGACATTTCTCGAATGTGATCATGCAAAGTGTCCAATTACACGATGCAGAAGAATGAGCATTCACATTTCTATAGACTACTATAGAGAAATTAAACCAATTTCTGCCACATGTCATACGGGCTCATAACCTCATAACCTGATTATGAACAGATCGTTGAGATATTCCTCTATAAAACGGTACTAGGTTTCTATTCAAGTAACTAGAACATTTTTGAGCGCTCGTACTACTTACACGAGGGCTATATCATTTCGTCACAATGTCTGTATTTTTCGAATTTTGAGCCGAAAATGGTCTCAATCGACTATGTTCGACTCACTGATGACGAATCCGTCGGAAAATTCGAGTCTGTCCGTCCGGCCGTCCGTAAGCACGATAACTCTCGAACGGAACAACGTAGAGACTTGAAATTTTCAGTGTGGGTTCAGTTCCCGAATGCCGCGGTCAAGTTCGTTAATGGGCCAAATTTCAACAGGGGTTCCGTAAATATGGCCGTTCAAAGTTTTGTTCCCCTGATTACTTGAAAACTACTGATTTGATCTAGATGAAATTTTGCACTCAAATGGAGAATGAGGTTTTCAAGCTACATGTGGAATTTTGTCCAGATCGCAAGACCAGAACCATAGAAACCATAGAAAATTTTAACTTTTGGACAGAAACGCCTAGGGACTTGAAATTTCCAGGATAGGTGTGGATCTCGAATGTCGTGATCACGTTCATCTATGATCAAAATTATACTAGGGGTTCCGTTAATATGGTCGTTTGAAATTAAGTTTTCTTGATAATTTCAAAACTACAGATTCGATCGTGACGAAATTTTGTATACTAATGGAGAATAATATATTAAAGCTACATTTCTCCAGATCACATGACCAGAACCATAGAAACCATAGAAAATCATAACTTTCGAACGGAAAGGCCTAGGAACTTGAAATTTTCAGGATAGGTGTGGATCTCGAATGTCGCGTTCACGTTTATCAATGAGTAGAATTATAGTAGGGATCGTTTGAAATTGTGTTTTCTCGATAATTTCGAAACTACGGATTCGATCGAGATGAAATTTTGTATTTTAGTCGAGAATGATATATTAAATCGATATTTTGTCCAGATCGCATGACCAGAACCATAGAAACCATAGAAAATTGTAACTTTTGAACGGAAAGGCCTAGGAACTAGAATTTTTCAGGGTGGGTTTGGATCGCGAATATCGCGGTCACGTTCTACGAGCAAAATTAGACTAGGGGTTCAGTAAATATGGCCGTTCAAAATATTTTTTTACTGATAGTTCCGAAACTACTGATTTGATTGGAATGAAATTTTGCACCTAGCTGAGGAATAATGTATTCAAACTACGTGCGAAATTTTGTCCAGATCGCATCACCAAGACCATAGATACCGTAGAAAATTCTAGCGAATCATCGAAAAAAAATTGGTCAGCTGAAGCACTGACATGAATACTGGAGTTTCGCCTAAGTTTCAGAATTATTTTGACAGCTGTCTAAAATTCCTTCTATTGATTTCTAAAACTGGAAAATGCGAATCTACTTACAAGGTGGATGTACGAGCGCTCAAAAGCTCCTGACTTCACGGCAGTGCTTTTCGTAATTTTTTGTTTGAGAATTGGTTGATATAATTCATTGATTTGTCTAATAACATTGGGATAGCAGAAACGAACTGACATTGTGATGAACGATGTACTATTCTATCTATATACGACAAACGCTTCGGATTCTCAGAAAATGAAACAACACCCTCCACGCAGGGTGACATTCATTGCCACAAATCTGTTTTCGTCGAGAGGCGTTTGGGGTAAACAAATAAAAGCCCACACGCACGACAGAACTAACATCCCCAACCCAAACAATAACTCCACATTTTCGAGCGAGGCGGTTTGTTTCTACGAACAGTACGAACAGGTTGCGTCGAGTCCGCGGTTGTACGGCTTGACCCAGCGACGGTCTTCTGTTCATTCCATGATATAATATTACGCAGTGCGTTCAGGGGTGTTGAACCAAATGGAAAATTACCAGCCCCAAATATATTGTTATTTGTTAGATGACTTTCGCGTTCTTGTTTGTCTTCCCGACACTACAGGTGTGCGCTGCTTTCCGTGAAGAGAACCGCTGAATGCGGGATGGAAGCGGAAGTGGTGTAATAAGGAAGATTAGGGGTATTTCCGAGTGGTCGGGGAAATGGCATTACCGGTTCTAGGACTGCCATTGTCGATTATGAATATTTATTCGTTCTTTGAGTTGAAACGGGTTGTTTCGTACCGAAAAAGTCGCAGTTTATCGATCAAATAATATGTCGGGAATGTTGAGTCCAAAAATCGAATGAAAAACTCTGCGAAATCAACACGAAAGTGAATCAGTACCAACCCTACTCGTTTTCTGAATTGAAATTTATCGGACTATCCCAACTTTTCGAAATTTGAAGAACTTTCAAGCAAAACTACTGATTTGATCGTGATGAAGTTTTGTATTTTAATGGAGAATGATATATTCAAGCTACATTTCAAAACCACAGGAACCATAGAACATTATTTAAAACTTTCGAATGGAAAGGCCTAGGAACTTGAAATTTTCAGGGTAGGTTTGGATCACGAATTTCGATGTCACGTTTATTCATGAGCGAAATTAGATTAAGGGTTCTGTAAATATAGCCGTTCGAAATATGTTTTTGCTGATAATTTCGAAACTACTCATTGGATTGAAATGAAATTTTGCACATTGATGAAGAACAATGTATTCAAACTACGTGGGGAATTTTGTCCAGATCGCATCACCAAGGCCATAGATACCGTAGAAAATTCAAGCGAATTATCGTAAAAAAAGCACTGACGTGAAGTCTGGAGTTTCGCCTTAGTTTGAAAATTTTTTGACAGCTGGAAAATGCGCATCTACCTACAAGGTGGATGAACGAGCGCTCAGAACCTCCTGACTTCACGGAAGTGCTTTTCATCATTTTTCAAGTTGGGTTCGGTATACTACCTTCAAAGTGTTCTTGAAAATTTTTTTCGATAACAGTCTGTCTATTAATTCAGTGTCGTATCCGTTATTGAAAGACATTTGTTTGATAAAATGCAATTTTACATTGAAATGCTATTTTTGTGGAAACGGGTGAAAAAAATAATCTATTGTCGTCACCCGTTTCCACAAGAAAAACTGAGGAAAGCACTGCCGTGAAGGCAGGAGCTTTTGAGCGCTCGTACATGCACCTTGTTGGTAGATTCGCATTTTCTAGTTTAAGAAATCAATTAAAGGAATTTTCGGCAGCTGTCACAAAAATTCTGAAACTTAGGCGAAACTGCAGACTTCATGTCAGTGCTTTAGGTGACCAATTTTTTCTCGATAATTCGCTAGAATTTTCTACGGTATCTATGGTATTTGTGGTACGATCTGGACAAAATTTGGCACGTAGTTTGAATTAATTATTCCTGAGCTAGGTGCAAAATTTCATCCCAATACAATCAGTAGTTTCGAAATAATCAGGAAAAAAAAATATTGAACAGCCATATTTAGGGAAACCCTAGACTGATTTTGCTCATTGATGAACGTGGCCGCGATATTCGCGATCCGAACCCAACCTGAAAATTTCAAATTCCTAGGCCTTTCCGTTCAAAAGTTACAATTTTGCGATCTGGACAAAATATTGTTTTAATATATCATTCTCTATCAAAATACAAAATTTCATCTCGATCGAATCCGTAGTTTCGAAATTATCGAGAAACCAAAATTTCAAACGACCGTATTTACGGAACCTCTAGTATAATTCTGCTCATTGATAAACGTGACAAACATAAACGCGAAATTTCAGATCCACACCTATCCTGAAAATTTTAAGTCCCTAGGCCTTTCCGTTCGAAAGTTATGATGTTCTATGGTTTCTATGGTTCTGGTCATGTGATCTGGAGAAATGTAGCTTGAATATATCATTCTCCATTAGTATACAAGATTTCGTCACGATCGAATCTGTAGTTTTGAAATTATCAAGAAAACTAAATTTCAAACGACCATATTTACGGAACCCGTGGTATAATTTCGCTCATAGATGAACGTGATCACGACATTCGAGATCCACAACTATCCTGAAAATTTCAAGTCCCTAGGCGTTTCCGTTCAAAAGTTACAATTTTCTATGGTTTCTATGGTTCTGGTCATGCGATCTGGACAAAATTCCACATGTAGCTTGAACACCTCATTCTCCATTTGAGTGCAAAATTTCATCTCAATCAAATCTGTAGTTTTCAAGTAATCAGGGGAACAAAACTTTTAACGGCCATATTTACGGAACCCCTGGTGGAATTCGGCCCATTGACGAACTCAACCGAGGCATTCGGGAACTGAACCTACACTGAGAATTTCAAGTCTCTAGGTTGTACCGTTCGAGAGTTATCGTGCTCACGGCCGGCCGGACGGACAGACTCAAATTTTCCGACGGATTCGTCATCAGTGAGTCGAACATATTCGATTGAGACCATTTTCGGATCGAAATTCGAAAAAAAAAAAACATCGTGACGAAATGATATAGCCCTCGTGTAAGTAGTACGAGTGCTCAAAAATAGCTCCGTACAATTGAGGAAAATTGAACCTTTTGGTCAGCCTTGAGATAAATAAACTAAAATTGTCTGTTTTCTTTTTGAAAGATCAAGTAGACTTGAACAATTCACCATTATTGAACCTTTTTTGTTTTGAAGTAAAATTTCTGTCCTCCTTTCAAATAATAGAAAAAAAAGAAGAAATAACTTCAACAGATCTCATCACTTGATCGCAGTAAGATAAGCATAATTACATCCTTGGAAGTCGTCATTGAGATATCATCAAGTATTCATCCCACACAAGGAGTTTGCGCATAGGATTAACCATTACTCCCACCTGGTGATAAGATTGGTTTGTATTAGTAGGTACTAGGTAGCTTTAGAGTTTGGAGAATAAATTTAGTAATATCTCAACCACGTGAACATGATGCTGTGCCATCGAAACACTTGTCGTGGAATTTAACCCAATGTGGTGGAAATCATATTAGTTATTCTATTGTAAGTTTGATGTAAGATTTTGGCAAATGTCATGAATTCTACTACAAAATTAAATTAACCAAACCAGCTGTGTAGCCATGTCATCTACGTCCACTCATTGTTCTTAGACATAACCAATATTACTGTAACCGTTGTGTATATAACGTCGTATGTGGAATAAAAGAGGCAAAGATGTTAATCCATTTCCAAAAGTAATAAAGATGATATCTTCGACGGAACATCCAAACCAGCAAAGGAGATAGGGTACAGAAACATTTCAGTGGGAAATAATACTATATCGAAATGGACAACAATGGCTAAAAAAATAGTTTCGAAACGAAATAGAATTTACGAACCATTTCCACCGTGCATCTGCTCTTTTGCCATTGGCAAAGAATGGAGGAAATGAACGATTATTGATCAAAATAACCGGATATCTGAGTTTGAACTCCTTGAAAACATATCTTCAACTAGATTCCGAACACCATTTCAAAATTGTCGATAATCTATTGACATCGAATTTTCCTGGTCAGATGCATAGTTCAGGTGAAGTGAAAGGAATAATTCCCAAATATTGAACTACAATAATTTCAATTCATTCACTTATCATTAACTAATGGAACTGAAGAGATATGTCCTCTCATTTCAATAATAAATATCTTGTAAATTTTAGTACCTACCGAATGTATCTTTTTGATTGTATTGTATTTATACAAGTTTATAATTTTTGCGTGCTTGTTTCTATGAACAAGATATTTTCCGATAATCTTCTAGTTTTTGCAATTCTTTGGTATGTGTTTGATTACTTCCTGGAGTCTCTGATAAAAATAAGAGTCGTGAGATCCACAACGTTAGATATTCTGTACATTAGATTTTACAGTTTTTAAGGCGGCAAGAATTTTTACTCATTTCAAATATGTAATATATTCGTGAATTGATGAGAAATTGATGAAATTCATCCTAATAGCAATATGTTATTCTTCAAGTTCTTGATAAAATTCGATAGAAGGTAGGTACATATTAAAAGTTCAAGTTCAACTCATAAACATTGAAATTTATTCTGAAATTTATTAACTCCAGATTTTGCTTCCAATGTAATATTGGATTTCCATAGCTACCCCCTTTTACAAACATTCCTTGGATATTTTCGAACAAAAGACCCGATACGCTTCGGATATGTTTCTTTCGTATTGCACCTGGAGTCAATTTTCAGGAAGAGACTTTCGACGTCAGTGAAATTATATTACGTGTATACTTCGAAGAATTTCTCCGTAGGAGATTTCGTAAAGTGCGGTCTGATTAGATTTCATTTCTGAGGTGATGGAAAGTGCGCTTCATATTTCCACAACAGCTTGCGTGTGTAGGTTATTGTTATTGGTAATTGCTTGTGAAATACTTCTCATCGAAAAAAAAAACATGAAAGTGTAGAAGCTTTATCAAGATACGCACATTTGGATTCGTTCGAGGTACAAACAATTCTACCTCTCCAATGAAAATTCCATAGTGGGGACATGTAAAAACCAATAATCCAATAGAAAAACTCGCCCTATCCTGTGAAAATTTGTGGCGTTCTACAAGGTTCGAGAGGTTCAAAGGTTATCAAGTGCAAGCATTCCTTTCTCCCTACTCCAAGAGTGTTCAATGCGATTCAGGTCCGGAGAATGAGCAGGCCACTCTCAAATTCTAATAGTCCATGAAGAGCTTCCAGCATGAGGAAAGTGGTGTGCACCAAGCAGGTTAAATGTAGTCGGCGCGTGTAATTGCAGAACGCTTTTTGTGTTGAACTGAACACTTTGCTGTTACTTTCTATTACCATCCTGATTTATAAGTTTTCGATTTGTTTCTGATCTGAAGTCGGCAGCTTTTGCAATTGATCGCCAGAGCAACCACTGGATCGGAAGTTCTGCGCATAGTGATCGAGCGAGTGGAGCGACAAGATGAAATTATGATTAATTTCGGTTAAAATGGGCAAATCAAATGGAAGCACGCGCGTTCGTTTCCTTTCTTAGTTTTTCCCCTCGAGCATGCCGCGATGAAGCGAGAAACGGAAGGCATTACACTACGGACGCACCTTAAGACTTTCTGGAGAAAACAGCAATTACTGAAAGAGGAATGACGGCTACTACTTCGTGTTCGACTTACGTGACGAAGGTCTTTCGACGAAATCGAATACAGCCTTGAATCCCTTACACTCGATGTTCTCATCGGAATGAAAATGGATCCATAAATGTCTGTCACTGGACGTCATCATCGGTGGGAATTCATTGCCGCAAAACCTCCTATTCTCCAGCTGCTTGTTGAAGCCGAAAGGGCCGTCACGTACTTCTAAGTAGTCATTTTTGCAATGCGTGCTGTCTTCTATGTCGAACCAGTCCCTGAAGTCCAAAGTAACGAGATGGCCGGCAGGGGCTGAAAAAATATAATCAGATGAAAAGTTTGTCAGATTCCCGAACGATTGTGTAGTTAAGAGAATAAAACGAAGTTATTTGGCTTTATTATTTCTAATCATCAACCTTTGGAATGGTTCGAGAAGAATAAATTAATTCTCTGAAGCTTTTACATCACTATTTTTTCTCTCTTAGTTTCACGAAACATGTGTTTTTATTTTTGAATTTCCTCTAGCTTCAACGCTGTCCGCTACATTTGCGAGGCATTCAAGAGTAGCATATTCATTTTATTTTTGAGCGCTCGTACTACTTACACGAGGGCTATATCATTTCGTCACGATGTCTGTATTTTTCGAATTTTGAGCCGAAAATGGTCTCAATCGACTATGTTCGACTCACTGATGACGAATCCGTCGGAAAATTCGAGTCTGTCCGTCCGGCCGGCCGTCCGTCCGTCCGTCCGGCCGTCAGCACGATAACTCTCGAACGGAACAACCTAGAGACTTGAAATTTTCAGTGTGGGTTCAGTTCCCGAATGGCTCGGTTAAGTTCGTTAATGGGCCAAATCCCACCAGGAGTTCCGTAAATATGGCCGTTCAAAGTTTTGTTTCCCTGATTACTTGAAAACTACAGATTTGATCGAGATGAAATTTTGCACTCAAATGGATTATGAGGTGTTCAAGCTACATGTGAAATTTTGTCCAGATCGCATGACCAGAACCATAGAAACCATAGAAAATTGTAACTTTTGAACGGAAAGGCCTAGGGACTTGAAATTTTCAGGATAGGTGTGGATCTTGAATGTCGTGATCATGTTCATCTATGAGCAACATTATACAAGGAGTTCCGTGAATACGGTAGTTTGAAATTTTGTTTTCTCGATAAATTCGAAACTACGGATTCGATCGAGATGAAATTCTGTATTTTAATCGAGAATGATATATTGAAGCAATATTTTGTCCAGATCGCATGACCAGAACCATAGAAACCATAGAAAATTGTAACTTTTGAACGGAAAGGCCTAGGAACTTGAAATTTTCAGGGTGGGTTTGGATCGCATATTTCACGGTCACGTTCATCAATGAGCAAAATTAGACTAGGGGTTCCGTGAATATTGCCGTTCAAAATATTTTTTTCCTGATAGTTTCGAAACTACTGATCGGATTGGAATGAAATTATGCACCTAGCTCAGGAATAATGTATTCAAACTACGTGCAAAATTTTGTACAGATCGCATCACCAAGAGCATAGATACCGTGGAAAATTCTAGCGAATTATCGGAAAAAAATTGATCAGCTGAAGCACCGACATGAAGTTTGGAGTTTCGCCTAAGTTTCAGAATTTTTTTGACAGCAGTAAAAAATTCCTTCATTTGATTTCTAATACTGGAAAATGCGAATCTACCTACAAGGTGCATGTACGAGCGCTCAAAAGCTCCTGCCTTCACGGCAGTGCTTTTCGTAATTTTTTTTAATTTCATCTCACAATATCAGGCGACAGCGCCAGAAATAAAAAATACTGCCTGCAGAGAAATTACGTATTTCTACTGATTTTTGTCGATATGGCTCAATCAACATTTCCGAAAGTACCCAAATCAGAGCTGTGCCAAAGCATTGTGCTTGGTACTTGTGAAAGCACTTGAAGCCCTTTTGTGCTCCCAAGCACTGTGCTCCCGAGCATTTTTTAAAATCAGTGCTTAGTGCTTAGTAATTGAAGCACTTCAGCAAAAGGCTTGGTGCTTAGTAATCCCCAAAGTGCTTCCGAGCACTGCAGTGCTCCCGAGCACTTCTGCGGATTAATAAGCACTAAGCCTTTTCCCAATCTTGTCGTAACACGAATATATGCGACCGACGCCAACGCCTTGATATCTTGAGATCTAGTTTAGATATTCAGTCCAGTGAAAATTATCGATATATTTTTGAATACATATTATTCCAACCAAAGAGATCCGGAGTTCTCGAAAATTTTTTTCCAACACATAGTTCTCGACATGCTCAAAGTGAGCATCGAATTCGGGACATCCTATACTTCTTTTCTGACTTGTCAATAATCTCACATACAATCACAGGTACAATCTTTCTTTCGATAGAAGTAACCTCACCTCAACAGTACTTAAAAAAGTGCTTAGGGCCTAGTGCTCGAAATATCGAAATACTTTCACAAAGTGCTTAGTGATTGCGAGCCTTTTGTGGAAATTGGTGCTTAATGCTCGCGACTCGGGAGCCCTTTTTCCAAGTGCTTAGTGCTCGAAGCACTAATATTAAGTGCTCGGCACAGCTCTGACCCAAATGACCATATTTCAGAGCAGCTATATAGCAGAAACATTGTAATGTTTTGGGTTTTTTTGATACCGATTATATTATCCGAACGAAAGCTCGGAACACTTACCATTTACTAACATGCGGGATCGTATACTAATCTTAACTATATTTGGCTAGCGCAATGAAACCACAGAATTCTCTCGTCGTACTTATAAAATCGTGGGGAAGTCGTAAGGAATTCAAACAAAATGGTTAGAACCGAAAACACAAGAACTTATTGGTTCTGTTGGGGCGGTTCCCCAACTTCAGGTCGAATAATGAGAATCAGGAAAGACCTGCGAGAAAACCTGTTCTGTGCAATGAATATCACTAATAGCAAGAAAACATTATCACAATCAAAGGTAAATACTCCAGTTACACTCCATAGGAGGGTTAAAATGGTGGTTACGAAAGTCATGCATATTAAATGGAAAAACAGTAAAAGCATAAGTTATCAGCAGGCATGGTATATGGTGAAGAAGTAACAGTTTATGCAGAAGAAGAGTTAGATTCAAAAGGGACCTTCGTTCAAAATAATAGGTACTACAACATCAACATTTACAACTTCAATAGTACGTCCCAGGATAAAAGTACCGCAATTGTAGTCCCTATCACCTTAAACTGAAAATGTGGACATGTGGCAACTAAAAGGGACCGGAACCATCTCATACCAAGGCTGCAATCCCAGTGGGATAAATCCCGATTATCTTGCAATTGAACGGTAATAACTGGCTCTGCAGGGAGAAAGGTACTAAACTACTTATACCCCCAAAAAAGAGACACAATTATTTTTACTCCTATAGGGAGCTTCTGAATCGAGTTATTATGTTGAGCTGGCATATATCAGTCTAACCGAGTATCAAGAATCCAGAATATTAATGAACTACACACATCGGAAAAGTCTAGGGATATTCGTTACAAAGTCATACAAGCGTCAAAAGAAAATTTTTTATTGTTTAAACTGTACTACCAACTTTCTAATCGGTTAATTTGCCCCGTTTGAATACCCGTTTTTTCGGAAAAAAAGTGAAAATTATAATGAGAAAACTTGACAAACAAAGTAGTAGTAAACGTCTTTTATTGCCACATATATACATGCCATATACAGGCAAATAGCCATCGACCTTAGGTCCTTCAGCCTAAACAAACATAATAGATGGAAAAAGTAAATTCTACAAGTACTCAGTATTTTGATTTAATTCTGTCTATAGTGTTCTTCAATAGTATTGTTGCATTGAGAATATTGTGTTTTACTATGGAACGACGACCTTTGTCTTCAGACGAGATGAATCTAACAGTGGGCCTTCTTCAAGCTGGCCTGCGACATATCGAAGTAGCTGAGTAGCTGAGCGAATGGGTGTTTCCCAATGAGTCAAAAGTCGTTCGTGGAGGCATTTCAGGGAAACTGGAAGTCCGGCTGAACAACACCTAGGGCGTAGACGCTGTAAAACGGCAAGTCAGGGTAAATTTTTACTGCTAAGTGTTAGAAGACACCTTACAATCACCTTACAAGTCCAGCGGGCGCATAACATAACTGTTGGGCAAGATTATGTGAGAAATCGTCTCCACGAAGCCAATCTTCATATTCGAAGACCAATTTTATGTCCATATCTCTCTAGAGGCAATCGCGCTGCCAGAGTAGACTCGTGCGAAGAATATCAAAATTGAGATGCAGATGATTGGCCAACAGTTTTGTTTACTGATGAATCCAACTTTGGATTTCATCCAGATTCTCGTCGGGTGTGGAGGCGATCCGGGAACGTGGAGCGTTTAAGAAATGTTCAGGAAGTTCACAAATACAGAGGCGGTACAATAATGGTATGGGGCGGAATAATTATAGGCGGCAGAACCGACCCCGTTTTTCCAAATGGTTTCCTGACAGGTCAGCAATATGTGGATAATATTCTTCAACCCATTATGCCTTTATTTGTTGGTGCTGTTGGAGAAACTTTCGCCTAATGCTCGTCCCCATACCGCTGCGATTGTGACGAACGGGTTGGAAAACGAGGGAAATGAAGTATTGCTGTGGCCCGCACAATCCCCGGACCTTAATCCGATTGAGCATGTATGGGACATGCTTCAACGTAGCATTACTCCCCGATATTTTACTCGGTATATTGATCCCTTTCTTTACTTGATTTTCCGAACTCTCGCCTCTACGACTAACGCTTCAGCTTTTTCAAAAATGGCGATCTATCTCATTATCTAAGAGTAACCATCACCGGTCATTCTCTACCAAAAAAAACAACAAGCGAAGCCCTCTAACCAAAAAGTAACCACCATCGAAAAGTATCACCTAAGGAGTACCGCAATTCTTCTTCTCGTGTTCGTCTAGTCAGTACATAAACTTAGAGTAATCTACTCTGAAATCGGTATTAAAGGAAACTTCTCCATTCGCTGGATGATAATCTAGGACCGATCTATTACAACATATCCTGTTATCTTTGATATTTCGCCGATATACCTCAAGAAGAGTACGGACGCAGATGCAAAGACGCTCCAATATCTCCTACTCAGGGAGAGCGCACATCTATGTTCTATAGAGAGGAGCAACGTTTCAAATATCCTTCAATTAGGGAGTCATTCCAATACTTATTTGTGATGTAAATATTAAGTCGTTTCATATCGTTTATGTCTGAGATTAGAGAGATTTCAATTAAATTCGTAGAATTTTCTTCTCTGCTTATAAATTCCAAGTGGCCGCTAGAAGGCAAAAGATTCAACTCGTATTCGTTCTTGAAGCTGACTAATACTGAAGATAATAATCATTCGCCAATCTCATTATGTTTACGTACTGTGTTGAACATGAATATATATACTATTTTGAATCTCAAATCTCGTGCTGAAAGAAGTGTTAGCATTAACATCCAAATTCGCAACAGCTCCCGAAAGTTTCAAATCCAAGTTTCAGTTGTTGGACAGTTCTCGCAGATAGGAGCATTGTCTCTGCATTTTCCCGATAAATTTAAACGGATTCACCAATTATCCAACTACCGCCGATTGCGAATAGAAAACGGCTCCAAAAGGCGCTTAATGCGATCCTCGAATAGTTTGGTACTTTAGTAGCGCGGAAAGTTGAAAGGTTTTTATCGAGATTTCGATAAGCTACAGCAGTCCCGTTCCTGAATTACGATGTCTGCAGTTTGGGACGTAAATGATAGTTTTTATTCGTTTCGTAACGGTTAATGCATTCAGTTGCACACAGGGGTAGTTCAATTCAAAAAATATGTAATAGATAATTTGACTCGATTAATATAAAGTTGGAGATAATTTCCGACAGTGGTGCTTTAAACTCCACCATTATGAAAGTTTTTTATTCATGAAATATACAGTTGACAGAATGGTGCCATAATTTGTGGAGTGAGTATTTCATTCTGAAGCAAATGTTCTACAAAAATTACGAAAAGCACTGCCGTGAAGGCAGGAGCTTTTGAGCGCTCGTACACGCACCTTGTAAGTAGATTCGCATTTTCCAGTTTTAGAAATCAATTGAAGAAATTTTCGACAGCTGTCAAAAAAATTCTGAAACTTAGGCAAAACTCCAGACTTCATGTCAGTGCTTCGGCTGATCAATTTTTTTTGGTGATGCGATCTGGACAAAATTTTGCACGCAGTTTGAATACATTATTCCTCAGCTAGGTGCATAATTTCATTCCAATCCGATCAGTAGTTTCGAAACTATCAGGAAAAAAATATTTTGAACGGCCATATTTACGGAACCCCTTGTATAATGTTGCTCATAGCTAAACGTGATCACGAAATTCGAGATCCACACTTATCCTGAAAATTTCCAGTCCCTAGGCGTTTCCATTCAAAAGTTGAAATTTTCTATGGTTCCTATGGTTCTGGTCATGCGATCTGGACAGAATATAACATGTAAAATTTCATCTCGATCAAATCTGTAGTTTTCAAGTAATCAGGGAAACACAACTTTGAACGGCCATATTTACGGAACCCCTGGTGGAATTTGGCCCATTAACGAACTTAACCGAGGCATTCGGGAACTGAACCCACACTGAAAATTTCAAGTCTTCAGGTTGTTCCGTTCGAGAATTATGGTGCTTACGGACGGCCGGACGGACAGACTCGAATTTTCTGACGGATTCGTCATCAGTGAGTCGAACATAGTCGATTGAGACCATTTTCGGCTCAAAATTCGAAAAATATAGACATCGTGACGAAATGATATAGCCCTCGTGTAAGTAGTACGAGCGCTCAAAAAGAGTGCGAAAAATTGTTTCTTATAATATATTTTTCCACCGTTATGACACAATATTTCATGTTTCATATTTTTCTTCGGGACAATTGTTTTAGTACATGCATTGAATTATTTCCACATGTGAAAATTATCACGATGTTCGCAGTCACGGAATCTTTCCATGGATCTGCAGAGTAGTGGGACGGTTTTCATTAGAGCGCACAGGGGTCGTAAGTAGAGACATTTTATATGATCTACACAGCTGTTCGTTTTAAAGCATGCCTTCCTTCGCGTCGTATTAATCATCGCTACACTGTATTGATGAAGCTCAAATAGCCGAAAACGGTCTACAGTTCCGAATGACAAATTTGATGTTCTCTGGGGTTTACATGGATTGATTTTGTCCTGCTTATCATATTATCTTTGTCATTATATTGTCTATCACAATTTCTCGTCGGAACAATTGTTTCAGAACATGCATTATATATCTTTTATGTTCCAGTATCACGAGAATGACAATTCTGGGCCTCTTTCACATTGAAACTTCATGAAGTTACGAAACAAGGAGATTATTCAGTCAATATTGAATTCAGGAAATGACCTGGAATATTATATCTTCGTGGAAGTGTTCGACTCTGTGCCGTTGCGGAATTGAAACCAAATTATATTAGTTCTTATGAAGTCTGTTTCCTCGGGTGATCGCTTTACTCTGTATCATCGGAACAGAACTGAGTTCAGAATTTCAACTCGATTTCACAACAAAAAGTGGGACAAATTTAAATCGCTGAATTCGGACTATATTATTTTTAATTAAATGAAACCATTATATGGAAAAATGGCCGTCCTTTCGGAGTCTTTCCAAAATATCACTGAACTTGAGAATATTCAGATGAAAAATGTGTTGGCTAATCGAGTGAGTTAGCTGCTCTTGTGATTTTGGCTCTGTTCTTCGACCAGCAAAAGATATTCCTACTGAAAAGCATACATTCCTAAGCATTCATCCCTACAATCTTATAAAAAGTAGCCTTTTCAGCACAAGGATCAGAATCAAGACTAATTACAACAGCTCTGTCAGTGCTGAATTTAAAAAATAATCAGAATCCGTTGATGCTGCTCCTTGCATTTTCATAACATCGCAATAGGGCTTCATACACCAGCGGAATATCTGTCATATCTGATACGTGACGAGCCAAATTCGTACATATATCAGTGCGTGTATGGTATCAAATCCGTCCGTTATTGGTGTAAAATCACACATCCGGATCTGTCAAATCAAATCTCTACCTATCAGAACTGTACGGATAATCTGGCCGTGTATTGAGCCCTATCGACTGAGGTTTTCGACGGATGTCTATAACTCCATAATTGTTGATGACAACTTGATTCTTCGTCAATTCATAAACCGATAATTTTAGAATCAGGTAGGTGATCAAAACCGATATGAGGGAAATAACAGAAAGAAATTGAACTCAATTCCAATAAATGTTGTTTTTACTCTGAAGATCCGAAATATTGTTTGAAAAATTTTTACAGTACTCTTTCTGAACTCTGAAATATTCACCTCCCTTTTCTTCTTTGGCAGTTGAAATTTCGTTCGAAACACCAGTTTTGTAGCCCTTCTTCCCATCTGCACAAAATGGCATCGAAATGGTGAATCACGCCCTTTTTTGAGCGCTCGTGCTCCTTACACGAGGGCTATATCATTTAGTCACGATATCTGTATTTTTCGAATTTTGAGCCGAAAATGGTCTCAATCGACTATGTTCGACTCACTGATGACGAATCCGTCCAAAATTCGAGTCTGTTCGTCCGGCCGTCCGTCCATCCGTAAGCACGATAACTCTCGAACGGAACAACCTAGAGACTTGAAATTTTCAGTGTAGGTTCAGATCCCAAATGCCTCGGTTAATTTCGTTTCGAGGGGTTCCGTAAATATGGCCGTTCAAAGTTTTGTTTCCCTGATTACTTGAAAACTACAGATTTGATTGTGGTGAACTGTTGCACTCAAATGGAGAATGAGGTGTTAAAGCTACATGTGAAAGTTTGTCCAGATCTCATGACCAGAACCATAGAAACCATAGAAAATTGTAACTTTTTAACGGAAACGCCTAGGGATTTGAAATTTTCAGGATAGGTGTGGATATCGAATGTCGTGATCACGTTCATCTATGAGCGAAATTATACTAGGGGTTCCATAGGTCGTTTGAAATTTTGTTTTCTCGATAATTTCGAAACTACGGATTCGATCGAGATGAAATTTTGTATTTTAATCGAGAATGATTGCATGACCAGAACCATAAAAACCAATTGTAACTTTTGAACGGAAAGGCCTAGGAACTTGAAATTTTCAGGGTAGATTTGGATCGCGAATGTCGCGGTCAATAAGCAAAATTCGACTAGGGTTTCCGTAAATATGGCCTTTCAAAATATTTTTCCTGATAGTTTCGAAACTACTGATTGGATTGGAATGAAATTTTGCACCTAGCCGAGAGATAATGTATTCAAGCTACTTGCGAAATGTTGTCCAGATCGCATCACCAAGACCATAAAATCGTAGAGAATTCTAGCGAATTATCGAAAAAAAAATTGGTCAGCTGCAGCACTGACATGAAGTATGGAGTTTCGCCTAAGTTTAAGAATTTTTTCGACAGCTGTCGAAAATTCCTTCAATTGATTTCTAAAACTGGAAAATGCGAATCTACCTACAAGGTGGATGTACGAGTGCTCAAAAGCTTCTGACTTCACGGCAGTGCTCTTCGTAATTTTTTCTTCAATGAAGAAAATTCACTTCAAATGTATTGTAATATTCGGGAATATGAATATTTAATTTCAAATTCGGATACACATCTCGAAGGAGAAAGTCTGGATATTCGTACATACATTGTGTTACTTTGTATTAATCAACGGATGTCGTTAATTTCAGGCTGAGTTTTTATTCGGACCACCTGCAGATTCCGATGACAAAGTTTTAGGTCGAGCCATTCATTGACAACATTGTAGTCGATAGGATGTTATGATTACTGAAAAGATTTGCAACTACGACCGATTTGCGAGAAAATTTCTGAGAAAGAATTTTACAGTGTGGGCGTCTCGATGTCCACTCAGAAATTGTGTTTTTAGAAGTGGGATAAAGATTACCTTTGAGGGACTCTCAAAGTGTGAGGGCAGTTGTGACCTGTCGGGGAACGCGGACAGTTGCTCGCCAGGTCAGGAACTCGGGAGTTAGTCAGGGACTTGGGTTGAGTTCGTTGTTCGGAAGTGGAAAAAACTCGGGAAGAGCCCGGTCCAGGACCGGGAGTGAGTGGTGCGGAAGTGGAGAACTTGGGATAGGTGGTTTTTTCGGAAGTATAGAAACCTTAGGAGTTAATTGTTTTGAGTCGGGGACTCGTATTAGGGCAGTTGTTTTCGGTCGGGGACCGCGGAGTTAGTTGTACGGGGTCGGTTTTCAGGTTAGAGGCCGGGGAAGTTCGCAAGTCGGGAAAGGTGCCACGATAAGTACAGAATTAAGGTTCACTTTTTGATTAAGAAGGAGTCGCTCGCGGGTAGAGAACTCACTAAGAGGAGATCGTACGGGGTTGGTTTGTTCCGGTTCAAGGCCGGTGAAGTTGAAAATAGCTTCAGTATTTTTCAGTCGAGGATTTTATTAGAGTTCGGATTAAGGTAATAATTGTGTTAGATCGTGAAAATAAGCGTAAAAGAAGTTTGATTTTGGGTAAATTAAAAGCCGCTTGCGTCACGGGAGTGCGAATAGAAAAAAAATCAGGTCACTATCGGTGTGGGTGAATTTGTTTCCAAGTAGGTACAAAAAATAATTAGGCGGTTTGCAGATCAAGGTAGGAAGATTCAGTTCAAAGTTTCAATATGTGAATGGTGTTATTGTAATCCCCAATATTATTGATATCCGGACCCGAAGTTGATTGAATGTATTCTCTGTGTACGGAATTTGAATAATAGTCGCATTTATTTGGTAGCGTTGATTGATTGACCCCTCGAACATTTGTATGTTCATAGGAAGTAAAATTCAATTGTCTGATTTAATTATGATTATGCGAAACTAGGTGAATGATAGATGTTTTTATTTTGATTTTCTTTTTGGTGTTTGTGAAAATTTCGATGTTATGTACGCATTTCACTCAAAAAAGATAAAACGAAAGACTTCCTCTTCGTGCAGAGAGCACGAACTCCCCAATATCATTGATATCCGGACCCGAAGTTGATTGAATGTATTTTCTGTGTACGGAATTTGAATAATAGTTGCATTTATTTGGTAGCGTTGATTAATTGACCCCTCGTACATTTAGATTAGTATGTTCATAGGAAGTAACAATTCAATTGTCTGATTTAATTATGATTATGCGAAACTAGGTGACTGATAGATGTTTTTATTTTGATTTTATTCTTGGTGTTTGTGAGAATTTCGATGTTATGTACGCATTTTACTCAGAAAAGATAAAACAAAAGACTTCCTCTTCGTGCGGAGAGCACGAACTCGAATCTTTTCGGACAAAATATGATATGTGGTGACAGCGGGATATAGAATAATAATAAAATTCCACCCCAATAACTTGTACTATTGATAAAACTACAAGGCGTTCTTATTACACTATTGCTATACTTCCTCTATGCAAAAATTGAACCCTAGCCGATTGAAGAAAGGAATCACCTTATTCCCCTTTTCCTCTCTTGATGTTCGGGGGGGTTGAAAACTGGTACAAATTCTTCATCTGTCCCTCATTCTTCCTCATTGCGAGAAAAATAAATAGATTTCATATTTTATCAGTTCTATTAGATAATAATATATTGAGGTATACATGGATAAAAAGGTGTCGAAAACTCGATCTCGATTCTTCGAGCCCGTTGGCGCAGCTGGAGACCCCAAAAAAGAGAAGACCAGTTTTCTTGAGAGCTTACGTTGATCATTCTTTGAAAACGAAAACAAGTCCGAAGATCGCAGACATTGTTTAATGTTCCTTCAGGAGAAATCTTTTTCACTTTGCCTAGAACCAATTCCCCATGAAACTTGAGCGGATTCTGTCAAAATTGACCGATCCGAGGGCTAAAGAGAACAAAAAAGGAATTCCCAGGAATTTCCGATTAATTCTCATCTCATCATATCAGTGCATTCGTTCCTTTTCCGTCTGATGAAACGAACTAGATTGAAAATAGGAAAAAAAAGGAATTGGATTAAGAAATAGAGGTGAGTAATAATTTCTTACGATTTGCCTTATATGTTTTTATCGACTCGGTCTATAGATTTGAAGGAAAAATAGGGATATTCACATTCGAAAATGCGGGTAAGAGATGATTTCCAGCATCACGACACTGTTTGAGATCGTATTTTTCGAATTTTGAGCTACAAGTGGTCTCAATCGACAAGGTTCGACTCACTGATGACGAATCCGTCGAAAACTTCGAGTCTGTACGGCCATCCGTAAGCACGATAACTTTCGAACGGAACTACCTAGAGAAATTTTCAGTGTGGGTTCAGTTCCCGACTGCCGCAGTTGAGTTCGTTAATGGGGTTCCGTAAATATGGTCGTCCGAAATTTTGTTCTCTCGATTACATCGAAACTACTCATTCGATCGAGATGAAATTTTGCACTCAGATGGAGAATGACGTGTTCAAGCTACATGCAGAATTTTGTTCAGAACAAAAGAAGCATAAAAAATTATAACTTTCGATTGGAAAGGCCTAGGGACTTGAAATTTCAAGGGTAGGTTCAAATTTCAAATTCGAATGCCGCGGTTGAGTTCGTTATTGGGCAAAATTCGACCAGGGTTCCGTATATATGGCCGTTCGAAATTTTGTTTTTCTGATCATTCGAAACTACTGATTCGATCGAAATGAAATTTTGCGCTCAGATGGGGAATGAAGTGTTCAAGCTACATGTCCAGATCGCTTGACCAGAACCATAGAAAACTATAACTTCCGAACGGAAAGACCTTTAGCATGTTGAGGTCAGGTTTAACAATGAGCAAAATTGAACTAGGGGTTACGCTTCTGACTAGAAGTCAGTGCTTTTTATAATTTTTTTCCTAGGTATCGAGAAAATTTGACAAAATCCTACAGCTCGTGTGGACACAGACATTTTCATTCAAATATCGAAAAATAGTTTTTTTCAGAGTATGAAATGATCACGATTACTCACATTGTTTTAAAGTTATACCATCCCCCTTTCGTAGGTTCACAATGATCCCAATAAAGTTATAAATGTAATTCGTAACCCAAAATTGTCCAAAGAATCACAGATTCCTAGAATTATGTTGTCATGGTTACGTCAAAAAACGCGCGTTTTTGAAAGTGCGATTTGAAAACGCACGTTTTAAATACAACAACTGGGACACCATAAGAAAAAATATGATGTCATATAACCACAGATATGATGTCAATAACCACCACAAAAAACCGGTTTTCTCGGTCTCGTTTCACGAAATATTTTAAATCATCCCTGAAACAATAATTGCCAGAAAAGTTCAAAATCCTTGCGGATGATCGAACATGCTACCTGCTACAATTCCGTAACAAGCTGGACTAATTGAGATCTTGGAATACTGACTATTCATTTCTGATGGTAATTCCGAACTTCCAAATAATTATATTGTGGATGCAATAACGAAATATGATATGGAAGTTTGTTTTCACTGTGGGTGAAAACATGTGTGTGCCGTCAGGCGCCTTTGAAACCCTTCGAGCCAGCGACCGTCAGGTTTGTAAGACCATCATCCTCAGGGCATTAAAATCTAATCAATACACTTGGTAGTTGGTACATGAAAAAACAACCTACTTTTGTTCAATTCGCCTCGACCTATCTATGCCTACACGAGAGAATATGGGCATAGCACGCCATGGAGACCGAGCCCATTATTTATTCTTATAAGGTTCTAATTTCAAAATCCGCTTTTTTTTTGAATTTTCATTGGTTTCTTATCTCTGTCTGATAAACATACGAATTGGAAGTATTGAAGTGAACTGATTATTCCTGCGTATATTTCCAGATAATTGAAGAATGATCACTAGGAATCATACCATCTAGAATGCCTGAAACTGAAATCAAAAATCGTTCTCAGATAAGTTAGCCTCATTCATACCCCAAACGTCAATTCATATACGGTACTCCACAGTTTCGAGAGCAGTTTGGAACTTCGGAAGTAGAGAAATCAGGCGATATAGGGGGTAACGTGTGACACTTTCGGGTCGCCGACATAATTCTACGTCAGCCCTGTTTCTTATCAATTGCCTTACGACGTTCGCGGAGAATATCTGGGGTGGATTCGCTCCCCAGAATCTGTTTTCCATGTCAATTCTCGGGTACAGATCGGAAACTTTATACGAATAAACATAAATTTCACGCTCGCTATATAATATTAGACTTCCTGGCGGGTGGAAAAATATTTGGAAAACACCGGATATTGCGACTTGAGGAGCGAATCTACGCTCCATATGATTAGGAAACCTTCAAGTAAAAATGGAGGAATATAAAAGGAATGATGATAGCGAAACCACGTTTTAGGACTCGGAACCCGGAGGTTTTCAATAAGACCATAATATTATGGAAAATCTGTCTGGCACAAACATATTCTGAACAAAACTGAATAATTAACTAAATTCGCCTGAGAACAAGAAGTTCTCCTTCCTTTCTGTACCAAATTATAAGGTTAACATTTTTTTTTTCGAAATGAAAAATTTTTCAATAGAATGTTCATATTTCCTGCCATCTCGAATGTTCCAGATTGATAACTTCAGGACAGAATTTGACCTTAATTTTGATAGCGCTGTTCATGAGAATGAAACTATTTCATGTTATTTCTATTCGCATTTCAATGCGCAGGAACACAAACATTCATTATTTCCAAATCACCCTCTCAATATTCCGCGAAATACTTCGAAAAGAAAGAAAAAATTGGTTGTTATTTTTAAAATTTCTCTCCCACGAAACTACTCCGAAAATTATATTGAGAACATCATGAATGAGCATTCCTAGTTTCTTAGAAGAGCATAGGACAGCTAAAGAATAAATAATATTTGAATATTTGCCTTAGAATAAAAATCAGTTTTTGTGATAAGTTATGAACTAAATGGGTAACTACATGAAGTAATTCACCTTCTGAATCTCACTAAACTATTTCCGAAGTGTTTATAACACGCAAAATAGTCGGAACTGGTACTGGTTATTCGGAAATGTACATACAAAACTAGTTTAGTTTAGTTGCGTGACGCTTAATCTTATTAATAAAAGAGGATCGATCTAGGTTTACCTATGTGCGGGCATCACGTTCGAACGACTGCACCAAATTCGATAATTCTTCTTTAGTTATGTTCATTATAAGCAGTACAAGGTTTATACAACTGAATATTTGTGAAAAAATCGTACGGAAAAGAAAAAAAGGCTTTTCTTTTTCCTCCGACCAAGCGAACAATCATAGATTACTTATATTTCATGAGGATTTTGACACTTGTGTACGTGAAGTTTATCTTGTTTCTAGAAATTGCTTAGAAGTTTATCACTGTGTTTGATGTATATCGTTGTGTTGTGGGATAGTTATTGTGATTGATAAAAATTTCTAGGATAGGTGTGGATCTTGAATGTCGCGGTCACGTTCATCAATGAGCAAAATTATACTAGGGGTTTCGTAAATATGGTCGTTTGAAATTAAGTTTCCTCGATAATTTCAAAACTACGGATTCGAACTCGACGAAATGTTTTATTTTGATGGAGGATGATATATTCTGACGGAATTTTTTTCAGATCACATGATCAGAACCATAGAAAATTATAACTTTTGAACAGAAAGGCCTAGGGTCTTGAAATTCCCAGGGTAGGTTCGGATCGCGAATTTCGCATTCACGTTCATCAATGAGCAAAATTAGACTAGGGGTTCCGTAAAAATGGCCGTAAAAAATATTTCTATCCTGATCATTTCGAAACTACCCATTGGATTGGAATGAAATTTTGCTCATAGATGAAGAATAATGTATTCAAACTACGTGGGAAATTTTGTCCAGATCGCATTACCAAGACCATAGATACTGTAGAAGATTCTAGCAAATTATCGAAAAAAAAAATTGGTCACCCAAAGCACTGACGTGAAGTCTGGATTTTCGCTTAAGTTTGAAATTTTTTTGGCAGCTGTCCAAATTTTTTCAATTGGTTTCTAAAACTGGAGAATGCGAATCTACCTACAAGGTGAATGAACGAGCGCTCTAAAGCTCCTGACTTCACGGCAGTGCTTTTCATAATTTTTTTTCTATGTCGAACAACTCACACATCGATCATAACATATACCTACGAAAATGAATATTTTTTTGAGACTCATAAACAAGGGCAATGATAAGTGTGAGGGTGAGGGTAACGGTAAGGGTAAGGTTAGGTTAGGGTTAATAATAATAATAATAATAAACCAACGTATACCTTGGCTACAGCAACGCGTGGCCGGGTCTGCTAGTAGCCGTATGAAATGAAAATTTTCGGGTTGGGGAAACATCCGTGGCTCGAAAGTTTTTGCTTTTTTTCGGGCATTATCCAAATTCGGTTATCGGACGTAACAGGGCCCACACACACTGAAACATGTTGCGATGCAAGTATGGACTCTAATGTTTCATGATACAAGTTTCAGTGTGTGTGGTTCTGCATCACATATCTGGTATCAGTTGCAGTTTCAAGCGACACAGAGTCTGGAATCCTATTGGGGTCGGCGAGCGACGAGGCATGTTCGGCGATACTGATGCAAGTTTCAGTGTGTATGGGGTTGATCGATGCGAAGACGAGAGACGATGTTGTTAGGGTTACTATAATTATTATGCCAACTATTGCTATTTGTTGTGGTTCCTATGGATTTGGATGATGTCAACAAATACATATTTTTGAGCGCCCGTACTACTTACACGAGGGCTATATCATTTCGTCACGATGTCTGTATTTTTGAATTTTGAGCAGAAAATGGTCTCAAATGACTATGTTCGACTCACTGATGACGAATCCGTTGAAAAATTTGAGTCTGTCCGCCGAAATTTTTGTCGAATGCAACATTGATTTTGATAATCATTTCCAACAATTTCGCAGCGTTGCTTCTTCGTGTAGCGCCCCATAATGAAATGAAGAGACTAACTGCATACGGATTTCGGATTTCGAAGATATCTCCTGTGTGACCATCGAATCCGTCATACGCAGTTGTCAAACATCGAGCGTGACTATTGAAAAACCCCTTTTCCGTCGATCATAGAATAAAAGCTCATTTTAACGCACTCGAAATCATCCATTAATGACCCCTATCAATGCATGATTTCTTGTATTAATGCATGATTATCATGGCAACCGATTATAAAATATTCAGTCGGAGCATAGATGCATCTATGTTGGAGCACGATCGAGCTGTCAAATTTATTTATTCGCTTTCGATCAGAATCTGATTTTATCCGTTACGCTACTACATAATGAATAACGAAAATATTCCTTTGACACCGCCAGATGTGACAAAAACTGCTGAAGCAGCAACTTTGAGTCTGCTTCCTGAAAAGAGCCGCCATTTATATGAGAAAACCTATGCTGAATTCAGATCTTGGTGCAAGGACAAGAAGGTTCGGATTTT
This sequence comes from Aphidecta obliterata, assembly GCA_963966015.1. Classification (NCBI taxonomy): domain Eukaryota; kingdom Metazoa; phylum Arthropoda; class Insecta; order Coleoptera; family Coccinellidae; genus Aphidecta; species Aphidecta obliterata. The sequence continues at coordinate 28,879,794 of OZ014427.1, read as the reverse complement.
TACGAAAACGGTTTTGTTGGCATACTTTACGGGTATTGCAGAAAAGGGGCATCTAGCAATTTTATGGTCAAAATATTCGATGCTGAAATCTACACTAAATGTGAAAGACAATGCTGATATAAGCAGATACCACAAACTGGTGATGTTTTTTAAACGGAAAAGAGAGGGATATATCCCAAAAAAATCAAAAGTTCTCGAAAAAGAACATGTGAGAGAGTTCATAGCGAATGCTCCTGATAGTGTTTTCTTCATGTCGAAGGTAAAAATAAAACTCAATTGAATCGTTATTCCAACTTATTCTTATTATCTCGTTATAGTGAAATAACTATCATCGTTTGATTTGTAGGTCGCTTTGATATTCGGAGTAGCGGGTGCATTGAGAAAAGATGAATTGTTAAGGTTGCAGAGAAAGGATGTACAAGATATGGGATCGAAATTTTTGGTGACAGTGAATTCATCGAAAACACATTCGAACAGGATATTCACTGTGGTGGATAATGATGAGCATACACTTTTAAACATAATAGAGAGATATATATCCTTGAGGCCAGCTCACACTCCACACGAAAGATTTTTCGTTTTTTATAAGAACTATTAATGCTCAACACAACCAGTTGGAATTAATACATTTTCTAATTTACCGTCAATGATTGCAAACTCTCTTAAATTAGAGCAACCACATTTGTATACAGGTCACTGTTTTCGGCGTTCTTCTGCGTCTATTCTTTCTGACAGTGGTGCAGATTTTTCAGCCATCAGAAGACTTGGTGGTTGGGAATCAACTTCTGTTGCAGAAGGGTATATTGAAAACTCCATTCAGAATAAAATAGAAACTGCAGAAAATTTTTTATGTCATAATAGTTCCAAAGTAAATAATGCTTCAACCTCCACTTCACGTTCCTTATCGGACATTATAGGAAATGAAATAAATGTAAACTATTCAGAATGTCACAACATGTCCAATATTCTCTCTATGAATTTTTCGAATTGTTCTATAGGAAGCATAAATATTAATATATCGAAATGAACATAGAAATTTGTATATCATGCAAAATAAAAATTGGTTTCGATGCAGAATTTATATTCAATTCCTGATGAGGTCGACGGAAAAATCTTGTAATTAACTCGTTTATTAATTCAGCGATTAATGGTCGAAATACTTCAACGCGTGAGCGGAGCGAGCGCGTTAATGTTTCTTCAATAAACTAGTTGATTAAATAACTATAATATATCAAATCAACTATAGATCAATTGTTGATTTGGTCGTCATGCATCTACTCTTGACAATAATGATTCCTGCCCTTTTTTCGCTGAAGAATTAAGCGCCGATAACATTAACAATTCCAATTCAGGATATCCAGCATCTCCTGGAAGATTAAAGTACCTATTCTCTGAAACTGCATCCGTCATGCTCATTGATATATCCAAATATCTCAAAGTCCGGACAACTCGGTAACGAACGGGATCGTTCATTACATTCATTTCATATGAAAATCGACTCTGCCTGCACATAAAATATACACCGATTAGTAGATAATACCGTAAAGTGGGGTAAATAGAAACACATTCTGATGTTCGAATGCTTATATCTCATGAAAGGAAAATAATTCAATATCCATATTTGTACTAAAGTCCAGTCATACTTAAAACAATAGACCCCCGTTTAGAAGATGTGTGTGCAGTTGATTATTTTCGCAGAAAAATGATTATGTCGCTTGTTTCAATTCCCTACGAGGTGGGGTGAATGGAAACACACGTTGAAAACTCGTCTATATTGGGTTTGTTTTACAGTGGGAGTGTATGCCAACCGATATGGAATCGAGTATACAATATGACAGCAAAGAAATATTTTTTTCTTAAATTTTGGAAGCAAAATAATAGTATATTATTTCATAAGGAGGAAAAGTGTCACTTTTCATGGGGAGCTTGTGTTTGTAATTGTGTGATTACTGGCCGAACGACCACCTCTGATCTTAAAAGTTCGAATAACTTTATCATTAATGTAATTTTTTTTTCAATAATATTTCAGATTTTTCTTCAATAAAAGTTAACTTTTATAAACCTTATAGATATCCCTACGAACAGCAAAGTGCTTTCATAGCCAGATTCCCATATCACACATTCGAAACAAAGCCATCCCACGTGCCGAAAACTTCGCAACTCCCCGAACTGCCATTCCGTCACGTTCGCCCTAACCTCACTTCTCGTCGCAACATCGCGCCCTCACGCCCATCTATCACCCCGTCACGCAGGCAGTCTTTGCGACAAACGGTGGCGATCACTCCCGCGGTATCACATGACACGCTTCGATTATTCAACTGAACGGAATATTCCTCAATTGTGCGGAATTCATTGTACAAGATGGCAATATGGTCGAAAACAATGCACGAATGACGTGCTGTATGATGATTGATGAAGTGCCAGCCGAGTTATGTGATCACCCACTTCGAACGGGGGTTATTTCTCTTCCGTACGCGGAATTCGGCTTCGGTGTTTCGTGGAAACAACTGATTAACCACGAAAAAAGCCGGTCTTATTCGATCCGATGAGGAATGGTGGAGAAAATGAGCAGTCTATTGATAAATCTATTTGTAGTTCTTTGAATATAAGAAAGGTTCATTTTATGAAGGCACTAGACTAGCGGTTGTTTATTTGTACCAAACCGGCATTCTGTGTTCAAATTGTGAGTATTACAAAGAATGTTATTTTATTTCCATAAACTTCAAAAGATGGAATCATCGAATGAAATAGAATTTATAGAAAAAACATTTTCTTTTAATGATGCCCCATATTTCCTATTTCAAGAACGCCTCAGCGTGTTTAAATCGAACTTTCAAACACGCGCGTTTTTTAATGTCACTATGGCAACAGCAACGACTCGAGAAACGTGAAATCTTAATGAAAATTTTTCGATTATCGATCTGACAGGAGTACCTTGTTACGCCAAATAAAATATGCGGTGACAACAATTCATTTTTGATCACAAACCGCAAATTAGGTTCTGTTCTTCTCACCACGACAACGAAAGGTATACTGATCAAGAATTCAACCATTTTACATTATTATTTCCATTTTATGTAGTAATAATAACAGTATTGATAATTTCAAAGCGCTCCAATAAAAAAAATATGAAAAGCACTGCCGTGAAGTCAGGAGCTTTTGAGCGCTCGTACATCCACCTTGTAGGTAGATTCGAAGTTTTAGAAAACAATTGAAGGGATTTTCGACAGCTGTCAAAAAAAATCTCAAACTTAGGCGAAACTCCAGACTTCATGTCAGTGCTTCAGCTGATCATTTTTTTTTCGATAATTCTCTAGAATTTTCTACGGTATCTATGGTCTTGGTGATGCGATCTGGACAAAATTTCGCACGTAGTTTGAATACATTATTCTTCAGATAGGTGTGAAATTTCATTCCAATCCAACTAGTAGTTTCGAAAATATGAGGAACAAAATATTTTTAAAGGCCATATTTACGGAACCCCTAGTCTAAATTTGCTCATTGATGAACGTGGCCGCGAAGTTCGCGATACAAACCCTGAAAATTTCAAGTTTCTAGGCCTTTCCTTCGGAAGTTATAATTTTCTATGGTTTCTACAGTTCTGGTCTGCGATCTGGACAAAATGTTGCTTTAATATATCATTCTCGATCAAAATACAAAATTTTATCTTGAATCTGTAGTTTCGAAATTATCGAGAAAACAAAATTTCAAACGACCTTATTCATGGAACCCCTAGTATAATTCTGCTCATTGATAAACGTGAACGCCATATTTCAGATCTACACGTTTCCTGAAAATTTCAAGTCCCTAGGCCTTTCCGTTCGAAAGTTATGATTTTCTATGGTTTCTATGGTTCTGGTCATGCAATCTGGAGAAATGTAGCTTGAATATATCATTTTCCATAAGTATACGAAATTTCGTCACGATCGAATCTGTAGTTTTAAACTTATCAAGAAACCTAAATTTCAAACGACCATATTTACGGAACCCTTAGTATAATTCTGCTCATAGATAAACGTGATGACGACATTCGAGATCCACACCTATCCTGAAAATTTCAAGTCCCTAAGCGTTTCCGTTCAAAAGTTACAATTTTCTATGGTTTCTATGGTTCTGGTCATGCGATCCGGACAAAATTTCACATTTAGATTGATTACCTCATTCTCCATTCGAGTGCAAAGTTTCATCTCGATCGAATATGTAGTTTCGAAGTAATCAGGAGAACAAAATTTTGAACGGCCATATTTACAGAACCTCTGGTGGAATTCTGCCCATTAACGAACTCAACCGAGGCATTTGGGATTTGAACCTACACTGAAAATTCCAAGTCTTCAGGTTGATCCGTTCGAGAGTATCGTGCTTACGGACGGCCGGAAGGCCGGACGGACAGACTCGAGTTTTCCGACGGATTTGTCATCAGTGAGTCGAACATAGTCGATTGAGACCATTTTCGGCTCAAAATTCGAAAAATACAGACATCGTGACGAAATGATATAGCCCTCGTGTGAGTAGTACGAGCGCTCAAAAATAGCTTAAAGTATTCGTGGATAACTGGTCTTTAAAACACTTGCTCTATTTCGAGCACTCCGGTTTCGCCATCGTGCTCGAAAAATCGCGCGTGTTTAGACCTTTTTATCCACTTATCCTTCAATATACTATTTCACGGGGAAAAACTAGAAAGCTGAATTTTCACATAACTCTTTAATCGATGCGCCTTAGGTAGAAAAAATATTTCAGCAGGAGATGGAAAAGTTTCTCAGATACCGAAGTCGTGAAAAGAATTTTTTTCCGATTGTGGGAGAAGTGACACTATTTTGACCTGTTTTCTATGCGCAAAGCTCAACATTCCAGAATAGTGGGCAGTTGCTAAGCAATTGGAAAATAACAGTGCGGTAACATTCTTACCGTAATGTAGCAGCTGTAGCGTGCGGTAATATCACAAATGGATTATTACAACAAAATGAAACAAAGTACATTCTCAGAAAAGGATACACTGTTGTTTTTTCTGCAAAAATCCATGAAGCGTTGGTACGCAAGTTCATACTTCTCTATGGATTTTGCCGGAAGTAAATTGAGTGAAGCCGCGTTCGCGGCTGCTACTAGTTCAGGAGGCGTGGAAGGTAACAAATAATCACTATCAGTGTTCATGTTTACTAATTCTTTTTTGATTCCTTATAAAAAACAACGAATCAAACAAAACCGTCTTGAAAATTATTTTACTTTTGTCATAATAAAGTAATTTCCATGGTTACCACTTCTATATTTCAATATGAACATAGAGAAACCTATTTAAACTTACTTGATTACATCTTGAATGATATATTTTTTAATTAATTTTTTGAATGTAAATCAACGATCGAAGAAAAAATAGTATGTATAATTCGTGGGAAAAGCATATTCCCACACTCCTGTGTTACCAGACGAGGAGCGTAGCGACGCTCCTCGTTTGGTAATTATCACAGTCGTTTGGTAATATTATGCTTTTCCCACTAATTATACAATATACTATTGTTGTTACCTTCTAGAAACAGAATTCTCACAACATTCTACACGAACCTTCTCGTATTTATCTCACAACTGACTGAAAATTTTCGGTTCGATCGGATTGCTTTTTTCCGAATTATTGATGAAAATAGAATTCAGATGGTTACTTATACCTACTGGGGTGGGCCACTACCAGAGCTGTGCCGAGCACTGAATATTAGTGCTTCGAGCACTAAGCCCTAAGCACTTGGAAAAAAGGACTCCCGAGTCGCGAGCACTAAGCACAAAAGGCTCGCGATTACTAAGCACCTTGTGAAAGTAATTCGATATTTCGAGCACTAAGCCCTAAGCACTTTTCTAAGAACTCTTGAGGTAAGGTTATTTCAATCGGAAGGAAAATGGTACCTATTTAGTTGAGCTGTTATGATAATATGTGAGATTTTTGACAGGTTGTAACGAAGTGAATTTCGTTACTAGGTCATCCGGTATCATTCACGTAAATTTTTGCAAGAATTTAATGAAATTATTCAATATTTCTGACCACGAGGAGAGGACATATGGGCCACCCTGTATGTTTTACGTCGATTTTTGGAGATTTTACTCGGATAAATCCTTATTCCCCGTCGGAAAGTTTCATAAGTCACCCGGTATAATCGGCCTGGATTTTGAGTAAATTTGTCGGAATAATTTTCATATCGCATATGAAGCGAATTTAACACGATCATTTAAAACCCGAGCCTATGTAGAAAAACTGAAGGAATTCGAAGCGAAGAGATAACGCTTGCAGATGCGAGTTTTTGTATGTTGACTGGGAGTTTTTTTTGGAAAACGACGCCGTTTTCGAGTGTCCGAATTACCCCCATCAAACCGACCTTATAAAAGGAGGAATGGGAAGGAATTTAGGAAATTCCGATTTAGCCGCCGTGTCTAAGATTGTTGAAAGTGTTATTAGAAAATTCAGAATTATTCGTCGTGAAAAACGTCGTTATAGATTACTGATCGAACGAGAGAATTATTTTCCCGACCGGCAAGCCGCTCGAGATCGTGTCGCGCTTGTGATAATTGCCGACTTTCGTTCGGGGTTATCGTAAAATCGAGAAATTGACTCTAAGCCGTTTTGTGCTGTTCGAAGTGTTTCAACGCTTGTGAAGTGTGTGCTGCCCGTACAGGAAAGTCCTAGAGCTGGTGAGCTGTATTTCCGTATTTACATGAGTTCATTTATGACCGTAGATTATTCTTCCTGTGTTCCGTGATCGTTACTTGTAAATTCTGTAGCTTCTTTTTTTTATCATCAGTCCCAAGAGACAATTTAGCTAAGTCAGTACCGCCTTAGATTATCCGAGATTTAGTCCGACTCGCAATTCGAAGCTTTTGCAATCTTTGCAGCCAGTTAAGCCCCTTGGTCGAATTCGTTCATATTCATTCTAGCCTTAATCTGAATAACTGAAATCTTAGCCCCACCGAATAATTAGTATACCCTGGCAGTATGAAGTATCGCGTCGCTGCTTCAATGCCCCTCGAGTGAAGTTCAGACGTCCATTGCTGATTGCGGCTAGGTCTTATGAGTAATGCCTGATGAACTTTATACGTTGAGGAAAGGGGTCAATATCCTTTAGTAAGTTGCCACAAGTCCGAGACTCAGTTCAGTGGCAACCATCGTCCAAGTTCTGATTCTTCCACCGTTGGTGGTCTTGCCTATCTTTCTCCGATTAGAGTTTCTTTTGGGTGAATATTTCACCACATGTCCGGACCGATCCACGATAGGTGGCATACGTACAGTAATTGAAATCTTAGCCCCACCGAATAATTAGTATACCCTGGCAGTATGAAGTATCGCGTCGGTGCTTCAATGCCCCTCGAGTGAAGTTCAGACGCCCATTGCTGATTGCGGCTAGGTCTTATGAGTAATGCCTGATGAACTTTATACGTCGAGGAAAGGGGTCCATATCCTTTGTTAAGTTGTCACCACTCCGAGTCTCAGAGAAGTGACAACCATACTTCAAGTCCCTTTTGCTCCACCGTTGGTGACCTTGCTCATATTTCCCCGACCAAGGTTTCAGTTTTGTCAATATCCCACCCCACAGTAATATTTTGGTGGATGTGCCCCTTGCTTATTTCAGCTTCTCCACCATAGACCCCTTTGTATAAATTCCCCCGACCAAAATTGTTTTTGGTGGATGCGCCATTTAAACTCCGAGTTTACTTATTGATTACACGATAGTATACTTCGTCTTGACTTGGTTTCAGTCTTGACTTACATCACCACCGGTTTGTTTAGATACTGTTTAGGCAGCGCCGTGCTGTCGCTGAACATCAGTAATCCCAATTTCGCGGAACACAGGTTAGGGTGTCACCTCGCCGAAACTCTGGACTGTAAACTGCTGTTTGATTACCATTTTGTATGCTTTCACACATGTTCGCATTTTGACCACGCTTATCATCGCTTTCTACATTTGCTCTGCTTATTGCTTTCTAATATAATACCTGCTGGTTGCTCGCCTCACTCGTACCTCGTCCGCTTGCCGCCAACCCATTGTATATATTTTGATATTGAGAGCTATTTTTTTTGTCGATCTTAAGACTGAGAATTATTTGTTTTGTTGATCATACGACTGTGTCAGAAAGATCTTTATTATTGTTTTTCGTACTGTTTGCGACATTTAGGTGTAAAAATTTGACCAACTAGACATTATAGTGTACATAATTGGACATATCATCAGGGTGAATTTCATTTACTACCTCCATAGCCTCCTCCTTCTCGCCGGCAAAAGAAATCGATACTTGTCAATCGCTACCACCTCAGATTGGATCGAACTCTGTCTCCAACTGTGTAAAAGCTACCCGAGTTGGGACTCAGTAAGTGTCATAAGGCATTGCGACCTTATAAAACCCATCGCAATTGGCGCCCGAGTTCATTCTTAAATCAAGTTAAAGGCGATTATTCTCAACCGGAGAAAAAACGGCGTCACAAGGTCAGAGAATATGTATAGGGTGTCCCGAATTTAATGCTCACTTTGAGCTTTCGAGAACTATGTGTGTTAGTTCTCGAAAGCTGTGTGTTGGAAAAAAAATTTCAAGGCCTCCGGATTTCTTTGGTTGAAATAATATGTAGTCATAAATATATCGATTCATTTTTACTGGATTGAATATCAATACTAGATCCCAAGGTATCAAAGCGTTGGCATCGGCCGGATATATTCGTGTTGCGACTAGATTGGAAAAGGGCTTAGTGCTTAGTAATCCGCAGAAGTGCTCGCGAGCACTTCAGTGCTCCCGAGCCCTTTGGGGATTACTAAGCACTAAGCCTTTTGCTGAAGTGCTTCAATTACCAAGCACTAAGCACTGCTTTTAAAAAGTGCTCGGGAGCACAATGCTTGGGAGCACAAAGGGGCTTCAAGTGCTTTCACAAGTACCAAGCACAATGCTTTGGCACAGCTCTGGCCACTACTGTGTTTTTTTTCAGTGAAAGGGGAATCCTCAGGAATGAACTATCTTCAATAGATAGAACAGTGTAAGTGAAGCACGAACTGCTCGAACTAAACCTTACCTGCTGTTTCACATTCCAGGCATTTGCTACTGTTTTTGTTCAGTCAGAGGGACGATATATCTCTGATATATAGAACAGTGTGAGACTTCGTGTGAAGCACGACCTACTCTATCTAAAGCTAACCTGCCGTTTCAGATTCCGGGCATTTATTGCCTATTATTCTTTTTACTCTTATTGTATCTCTTTCACGATCTTTGTCGTGTGATAATTGTATTCCTATGAATTGCTTAGCAGTATCTTCTTCTTAATATTCGAAATTGAGTTTACTCAATTTCTGTTTCTACGTGTGTTGATCTCTGAGTCTTTCGTGATAGGTGGGTATCATAAGCACATCTTCTTCAGGGTTTTAGTCAACTAGTCTTTTTAGCTCAGCATATATCTTCTCGGCCTTCTTTTTCAGCTAATCTGTTTCAGTTTCCCATTCTTAACCTCTGTGTTGGTTTCTTACAAACCACGGCAAATTCATTGCTGCTCTTAGCAGTTTTTTTTTCTGTTTCTTGAATCTTCTTTATATGGCTATTGACTGCATGGCTCCATGCCGCCGAACCATATGTTAGTTGAGGTCTCACAATTCACTCGATCATTCGTAGTTTCGTGCTATGGTTCATTTGGCTTTTTCTTCCTAGCAGTGGGTGAAGTCTACTCATTGCCAAGTTTGTTTTCTCCACTGCATATATCATATGGTTTTTTCATATTTGACTCCATTTTCCCATTTTATCTCTACTCCATCTACGCTATCTTCAGCGTGTTTTTGAGAATCTGCGTGTCAAACTAGAATTATGTCTACAGGCGTGAGCAGGCCACTTAGAAAATATAATTTATAAGAATTAGATGTCATTATAATTTCCATTGTCTGTAGTTTAAAAAAATCTAAGTCATTAATTTCTATGCATGACAGTTTTTTTTTCCCCTTTTCACCCTTTTTCGTATTTCGCCGATTATCGAACTCGCCGCCACATTCAAACCGCGAACGCAGCCTGAAAAATTCATAGCTTCATTTCCTTTTTTTTCGGCAATAATCTTGTTCCTAGACGGCTGGACGGACGTACAGAATTGAAGTTGACCACAAATTATTCAGTAGTAATTCTAACTCATCTGAGACCATTCTCGGCCCAAAATGATAACGACGGTTTATCATTTATACCGAGAAATGGAACGCTGGAAGTAGAAAATTCCTATCATTGCGTTTCATCCATACCGAGCAAGATGTTCTCTACTCGAACATGAAGGACGGTTGCTGTTAGCATCCAAAATTTCAAATATATAATGAGCAGTGTTTTCCGGTGAGATTTTTGAAAGTAACATCATATTATGTTCAGTAGTTTTTCAACAATAATTTTCTTCATTTCTGGTTCCTCAATTTTCAACTCTCACAGTTGATAGAATGGGTTCTCCAGCTGAGAAGAAGGAAGTGATATGGTAACTAAATTTTCCCCCAAATTACATGAAATTGCTCATTGACATACTGACTACTGATTCAATTTGAAGGTGGATTCAATGGCTCACTAATTCAATTCATGAAGTGCTATGGCAACCGACTACACAGGCCCAATTTCCTAAAATGTTGCCGAAGGCGATATCGAACTTACTTACTTCACACTATCTTCGAGAATGATCGATTTCGCGGGAAGTTAGGAGGTTTCTGTTTCATTGGTGACTCAATTTTCTTTTCTGAAGCTTGAAGATTTTCAATTGAACTTTCAAAAACGCGCATTACCATTTCGAAATTCTAGGAATCTGTGATTCTTCGGACTATTTCAGGTTTTTGATTACGTTCATTACTTTCTTAAGATCATTGAAAACCTACAAAGTTGAGAGGGTATATTTCAAAGAAAATTCAGTTGATTGAATTCACTTCACATATCCTCAGAAGATGGCAGGTTTTGACAAATACCTGGAAAAACGAATCAATTTCGATTTTCATTCTAGTTTGTTTCATCAGACAGATTGAGAATGGATTCATCCAGATTATGATATGAAAAGTGAACGAAAAATCTTGAGTACTCTTTCTCGAGGAATCGAGAAAATGGCGTCAGGAGGTCGTTAAGATAGACTTAGAGAAGAGACAGCGCATAAGCCTCACATAATTGAAAACTCTAAAAAGACAAGAGGTGTTTATTTGAGTGGCACCCACAGAAGCGGGCCAGTGTTATAGGCCAATCAGAATTCTTGAAAGAGCCCACGAATGGTAGGCAAAAGCTTTGTCTCTACACACTTTTCCTGCCATATGTCACTTTCTATGGTCACAAAGTCCTCTCCTCTTCATTGAGTTTAGGTTGGCGGGCGTCATATTCCAGGAGTGCGTTCGGAAAACGACTAGGTTTACGAATTTTCCGATTTTCTTATATCTGATGACTTCTTCGATCGACTGGACTGACTGGCAAATGGCAAATTAATAGTAATTAAATAAAAGTCATCTCAAATTAACCTAGTGCAGCCTTCCTCTTCAATAGGAATTCGTGAGATTATCACTATTGTCCGAAAATTTCTTATCGGATTGGCACTCTAAGCTCTTCATCTCTCGAACGGCCTGTATAAATTCCAAGAAAATATTCATCACAAATCCTGGTAAATCGAAGTTCAACAAGAAGCACCGAATGACTCGGGTAGGCACTTCGGAATTTCCAAGAAATCCATTAATTCCATCCCTCATGCATAACGTAAAATTCATATTTCGCTATTCACCAATTCCAATTCTTCCTCTGGAGTCCGGAAAAAAATGGAATGAAAGATTCTGAGGGGACAATAAGAAGAAGAAAAGACTGTTTTGCATCCTTTGCCGTGCGACAATCTGTTCGGAATTTTTATATTTTCGGATCATAAATTTATCTTATGACTTACATGAATGTTATTTTATTCGAATAAATTCCGTAGCAGCATAAGGGAACAACATCCAATTTACATGATTTCTTATTCCCGTCAGAGACACCGAACGGATAGGTTGTTGCTGTGTGACGCTTCGTTATAGAAGACTAATCGTCTGTTAATGTTGCCCCGTAATGAAAGCTTATCGTTTTTAATGAGTCTTAGGCCCGTATTGATAGTCAGATCTGAAGACCTATCTCAGTTGATACTTACTCAAGATGTGACAGCATCTCAAGATGACAGTTTATTAATGAACCCACACTTGAGTCGTTATCAGTTTGATAATTCCCCAAGAAGCGAATCTTGAAACTTTACTTGAGTATGTCTTGAGTAATGTTCTTAAGCTAGACTTGAGATTGCAAAATGAAGAGAAAAATTACTTTAATCGCAGATTGAAACGTCATCTTGACAGCGTCTCAAGTTACACTCGTGTCGCAAGACACGACATCTTGAGACGTTCTCACTACTTGAGATCTGACTATTAATACGGGCCTTAGATAGCCTTGTCTGGAAGTGATAAGAATCGAAGATATTATTGTGTCGAGTCCAGATCTTAGATCGATGGTTTCACATATTATTTCACATTGAAGAGACAGAAGTGATATGGATATTGTAGTAGAAGGAGCAGTTAATGAAGAATCCGAAAAAGGTCGTTTCATAGAAGAACAGAAGGAACTGATCAATAGCCTCGTGAATCAGCCGAATGTTTCGTCGGACAGCGTTTGAAAATTATCTGATGAGGTGAAATCCTTGAAAGAGGAAATGTCCGAATCCTCGAAGCCGCAGAAACGCGCTGAGAGAAAAGAAAGAAAAGGAAATGCCTTCTCCTCTGGGACAGAATACCCATATCCCCAAAGTAATCCCCCAAAAGACAACCCGGAAGGGATATTATAGCTGCAGGAGAGCCACCTAGGAAGATGTCATATACTGCAGCGTTGCAAAAAGGAAAGCGCCCAGTAGGAGCTCGTTCTGCACCAACCCCTGCTCCAACCGATCCGAAGAAAGACAAGGCCCCACCCGTGTCTTGAAAGGCACTCAACTTCTTCAAGCATTGCGATAGGTATACCGTTGATGGCTTGGCGTATATTACATTCGAGTTGAGCCAAGGTCCGTGGACTTTATTCACAAGTCAGGTGATCGAGAGGGTCACGGAAGGCGCCTATTAAGGTCGGAGTTCCCCATCTGATGGAGGAATAGGTTACACTTGTGATATAATATTGTCACATTTCATGAAAAACATATCATAATTTTTCTTCCAAGTCTTCCACGAAAATGGCAGGGATAGTTGAACAATTCCGTACTGAAACAGTATAGGATATCTATCAACAGTAAGGCCAGCACCTATGAAATAGATCTATTTGAAACATGTTTTAGTGTATCTCGGATGATATATTCATGAAAAATCCAAGTGCCTCTTAGTAATTCTATTTGGGACTAAATGGAATTTACCATATACAGAAATGTCCATTATTCGGATTTTGATTGGATCAAGGACCAGATGACCAAGCATTTCTGTGATGAAAAGTCATGAAATATTTTGCCAATTCAGCTATCAAGTTGTCGCTTTGTTCGAATGTCAGTCCTACCTGCATATAATTCATTGTTACCACTCATAAATTCGCAGATTCGGAATATTGGTTTATTTTTTCATTACAATCTATTCGAAATTGGATCAAACCTGCGAACTCGACTTGATAAAATATTAATTTCAGCAAATTCGATTAAACCAATTTTCGAGCGTCGTTTCAATCATAGCAGGATATTTGATTGGATTTTTTTTCTACTTCATTTTACATTTGATAAACATGACCTTTGAACGAGACCCTTCGTTAAAATTTTATCGATATGTTTGCAACGGTTTAATTTCCAGTTGGTCAGTCGAAACAAGAGACTCATGAAGAAAGGAGCAAGGTACGATATTGAATTGTGACTTTTCATCTTCCTGAGGTTTTTTATTGCACCTACTAAAATTATCAAGAGATTCGACGTGTCCAAGGGTTCATTCTAGAAATTGACAAAAACAGTGGTAAAAAAAAAAGAATTGAAATGCAATCATTTTATGATGTTCCATGGATTTTGTTCCAGTAGCAGCCAGACCAGAAGAATTTTGGTCCATTATTAACAACCATATACATTAAAATCGTTGGAAAAATAATAATTTGAAGGGGACAGTGAAGAATATAGAAACAGAATCCATCCATAGCCACACAAAATGAAGTTGAAGTAAAACTGTATGAGATTGGCTCGACGTTTCGAAAGCGAAAATATGGTTTAGGAGACATGGTCATGAATACAACGCATGTAAACCTTGTCACTCAATATTCCGACACATGAAGGAACACCAGGCTCTGAGATTGACCACTTTCGAGCAATAACCGACAGGCTATGACGAAGATCTACGGAGCAAATACATTTTTTCTCGTCTATTTTGAGGAAATGTAATAAACTATAATCTCTGGCTATGCGTTGTGAACCCTGAATGGGGCAATGTGGCTAAACAAGGACGTATACGATGTAATAAATTGGAAGACTCAATAAGATTTCGGCACATGCAGAATTAATTCAAATAGTCGGGAATAGAGATCATTTATTTTGGTCTACTCGATACAAGAAAAAATCGAAGTCGTGGGAACACCTAGAAATGTGAAGAATTAATGTATTAATTCAAGTATTTGTTTAGTCACTCACCCAGCGTTGAAATGTTGATAACCCAAACTCAAGAGTTTCAAAGGACCCATAAATATAGTGCCTAATGACAAAAAAATGAAGCGTTGTGAGATTTATGATTTCCCTCCGTCGATTTCACGAATTAAGCACTTAATTGAGTGTTTAGATGGAAAATTTCACATCCTACCACCACTATCGGAAATGTGAGAGGTGATTGGTTTCAGACCACTAATTGCCGATTTTTGGTTCACGAACCACTTCAAGAAAATAATAGAAGGGTGTGATTGATTTAACGTAAACGAAAACATCATTTGAAACCACTTAGAATGGTAGGTTTGAAAATTTTCTCGAGGCGAAATTAAGATCGGTCGAAAGAGGTTTTTGGGGGCTCTATCAAGAGTGGTCTTTGGGTACTAGGTCAGAAGAGTGGTTTTTGGGGACTCGGTGGATAGGTCTACTTTGTAAAAAATAATTCAATAACTTCATTTCCCATAACGCTCAAGTTTCGTTCCACAAAAGCGTAGGATACAAGAATACTACAGACAAACTGCACACTTTGAAAGACAAAGGACAGTAAAGGAGTAGGGGAGGTGTGGTGCGCGATATCAATCTAAGTAACTACATTCAATATTGCTGGTTGTCATGCAAGATATTGCGCGATATTAAAAAACCAGACAATCTTCTGTCCGGTTTACCCAAATTTTTTCGACCGGACAAACATGGAAAAAACCAGACTGTCCGGTTGAAAACCGGACATCTGGCAATCCTAATGGCAGGAGGGAGGACACTGAGGAAATGACAGGAGAGAAGAGATGGTGAAGGGCAAAATTCCGCTTGGACGCGCAGGCTGATCAGGAATTTGAAGCAGTGGATCCAATGTGAGAATAAAACGACCAGGTACTATTTTACTCAATTTGTGGCAGGGCATGGATCTTATGGTACCTTTACTAAGAGGATAGGACGGGATGATCTGTCATGCATGCCACGTTGTAGATGACCCGAAGCATTGCCTCAGATCAGATGGACGGAGGAAATGAACGCACTGGTTGGAATTATAGGCCGCTTATCACCAGTTGAGTATATAATAGAGAAAATTATACAGCATGAAGGATACTGGAAGGCGTTCACGGCTTTGTGACAGGAGACATGAGGAGATAAGAGACAGGCGTGCTATTCATCGGATATCATCGTAGTATGGACGGGGATGTCTTTTCCGGTGGTCCTCGCATTTCCCCAAGTTGTGTTTTTTTTTTAGTCGGCCGGCAACAACATCGATCCAAACTTACATATCCCAGGATCGTGGTTCTTTTCACAACCCGAAA
This sequence comes from Aphidecta obliterata, assembly GCA_963966015.1. Classification (NCBI taxonomy): domain Eukaryota; kingdom Metazoa; phylum Arthropoda; class Insecta; order Coleoptera; family Coccinellidae; genus Aphidecta; species Aphidecta obliterata. The sequence goes on along the minus strand of OZ014427.1, from coordinate 28,863,909 downwards.
AAAAGGGTTAGGATAGGGTTAGGTTAGGCTTAAGTTAGGAGTAGATTAGGGTTAATAATAATAATAATTCCTCTTTATTGAATAGTTCACTACAATTTAATTCAACATAAACTTTAGCCACAGCAAAGCGTGGCCGGGTCTGCTTATTCTCTCTATAATAGGTTTCACTGTTCGACGTATGGCAGATACACGATCAGTCGGACATCAGTTCAGTCCATCAGTCTGATCAAAGAGAATGTGGAGCTGAATATCCAATTCGAGTGAGAAACGTTTTAGGCCCGTTTTTTCGAAACTGAGACGTGTGTTACACGATCAGTTTGGCATCAGGTCAGTCCGTCAGTTTGATCATAAATGGAATGATGGCAAACTGATGGACTGAATGTCGATAGTAAACGATAATTCAAACTGACATCAGTTTCAAAAACCTTGAAATATAACGTACTGCACATTAATCGAGTTGAAGTATATTGATTTTCTAATAAAATGAATATGGCGCAAACCTGTTGTTCTCAGGGCTGCCCTGAAGACCAACAAGTTCAACTCATCAAATCGAAACGTTGGAATAAATTTTTTTATAGACGATAGCAATAGCTCAAATAACTTTGAATCAAATAGCTTATCGTCAAGAAAGGATGTTACATTTCATCTCAAAAAACTAATATTTCAACGCCGACTGGATGATATAATATGTTAACGAGAGAACTTATGTTCAAGTTGAAACCCTCCAATTTGCTTTCCTCCGTTTCAGACAATGTGTATTTCTCCCTTGACATTTCAATTACATTGCAGTTAACGTTTTTCGCTGCCCGATAATTATGCGATATAATTAAATCTCCCGACGCTGTGGCAATAATTTGCTGAGCTGACCGAAATAATACCTGTGCCAAGCGGTATGTTACAGTCCAATGGTTGTTCCTATTCAGAGCGGTAAATTCGCAATCAATTTTGTAAAATATTCCGGAGCTGCACGTTTCAGCTAGGGATTTTATGGGTGTTCTGAATTTCCTGGTGCAGGTGGAATTTTTGCAACTGCATAAAACATTTATCGCTCCCACTGAAGATACTGGGAGATTCCACTTCAATTGAACTCGAACTATTTACTCTACAATCGAATTTTTTATTTGCCATTTATGATCATTAGAATTATGGAACCCAATTCTGCACAGTCAGAAGACACGAAGGAAAAATTTCTAGGTATGAGATATACATTTAGTTCATTTTATCATGCTCCAGAGGTCACGGGCCGCCAATGGTGCGTTTGACAACCTGCATACAGGACACTTTTGATTATCTCCCATAAAACAAATATAACCGAAAATAGTATCGGGGATCGTTCTACTCACTTATTCAAATCATTATCTTGAATTAGCCAAATTCGTTCAAATGATCAACGATCATTGATCACTGCCGTGAAGTCAGGAGCTTTTAAGCGCTCGTACATCCACCTTGTAGGTAGATTCGCATTTTCCAGTTTTAGAAACCAATTGAAGGAATTTTCGACAGCTGTCAAAAAAAATCTCAAACTTAGACGAAACTCCAGACTTTGTCAGTGCTTCAGCTGACCAATTTTTCTTCGATAATTCGCTAGAATTTTCTACAGTATCTATGGTCTTGGTGATGCGATCTGGACAAAATTTTGCACGTAGTTTGAATACATTATTCCTCAGCTAGGTGCAAAATTTCATTTCAATCAAATCAGTAGTTTCGAAATTATCAGGAAAAAAATATTTTGAACAGCCATTTTTACGGAACCCCTTGTCTAATTTTGCTCATTGATGAACGTGACCGTGAAATTTGCGATCCAAACCCACCCTGAAAAGTTCCTAGGCCTTTTCCTTCGGAAGTTATGATTTTCTTTGGTTTCTATGGTTCTGGTCATGCGATCTGAACATAATGTTGCTTTAATATATCATTCTCGTTTAAAATACAAAATTTTATCTCGATCGAATCCGTTGTTTCGAAATTATCGAGAAAAAAAAATTCCAAACGACCGTACTTACGGAACCCCTTGTAATATGTATCAGTACGAACACTCTGTATATTAACGATCTTGAGATGCAATATCTGTTACCTCGCTTTGTCGCCAAAGCGTGTCCGAAACGTAAACAGATGTGTTTACTATAATATGTAATGTTATCAATCATGTTATCGATTCTCGAAGGTGTTTTGATACAATCGATTGAACATGTAACTATCTTATGAATATATAAACATATTAACATCTTGGCTTAGATCAGAGTCTTCAGATGAGAGTCTTCCTAGATGTAAGAATAAACCTTTGACGAGTGATTAGTGTATTATTCACCATCCCTCGACTGCATAACGATTGAGCGAACCTACCCTAGTTGGGTACGTTACATGGCGATCCTGCCAGTCCTATGCAGTCAGAAGGATGGTGGTTTTTCACCGCCAAGCCGAGATGAACAGAATAGTCCTATACAGTCGAGGTCTAATGGTTTTTCACCGCCAAGCCAAGATGGCAGGCCCTAGAAGACAGGCAAGAAGAAGCCTTACGCCCTACCCAAGGCACCCCAAGAAGACAGGCAACAAGAAGCCCAACGCCCTACCCAAGGCACCCCAAGAAGAAGGTGCAGCTGGAAATGAGAAGAAGCCACCAAGATTCAGTGTAAAACAAACCGTAAGAAATTTTTCTCTTTGGTTATATCTGATTATCCATGGTATATAATGAACTATTTAGCAAATCTCTGAACGAATTACTCAAGTTAGAATATTAATTCAACACATTGAATGAAATTGTCAAGTCAGAACCAAATTTTCCCAAAAGCATTAATTCCTTACCAAAGAATCATAGAAGATTCAATTTTAGAATCGAGGAAGGAGCTTCAAGAAAGATCTAATTGAAATTTCAAATCAAAATCGTAAGGTATAAACATTCACATCGAGGTCGTGACCGCAGAAATTAGAACTTCAATTCAGCAAAAAAAGAATTCAAGGTCGGGTTCACCAGTTCGCGAATCATTCGGTTAACAATAACTTATGTTTATATAGACGGGAATTTGAAATCGTAGTCGATCATCGACCACTGAATGAGCTGACTAATCCTTCTAGTGGATTAACCAAATTCCGTTTTTTTTGGAAGAATCAGATGCCTTATCGCGAATACCTCCGATGGCAAAAGGATTGATCACCTATTGTTATCGAAGTGTTAAAACGTCCAGCAGAAAGTGTTGAGTTAAGACCGCTTTCAGAAAAAGAATTTCTCAATTTGAAAAATCAACATTCAGAAGATTACAAAGAGAATTTAATATATAATGTAAATTCACAAATTATTTTCATTAACCAAGACCGATCAGCGTACGACCTAGGTACATCGTTGAGGATACTGGAAAAAATATGCGCAGAAAATAATATATTAGAATTGTTCCTCATAAAGCTAGCTAGCAATATAAAATTTTTGAATATGTTGACAAATTGTAAAAATGAAATTCTAGGAACATCCTTAAAGATTAACATAATAAGAGATGTAACGCGAATAAAAGACACAGAATAAAGGCAATTTATTCTGAACGACTTTCATATGCTTCCAACCGGTGGACATGCAGGTATCGAACGCATGTTCAACAATATAAAAAGAGAGTATTTCTGGAACGGTTTAAGATCTGACGTTGAAAAATTTGTAAAGAAGTGTGACGATTGTCAACGTCATCAACATTCCTTACCTAGGAAGGAACCTTTGGCAATCACCATCACAGCTTCGTCTGCTTTTCAGAAAGTTTTTTTAGATCTCGTAGGTCCATTACCTACGGATATCGGAAATAATAAGTATATTCTCACTATTCAATGCGACTTGACCAAATTCGTAGAGTGTTACCCACTACCCAACAAAGAGGCAGAAACAGTTTCGAAATCTTTCGTTCAAAACTTTGTTTTAAAGTATGGTATACCTTCTGAAGTTGTTACAGACCAAGGCACAGAATTGCTCAAAATAAAGCAATTCAATTCAACAGCTTATCACCACGAAACACTAGGTGCGCTTGAAAATTCGCATAAACACTTAGGAGCTTTCCTTCGTATGTACGCAGCTAAGGAAAGTAACAACTTGAGTAATTGGGTTCCATATTGGTGCTTTGCATACAACAATACCGTGAACTCTTCAACTCGCTATACTCCTCACGAACTTGTTTTCGGAAAACCTAGTAGATTTCCACAAAATTTAAAAAGCCAAGTAGATCCAATATACAATTTTGACAACTATCCTCTAGAACTAAAATATAGGTTGCAAACGGCATGGAAAGATGCTAGAGAAAACTTGGTGAAGACAAAATTAAAAAGAAAAGAGAATTTCGACAGAAATTGTAATGAAATGAACTATAAAGTAGGAGATAAGGTGCTCTTGAATAATAAGAACAGTGTCAATAAACTTGAACTCTTATTTAACGGTCCCTACGAAATAGTGGAAGTGTGAAACCCAAACATTATTGTGAAAACGGACAAGAAGAAACTCAAAGAAGTTCACAAGAACAGAGTGAAACCGTATTTTTCATAACGAGTAACGATTACTAACCAGTGATTAGAATTAAAAGACTGATGTAAATTCAAGATTAGGTTTAAAACTTTGTATATGTAAGTTCCATTAAAATAATGTATAACCTATATATAAGCTATAGGTAAGTCAAAAAAAAAAAAATTTTTATACTTGTATGAAAAATTTTTTTCTCTCAAAGGGGGAAGGTGTAGTATGTATCAGTACGAACTCTGTATACTAATGATCTTGAGATGCAATATCTGTTACCTCGCTTTGTCGCCAAAGCGTGCCCGAAACGTAAACAGATGTGTTTACTATAATATGTAATGTTATCAATCATGTTATCGATTCTCGAAGGTGTTTTGATACAATCGATTAAACATGTAACTATCTTATGAATATATAAACATATTAACATCTTGGCTAGATCAGAGTCTTCAGATGAGAGTCTTCCTAGATGTAAGAATAAACCTTTGACGAGTGATTAGTGTTTTATTCACCATCCCTCGACAGCAATACGAATGAGCGAACCTACCCTAGTTGGGTACGTTACACCCTAGTATAATTCTGCTCATTGATGAACGTGAATGCCACATTTCAGATCTACACCTATCCTGAAAATTTCAAGTCCCTAGGCCTTTCCGTTCGAAAGTTATGATTTTCTATGGTTTCTATGGTTCTGGTCATGCGATCTGGAGAAATGTAGCTTGAATATATCATTCTCCATTAGTATACAAAGTTTCGTCACGATCGAATCTGTAGTTTTGAAATTATCAAGAAAACTAAATTTCAAACGACCATATTTACGGACCCCCTAGTAGAATTTTGCTCATAGATGAAAGTGATCAAAACAATCGAGATCCACACCTACCCTGAAAATTTCAAGTCCCTAGGCGTTTCCGTTCAAAATTTACAATTTTCTATGGTTCCTATGGTTCTGGTGATGCGAACTGGACAAAAATTTTGCATGTAGCTTGATCACCTCATTTTCCATTAGAGTGCATAATTTCATCTGTATCGAATCTGTAGTTTCGAAGTTATCAGGAAAACAAAATTTCGAGCGGCCATATTTACGGAACCCCTCGGCGAATTTTGCCGAATAACGAACTCAACCGCGGCATCCGAGATTCGAACCTACCCTGAAAATTTCAAGTTTCTAGGACACTCCGTTCGAGAGTTATCGTGTATATGGACGGCCGGCCGGACGGCCGGACAGACTCGAATTTTTCGACGAATTTGTCATCAGTGAGTCGAACCTTGCCGATTGAGACCATTTTCGGCTCAAAATTCGAAAAATACAGACATCGTGACGTAATGATATAGCCCTCGTGTAAGTAATAGGAGCGCTCAAAAAAGGGTTCTTGCGACTCCAAAGGTCTTCTGTGAACATATCTAGGTAACGAGTTGCAGACTAACTCTGTATATGAAAGGAAATAAGCGATGCTGTTATTGATAGACATTCCAAAATTCCGAATGATCATTCCCAGTGAATTGTAATAAATTACCATGGGTAACCGAACCATGCCTGCTCCTATCTATTCACAAATGAGCAGTTATCGGTTCCGAGATGCATTACAAAGGTTTCGTAAGATAATTTCATGCTCAGTTTGGGAGAAACGGGAGTGGGATGAGCTGAATACTGCAGTATTCGGTTATCCAAATGTTGAGGGGTCTGCTGATTAGAGTTCTTTTATTAGGTTTTCTGGAATTTTATTACTTGATAATTAATTGTAATATCTATATCCCCGTTTTCCTTGGTAGCAGCAAGACTTCACCCAGAATTTCATAGCTTGAAAGATGTTCTGTTTCTGTGTGTGTTATTTTGTTACAGTGTTCTTACAGCACTGTTCATTATTCACCCAACAATGAATGAAGGATTAGTAGTAGTAATGGCTGGATTTATGGACTTATTTATATTGACTAAATGAAGTAGATATTAAGATGAATTAATTACTCTACCTAAATATTATTCGTAATGGCTAAAAGGAGTCGGTTGAATCGATAGACCCGGTGCCACTCGCTAATCTGCTCTCTTTCATTATCCGCGTTCCCGTGGTTCACGCAATAGTGTGTCCTTTATTTAATGCATGTGCCGGGTATTTGGACGAGAAAGTGATCTCGGCCGAGTACTTGACCATATAAACAGTACGGTACTCGACCCAGTGATCAGACGAGTTAAATGAGCCAGTGAGAGTGGTTTTTCTAATCCCTGGGCCGAGTGTCTACCCCAACTACCAAGATGTACTTTACTCGTCGTGTCTAATCCGCCCGTCGAGTCTTGTGTACCAAGTAGTAGTTTTCGGTAGTCATTCAACTGGGCCACTCGGCCCTGCGAATCAAATGCGTGCAGACGCTTATTTGGTCAGTATTGTTGTTCGGCCGATTAGCAAAATGAGTATCTCGGCCGAGAGCTCGTCTCATGTGAACAAGGCATAATTATATTCAATACTGTCCCTACTTGCACTTACCTAACCTAAATATGGATTAATTTCAAGAACTATACACAGTCCTAATGTTAGCTAGCCTAACCTACATATTATTATGAATTCATTTTGAGAATAATTTGTGATACTGTCCTCACAACCCATCAGTGCCCAGTTTTTTTTTTGGTGATTTTATTGTTTTTTGGATCAAAGGCGGCTAGGATCCATAAAAATCATAAATTTTGTTAATTGATATCTAGGACCTTCAGGATGAGGTGATATACTTCATTTGAAAATTATTGACATCGAAGCAGGCCTTGAACGTCCAGTCGAGGCTTTATTTCTGGTTACAAAAAGTTACTGTTCTATTTCATCATAGAAATAAAACGTCAACATAAATATAACCTAGAAAAGGGGTTCCAATATGGTGAGATGACTTACATTTCCTCACGTCCCAGTTTGGAGCCCTCAAAGTATTCAAAAAGTTAAAAAAATATAATATAAAACAACGACGAACATTTAAATTAATGTGTGTATAGTACTAATTGTTCAAAAAGTTTGGAGATTCTTTAGAAAATTCGTGATTTGTGTTCTACATGTGACTGTGATAAACTATTTTTGGGGGTTGGTTTTACCAAGACTCCTGCAGTTCCTCAGGACCCCGAGAATAAAACGACGAAGATTACACTTGAGATTGGGTACATAGCCTCCGTTGCTGAGCCCAGACCAAAGCCATCACGTTCTATGGGGGGCTGCTAGACGGGGTGGCTTGTTCATCAAGAATGAACAAACAAACGAACAATAACCTAGAAAAGTGTTCAGTACACGAATTATCAAATAATTAAGCCGGAATATTCAGACTGCAGTTTGAACATGGAAATTCAGGTTTGAAAGCGCGAAAATATCGTGGAATTTTTGATACTTCGCAAGCACAGGGCCAAGTAAATGGATTGAAATAAACGTTGAAAATATCAAGAAATGGAACCCCTAAATAGAAAACTTGAACAGGAAACTCAACACCATAATCTAAATTCTACACCCTCAATGTTATGAAATACCATATCCAATAAGATACATTGAAGCTCCTATACACAGCCAATTTTCAGTCAAACCTATCATATGGCATTGTTTACTGGGAAACCGTACATCACGGAACAAAATATTTGAAACACAAAAGCGAGCAATCCGAGCTATGTATACAATGAAATAAAGAGAGACTTGTAGAGGTGTTTTCAAAGGAATAAAATCCTGAAGTTCAATCATCAAACATCAATATATGTGCTGAAGTATGTTATCTTCCCACAAAGCCACAGTGAACTATTTGAACCGTTTCTGAACAACAACTCAACTAGGAAAATTGATGCTTATATATACCCGAGACAACAATTGACACTTGCACAGAATGAATGCAAAATACATGTGCACGAAGATCTACAATGCGTTACCCAAACAGTTTCATTCAATAAGAAATGTTTATATATTGTGAGAAAAATTAGTTGAATTTTTGCTGAATATTGAACCATACAACTTGCTAAAATATTTTGAATCTTGTGAAGCTAAAACTACATCAACTTTGTAACCATTGAAATTATTTGACTTATTTCCCATTATTGTATTACAATAATTGTAGGAACTAAATAAATATTACTATTATTATAGAAATAAGAGCGAAACAAAAATTAAGAATCTATGTAGTACATGAAGAATTTTGACATGAAATTTTTACTGAAACTATCAATATATGAACCAATTTTTGAATTATTCAGTGCTCGGTGTTGAATACTTTAAGAAAGCCAATTTTTATTTTCATTCATTAAACCTGTCCATGAATTATTGAAAATATAATAATTGAGGAGTAATTTTACAATTATTCAGTATACTTTCGAATTGAAACAATAAAGCATGTGTTCAATAGCAGTATTAGCAGAGGGAATGTGAACAGGGTACCATACAGTATAAGTATAATTAATGAACTTAAAATATCTACGAATGATACAAGAGCAAAGATAAAAATATCATTTAAAACTATGTTTCCACATATAAGTGTACTGACTTGGGTGAGTTTATTGAATAAGCTGACATAATCCTATTGATGGGCATCCTTTCGAAGGTTTCAATTTTTCAATAACCCATTTATGAAATAATTCACTATTCATAGTTTTATGGTAATCCTTATCATTAATACCACTGTCAAGAATCAGGTAAAAATCCATCAATTGTTCCAGCATTCGAAATGGTGCACCTTCAACCCTTGAATGTACTCAGCATACCTTCTGGATTAATTTCTAGTGTCCACTGACAAATTTGAATACCGTTCCCAAATATCCAAGTTTCATCTAGATAAATGAATGTTACGTTTTATTTTATGTATTCTCGGTATTTACCACAAAATTGTATTCTATTTATTTTATTTTTCTGTTTATCAATGAGAATTTTCCTTCGATCAACTCCTTTGTATCTGTATCCAATTTTTTTTATGATATATTCATTGTTTTTGATTTTAGCAAAAACCAAGTCCTTCAATGTCTCTTTTAAGGAATAATCATATTGCACAGGGTTTCTTCCACTGCTAATTCTAGGCTGTAATAACATGCTAATATTCTACGAACTGTGCTTGGAGAAATCTGAAAATTTCAGACACATTGATCAACCAGAATACACTTTGAGTAGGGGAATAACAGTTTACCTGAAACAGTAGCGAAACTCGATTAATGCTAGCGGAAATATCTGCCGAGTCTTTAAAAACTCGAAGTAACACCGAAAAACTGCCTGGCGTTCTTTTGTTGTTAGGCGCGATGTATCCTGGTCAATTCCAGCCATTTCAATAGCACAAGACAAAAAAATACTCAAATCCAGAGCTAATTTGTATAATTATTCACCAATATCTCGATAAAATCATCAAAGCAAGGTCTCTATGGGTTATGTTAGTGTTATTCCTATACCAACCTGAATTCAGCAACCCAAAATATTACTGAATAGTCTATTACCAACTTAACCCTTTCGGCCCTGACGGTGGCATTTGCCACCACTGACTTCACAGAGTTCAACGTACACCAGCAAGTGTATTTGAAGACCTGGTGGTGGAATTTGCCACTATTTCATAGTTTCTATACGAATACTGAGAACTACCTCATATTTGGTGAGAAACTTGCTAGAAGGTGGCTTGTACGCAAATTTATAAAAAAAAAATTTTTTTCTGTAGAAAATGTAAAAAAGACTGTAAATTGATAGTTTTTAAACTTATAATAAAAATAATGAGAATATTAATAAAATCAAAAAGTCAGGGCTGAAAGGGTTAAATTCGATTTTCCACAGCCTGCCGAGATGCCAATAATTCTTAAACGGAGTATATATCTATGCAACGGTAGGAAGTATCTGTACTGATGAGACATGTATGTCGAAACCAGTCTATAGATGCGAATTATAAATTTGGTGTTCTGGATGGATTACGTGTATTGATTTGGTGGCTTGCTTTATTAGTCTATCTAGAACATTTTTTTATTGTTTCATTAATGTAATTGAAAACTTTAGATAGACAACCAATATATATTCAATTCAATTTACTACCCACCATAATTCTATAGAGACGGGAATTGATAGGTACAGGATGAATGAAGCCCTTTTTCCCGCTTTTTAGATTCAGAGGAAATTCAATATAAATCAATAAACAAAATCTTTCAAAACTGAGCAATTGAAAAAATTCAAAATAGTATTTTCTGTTCACAGGATAGTGAGTTTGATTTTTTTCAAGTTTCCCTGTCACACCCGGCGACACAATTTACTGGGGTAGCATAAACCAACTTTCCAATATTGACCAATAAAAAGGAATCAAGTGGGGTCAAATCAGGAGAACGCGGAGGCCCTGCACTTGCCATATTCTATACATTCATCTGTTGGGAACAGTGTTATTTAAAAATTTCCTGACTTCCGCTGAGAAATGAGCAGGTGCGCCATCTTGCTGCAGCCACGTTTGAGGTCCTACAAGTTTGTCTCTACAATTAATTGAAACCCGTTATAATGACTGGAAAGTAGAAATAATCCCCATCCACTTTGGCCGCAACATCTGTCAGAGTGCATATTGTGGAATGATGAAATTGATTTATTATAATTTTCATCCTGAATGTTTCAGAATATCATAATCAGAAATATTATTTACGCTCCTGAGAGGAGAGTTATTCATTTATTTCTCCCAGTAAAGAGTTTTTATGGCTACTCTAGCACCCAAAGCGAGACTAGTGAAGTTTTTTTATGTGCAACATCCATGTATCAGTATTACACTGAATGTTTTTCAGCAATTTTAGCTTCACATGTATGGAGGAGGTAACAGGATGCACCTACCACGAATGTTCAATTATTTTCACTAATAAAACATAAATGAATGAAGAAGAGTGAATAGTAGACTAGATCATCTAATATATAAAATTCTCGTGTCACAGTTTTTGTTGCCATACTCCTCCGAAACGGCTTGACCGATTTTGATGAAATTTTTTGTGCTTATCCGGTATCTATGAGAATCGGCCAACATCTATTTTTCATCCCCCTAAATGTTAGGGGTAGTCCACCCCTAAATTTTTTTTTTATTTTTTAGACAAAATTTCTAATTTCTATTTTTGTATGATACAACATACAAAAATACATACAATTCCCAATTTTCACCCTTCTACGATCAACCCTTATTTTTTAATAGCCATCTTAGTAATTTAATCATTTTTCCTCTCCGGTCGAAAACTGATCAATCGTCATTTAATTAGTTAGTTAGTTATATACTAAAGTTGATATAAGTCAAAATGATAAAACCACAGAAAAGTTAAGACAAAAACTATTTTGAGACGAGAGGCCGAAGGCCTCGAGCAATTTTGAAATTGAGAAAAAAGTGAGAGATATGGCAAAACAACGTTTGCCGGGTCAGCTAGTATAATATATTATTGTGAGTATCCGAGAAATAACTTCGAGCAAGCTACTTACTACATTCGGAATTCAACTGTTTCGTTTATTTCCCCGCATGTAAATTAGCTGTCGCGAGCATTGTCCCAAACTTTTATATAAACAGTAGATTGCCTGAAAAATACCCCAAGCTCTGTAGTTGCATTCCACTATATTCCCTCGTTTTTTTTCTGGGAGCGACGACGAGATTAGAACTGTCTCAAACAAGTTTAACTTCCAGTGAACTGAAGGTTTGTTTTGGGATTCTTCTCAGGGACATTATTGTGATATATTTACTGACGCTTTCAGTGTCCAACAAACTCTTTCTGGTTAACCGACACGGGAGTTCGATGTCGGAAATTGTTTCAGAGAAAGAAGTTTGTGTATTGATTGGAGTAAATTACTTAGATAGTTGTAGACATTGGATCCACGATTCTGTACGTTTTTGACTCTTTCGCGTAAAATAGGTTTGGGTAATTTCTGATGCTGCGAATATGCATATAAGTTCTTTTCGATTTTTTATCGATCTATGGCAGAGGTTCATGGAGATCCGCAAAACTCCTATAATAGATAAACTCGGAAAATAATCAAAAAGACAACGAATAACGCATTTAACAATTCAGCTTTCTAGCTGTTCCTGAAAAAAAGAAGAAATTTTTTTAAAGAGGGTGTTTCCAAATTAGACGTGAACCATTTATTTTCATCTGAAAAGAATATGATATGTATGAAAAGAGCAAAACTATCCTTTGTTAGATGTTGAAAAAGAATTAGTATGATTCGAAAATTGGTATATAAACAAAATAGAAATCAAATCTAATACAAATTTGCCTGCTAATTTCGAATTCCACAATTTATGTATGGAAAAATTTTTTCAAAAACTTGCCAAATTCCTTCTTTATTCCCTAAAAAGTTTTCGTTAGAATGCAGTTACCAGTTTTGTTTGAGCAGATTTTTTTTAAAAACAACCTTTTGAATGTATGGCATTAAAAATTGCGATTTAGCGTTGCATGGGACCAATAGCTAGTCTTTAGCTAACTCCTATCTTATTTATAACTTAAACGGAGAAAATTATCGAGAATTTCTGAGAACAAATATGGACAATTTTTTGGACAAAGTTTCCTTCAATTCAAATTTCGTTTTATTTTTGAGCGCTCGTACTACTTACACGAGGGCTATATCATTTCGTCACGATGTCTGTATTTTTCGAATTTTGAGCCGAAAATGGCCTCAATCGACTATGTTCGACTCACTGATGACAAATCCGATGGAAAATTCGAGTCTGTCCGTCCGTCCGTAAGCACGATAACTCTCGAACGGATCAACCTAGAGACTTGAGTTTTTCAGTGTAGGTTCAGATCCCAAATGCCTCGGTTAAGTTCGTTAATGGGCAGAATTCCACCAGAGGTTCCGTAAATATGGCCGTTCAAAAATTTTTTTCTTCGATTACTTCGAAACTACAGATTCGATCGAGATGAAACTTTGCACTCGAATGGAGAATGAGGTGTTCAAGCTACATGTGAAATTTTGTCCAGATCGCATGACCAGAACCATAGAAATCATAGAAAATCGTAACTTTTGAACGGAAACGCCTAATGACTTGAAATTTTCAGGATAGGTGGGGTTTTGGAATGTCGTGATGAGGTTCATTTATGAGCAAAATTATACTAGGGGTTCCGTAAATATGGTCGTTTGAAATTTAGTTTTCTTGTTAATTTCAAAACTACAGATTCGATCGTGACGAAATTTTGTATGCTAATGGAGAATGATATATTCAAGCTACATTTCTCCAGATCACATGACCAGAACTATAGTAACCATAGAAAATCATGACTTTTGAAAGGAAAGGCCTAGGGACTTGAAATTTTCAGGATAGGTGTGGATCTGAAATGTCGCGTTCACGTTCATCAATGAGCAGAATTATACTAGGGGTTCCGTGAATACGGTCGTTTGAAAGTTTGTTTTCTCGATAATTTCGAAACTACGGATTCGATCGAGGTGAAATTTTGTTTTTTAATCGAGAATGATATATTGAAGCAATATTTTGTTCAGATCGCATGACCAGAACCCCAGAGACCAAAATTGTAACTTTTGAATGGAAAGGCCTAGGAACTTGAAATTCTCAGGGAGCGTTTGGATCGCAATTATCGCGGTCACGTTCATCAATGAGCAAAATTAGACTAGGGGTTCCGTAAATATGGCCGTTCAAAATATTTTTTTCCTGACTACAGATTGGATTGGAATGAAATTTTGCACCTATCTGAGGAATAATGTATTCAAACTACGTGCAAAATTTTGTCCAGATTGCATCATCATAGATACCGTAGAAAATTCTAGCGAATTATCGAAAAATAATTGGTCAGCTGAAGACATGAAGTCAGGAGTTTCGCCTAAGTTTCAGAATATTTTTGACATTTGTTAAAAATTCCTTCAATTGATTACTCAAACTGGAAAATGCGAATCTACCTACAAGGTGGATGTACTTACGAGCGCTCAAAATCTCCTACCTTCACGGCAGTGCTTTTCGTAATTTTTTATTGATTTGTTAGTTTCAATATCCAGGGCTTGTTGGTCTTTTGCGCCCCGGGCCCGAAAAGATCTCAAACCGGCACTGTACACAAGATCCATACCGTGTCTCAGACCAACAGTAATTGGGCCCACACACACTGAAACATATTGCGATGCAAGCATCGACTCTGATTTTTTATGATACAAGTTTCAGTGTGTGTGGTTCGGAATCACGTATCTGGTATCAGTTGCGGCTTCAAGCGATGCAGAGTCTGGAATCCCATTCGGGTCGGCGAGCGACGAGGCAGAATCGGTGATACTGATGCAAGTTTTAGTGTATAAAGGGGTTGCATCGATGCGAATACGAGAGACGTATTGTTAAGGTTTATATGATTATTATGCCAACTATTGCTATCTGTTGTGGTTACTATGGATTTGGATGATGTCAACAAATACATATTTTTATTATTGATGTGTTTTGTATCGATTCAATTCAGGCATCGCAACAAGTTTCGATGTGAGTGGGCGCTAATGCAACTGATGCAAGTTTCATGAATCCTAGAGTCGATACAAGTTATCGCAGCATGTTTCAGCGTATGTGAGCCTTTTAAGAGAAACGGTTGAAAAAAATTGAGAAAAGCACTGCCGTGAAGGCAGGAGCTTTTGAGCGCTCGTACATGCACCTTGTAGGTAGATTCGCATTTTTCAGTTCTAGAAACCAATTGGGAAGATTTTGACAGCTGTCAAAAAAAAATTCGAACTGAGGCGAAAATCCAGACTTCACGTCAGTGCTTTAGGTGACCAATTTCTTTTTCAATAATTCGCTACCATTTTTAGGGTATCTATTGTCTTGGTGATGCGATCTGGACAAAATTTCCCACGTAGTTTGAATAAATTATTCTTCATCTTTGTGCGAAATTTCATTCCAATCCAATGAGTAGTTTCGAAATTATCGGGAAAAAAAAAGTTTGAACGGCTATATTTACGGAACCCCTGTTCTAATTTTGCTTATTGATGAACGTGACCGCACAATTCGCGATCCGAACCTATCCTGAAAATTTCAAGTCCCTAGGCCTTTCCGTTCGGAAGTTCTGATTTTGGGTTTGATTTGGGTTTTGATTTTTGGTTTCTATGGTTCTGATCATGCGATCTGGACAAAATGTAGCTCGAATATATCATTCTCATTTTTAATAAAAATTTTCGTCACGATCAAATACATAGTTTTGAAATGATCGAGAAAACTGAATTTCAAACGACCATATTTACGGAACCCATAGTCTAATTTTGCTCATTGATGAACGTGACCGCAACATTCGAGATCTACACCTATCCTGAAAATTTCTCTCTAGGCCTTTCCGTTCGAAAGTTATAATTTTCTATGGTTTCTATGGTTCTGGTCATGCGGGCTGTACAAATTTTGCATGTAGCTTGAACACCTCATTTTCCATTAGAGTGCATAATTTCATCTCGATCGAATCAGTAGTTTCGAAGTAATCAGGAAAACAAAATTTCGAGCGGCCATATTTACGGATCCCCTCGGCGAATTTTGCCGAACTTAACTGCGGCATCCGAGATTCGAACCTACCTTGAAAATTTCAAGTTTCTAGGACATTCCGTTCGAGAGTAATCGTGTATACGGCCGGCCGGCCGGACGGACAGACAGAGAGACTCGAATTTTTCGACGAATTAGTCATCAGTGAGTCGAACCTTGTCGATTGAGACCATTTTCGGCTCAAAACACGAAAAATACAGACATCGGGACGAAATGATATAGCCCTCGTGTAAGTAGTACGAGCGCTCAAAAATAGCAATGAGCCCAAGACTGAGCCCTGAGAAACACCCCTCAGAAAGGTTACTAAACATGATCAACCTTTGCTAAGTTCAACATACTGATAGGGCACATAAAGGTATAGCTTTCAATGAATTTGACCACCGATTTCGAGAAATCGATGTGGGATAGATTCGCAAGTGGAACTTTATGATTTAACTCATTAATTGTCTTGTATTAATTCGACAAAACAAGTATGCATGATTCTTCAACATCCATCCCAGCCAAAATGTGGTCTACTTCATCCAATAAGCGTGACAACAACTGAAACCTTTACGAAATCCTGATTGTCTTGGTGGTAAAATACTATCTTTATTCATGTGCTGTCGTATTTGCATGGCAATTATTTTTTCAAATATTTTGCAACAAGGTAATAGGATTGATATGGGGTGCCCCTGGAATTCCTGGGCTTATTTGACCTTAACAATAGGAATGACATAAAAAACCTTCCAGACCTCCGGGAATACTATCACTATCACAGAAAATAAATAATAATCCGGGAATTATGTTCGTTTAGTTGTCCCCTATAGGGGGATATATTCAGTTGTTCGGAAATAATCCGGAACTGCGCCTAAATCCCACATCTCCATCACACCGTCGGCGTCGTCAATAACATCCTCGCATCATGTGTGGGATTCTTCGCGACGCCTCGAAAGCTATTTGGAATCCGGTTGAAATCACCGGAAGAGGTAGGGACGTTCAATCTTTCTTTGAGCGATAAAAATCGAAAGTCCTTAAACGTAACGTAAAGGATCTGCGTCGGATTAAAAAAATGCGAACGGGGACCCGTTAGGACATGACGGGGTTTTTGGGGAATTACGGCCCGGTCACGCATGGCTTACCACGATCGCCAGAAAGTCTGCTGTATTGTGGAAGGTAGAGGTGGGTTGTTGGGAACTGAGGATATAGGGACTTTGTTTACTACAGGAGGAAGAGCAGTAATGGGCAATAAAGTGATTTTTGATGGCCGCAATGAAATTTAATCGGTTTTTATGTGTCGTAAACATTGAAATTGATTTCAGCCAGTTCTTTTTCGATTCGTCCGGCTGAAACATTTCCACGGGCGATTTCACTTTTCTACAATCGTTTCATTGTGAACCTTTTTTCTTCGCATCAGTGCGAGAAAGTAATACCTTTTGACTTTTGTATAAGTGATTTACATGAAACCTCGTTGATCAATTCCTTCTGCAATTTATCGCGTCCGATAACAAGAGAAAGCAAACGTATAAATCATAAAAAATTACGAAAAGCACTGCCGTGAAGGCAGGAGCTTTTGAGCGCTCGTACATTCACCTTGTAGGCAGATTCGCATTTTCCAGTTTTAGAAATCAATTGAAGGAATTTTTGACTGCTGTCAAAAAAATTCTGAAACTTAGGCGAAACTCCAGACTTCATGTCGGTGCTTCAGCTGATCAATTTTTTTCCGATAATTCGCTAGAATTTTCCACGGTATCTATGGTCTTGGTGATGCGATCTGGACAAAATTTTGCACGTAGTTTGAATACATTATACCTGAGCTAGGTGCATAATTTCATTCCAATCCGATCGGTAGTTTCGAAACTATCAGGAAAAAAAAATTTTGAACGGCCATATTTACGGAACCCCTAGTCTAATTTTGCTCATTGATGAACGTGACCGTGAAATTTGCGATCCAAACCTACCCTGAAAATTTCAAGTTCCTAGGCCTTTCCGTTCAAAAGTTAGAATTTTCTATGGTTTCTATGGTTCTGGTTATGCGATCTGGACAAAATATTGCTTCAATATATCATTCTCGATTAAAATACAAAATTTCATCTCGATCGAATCCGCAGTTTCGAATTTATCGAGAAAACAAAATTTCAAACGACCGTATTTACGGAACCCCTTGTATAATGTTGCTCATAGATGAACGTGTTCACGACATTCGAGATCCACACCTATCCTGAAAATTTCAAGTCCCTAGGCGTTTCCGTTCAAAAGTTACAATTTTCTATGGTTTCTATGGTTCGGGTCATGCGATCTGGACAAAATTTCACATGTAGCTTGAACACCTCATTTTCCACTTGAGTGCAAAATTTCATCTCGATCAAATCTGTAGTTTTCAAGTAATCAGGGAAACAAAACTTTGAACGGCCATATTTACGGAACCCATGGTGGAATTTGGCCCATTAACGAACTTAACCGAGGCATTCGGGATTTGAACCTACACTTAAAATTTCAAGTCTCTAGGTTGATCCGTTCGAGAGTTATCGTGCTGACGGCCGGCCGGACGGACGGACGGACGGACGGACAGACTCGAATTTTCCGACGGATTCGTCATCAGTGAGTCGAACATAGTCGATTGAGACCATTTTCGGCTCAAAATTCGAAAAATACAGACATCGTGACGAAATGATATAGCCCTCGTGTAAGTAGTACGAGCGCTCAAAAAACGCTGCAGATAAACAAACATAGATTGATATTAGATATGACACAGGCTGAGGTTTGCTGTAAAAAGTCCATAGCACTCTTTACCTCGTTTCTTTTTAAACATTTTGGTTCAGGGTAGCACCCACTTCGGCAATAGAAGAAAATTATTGTTAAGGAAGAATATTTTATTTCACCCTTATAAAAAGTTTGTTATTCCAATGGTTTTTGAGCGCTCGTACTACTCATACGAGGGCTATATCATTTCGTCACGATGTCTGTATTTTTCGAATCTTGAGCCGAAAATGGTCTCAAACGACTATGTTCGACTCACTGATGACGAATCCGTCGAAAAATTCGAGTCTGTCCGGCCGTCTGGCCGTCCGTATACACGATAACTCTCGAACGGATTGTCCTAGAAACTTGAAATTTTCAGGGTAGGTTCGAATCTCGAATGCCGCGGTTGAGTTCGTTATTGGGCAAAATACGCCGAGGGGTTCCGTAAATATGGCCGCTCCAAATTTTGTTTTCCTGATTACTTCGAAACTACAGATTCGATCGAGATGAAATTTTGTATTTTAAACGAGAATGATATATTAAAGCAACATTTTATCCAGATCGCATGACCAGAACCATAGAAACCATAGAAAATTATAACTTCCGAAGGGAAAGGCCTAGGAACGTGAAATTTTCAGGGTGGGTTTCGATCGCGAATTTCACGGTCACGTTCATCAATGAGCAAATTTAGACTAGGGGTTCCGTAAATATGGCCGTTCAAAATATTCCGTTCCTGATAATTTCGAAACTTTCGATTTGATTGAAATGGAATTTTGCACCTAGATGAAGAATAACGTATTCAAACTACGTGCGAAATTTTGTCCAGATCGCATCACCGAGACCATAGATACCGTAGAAAATTCTAGCAAATTATCGAAAAAAAATTGGTCAGCTGAAGCACTGACAAAGTCTGGAGTTTCGAGTTTGAGAATTTTTTTGACAGCTGTCGAAAATTCCTTCAATTGATTTCTAAAACTGGAAAATGCGAATCTACCTACAAGGTGGATGTACGAGCGCTCAAAAGCTCCTGACTTCACGGCAGTGCTTTTCGTAATTTTTTTTTAGTTAATTTTCATTTTTATTTTGTGGCTAACCATATGGCCAACTAACCGCACTGAACTGGGATAGATGGCCACATAACACTTATATTTATAAATAATAAAACGAAAATTCTAAAATTATTTCGACCCTATTTATTTACCTACATGATGATGATGAATAAGCTGTTGAAATGAGAATATGATATAATCCTAAACATTGAAAAAACTTGCAGGCGCATACTTTGCCAAACGGTGGCCATCTCACCCCACTTTATTATACTTTTTTTCAATGGAATTGAAACCAAGATATAAACTTTGGAGGGCTTACAAAAGTTGCAATAATGGAACTACCAATATATGATACAAACCTTAAGACTTGTTTATCTCTGGATATTCACAGTCCTGGCTCATTTTATTCATGGAATTATTCATTCAACTAATTCTGAAGTAACAGTTATTCTTGCAGAGTGTTAGTGATTTATATCATCAATCCAGGAATTCAAAGTTGAAAAAAATAGTAGAAAAAAAATTTTTATTTTTAAATAGGAAAAATGATAATTCTGAAATTTAATATAAATATCAATTATAAAGAAGGATACTTCAAAATATAGATTAATCTTTTTTTCAGTATTTTCCTAGATAGTTCATCAAATCAATAAATATTAAGTAACTAATATATTTCGTGAGTGGTTTTGACTTTTCAAGCCCATGGAGCCTAGCTCTCGTGAGAATGGAAACCTCGAACTGGATTATCCAGAGCATAAGAGAGTGGTCTGCTCGGAAAACCATGTTTGGACATCACACGTTCGGAAACGTGTTTACAGACGATAAACGAAAGTCTTCGAAATGGAATGGAAGAGGCAATGGCCCGTGATTTCTTTTACGTATTCCTCCCTATCACAAAAAGAATCCTTATACATTCTAAAATTGCTTGCTATCGATTGACGACTGAGAAAGAGATATTCTCCTTATGATTCGTGCTGGCGAAAAAGCAAATTTGGTAATTTGGGATATAGTGGATTCTATCAAGGTTTTCACCGATAAATCCTTCCAATATTTCGTCTATTTCCATGGCTCGCGAAAAAAAAATAAAACTTAAAATTTTCCAATTTTACATTTCGACAATTATGAACTGAAATAATTGTATTTCATCAAAAACTGTGAGTGTTTGGAAAAACTTGACAAATTGGAACTGAGAATAATCAATTTTCTTCGGTAAAATCGTCGAGCGGATGTTCATTGACATATAATTTCGAAAGTAAATTTATGAGTATTAATTTTCTGAGCGCTCGTACTACTTACACGAGAGCTATATCATTTCGTCACGATGTCTGTATTTTTCGAATTTTGAGCCGAAAATGGTCTCAATCGACAGAGTTTGACTCACTGGTGGCGAATCCGTCGAAAAGATCGAGTCTGTCCGTCCGTCCGGCCGTCCATATAAACGATTACTCTCCAACGGAACGACCTATAAATTTTCAGGGTAGGTTCGAATCTCGAATATCGCGGTTGAGTTCGTTATTGGACAAAATACGCCCAGAGGTTCCGTAAATATGGCCGCTCGAAATTTAGTTCTCCTGATTCGATCGCAGTGAAATTTTACACTAAGATGTAGAATGACGTGTTCAAGCTACATGCAAAATTTTGTCCAGCTCGCATGACCAGAACCATAGAAACCATAGAAAATTATAACTTTGAAATGGAAAGGCCCAGGCACTTGAAATTTTCAGGATAAGAGTGGACCTCGGATGTTGCGGTCACGTTCATCAATGAGCAAAATTAGACGTAAATATGGTCGTTTTAAATTCAGTTTTCTCGATAATTTCGAAACTATGGACATGATCGTGACGAAATTTTGTATTCAAATTGAGAATAATATATTCGAGCTACATTTCCTCCAGATCGCAAGATAAGAACTATAGAAACCATAGGCCTAGGGACTGGAAATTTTCAGGATAGATTCGGAAATTAGACTAGGGGTACCGAAAATATGGCCGTTCAAACAATTTTTTCCTGATAATTTCGAAACTACATATTGGATTGAAATGAATTTCGGCACATAGATGGCGAATACAGTATTCAAACTACGTGAGAAATTTTGTCCAGATCGCATTACCGAGAACATAAATACCGTAAAAATTCTGGTCACTTTTTTTTTGGAGAGGAGAAAGTCCTGTTTACGGACCTTCACCATAGCTGTTTGGCGGTGTGTGCAGACTCCCCCCGAATTCAAGGGGGTCGCACTCACTAAAAACTCCTCTGTTGCCACTCCTAATACAAGAAGTGAGCAAGGTTTAATATCCTGCAAGCGAATTCAGCACTTATGGGCGCAGGTTGCCCAGGGTTTCTAAAACTGAAGAATGCGAATCTACCTACAAGGTGGACGAACGAGCGCTCAAAAGCTCCTGACTTTCCAGTGCTTTCCGTAAATTTTTTTTGATATTATCAGTAGGTATATCAAATATCGATTTGAATCTTGACATATTATGTCAGAATGGCTCATATTCAACATTTCATTCACACGTTGTCTGAATCAACCCCAAGGCATTAGGTATTTACGTATTTCATTTCGCTGAAACTTCCACCAGCAAGTAACTTTTCATTTGGCTTGATTCCGAGCTTCTTTGAAGTTCTAGATTATACATTTTGTGAGAATTGCATTCATTAACGTGAAAAACGTGTTGAGTAGTCACATTTTGAATTAGTGCTCATTTAAACTGGTTGAACGAGTGCTGCACCCTTAACTCAGAACAACAATTCTAGTCCTTTGCATTGTGTATATTCAATTGTTTTTTGATCAAACTCAAGTTCTTCCTCAACAGTTTTGTAATATCCTTCAAGATAATTGTAGAACGTAAAGGCAGTTTTTGTCAGGTACCTTGGGATAGATTAGAGCCACTCATGCTATAAATGTAACTTTATCGTTCACTTTCATACCCAACCTACAATTTCGTTACACAGGTGCCAAACTGGTGCTTTCATTTACCGTTTCAAGTCTAAAAGAACCGTATGAATTGAACAATTCGATACTTTTATCGTAGTGATCTACAGGAATTCACATAGAAAAGAAGACAAGAAAAAGCTGAATAAAAAAACCAGGTGCTGAAAAAAGCACTGAGAGAACTGAGAACAGACAGATGGAACCAAAGGGTTATAGAGCTGAACACCATAAATCACTCAGCATGGAAGATGCAAAAGTGCTTAGGGTGCGAGAAGATCGTAATCCCTCCTCTACACGGAGCAAAAAGAATTGCCTACTCAAAGCTTGAAAAAGCCGAAGCACTGGTCGACGCATTTGAGAGAGAAGCCAGAATCAACTACAGAGAAGATGATGACAATGAAGACTCCGAAGAAGAAGGAGAAGGAAATAAAGAATAAATGTCGAAAGAATAAATTTTAAGCAGTGCCAACCAATATAGCAAACTACTCCCTTTTTGAGCGCTCGTACTACTTACACGAGGGCTATATCATTTCGTCACGATGTCTGTATTTTTCGAATTTTGAGCCGAAAATGGTCTCAATCGACTATGTTCTACTCACTGATGACGAATCCGTCGGAAAATTCGAGTCTGTCCGTCCGTCCG
Source organism: Aphidecta obliterata (assembly GCA_963966015.1). Lineage (NCBI taxonomy): Eukaryota > Metazoa > Arthropoda > Insecta > Coleoptera > Coccinellidae > Aphidecta > Aphidecta obliterata. Next base: position 28,840,678 of record OZ014427.1, on the reverse strand, counting down.
TCCGTCCGTCCGTCCGTCCGTCCGTCCGTCCGTCCGTCCGTAAGCACGATAACTCTCGAACGAGACAACCTAGAGACTTGAAATTTTCAGTGTGGGTTCAAATCCCAAATGCCTCGGCTGAGTTCGTTAATGGGCCAAATTCCTCCAGAGGTTCCGTAAATATAGCCGTTCAAAGTTTTGTTTCCCTGATTACTTGAAAACTACAGATTTGATCGAAATGAAATTTTGCATTCAAATGGAAAATGAGGTGTTCAAGCTACATGTAAAATTTTGTCTAGATCGCGTGACCAGAACCATAGAAACCATAGAAAATTGTAACTTTTGAACGGAAACGCCTAGGGACTTGAAATTTCCAGGATAGGTGTGGATCTCAAATGTCGTGATCACGTTCATCTATGAGCAACATTATACAAGGGGTTCCGTAAATACGGTCGTTTGAAATTTTGTTTTCTCGATAAATTCGCAACTACGGATTCGATCGAGATGAAATTTTGTATTTTAATGAAGAATGATATATTGAAGCAATATTTTGTCCAGATCGCATGACTAGAACCATAGAAACCCTGGAAAATTGTAACTTTTGAACGGAAAGGCCTAGGAACTTGAAATTTTCATGGTGGTTTTGGAACGCGAATATCGCGGTCACGTTCATTAATGAGCAAAATAAGACCAGGGGTTCCGTTAATATGGCCGTTCAAAATATTTTTTTCCTGATAGTTTCGAAACTACTTATCAATTTGGAATGAAATTATGCACCTAGCTGAGAAACAATGTATTCAAACTACGTGCGAAATTTTGTCCAGATCGCATCACCAAGACCATAGATACCGTAGAAAATTCTAGCGAATTATCGAAAAAAAATTGATCAGCTGAAGCACTGACAGTCTGGAGTTTCGCCTAAGTTTCAGATTTTTTTTGACAGCTGTCAGAAATTCCTTCAATTGATTTCTAAAACTGGAAAATGCGAATCTACCTACAAGGTGCATGTACGAACGCTCAAAATCTCCTGCCTTCACGGCAGTGCTTTTCGTAATTTTTTTTTGTTTAGTCAGGGGAAATCCTCAAGGACGAACTATCCCCGATGGATAGAACAGTGTGACACTTCGTGTTAAGCACGACCTGCTCGAACTGAACCTAACCTACTATTTCATATTCCGGGCATTTATTGCCTATTAACCTTTTTACTCTTCTTGTTTGTATCTCTTTCACGATCTTTGTCGTGTGATTATTGTATTACCTATGACTCTCATAGGAAGGTCACTTCTTCTTGATATTCAGAATTGAGTTTACTCAATTTCGGTCTCTACGTGGTTGATCTCTGGGTCTTTTGTTATAGATGGGTATCCTGAGCACATCTTCTGCAGGGTTGTAGTCAACTAGACTTTTTAGCCTATCCTTTGGCCGTTGACCTGCTTCGTGAGATATCCTCTCGGCCTTCTCGTCTAGGAAATCTATGACAGTCTCCCATTCCAAGTCTCTGTGGATTTGTTGGTTTCTTACGAACCACGGCATATTCATTGCTGCTCTTAGTTGTTTATTTTCTGTTGCTTGAATCTTTTTCATACTATGGCACTCGGCTTCATGGTCCCATGACGCCGAACCATATGTTAGTTGACGTCTTGCAATCGACTTGATCATCCGTAGTTGCGTGCTTTGGTTCATTTGGTTCTTTCTTGCTAGCAGTGGGTGAAGTTAAATCATTGCTGAGTTTGTTTCATTCACTGCACCATTTTATATGGGTTTTCATGTAAGCCTTTTATCTAGTTTTACCCTTAGATATTTGACGTCATTTTCCCATTTTATCTTTTATTCTTGATCTATCCTAATGTTGGAATTCATTTCGACTGTCCACTTCTGTAGTAGTACAGCTTTTGGCTATTTATTTGAATTTTCCATTCAATGAACCATTCCTCTAAATCTTCTATTGCTTCTTGTGTATGACGTCTGGTCGACGATATCTGAAGGCTATTCTCGTGTCGTCTGCATAAAGGGCTGGCAGATTTCTTGGCAAGAATAATAATGATAAGGGGTGGGTAGTTGAAAGTGAATAACCCTGAACCTACTTCAAGGTTCTGCATTTCCAACTTATCTCTCAAATTGTATGAGTCATGAAACCATAAATTAAAGAATTCCACACATATACAAGAAACATAAAACTCAATACCTATTGCCGTCCAGTGAACTTTACAACTACAATTTTTCATAAAATTAAGAAATCAAGAAAAACAGTAGAATTGATATATTTCATGATAACAATTGCAGTTGAACACTTGTTTTCAAAATTTTGATAACTTATTTTTCACTTTATTGAATCACAGTTTTGATTCTCTCTCAATTAGAAAATGGTTAGTTCACAAGAACCACAGTGAGTAGGTACATTGTGAACTTCATGAAACACTATTCCACAAGTGATCCAGATCGCATGACCAGAACCATCGAACCCATAGAAAATTATAAATTTCGAGGAAAGGCCTGAGGACTTGAAGTTTCCAGGAGAGATGTGGATCTCGAATATCGCGGTCACGTTTATCAATGAGCAAAATTAGACTAGGGGTAACGTGAATACGGCCGTTCAAAATATTTTTTTTCTGATAATTTCGAAATCTGGTCCAGATCGCATCACCAAGACTATAGATACCGTAGAAAATTCTAGCGAATCATCGAAAAAAATCTGAACTGAAACTGAATTTCTTTAAGAAAAATCTTTTTTTTTGCCCATTCTAAGGGATTATGTAGTGAGTGTTATACCATTCTAGAATCCTTATCAAAAACGCTTTAAAAACTCTTGAGGTCAGTCGGCAAACTCGTGGAGTACAATTTTTTTAAGTACATAGTTGAAGTTGGGCGAAATTTTAATTTTGACTGCTCGGTTCGGCAAAGAGTCTCATTATGTTCCAAGATGGAGCAGTTGGGTTATAATCAAATGTTACAGGCAACAGAAACACCATTCAGAATAACATGGGAAAAATAAACTGAGGAAAAAGTGAAGATTTGTAGCAACAGGAGTTCAAAAATCATCACATGATGTGCATTTTCTCGAGTTTAAGAAAATGCAATATAATTTGAAAAATAAATGACTAAGATTTATTTTTATATTTTGTTGATGACTATCATGACGGCTTGACGTCGACATCTGGGACACCCCCTGTATCGTAAAATTCATAATAATCATTTTCGTAATCCTCCCCAGACTTTTTCGTGTAAACTTTTGAATATTCCTCCCAAATTAAGTAAACACGAGTGGGATCATTGGTTCCTCTCAAGAATATAGAGACAGGCCGGATTCACGGATTCAGTGTATACTCTGAATCATGAATTCTACAAAGATCGCATAGGGATAATCACTTCACTCCGTCAAATTTGAAAAGTACACAAATCGAATAGGACGATATTGGAAAATTCGATCCGTGCGAGAGAGATCGCATCGTTACGCCAGCGGATAGATGAGACTTGCCACATTCTATATCAGATAAGATATCGGATCCACCAAAATCAACAGGTATATTTTTAGTTTCGGGACGCGAACATTGTGATGTAAGTTGTGAATCAAGGGGGAAGTGGATTAGAAAACTACTAATATGGGCGTGAAAAATACCAACTATATTTTAATACTTTGTATATGTCTACATGTGAGTATCTTTTTTCGATTTCGAACAAATTTTCTATGAGATATAAATTTTGCGCGCTTTTTTCTATAGTTTAAACAAAACACTTATCATATTGTCCAAATGTCTGTAATTTTGGAGATTAGCAGCCGAAAATGGTATCAAAAGATTGTGTTAGATTCACAGGAGAAGAATTCGTGGTCAAATCCAATTATGTCCCCTCCATGAACACGATAAATTTCGAAAGAAAAGGCCTATAGTTTTAAATTTTCAGGGTTGGTAAGGTCGAAGTCTGAATGTGCTGGTTAATTGAGTGAATGGACGAAATCTACCGAAAGGTTTCGTAGATTTAGCTATCTAATTTTTTTTTTCGAGAAATACTGAGCCAATAGTATGGAAAATTTGTAGTAGTACTAGTAGTAGTAGAAAAGTTGTTAGATAGCGACATGAAGGTTGATGTGGTATTTCTTAAGTATCGTAGGTATAGCCAAAAGAATTTGAAAGAAAATCCAAAGCTGCGGTATCTCAGAAACTATTCGCCATCATCCTCCTGTGTGTGTCTTCACAGCTATTCCACGTGAGAGTAAATTGGGATTTTCTGCCCTGGCGTTGAGTTATAATAATTCTGTGAGTCCAACTCTATAAATTAATTGAAATAAAATAAAATCACTTGTCACACTGACGTCCGGTTAGGTTCACAGAATCAGTTGCCAGAATTCCACGTGAACTTCGTCAAAATATATCTCGAATTCCGGATGAAAATATCGTGAAATATACCAATTCAGTTGGATGAATATTCAGTTCGTTCCTATACTGGAGAAGTCCTAAAGCCATCCTTCCAAACTGAAAGTGAAATTTAGCCCAGAAATATTGCAAAAGTACCTATCTAGATGAATCATGCGTCAGATTGAACGTAACCAAACAAAAGACATAATCTTACATTGGATATAGAGTTCCATACAACCATTATTAATTCAGAATAATTGAATGATTTTAACCAGTGAAAATAAAAATAGAAGGAACTGAAATGTAAACTGGGAAAAACAAACATTCAATCGAATCCTCGAATAATAAAGTTTGGGCAAACGCTGAATTGAAATTGTCTTCACTAACCATATTCAGTTGAATGAATCATTAGCATTTGGAATATAAAGAACCAGGTTCGCTCTGAAGACGGTCCGAATAATCAGACCGAAATATAATGAAGTAGAACTTCCATAGCTCAATAATTTTCCATTCATATTTTATGATTGAACTGGTCATGTGCATTGTGGTAGGAACAGAATCAATATTTGATGTTTGAACTAGAAGTTCATATGAGATTAAATAACTAGTTTTCTAACCTAACCTTACCTAACCAAAGCTTACTTAACCTATCCTAACCCACTGCCCGCGAGCTACCGGTAGCTCGCCGTGGTTATTTTGGTAGCACGCCACTCATTTTGAAATAACGAACGATTATAAATCAAATAAGGCCTCTAGATCTATAACCGTTTGTGATTCCAAAATATAAGGTTAGTTGTTCGTTGAATGAAAATGTCGAAAACTTTCCTTTTTGAGCGCTCGTACTACTTACACGAGGGCTATATCATTTCGTCACGATGTCTGTATTTTTCGAATTTTGAGCCGAAAATGGTCTCAATCGACAAGGTTCGACTCACTGATGACAAATTCGTCGAAAAATTCGAGTCTGTCCGTCCGGCCGTCCGTCCGTAAGCACGATAACTCTCGAACGGAACAACCTAGAGACTTGAAATTTTCAGTATGGTTTCAGTTCCCGAATGCTTCGGTTGAGTTTGTTGATGGGCCAAATTCCACTAGGGGTTCCGTGAATATAGCCGTTCAAAGTTTTGTTCCCCTGATTACTTAAAAACTACAGATTTCATCGAGATGAAATTTTACACTCGAATGGAGAATGATGTGTTCAAGCTACATGTAAAATTTTGTTCAGATCGCATGACCAGAACCATAGAAACCATAGAAAATTGTAACTTTTGTACGGAAACGCCTAGGGACTTGAAATTTTCAGGATAGGTGTGGATCTCGAATGTCGTGATCACTTTTATCTATGAGCAAAATTATACTTGGGGTTCCGTAAATATGGTCGTTTGAAATTTAGTTTTCTCGATAATTTCAAAACTACAGATTCGATCGTAACGAAATTTTGTATACTAATGGAGAATGATATATTCAAGCTACATTTCTCCAGATCACATGACCAGAACCATAGAAACCATAGAAAATCGAACGGAAACGCCTTGGGACTTGAGATTTTCAGGATAGGCGTGGATCTGAAATGTCGCGTTCACGTTCATCAATGAGCAGAATTTTACTAGGGGTTCCGTAAATACGGTCGTTTGAAATTTTGTTTTCTCGATCATTTCGGAACTACGGATTCGATCGAGATGAAATTTTGTATTTTAATCGAGAATGATATATTGAAGCAATTTTTTGTCCAGATCGCATGACCAGAACCATAGAAACCATAGAAAATTGTAACTTTCGAACGGAGAAGCCTAGGAACTTGAAATTTTCAGGGTGGGTTTGGATCGCGAATATCGCGGTCACGTTCATCAATGAGCAAAATTAGACTAGGGGTTCTGTAAAAATGGCCGTTCAAAATATTTTTTTCATGATAATTTCGAAACTACTGATTGAATTAGAATGAAATTTTATACCTAGCTGAGGAATAATGTATTCAAACTACGTGAGAAATTTTGTTCAGATCGCATCACAAAGACCATAGATACCGTAGAAAATTCTAGCGAATTATCAAAAAAAATTGGTCAGCTGAAGCACTGACATGAAGTCTGGAGTTTCGCTTAAGTTTTTTTGACAGCTGTCGAAAATTTCTTTAATTGATTCCTTAAACTGGAAAATGCGAATCTACCTACAAGGTGGATATACGAGCGCTCAAAAGCTCCTGACTTCACGGCAGTGCTTTTCGTAATTTTTTTTCTTTTCCGTACGTGTTTTTCGGAAATATTTCATTGTATAAACCTTGTCCTGATAATAATGAACACAACTGAAAAAGAATTATCGAATTTGGTGCAGTCGTTTGTACGTGATGCCCGCAAATGGGTAAACCATAGATCCTCTTTTATTGATATAGATATAGATAAGCTTCTATGTATATTCTTTCTTCTGATTTATTCAAGGTAAAGCCACTGTATTACCACTGCATAAACACTTGAAGCGCCGTATAACGTTAAGTGAAGCATAAATCTCAGACTCACTCAAGGATTTTTTACGCTACGTAGCTACGTAAAACCAAACGCCTTTAATTTAGCTTGACATCAAGTAGACAAATTGAGCAGCTGAATATCGAAATCCGGGCTTATTTGGATATCAATTTTTTTTCTTAATTCATCAAAAATTGTTTTTTTTATATCCCTGGGAAGGTGAATTCCTTCAATTAACGACATTAGAAATAAGTAACCAAAGATAATAATTAGAATAAATTATCAATGTCTAAGAGGATAACTGAGGACTATTATTATTATTTGAACGCAATAATGGTGGAAATAGAAGATGAAGTTATGCTGAATGTCGATAATGACACCTCAGATATGGTTTTGAATTCTCACGGAGAAATTTCAGGGATCCCAATAATTTTAGGAAGATGGATAATATGGCCTTTCAGAGAAGATTCAGCCCATCAATTTATTTTTATCGATGGGCTTTCAGTAAGCGAAGGATTTCCTTAGCTCTTTTCTTCCTTTTCCATGGCATTCCTTTTAAGATGCCATACCGGGTACTATACCAGAAGATGAAACACTAAAGTCGTCTTCAAACGGCTGCCAGGCCTTTTATTATTTTTTTCCGGACAAGCCATATTGCTTTCTTCATCCCCTTTTATGGATGAATATTTGTGATCTATGATTCGTAAAACATGAATAGGGCTTCACCGAAGAAGCGAAGTTTAGAACTCTCACTTTTGTATTCATTTTGAAATTGCTTTGCTACATTACGAAATGTGTTTCGCTCTACAACAGCATCATCGGCTGGTCGAGTTCGAACTGAAGATACTGTTATATAGCGAAAGACAAGTCGTGGTGTAGTTATCCCCTAATTAGTGGAAATCGTGGAGTAAGGTATGAGTAAATATTAAGTAATTATGGATTTTCATCGAGTATGAGCCACCTTTATTCAATGGGAAAATAGAGAATGGTGAAAAACTCGATAGATACAGATATGATGTTGTTCAATGCTGGCACGTGAAATAAAAAAAAAATGCCGCCTATGTGAGCCATTGGCATGGGTTTTAAGTGAGCTTGCAGGAGCTTAGAGAGTAGAGGCCGAATGAGTCACTTAGTTATTCGAAAGTTTTTCATTATCGAAATTGATGAATCATTATCACGTCTTATCTGTCCCCTAGATGATTCATTGGTTACGATTATTATTATGATTGTGGATAGTGATAGTGGTGTATCTGATCGTAATTTATTTTCAGGCAACATTGGAATCCACAACTGCAACTATTAGCCCGGCAGACGTTAGGTCATGTATAGACGATGTTAGGAAGAGTTTGGATGGTCAGAAGACTACTGCCAAAATCCGTTTCGAAGAACTTCGAATCCGAAAAACAAATGACATGAAGGAACAACGGAAAGAAAGATACGACAGTTTGGTTGCTTCCATTCAGAACGAGAAGAACGTATTGTCGAAGCTCAAACAGTCAGCGATCCAGGACAACTTCAACGTCACCATGTGCAACGACACATCCAATATTTATGACTTGATTTCGACTTCTTTCCAGTCCAGCAGCGACGCAACCCTTGCCGAGTACAAGAATGTTGTTGACAGAAATCATACTCAAAACTCTATGTTAGTGGATAAATACGCCCTGAAATATCAACAACTTGAGAAGGATTTGACTGCTTGTGAGCAGCAGCCACAAAACTTAGAATGTTTCGACAAGGTCGAAGATAATTGCGAGATATTTGGTTATCAAAATGAAATTTTCGATCTGCAGTCCTCATATTACGCGGATGCAGAAAAGACTTTCGTTGTTTTCAAGTTAAAACTTGGTAGTTTGTACGAACAAAAACTGAAAGAAGTTAAGTCTTTTTCTAGTGAGATGAAATCATGTTATACAAGTGTTAAGAACGTGAATAGTACGACAGATCTTGGTGGTAGCGGAGTCTCGTATAAACCGTTTTTGCTTTTAGTTCTATTGCCAATTTTGTACACAGTTCTCATCTGTTGATTCATTTGAGAACATGTTTCGTTGATATCAAGAAAAAAATATTTCAGTTGCCTGGTATCGAAGAGTATTTAATGAAAAAATTCAAACATTACATCACTAAAGGAAATGTACGTAACTATGAAGATCATTGTAATTCTGAATGCCCAACGAATAATATTGTATGAAAAGGACTTTTTTAACTTGATAATAAACAAAATTATCCAAAATCGTACCATTATTGTTAATTAACTCCCTATTCGATAGAAATTCAACTGAAATTCGAATGGGATCAAATTTTTGGCCTCGAAATTCAAATAATTCGGGAAATGGACCATCACCAGATTGACACCCAAAACTTAGTCAGCAGGTAATTAAGTTATTTAGTATAATCCACCTCCACCAAACTGACATAGTCTGAACTAGGTTTTATTGATTTTTTCACGAATACTTCCAGAATAATTTAGTTATGTTTACACACCGAGAGAATAGTAAAGTTGTTTGTTTTGTTGTATGTCGTGAATTTAATGGATATTGCAGATGCAATTTAGTGATTCAAGCGAACGATGGTTAAGATGCAAGCTGAATTAGGCTAAATATAGATAATCACATCGTACCGTACACGTGGGGGAAAACTTGACATGACTTGACATTCCATAACAATATTGGAAGATGTGCGTTATTGCGTTCTGAATTGACGCCAACAGTTTGTTATTCAACAGGTACAGTCGCATGTATACTAGTAAATTGGTACAGTTTGCCATGTCATTTCACAACCCTCTATCACATGTATGTCTCAGTTTACGATCAATTTGATGGACCATTACTTAAAAGTGAATATTCTATCCTCATATTGAGACAATAAGTGGAAATCCTATTCTGTTTTCATTAAGTACAGATCGAGGGAGAGAACTCATTAAATTATTTCCTCGAATTTCGATATTTGAATAAAAACTTCCATCCTGACATCTCCTATCATAAGTAACAAAAGTAACATATTTCAGTACCGCGAATGAATCAAATTTGAGGACTGGAATTTACTTCCCTTCGCCTTCAATGTAATTTTTCCGTTTTTCTTCTTTTGTTTACTTGGAGAGGTCCACCTCTCTTTTGCATGGTTCTTTGCTTTCGTCATTGTATTTGGTATATGGTATCTCCTCTTGTCTGTTGTTTTGACGGGTATCATTAATCTCCTTGTTATCGTGTTCTTTCTTCGGTTCGATTGTCTTCTTGGTTTGTTTGTCAATTATTTCCTCGATTGTTGGTATTTTCAATTCTTCTCTAATTTGTTTATTGCTGACGTACCATGGGGCACCTACAGCTATCCTTATTTTTTTATTCAACGTACTCTTCAGATCTTTTTTTTTGCTACTTTTGACATTGAACCAGACTACTCCTATTTATGCTTGGTATTAGCACTGTCTCAATTATCTTCATCTTGTTTTCCAGCGAAAGTTTGCTGTGTGCATTTAGGAGAGGGTTTAAATACCCATGTTGTTGCCTAGTCTTCTTTTTGATTTCTTCCATTTGTTTGTTGAATTTCAGCTTTTCGTCTAGGGTCACGCCCAGATGTTTTGCTTCATCTTCCCAGTTTATCTTCTGGTTTTCTATCGTGACATTCTCTGCTTTTTCCTTCTTCAAATTTGTGCCGCCGAAGTATATGGCAACTGTTTTCTCCGGATTTATCTTGAACCTCCATTTCTTGAAATAGCTCATCAGTCTGTCTACGTCTAGCTGGAGTTGCTTCTTTATAGATTTTCTCATTCTGCTGGAGTAGTATACAGCAGTGTCATCTGCAAACTGAGCAATCTTACATCTTTTCATTTTTGGTATGTCAGACATATATATGTTGAACAGCAACGGTCCTAGGACAGATCCTTGTGGTACGCCGGCTTCAATTATCCTGGTTTTGGACCTCGTACCATCTATGTTGATTTTGATTTCTTTCCTTCAGGTATGCTTGTATCAATCTAGCCGGTTCGTCTGGAAACTTCAACATCTTCATCTTGTATAACAAACCTTGGTGCCACATCTCATCAAAGCCTTTTCATCCCAGGGTCTAGAACCTGCTCCATACTGGTTCTTTATCCATTTTTATGTGAAGATGAGTGTTCGGTGGATTGTTAAGTGGATTCCTCGGATTTCGAATGGCACATTTTCTTAAAACCTTCGGGCTGTTTTGTTCTGCCACTTCTATAATATTCAAGGTTGGTCTTCTACAAATAGTATTTTTATAGATCAGAGATTGGAAGTACTCGAATATAGTTCTCTTATCTGCTGCTGTAATTTCCATGAATTTTGAACTGGTGTTATGTTTCGATAGATAGTGATGCATCCAAAAGTTTGTTGTCGATTATTACCAGTTTTGGGTTTTCGTGGATTCTTCTATCTAGATCATAGTTTTGTTAGGGTGATAAGAACCGTCGGCATCCAAATGGAATCTTTCTGTGCTCAATATTTCACTTCATGAATTTCTGAAAAAAAGTTGAATTCGAATAACAAGAAATAATTCATGATTAACATGTATCTAGCTGATATTCAATTGAAATTCTTTTATGAATATATTTTCGAAGAATCGAGTAATGACAAATATTGTCATTTTCATTTTTGAGCGCTCGTACTACTTACACGAGGGCTATATCATTTCGTCACGATGTCTGTATTTTTCGAATTTTGGGCCAAAAATGGTCTCAATCGACTAGGTTCGACTCACTGATGAGGAATCCGTCGGAAAATTCGAGTCTGTCTGTCCGTCCGGCCGTAAGCACGATAACTCTCGAACGGAAAAACCTAGAGACTTGAAATTTTCAGTGTGGGTTCAGTTCCCGAATGTCTCGGTTGAGTTCATTAATGGGCATAATTCCACCAGGGGTTCCGTGAATATGGCCTTTCGAAATTTTGTTTTGCTGATTACTCCGAAACTACACATTCGATCGAGATGAAATTGCACTCAAATGGAGAATGAGGTGTTCAAGCTGCATGTGAAATTTTGTCCAGATTGCATGACCAGAACCATAGAAACCATAAAAAATTGTAACTTTTGATCGGAGATGCCTGGCGACTTTTCAGGATAGGTGTGGATCTCGAATGTCGTGATCACGTTCATCTATGAGCAAAATTATACTAGAGGTTCCGTAAATATGGTCTTCTAGTTTTCTTGATAATTTCAGAACTACGGATTCGATCGAGATGAAATTTTGTATTTTATTCGAGAATGATATATTAAAGCAACATTTTGTCCAGATCGCATGACCAGAACCATAGAAACCATAGAAAATTATAACTTCCGAAGGGAAAGGCCTAGAAACTTGAAATTTTCAGGATAGATTTGGATCGCGAATGTCGCGGTCACGTTCATCAATGAGCAAAATTAGACTTGGGGTTCCGTAAATATGGCCGTTCAAGATATTTTTTTCCTGATAATTTCGAAACTAATGATTGGATTGAAATGAAATCTTACAACTAGCTGAAGAATAATTTATTTAAACTACGTGCGAAATTTTTCCCAGATCGCATCACCAAGACCATAGATAATGTAGAAAATTCTAGCGAATTATCGAAAAAAAATTGGTCAGCTGAAGCACTGTCATGAAGTCTGGAGTTTTGACTAAGTTTGAGAATTTTTTTGACAGTGTACATAACTGGCGCCTGCGCCCAAATTTTTTCATCATTTCACACAAGAGTCTATATTAGCGACCCATGAACACGGGCAGAGGGTAGAAAAATAATTCTTCTCTGGTCGATGAAGAAGAGGGGATAGAAACATCCTTGACCCTAAGAGACGACTAGAGGGAGGCCTTCAGGTTCGGGGATCTTCGAGTGAAAAGGGTCTTCAGTGTTTTTCTCGAGAACCTTAGTGAATTAGTGATACAAATTATTGTGCAGATTGTGAGTACCAAATATGTAGTTATCTCTATTTCAATACTTGATCACTTCATTTACATACTGTGTATTATTTCTATTCCCTGGTTAATTCCTCTTCAGTTCAATTCAATCTTCCTGGTCAATTCTTGAGCGCTCGTACTACTTACACGAGGGCTATGTCATTTCGTCACGATGTCTCTATTTATCGAATTTTAAGCTGAAAATGTGCCGTAAGCACGATAACTCTCGAACGGATCAACCTAGAGACTTGAAATTTTCAGTGTGGGTTCAGTTCCCGAATGCCTCGGTTGAGTTCGTTAATGGGCCAAATTCCACCAGGGGTTCCGTAAATATGGCCGTTCGAAGTTTTGTTCTCCTGATTACTCGAAAACTACAGATTTGATCGAGATTAAATTTCGCACTCTAATGGAAAATGAGGTGTTCAAGCTACATGTGAGATTTTATCCAGATCGCATGACCAGAACCATAGAAACCATAAAAATTGTAACTTTTGAACGGAAATGCCTGGGGACTTTTCAGGATAGGTGTGGATCTCGAATGTCGTGATCACGTTCATCTATGAGCAAAATTATACTAGAGGTTCCGTAAATATGGTCTTCTAGTTTTCTTGATAATTTCAAAACTACGGATTCGATCGAGATGAAATTCTGTATTTTATTCGAGAATGATATATTAAAGCAACATTTTGTCCAGATCGCATGACCAGAACCATAGAAACCATAGAAAATCATAACTTTCGAACGGAATGGCCTAGGGACTTCTACTAGGGGTTCCGTAAATACGGTCGTTTGAAATTTTGTTTTCTCGATCATTTCGAAACTACGGATTCGTTCGAGATAAAATTTTGTATTCCGATCGAGAATGATATAATGAAGCAACATTTTGTCCAGATCGCATGACCAGAACCATAGAAGATTATAACTTCCGAAGGGAAAGGCCTAAGAACTTGATATTTTTAGGTTAGGTTCGGATAGCGAATGTCGCGGTCACGTTCATCAATGAGCAAAATTGGACTAGGGGTTACGAAAATATGGCCGTTCAAAATATTTTTTTCCTGATAATTTCGAAACCACCGATTGGATTGAAATGAAATTTTACACCTAGCTGAAGAATAATGTATTCAAACTACGTTTTTGTCCAGATCGCATCACCAAGAGCATAGATACCATAGAAAATTCTAGCGAATTTTCGACAAAAAAATTGGTCGCCTAAAGCACTGACGTGAAGTCTGGAGTTTCGCCCAAGTTTCAGAATTTTCATGACAGCTGTCGAAAATTCCTTCAATTGATTTCTAAAACTGGAGATTGCGAATCTATCTACAAGGTGGATGTACGAGCGCTCAAAAGCTCCTGACTTCAAGGAGGTGCTCTATAATTTTTGATTTATGCTAACCATACAAACATCTGGAACATCAGGATAAACCTTTTTTTTTAGATTGATTCGATCTGAGGAAGCTTGCCTCAATGTTTTCTCTTCCACAAGCAATAACTCTTCTAATATAAAATTTGAAATTTTCGGTATTTAACTAATCAGAAGCCACATTTGAGGTTTTATGCGTTCGAAAATCAACTTAATATTCACTAATTAACTGACCCTATGATATTTACTACTTGAGAGTTCTTCAAAACCACTACACGTGTTTCTCCATTGCCAGGGCTTCATCTTCAGGTGATGACATATACGATAGAAACAAGTGTTTTGACCCAAATCTGGAATACTCACACCACAAACTTCAAGGAGATTTCAATATTAAGGATTTCTCCTGAAAGTACACCAGAAGCCAAATTTCCGAAACTGTATTACTGCCTTCACTTCTGAATGTTTCAAGTTACAGGGTAACATTAAACAAGAATATAAGTCAAAAATATAGGCGATCAAAAGAACACATTCGAACTCTACATCCTTCAAAATTATTATAAACACCGATAAAAGGTGTACGCTGTTTGTCCGAGATGAAGACAGGCTGAAATTTTATGGAATTTTGGTCACCATTATTGGTACAAGCATGTTTTCTTGTGAGAGCAGGTAGGGGTAGTCTTTCTTTCTACAAATAAGTTCCTGTGATCCCAGTGACCTTCAAGGAGACGCAAAGATCTCTTCAACATGTGGAATAAAACTCAATTCACTGTCGAAAAGGACACCCAGATCACGAAAGCGATTTCCAGCAGCAAATAGGTGATCCTAATTATGGTATTTGAAGGTGAGCGGCTGCGCTTTCCTTGTGAATGTCCTCAAACCTTCCTAAAATTTTGAATGAGAGTATTCTACATGCACCCCCATGAACTCCAGACTTGAACTGATTACGCATATTTTCAAGTAAAGCTTCAAATCCAAGGCAAAGGCATCGCAACTGAGAGAGTATAGAAAATTGTTTATGAAGACGACAATGGCTCCAGATTTGAACCCAGTGGAATACCTGGAGACAATCTGAAGAAATGAATACTACTCTTCATCTATTCCATGTATATTACTCTCTGCAATATGCAGATTTCCTCTCTCGAAAATTTTGACCTAAATCCAAATGTTCGATCAGGCATGAATGAATTGCCATCGATCGAAACCCCAGCGCGAGATCCATATTTGATAATTTTACTCAGAATCGAACAGTGCCCATTTCCATACACTCAATGCAACGGACCTCATGCCCCATCCGGGAAGGAGCGATAACTCGAAAATTTCAATCTATTCGCCGTTATGCAGCGTGGAATCATTGTAGAGAAAAGTGCTTCATTTCGTATTCCTCGGCAACGAACCCCAATCGCTTGTTTGTCGGCGACCACTCGCTCATATCTCGAATACTAAAACTGGAGCGCCGTATTATCTGGAGGACCGCAATCTCTGGCTGCTTTGTCGGGAGCTTTGGGGCGGCCGACAACCGACGCCTGAATTTCTTACGTCCAGCTCCGGGTTATTGTGCCGAAGTTGGAACGGTGGAGGGAACTGGGTCGATTTTTCAGCAACAAGTATGGGACTTTATCGCTTTTGCGGTCAAGTTTGTAGCAGCATGGTGTTGTTTATCTCTCTCGTACTATACAACGTTAGTTGTTTAGTATCGAAACTTCAGGAATTCATAGTATTCATAAAATGTTGTCACTTATGAATTTGAATCTTTTGCTTTATTCATACATCAATGTCATACAATGTTCAAGCAATCAAATAATACTCTGAAACATATAATTATGTAATTTCGAAAAAAACGTATTTCAAAAGGACTCTCTAACCAAACCGACGATGAGGAGCCGAATAACTTCATCTTCGGTATGACTTCCACTGTTCTATTCAACTTCCAATTGGGTATTGTTTTGGTTCTGTTTACACATTCAAAAACATACATCAAAATTGGTTCGGAAAACGATTTTGGTTATAACGTGGGGCTTTGCTTTTATAATGCGAAAGAGTTATTGTTTGCTCCATCAACAGAAACTGTCGCATACACTGACCCAACTAAGCACGGGTTTACTTTTTGAGTTTCGATATAAAAGTATTGATGGCGAATACAAAATCTGCTTTTTTGTGACGTTTAAAATCTTTTATCATGGATTCGTTCTTCAGAGATGGATAGTGTTGAATCCTCATTGTTGATATTGCGCATGTGGAATTATGCTGTGAATCTCGAATTATAATCGGAAAGATTTTGACAGCTGACGAAAAGAATTTCAAACTGAGGCTAAAATCTTTTAAAAGCTTCAGGTGACCATTTTTTTTTTCGATAATTCGCTAGAATTTTTTACGGTATCTATGGTCTTGGTGATGCGATCTGGAGATCGATCTGGAGAAAATTCCCCACGTAGTTTGAATACATTATTCTTCATCTATGTGCGAAATTTCAATCGAATCCAATGAGTAGTTTCGAAATTATCAGGAAAAAATAGTTTGAACGGCTATATTTACGGAACCCATAGTCTAATTTTGCTCATTGATGAACGTGATCGCGAAATTCGCAATCCGAACCTTCGCTAAAAATTTCAAGTCCCTAGGCCTTTCCGTTCGAGTGTTATAATTTTTTATGGTTTCTATGGTTCTGGTCATGCGATGTGGAAGAAATGTAGCTCGAATATATCATTCTCCATTAAAATACAAAATTTCGTCACGATCAAATTTATAGTTTTGAAGTTATCATGAAAAAAAATACAAATGTTCCATCAGTCCAACAGACAATCTTTCGAATTTAATTTCAATGTACGACATTTTTGTAAGGTATGTGGAATTTCACTATCGAATCAAATCTTTCGACAAAAATTTTGATGGGTCAAATGGCATGTGGGACATTGAAATCTACTGGTTCTCAGCGAAAATTCTCTGCTCTTTCAGAATATTCTAATCAAATTCCAATAATCCTTCATACAGGGTGTTGAGTCTCAGCTTGCGAAAAGTTTCCATATTTTTCTAATACGGACCGGAATGTTTGATCAGTTCAAAGATGAATCGATTCACCTGTGTGTTTTCGTTCCAAATATCAATCAATTATATTGGATGGTTCAGAAGTTATAAGCAATTGAAAATATTGGCGAATACATAATACTCTCGGCTATGAAGTTGATTAGACCAATCATATATTGGTTTTTTGGGCTTGTCTATAGTAGCTCTACCTCAGGTTAACGTATGTACATTTGCCAATGAAACTCCATGTATATGAACCATATTTATAGTGTCAGTAAATTATGTTCTCGAAGATACCAAGAAAAGGTTGCCTCGCCGAGTTTGGCTCAAATATAAAAGGTTTTTTGTCTGTCCGCGGAGTCGACTGAGTAGTATCGGTCTTCTTAGAATGGCAGTGTACATTCTACCTTCAGAAAGGGAGGGGTTTCAATATCCTTCAACAACTGCAAGAACAAGATTCTAACAAAATGCTTAACTTAAAAACCCCTCTGTGGTTCGTCCTATGAGCATTCCCCCTGATAAAAATAAAAATAATATCATCAGGAATGAACTGACACTAGTATTTTCGACAACATTAAAACTGTCCATGAATTATTGAGAATATTATAATTGATGAGCAATTTTACAGTTATTCAGTATACTTTTGAATTGGGAACAATATAGCATGTGTATTAGCAGAGGGAATGTGAACAGGGTACCATACAGTATAGGTATAATAAATAAACTTAAAATATCTATGAATGATACAAGAGCAAAGATAAAAATATCATTGATAACTTTGTTTCCACGTAGTGTAGTGATTTGGATGTGTTTATTGAATAAGCTGACATAATCCTATTGATGGGCATCCTTTTGCAGGGAAGGTTTCAATTTTTCAATAACCCATTTATGAAATAATTCACCATTCATAGTAATCATTATCATTAATACCACTGTCAAGAATCGGATCACATCCAGGTAAAACTCCATCAATTGTTCCAGCATTCAAAATAGTGCACCTTGCCTTTACCCTTGAATATACTCGGCATATCTTTTGGATTATTTTCTAGTGTCCACTGACGAATTTGAATACCATTTTCGAATATCGAAATTTTATCTAGATAAATGAATTTTACGTTTTGTTCCATGTATTCTCGGTATTTATCACAATATCGTATTATTTTTATTATATTTTTCTGTTTATCAGTAAGAATTTTCCTTCGATCAACTTTTTTGTATTTGTATCCAATTTTTTTTATGATATAATATAATGTTGACTTCGATCAATTGAAATCTAGGTGCTCTTTGGCCAGTTCGAAAAGGATATCTAAACTGATATATTATTCATTGTTTTTAATTCTAGCAAAAACAAAGTCATTCAATGTCTC
Source organism: Aphidecta obliterata (assembly GCA_963966015.1). Classification (NCBI taxonomy): domain Eukaryota; kingdom Metazoa; phylum Arthropoda; class Insecta; order Coleoptera; family Coccinellidae; genus Aphidecta; species Aphidecta obliterata. The sequence goes on along the minus strand of OZ014427.1, from coordinate 28,822,256 downwards.
TTTGAAGGAATAATCGTATCGCACAGGTTTTCTTCCACTGCTAATTCCAGGCTATAATAACATGCTAATATTCTATGGACAGGGCTTGGTGAAATCTGAAAATTTAAGAGACATTGATCAATCAGAATACACAGTGAATAACAGTTTACCTGAAACACTAGCGGAAATATATGCCAAATCTTTGAAAAACTCGAAGTAACACCGACAAACTGCCTGGCGTTCTCTTGTTAGGCGCGATGTATCCTGGTCAATTCCAGCCATTTTAATAGCATAGGACAAAAAATACTCAAATTCAGAGCAAATTTTTATAATTACATATTCACGTGTGGATATCATCACATAAAATGATGATGTGTAAGTTTATGTTTGATTCTCATGTTCGTATTTTGGGATGTCGTGGTGCGGACGTGTTTGGTTTTTTCCAGTTTTTGGGTCGTATATTTGATGAATTTGTTGGATTGTTTGTCAATTACTTCACGTATTGGTTCTATGTTCCCTAATGAGTGAAGTTCGTGGATTCGCGTGAATCTTGATTTATTGAGGATAATTCTGAGGAATTTGTTTTGAAGGGTTTGAATTTTTCTGGTATTTGTCTCGGAGGTGTTATTCCAAACTGGGTATGCATACAAGAATACGGGTCTAATACTTTGTTTATAAATTCGAATCATAGATTTTTTTACTGAGTTTGCTTTGATAACTGATCAATGGGAAGATGTTACGGAGAGTTGTGTAGCCTTTGCGGACCGTGTCGTTCGTATGATTATTGAATTTGAGCTTCTTGTCCAGGGTGAGGCCAAGATACTTAACCGAATCTTGTTTAGTTATTGTATGTCCGTTGAATATTACTTTGTTCAGGAAGTTTGAGTGCTTTGTCTTGTGTGTGACATGGGTGAATGTTGTTTTGCTGGCGTTTATTTTGATTTTCCATTTGTTATAATATTTTTCCAGTTCGTTTAGGTGTTCCTGTATGTATTTGTTAGCTTGTTTCGGATGAGTCGATTCGGATATGGTTGCGGTGTCGTCGGCGAAGATTTTCAGTGTTGCTCTATATGATTTTGGGATATCATTCATATAATAGTTGAACAAAACAGGGGATAGTAAACCTTCTTGTGGGACACCTGCGGAAATAGGTAATTCGTTTGATAGTGCGGCTTCTACTCTTACTTGGAACGTTCGGTTTGTAAGATAGGAATATATAATTTTTATTAGGTACAGGGTTATTTTAGTTTTGAGTAATTTGAATATAAGGCCATCGTGCCATACCGTGTCGAAGACAACCGCTCTTAAGCCTATCCTTCTATTTATACCTTTTGCGACAACAATGGCGATTGTTTTGCAGACTGTAAAAGCTACTAGCCCTACCCTACATCTCTCCTTTCAATCTGAGACAATCACAGGAAATTTCAGCCGTCGCGTCGGCTTCCTGTAGTTCCGAAACGTCGACATTACCACTCTCGTCCTCGGTATTTAGTAATTTGAAAGCTCTGAAAGCTATCACGTCGATGCAACAAGTTCGTTACTGCATTTTGTATGAGCGTTCGCACGTCCCGTGAAATGCACCTACGTAGGCGCTGCTGAATATTACACGCGCTGAAGTATGCTCCGTCCCGTGTTGGGGCGAGTTCCGCGTGATAAACCGAGGTTAATTCGAACGTTCCGGGTGAGGGAGGTGGGATTGGACGTGAATTAATGCCGGGCGTACGAGGAAACTCGCCGGGAAGTTTTGTTGATTAGCATTCTTCGATGAAGTTGGGTTATTGGTATGGATGCCACGCGAGCGGAATCTCTAATCCATTATTTTTGAGCGCTCGTACAACTTACACGAGGGCTATATCATTTCGTCACGATGTCTGTATTTTTCGAATTTTGAGCCGAAAATGGTCTCAATCGACTATGTTCGACTCACTGATGACGAATCCGTCGAAAAATTCGAGTCTGTCCGTCCGGCCGTCCGGCCGTATACACGATAACTCTCGAACGGAATGTCCTAGAAACTTGAAATTTTCAGGGTAGGTTCAGTTCCCGAATGGCTCGGTTGAGTTCGTTAATGGGCCAAATTCCACCAGGGGTTCCGTAAATATGGCCGTTCGAAGTTTTGTTTCCCTGATTACTTGAAAACTACAGATTTGATCGAGATGAAATTTTGCACTCAAATGGAAAATGAGGTGTTCAAGCTACATGTGAAATTTTGTCCAGATCGCATCTCCAGAACCATAGAAACCATAGAAAATTGTAACTTTTGAACGGAAAGGCCTAGGGACTTGAAATTTTCAGGATAGGTGTGGATCTCGAATGTCGTGATCACGTTCATCTATGAGCAACATTATACAAGGGGTTCCGTAAATACGGTCGTTTGAAATTTTGTTTTCTCGATAAATTCGAAACTGCGGATTCGATCGAGATGAAATTTTGTATTTTAATCGAGAATGATATATTGAAGCAATATTTTGTCCAGATCGCATGACCAGAACCATAGAAACCATAGAAAATTCTAACTTTTGAACGGAAAGGCCTAGGAACTTGAAATTTTCAGGGTGGGTTTGGATCGCAAATTTCACGGTCATGTTCATCAATGAGCAAAATTGGACTAGGGGTTCCGTAAATATGGCCGTTCAAAATATTTTTTTCGTGATAGTTTCGAAACTACCGATCGGATTGGAATGAAATTATGCACCTAGCTCAGGAATAATGTATTCAAACTACGTGCAAAATTTTGTCCAGATCGCATCACCAAGACCATAGATACCGTGGAAAATTCTAGCGAATTATCGGAAAAAAATTGATCAGCTGAAGCACCGACATGAAGTCTGGAGTTTCGCCTAAGTTTCAGAATTTTTTTGACAGCAGTCAAAAATTCCTTCAATTGATTTCTAAAACTGGAAAATGCGAATCTACCTACAAGGTGCATGTACGAGCGCTCAAAAGCTCCTGCCTTCACGGCCGTGCTTTTCGTAATTTTTTCGTATTATAACTGACAGAAGGGTATAATAATCATTAGGGGTGTCTCGTACGCTGAGACCTTATGATTCATTATGCTACCGTTGAATGGATCGAAATAGTTTTAATCGATCTTCAGCTCCCCATCCAGTTCGAGCGTTCCAATGTAATATAGTAGCAGAAATGACTTGTATGACTTCATTGCATTGGTATCTAATAACGACGCATTATTGTAATGCTCAGGGGATTTTTGCTCGCATAATTTATACAGGTACTGGTGTAGCGTCCTTGTTGAATTACCATATGATTTTGAAAAGATGGTGTTTGTAGTGGAAGGATAGGGAGGAAAGGGAATCCTTATTAATTTTCCAACGTTTCGAACATTTGATTTATAGTCTTCCTCGTGGCTACTACAAAAATTTTTTTGAGAAGCACTGCCTTGAAGTCAGGAGCTTTTCAGCGCTCGTTCGTTCACCTTGTAGGTAGATTCGCATTTTCTAGTTTTAGGAACCAATTGAGACAATTTTTGACAGCTGTCAAAAACGTCTTAACGTCAGTGCTTTAGGTGACCAATTTTTTTTTCGATAATTAGCTGAAATTTTCTACGGTTTCTATGGTCTTTCCGCACGTAGTTCGAATATATAGTTCTTCATTTATGAGCAAAATTTCATTCCAATCAAATAGTAGTTTCGAAATTATAAAAAAAAAAATTTTGAACGGCCATATTTGCGAAACCGCTAGCTCATTGATAAACGTGTCCGCCAAATTCGAGGGCCTAACCTAAATATTTCAAGTCCCTAGGCTTTTCCGTCCGAAAGTCATAAATTTCTATGGTTTCTATGGCTCTGGTGATGCGATCTGAACAAAATTGAGCATGTAGCTTGATCACATTATTCTCCATCTGAGTGCAAAATTTCGTCTCACTCGAATCAGTAGTTCAGAACAACCAATAACACTGAGCTCTCGGAACTGATAATGTATTTATATCATTGATGATGTTCAAGAACAATTAAAAAAACATGACATTTTTCCGTATCATCTAAGTCCATCTATTTCAAGAACCACAACTGCAGTAAAGAGTGAATTGGATGTTCTTCTGATCTGCAGTACAAATGATGTGGGACTCCAAGTTAAATACAAGTGAATCAGGAATATAATAAATTGCTCATCCAAAATGGGAAAAAATCAAATTAGAAGAGTATCGAAAGGCCTGACAACAAAAGCAAATAAACTTGGTCATTTATAAACTCCCTCAAGAGGCAATATATAGTGATAATTTTCCAATTAAAGGTTTCCTCAAATAAATTGAGTAATCCTTCTATGAATCAATGTTATTGACTTGACAGAAAAACAGCCATATCGAAGGAAAAGGTAGGAATAATATACAAGAGAATGAATCCAGTCTTTTCAAACCCATCTGTCTGAATGAACTAGAATATAAACAAATCACAAAAAACACTGCCGTGAAGTCGGGAGCTTTTCAGCGCTCGTACATACACCTTGTAGGTAGATTCGCATTTTCCAGTTTTAGAAATCAATTGAAGGAATTTTTAACAGCTGTCAAAAAAATTCTCAAACTTAGACGAAACTCAAGACTTTGTCAGTGCTTCAGCTGATCAACTTTTTTCGATAATTCGCTAGAATTCTCTACAGTATCTATGGTCTTGGTGATGCGATCTGGACAAAATTTCGCACGTAGTTTGAATACATTATTCCTCAGCTAGGTACTGGGTTTCATTCCAATCAAATCAGTAGTTTCGAAATTATCAGGAAAAAAATATTTTGAACGGCCGTATTTACGGAACCCCTAGTCTAATTTTGCTCATTGATGAACGTGACCGTGAAATTCACGATCCAAACCCACCCTGAGAATTTCAAGTTCCTAGGCCTCTGCCTTCGGAAGTTATAATTTTCTATGGTTCTGGTCATGTGATCTGAACAAAATTTTGCTTTAATATATCCTTCTCGTTTAAAATACAAAATTTTATCTCGATCGAATCCGTAGTTTCGAAATTATCGAGAAAACAAAATTTCAAACGACCGTATTTACGGAACCCCTAGTATAATTCTGCTCATTGATAAATGTGAACGCCATATTTCAGATCTACACCTATCCTGTAAATTTCGAGTCCTCAGGCCTTTCCGTTCGAAAGTTATGATTTTCTATGGTTTTTATGGTTCTGGTCATGCGATCTAGAGAAATGTAGCTTGAATATATCTTTCTCCATTAGCATACAAAATTTTTCTCATAGATGAAAGTGATCACGACAATCGGGATCCACACCTATCCTGAAAATTTCAATTCCCTAGGCGTTTCCGTTCAAAAGTTACAATTTTCTATGGTTTCTATGGTTCTGGTGATGCGAGCTGGACAAAATTCTGCATGTAGCTTGAACACGTCATTTTCCATCTGAGTGCAAAATTTCACCTCGATCGAATCTGTAGTTTCGAAGTTATCAGGAGAACAAAGTTTTGAACGGCCATATTTACGGAACCCCTGGTCGGAAAATTCGAGTCTGTCCGTCCGGCCGGCCGTAAGCACGATAACTCTCGAACGGATCAACCTACAGACTTGAAATTTTCAGTGTGGGTTCAGTTCCCGAATGCCTCGGTTGAGTTCGTTAATGGGCCGAATTCCACCAGGGGTTCCGTAAATATGGCCGTTCAAAGTTTTGTTTCCCTGATTACTCAAAAACTACAGATTCGATCAAGATGAAATTTGGCACTCAAATGAAGAATGAGGTTTTCAAGCTACATGTGAAATTTTGTCCAGATCACATGATCAGAACCATAGAAACCATAGAAAATTGTAACTTTTGAACGGAAAGGCCTAGGGACTTGAAATTTTCAGGATAGGTGTGGATCTTGAATGTCGTGATCACGTTCATCTATGAGCAAAATTATACAAGGGGTTCCGTAAATATGGTAGTTTGAAATTTAGTTTTCTTGATAATTTCAAAACTACAGATTCGATCGTGACGAAATTTTGTATACTTATGGAGAATGATATATTCAAGCTACATTTTGCCAGATCACATGACCAGAACCATAGAAACCATAGAAGATCATAACTTTCGAACGGAAAGGCCTAGGAACTTGAAATTTTCAGGATAGGTGTGGATCTCGATTGTCGTGATCACTTTCATCCATGAGCAAAATTATACTAGGGGTTCCGTAAATACGGTCGTTTGAAATTTTGGTTTCCCGATAATTTCGAAACTACGGATTCGATCGAGATGAAATTTTGTATTTCAATCGAGAATGATATATTAAAACAATATTTTGTCAGGTTCTCATGACCAGAACCATAGAAACCATAGAAAATTGTAACTTTTGAACGGAAAGGCCTAGGAACTTGAAATTCTCAGGGTGGGTTTGGATCGCGAATATCGCGGTCATGTTCATCAATGAGCAAAATTAGACTTGGGGTTCCGTAAATATGGCCGTTCAAAATATTTTTTTGCTGATAGTTCCGAGAATACTGTGCGGATTGGGATGAAAGTTTGCACCTTGGTGAGTAATAATGTATTCAAACTACGTTCAAAATTTTTTCCAATCGCACCACCAAGACCATAGATACCGTAGAAAATTATAGCGAATTATCGAAAAAAAATTGATCAGCTGAAGCACTGACATCAAGTTTGGAGTTTCGCCTAAGTTTCAGAATTTTTTTGACAGCTGTCGAAAATTCCTTCAATTGATTTCTGAAACTGGAAAATGCGAATCTACCTACAAGGTGCATGTACGAGCGCTCAAAAGCTCCTGCCTTCACGGCAGTGCTTTTCTAAATTTTTATTTTGAAACCACTGCATACTATACTGAACAACTCGAGAACGGAATATTTCCAGGCAAATTGAAGAGAGCAATAGATAGGAAAGGAGATCGAAGTGACTTTGGAAATAACCGACCAATAGGTATACAACCATCAATTTGAATGTATTTTGAGCTGGAATTTGAAATTGAAAACTGTGTCGATCATACAGAGACTACCATTTTAACCTATTGAATGTTAAAGTAAATCCTTAGGTAGAGGATAATCCCTCAAATTGTTCGATTGCTCAACAATTATTATCTATAGTTGATTGATATAAGTTCCTAGCCAACCGATGAAGAGGCCTATAGACATTTTCGAATATTTTGCAGCGGTTTTGTGTGTTTATTCATATTACAAACTCCCAATGTCCCCTCTCCATAAGGGGGTAGAACAGTCAGTTCTCTCTCGCATTTCAAATGGAAAAGTCACAGTAACCGAGTTAAACTTCTACTTTTGGGTACAAAACTTCAATCAACCTTCAAATCAAAAGCCGGGCACTCAGGAAAATCGAAATGCACAACCGGCTATGAGACCCCAAAAGAACAACAAAACGGTCATTAGTTGGCCCCACCAACCGGGAAGTTAGCAGACACCGAACTCCGGATAATTCGAGGAGCGATTGCCAAACAATTCACCTAGCGCAGAAATTGATTGAGGTTGTAATTGGCCAACGGGGCTAATCACTCGGATCCGTTCGAACAGACGAGGTTTGTTAATCACAAATCACGGCGGGGTGTCTTTAGGGTAGGATAACAAACCGGCCAAGTCGAAGGATAAGTAGTCGCTGCAGTTCCGTACTTTTTTTCGATAGGGCAGAGAATAATACTTAGAGATTGAGTATGAAAATCTTCATCTAACGAGTTAAAATGAGCTAGGATGAGAGTTACTCGGCCAGAAACCCATATCAAAGGGTTGCGCCAAATAATGCCCTGCAGATAATATATCCCATTTTCTGAAAAGTCCAAAATGTTAGATTGTAGTATTCTAATAGAATCAGCCGATACTTGATGGAAATCCATAATCAAACTTACAATAGAATAACTAATAGGATTTCCAATACATCGGGTGTGATTCGATGCGGAGCATAATCTTCAGGTGGTTAAGATATTAGTTAATTAATTCTCTAACTCTAAAGCTACTGTGATGGTTCGTTCCAAGATATTACTATCAAATTTTGAAATTTATAAAAACCACTAACAATATTCAAATAATTTTGTTTTAATTATATATTTTTTATTTTCCCCGAGACTCAATTTCAATGAGGTTTCCAAAGGTGAAAACACAAAAGAAATTTTCTTTACAAAATTATATAATCAGCATCTAATTCTACAAAAAACCAAATTCAACTGTCAAAAGAAACTAAAAATAATATATCTAAACTCTGAAAAATCGTTCAATGGGTGAGTGCATCCACTATATGTTCTACTATCTCCAATTTCAATTTTACTTCTTTTAAAAAGCACGCCGTTTCGATATCTCCTTCATTCCTTCACTTGCCAAATCAATTCTGACAATTCAATCTACGAATCCACTCTTGACCAATTTCCAAATACTTTATTTATTATACTTTTCTTCTCGCAAAACCAATAATTCTGCAAACTTCTTGGAAATATCGATCTTTCACCCTGACGTTTTTTCTCAATTGTCAACTGGCCTGCTTTTCCCTTCCATATTATTTTATATCTCATTTCCTAGGTATTCCAACATTCTTGATACATTTTCCATCTTTGCATGCACATCTTCATTCTGACATTCTTCATAAACATAACTTAACTAAACTTAACTATTCAAAATTGATAACATTAACCAATTCATATTTTTCCTTTCAAATAGAATAAACCCTCTTCGAAAATACAATAATACAACAATCCATAAATTGATCGAACTTCCCAGATTGACTATACTATGTTAGAAGGTTCTTGAACTTTGGTGATATTTTTTGAATTTATTTTATTCTAAATTTTCGAAACTTTGAGCAATATGACCATGTTTTGATTTCCATAACACTACCTACTAATATAAACCAATCTTTCCACTTAGTGGGGGTAATAGTCAATCCCTATGCGCAACTCCTTGAGTGGGATGAATATTTGATGATATTTCAATGACGCTTAATAATGCTTATGTTACCGCCATTGAGTGAAAAGATTGACGTTAGTTTTTTCTTTCATAATTTAGAAGAGAGACAAAAAATTTTTACTTTAAAAAGATTCAATAATGGTGAATTGTTCAAGTCTACTTGATCGTTCAATAGGAAAACATACGATCTTTGTTTATATATCTCAAGGCTCTCCTAAAAGTTTTACTTTTTATGTTTTAGTACTCTTGTTATAAAATTTCTACCTGTTTGTCCAATGTAAAAACATGAGCACTCTCCACAAGTTAATTTATTATGCTTTTAAAGAAGACTTCGAAATTCTGCATACGGAAAATGAAAGTGGGAAATTGAACCTTTTGAAGAGCCTTTTGAGATAAATAAACAATAATCGTCTGTTTTCTGAACGATCAAGTGGACTTGAACAATCTACCATTATTGAATCTTTCTTGAAGTAAAAATTTTTTTACTAACGTCAATCTTCTCACTTATTGGCGATGAGAACAGGATACTATCCAAAAAGATGGAAAACAGTAGAAGTAATTGTGTTCAATAAGCTAGGAAAACATAAAAAATTCCCACAAAACTACAGGCCGATAAGTCTACTGTCAGCACTTGGAAATAGTTGAGAGAGTCATTGCAAAAAGACCCAATGAAGAAATAGAAGGATTGAATCTGATACCACCAGAACCAATTTGGATTCAGAAGAAGTCATTCCACAGAACTCCTACTGTTAAGGATCACTGAGAATGTCACTGGAGGATTTCAGAACAAACAAGCCACAGGATTAGTGCTATTAGGTGTCGAGAGAGCCTTCGACCGAGTTTGGCACGAAGGACTTGCCTACAAGACGGTGAAACTTCTATGTCAAAATAGATAACACATTATCTTCCACCAGACAAGAAGAAGCCGGAGTGCTCCAAGAATCAGTTCTAGGACCTCTAATCTACAACATCTATACCTATCTACGATATTCATAAGACGACACGGAAATAACCGTCAGACATCGACCACCAGATGTCATTCACAGAAGATTGCAAGGAGCATTAGAAGGTTCAGAAGAATGGTTCATTAACTGGAAATTCAATTAAATAGCAAAAGAGCCAAGCTATTGTACCACAGCAGCGGAGAATTGAGATGAATTCCAACCTAAGGATAGATGGAGAAGAGATAAAATGGAAAAATGAAGTCAAATATCTAGGTGTAAAACTAGATAAAGGGCTTACTTGTAAAACTCATATAAAATATGCAGTGGATAAAACAAACTGAACAATGAGAAGACTTCACCCACTGCTAGGAAGAGAGAGCAAAATGAACCAGAGCACGAAACTATGAATGATCCAGTCAATTGCAAGACCTCAACTGAAATATGGTTCAGCGGCATGATGCCATGCAGCCAATAGCCATATAAAGAAGATTCGAGCAACATGAAATGAACTGCTTAGAGCAGCAATGAATATGCCGTGGTTCTTGAGAAACCAACAAATCCATAGAGAGTTGAATGGAAAATTCTCCCAGATTTCCTAAAGAAGGAGGCCGAGAAGATATTTGAAAAAGCAACTCCCAAATGATGAGCTAACAAGACTAGTTGACTACAACCCCGCAGAAGATATGCTTAGGATACCCACCTATCACAAAAGACCCAGAAATCTACTACGTAGAAACAGAAATTGAGTAAACTCAATTTCAAATATCAAGAAGAAGAGACTCCTATGAAATTCATAGGTAAGACAATTATCACACGACAAAGACCGTGAAAGAGATACAAACAAGAAGGGTCGAAAGGTTAATAGGCAATAAATGCCCGGAATCTCAAACAGCAGGTTAGGTTTAGTTAGAGTAATTCGAGTAGCTCCACACGAACTTTCACACTGTTTTTTTCGGAGATAGTTCGTTTCTGAGGATTCCCCCGACTTAAAAACAAAAATACACCATCACACTGGCACTGTCGCCTCAGGAAGCAGCCCACGAGAATAGGTCCTGCAGAAAATGACGAGTTTAGATTTTCTGGGGAGGAGGAGGAATCTCCGGATCACCTGGTGGAGGAATGCCTCGCCATCGCTTGCCAACGCAAAAAATGCTTTTTACAAGAAATAAATAGCTTTGGAGCTGGAGGACGAGTTCTAGTTACGTAAAGACGAGAACAGCCTGATGGGGGCACAATAGACCTTAAGGTCGCAGTGCAATGAAATCCCCCTTAAATCTCAATCGGATTTTAGCTTTCAATATATTCAAACATTTATTATTCTTCCAGGAGATTCAGGAACATTACTCAAATCTGATCTATCTTATAATGTCCGAACATCCTAACAGTACGTTGCAGGCATCTTTGCATATGGTGATTTCTAATCATCCCATTATCGTCGATCGGGGAATGACCCTATAGGAATAACGTCAGAAGTGTTCATAACTATCGGACTTCGTACAGTATCTCTACTGGGTTTACGTTCGTTGCATAAATTTGATCTATATCGAATCTATTACCATTTCCAGAGAGATACATTGCAGAGAATTCAACTCTGCTGAACCAGCGATTTAGCCTGCTCAGAATAGTAATACGTGCATGAGTGGCCTTAACAAGCGTTCATTTAACCAGCTGTGGATCCCTCGGGAACTCAATAGTTTGAACCGTTCTATCCTGTCCGATGTTTCACAAAGGTACAAGTTAATGTGTTGAACTTCCGTAAGCAGTTTTGCATGAATGACCCAGGAGAGATGGAGCACTTGGTTCGGATATTCTTTATGCGAGGAATTTGCAGTACCCATAGTGAGAGTTGACTTCAATGGAACTTTTTTCGTCTGATTTATATCACGTGACGAAGGAATATTAATCATTTCATGCATCTCAAGGGAGAGTCCAATTCGAATAAACCACTTCATTCACAGAGTGGTAAATAAATTCCTTTGAATTTACGTTGAGAATTTCAAGAAAATAAATTATGCAGAGAAAAATTATAAAAGCACTGCCGTGAAGTCGGGAGCTTTTCAGCTCTCGTTCATCCACCTTGTAGGTAGATTCGCATGTTCCAGTTTCAGAAACAAATTCAAAAAATTTACCTAGGCCTTTCCATTACAAAATTATGATTTTCTATGGTTTCTATGGTTCTGGTCATGCGATCTAGACAAAATTTTGTATGTAGCTTGAACACGTCATCCATTTGAGTGCAAAATTTTATCTCGATAGTTTCGGAGAAATCAAAAGAACAAAATTTTGAACGGCCATATTTACGAAACCTCTTTTAGAATTTGGCCCATTAACGAACTCAACCGCGGCATTCGAGATTCGAACCTACCCTGAAAATTTTAAGTTTCTAGGTCGTTCCGTTCGAGAGTTATCGTGTATACGGACTGCCGGCCGGACGGACAGACTCGAATTTTTCGACGAATTCGTCATCAGTGAGTCGAATTCTATCGATTAAGACCATTTTCGGCTCGAAATTAAGAAAATACAGACATCGTGACGAAATGATATGGCCCTCGTGTAAGTAGTACGAGCGCTCAAAAGTGCAAATAGTTTCGCTTTTTTAGTATTCACAATACAAATTTAGTAAAAATATCGAGGTCAAAGCAAGCCTCGAGCTGTTGAACGTATAGCTTATCCTGTATAATGCAAATATGTCATTATATCTATCCTCATACAAATATAGAACACACACATCAACCTATCATTACGACTCGAATTTTATGAGAAAATCATTGGCTCATTGGAAAACATTAGTGTATATAAGTGACGGTGAGGTGAATGCGAAAGAACTAAGGCAACGCATCGAAAATGCTTGTGGCATTATTCCGTCAGCAAAATATGGTGATCATATCGATCCATTTCTGTAAACAATTTGGATCAATTTTATCGGTGAGTTTGTAAATTTCCTAATTTACACAATAACGCACCGCGTTGAACCACATCAAAAACTTTGATAGTAGGAAAATTAACGCTATTTTCACCACATCAGTTTGCTCACGGAATAATGCCACAAGCATTTTCGATGCGTTCTCTCAGTTCTTTCGCATTCACCTCACCGTCACTTATATACACTTATGTTTTCCAAAGGAAAAAAATCACAGGGGTGGAGATCGAAAAACTTAGGCATCATACGCATCATAGATGAGTTCCCGTATACTGACCTCAGACAGCTAGTAATATCTACACATTTAGATATCAATACGTACCTAACTCAGATCAGGGCTAGAAATTTCTCAGATTCGCGGGTTACTTTGATTTCGAAAAAAACGGCTCTGGGGTAGATTTTATACCAACGATTTTTGATATATCGACTTATTTTGATGAGTTCTATTGCTGGTCGAAAAGAAGCCTCGCCTTTGAAAACACCCTGTATACATACATAATTCATTCATCTCGATACATAACAAGTACACCTGGATCGAAAAACAAATTGTTGCTCGTGTAATATCAGGCTGCGAATATGAAGAATATCATTCCGAAGTAAAAAAAAATTAGTGAATACATCGTGAAACAAAGAATGAGCTCGTATACATAAGCATCAAGATAATCTAATTAATTTTTTTGGAGAGCTGATAGGAGAAAAATTCCACATGGACCTGAGTGTTGTTATTTCGAAATCAAATACGAAGTTTCAATTCAATCAGATCGAAATATTGAGAAAAAAATTTCAGATGGCTACAACTACGAATCCTTCCGCAAATATTTTTCATTTACGAACTCAACCGACGCCTTAAAACCTCGAACATACCGTGAAAATGATTTCAAGATCATTTAGGTACCCAAAAACAAACAACTTTTTCAAAGAAGACGCAAACGATACTAGAAGACAAAGAATATGAGGTAAAAAAATCTATCCAAGGCATATAATCAAATATGTATCTATTTACCAATAGGACGAATATTACCTATTGGATCCTTTTGAGAGATATACTTCAACAGTCGATTGTAATTCATTCTACTCTTCAACTCAACTCGAAACTATCTGATAATATAAAAATTGATTCTTTTCACAGCAAAGATGGATATTTTCTATATTTTTTTTCCAGAGAAATACTCAAACCGAATATAGGTCCAGTTGATTTGTTATAGTCATGTGAATGATCAAAATGCAAAAACATATATATTTTTGAAGAATGTTTTTTGTGGAATATTTTAAAAAAATATAAAAATTATTTTGATTCGATGATTATTTTTGATTTTTTAAGTATATGTGAACAAGAGACCTAGGAGAGTCGGGATATAAACAATCTTTTAATATATAAAATTCTCGTGTCCACAGTGTTCGTTGCCATACTCCTCCGAAACGGCTTAACCGATTTTGATGAAATTTTTTGTGCTTATCCGGTATCTATGAGAATTGGCCAACATCTATTTTTCATCCCCCTAAATGTTAGGGGTAGTCCACCCCTAAATTTTTTTTTTTTATTTTTTAGACAAAATTTCTAATTTCTAATTTCTATTTTTTTATGATACAACATACAAAAATACATACAATCTGCAATTTTCACCCTTCTACGATCAACCCTTATTTTTTAATAGCCAGAACAACGAGAGGCCGAAGGCCTCGAGCAATTTTGAAATTGCGAAAAATGGGAGAGACCGGGGGCGCAAAGCGCCCCCCGCGTTTTCGAGAGGGAGAAACGGGCTTTCCTAAGGTAAGAGAGGCCGAAGGCCTCGAGCAATTTTGAAATTGCGAAAAAAGGGAGAGATATGGCAAAACAACGTTTGCCGGGTCAGCTAGGTTAGGTTAGGTTAGGTTTAGGTTAGGTTATTTTGAGACGAGAGGCCGAAGGCCTCGAGCAATTTTGAAATTGCGAAAAAAGGGAGAAACCGGAGGCGCGAAGCGCCCCCCGCGTTTTCGAGAGGGAGAAACGGGCTTTCCTAAGGTAAGAGAGGCCGAAGGCCTCGAGCAATTTTGAAATTGCGAAAAAAGGGAGAGATGGCAAAACAACGTTTGCCGGGTCAGCTAGGTTAGGTTAGGTTAGGTTAGGTTTAGGTTAGGTTATTTTGAGACGAGAGGCCGAAGGCCTCGAGCAATTTTGAAATTGCGAAAAAAGGGAGAGACCGGGGGCGCGAAGCGCCCCCCGCGTTTTCGAGAGGGAGAAACGGGCTTTCCTAAGGTAAGAGAGGCCGAAGGCCTCGAGCAATTTTGAAATTGCGAAAAAAGGGAGAGATATGGCAAAACAACGTTTGCCGGGTCATCTAGTATACAATACAATACAATGCTCCTACCTTGATATTTCAAAAGATAATTTGGCTTTTATTGAAGAAATTGCCTTTCTTTGACAGAAAGGAATGTTTGAAGGCAGAAGGTTATTGTTATATCAGTTTGGTGTCGCAGTCGACTCCTTCGAATATTGGCAATATTATAATTTCAAACGAATTTCCGATGTAGGAGTATATAGAAATAAACCTTCTTAATTCCATTTATCGAAAATTTAATATTTGAGAATAAAAGGCCAGAAATATTTCGAATAACCCTTGAAATCAAAACTACCAAATGGAACTTCAATTGCAACATTTGATAGAGCAAACTCCAATACTTCAAGAAGAAGCTGATGAACTTCGACAGCAGCCCATATACCTTCATCCAGTATCTCAAATATCCCACTTATCAATAGGCAGAATTTTCCATTATTGCAGGAATATTATAGTCATCTTAAAAGACAAGGCTAGAATATCTCTACAATCCCAGGAAAATAATTCACTTCGAAAATGGCCCTGACCGACAAATTGACGTCTGCTGAGGAATAGAACAGGCCTTCCATAAGAACCATGGTTTCCATTATTTCGAGATGATGACATAGTGAAAATTCAGTTCGTTTTATCAGCTCGTATCAAGAATAATTGGAATAAACTCAAATTTTCTGTTTTATGATCTGTATTCTGTAGATTGAGTAATCATTTGTCTCATAGTGGTATCATTATTTCAGATGAAATAAAGTTGTTTTCTGAAAGCGGACTTTCGAAACGGAAAAACCTAATTAGTCCATCAATTATAATGATGAAAGATCAATGTATGAAAATCATTTATTTTCCTCAATTTTTTTTCCTATTCTCTATTCAATCCAACTTTTTCAATTTGCAGTTGAGACAGTTCTCTCTGTCAGTGGAGCAGAAGATTTTTTTCTGAATTTTATGTGTTCACGGAGAACAGTATCAAACTAATGAAAGCAGTCGGATTTTGAGGTTATAAGTCGAATATTTTCGATATTCCTGTCACGCAGTTGATCAGGTTGATCGAATGAATCAAATCTGTCATACTTGGCCGACGGTGCCAGATATAAGTTATCCTCAAAGCTGAGTTGTTGAATTGAAGTGGGGCAAACGCAAATATTTTCGAGCGGAAGTTTTGTGGGTGACCTGTGCAAACGGCCGTTAAAAGATTACGTTAATCATAAAGATATGCAAATTTTCTTTCGGACAACATAAATCCCTTACACAGGGGCTGCGATAAAAAAATAAGAACGAAATGGAACTTCAATTACAACATTTGATAGAGCCAACTCTAATTCTCCAAGAAGCTGATGAATTTTGAGAGCAGCTCAAATACCTTCATCCAACATCTCGAATAACCCACTTATCAATAGGAGGAATTCTGCTTTGTCCCATAGTTGCAGGAATATTAGTCATATTAAAAGACAAGGCGAGAATATCTCCACAATCCCAGGAAAATAATTCACTTCGAAAATGGCCCTGATCGACAAATGGATGGCAAGGACGTTGTCTGAGCTGAGAGGGGAAATTTTACATAGCCATTGCTTCAAGGAACAGCACACGAGAGAGGATACTCTTTCATTCCAGGAATAATGCCGGAATTGAGCAGGCCTTCCATAGAAATAAAGGCATAACCTACTGAACACAAATGACATGAGAAATGTAACGAAATAACACGCTGTGTTGCCATCATATTCATTTCTATTAGAAAATCCTTTATAAGGTTGGAGGTCATTTCTAGTTTGTATTGACGGAATTGTGAATGCTGATGATTGGCTACGAAACTCAAATATGTCGAATGGTTCAAGAGAAATTCAGTTTTTTCGGTACCGAAAATTTTCAATTTCCATCACCGAAAATCATACATCAACTCATAATCAATAAAAAGTATCGGCAGAAGTTCTCATTGGATATTCAAAGAGGATATTTGAAATAAAATCGAGATTAAGGTTTAATACCGATTGAGGAAGTTTATAGCGAATTCCCTGTAGAATTCCCGGAAAAAAGCGCATTAAAAGTCACTTCAAGTTTCATTTGACATACCTCCGAAAAAATCCAAAATTAACAGTCATTCCAGTGGATGAATTGAAGACCGTAACGAATAAAGTACAGGAAATAGAAGAATCGTGACTGAACCGAAGTTGAGCTTCCTCATTAAAAATTTCAGTGGATATCCTCGAGATGATGAAAGGTAAGGCGTAACCTTTTTTATTTTCAACTTTTCACGAGTTTAATTATAATAATGAAAGTTTTCCATGTTCTTTTTTCGGGTTCTTTCTTGAGAAAATTGGGTCCGAACTTGGAGAATACCTTTGAATGTTGATGTTGACCGAACTAATTACGTCCATTGCGGAGTTTTTGGAGAGGCGACTTTCGGAGGAATGGTGGGAGGACTTGCTTTCTTAATTCTTAAGAAATATTTCGCCAATTGTGCTGTGAAATATGAAGAATTCTCATAATTCGTTGATTCGTAAGGCAGAAAGTAGATTATTCACAGACGCAATAATTATTCCTCATATACTTTTGTAAGTAGTAGAAATGAGATAAAATCGAAAATAAAAGCTACTCAGTAAAAAATATCGGATTGTGAAGCGCCAACGTATAACAAAAACTTCAAGGAATATATGAATCACTAAAATTTCTGCTTAACATACATGCTACAACTTCGCAATTCCTCCAGGGAATTAGATTAGACTAGAGGTTGGCCTCTTCTTGACCGCGACCATTTGATCTTTGTGCGTAAAAATTTCACTGATGTGGCCCCAGAAAGTCCACTCGTTTCTAGTCGATAATTTTCCTATGGGACTTGCGTCTGATTTCTCCAGGTGAGAGCTCTTCGCCTCCAAAGAGCGCAAGCCTTTTTTGCCAATGTTTGGGATTCGCAGAATAATTGCTGAGGTTTCGACTATCCATTTGCTTGAACTACAAATAATAGAACTCTCTTTGCCCATTTTTCCGGGTGTCATCTATCCGCGCAATGACCAGTACCTTTCGTAAAGAAGCGGATAGACGAACAATGAAAAACAAGCAAATGGGAGCAGGACCTAAATTCCCATCCTATAAAAGTTGAAATTTTTCAAGTAAGTTATCAAAATGAAAATTATATGTTAAATTAGTGACATTCTATAGCTTTCTCTGGAAATGTTAACTTCAATAGAATTGGTCTTTACAGTAACAATAAGTATAACTTAGTTATTCGACAATGGAAGTTGTAATAAATAATGCTATATTTTTGAAATCCGGAAAAAGATGAGATAATATGTAAGCTAAACCATTCAGAAAAATCATTTGATTTCGCTAAATCTGCACGCTCCTGTATTTTTGATAGCATTTCATCAAAATTCGGTCATAACCATTCTTCTATAGGCAATAATAACAATGAACTCGTGGTAAGTATACCCCTTTTTTCTCCTTTGTCCTCAGCGACATACTTCTTTTTATTTTCAGGAAATAACACCAACTTTCGCTTTTCAAATGGAATACTTTGCATGTTATTACATTTTCGAATTCTCATTTTGGCATTCACCTGGTTTCAGTGGGGTTTGTTAACATTTTGTGTAAGAAGTCGTTTTTATTGCAGAAAAAATGCCAATTTCTTTCAACAAGTTTCAATTTATTTATTCACATTATTTTTCCAAAACAGAAAAATATTCATTATACCTACATCAATTCGAAGTTCTTCATACCTACTATTGAAATCCCCGTCTCATCATCAACTCAATCTTTGCGAAAAAAGATTGGTGTCGAAGAATGATGAATGAAGTTTCTGTGGCAGACAGTGCGGATAATGAAAAACAACGAAGATAATAAAGTGGTCAAGCGGTGAAGACCCTCCGCCGATTATATCAGTTCTGAAAACATTTCTTATAGCCTAATGGATTCTAGGCTGAAAAGTGAATCATTTTGTCGGGTATGGAAGAGGACGGAAGGTGAGATTGAAGAATGATCCATCAAGTTATCCGATCGAGGGATTGTCAAATTATAAATCATTCGAGGTGGATGGATCATTCTCTTGGATGTTTGTGTTGTTTTTTGAGCGCTCATACTACTTACACGAGGGCTATATCATTTCGTCACGATGTCTGTATTTTTCTAATTTTGAGCCGAGAATGATCTCAATCGACAAGGTTCGACTCACTGATGACAAATTCGTCGAAAAATTCGAGTCTGTCCGTCCGTCCGGCCGGCCGTCCGTATACACGTTAACTCTCGAACGGAATGACCTAGAAACTTGAAATTTTCAGGGTAGGTTCGAATCTCAAATGCCGCGGTTAAGTTCGTTATTGGGTAAAATTCGCCTAGGGGTTCCGTAAATATGGCCGCTCGAAATTTTGCTTTCCTGATTACTTTGAAATTACAGATTCGATCGAAGTGAAATGTTGCACTCAGATGGAGAATTACGTGTTCAAGCTACATGCAAAATTTTGTCCAGCTCGCATGATCAGAACCATAGAAACCATAAAAAATTATAACTTTGTAATGGAAAGGCCTAGGGACTTAAAATTTTCAGGATAGGTTTGGATCTTTAATGTTGCGGTCACTTTCATCAATGAGCAGAATTAGACTAGGGGTTCCGTAAATATGGCCGTTTAAAATTCAGTTTTCTTGATAATTTCAAAACTATGGATTTGATCGTGACGAAATTCTGTATTTAAATTGAGAATGCTATATTGGAGCTACATTTTTTCAGACCGCATGACCAGAACCATAGAAATCATAGAAACTTATAACTTTGTGATGGAAAGGCCTAGGGACTTGAAATTTTCAGGATAGGTTCGGATAGCGAATTTTCTCGATAATTTCGAAACTACGGATTCGATCGAGATAAAATTTTGTATTTTAAAGGAGAATGATATATTAAAGCAACATTATGTTCAGATCGCATGACCAGAACCATAGAAACCAAAAAAAATCATAACTTCCGAAGGAAAAGGCCTAGGAACTTTTCAGGGTGGGTTTGGATCGCAAATTTCACGGTCACGTTCATCAATGAGCAAAATTAGACTAGGGGTTCCGTGAATATAGCTGTTCCAACAATTTTTGTCCTGATAATTTCGGAACTAATTATTGAATTGGAATGCAATTTCGCACATAGATGAAGAATGATGTATTCAAACTACGTGGAAAATTTTGTCCAGATCGCATTACCAAGACCATAGATACCGTAGAAAATTCTAGCGAATTATCGAATAAAAAATTGGTCACCCAGGCACTGACTTGAAATCTGGATTTTCGCCTTTGTTTGAAATTTTCTTTAACAGCTGTCAAAATCATTCCAATTGGTTTCTAAAACTGGAGAATGCGAATCTACCTACAAGGTACATGTACGAGCGCTCAAAAGCTCCTGACTTCACGGCAGTGCTTTTCTAAATTTTTTCATTTTGGCTCGTGTAATTGAGTGTAGGTATTGATAGTAGGCTAATTATAGTTTAATAGAGCATCATTGCAATTATTTTCACTAGTACGGAACGATATTAAACGTAATTAAAATAATCAGATCAACCTCCAAAAAAAAAGTCACCTGAAGTTCATTTCTTTTTTCTATTCTTAATCAAAAGATGTTTCACGTTATTCTTTTTTTTCGCGACCATTAAAAAAATTAGCAGCAAGGCGTGGTCGTTTTATACGCCAGCCCTAGACCGTAGACAGGAACTCTGGGGAGTTTTAAATTCCACCTCGTTGCTACAGATACGAATAAGAGGAAAGAAAAAATTCAGATAGCACAATTATTGCTGATGTGGATCGCTGGATCTGAGAAAAAAAACCTCCCCGGAATTCATTTCATTTAAGCATCTGTCTGAGATGCCACGAAATCTATATATTTATTTGTATTCATAATTATCCTGACGCGGTAATGTAGGTCATAACGCACGCAGATGAAGTTTTGCAGCACGAGCCGAAGGCGGTCAAGTCACCCTTTGAAATATTCGATGTTTTCCATAAATCAAATGTTTCAGGAAAAAGCCACAACGGGGATGTTATTTCAAAATGAAACACTTGGATCAAAAGGTAATTCTCTTGGAAATATAATTTGTCAAGTTGAAGCCACCGAATGATTTTATTTCTCGTTAAAATCAGTATGACATAAAACTTTTACTGACTGGCTGCTAGAGAAGTTCACACCATGTTATTGCATTTTGTGTGAAAAAGCGAGGCATTCAGAACGTCTCGTCATAAATATAGAAAACTCAACATTTTTCGCAGGAAAGCGTACTCTATGATTAATGATTCAAAGAAGGGGTTCCGACCTCTGCGAAACGAATCTCTTCGATTCATCACTTGTTTTCGCATTCCGAATAAAGTTATTCGAATTTTGTCTACGGGAATTGAAATTGATGTACAACTGAAAAGGTTTATGAATTCATTGTGGGAGAGGGACATGCAGGAAATATATCAGAAAAAGACTGACTAGGAGGCAGGGAATGATTTATGGCAGGAATTCCGTACTATACAAAAAAGGGAACAAACTTGAATGAGAAAAATGTAAAATTAATTCTCGACAACGTTTCGCTTTTGTAGGAAGGTTTTCCCCCATATTTAAAATGAATGATCGTGAAGGTTTGCATAGGAATAGCATAACTGAAGGGCAAAGGAATGAAACGAAAAATATATGTCCTCTGGCTATATATTCGGAAAAACTTAACATCTTATTTACTAAGATGCAAGACCGTACCCACGTTACAATTGCAATATTTGCAGGTTCAAAAGATTAAAAACGAGGTTGGAACGTCGAATTCCTGAGGAGGTAAAGTATAGTGTATATAATACCCATGTCTGATTAAGTTATGTTAATAGTTCTAGTACGCAATTTTCAACCATGTCATAACTAAATTGATTATGTATTTTATTATCATTAAAACCAATAATCGATCGCATCTACGTTATAATTTGGTAAGTCAAAGAAAACCGAATATCAATTCATAATGCTACTCCTGTCCGTAGCCTTTTTGAGCGCTCGTACACAAGGGCTATATCATTTCGTCACGATGTCTGTATTCATCGAATATGAGCTGAAAATGTGCCGTAAGCACGATAATTCTCGAACGGAACAACCTAGAGACTTGAAATTTCCAGTTCCCGAATGCCTCGGTTAAGTTCGTTAATGGGCCAAATTCCACTAGGGGTTCCGTAAATATGGCCGTTCGAAATTTTGTTCTCCTGATTACTTGGAAACTACAGATTTGATCGAGATGAAATTTTGCACTCAAATGGAGAATGAGCTACATGTGAAATTGTGTGCAGATCGCATGACAAGAACCATAGAAACCATAGAAAATTGTAACTTTTGAACGGAAACGCCTAGGGACTTTTCAGGATAGGTGTGGATCTCGAATGTCTTGATCACGTTCATCTATGAGCAAAATTAGACTAGGGGTTTCGTAAATATGGCTGTTCAAAAATTTTTTTCCTGATAACTTCGAAACTACCAATTGATTGGATTAGGATGAAATTTTACACCTAGCTGAAGAATATTGTATTCAAACTACGTGCGAAATTTTGTTCAGATCGCAACACCAAGACCATAGATATCGTAAAAATTCTAGCGAATTATCGAAAAAAAATTGGTCAGCTGGAAGTCTGGAGTTTCGCCTAAGTTTGAAAATTTTTCCGACAGCTGTCGAAAATTCCATCAATTGATTTCTAAAACTGGAGATTGCGAATCTACCTACAAGGAGGAGCGCTCAAAAGCTCCTGACTTCACGGCAGTGCTTTTCTAAATTTTTTTCAGAGTAATTAGGCAGTTATTATAATATTATATTATTGGTTAAAGTAACTTTTCATTTGAGAATTTGGTACCTACTGATTTAGGTTGCTGAGAGTTCTGGAAGTTTGGAAGTCAACAATGATATAAGCCAATTTGAATAGAGCATCTCAAACAGCAAACAGACTTGGACCTTGCTGAATTGAGTTTGCTTTTTACCAAATTTTCGGCAAGTTCTGCGAAAATGTTAGAGCTCCAGAAACAACTTTTCGTTGTAACAATCTGAAGGATGATAACGACAACTTGACAAAATATTATACCGGACTGCCAAAATGCGAATTTACAGTCTTAAATAAAAATGTACAAGTGGCATCTCAAAATACCAACATGGAAAGAAATACGATATATTTCTCCCTGAATTTCTGAATAAATTGACTTCGGATTTGTTATGTACTGATCGACTCCTTTTTTACTGATGTACCATACACTTCAAAACTCAAGAAGTTCGGCAACAGCACCGTTAGCGAGCCCAAAAACGTTTCATCACAAATATAAAGGACCTGAAGTTGTAACTTCTTCCAATAGAATATAGAATACAAGAAAGTTGCATATAAGTGTCATTGTTTTTACCGAGTATTATTATAGTCCAGGATCCCTGGTACATTTTTGCACTTGATTACTATCAAGCTAATTTTCCGTGAGTAGCTTCATTTTGATGAGACGCCCAACAATTTCCTGTACGAAACTCTCAAGTATGGTAGCTAACAGAGGTAGCAAGGATAAAATATGTCAATTTGATGATTCTCAAAAATTTTATAACTAACTGATTTTTTTTTTGTTAAATCTCAAGATAATTATCTAAATTATTCGAAAAAATATTTGTCCTACAAAATCTATGGTTTGGTCAAAGAGTCCCCTTCTTCCAACATGTATTGATAACGAGGTTATCATAAATGATTACTGACCAGCCCAATTTTTTTTTACTTAGTTAATATTCATATAATTCATCAGTCATATTGTCCTACAAATTGTGTGGTACGTTATCCCAGTCCTACGCTCAAAAGTAGTAGTACAGATCCTTGCTGTAAAAATAATTACTATCAAGCTGAATCTTCATGAATATCTTCGTTTCGATGAGACGCCCAACAATTTCCTGTGCGAAAATTCTCGATTGTGGTAGCCCAAAGAGGTAGCAATGATAAAATGTGTCGATTTGATGATTCTCAAAAATTTAATACTAACTGATTTTTTCGTTGGTAAATCTCGAGATAATTAATCAAATGATTACAATCCTGCTTTCTTTCGTAAAGGAATAAAGAGACCTTTCAATATTTTAAAGAAAAATGAACATTTTCAAGAGGCTTTTATTCAACTCCTACGAATTGAAATACAAAATTAACAACATCGAATAAGATAGTTCAAATTATTGAAGAGTATGTATGCAGGGTGTATTCATTAAAAACGAAGAATGACATCAACAAAGGACGGTATGAGTTATTTGAAAAAGGGATCAAAAAATGAAAATGAAAAAATTTCGAAACAAAAAATCGTAGGATATGATCCTTCCAGTTTGCCTCCAACAAAACAAGAATTGTTGCAACAAATTAAAAGAACTATATTCATCTGCAATGTAGGTATGGTGTAATGTACACATGCGGTACCCCACGGAAAAATTGCCAGAAAATTTTGGATGGACAATAATTGATGGAAATTATGAATTTTATTGGTTTGATGGTCCCCAAAGTCCATCTTTTGAGGAATGATCTTCTGTCATACAAGGTACCCTATTCATACTATTGTTATTTATTGATTGATTATTCATTATTATACATATAATTTACTTAATTTTTTCATGTTATTACAGAGTCAGATATCACGAGTGAGGAAAGTGAGATAGATGAAGATGACAGCGATGTTAGCGAAGATTATGAAGATGAATCTGATGAACATTAATTTTTTTTTTGTTTATATACACAAATTTTTGAATCTAGTTTACTAAATAATAAAGTTATCTCAATTTTCCAAAAGATTTTTCACTGTATCTTATGTTAAAAATAGGAAAACGAAAAAATGACAATTCTTTTCGGACTAGTGATACATACCTGTTTTCTTGTAGGACATTGTTTCATTTGGGCAGAGTACACACTAACCTATTATGTGATATTTTGGTCCTACAGTTAGTAATGAAAAAAATGGTCTTGTGGAATTAACAATTTCTGAGCGTAGGACCGGGATAACGTACCACACAATTTGTAGGACAATATGACTGATGAATTATATGAATATTAACTAAGTAAAAAAAAAATTGGGCTGGTCAGTAATCATTTATGATAACCTCGTTATCAATACATGTTGGAAGAAGGGGACTCTTTGACCAAACCATAGATTTTGTAGGACCAATATTTTTTCGAATAATTCAGATAATTATCTTGAAATTTAACAACAAAAAAATCAGTTAGTAATAAATTTTTGAGAATCATCAAATTGACATATTTTATCCTTGCTACCTCTGTTAGCTACCACACTCGAGAGTTTCGTACAGGAAATTGTTGGGCGTCTCATCAAAATGAAGCTACCCACGGAAAATTAGCTTGATAGTAATCAAGTGCAAAAATGTACCAGGGATCCTGGACTATTATTGTAATTAATAAATTAAATCCATCCAGGTGTTTCTTATCACTATTATTTCCTGGCTATTTCCTTGATGAATAGAACCTTTATAATCTTAATATCCATAGAAATTCATTATTGTGGCGGCTCTCCGCACGTCGTTGTCGGCTGCGGCATAGGGCTTTTCTGTGGTTCGATGCTATATTTCTTATCATTTTGAATGTATTCGAGAATTAGATTATATTACATTAGAATAGTACATTATATTATAATTCCATAGACTCTGAGAATAGTCCGAATTGCTTTTAATTGTATTAATTGAATTATTCATAAATTCATATGGTTAAAGAAGAAGAAGAAAAAACTTTATTCTATGGCTTCGAGTCAGAAATAAAGATCATCCTATGGAATATTTAACGATAATGATAGTAGTAACTAACTAGCAACAGACTGTTAGTAATCAGAACTTCGAGTCCGAACGGTCAAAGGTATCAAGAAAGTTGTAGTTAAAATGGAAAATATGGCGGAATAGTGTGAAGTGGATACTGTGCGAATGAGAAAAAGAGCGTGGCTGGTGAAAATCCCGAAATATATGTCGGAAAGATGGCAGAAACTTGAAGATAGAAACTTTCTTGGTGAAATGAGAATAGTTGAAGGAAGAAGAACGTCTGACCAAAAAGTATTTCTGAATCTCAAACCATCTACAGTGGGCCATAATCCAGGATGGAACGAAACACTGGAACTGATTCCTATGAAGAACGCTGGACTCAATCAAGTCGTTCTTCCTCTTATAGAAAATCCAGGCACGGTTTCCATTGAGGGCTGCATTATACAGAGATTGGAAATGCAGCCTAAAATTGACAAAAATTACTTGAACACAAAGGTAGAAAAAATGGTGAAGGCGCAACAGCCTCAAAGAACTACTATATATTTGAAGCAAGGTGTTAACAAATTTTTGCCGATAAGTCAACATAAGGAAACTGTAAGTGAACGAAAACCAGAAAAACTATATAAAAAAGATGATAGTCAGATATCAGAACTACTATTTTCGCTTTTCGAAAAGCATCAATACTACAACATAAAAGATTTGGTGTGTTTAACAAAACAGCCCATAGTGCATCTGAAGCAAATTTTGAGAGAAGTGTGCATTTATAACTCCAAGGGCCCTAACATATCACATGGGAATTAAAACCTGAATATAGACATTACGTTAAAAATGTATGAATATTTAGTTTTAGCTTCCTCCCTGATCTGATATTCATTTTTATTTCCTTATGTACCTTGTTTACTTATGTTGGGTATATTTATACTTTTGTATTGTTTTATATTTTATTGTTCTCTTATTCGATATTATTTGGTATAATAATGTTCATTCCTTGATCTTGATTCTCTAATAAATTATAAATATTGGCTATGTACCTATATTAACAAAGCTACGATGACTGACTACACTGAAAATTTCAATTATCTAGGTCGTTCCGTCCGAAAGTTATCGTTCTTACGGACGGACAGACTTGGATTTCGACGGATTCGTCGTCAGTGAGTCGATTGATACCATTTTCGGCTCAAATTTTAAAAAATGCAGGCATCGTGACGAAATGAATTTCCCCCTTGGTAAGTAAAACGAGCGCTTAGAAATATTCGGCCGTTGTCGAGGAAATTGAGGTAACCAAGATAAGTGAATCACCCAGTACATTAGGGACTAAAATTTTCATGCGTTCAGAGTTCTTCGAGTACCTGCCCAATATTGATTTTCCGTAAGTTGAAAGAAATTTTGTTTAATCGTATTCACCCTAATTATGTGCCGGAAGTGAAAGATAACCTACATCTGCCTCGTGATAATTTTTTTTTATTGCAAACGGGCATATAAATTTTCGACAAATTTCAAGTCCCTACGCCTTTCCGTTAGAAAGTTATGATTTTCTATGGTTTCTATGGTTCTGGTCATGCGATCTGGAGAATGTAGCTTGATTATCATTCTCCATTAGTATACAAAATTTCGTCACAAACGTGACCGCGAAATTCGAGATCTACACCTATCAAGAAAATTTCAAGTCCCAAGGCGTTTCCGTTCAGAAGTTATAATTTTATGTGGTTCTGGTAAGGCGATCTGGACACATGTAGCTTGAACACCTCATTCTCCATTCGTGTGCAAAATTTCATCTCAATCGAAGCTGTAGTTTCAATGTAATCAGGAGACCAAAATTTGAAATTCTGCCCACACTGAAAATTTCAAGTCTCTAGGACATTGCGTTCGGAAGTTATCGTGTATACGGACGGCCGGACAGAATTTAATTTTTCGACAGATTCGTCATCAGTGAATCGAACATAGTCGATTGAGACTATTTTCGGCTCGAAATTCGAAAAATACAGACATCGTGACGAAATGATATAGCCCTCATCTAAGTTGTACGAGCGCTCAAAAACGTTCGAATGAGCTCTCCAAGATGAGAAGAGAGAAATGATTATCGGAATTAAAAGGGCTGATTAAACTGAGAATAAACCGAAAATGCAGTCATGTGTTCGAAACATTCCATAACAGGTGAAGGCATCTAATTTTTGTGAGTTTAATAACTCAATAATCATAAATTCTCTAAGGGAAACCGTCAGGTTTAGGAGATGACCTCCCTCAATCCTGACTGGTTACCCACTATTAATATGGGGTACTTTCGGGTAAAGCAGAGGATTTTAGTTGAAATATGTGTATGAGAAGAGATGTAGAAAAAACTCATCTCATCTCATTCGCACCTTATTACAGATACATTTTACAGATTTAGGGGGCGGGAGGTAACCCCCTTACCCTTCTGGATACGGCCTTGGTGAAAGATAGATACATACATAGATAAAATTCATACATCTCTCAGTATTCACGAATCCGAAGAAACTATGTCGAAATGAAAAAATAATACATGAGGCTTATTCACCCTAAAATATACTGAATATTCATGAATACTATATTATACTTTAATACTTTCAAAAGGGCCAAACATCAAGGAGAGATCATGCATGTGATTTGCAACAAAAATTGTCATATTTCACATGGTCGGAATGTTGAAGGTAATTCTTTAATTCAACATTTCTTGATTTCACGAAATATTTCAAGTTTTTTCATGAAATTAGATTAACTACAAGCTGAGAATTTCTGTGTACCAGAAAAATTCTTATTGTGCGCGTGGTAAGCAGAAGAATACCAAGATTCTGAAGTGAACAAAATCATTCATATTTTTCCAATGGTTTTATCGATGAAACATGATCAATTATGGACATGTTTTCTTTTCAGCAAAAACTACCCCATTCAGTGTGCTTTCGAATCAAATATTAACTTTTGTGCTAGCTGCTTGTATTCTGATGAAGTATCATGGCTAACAAGATAACAACGAAAAAGTCGAAATATTCCAAACCTGAATTTTCTCTATTTGGAAGTTGTTTTTCATTGAATATTGAAGTAATTCTCATGGAAATCATGAATTTCTGTCGAATAAAAATAATTAAATAATTTGAACAAGTAAACTTATTTTTAATAATACAGATTCAATGAAAAAATGTAGAGAAAACAGACTCCTACTACTTATAACAATTGTTCGAAATGTCCAATTTGTTCAATACATTTTACACATCGTTTTTTGCTCGGAATCTACCAACCTGCGAAGTTCAAATCTTTTTCGACGCATTTCTGCACATCACAAATTTATTCTTTCAATCAGATCCTCTCGAGTCTGAACGCGAATTTGATTTACTTTTTCTTTCAAGCTGTTCCAGACATAAAAATCCAAAGGCGGGACTCTTTGGTGGACCGTACCTTCCAATCCATTGCACCCCAAAATATTCATTGTTTAAGTCCCGTACATTCCGGCTATTATGAACTGGGCAGCCATCCATTTGGAACCAGACATTATGTTTGTTAGCTGGGGGCATTTTATTCAATATATCACTGCTTTGGAATGATGTAATGAATTGGAGTGGATTGGAAGGTACGGTCCGGTAATATGGCCACCGTGGAGCCCCGACCTTACGCCTTTGGATTTTTTTTGTCTATAACACATTGAAACAAAAAGTATATCGAATTCGCGTTTAAACTCGAGAGGATCTGATTGAAAAATGGACTTCGCAGGTTTGTAGATTCCGTGCGAATACGATGTGTAAAATGAATTGAACATATTGAACATATTGAACATTTCGAATAATTGTTATAAGTAGAAGTCTGTTTTCTTCACATTTTTTCATAAATCTGTATCATTTGTTTTAATTATATTGATTCGACAGAAATTCACGATTTCCATGACAATTACTTCAATATTCAATATTGAGGGCTTCAAAGTAGAGCCAATTTAGGTTTGGAATATTTGGAATTTTTCGTTGTTATCTTGTTAGCCATGAAATTATGGCACAAGACAAGCAGCAAGCGCAAAAGTTGATATGTCATTCGAAAGCACACTGGGGGAAGGTATTTTTTTCTGGAAACGGCGAAATTCGCGATCCGAACCAACCCCAGAAATTTCGAGGGCCTAGGCCGTTCTATTCGAAAGTTATAATTTTCTATGGTTCTAGTCATGGGATATGGGAAAAATGTAGCTCGAATTTATCATTCTCCATTGAAATACAAAATTTCGTCACGATCGAATCCGTAGTTTTGAAATTATCAAGAAAACTGAATTTCAAACGATCATATTTACGAAACCTCTTTTTTAACTCGGCTCATTGATATGCGTGAACGCGACATTCGAGATCCACACCTATCCTGGAAATTTCAAGTCCCTAGGCCTTTCCGTTCGAAAGTTATAATTTTCTATGGTTTTGGTCATGCGATCTGGAAATAATGAAGCTTGAATATATCATTCTCCATTTAATCACAATATATCGTCACGATCAAATCCCTAGTTTTGAAATTATCAAGAAACTCAAATTTCAAACGACCATATTTACGGAACCCCTAGTATAATTTTGCTCATTGACCACGACATTCAAGATCCACACCTATCCTGAAAATTTCAAGTGCCCAGGCCTTTAAATTACAAAGTTATAATTTTTTATGGTTTTTATGGTTCTGGTCATGCGATCTAGACAAAATGCATGTAGCTTGAACACGTCATTCTCCATCTGAGTGCAAAATTTCACCTCGATCGAATCAGTAGTTTGGAACTAATCAGGAGAACAAAATTTTGAACGTCCATATTTACGAAACCTTCAGTCGAATTTCGCCCAATAACAACCTCAACCGCGGCATTCAAGATTCGCACCTACCCTGAAAATTTCAAGTTTCTAGGTCGTTCCGTTCGAGAGTTATCGTGTATACGGATGGACGGACGGACGAACAGACTCGAATTTTTCGAAGGATCAGTGAGTCGAACATTTTCGGCTCAAAATTCGAAAAATACTGACATCGTGACGAAATGATATAGCCCTTGTGTAAGTAGTACGAGCACTCAAAAATCGAAACAATATCGTTTCTCTCAATAACTAGGCTTTTCAGTACGTCCCCATCATTTATTCGTTTCCACGTGCCCAACGTCAGTGTCGTTGTGTGTCAACGGATCTTTGTAACAAGAGTAACCGTTTTCCATTTCCAATATTGCCGCGAGTGATAAATAAATATGTCGGTGTGTCTGATTCTCGAACATCCCGGCAAATTTTAATCAGGACTGTATCATGACAAGGGCAATTTCGGCCATATATCTGCCAGCGCTGCCGGGCCCCGTAAATCAATAGGAATTCAACGAAGGATTTTTTTTCAGCGGTTCTGTTTTGAATCAGTATTTCCCCCTTGTTACATTAGTTTTTCATTTGAACTGACATTACGATTGTCGCGGCAGTTAGTTCAGTATCCGAAGTTTTACATCCCATCCTGTCAATTCGATTTTTTTTTTTGTTTAGTCGGGGGGAATTCTCATGAACGAACTATCTCCGATCAATCGGAAAGTGTGGGAGTTCAAGTGAAGCAAAACCTGCCCAAAATAAACCTTAGGTGCTTTTTTGAATGCCGGGCGTCTATTGCCTATTAACCTTTTGACTCTTTTTGTTTGTATCACTTTCACGAGTTTTGTCGTGTGGTTTTTGTGTTACCTATGACTTTCATAGTCCTTCGTGCCAAGCTCGGTCGAAGGCTCTCTCGACAACTAATAGCACTAATCCTGTGGCTTGTTTATTCTGAAACCCTTCAGTGACATTTAGAAACTGGGAAAATAAACGCTATATATCCATTGAGAAATTGATTTGATTGCTTCGAAAAGTAAGTCCCATCGACTTTACGGGATAAATAAAGTTTTTGGATCTTGCAGCTCTTCACCTCGAGACAGAGAAAATATCTCACCATATTACACTATAAACTACAGAGTCAGACGTCCGATTACGTCATCTCTGACCAAACATATGAACCAAAATTCCCCAAATGATGAAAACATAAACAATATTAGCTTTGATTCATGAAAGAGAAGACCGAAAAAAACCACCACCAATAATTCCAAATGGAATCACCATAAAAATTAGAAGCATTCGACCCGGAATGCACTCAGAATCGAAAAAAACTAACCCTTCCATTTCCAATTGTCATAGTTCCATTATATCCATCCACTTTTATAGCAAAGTTGCAAGCTCGAAGGTTATAATTTCGTAAATGGTATGGGTGTGCCCGGGTTGACTGAGCCAATTAAGTGAAATAAACGGTGTTTCCTTAATGTATACCTTTTCAAGCTCAAATTGGCGCTAATGACATTGTCAAATGTACAAACTGGAACATGAATGTGTGACTGGCAATTATCAGAAGCAAATCGGCATGCGTCAATTTCAAATTGGCAATAATCAAAATCATAAAGGCATTGGTTAACTCCAAATGGACCTTGAATCAAACTGGAACTTGCATGTGAAAAAAATTTTAAAAGCACTGCCGTGAAGTTACGAGCTTTTGAGTGCTCGTTCGTCCACCTTGTAAATAGATTCGCATTTTCCAGTTTTAGAAACCAATTGATGAAATTTTCGACAGCTGTAAAAAAAATAACAGCAGGTCCTATTCAATTATGCCGAATCAGCTGTTACAGGAATATAAGGATTTTTTTCGATAATTCGCTAAAACCTTCAACGGTTTAAATGGTCTTGATAATGCGGTTTGGACGAAATTTCGCACGTAGTTCAAATACATTATTCTTCATCCATGTGCGAAATTTCATTCTAATCGGATCAGAAGTTTCGAAAAAAATATTTTAAACTGCCATATTAACGGAACCCCTGGCTTTATTTTGCTCATTGATAAACATGACCTTGGCATTCGAGATCCAAACAAACCCTGAAAATTTCAAATCTCTAGGTCTTTCTGTTCGAAAGTTGTAACTATCTATGATTTCTATGGTTCTGTTCAAGCGATCTGGACAAAATTTCGCATGTAGCTTGAACACGTCATTCTCCATCTCATTGTATTTTCAGCCAAAAATGGTCAAACAATTAGGTCGGACTCCCAGATGAAGAATTCGCGGTCATATATAATTCTGTCCGTCCGTCTGTCCAGTCGGTCGTCTGTTAACACGTTATCTTTTTGGAAGGAAAAGACCTAGTGTTTTGGAATTTTCGGACTAATGAATTATCAGACAACAAAATACCAATTTTTGTCACACTATTATATAACTTATTCAAAACAATTTTTCCATTTATTTGAGATCAGAGTCTCTCAAAATATGATTCTAGGACACTTTCTGGAGAAAAAAAAAATTAGATGTATTCAAAAATCCTGAAATAATTTCATAAAATCTAATGAAATTATGAATAATGATTTGGAATTATTATTTTGACTATACAACCAGACCAACACAGTGCTTAAGCCATGGGTGCAACCACTCAAGGGACTAAAGGATTATTAAGGATTTCCTGAATTTATGTCGTACGTAGAGACAAATTCATAAAATCTTTTTTATAACAAAAATCTGGGTTCATAGAAGATCAATTATCCCAATAATTATATGAACACAGAATATTTTTATAAAACAAATTTTATGAATTTTTCTACGTACGTCATAAATTCAGAAAATCCGTAATGACTCAGGAATTATTTGTATTAGGAGCGTAAACATTTTTGAACACTATATAATAATACTGACAATGCAGATCTCCCTTTTTTTCGATATATGGAGAACTATCTCGACGTTGCAACGATTCGAATAGAAATATAAATGATCGATGAAATTGAATAATCGATAATACAAAAGACGAAAAAATGCAGAAAAAAATTTTTCGACCAATTTATTTTCACTCCATGAATAACTGAGAGTGTTCAGACTTCAGGAATATTTTAACTCAGTAGATAAAGTTGAACAATATCATAATCCAAATTTTCAGAATTCAAATAGGTCCGGTTTTCAAGAAACGTCTAGTAGGAACTCGAATTTGGAACACCCTGTATACAAGCGCCTATTTGTCATATTTTCGGCTCATCAAATATCTCCATGACCCTTTAGACATCAATAAAAATAGTATGGTTTATAATGTTGAGGAAAATTACGTTGCACAGAATCGTTCAAAGCAATAATGATATCCTTGCTTTCCGTATTCGAAAGCGAGTGGTTGGTAATTTAATCCATTGTAATCTTGTCTTGTTGGTGTAATTGTCTATTCTAATTGCTTCCTTGGGAGATCGTGAAAGGTCCTCCAGAACATCGATCCCAAATTTCCTGTGGGGGTTCATAATTCTCGACATTAAGTGTGGCAGTTTGCAATGAAAACAGAGGGAAATGTTTCTTTCGCTAAGGATAGGATCTTATTATTGTTGTAGAAACGTTAGTTTAAACGGAGTAGAATAATAATGGGAAAAGTGTCAACAGTGACGAAGAAGTATGGGCTGCACTCTAATTGTAGATTATTCGAGTAGCTGGAAAATTCGGCAAGAAAATATAATTTGTTCGACGAATGATTTTTCGTAGTTCTTATCTTGTTCGGAATAACTCGTAAATGTTATTACAGTAAATAAGTAAATATTACTAGTGAGTTTCAAGCGACGTATGTATTATCAAGTCTTATTTTGTTTCAGCAAAAAGTAGCAGATAACATTTGAATTTTAGGCAGATAATATTGCACTAACGATTCTACATCCATACAACTTATCGTTAGGGTGGACCAGTCCTATTCTCTTAATGACTCAATCTATCCATAAGTTATTTCTTCTCATTTTTTTTTTAAAACAATTTCTGATGAAAAACTGAAAACTGGCAGTCTTCAGTCTTATTATTATATTGGGATACGCGTTTGCTATGTTTGACTTTTCAGGCCTCACTTTGACCTCTTCCTCACTATGTCTGTCATTTAATCTAGTAATCGCCACCATCTCAAATTATAGAATTTCAATTTTTTCAACTAATTTTATTGGTTAAAAGTCATTTGATATATTTTGAACGAACAATCGAAGTTTGGTGAAACCCAGAGTTAGTTTATCGCCAACGGGACACAATCCAAATTTTTTTTAAATTCTTCAGTGTGTACTCACCTGTTAATACTATAGTGCAGTCCAAATTATTGGGATAGGTAACCAAAGGATACCCAGGACTGTGGAACATTTTTTTTTCCATGTCTAAGTTGACCATAGGATAGCAGGAGTTTCTTGCGTTTCCTGCTTGAACGCTTCTGATGAAATTCTCGTCCGTCAATGGTTGGTCGGACGGAATGATTATTTCCCTTTTGGAAACTTTCTGACATTTTTTGTTATCTGAAAATGAAAGAAAAATATAAACAATAACCTTCAAGACCAACTGCGGATACAGAGTGATCTAGATGTGAACATTCTCTTATAAATAATTAGAAACTTCTAAAATTTAATTGGTCTACGATGTACCTATCACTGTTTTCGCAGCTCGAGACATCCTCCCACTTTTCTTTTGTTAACAATTATTTTGGTTCGAATTTATTTGAACAATCTTACAATTTGGCTCAGTTCGATTGTTGGTTATTCATTGGATCTTTATCAATTAAAGAAAGAACAGTGGGATTCCAAAGCTTTCTGGTGATATCACCCATGAAAATTTTGGCCTTTTCGAGCCATGAAATAATAACACATGTCATTTATATTTATTAAAATCATTTGAAGAGGCCCATCACATGTTGTTAGACTATAAGACCTGTCACTCATTTCAAATTCAACCTCAAAAAGATTGATTTCACTCAAATAATGACATACTCAATAGAACTTCTAATGGAAACAATAACTCCATCCTGTGGGTTGAAATGAAATAATATAATTGTTATGCTTTTAAGAATATTCTGATATTTCTTTCAAATTCTTTCACGAATGTAAAATCAGAGTATCCGTCTCAAAAAACAAATATTCAATTATGAGATTGGTGCCTTGAAGAAAAAAAAATAAGAGTATAGATTTAATAAACTTCATTGAGTTAGATTTATATAATACTAACAGACTCGGCCAAGCGTAGCTGTGGCTAAGGTATACGTCTAATTTTATTGTTGTTAAGTATTCAAACCAGTGCAAATTATATTATTATTAACCCTTACCTTACCCTTCCCTAACCCTAACCCTATCCTTGATTTTTTTAAAGTTTTAACCCAGTTCTCGAACAGTTCCAAATTTCTTCAGTTTTAGGAAAGACCCTGAAACTTGGCATCACCCTTCGCACTTTATCGATCTTGTCGAGTGGCCGGGTGTAGTGGGGACGCGATGACCTGCCGTCGATTTGAGAACTGCTGCGTAGATAATTATCACTCTCTGTCATATTAAATGAACAAATAATTTACAATGAGAAAATATAGGAAACGTAAATTGAGATAAAACTATCCTATCTTTTAAGTTGGATCAAACTGCACACAGTGTGCAAAATTTTATAGAAATCGGTTCAGTATTTTGGGAATTCATCCCGGATAAACAACGTGACACGTAATTTTCATATATAAAGATTAGGCCGTATAGATGATTAATGAGGAATTGAATATATTTTTTCCTAACAAGTGCGCAACATCCTACTTTTCCGTATGCAAATACAATAACACGCAAAGCGGAGTTTGGATAAGTTTTTGCTTGCGGAAAAGGCACTAGGACGGTATTTACAACAACATTTTTCGTACGAGATCCATATCAGATAAAAAGAATTAATTCCGTTTAATTTTTTTTGTTCTACATTCTGTAAAGGTTTTTTCCCTTCGAACGATATTAAATAATCGTTGTTGGAAGGAACAAACCAAAAGAACGACCCGTTTTTTATCAAACCTCTCCATTCACGGCTTTTGAGGTCAAACGTTCCAATTTCATCTTGAATATTAGGTCCACCTCCAAGAGATATTTCCTATTTTCAGCAAGATTTAATTCGAAACAGGAAAAGGGAACAAAGGAACGAGATGACATATTTCTAATGAAATTTTTTTTACCGACTGCTTATATCATACTGTGACATTCGTGGTGAACCTGAGGTTGAACACAGAAAATCTGGGGTAGGTGTTGAAGGACGTGTTTCGAAATATTTTTGAGCGCTCGCACTACTTACACGAGGGCTATATCATTTCGTCACGATGTCTGTATTTTTCGAATTTTGAGCCGAAAATGCTCCCAATCGACTATGTTCGACTCACTGATGACAAATCCGTCGAAAAATTCGAGTCTGTCCGTCCGTCCGGCCGTATACCCGATAACTCTCGAAGGGAATGTCCTACAAACTTGAAATTTTCAGGGTAGGTTCGAATCTCGAATGCCGCGGTTGAGTTCGTTATTGGGCAAAATTCGCCCAGGGGTTCCGTAAATATGGCCGCTCGAAATTTTGTTTTCCTGATTACTTTGAAACTACAGATTTGATTGAGATGAAATTTTGCACTCTAATGGAAAATGAGGTGCTCAAGCTACATGCAAAATTTTGTTTAGCTCGCATCACCAGAACCATAGAAACCATAGAAAATTTTAACTTTTGAAGGGAAACGCCTACGGAATTTCCAGGATAGGTGTGGATCTCGAATGTCGTGATCACTTTTAACTATGAGTAGAACTCTACTAGGGGTTCAGTAAATATGGTCGTTTGAAATTTAGTTTTCTTGAACATTTCGAAACTACAGATTCAATCGTGACGAAATTTTGTATACTAATGGAGAATGATATATTCAAGCTACTTTTCTCCAGATCACAGGACCAGAACCATAGAAACCATAGAAAATCATAACTTTCGAACGGAAAGGCCTAGGGATTTGAAATTCTCAGGATAGGTGTGGATCTGAAATGTCGCGTTCACGTTTATCAATGAGCAGAATTATACTAGGGGTTCCGTAAATACGGTGGTTTGAAATTTTGGTTTCTCGATAATTTCGAAGCTACGGATTCGATCGAGATGAAATTTTGTATTTTAATCGAGAATGATATATTGAAACAATATTTTGTCCAGGTCGCATCACCAAGACCATAGATACCGTAGAAAATTCTAGCGAATTATCGAAAAAAAATTGATGAGCTGAAGCACTGACATGAAGTCTGGAGTTTCGCCTAAGTTTCAGAATTTTTTTGACAGCTGTCGAAAATTCCTTCAAAAGTATGTGATAAATATTCGAATTTATCATGTGAATAGGAATGGCACGTTGCGATATGGTTGTCCTACAATGAGGTGTAAGAATCGAATTTGGTTGAGTTGTGTGATAATTCATTAACAGCGTTTCAAGGACACAGAATATTTCGCCTGAAGAACAATAGAGGCGAAACTCCGTAATGAACATTTTGTGATAATCGCGTTCGAA
Source organism: Aphidecta obliterata (assembly GCA_963966015.1). NCBI lineage: Eukaryota > Metazoa > Arthropoda > Insecta > Coleoptera > Coccinellidae > Aphidecta > Aphidecta obliterata. Next base: position 28,784,227 of record OZ014427.1, on the reverse strand, counting down.
GGTTCGCTGAAACTTCAAAAGAATATTAATGACGAATTTTTATTTAAGTTTTTGATAATTTTTTGTTCAGTATTTGATGTATAGTACCTAACAAGTATGATTATTTTTTCGGAAAAATAAATCTATATTGGTTCTTAGTTCCATTTTTTTTCTGCGTAAGATCATTATTGCATTCGTTTCAGAAATTTATTGTAGAATTCCAATAGTTAGTTACGAAGTGATAATTATATTATATCACAAGTCTAATAATATTTATAGTATCTCACACATTCGAACTCTTCATGATGGAAATGTCAACATCATGAGAATGAAACAAATACAATTTCACGAGTGTTAGTAATGAACTGTGGCTAAATAAGAGAAAATGTAAGTTGAGTTTCTTTATGGACAGTCCAAGTCATCCAAGTGAGCTCATTCAACTTCAACCATTGAAATGTCATTGAAGTTGAATTTTTTTCAGGGCTATTTTCGTTAAACTTGGAATTCACTATGATTTTTGTCATGAAAATGGTGTGGCATCTCGAGCACTCAAAATGTACTACCCTTTTTGTTAACGGAAATAATGATTGCCGAATAGTATGTCGATACGTGAATGGGTCCATTCTCAGGAAATTCCTTGACTGCTTTTTCAATTACCGAATGACTAGTATAGCCTCAATTTTGACCATAAACAACCACTAAAAAATAATGTTTTATGCTTTTTGAGCGCTCGTTCTACTTACACGACAGCTATATTATTTCGTCAAGATGTCTGGATTTTTCGAATTTTGAGCCGAAAGTGGTCTTAATCGACAAGGTTCGACTCACTGATCACGAATCTGTCGAAAAATTCAAGTCTGTCCGTCCGTCCGGCTCTAAGCACGATAACTTCCGAACGAAACGACCTGGAGACTTGAAATTTTCAGTGAGGGTTCGGTTTCCGAATGCTGCAGTTAAGTTCGTTAATGGGCAGAATATCAACAAGGATTCCGTAAATATAGCCGTTCGAAATTTTGTTCTCCTGATTACTTCGAAACTACTATTTCGATCGAAATGAAATTTTGCACTCAAATGGAGAATGAGGTGTTCAAGCTACATGCGAAATTTTGTCCAGATCGCATGACCAGAACCATAGAAACCATAGAAAATTATAACTTTCGAACGTAAAGGCCTAGGGACTTGAAATTTTCATCATAGGTGTGGATCTTGAATGTCGCAGTCATGTTAATCAATGAGCAAAATAAGATAAGGGGTTCCGTGAATATGATCATAAGAATTTATAAACAACTGATTGGATTGGAATGAAATTTTGTACATAGATGAAGAATAATGTATTCAAATTACGTGCGGAATTTTGTCCAGATCGCATCACCATGACCATAGATACCTTGGAAAACTGTAGCGAATCATCGAAAAAAAATGCGAATCTACTAACAAGGTGGATGAACGAGAGCTCAAAAGCTCCTGACTTCACGCCAGTGCTCTTCAGTTTGTCAAATTATATTCGCCAAAGCAAATAAATATGTTGCTATAATATATTTATTTTTTTTTGACCTCCACAATTGTCGGAGTAAAGAATGATTTCCAAACATCCGATAGATCTGATAGTTTTTTTGAGTTATTTCAAAAGACATGTCCGAACTTCCGATGTTCCTCCTTTGCTCTCTCCTTCATGCCAAAAAAAAGCAGTCAACCGGTCTCATGCCTTGTTGCTGGAGCTTATAAATTGTAAAATTATAGCAATTCAATCGCAACTTATAATGAAAAGATGATACATCACCTTTCGGAGCCGAAAGAACAGCCTTTGTTTCGAAGCAGATTGCTGATCTTTGATTTATCCTTGCTTTTCTCATCACGAGATATTTTTTTTCTGCTAGGTGTGTTTGATAGCTTTCCCCTAGTCGAAGATTTTCTTCGGGATTCGAGTTTTTGTATGTGTGACAGAAACGATCCTTGTCCTCTTGCAGACTGAAATGACATGTTGAATTCGTAGTCAAAGAGAAATCGATACATAAATAATCATTGTAAAAATCTTTCACTGTTTTCCCACCCCAGAAATATATTTTTTCGGCAACCGTCCGGGAAGTACTCACTTCCCAGAAGCTTTTCCCTTGAGAAAGTAACATTTCCCGGCCTAGTCCGGAAAGTACGTTCTTTACGGACTAGGCCGGAAAGTACGTTTCCCGTAGCAACGAAATTACGACTGACACCTTTTACGTTGTTATCATTGGCTATATGAAAAATTTGGTGGGTCTGATTTCGATAAATACAATTGATCATTACCATAGCAACGAAATACCAACACGAAATAAGTTGCCATTTTGATTTTTGAAAGTTTGGAGTGTTTTTGGTCGCATTTATCGCAATAAAGAAACGTGTCTCATTGATTTGTTATTCTTCACGGTTGCCGATAAAATAGTGTACGCAACACGTCCAAAAACAGTTTTTTTGGACTCGCAGACTTCCAGGACTCGATAACGCTCGTCCTAGAATTTTGTCTACTCGTCCAAAAAAACAGTATTTTCCGGACTTGTTACGTAAATTACTATTTTGGTATCAGCCCTAGTATAGTGACTTTCCATAGGTGGTATTGACGAAAGATGGTTTCTCCTACCATTTTTAATGAAAATTTTTTCACGAAGCTTGATATTGGGTCAATATCTATGAATTGTTCTATCTGGGTTGATCCCAGATACACACCTTTTGTTCCTGGAAGGTAAATAGAGTAATTACTAAACATCAATTATCACTCCTTAGTTGTCCCCACTGTAGAATACCACACAACAAGTTTCCAGGATAACCCAGAAAAAAACTATTCAGCCAAGTCTGGGTGTTGCTTATTCTTTTGTACAATGACTTTAAATACAGATCAAATTGAAGAAGCAAATTTTTATTACCCACCTTGAAAACAAGGGCAAGAAAATATGGCCAAGTCGAATTTTATCTGATTACAAAGTCACAATTTACTGCATAAATACATTGTATTTCCTTTATAACATGATGATTATTCCTATGATTTTATTCCAATATGTTCATACATTCGGAACAAAGTTACTTTCCATCATTTTAATCTGCTCATTTCCGTGTTGAAAACGTGTTGGCGTGTGAATAGGGCTTAACGTTGAACGTCGGCAGGAATGATTGTCCGGGTGAAAGAGTGTGATACAGAAGCTTCCGGTTAATTATGGATGACGGCTGCCCAGTGCGTCTAGACTTGGAGGCTTTACGATGTTCTGGAATGAGGGATTCCGTCCGAGTTGTTGCTTTCCCTTCATTCACCGGAAGCCGGGAGAGGATCTGGCGCAACGTTGAATGAACTAGTTTCACGGCGAGGATGTGAACTCGATTGTACGTTCACTCGGCAGGATCCTGAGCCATTAAATAAATAACGATAATTTTAGTTTGTAGCTTTTGTCGACTGAAATATCGTATTTTAGCAACACAATTCACATCCACATCTATCTAACACAGATTTGCTCAACCTACCCTTATTTTCGAACAGATAATTCCACTGCTACATAACATCAGTAAGCTTTTTTCACGTGCATTTTAAGTGTAAATATTTATATAGCATGTATTAAATGAGTGTTTTCCTACTTAACAACAATCCATAAAAAGGGTAATAAGGAAATCTGTGATAACTTTCGAGGTATCGCTGTGCTGAGCAGTATTTCTAGAGTATACGGAAAACTTTTGTTGGAAAAGATCGAAGGGGAGTTCTCTGACATGGAAGCTGAAGAACAGGCCGGTTTTAGGGCCGGTAGATCGACATTCGACCATCTGTTCACTCTTACGCAAGTAATTGAGAAGAAAAGAGCGCTAAACCAGGAAATACATCTACTCTACGTGGACCTCAAAAAAGCGTATGACAGCGTACCCCAACAAAAACTGTGGGAAGCCCTTGATAGAACTAATATAAGTTTAACCCTCATCAAGGCGGTCAAGGATTTATACAAAGACAATAAAAGTCAAGTAAAAAGAGGAAAAATGGTTTCAACTGGATTCTGCGTGAGCAAGGGGCTGAAGCAGGGCTGCTGTCTTTCACCTTCTCTGTTCAAAATCTATCTAGAACGGGCTCTCGGGATATGGAAAAGAAAATGTCAGGGCATGGGTATATCATTAAGTGAAACAATTCTCTACACTCTGTGTTTTGCCGACGATCAGGTGGTCTTGGCCCAAGAATATGAAGATCTAGAGTACATGACACGGAAACTTATAGAGGAGTACGACAAGTGGGGCCTAGAAGTAAACATCAGTAAGACAGAGTATATGTGTATTGGCGGAGAACAACAGGATTTGATACTGGAACGGCAGGTTATAAAGGAATGCAGCAAATACAAGTATCTTGGAGTACAGATCAGAAACGACGGAAGTATGGATGAGGAGATAAAACACCGAAACAACCTAGGAAGAACAGCAATCAGGCAACTAAATGGAATACTATGGGATAAATCAATTTCAAAAAACAACAAGCACAGAGTGTACGATTCCATAGTCAAAACTATATCATCCTACGGTAGTGAAATATGGCCATTAAAACAGAAGGCTCTCCGCTCACTCGAAGCTATGGAAATGGATTATTGGAGAAGAGCGGCGGGTAAGAGTAGATTAGACAAAGTGAGGAATGAAAGAATTCTTGAGATAATGAAAGTTGAACATCGAATTACTGACGACATCAGAGAAAAACAACTGAGGTGGTACGGACACGTCCAGAGAATGGGAAACGATAGACTGCCGAAGCAGGTCCTAGAGTGGATGCCACATGGAAGAAGAAAAATGGGAAGACCTAGATTGACTTGGAGAGAGGGAATAACAAAGGACATGAGATCGAGGGGGATAGAGGATAACCTATGGGAGGACCGAGACAAATGGAGACTGGAAATCAGAAGACGTCGAAGAACTTTGTGAACTGATCAATATATATATATATATATATTAAATGAGTTAATCAGGATCCCAGTTTTCTAGCTGATTCACAAAAAAAAATTGAATTTTTCTGATGTAGTGTTGAGAATATTGGATACACGGTCATTCCATCTATTGACTTTCATGAATATACAGGGTGTGACGTAAAGAATGGAGAATATGGTACCTGCGGGCAGAGGAAGTTGTGGAGGTCCAGAAAAATATGTTTTATGTTTGGTTTTTGAGAATTTGATTGATTCGGCCGCTACTTGATGAAAATCCATATCATCTTAGTATTCACTAATTAGCCCAGTCTACGATTTTTACTGATTTAGAGGTCTTAACAAGACCACTACACGTGTTTCGCCATACCATGGCTTCATCAGGTGACGAGATGAACTGTTTATCTCGTCCTGATGAAGCCATGGTATGGCGAAACACGTGTAGTGGTTTTATTGAACTCTCAATCAGTGAAAATCGTAGACTAAGTTAAGATTTTTCAATCCGTTTTTTGGATAGTATTTCTGGATAGATGCGCTATCGAATGTAAATGATGATTTTTGGGGCGCATGAGTTTTCAAACAAAGGTCCAACTCAATTTCATATTTTGCTCATGTTATTCTTCATTTATTTTCATTTTTTTATTCCTCTGGAACGTCACTCGTCCTCTAACCGCATGTACTATATCATCCATGCATTAAACCACGCCCTGTATAATAAAATTAATTGCCGTATTTGGTTTTATCAAACAGTAACAACTGATCTCACTTGAAAAAATTCTCCGACTGAAAGAGAAATTCAATTACCGAAAAAATGTGCTTTTTGGCAATAATAACTGTCACTTATTAGTTGATTATTATCAATGTAGGCCATTCCTAGATTGCGTGAAAAAAATTTTGTATCAATGTTGTGTAGTGTTTATTGTAAGTCACTTTCTTTTCAACTACCACCATGCTAATTGATAGGAAATATGTCCCCTTTTGGCGACAATTACTGCTTCAATTTGCCATGGATTACACAAGTTTCTGACAGTTTTCAGGGATTCTCTCATTCATGATATCAAGTAAATTGAATATGTTAATTTTTTTGAAAAACAAGAATTCCAAGTTTTTTTTTTCAACACGGCTGAAAAACGTCGAAACGATCGAAAATAAATGCTTTCGTTTGGGTTTCCATAGGTCTTCGAAGTAGGAATTTTCGAACCAGTTTCTTCGATGTCGTTGATGCTCATTTTTCAAATTCATTTTTATTTGGAGATCCTGATATCTCAGAAATTGCAAGAACTCACAAAAATATTTTTATTATAGCAAAAACTGACGAAAAGAATTGTAGACATTTCCCTGCCAGATGTCGCGACTCTTTACATTGTATCGCGTCTTCTGGCTGGTATTATAAGTTCATGTTTGTCTTCATCGTCGACTGAGTTATGCGGTATTGATGACGGCAAAAAAGCTAGAAACTAGTCTACCTGCTACTCTTGTCGATCGATGATGGCACGTTTCATTCAGTTCACTTTTTAATTTGGATTTCAATGAGTCCATTCATTGATTTATTTTATGTTTGCCTACCGTTTTTTGACGGGAAACTTTTCATTTATATAATTGGGAATATTTTCCTGAATCTGTTCCTCTCAACATCCTTTGCGGAATTTTGACACCAAACTACGTATTATATGAATCATTCTGGAAAGAAACGCCAGTAGTATTCAATATTATGTGTCATTGAAAAACAAAAATAATATTTCCCGGCAGAAAAGAGCCTGAAATTATCTCTAACAATGAAGTAGGTCTTTTAAATGGGAATCAGTAAAAATAACAGAAATATTTTCAATTCTATAATGAGATAATGGAGTCACTCAGTGAATAGAGTAATGAATAAAAAAATTACTAAAAGCACTGCCGTGAAGTCCGGATCTTTTGAGCGCTCGTACATCCACCTTGTAGGTAGATTCGCATTTTCCAGTTTAAGAAATCAATTGAAGGGATTTTCGACAGCTGTCAAAAAAAAAATTCTCAAACTTAGGCAAAACTCCAGACTTCATGTCAGTGCTTCAGCTGACCAATTTTTTTTCGATAATTCGCTAAAATTAATTTTTTACGGTATCTATGGTCTTGGCGATGCGATCTGGACAAAATTCCGCACGTAGTTTGAATACATTATTCTTCAGCTAGGTGTGAAATTTCATTCCAATCCAATCGGTAGTTTGGAAATTATCAGGAAAAATAACGGCCATATTTACGGATCCCCTAGTCTGATTTTGCTCACTGATGAACGTGACCACCCAAGTTCCTAGGTCTTTCCGTTGGGAAGTTATAATTTTCTATGGTTTCTATGGTTCTGATCATGCGATCTGAACAAAATGCTGCTTTAATATATCATTCTCGATTAAAATACAAAATTTTATCTCGATCGAATCCGTAGTTTCGAAATTTTCGTGAAAACAAAATTTCAAACGACCGTATTCACGGAACACCTAGTATAATTCTGCTCATTGATGAACGTGAACGCACAATTTCAGATCCACACCTATCCCGAAAATTTCAAGTCCCTAGGCCTTTCCCTTCGAAAGTTATGATTTTCTTTGGTTTCTATGGTTCTGGTCATGCGATCTGAAGAAATGTAGCTTGAATATATCATTCTCCATTAGTATACAATATTTCGTCACGATCGAATCTGTAGTTTTGAAATTATCAAGAAAACTAAATTTCAAACAACCATATTTACGTTACCCCTAGTAAAATATTGCTCATAGATTAACGTGATCACGACATTCAAGATCCACACCTATCCTGAAAATTTCAAGTCAATAGGCGTTTCCGTTCAAAAGTTACAATTTTCTATGGTTTCTATGGTTCTGGTCATGCGATCTGGATAAAATTCAACATGTATCTTGAACACCTTATTTTTCCATTTGAGTGCAAAATTTCACCTCGATCAAATCTGTAGTCTCCAAGTAATCAGAAGAACTAAACTTTGAACGGCAATATTTACGGAACCCCTGTTGACATTTGGCCCATTAACACACTTAACCGAGGCATTCGGGAAATGAACCCACACTGAAAATTTCATGTCTCTAGGTTGTTCCATTCGAGAGTTATCGTGCTTACGGCCGGACGGACGGACAGCCGGCTGGATAGAATTTTCCGACGGATTCGTCATCAGTGAGTCGAACTCTATCGATTGAGACCATTTTCGGCTCAAAATTCGAGAAATATAGACATCGTGACGAAATGATATAGCCCTCGTTTAAGTAGTACGAGCGCTCAAAAATGACTTCACCCTAGAAAATCAGAAATGATTCACATTGTTTTGTGGAAAATTTAGAAATATTCAATGAAAAAATTCCTTCAACTATGTACATAATTTTACAAGGAAATTTCTTTCGAACTTTTCCACAAGGAAAAAACAAATTGATAGAAATTCGAAGAAAAACTACTACTATGAGGATCGAGAAAATCTCACACATTAACAAATAAGAGGTTTGTCCCAAAGAAACTAACTCGACATGAATGTTTCTTACATTAACAGTTTCTGCAAAATATTTTAGCTCTAGATTGTGCCAACTGCCCACTGCTTTCTTGCTTTCTTGTATCATTGCAAGAAAACACTCGCCACACCAGCCTCTCTCCAGCCCTAAGCCGTATCCTTCCAAAACCAGCAAACTAAAAAGCTGATGAGTTATCACTTTTAATTGCCCAGCTCAAAAGTTGAGGCCCGCCTAATATTTATATATGTAAGTTAATAGTAAAAACAGTCAGGATGGTGAACGAAATCGTTTATTTCACAATAATCTAATGTCGGAAATAAGCACGTGGAACTGTGTACACACAGTAACAACTGTAATGGCGGCAGGCTAAGTGCCGCTTACCTAGAGATGGACCATAGATCCTATAGATCTGCGCATGACATCTTTGGAGTAGAGAACAGATCTACACTTGACTGGAGTACATGGTCTCAGCCTTTTACAATCATAATATCAATTTATAGGGGTATCAATTTTAAGAATTGCTTACACGGCCATACTGACCCTTGAAACGACCACGTTTCATGTACAGCAAACATTAACACTTTTCAGTTTACAAAAAGCATTGTTCGATTAACAATTGAGTCTTCGTTAAGGCATACAATTTGTGAAACATTAACTTGAGATTATTTTGTGAAGCATGGCTATGTTGGATGCGCTGGCTCAACGCTGCGGTTTTATATTTCAGGGGGAAAAAAGAGCCAGACAAGAAAAAAACCTCCACCGCTTACATGCTCACTAATCAAAATTCAGAACTAATTAGCCAAGAACTAAATGTCAGCTTCTGCTGATTACTACAATCTAAATATGCGACAAAAATTATTCAGGGATCACATTATGGGATGACAGCCAGACAAAAAGATCCAGGTAACACATCCTAGTTGATTTGATAATTTTTCTCTATCTTAATCTGCGACAAAAATTATTCAGGGATCTCATTATGGGATGACAGCCAGACAAAAAGATCCGGGTAACACATCCTAGATGATTTGATAATTTCTCTCTATCATCGGCCAAAAAAAATATAGTTCAGGGATCAAGCTCAGGGGATGACAGCCAGACAAAAAGATCCGGGTAACACATCCCAACTTGATTTAACTAAAGCCATGATCAACAATAAATTAAATGAACCAATATTTCGAGGCTACATAGTTCTAAGATTCTTGGAAATAACTCATTTCAGAATTTGCATAATGTTATATCAACTACTACAGTTACAAAGTGATTATCTTCTCATTAAAATTTCAATAAGTCAGGCTTTATACACAAAGCCACCAAAAAAAAACAAAACAATCACTCCAAAAGTGATTAGATTCAAACCAGATAATCAGCAAAAATGAAACTCTCTTAGCATAAAAAAAAAAACAAAGTGACTTCACTAAATCACAGCTATCTCTGTGCTCCAAAAGCACCACCACATTAACGTTGTATCACATCATTAAAAAAAAACTTGATCACTGTCTTCAGTATCTTCAGGCCATATTCTCAATTGTTCTTGGCCAGCTGTCGTTGTTCTATTTTGGCCTCCTATTCGCTTCAAGACATAGCGATCGTTTGGCAAGACAGCCTTAATTTCAAAAGGCCCAATGAACTTTGGTTTCAGTTTGCCACCATTGGATAGTTGCGTAACTTCCATTACAACTTTCTGATTGACCTCGAACGGGTAACCTGGTTTTCGAGTCATGTCAAATTTCCTTCTTGTTTCCTCCGCCGAAACGTCCAGTTTCTCAATGAGGGCATCTTTATCAACATCGATTTGCATTACCGGTATGTCACTTAGCAAATTAATAGTGGATGAAAGTCTCTTATTCGAGTTAGTCATCAAAACAATCGGAGCATATCCTGTCGACCTGTTTACTGTCGAATTCAAATCATCTTCTATTTTGGGTAAAGCCCGATACCATAATTTCTCTTCTCTGTCATTTAATATTGATCTCATAGCATTGAAAACAGTTCGCATGACTCTTTCAACTTTTCCATTACCTCTTGGGAGTCCCGTTGCTATGAAATGTAATGCAACACCCTCTAATTCAAGAAATTGTTGGAATTTAGAAGATACAAAAGCAGTACCTCTATCCGATATTATTCGCTTTGGCTTTCCTATTTCTGAGAATACTTTCTTGAGGGCTTTTATACTCTCCTCGGCTGTTCTCTGCTTCAGGGGACATAGTTTGATGAATCGTGTGAAAGCATCAACGATTACCAATATTTGTGTACAGCCAAAAGATTTTACTAGTGGGCCTGCATGGTCAATATGCCAGGTATCTAACTTCTCAGTGGAAATGTCTTTCAGTTGACAAAAGCCAGATCTTTTTCCAGTGTGAGACTTTCCAACAGTACAGGACCTACAGTTCTTCACATATTTGCGTATGGTCTTATTCATTCCTGGCCAAATCACATCTTCTCGCATCTTGTTGATCATTTTATCAACTCCTATATGAGATGATTCATCATGGTACAGCTTCATGATTTCCAATCTTGCCAACATTGGGACAAAGCATCTAATTGGGTCAGTTCTCTTCCCTTGCCAGTAAACCACATCGTCTTTGACTACAAAGCCTTCCTCGTGTAGATTTCCACTCAAGATCTCCATACAAAACGGGTCGACCTTTTGCCATTCCTGTATTGATTGAGGAGAACCTGTAACAGAGCCGAGCGCCAGTATTTTGTTCTCGCAAGGCAAATTCCTACTCAAATAATCGACATGTTTCATTTTATCACCTGGGCGATATTCTATTTCGAAGTCATAGTCTTGTAGGCGAATCCACCAACGGGCTACTCTTGGAAGCAATTCCTTTTTTAATGCGGTGGCCCTTACAGAATTGCAATCCGTAAAAATTTTAAATTTAATTCCATAGAGATAATTTCTAAAATAACTAGTAGCTTCAACAATAGCTAATGTCTCAAGGTCGTAAGAATGATATTTCGATTCTGCTGCAGTTGTGTTTCTGCTGAAGTATGCTACTGGATGGATTTCTTTATCTGCGTTTTTCTGCATTAATATTCCGCCAATTCCTACACTACTTGCATCCGTGTGTAGTTCAGTATCCCAAGCAGGATTGAAAATTCTGAGGACTGGTTCTTGTGTGAGTTTTTGAATAATTTCTAAGCGAGTTAATTCACATTGATCAGTCCATTTAAATTCGATATTCTTTCGTAATAAACCAGAAATTGGAGCAGATAAAGTAGCAAAGTTCTTAATGAATCTCCTAAAATAACTAGCAAGGCCTAAAAATTGTCGAACACCTTTGACGTCCTTTGGAGGAGGTGTATTTTTCAATGCTTCTATCTTTCGTGTACTTGGTTTTACCATACCGCATTCAATTGTAACTCCCAAAAATTCTATTGACGTTTTGAAGAATTCGCATTTTTGATAGTTAAGGGCAAAGCCACACTTCGATAGCCTATCAATAATTTTCTTTAAATTAACAAGACCTTCTTTGATATTTTCGCATGAACAGAGAATATCATCAACGTAAACTAGTGCAATTTTTTCTTTATAATCTCCGAGAGCCTTATCGATTGCTGACTGATAACTCGAAGGAGAATTTATGAAACCGAAAGGCATTCTATTGTATTCATACAGACCATCAGGTGTAATAAATGCTGTAACGTGTTTGGAAGATTCTTCTACTTCGATCTGATGAAAACCAGACTTCATATCGAGCTTTGTATAAAACTTTGCTGTTGCTAAAAGGTCTATTTGATTTTGAATTCTTGGTAAGGGGTAATTATTCCGCAGAACTTTTTTGTTCAATTCTCTATAATCAACACAGAGTCTTATTTCACCATTACGCTTTCTAACCAGGACAATAGGGCTTGCATAGTTTGATTCGCTACATCTAATAATACCAGATTCTAATTGATTTTTAATTATTTCTCTTACTTTTGTTCTTTCTCGGTACGCTAGATTTCTTGCTCTAAAAGCAACTGGAGATTCATCTTTCAACTGAATTTTTAATTTACCCGTGGTGACTTCGTCAGGTTTAGATTCTACACCTTGCGTGATTATTTCAACAATTTGCGCTTTTAATTGATCGTCCATCCCTGACAAGTCTATTTCTAAATCTTTACAAACTAAAGAAAATGTTTTGGGAGAATTTATTAAGGTGGTCTCAAAGTCGACAAAGTCCTTGTTAACTTTGATTTGAATATCCCCTTTTTTGAAAATATCTAGTCCGATCAAAGCATCAATATCCTTATGTGGAATCATGTGGTCTGTTACTATATTGAACTCAATTTCAATAGCAAGGTCTCGCTTGAAAAATAAAATATTTGCTTTTCCTAACGTTTTAAATTCAACATTTCCTATTCCCGTAATAATTTTTGTTTGAGGTTCAACATCACACATCAATTTTCTAGCAACACTTTCTTTAATTAAACAAATATCTGAACCTGTATCTATCAAATAGGAGATTTGAATGAAATTATTTTTGTTTTTGAGTTCTCCATCTGGGTAACTGATCTTTGATGAGCTTTTAGCGATAAGAGTTAAATTGGATGGTCTAGTTTCTTTCCTTTTGAGCCAACAATAATTTTCGGTATGTCCAGGTTTCTTACAAAAATTACAACTCCAACTTCGTCTTTGTGAATCTGAATGTGACGCACGTTTTCTACATTCAAATAATTTGTGACCTATTTTTCCGCAGTTTCTGCATCTTCCGGAGAATGATTCTGACTTTAGTTCGCGGGGTCTTTTTGTACTGTTTTCTGATGGGGGTGTTAATGGTACAGACAAATCGGTATCAAATGACGACAACAATTTCAGAAGCTCTGACTCGTCGTTTGGCGATTGTATCTCAACTCTATTTTTCACTTCTAGATTAACAATATCATGTGAAACCAGACTAGAAATAATTTCCCATGGAAATCCGTTGTAAAACTTTTTGATAGCATTTATTTTAGCTCGACCATATTCTGCTAAGAATTTGAACTCGGCACTATTTATTGCCATGCAGGATTTAAGTCTTGTAGCTGGAGTTCCCCTTAAAGGAAATGCGATTTCTGAATCTCTACAAAAAGTTGGCCAATTTCTAGTTAGAGGTTTCCAATTCACGTAGAATTTAGAAGCACGACCTCTCAAAGCATCGCCAGCTCTTAAAACAACAATTGTATCGGACATACCTGTTTCATTTCTAACACAATCGACTTCAGAAATCCATTCCTCTGTAGTAAAGGGACTATTATCAGGGTCAAACTGCATGAAATTCACGTGGCTGCTCTCTTCGTTTGTAGCATTCGATCTCCCATTTCCCATATTCGCCATAAGTTCCATTATTTTCAACTGCATCTGTGCTTGACTTTCCATTATCCGAAACATCGACATTGATTCAGCTTGAACTTGAGCAGCATTTTCAAGGTTCTGTTGATCCATTTCGGGCAAATTCACACACAAAGAACTCGTAATATTTCTTCAAATTAGGTCCAATTTCTTCTTTTAAAGAAGAGATTTATCCCGCTTCTGATGTAAGTTAATAGTAAAAACAGTCAGGATGGTGAACGAAATCGTTTATTTCACAATAATCTAATGTCGGAAATAAGCACGTGGAACTGTGTACACACAGTAACAACTGTAATGGCGGCAGGCTAAGTGCCGCTTACCTAGAGATGGACCATAGATCCTATAGATCTGCGCATGACATCTTTGGAGTAGAGAACAGATCTACACTTGACTGGAGTACATGGTCTCAGCCTTTTATAATCATAATATCAATTTATAGGGGTATCAATTTTAAGAATTGCTTACATATATGAAAATTACGTGTCACGTCGTTTGTCCGAAATGTTCTCCTAGAATACTGAACCGATTTCAATCAAATGTTTGCACACTGTGTGCAGTTTGATCCAACTTACAAGATAGGATAGTTTATATTTCGATTTATAGTTGCAATATTTTCTTATTGCAAATTATTTGTTCATTATTCATGACAAAGACTGATAATTATCCACGCGGCAACATGGGCTCAAATCGACGACAGGAGATCGCGTCCCTACTACACCGATCTCTCGATCCTAGCGATATCGTGTGAGGAGTGATGCCAAGTTTCTGGGTCTTTCCTAAAACTGAAGAGATTCGGAACTGTTTGGGAACTAGGGAATAATACAGAATGTTCTTAGAATTCGTAACTGTCAAGAATGTAGAATAATGTCAGTGATAAAAAATGATTGACGTATATATTCTCAAATATTTATGCGATTGATTTTATTTTGCGATTTGATCCAACTTGAGAGATAAGGGTAGCTTCGGTTACAGAACTGTGTCGGCGGAGGCTGTCCAAGTGATTGCTGGCTTCCCACCAATATACCCAATGATGGCGCGAATATGCTTCCTTTATTTTATACAATAGGAGGAGCACTACCGGGCAATCGACGTATGGCAGGAAAGAAGACACTGAGTAAATTGCGGGAAAGATGGGATGGTGAAGGGCAAAATGCCGCTTGAACGCGCAGTCTGATCAGGAATTTGGAGCAGTGCGAATTTGAGCATAAAACGACCGGGTACTATTTTACTCAATTTTTGACAGGGCATGGATCTCATGGTACCTTTACTAAGAGGATAGGACGGGCTGATCTGTCATGCATGGCACGTTTTAGACGACCCGAAGCACTGCCTCAGATCAGATGGACGGAGAAAAGGAACGCACTGGTTGGAAAGATAGACCGCTTACCACCAGTTGAGTATATAATAAAGAAAATGATACAGCATGAAGAATACTGGAGGGCGTTTACCGCTTTGTGACAGTAGACATGAGGGAAAAAGATAGGACCGCTATCCATCGGGTATCATCGAAGTACGGACCGGGATGTCTTTTCCGGTGGTCCTCGCATTTCCAAAAGTTGTTTTTTTTTTAGTATGCCGGCAACAACATCAAGCCCACGTTACGGGTCGTGGTTGAATCGGGCAACACATTTCTTATCACAACCCAAAAAAAAAGGGTTAGGATAGGGTTAGGTTAGGCTTAAGTTAGGAGTAGGTTAGGGTTAATAATAATAATAATTCCACTTTATTGAATATTTCACTACAATTTAATTCAACGTATACTTTAGCCACAGTAAGGCGTGGCCGGGTCTGCTATTCTTAGTATATAGAACGGTCCACGTCGTTCATTCCATATGAATTTCTAATAGAACTGAATGCTGAGTGGAATAATATAATATTCACAAAAGAGCCAATGATATATATCGAGTATATTCGCCTTACAAAATCATCACACAATTCGATTCAACTTTCTGCGAGCATACTCTCCAACCCTTCGAATGCCCGAATTGAATGGATATAGCGATGAACATGGATGATTTCACCTTTTCATCAATATTAATATCCCTACATCCCCCAGAAGGCTCATCATCTCTATTAACATATCCATTCATCGGGATTCCATTTAAACTTCCGGCACGAACCGAGACCGAAAGAATTTTCCATCAGAACTGGCAGTTAAACACCATCAAAGATGACATTCAAACATGCGAACGCCTCATTCCGACAGCAATTTATACCAATTTGAGCTTCTCAATCCGCTAGGCTTAAATTTTCACACTAATGAATAATCTGCAATTAATTTCCTTCAACATTTTCCGGGAGTCATCGGACTCATTTCCATTCAGGATGAATTAACGCGAACGACGACTCTAATGCCACCGTTGCTAACTTCATTGTGCGAATCGGCGGGAAGAAAAACCGTCCGCGGAAATTACTCATTCAGTCATTCGGATAGCGATGTTGCCCCATAGAAAATGCAAGAACGGGACGTCTGGAAACGAAACGCCGTATCTGCGTTGGCGAAGTGGTTGGAATGCGAACGATGAGGGCTCTCGCGCCCGGAGATGTATTTTCGCGCGAGTTTTTCCTAATTAAAGCGTATCTTTCAAAAAGCTGCTGACAGTTGGTCCCTTTCTTTAATTTTTTCCCCCCGAAATGAGCCTAAACATCTCAAAAAGTACAATATGGTTTTGGGAGCTGTCTACTTCAAACTCGACTTTTAATTGAGTTTTTGCTGTCTATCTCTTTTGATTTATATGGGACGATTTCGAGAGACTCGATGTCAGGTGAAAATAATGGGTAAATGTTCATTGCGCAGTGCCATTGAAGATTCATAACAGTGACATATTTTCATATTCTGATTTGAATGTGACCGATCCCCTGAATCCGTAGGCTTTGTTTGTCTACGGAAACAGGAAAATCTTCGCGGAATAGGTGTTTCAAAGGGTTATGTACTATTTCTGAATAATTTTTGGAATGAGCAATCAAGTTTAATTCGACGATAAATCGTTTTTATTTCTGATCACCTTTTTTGCTCTGATCTAATTTTTTCAAATTTCTACGGATACCTTGGAAATGTGGAATGTGGAATGTGGAATAGTAAATGTTGTTGAGCGCTCGTACTACTTACACGAGGGCTATATCATTTCGTCACGTTGTCTGTATTTTTCGAATTTTGAGCCGAAAAAGGTCTCAATCGACTATGTTCGACTCACTGATGACGAATCCGTCGGAAAATTTGAGTCTGTCCGGCCGTCCGGCCGTAAGCACGATAACTCTCGAACGGAACAACCTAGAGACTTGAAATTTTCAATGTGGGTGCAGTTCCCGAATGCCTCGGTTAAGTTCGTTAATGGGCCAATTTCCACCAGGATTCCGTAAATATGGCCGTTCGAAGTTTTGTTCCCCTGATTACTTGAAAACTACATATTTGATTGAGATGAAATTTTGCACTCAAATGGAGAATGAGGTGTTCAAGCTACATGTGAATCAGTAGTTTTGAAGTAATCCGGAGAACAAAATTTCGAAGAGCCATATTCACGGAACCCCTGGTGGAATTCTACTGATTAACGAACTCAACCGCGGCATTCGAGATTGGAACCTTCCCTGAAAATTTCAAGTTTCTAGGTCGTTCCGTTCGACAGTTATCGTGTATACGGCCGGACCGACAGACTCGAACTTTGTCAATCGAGACCATTTTCGTCTCAAAATTCGAAAAATACACATACAGTGACGAAATGATAGAGCCCTCGTTTCAGTAGAACGAGCGCTCAAAAAACATTCTTGTGACGTAAAAGTACAAGAATCAATGAAAACTGGAATTGTCACAGTCTAGTCGAATCATTTGGCAAAAAAAAATTACGAAAAGCACTGCCGTGAAGGCAGGAGCTTTTAAGCGCTCGTACATGCTCCTTGTAGGTAGACTCGCATTCTTCAGTTTTAGAAATCAATTGAAGGAATTTTCGACAGCTGCCACAAAAATTCTGAAACTTAGGCGAAACTCCAGACTTAATGCCATTGCTTTAGGTGACCAATTTTTTTTCGATAATTCGCTAGAATTTTCTACGATATCTATGGTGTTGGTGGTGCGATCTGGACAAAATTTGGCACGTAGTTTGAATTCATTATTCCTAAGCTAGGTGCAAAATTTCATTCCAATCCCATCAGTAGTTTCGAAATAATCAGGAAAAAAATATTTTGAACAGCCATATTTACGGAACCCCTAGTCTTATTTTGCTCATTGATGAACGTGGCCGCGATATTTGCGATCCAAAGCCATCCTGAAAATTTCAAGTTCCTAGGCCTTTCCGTTCAAAAGTTACAATTTTCTATGGTTCTGGTCATGCGATCTGGACAAAATTTCACATGTAGCTTGAACACCTCATTCTGCATTTGAGTGCAAAATTTCATCTCAATCAAATTTGTAGTTTTCAAGTTATCAGGGGAACAAAACTTTGAACGGTCATATTTACGGGACCCCAGGTGCTCACGGCCGGACGGACGGACAGACTCAAATTTTTCGACGGATTCGTCATCAGTGAGTCGAACATAGTCGATTGAGACCATTTTCGGCTCAAAATTCGAAAAATACAGACAACGTGACGAAATGATATAGCCCTCGTGTAAGTAGTACGAGCGCTCAACAACATTTACTATTCATTCCGCAACATTTCCAAGGTATCCGTAGAAATTTGAAAAAAAAAGGTCAGAGCAAAAAAGGTGATCAGAAATAAAAACGATTTATCGTCGAATTAAACTTGACAGACAAATACAGACATCGTGACGAAATGATATAGCCCTCGTATAAGTAGTACGAGCGCTCAAAAACTGTTGTCCCAAACTCTGATCCCGTCTCCTTCCTTTCACGCTGTCTGTCTTCTGGATACTTTCGTGAAATTCGATGATCCTCACTGTGAGTAGCGACTTTGCAGACTACTATGCTCGAGTTTGAATACAAGGTGTCTTCAAAAATCATTCTTTTTTAAACACGAGGTAGAACTCATCAAAATGATAATTTTCACTGATAATCGCATTTAAACAAGGTGTCTACTTTTAGAAGGGCTAAACTTCAAGGAGAGATCAAATTACATATTATGTAATTTGCAACAAACAATGTCATATAACACATAGTCGAAATGTTGACGGTTATTCTTCAATTTAACATTTCTTAATTCGATCAGATCCTATCAAGTCTCAACGCGAATTTGATAAACTTTTTCTCTCAAGACGTTCCAGACATAAAAATCCAAAGGTATAAGGTTGGTGATCCTTGGTGGCCATCTTACCGGGCCGTTCCTTCCAATCCATTGCACCCCAAAATATTCATTCATCAAGTCCCGTACATTCAGGCTATTATGAGATGGGCAGCGATCCATTATTTGAAACCAGAGGTTTTGTCTTCAATTTGTTTTTCATACTGCTATTACTCCTTTTGTCTGAGGTAGAGTTATCATCAAGCAATTCAATGTAATCATATAACAATAAAACTAGATAGCTGCCATAATCATAAAAGCGTGAAAAGAAAAAAAAAATCGAAATATAATCTCAACTGAACAGATAAACATCTCAATTTCCGATGTCCATTGCAGTCGGTGCTTTCCGACAGCAAACTGATGACCCAGGCGAGGACATTCGTGTGTCTCTGTTTACTTGGCTGAATGAAGTTTGCGGCACTTGTCAAATCTGAGGCGTTTCAGTTCGATGTGGATGGAAAGAGATGAAACAAATACCGATGCGGATGTTTATCGTGTTGACAACGTGACTCGTGACAAGTGTCATATATATGGAGCGTCTTTCCGGATGGAAGTTCTGGATTCAGGAGGCTCCTTATATGTATTTTGGAGATTCGTTGCAAGGTTGCCGGTATTAATTTGCCTGATGTTATATTCCCATTACTGCGATAAAGTAGAAAATCTCGTTACTTATTCATTACGAGTTACGATAGTTATGAAAAAATTTGCCACGCAAAAGTTGTTGCTCTCGCACTAATGCCTAACCCTAAAATAATTTCAATTATAAAGGATGTTCGTTTGAAGCGGTACGATAATTAAGTAGTTTCTTGAGTGCTGAAAATGGTCTTAATCGACAATGTTCGATTCACTGATGACGAATCCGTCGAAAAATTCCAGTCTCTCCGTCCGGACGATCGGGGATTTCATTGCCGTGCGAAATTTTGTTCTCCTGATTACTTCGGAACTACTGATTCGATTATCAATAAGAAGAATAAGCTGAGGGGTTCCGTAAATATGGCCTTTCAAAATATTTTCTTCCTGATAATTTTGAATCTACAGATTGAATTGAAGTGAAAATTTCCACAAAGATGAAGAATAATGTATTCAAACTCACGATGTCTGTATTTTTCGAATACTGAGCCGAAAATGGTCTCAATCGACAAGGTTCGAATAACTGATGACAAATACCTCGAAAAATTCAAGCCTGTCCGTCCGACGGTAAGCACGATAATTTTCGAATGGAACGACCTAGAGATTTGAAATTTTCAGTGTGGGATCAGTTCCCGAATGCCGCAGTTAATCTCGTTAATGGGCTATAATGGGTTATTTTAGGAATATAATAGTATATTATTCAACGAGCGGTAATGTAGGTCATATCTCACGCAGATGAAGTTTGCAGCACGAGCCGGAGGCGAGTGCTGAAATTCATCAAGTGAGTTATGACCATTACCGCAAGTTGAATACTATACTTTATCTACGATTGTAACAATAAATACTAAGATACAAGTACAGAGAAAGAAATTTATTTAAAAATCTTAATAGTTACATATAACCATGCATTATTTATGTTGATTGTGCTTCTTAGCATGGAGTAGAAAGTATATAGGGGCGATGCTTCCTATTTAGTGCTAAGTTCACTAAAATATGCCAAAAGAACATTCTCTGTAAACAATGACTTGATATTCTTACTGCTACGCCAATCTTGAAAATTGTTGTATACACCTTTATATTTGTTTTGGTATTTTTTGGGCAATAAATTCTGTATGGTTACATTAGCTGATTGTCTTATTTCTGAAGATGTACATAGTAATTCATCTTCACTATCTGAATTAATCTTTTTCAGCGAAATATCCACAATAATAATTAGGTATCAACTCAATTTGATTAAACGTCAAAATTATTCAAGTGACCTCCCCTCAATACTAATAATGGACTGTTCCCTTACGGCCAATCACACAGGGGAGTTATAAGAGTGAGTGAGTGGGAAAACACTCACGGTGTTTGTTTACTTATATCATTACTCCATCAAAAGTAGTTGAGTAATGACTATATTATTCAATCGGAGTAGATAAATTATATTATACTTCATCTGAGAGATAAGTTTAAATAGAAATACAGCAAGAAACAATTTTGGTACCTATTTTGTTCGTCATCTATATTAACGAATTTTCAAATCTATATTTTCAATTGGAAGTATCTTTCATAAATATGCTATGATCGTTATGACCCTTAGGGCCGGTTTCACAATGTCTGGTTACCAATACTTAACCTGAAGTTAAGACTTTAACCATAGGAAAGTGTTTCATAATTGCTGGTTTGGCACTAACCAATGGCTAATGTACCGTTTATCGTCTTCCTAACCGAAACTTTAACCCGTATAGTGTTTGGTCAAGTTACCAGAAGAATAACCAGACATTATGAAACCGGCCCATAGAATAATCGGTATGTATTAAAATTTTGTCGGTCAAAAGAAGATACACCCTGTACATTCGTTTATTTGCTAGTAACATCCCAACACGCTCCTACTCGATGAAACGAACAGCAAAATCCATCAGATTCTCATATACATACTGGTGAGATTCAATTAAGCAAGGAGTGTATCCATAGTGAGCCAACCGGTATTCCGTACCATTCAACAAGCAGTTGAATGACTCCATTCGATTAAACTCAAACTAAGACAAACTAATTCAATTAACCATTGAAATAGACTCACCTGAAGCCGAATGAACCTTTGTTCCCTGACATATTGAATGTACGGTCAGGAGTAGAAGCACCATTGCTGAAACAAAATTGAAGCTATGTTACTAAATGATAGTTACAATTCACAAGGAATCGTTTTCATTGAAGAAGGTATTATAGAAAATTGGAATCTTCTACTTCTGAAACTTGATGAAGAGAATTCTTTTAAGGAGCAAATTCAACATTATTGGTAATCAATTTACCTCTTACTCAGCCTACATTATTTGAACTATGTGTCAAAAGCAGTTTGAAACTTTATGGAGGCAATAACAGCTGCTCTTGCTGTTCACACGTCTCCACCCCCACGCCTTTCAAAAATTTTGATATCAAAAATGAGAAATTCACTTCTCTGGAATGTTCTGGTAATTATTGTGATCTGAAAAATATCAGACACGAAAAAGAGAGCCTGAACTTCGGTCAGGAAAGACCGACAACAATCTAGCCGCAATGCTGGTCACTGATAATCAAGGATATCGAGTTATCAGATTTATTTGAATATCTCAAGAATATGTTATGTCTTGCAGTCCCCACAGATGCCTCAGTTTCACACAACTGTCACAGCAGTCAATCTTCGATTTCATCGCATCCCTGGAAGGACTTTCATTTCTATGAGGAGTGTCCTTTGTCGCCCTTAAAGAGGGGAATTTTTATCGCTGACATCTTCCCTCCTTCACAATTTATCGTAGTACTGAAATACCACTGGAGACGTGAACGGCTTCATCAAGTCTCCTCAATCAAGCATAGAAATTCGCTGAGTTCCTCAAGAAAGAAGCTGTCCTAGAAGCCTGTTGATACGAATCAGGCCAGTTGAGCAAGTTGCCTGACAAGCTGACTGATGGTCCTGTAAATACACACAGAGTAGTTGAGCGTTCCAGAACTAAGCACGAAAACCATCGCAGTTAATAGTATATTATTTAACGAGCGGTAATTTAGGTCATAACTCACGCACCTGAAGTTTGCAGCACGAGCCGAAGGCGAGTGCTGTAATGCATCCAGTGAATTATGACCATTACCGTGCCGTGAATTATGACCATAAGTACAGAAAAAGAACTTTATTCACAAATCTCAATAGTTACCAGGGCCGGATTAGACTTATTTCCTCCCTTAGGCCAATAACAATTTGCCGCCCCTCTGAGTTGACCGAATCAAAAAGAAACACATGCCGATTTTGCAATCAAGTGCTTTTCGCAGGAGGAGTTGATAAGACATTTTACTATCGTGGGAATGAAACAATCTTATTGTGTTAGAGGGTTTATTCGAAATTATTCCACATAACATTCAAAAAACTTTCAAAAACAGTGTAATTAAACTTTTCTTCGTTAATTCAAACGATTGCAAACATTAGCAACTCTATTCCAAATTCTATTTTTTTGCTCAACTTAGCTTCAATGCACACAAAGGCAAGATAATTTAAACGCTCTCGAGATATGCTAGATCGCCACTATGTGATAAAATAACTACTACCTACACCCAATTCTTCCGAATCAAGTTTCTGCAATTTTAATAAAAAATTACGAAAAGCACTGCCGTGAAGGCAGGAGCTTTTGAGCGCTCGTACATGCACCTTGTAGGTAGATTCGCATTTTTCAGTTTCAGGAATCAATTGAAGGAATTTTCGACAGCTGTCAAAAAAATTCTGAAACTTAAGCGAAACTCCAGACTTCATGTCAGTGCATCAGCTGATCAATTTTTTTTCGATAATTCGCTAGAATTTTCTACGGTCTCTATGGTTTTGGTAGTGCGATCTGTACAAACTTTTGCACGTAGTTTGAATACATTAATACTCAGCTAGGTGCAAATTTTCATCCCAATCCGCTCAGTATTTTCGGAACTATCAGCAAAAAAATATTTTGAGGGGCCATATTTACGGAACCCCTAGTCTAAATTTGCTCATTGATGAACGTGACCGCGATATTCGCGATCCAAACCCACCCTGAGAATTTCACGTTCCTAGGCCTTTCCGTTCGAAAGTTACAATTTTCTATGGTTTCTATTGTTGTGGTCATGAGATCTGGACAAAATATTGTTTTAATATATCATTCTCGATTAAAATACAAAATTTCATCTCGATCGAATCCGTAGTTTCGAAATTATCGAGAAACCAAAATTTCAAACGACCGTATTTACGGAACCCCTAGTATAATTCTGCTCATTGATAAACGTGAACGCGACATTTCAGATCCACACCTATCCTGAAAATGTCAAGTTCCTAGGCGTTTCCGTTCAAAAGTTACAATTTTTTATGGTTTCTATGGTTCTGGTCATGCGATCTGGACAAAATTCCACATGTAGCTTGAACATCTCATTCTCCATTTGAGTGCAAAATTTCATCTCAATCAAATCTGTAGTTTTCAAGTAATCAGGGGAACAAAACTTTGAACGGCCATGTTTACGGAACCCCTGGTGGAATTCGGCCCATTAACAAACTTAACCGAGGCATTTGGTGTCTGAACCTACACTGCAAATTTCAAGTCTCTAGGTTGATCCGTTCGAGAGTTATCGTGCTTACGGCCGGACGGCCGGACGGACGGACGGACAGACTCGAATTTTCCGACGGATTCGTCATCAGTGAGTCGAACATAGTCGATTGAGACGATTTTCGGCTCAAAATTCGAAAAATACAGACATCGTGATGAAATGATATAGCCCTCGTGTAAGTAGTACGAGCGCTAAAAAAGAGGACTTTTCAGAAAAATCACACATTCTCCAAGCAAAGAGTAATTTCTTTTATTTCAATAAGCAGTTGAGAAAGGAATCAACAATCTTATTGGAAAATTGAAAACTCGCATCACATCTGAATCTGAAGGAGCCGCCCTCAAACCGGACAGCAGTCGTCGGTAACGCTCATCAAAGAATGTCGGCAAGCTTGATGAGTTCTATCGTAAATTGTAAATATGTAACTCGCAATAAAAAGGGAATAGGCCCACCCCGTCTTTGGGTACGCAGGACTGTCGCATCGCACTTGCAGAACATATTAGAAATTGTAGAAGAATCGAAAAAACTTGCTATTATAGAGTAGTCGTCAGTCGTGTTTCGGCATTTCCGGATATTATTATTGAAAATTTTTAGTACAAAGAAAGTTTTTGAAAACTAATTGTAACAATAAATACTAAGATACAAGTACAGAGAAAGACTTTATTTACAAATCTTAATAGTTACATATAACCATGCATTATTTATGTTGATTGTGCTTCTTAGCATGGAGTAGAAAGTCCATAGGGGCGATGCTTTATATTTAGTGCTCAGTTCACTAAAATATGCCAAAAGAACATTCTCTGTAAACAATGACTTGATATTCTTACTGCTGCACCTATCTTAAAAATTGTTGTATACACCTTTATATTTGTTTTGGTATTTTTCGGGCAATAAATTCTGTATGGTAACATTAGCTGATTGTCTCATTTCTGAAAGTGTACATAATAATTCATCTTCACTATCTGAATTCATCTTTTTCAGCGAAATATCCACAATAATAATTAGGTATCAACTCAATTTGATTAAACGTCAAAATTATTCAATTGACCTCCCCTCAAAACCAATAATGGACTGTCCCCAATCGGCTTGTTCGGAAGCACAAAGAGAGAGAGAGAGAGAGAGATAGAAAGAGAGCACAGTGTTTGTTTACAGATACTATTACTTACTCAAAAGTAGTTGAGTAATGACTATATTATTCAATAGGAGTAGATAAAGATAATAACCCAGCTCTCAACTGCGTCGTTATTCTCAGTCTCGTAGCCGCAAAAGTCGCGTAGGTTACAAGGCTTCATTCCTACCTTGCTCGAGAAACCTGAGACCCATTTCTCATTCTCTTAGCACATGCAGAATGAAAGACAACAATTAGATCCGCAATTCTATGCCAGGAAATCTAATGAAACGACAATCGCCTACTCCTCTCGAGCTGTGACGCAGCAACTGACTTCTGTAATTACATCTTCGACAAACGTTTCGTGATCGTCACCGATAACGAACCTGCCTCGAGTTTTCCACCCGAATCGGCCATTGCCATAAATGACTTCAGCTCGTTTGTGGAGGTATCATTGTTTTCTTAGCGGCCTCTAGTATATCGTTCCTTGCATAAAAAGGAAAAACAACGAAAACGTTGATTGTTTGTCGCGTGCAGTAGTCTCATCGAGCTACAATAAATCATTGTAGATAGAGAGGCGAATGCCTTTTGCATGCTGAACCTCAGTTCTGCCATCACTTCACATACCATGGAGAAACTTGGAAGAATCCTGAATTGCAATCACTACTGCACAAACATGGAGAGCCACTACACACTCTCGTTCAAACATTATTTTCAAATATAATCGACCCATCATTTGGGAGGCCCTCCAAGTTTCAATTCTGGAAGAACTTCACTTGGGTACCACCAAGATGAAACAGCTTGACAGGAGGTTTGTCTACTCGTCAAGCATATTGAGCGTCTGTTCAAGAGCTGTCAAGCCTGCGCCAAAGTGTGCCTTATTTCTTCAAAAACTTCCATTCCTGAGCCAAAAGAATATTAATTTATCCTTATGGTTGTTGCGTAGTCCAAATTGGCAGAAATGCGTAATCTCCGTTCTCTTTCATATCTGGATCTACCATTTTACTTCTGGAAGACATCTGCCTAGTACATGGTGATTCCTCGGTAATGGTCTCGGCCACAATCTTCAAAAGTGAAAAATGGACTATTTCAAGAACTCGTCGTACCTTATCACCCTACAACAAATGTACTTGCGAACGCAGCATCCAAACTCTCAATGGACGTCCAAAGGTAGCTGGTGAAGACCATGCCACGACGTTGGCATCGGGTCAATCCCCGGCATAATAAAAGCTTTGTTTGCAGGGTATGTGACATGTGACGGAATTCTACAAAGGCTACGCAGTGCTATATGGACCGAGCCAAACTGCGCAGTCTCTATTGAATCCATGACACTCGCATATTGCTCTGCGAAAAAAGCTTTCACCTCAAAAGGCAGTTGCGCATTCATTTGAAGGTGCTGCTTTCAAATAAAATGACGTTAGTTCTAGCCAGCAGAAGCTCTGCACGAGTACGTTCCCTCCAAGTGAGAGAGATAGCCCAGGCCGAGACCTACCTGAGAAATCAAGATGTTTGGCAGTTCGGCACTATTACCAGAACAGTTTGTCAGTTTGAAACGCACATCAATCAACTCATCGCTCCACTTGTGCTAAAGAAGCACGTCACTTTTGCATTGCCGCCCCTGCTGCTGGAAGGAAGGAAATCCCGTTTGTCACGGATTTGCGTGAGAATTCCACACCAAATTCTGCGCACACAAGTCATTTGCCAGGGCCAACCTTGCCAGTTCTGCCAACTAATGAGGATCTACCTCACCCACAACCGCAGAGTCTATTATCTTGCCGTCAAAGGAAAAGGGCTTTCCTGCCTCAGAAAATATTTTCTACGAATGGACTGAGCTCCGAAATAGGTGGGGGAGAATTTGAGAATTGTGAGCTATGATTGTGAACTCTTCTTATGTACAGGTGATCGTTTATATTCCACTCAATAGCTTTCTCGGTAAATATTGGTCCCACAAAAACGTTCGGATGGGCAAATATGAAATATTTTTTAAGGGGATTCAGAATTCATACTAAAAAAATTAGAAAAGCACTGCTGTGGAGTCAGGAGCTTTCGAGCGCTCGTTCATCCACCTCGTAGGTAGATTCGCATTCTCCAGTTTTAAGAACCAATTGGAAAGATTTTGACAACTGTCTAAGAAAATTTCAAACTAAGGCGAAAATCCAGACTTCAAGTCAGTGCTTTATGTGACCAATTTTTTTTTCGATAATTCGCTAGAATTTTCTACGGTATCTATGGTCTTGGTGATGCGATGTGGACAAAATTTTCCACGTAGTTTGAATATATTATTTTTCATCTATGTGCGAAATTTCATTTCAATCCAATGAGTAGTTTCGAAATCATCAGGAAAAAAATAGTTTGAACTGCTATATTTACGAAACCCCTAGTCTAATTTTGCTCATTGATGAACGTGACCACGAAATTCGCGATCCGAACCTATCCTGAAAATTTCAAGTCCCTAGGCCTTTCCGTTCGAAAGTTATGATTTTCTATGGTTTCCATGGTCCTGCTCATGCGATCTGGAAGAAATGTAGCTCGAATATATCATTCTCAATTTAAATACAAAATTTCGTCACGATCAAATCCATAGTTTCGAGATTATCAAGAAAACTGAATTTCAAACGGCCATAATTACGGAACCTCTAGTCTAATTTTGCTTAATGATGAACGTGACCGCGACATTCGAGATCCACACCTATCCTGAAAATTTCAAAACCCTAGGCCTTTCCATTACAAAGTTATAATTTTCTATGTTCTCTATGGTTCTGGTCATGCGAGCTGAACCAAATTCTGCATGTAGCTTGAGCTTGTAATTCTCCATTCGAGTGCAAAATTTCACCTCGATCGAATCGGTAGTTTCGAAGTAATGAGAAAAACAAAATTTCGAGCGGCCATATTTACGGAACCTCTGGGCGACTTTGCCGAATAACGAACTTAACCGCGGCATTCGAGATTCGAACCTACCCTGGAAATTTCAAGTTTCTAGGACAATCCGTTCGAGAGTTATCGTGTATACGGCCGGACGGACAGACTCGAATTTTTGGTGGATTCGTCATTAGTGAGTCGAAATCGGCTCAAAATTCCGAAAATACAGACATCGTGACGGAATGATATAGCCCTCGTGTAAGTAGTACGAGCGCTCAAAAATGCAAAAAAGCATCGTTAACCTGAAATTTTTATGTAAGTTGGTATTTTTCAAATGGATAACCCTGTATTTTATCTTCCTAATCGGTAGAGCTCTTTATTCTGATTTCAAATATATATAATTACATAATGCCAACCCCGTATAACTCAGATAAACACATCATCTATTTCCATTCGAGATTTATATTATTATGTATTATTTTGATGAGTCTTCAATTTAGAAATGACGCACAAGTGCAGGTGTTCATTGTTTGTTATTTTCATTCCAAAAGTTTCAAATAAGGTAATGTTATAAATACCTCTGAAGATTCGTCAATGATTAAAAGTAGTTTCTTTCTTACTGTATGCTAGACAGGTCGGATAATCATCCGTTGTGAATAAAAATGTTTTTTTAAAATAAGGCTTTCCATTTCAAAAATATAGTTATATACTTCATTGAGGTTATCTTTGTCAGTTTTCGAAAAATATAGATTTTCGTCTAAATCTAAGGCTGCCGTAGTAGGCCAAGTGACATTGCTTCGTTTCTTTTATATCAAAGGAGTCGTGGATAATACAACAGCTGGTATTTGTTTCATCAATTCATTAATAAAAATTTGAATTAAGTGTTCAAATGGCCCCTATTTACTTACACACAATCGATATCTTTTTATTGAGTTTTCGAGGACTCTTCTTAATATTTCTGGTTGGTTGTTGAGATTATCAATTCCTTCCTCTATTCTGATTTGAATATCTTCAATATTTTGGGAACGTTCCATATAAACTTTAGATTTTAAATATCCCCATAAGAAAGTATCCAATGGGGTCAAGACGGTTATGTTAGGAGGCCAGAGAATGATTCCGTTCCTGCCAATCCACGTATTGTAATATTTTTTTGTCGTATGGCGTTCTACAGCTGCCTTCGATTTAGACGAAAACATCCATATTTTCCGAGAACTGACAAAGGTAATCTCAATGTAGTAGGAAGGCAGGAACTTTTAAGCGCTCGTACATGCACCTTGTAGGTAGATTCGCATTTTCCAGTTTTAGAAATCAATTGAAGGAATTTTCGACAGCTGTCAAAAAAATTCTAAAACTTAGGCGAAACTCCAGATCAATTTTTTTTCGATAATTCGCTAGAATTTTCTACGGTATCTATGGTCTTGGTGATGCGATCTGGACAAAATTTTGCACGTAGTTTGAATATAATATTCCTCAGCTAGGTGCATAATTTCATTCCAATCCGATCAGTAGTTTCGACACTATCAGGAAAATAATATTTTGAAGGGCTATATTTACGGAACCCCTAGTCTAATTATGCTCATTGATGAACGTGACCGTGAAATTCGCGATCCAAACCCACCCTGAAAATTTCAAGTTCCTAGGCCTTCTCCTTCGGAAGTTATAATTTTCTATAGTTTCTATGGTTCTGGTCATGCGATCTGGACAAAATATTGCTTAAATATATCATTCTCGATTGAAATACAAAATTTTATCTAGATCGAATCCGTAGTTTCGAAATTATCGAGAAAATAAAATTTCAAACGACCGTATTTACGGAACCCCTAGTATAATTCTGCTCATTGATAAACGTGAACGCGACATTCCAGATCTACACCTATCCTGAATATTTCAAGTCCCTAGGCCTTTCCGTTCGAAAGTTATGATTTTCTATGGTTTCTATGGTTCTGGTCATGCGATCTAAAGAAATGTAGCTTGAATATATCATTCTCCATAAGTATACAAAATTACGTCACGATCGAATCTGTAGTTTGGAAATTATCAAGAAAACTAAATTTCAAACGACCATATTTACGGAACCCCTAGTATAATCTAGCTCATAGATGAAAGTGATCACGACAATCGAGATCCACACCTATCCTGAAAATTTCGAGTCCCTAGGCGTTTCCGTTCAAAAGTTACAATTTTCTATGGTTTCTATGGTCTCGAGCTGAACAAAATTTCGCATGTAGCTTGAACACCTCATTTTCCATTAGAGTGCAAAATTTCATCTCGATCGAATCTGTAGTTCGAAAGTAATCAGGAAAACAAAATTTCGAGCGGCCATATTCACGGAACCCCTCGGCGAATTTTACCCAATAACGAACTCAATCGCGGCATTCGAGATTCGAACCTACCCTGAAAATTTCAAGTTTTTAGGACAATCCGTTCGAGAGTTATATTATACGGTCGGACGGACAGACTCGAATTTTTGATGGATTCGTCATCAGTGAGTCCAACATAGTCGATTGAGACCATTTTCGGCTCAAAATTCGAAAAATACAGACATCGTGACGAAATGATATAGTCCTCGTGTAAGTAGTACGAGCGCTCAAAGATGTGATTTCATGTGTTTCAACACCTGTAATTATTATTTACTCACTACGCTGAAAATTGCTAATGACCCTCCTTCTACCCCGAAAAAACCCGTAGATTCGCTAACTTGAGTTTGTAGATCGTAGAGCTGAAATAAACAATAGAAATGGAATTCTACATTCTACACATAATTATGGAATATGAAATATTTCTCTGATCAATAAAAATCCATTAAATGGGGAAATGGGAACAAAGCTGAAAAAAAAAACAATATCATTACGTTCTGAGAATTTCTCAACATAAATCGCGTACACTGAGTTGTTTTGAAAATTTCGGATGAAGCGTATTTCAAGAGCCCATAAAACGTGCTCGATAGAACTGGAATAACTCATAAGCCAGCGCAGAAAATTCGGTTGAATGTTTTCGAGTGATCATTTCATTATCGTTAGGCATCCCGTGTTTTATTTTCACCAATTCAAACTTTTCAAGTATCGCAGGGCAGTCGAGAACTACGAATTCACCATTCGGTCAGATGAATGGACGTCGAAAGTGATTCCACCGGCTGGATGTTCGAGTAGCCAGGCGTATTTGGGTTAGTTGAGATGAGGGTCAATTTTGGGGAGAATTTAATTTGAGCAGGAATCGGATACTTTTCATTACGGTCGAGGATCAGAGGTTCTCTCGATACTTTCACTTCGACCCGGAGCTCTTTCACATAGCTTCGTGAAGACAGTAACAGAATATTTTGAACGGCCATATTTTCGGAACCCCTAGTATAATTTTGCTCATAGATGAACGTGATCACGACATTTGAGATCCACACCAATCCTGAAAATTTCAAGTCCCTAGGCCTTTTCGTTCGAAAGTTATGATTTTCTATGGTTTCTATGGTTCTGGTCATGCGATCTAGAGAAATGTAGCTTGAATATATCATTCTCCATTAGTTTACAGAATTTCGTCACGATCGAATCTGTAGTTTGGAAATTATCAAGAAAACTAAATTTCAAACGACCATATTTACGAAACCCCTGGTATAATTTTGCTCATAGATGAAAGTGATCACGACAATCGAAATCCATACCTATCCTAAAATTTCAAGTCCCTAGGCGTTTCCGTTCAAAAGTTACAATTTTCTATGGTTTCTATGGTTCTGGTGATGCGAACTGAACAAAATTTTGCATGCATCTTGAACACCTAATTTTCCACTAGATTGCAAAATTTCATTTCGATCGAATCTGTAGTTTCAAAGTAATCGGGAAAACAAAATTTCGAGCGGCCATACTTACGGAACCTCTCGGCGAATTTTGCCCAATAACGAACTCAACCGCGGCATTCGAGATTCGAACCTACCCTGAAAATTTCAAGTTTCTAGCACATTCCGTTCGAGAGTTATCGTGTATACGGCTGGACGGACAGACTCGAATTTTTCGACGGGGCAGATCTTGATAGAGAACCTCTCATTCCGTTTGCTCATTGTCTCGATCATTACGAACTCGCCTTGATTCCGCCGACCAATATTTGGACGCCTCACTGATGGCATTTTTATTAATAACTATCCCACAACACACCGATATATAACAAACGTAGTGATGAACTTCTAAGCAATTTCTAGAAACGATAAACTTCACTCACATAAGTGTCAAAATTCTCATGAAATATAAGTAATCTATGATTGTCCGCTTGGTCGGAGGAAAAGGGAAATCCTTTTTTTCTCTACCGTACGATTTTTAGGTAATATATCGTTGTATAAATATTGTGGTGATAATAATAAACACAACTAAAAAAGAATTATCGAATTTGGTGCAGTCGTTTGAACGTGATGCTTATTCATACATAAACCATAGATCCCCTTTTATTAATATAGATAGATTTCCATGACACAGACTGACAATTATCCACGCGGCAACATGGGGCTCAAATCGACGACAGGAGATCGCGTCCCCACTACTCCGATCTGTCGACCCTAGCGATATCGTGCGAGGAGTGATGCCAAGTTTCTGGGTCTTTCCTAAAACTGAAGAAATTGGGAACTGTTTCAGATCTGGGAAATAATACAGAATGTTCATAGAATTCGTAACTGTCAAGAATGAAGAATAATGTCAGTGATAAAAAATAATTGACATATAGTTCGTTTACCATTACTATTGGAACAACTAACAAATTTAATGAACATGTGTTTGAGAGCCCACAAGCTGCCCAAAGCATGGAAAACCTCCCACATAGTGTCAGTATATAATAAAGGCAATAGCAGCGATCCGAACAACTACCGAGGGCTAAGTATATTTTGTAGGTTGTTTGAGAAAATTATCAAGAAGGAGCTGTACGAAGCTGCCAGGGATAAAATGGGCGAGGATCAGAGTGGATTCACACGTACGGTAGTACGTTATCCCAACCAATAATCCCAACGAAAGGACTGCGCCAGGAATGTTCTCTTTCTCCCGTGCTTTTCAACCTAAAGCTAGAAGTGGCCCCGAAAGATTGGAAATGTAGATGTCGGCAAATGGGCGTTACGATAGGGGACAGCTTCCTGTTCAACATTCATTTTGGTGATGACTAAATAGTTATAGCTGAAGACGCTTTTGATTTGGAGTTCATGTTACGAAGATTACGCTCAGCATAAAATGAATAGGGTCTCAAAGTCAATGTAGAAAAAACCGTATATTTGGTGGTGAACTTTATGGATAACTTTCGAATCATCATAGATGATAGCTCATCCATTAAACAGGTGGATCAAACTTGATATCAAGGAGCAATAATTGGTAGGGAGGGAACATCGGATAGAGAAATCAGGAACAGAATGGAAAAGAGCAGAAAAATTCTTGGATGCCGTAACTCCATCTGGTGGGACAAGAATATTAGCAAGAGTACAAAGGTAAGAGTTAGGAGGACAATGGTGGAGTCGGTTCTGACCTATGGCAGCGAGGTATGGACTATTAGTGCTGCGGTTAAAAGGAAACTCAATGCCATCGAGATGGACTATCTAAGGAGGGGCGCTCGAAGATCTAGAAGGGAAAAGGTGAAGAATGATGATATCAGAAGGATTATGGATGCACATGAAACAGTGGCGGAAAGAATAGAAAAACGAGGACTTAGGAGGTTTGGACATGTTTTTAGAATGGACCCAGATAGATGGCCACGTCGAATGTATGCTTGAAACCCGTTATATATTCTAAGAAATCGAATAATTCGAATAGGAAAATAAAGCAAGCTGCTGCCGATCAAGGGGAATAAGAGCTTAATCATCATGCAACAGCGGAGCCAAGGCTTTAAGAGCTGCGATAAAGTAATGTGATGATTAGTTAAGATTTCTTCCTGCTCGGGTCAACCAGCTGCTAGAAGATTATTCATTGATTTTCGGTGTGTTACGTGAATAAATGATAATTTTGGAATTTTTGCGTTTAATTTCTAACAATATATAAATATTTACTAGATTGATTTTATTTTGCGAACTGTGTGCAGTTTGATCCAACTTGAGAGATAAGGGTAGCTTTGGCATACAGAACTGTGTCGGCGGAGGCTGCCCAAGTGATTGCTGGCTTCCCACCAATATACCCAATGATGGCGTAAAGATGCTTTCTTTATTTTATACAATGGGAGGAGCACTACCGGGCAATCGACGTATGACAGGAAGGAAGACACTGAGTATATTGAAGGAAATATGGGAGGGCCGCTTGGACGCGCAGTCTGGTCAGGAATTTGGAGCAGTGGATCCAATGTGAGCATAAAACGACCGGATACTATTTTACTCAATTTTTGACAGGGCATGGGTCTTATGGTACCTTCACTAAGAGGGTAGGACGGGATGATCTGTCATGCATGCCACGTTGTAGACGATCCGAAGCACTGCCTCAGATCAGATGGAAGGAGGAAAGGAACGCACTGGTTGGAAAGATAGGCCGCTTACCACCAGTTGAGTAAATAATAGAGAAAATGATACAGCATGAAGGATACTGGAAGGCGTTTACGGCTTTGTGACAGGAGACATGAGGAGAAAAGAGACAGGACCGCTATTCATCGGGTATCATCGAAGTACGGACCATGATGTCTTTTCCGGTGGTCCTCGCATTTCCCCAAGTTGTGTTTTTTTTTAGTAGGCCGGCAACAACATCAAGCCAAACCGACATATCCCACGACACGGGTCGTGGTTGAATCCGGCAACAGATTTCTTTTCACAACCCGAAAAAAAAGGTTAGGATAAGGTTAGGTTAGGCTTAAGTTAGGAGTAGGTTAGGGTTAATAATAATAATAATAATTCCACTTTATTGAATATTTCACTGCAATTCAATTCAACGTATACTTTAGCCACAGCAAGGCGTGGCCGGGTCTGCTAGTTTGATTATAATTTTGGATTATTTTCATCAGAAAAAGATATGATATGTATGAAAAGAGCAAAACTATTATGTATTATATGTCGAAAAAGTATTAGTATGATTTGAAAGTTGGTATTTGAAGAAAATAAAAATCAATTTCTAAAATCAATTTACCTGCAACTTTCGAATTCCACAGTTCATGTATAAGGGAATAATTTTAAAAACTAGCCAAATTCTTTCTTTATTTCCTGAAAAAGTTTTCATTAGAATGCAGTCACCAGTTTTGTTTCAGCAATTTTTTTATAAACAACGTTTCAAATGTTCGGCATAAAGAATAGTGATTTAGCGTTAATGTTTCAATGGGTGCAGTAGCTAATCTTTTGATAGGTCCTTACAATCTGATAACTCAATCGGAGAAAATTATGAAGAATTTCTGATAACAAATATGGACAGTTTTTTGGACGAGGTTCCCTTGATTGACAGGCGTGAAATACTTTTCCAACAGGATGGGTGTTCCGCACACTAGAAGGCTAAACGTTCGTATGTTTTTGAACGATTTGATTCCTAAAGGGTGGATAGGAAGGGAAGGGCCTATTTCGTGGCCAGCGAGAAGTCCGGACCTAACACCGCTAGATTTTCATGTTTGGGGCAGTGTAAAAGAAATAGTATATAAAAGGAAAATACATAAACGTGCACAACTTGTGGGGAGAATAGACGGAGCAGCGAGAAGATTGAGAGTAGATTTCAGGAGTGAAGAAATTAGAAAGAGGGCACGTGCTTGTGTACGTGTGGTGGGGGACATTTCGAACCTAATTTATGAATAAATATTCTAATGAAATTTTGAATTCAATTGCAATTAAATAATAATTACTTCGTTACTTTTCTTTCTTGGCTTATATCGTCTTTCAAATCAAAATCTGCTGAAACGAAACTAGTGCCTGCATTCTCACGAAATCTTTTTTTGGAAATAAAGAAGGAATTTGGCAAGTTTTTATAATAAATATATAATATAATATATAATACATAAATTGTGGAATTCGAAAGTTGCAGGCAATTGATTCCTTCAGAATAGTTTTGCTTTTTTCATGCATATCATATCCTTTTCTGATGAAAATAATCCAAAATTATAATCAAATTTGGTCAACCTAGAAGAAATTTACGGAAAATGAAGTAGGGTGAGAATTTTTTTAAAAAGCACAAGAACTCAAATATCTCGAAAACTGTTGATTCTCGGTTATCAATAAATATGGCTCAAACGACAGCAAATAAGTGATACTAACACATCATCCAAGGTTCACGTCTAATTTGGAAAAACCCTGTATATTCACCCATCAATACGAGAAAAACATGAAAAATCTACTGATGAAAGTATTCGACGATATTTCTGCTTCATAACTGACCAATTGCAATTGATTTCAAACCAGTTCGAAACTAATTCGCCATTTGATTTTACAACAGAGCTAATTTGCACTCATTTATCCAATAATATCATCGTTATACAATAATATGTTTATTGATAAGAATACTAACGTTCATTTCCACAATAATTCCGCAAATTATAGAACAAAGAATAAATCATCATTAATGAAGAATATTACCAAATAATTGCGTGATCATTTCCCATCGAAAATTAAAGGGAGTCTTTAGTGTGAACAAAAGCTCTCAGGCCATTCCTCGAAAAGGCATACCCAGCATTGATGAAAAATTCCAAGAGGTTCGAGTCTGCATATCTGGAAGATCAAGGTTGCACTCACGCTTTTCCTATCCAACGATTTAGAGTCACGTCGACCAAGTATTGACGGTCAGAAATTCTAAACCAGGCAGGCCCAAAATCGAGCATAAACCACATTCGTTTTCGCAAACAGTTCCAAGCCCCATTTGAAAATTTATGGTGGTACCGACTTACTTGAATTGATGTCGGAGATATTCGGCCCATAGATGATTGTTGTGAACATTTTCAATTCCTTTGTCTTGAAAAGTTGTATTCGTCAGTGAATAAATAATATGTTCGTCAATTCCAAGAAGTTATGAAGGCCTATCTAATGATGCCTCGCTTATGTGCATTCAATTTTTTTACCCCAGAATTCAATATGAGGGTGTCTTGCCTTATTTTTTTTTGTAATATTGATATGGTTCTTTGTAGGCATCTGTCTACAAAGCACTAAGAAGAGCTCTCATACGATCGACTTGGTAAAATTACATGATCTCATCCGTTACCTTCTGTTATCGCCCTCCGACTGCGCCACTGCATTCCTACTAGACCAACCTTAGCGGAAGAAATCTATTTCGGAAAAAAAAAGTAGAACGCGGCCAACTCGAAGCCGAGAATCAGCTGGAAGTGAATTCGAGGTGTAATGGTCTGAAATACGCTAGGTCCGCACATCGTGAGTGGTGGAAAAATTATCACGTATTCCTTTCTGGGCGGACTGATACTCGCTTATTCGAACGCGGAGATTTATTCGCGACTCATAAATATGGTTAAATTGCTGGAAGGATATGAGGGCAGCCAGAATCTACAATAGGCACTATTTCTCATGTACTTCTAGAGATGTTTATTGTGGAAGTTTGAACCTTCCTCCGAGAACCTCCTCGATACACAACTCTTTTCATCCATTTGACTAGAGGCTACTGGATTGACTCTGAACGAGTATTGATATTATGTGGAGGGTATTTCAATAGGGACGCTCGAAATTTGTCAGATTATATTGGCCACGTATCCGTTGTTGAGTTTATTGTGAATTGTTCAATAGGTAACTCACCATGGAAGATTATAATGTTGAACCACCTACAAATCATCAAACTTCATCATCAATCAGTGCTTCTATAGAGAAACGTTACACAATTTTTATCCCAGCGAAAATCGAGCAATACCTGTAGGTACGACACCGAAACGAAAGGACTGTTATTATAGTCTTTTTCCCACCTGCGGTATCTTGCAAATCAAGATCAATTTATATTTTTGTATATTATATCATTACCTCCTTCACTAAGCAGAATTGATTGTAGAGCTTGTTTTGCTTCCGTTCTAGTTGAGTTCTTGCAGTTCGTTTGCCCCGTTTCCATTATTTTGAAAACCTTCTCTTATGTCCATCTGTCTGTCATTATGTAACAGCCGTAAAACTCGGAATCAATCGGCACTAGATAGTGTTCAGAAGGAAGGTGTTTCTATGAACCCTTGAAATTGGCGTGGTCGATAGAAATTGGGAAGGCACTCTACTTGCATGTAACCGGCAGAAATCCTGTACATATTAACATGAAGGTATTGTGAGATATGAGATTCTGAGGCCGTAAAAAGTATGTGCCCCCCTGCTACGAGCTTCTGGAGAAATTCGAGCAAGTAGAGTTGCCGAAACCTTCTCAACTTATATTGGATTGAATAACAATAATATGTGATTTTTGATCACACATGTGTCTGACACCTCATTTTCATTAATTTAGTTCATTACTGATAGAGATCTTGATTTCAACCCCGGTTTTCAGATAAATTGATCGATCTTTATAGATGAAATACACGCTTCAAGTATGAACCGATCGTTCTGGGTGAGTCAAAAGTAAGAACAAAATCAAAATATTGGCGAAGTAGATAAACCTGTTCAATTATCAATAAAACTACAGTATTACATCATTTTTGAGCGCTCGTTCTACTTACACAAGGACTACCTGTATCATTTCGTCACGATGTCTGTATTTTTTGAATTTTGAGCCGAAAGTGATCTCAATCGACAAAATTCGACTCACTGATGACGTATCCGTCGAAAAATTCAAGTCTGTTCGTCCGGCCGTCTGTCCGTATACACGATAATTCTGATTACTTTGAAACTACTGATTCGATCAAGATGAAATTCTGCATTCAGATGGAGAATGACGTGTTCAAGCTACATGCAGAATTTTATCCAGATCGCATGACCCGAACAATAGAAACCATAGAAAATTATAATTTGAAATTTTAGGGTAGGTTTGGATCTCGAATGTCGCGGTAACGTTCATCGATGAGCAAAATTAGACAAGGAGTTCCGTAAATATGGCTGTTCAAAATATTTTTTTCCTGATAATTTCGAAACTACTGACTACTGATTGAATTGGAATGATACACGCAATTGGAATGATACGCACATAGATGGAAAATAATGTATTCAAACCGAGTGCAAAATTTTGTCCAGATCATTACCACGACAATGATAACGTAGAAAATTCTAGCGAATGATCGAAAAACACATTGGTCACCTAAAGCACTGACGTGAAGTTTGGAACCTTTGTTTGTACTAGAAAGTTTTGGTGGATAGCGGGAGAATAGCGATTTTCCTATGGTTTGTTCACGTCGTTCCGCTTCTAAATTTTGCAGTGCTAGTAAAATGTGAACCTCAAACGTTATTTCAGTTTACCGATTCTGAAAGTTATTATAATTTTTAACGCAAGCGTAAAGCAAATTCTTTCAAACTAAAAAAACAAATTATGTTTCCTTTGCACCTCTTCAAGGTATTATTGAAGCAATCGACATATTCGACCACAATCCAATACTCGAAGAGTATTCGAAGAAGGTTGTTAAGTCTCAAGTTGTTGAAATTTAAAGTGAAACAGGCATAGATCTCTCTACCGGAATGGATCTGAACGAAAATAACATGTCACGTCGAGGTTATTTTTCAGGCAGTATCATCATGGACGAACTATCTCCGATAGATAGAACAGTGTGAGACTTCGTGTGAAGGACGACCTACTCCAACCGAACCTAACCTGCTGTTTTGGGTTGCGGGCATCTATTGCCTATTGATCTTTTGACTCTTTTTGAGCGCTCGTACTACTTACACGAGGGCTATATCCTTTCGTCACGATGTCTGTATTTTTCGAATTTTGACCCGAAAATGGTCTCAATCGATTATGTTCGACTCACTGATGATGAATCCGTCGGAAAATTCGAGTCTGTCCGTCCGTCCGGCCGTATACACAATAACTCTCGAACGGAACGACTTGAAATTTTCAGTGTAGGTTCAGATCCCAAATGCCTCGGTTAAGTTTTTGAATGGGCAGAATTCCACCAGGGGTTCTGTAAATATGGCCGTTCAAAATTTTGTTCTCCTGATTACTTCGAAACTACAGATTCGATCGAGTTGAAACTTTGCACTCAAATGAAGAATGAGGTGTTCAAGCTACATGTGAAATTTTGTCCAGATCGCATGACCAGAACCATAGAAACAATAGAAAATTGTAACTTTTGAACGGAAACGCCTAGGGACTTGAAATTTTCAGGATAGGTGTGGACCTCGATTGTCGTGATCACGTTCATCTATGAGCAAAATTATACAAGGGGTTCCGTAAATATGGTCGTTTGAATTTTAGTTTTCTTGATAAATTCAAAACTACAGATTCGATCGTGATATTTTTGTTTTGTATATTAATGGAGAATGATATGCTCGTGGGGTTTCTTCGTGTGAATGGCTCAGGGCTAGCTTTTTGATTCTTCTGGTACTTTCCTCATAGGCTTCTTTCATTCTGTCCTCTAATTTTTCAACTTTATCTTCTACATCTTCAGGAGTTTTTACCTGTGTAATTTCAGTATTTTTCTACTGGATTATTTCACTGTACTTTTGTTGAAATTATTCTTTTCCGTGTCCCAGTCTGAATCTGAATTGGGTTGTGGTCTGATGTGACGTTCCTGCACAGGCGAGTAGGTTCCAGTAAGCCCTTTGTAAGTTGTGTAGAGCAGTTGTCTCGTTACGACATCACAGCCCTGGAGCCTTCTCTTGATGTTGGACGTGAATTGTTTAGCTCTGGTTATAACAGCGAAGATCCTCGGACACTCACAGAAAATATCAAAGTGACGTGAAACTATCGTCAACAATGCAGTACTTCTCATTCCGATACCATTATGTAACACATTACCTGTCCATATTCAAATGAAGAAGACAATCAGTACACCAATCACCTAAGTATTATTCTGTGCAAATTATTTTTCAGAGTATGGAACTCAAAAGGTGCAAAATTAAAAATCTGGGTATCGTCTGCACACAGGATATAAATCAAATGCATCAACGAAGGCCATGGACGATGTGAAATGTCACTGGCATCCCCAAAGAAGAGAATGGACAGACCCAAGTGAGATGTTTTCTGAATGCAGAGTATGATGTTGGTCAATATCGAACGACCCAGAAAAAAATCCAGGTTGCTTATTGTCAATATTATTGATGTTGTTGAATGCTGTCGCAAACAAGAATCCTGAAGAAGTCGAGCGAACATGCCCCCACGTACCAGAACAAAATACACTGAAAACAGTGAGCAGTACTTTCTGATCATCTATCTCATCATTACCTCGATCCTCGATTGCTAGACTTTCGGAAGAAAGACGAGGAGTTTTAACCTCGGGAAGTGGGCCAGCATGCGCCTAGAACTAACCCATCGGTTTTATAGCTGGCACTACAAAATTTTCATTTGAACACATGTTTCGTTTTTGTAATGAAATATCACATAGTCAGTCTGACACCAATGAGGATATTTCGTTTCGATTTCAGTTTTCTGTCTGCCAAACTACATGCTTTTGCTCCATAATTCAACCTGTCCACATATTTTGTCGTTTGTCTCGGTTTTTCCTGACGTCAGAGAACCGCATCGATATATTATCTACATTTTGAATAGCGCAAATTCCTTCCAATATTCAATTCACGTATCCGCAATGTTTATTTTTGGCCTAATTATCGAATCACCCTAGCATTTGCCAAATATCAGTACAACCGGAACACGCAAGGGCGACTTCTCTACATTTCATAATTTGGGTGATTGCCAGTAACTAGAGAATC
The DNA here is from genome assembly GCA_963966015.1 of Aphidecta obliterata. Lineage (NCBI taxonomy): Eukaryota > Metazoa > Arthropoda > Insecta > Coleoptera > Coccinellidae > Aphidecta > Aphidecta obliterata. The sequence continues at coordinate 28,742,479 of OZ014427.1, read as the reverse complement.
TCGGAAAATATTACACGTCTGGCCTCTCGAAATAAACCGATATATCCGACTGGCATGGATATTCTTCTGAATTTTTTCGGACCTATTCATCACATTTTTCCGTATTCCGTTCAATGTTCAGATCGAGATGAGGAGGATTTTCAAAGTCTCCGGCTCTGTAAGATGGTATATGAAGATAAACGTTCGAACATCCACGCGAACTACATGTAGAATTTCAATGCTCGTTGACCTAGAAAGCATAAAAATGATTCGATAACCATATGAATTTTGATGTCAATTCTAAAACTTTTTATAGAATATCTGCGAAATTTTCAGAGCCGAAATTCGAGAGGTAAACAATTTTTCACCCTGTTGTAGATACGGCTTTATAGCACCGACAGAAAATTCAGTATGACAACCAAAATTTCGAAACTTATTAAGCTCATTCCAAATAAGCACATCATGTTACGTCGTGAACGTAAACGACCACCTGTATAGTATTTTTTTTGCGCCCCCACTATGAGGTCTTGTCATTGGTCTCACCATGAGTGGAATTAATTAATCAGCAAGTCGCCGAGAGATAAAATCATCGTTGTAGAAAACCGGGAATTCTGTTGAATATCGACGCCATCGAGTATCCCGTTACATTTCGGCTCATATTTGTGCAAAACCGAATCGTCTGATCTTCACCGCCGCGTTTTTATCGCACCGTTGCATCTTCTGTTGAAATGACATTCAGCGAATTCAAGATAAGTGCACTTAGCATCTCGAAAACCAGGTGAAAGCCCCGGAACTGTGCAGAAAGTAGATTCATTCTCAGATTCCTATCATTCAACCTTATTCCAGTATCAGCCCGTGGGGATTCGCTTAGACTCCGTCATCACCCCCTTGGGGTAAGTGCTTTGCTTTGCTCAATTCACAGTAAGTTCATCTTAGGGTGGTCGGAAACCATTTGCGACCGTTTACAACTGTTGAATAATCATTTGAATTATAATGAGAAAATGTATGTAATAAGATAATTTGTAGAGAATTGGTTCCAAAATATGACAGCATAAGCCTCAATTGTTGGTAGATCTTTCTTGGATAAGCTTCCATTTTGTCTGCTGGAAGATAGATGGGCGCTTAGGAGAACTTTGTGATATTCTGTAAGACATTTTATAGAATGTCATGACCATGTGACAACGATTTTTCCAGTTCATAATATATTTAAGCAGATTAATGTAGGTACCTTGTCTTTCCAATATTGTGAGACAATGGATACAAAAGAATGATTTAATCGTCTGAGCTTGGCCAGCCAAAAATACATCAATCTTTCGGAATTTTTTTTGCTTCATCAGGGTTACTAAAATTGAATGATAACATGGAATACAATTATGACAATACACTTTCATCAATAAATTTCTCCTTATTTTTGCAGGTCAAACATTCACTTATTCTAGATTGTATTATTCTGTGCGAATTCTTTTGCAGAGTATGGAACTCAAAAGGTGCAAAATTAAAAACTTGGATATTGCCTTCCACTTATTAATGCAGAGAATAATGTTGGTCAATATCGAACGACCCAGCAAAAAATAAATTTCTTCTTATTTTTCTAGGCCAAATATTCACTTCTTTCAGAATGATGAGTTAACTTTTTTCAGAAAAGGAGCGGATTTACAGCATTCCATCACTGATATTTAGATTCAGAAGGAGAATACCGTCATCATTAATGAAGATTCTTGAGTTGCTGAGCTCTACATCAATTGAGTAAGTCATCTGTTCTCAAAATTCCATTCTTTTATCAGCCCCATCGTCACCTAAAATTCGCAAAATGTTTTATTTCATCCGGAAAATTTTGCTGCGGAACAGTTCTCGCCAAAGGTTGATGATTCAGTGCAGGTTGTCCCAGTTCCTCCAAATCACTTAGTACTCTGAAAGTTCCCCATTTTACGGGACCCATGGCAGTTGACTGGTCAGAGGTTGTGCTAGTTCTGAGGTTTGTTCATATCATTTTTTGATTTCCCCGATCTTTCATTTCAACAGGTTTCTAGATATTCCTCTTCATATCCGGAATATTCAACAGGGAACTTAAAAAACACACACACTTCATATATTTCATCCTTTTTCCGTATTCACTGTCGCTAAATCCATATCAATGATGAATGTGACTGGAAAGAATGTGTTCTGAATGAATATTTATAGCTTATACGTGTTGGAGAAAAAACGAGAAGAGTAGAGCTTTTGCGCGATTTTTTCTGTGTATCGAGCCATGGTCAGTATGAAAAATACATCGAATCATCGAATTATCATTGTGTATTTAAAAAACTCAATTTTCTTTTCACACGGAACAGCTGAAAAGCTGAATTCATACATGATTACTTTTATTCTTGTATGTACACACCATTTAAGCAGTACATGGCGATTATTTCTTCAGAGATACCGAAGTTTCGGAAAATAATTCATTTCAGATCTTCTGAAGATGCCATCTTCAAATCTCAATTTACAAATACACAATTTTTCATCCGATTATCAGTGATCTCAAAACTACAGGACAAATTCACGATTGAATACTGCAAAAATTTCTACCTTGAATTTGGTTATCCTTGAGGTCACCTGACAGTTAGTCTATACAGGGTGTTTTACAAGCTCTATGACAAACTTTGGCGGATGGAAGCTGTTCTAATCATAAACATTTTGTTTTCTATAAATAAAAGTCCGATTCATTTATATCCTGACTCTCCTAGATCTATGTTAAATCTCTCAGAAGAGGAGACCAGGTTGTGTTCTGTGTAGGCTTTGTTACTGCGTCCTTACGCCACAGCATTTGAAAGAACAATTTTTTTATGTTGTTTATGTAAGAGGTGAGTTATGTGGCGTCCAGAAGATGGCGTTGTCGGCTACGCCACACTGAGTTGACCCCTTCGGTTCTTTTCTTATGGTGCACTGGAAGTGCGGAGTTCTATATATCGGAGAAAGATTAGTACCACTTTCCTTGTGAAGGTTTCTAGGGCAACAGTTGCTGGATCAGCCACTGTGGGGTGAAATACACATCTGTAAGCGCGTTTCAATACTGCAAGAACACGTCGCCAAAATTCTTCAAGAAATCCGTAGAGACAATATATCAGCTAGTCATCTAAAAAATCATCAAGATCTCAGCTTACCTCCCAATACTAATACTAAGGCAATTACTGATACCTAGGTAGTTATCGCCAGCATTTAAACTCGTACAATTGTATCTTTCAATTTTTGAAATTCTCGAAACGCAGTAGTTTCATCTATCAACAAGACAACCTCTCAATTTCGTTAAGACATGGAATCAGGACCGAAATGGCTCATTTTCGATAAGTGGTTTATGCCTTTACAAGTTCGCAAAAATTTTTTGACTAGTATTTGTAACTGATTTACTCATTTTTCTCAACAAATAAGATATCTTCCCATATCCTTCAAACATTCAATCTCAACCTCAAATGAGAAAAAAAAAGGGTAAATACACATAATTCGAATGGGACAGTGATCCGCCAACCCCTGAGGCTCATCCCTTCAATAAACAGGGGACGCGTCAGCGAAAGCAAACAGCAACAGTCCGCCTAGAAATAAAACAGAAAAAAGCAGAGAACCATCAGTTCTATCTCGTATCCTGTCGGCACAAAATCAACATTTTATTAGGGTCTGATCACAGAATCATTACAGGAATAAAACGTACGGAGGGAATCGGTTGAAATGTTATAGAAGGGACGCTATAAAACTTGGAGAGATGGTCCTGAGGGAGACGCCATTAGTCAAAGCGGAAAGTTTCCTGGGACCGGCCGTATCTTCTCTTCATTCCTCTTCTGACGGTTTCGTAAATCCACGTAGAACTGATGTACTGCGGTTGCGGTGAGGAAGATCATTGAGGGATGTTTTCCGGGATGTCTGGATTGAGGGCTATCGGGGATGTAACAGCTTCTTCAGCTTGTACGACATCCTGGTCATAAACCCTTTGATAATTCATTATAAGCATTACATGACATCACCTAAATAATGTTAAGGCTAGAGTTGGCCGATGTTGCTGACAACTTCATGGGAAGATATCGTAGGTATTGCTAGTATCGAATGGAAGCAATGGATAATTTAGTTTTTCCTTGAAAAATTTATCCAAAGCTGTGCAAGTGGTATTTCAGAATAGAAGTTTGAAGATAATCTGGAAACAACAATTATAACGAGACTGAAATGCATATGAGGGATTTCACAAAACTATATATCAGGAAATTAATAAATTCCAACAATGAAATTCGTTGAAAGTGTTCAAAAATTCAGCATTACTTATACAAAATTAATTTGCGATTGTTTACAGAACCGTAATGAACCACTTCTTACTGGTGATGTACGCATTGAAATCTTTCTCAATTATGAAGGCGTCCCGAGAGGAATGCTACAAACGGAAACCATATACATATTAAGATCATCTAGGTGATCTCATATAAAGACTACCCTTTCGGGCCGAAAGGCCGTGGGCGATCGCAAACGTCGCCCACGCCTACCGCTTCCTCGGTCTATGAAGGCCGATGTAGTCATAACAAATGCAAGTAGGATTTTGATAAAAATAGTCAGGAATCAGCTGAGAGTGTTGTCGGACAGTGAACATTTATTGTCCGAAGAGGTAAAATCCTTACGAGAGGAAATGTCTCAGCCCTCGAAACCGCAGAAGCGCGCTGAGAGAAGAAATAATGAATTTTCAAAGACAGAAGAGACATTGTCAAGTCCCTCACTCATAAAAGAAGACCCCAAAGAAAATACAAATATGTCGTATACTGCAGCACTGGAAAAGAAAAGCACCCAGAAGGATTTATTTCTGCACCCTAATAAGAAATTGGAGCCTCTGCTCCAATCGAGCAGAAAAAAGGGAAGGTCCCACCAGTGACCTTAAAAGGCAAGTGGAAGGCATTAGGTACCAGAGAGCGACAACAGTGAGAGACAGCATTCGTGTTGTACCTCATCTCCTGACGACCATAGGAAGATGACAATATTCCCCGAGTCAAGGAGGAAAGAATTTTACACCTTTCGAAGAGAAGAGGAAAAGAAAATATACGCGGTGTTACGATACTTGCCACTAGACGCAATTGTAAGCATCATTCCAGAAGATCTAGCAAATCAAGGCCTTACCGATGCGGATGTCATGAGGATGACATCCAACAAACCAAAAAACCCAAAATCAGAGCATATTCCTGGTCAAAAAGCTCTAGGGGATAAACGAAGAACAAAAGCATTGGTACCTGGCCAATGCTATGATGTCAACGCTACGGACATGCGCAAAGTAAAGGCACATTCCCATGGAGGTGTAATAAAACGGAGGTTTCTACCCTTATCAATCGTACTCCACTGTCACCAATTTGAAATAACCTGGGTTGTTCGTCTATAAAAGGCCTTGTAGTCTCATCAATAGTAGAAGTTATTAGGGTGGAATTTTTCATTATTATTCTAAATTATCCCATTGTCACCGTATATCATCTATTTTCCGAAAAGGTTTGAGTTCGTGCTTCCTGCACGAAGAGGGAGTCTTTTGCTTTATCTTTTCTGAGGAACAGGTATTCGTCGAAAACCAGAAAAAGAAGAAGCATAAGAAGTGAGCCGAAAAACTAAATGATAAGTATTAGGACCTGATATTCCGACCTACCTGCCCAAAAGTAATGGCCTACCAGACGTATTAGATATCGTCATAATGAAAGATATAACCCAAGATTTCACGGTTCATACTATGGAAGAGAGCACATCAGACCACAACCCAATAGAACTCCGACTGTTACGCGGCCCGATTACAGAAGACCTTCAAACGAAAGACTTCAAAGACGTACAAGTACAGTGGAATTCTTCAAGTGAAAACTACTGAAATTCTACAGATAAGAACTCCTGAAGATCTAAAATATAAAGTTGAATAGAAAATTACGAAAAGCACTGCCGTGAAGGCAGGAGCTTTTAAGCGCTCGTACATCCACCTTGTAGGTAGATTCGCATTTTCCAGTTTTAGAAATCAATTGAAGGAATTTTCGACAGCTGTCAAAAACATTCTGAAACTTGGGCGAAACTCCAGACTTAATGTCAGTGCTTCAGCTGACCAATTTTTCTTTGATAATTCGCAAAATTTTCTACGGTATCTATGGTCTTGGTGATGCGATCTAAACAAAATTTCGCACATAGTTTGATTACATTATTCCTCAGCTAGGTGCAAAATTTCATTCCAATCCAATCGGTGGTTTCGAAACTATCAGGAAAAAAATATTTTGAAGGGACATATTTACGGAACCCCTAGTCTAATTTTGCTCATTGATGAACGTGACCGCGACATTCGCGATCCAAACCCACCCTGAAAATTTCAAGTTCCTAGGCCCTTTCCTAGATTAAAATACTAAATTTTATCTCGATCAAATCCGCAGTTTCGAAATTAACGAGAAAACAAAATTTCAAACGACCGTATTTACGGAACCCCAAGTATAATTTTGCTCATAGATGATCGTGATCGCGACATTCGAGATCCACACCTATCTTGAAAATTTCAAGTCCCTGGGCCTTTCCGTCCGAAAGTTTAATTTTCTATGGTTTCTTTGGTTCTGGTCATGCGATCTGGATAAATGTAGCTTGGATATATCTTTTTCTATTAGTATACAAAATTTCGTCACGCTCGAATCTGTAGTTTTAAAATTATCAACAAAACTAAATTTCAGATGACTATATTTACGGAACCCCTAGTATAATTTTCCTCATAGATGAACGTGATCACAACATTCGAGATCCACACCTAACCTGTAAATTTCAAGTCCCTAGGCGTTTCCGTTCAAAAGTTACAATTTTCTATGGTTTCTATGGTTCTGGTGATGCGATCTAGACAAAATCTCACATGTAGCTTGAACACTTCATATTCCATTTGAGTGGAGAATTTCATCTCGATCAAATCTGTAGTTTTCAAGTAATCAGGAGAACAAAACTTTAAACGGCCATATTCACGGAACCCTTGGTGGAATTTGGCTCATTAACGAACCTAACCGAGGCATTCGGGAACTGAACCCACACTGAAAATTTCAAGTCTCTAGGTTGTTCCGTTCGGGAGTTATCGTGCTTACGGCCGGCCGGCCAGACGGATGGACAGACTCGAATTTCTCGACGGATTCGTCATCAGTGAGTCGAACATAGTCAATTGAGACCATTTTCGGCTCAAAATTCGAAAAATACAGACATCGTGACGAAATGATATAGCCCTCGTGTAAGTAGTACGAGCGCTCAAAGAGGAATGTACCAGAAGAATCGGAAAACCAGCACCGAAAAATACACATTGTGGAACCCCCACAGAAAAACTTATAAAGAAAAATGGAAAGCTCGGGAAAAAGTAGAGAACTTCGCATGGAGAAAAAGACAAGAAAGAGCTGAATAAACACATTCAAGTGCTGAAAAATGCACTGACAGAACTGAGAACAGACAGATGGAACCAAAGGGTTAGAAAGCTGAAAACCATAGACACTCAGCAAAAGTGCTTACGATGCGAGAAAATTGAAATTCCTCCTCTACACGGAGCAAATGGGATGGCCTACTCATAGCTTGAAAAAGCCGAAGCACTGGTCGACGCAATATAAAGAGAAGCCAGAATCAAATACAGATAAGACGATGACAATGAAGACTTAGAAGAAAAAGTCGAAGGAAATGAAGAATTGATCTTGGAACTCCGGAAGGCGATACCATCCCAAACCCAACAACACTAACGGAGATTAAAGAAATTGAAAAACAGCTTGTGAAGAGAAATAGAAAACTGGAAAAAAGCTACAGAATTTCACATAGAGAAGAAGACAAGGAAGTATAAAATAAACACAGTCATGTGCTGAAAAATGCACTGAGAGAACTGAGAACGGACAGATTGCACCAAAAAGTTAGAAAGCTGAACACAATAGACCACCGTGCATGGAAGATGCAAAAGTGCTTACGACATGAGGAAACCGAAATTCCTCATCTAACCTGAGCAAATGGGATGACCTAATCAAAGCTTGAAAAAAAATTACGAAAAGCACTGCCGTGAAGTCAGGAGCTTTTGAGCGCTCTTACATCCACCTTGTAGGTAGATTCGCATTTTTCAGTTTTAGAAATCAATTGAAGGAATTTTCGACAGCTGTCAAAAAAATTCTGAAACTTAGGCGAAACTCCAGACTTAATGTCAGTGCTTCAGCTGACCAATTTTCTTTCGATAACTCGCTAGAATTTTCTACGGTATCTATGGTCTTGGTGATGCGATCTGAACAAAATTTCGCACGTAGTTTGAATACATTATTCCTCAGCTAGGTGCGTAATTTCATTCCAATCCAATCAGTAGTTTCCAAACTATCAGGAAAAAAATATTTGGAAGGGCCATATTTACGGAACCCCTAGTCCAATTTTGAACGGTACCCTGAAATTCGCGATCCAAACCCACCCTGAAAATTTCAAGTTCCTAGGCCTTTCCCTTCGGAAGTTATAATTTTCTATGGTTTCTATGGTTCTGATCATGCGATCTGGACAAAAGTTGCTTTGATATATTATTTTCTATTAAAATACAGAATTTCATCTCGATCGAATCCGTAGTTTCGAAATTATTGGGAAAACAAAATTTCAAACGACCGTTTTTACGGAACCCCTAGTATAATTTTGCTCATAGATGAACGTGATCACGACATTCGAGATCCACACCTATCCTGAAAATTTCAAGTTCCTAGGCGTTTCCGTTCAAAAGTTACAATTTTCTATGGTTTCTATGGTTCTGGTCATGCGATCTGGACAAAAGTTGCTTCAATATATCATTCTCGATTAAATTCACATGTAGCTTGAACACGTCATTCTCCATTTGAGTGCAAAATTTCATCTCGATAAAATCTGTAGTTTTCAAGTAATCAGGGCAACAAAACTTTGAACGGCCATATTTACAGAACCCCTGGTGGAATTTTGCCCATTAACCCAACCGAGGCATTTGGGATCTGAACCTACACTGAAAATTTCAAGTCTCTAGGTTGTTCCGTTCGAGAGTTATCGTGCTAACGGCCAGACGGACGGACGAACGGACAGACGGACGGACGAACAGACTCGAATTTTTCGACGGATTCGTCATCAGTTTGACGGACATAGTCGATTGAGACCATTTTCGGCTCAAAATTCGAAAAATACAGACATCGTGACGAAATGATATAGCCCTCGTGTAAGTAGTACGAGCGCTCAAAAAGAATGAAGAAATTTCTGGAACATTTCGATATTTCATGAAATTATCGATAATTTCGTCGAAGGGTGACAATTTACGATGAGTCTGTTGTTGAAATGCCAGATTTTCGAAGTTTCAATGCAATTTTCGAATAATCATAATAATGCAACTTTATCGGAAATATATTATGTGCGATGTCGAAATAGTAATTTTCCTAACAAGTGCGGAAAGTGATGCTTTCCCGCACACGACTCCCGTTAACCCGAACGACGCGGAGCGGAGTTCGGGTAAGCAGTCGAGTGCGGGAAAGACACTTTCCGCATGAGTTAGGAACAATACTTTTTCTACAAGCGTAGGAAACAAATTCATTGTTTCAATTATTTATTCATGCAAATGGAAACAACTAACAAGAGTAACATTTTCTATCCACTAATTATTCGTAATATTTATTGTAAATGTACAATTTGATGCATTATGTAAATTTATAGCGGAAGCCAGCATATTTTTTGAAGATGACTGATTTCCTGGAGAAGAAGGTAACTCGGGCAATACATTATCGAAAGAAATCGAATGTGCAGGCACAGGCATCAAATCGTCGCCGATCGATATAGACGTGGATGGTTCTAAAATGCACCCGGAAGACGATGTAGTGTTCAAATTGAGAATTTTGTTAGACATTTCTTTTTTTCGATTGGTGGAGTCTTCTAAATACCCCTCTGCAACTGAAGTCGATTTCCATCCTCCTAGGCGTTTGATATTAGTTATACCCACACCACAGTCAGCAAGTAAAGTGGCTGAGGAACGCCTGAAGCTGTGACCAGTGTAAAGCTCTGGATTTTGAAGGCGCAGATATACTGCTATTTCGGAGGGTATCTTTCCTATGGTATTGATTCCTACACATTGCATAGTACATTTTCCACTTTTGTAATACAAGAATAAACGACGGTGAGGAGTCTCTTTTGGACGTAAATGTACATAATTTCTGTATACGTTCAAAAAATAACCATCATTTGCTTCTTCAGATATCACGAAGGATCTAGAGGAATGATTTTTGGAATCCTTGATATTAACAATAATCAGCTTTTCTTTGTCGTCTATGTCGTCAATGGTGAGTTTTGTCAGCTCTTCTCGTCTGCAAGCACCAGCTAATCCAAAAATTGCTACGAACTTAATCATGAGGTATATGTCATATCATCGGGTGCTTCAGTCATAAATTTTGAAACGTCTTCTTGAGTGAAGATTTTGGCCTTTTTCGGTCGAAAACCGACATTCTGTCTTTTAATGAATGCAATTATTTTGTAAAATTTGCTAATATCCAAATTGTGCTTTACTTTGAATACACTCTTCAACATTGAATATCTTGCCCATAAAGTGTTCGGCATCCATGTTTAAGACATTTCTAGAAAAAAAGCCAAGAATACTTCTTCTTTATTTGGTGTTTTCACTTTTTTATTGTTGCACCATTCTATAAAACTCGTGTATTGCTTCTCATACCTTTGTTTAGATTTCGTTGGCAATAACTTTAAGTTCTCATCTGTAGCTGCTTACACGATTTCTTGTGGAAGTTCTTCATCAGATGAATAATCCATCGTGGCAATTTCACTGAATCGAAAATTTTATATAAGTAACGCTTTGTCTGTCACTCTGACAATTACAAACAAATTTGTGTATTGATCGGCATGACAACATCAATTGTTACCTACTCGTTATCAGATCAATCAAAGCCTATATATAGGGTGATTTTCATAACAATACATTTTTATTTATCAATATTTGTTCATTCTTTCAATAAATAGTGCAAAATGATGGATTATTTTGAACAAACTCACTTAGTATTGCAACAAAAAAGATTGAACTTCCATATTTTGTCCCCCACCACTTATATTTTACGAGGATATCATATAAATATTTTTCCCGCACTAGTGTGGGAAAACTTTTCTCGCACGACTGTGGGAAAATGAGACTTTCCAAACTGAATTGCGTGCGGGTAGAGGGTAAATCACGCACGCTTGTAGGAAAAATAATTTTATTCAATTAGGAATCATTCAGATAAATCAATGAGAGATAATCAAGCAAAGTTTCCAAATGTAGAAAAAAATATAGGCAATTTCCATAGCGATCCTTCTAAAGAGATAATATTACTTCGTCCCAGTCACACCTGACCAAAAGATTCCTAGACTTATCTGAGAAAAAATCGACAACGGAATCTGTGTGGAATCTGTAAGAGTAGTTGGTCATAAAGAGAGCACGAGGCCATTAAGAACCTGGAATTGCATAAATCACAATTTCAATGAAATACCTAGATGCTGATCATTTTCTCTGTAAGGTGAAGAACCATCACTCAAGAACTCAACATTATTGCCTGAAACTGTATAATTGCAGAGTTTTCCTTTTAAATCAAAGATCAATTCGATGGAAGTGGAATAAATACTTTAATCTTCTATCAGGGATGTCATTTCCAAACACCATACCTGATTGGAACTTTCCTGGGATAAAAAGGGATAATATGATTAGGTCGAAAAAGACCAGAGGCCCGCTCGGATTTGTCGAAAAACCAGGTTCGAAACGGATCATAGGAGGTTGAGGTGCCGGTCTATTCAACATGATCTTATATTCAGTCCATTCGATTATTTCAATAGGATTGTATTCGATAAAATTCGCGAAATTGTACGACTTTGGAAGAAAAAATTCTTGCGAAAATGGGGTGAGAGAATTTCCTCTTTTATCGTTATTTTATATCCTCTTTCGTATTTGGTTTTCCAGCATTATTTACTGCAGAATATATGAATGTAAATTTATAATGAACCACCCTAGATGTTCTGAATTATTCACCGCATAAATAAAATTACTGGAAGATGAGGAACAAAAGACGCACTGTCGGAACCTGTGAAAGGTGGAATTTTCAAAGGAAATAGGGTGGCAGAGTTTGGGGAATGATTTTGAAGAAAATTATAAGAAAATTCCGTGAATTCTTCCAAACGGTACTTGAACTATTCAATGTCATATATATAGTCCGTCTAGAAAGTATCCGGAAAAAACAAAGCTCAATTGTAATTATTTAGTGTATATTTTTGAGCGCTCGTACTACTTACACGAGGGCTATATCATTTCGTCACGATGTCTGTATTTTTCGGATTTTTGAGCCAAAATTGGTCTCAATCGTGAAGGTTCGACTCAGTGATGACGAATCCGTCGAAAAATTTTAGTCTGTCCGTCCTTCCGTCCGTATACACGAACGGATTGACCTGGAAACTTGAAATTTTCAGGGTAGGTTGAGTTCAGTTAGGTTCGTTCTTGCGCGAAATTCGACTCGGGGTTCCGGAAATATGGTCGTTTGAAATTCAGTTTTCTTGATTATTTCAAAACTACGGATTCGTTCGTGACGAAAATCTGTATTGATGGAGAAGGATACATTCAAGCTGAACCTTTTCTAGATCACATGACCAGAATCATTTTAAATTCCAACGAATCATTGAATAAAAAACCCTTATATTTCTGTAAAGGCTAATTCCGCATAATAGACAAAGAGCTGCTGTCCTTTTTATGACAGCTGTCAATTCTTCAATTGGTTTCAGGAACTGGAAAATGCGAATCTACCTACAAGGTGGATGAACGTGTGCTCAAAATCTCCTGACTTCACGGCAGTGCTTTTCTCGATTTTTCAGTGGTAAAATTTTATGGTATGTATTCAGGGTATACCATGATTTACTTCACTTGTCAGCAACTAACATACAATATTCGACAACAAAGAAATTTCAACTTCCGCATCTCATCTGGAAGTTGTCTTCCAAAATTTCGAGACTTCATGAGTTATAACCTTTCATTTCAGATTTCACTAGGTGGTAGTGGGTAAAATGTAGGGTAATTAATAACATTCGCCCCATTAGTTGATACCGGCATCGTGAAAATTGAGTTACGATCCGACAATTTAATTACCCCATGAAAAAGATATACCGACTGAGTCATTATTGGCCTCCTGCTCTATTCATCTTGCTCCTTTGAACCTCATATCTTTCCGGGATTTGGTTTTATTAAAATTAAATTCGCTACGATTTGCTGTAAAAGATGAAAGTTATAGAATGGTATGTTTGTAATTTGATTACGCATGAAAGAAATTTCGGGTTCATTGATCTCGTTAGCATAATTAAATGAAAACTGCAACATTCAGGTTGTCATTTACAGGTTCAGGTTGAACTTATTTCATTAATGTTTTATATTTCTCATATAGTTAGTTCAAATTTTCTTCATTAAAATCGTCTACTTTTTTTCGGTGATAACAAACGAACGATAATAACCCTGGAAATTGACACGAACGACGCAAAACCAAATTTTAATATGTCTACGAAGTAATTTTGTCTAATATGTCTCAATATGTCTACGAAGTAAATTTGAGTTTTTTATCGAAGTCAGCATACAACTCTTTTGTTAGCTCACTATTAATTTTTGGAAAATTCATCTTATTTATGTAGAATTGATTTATTTCTCTCATTTTGTTCTTATAAACTTCGCCAAAATCATTATTATGGTTAATTGAAACACTATCAGGCAAGCGGACTACTTTTTGTTTTTCCTATTCTTCTACACACAAATCTTCACCAACGAATCGGCAGCATTCTTTCTTTTATCAAGGCTGAAAAAATATAAGGTGAAGATGATAAATCTACGAAGTAAATCAAACACAAAAACATCTACAAAAATTGGTAATCATTTTTAACCTATATAAAAGTTTTTTTTTTAATAGATAGAAAACGAAGGACATAACTAACGCCCAAAACAGTATAAATTGAAGTTCGTTTCAATTATCGAAAGTAATATGCAATTTCCATTTTCTATGGTTCTCGTCATGAAATCTGGAAAAAATGTAGCTTGAATATATCATTCTCAATTAAAATGAAAAATTTTGTCACGATCGAATCCGGATTATGCAATTATTAAGAAAACTAAATTTCAAACGACCATATTATTCATGGAACCCCTAGTCAAACTTTGCTCATCGATTAAAGTGACCGCGATATTCGAGATCCACATCAATCCTGAAAATTTCAAGAACCTGGGCCTTTCCGTTCGTAAGTTATGATTTTCTATGGTTCTGGTCATGCGATCTGGACAAAATTCCACATGTAGCTTGAACACCTCATTCTTCATTTGAGTGCAAAATTTTATCTTAATCGAATCTGTAGAAATTAGAAGAACAAAATTTCGAACGGCCATATCTACGGAACACCTGGTGGAATTCTTCCCATTAACGTACTCAACCGGGGCATTTGAGAACTGAAACTTCACTGAAAATTTCAAGTCTCTTGGTTGTTCCGTTTGAGAGTTATCTTGCTTACGGACGGCCGGACAGACTTGAATTTTCCGACGGATTCGTCATCAGCAAATCAAACCTTGTCGATTGAGACCATTTTCGGCTCAAAATTCGAAAAATACAGACATCTTGACGAAATCATATAGCCCTCATGTAAGTAGAACGAGCGCTCAAAAACTTGATATTATGTATACCCATTCCAACTTTTTCGAAGAAAATTGAGTAACTCTAGACTATGAAGAAGAAGGAATTTGCATATGATTAGGAATTGTTCCTGAAGCCTTACTGATTCATTCTTTGACTTCTTAATAACAAATGAGGTAGGTTTTTTTTTCTTCTATTCTATTTTTGTGATGTTGAATGTTCATAGAAGAAAATATACAAGATGACAAAACAACTGATCAAGAGTAGCAGGAAGTTGCATATAACTTTTGATAATGTAATGAACATTAATCTTTACTGCTATGGGGTGTTAGTTATGTCCTTCGTTTTGTATTTTGAGAAAAGATTTTCATATATTTCAAATGAATTCAAATTGTTGTAGATGTTTTTGTATTTGATATACTTCGTAGATTTATCAAGTTAACTGTATTTTTCCAGCCTTGATGAAGGCACGAATGCTGCTGAAACGTTGGTGAAGATTTGTGTGTAGAAGAATAGAAGAAATAAAAGAGGCCTGATAGTGTTTGAATTATCTGAATCATGGACGAAACTTTAAGTGATGATTCTTGAGGAATATATGTAATCCAGAAAATCTCAAAACGATAGTCTTGTACAACACATTTTTGTTTTGGACAAAATATCCTTCTAAATTCTAAATTTCCTTTTAGGATAAATATGTTCTCTTGGGCTAAGAACGTTCTACCAAACAAAAAATGGCGTTCAGGAACGAATAATTACGAACAATTCCAAAGGAAATGAAATTATATATATATACACCTATGGTTGGATGTTGGTAAGGTTGCTTCCACGGTCGTGAAATGAAAGCTGTTAAATTATTGTCACTATCGTTTGGGTTGTGGGAAGCTGGAAGAACATGTTTCATCAGATTATATTCACACACTATTCACAATTCCCTCCCATCAAGAATCAAAACCTTGCCAATGAAGAAATTTAATCCAACCATCAAAGAGTTTCTAACTAATGGCTCTTTTTATAGCATAGAAGAATATTTGAATTCGAGTATGTTAGAAAATGTATAATTTGACATAACATGTAAATTTTCTTCTTCTTCTTCTTACTATTACTACTATTACTATTACTATATTATGTGACTATATTCTATGAATGGCCTGCCGAATTCTAAGTCATTGTGTTCAATTTTTATTGTGGAAAATAATGTTTTTTCTCTGGAGGATATTTTGTTAAAACATAAATCAGAGAAAACGGAAGGCGGGAGCAGAAATAATGTACGAAAATAAAGATTATTTACAATATGTTGTATTGATTTAAAATTGGTCACTCATTCCAAAAATCAGAAATAGAACAGTACCTTTTGAAAGACTTCTATTACGAAGATTTTCCTCTGTTTCTCTATGGGTTCCGTGAAGAAAAAACACTTCTACAGAAAGGTCATTCACAAATGTTGATACAAAATCGCCTCTCAACTGAACTTGTTGTTATTTGGTCAGAAGGAGGGTTTTCCAACCAGAATCTGATGGTTTTTGAAACTTCAGATGTTCGAAGACCACTACAGGACCTTGATTAAAGGTAATCATCTCCCATAGATGAAACAGAAAACTTCAGTCTTGAATAAATTAGAAGAAGAATCTTCGAAGAAAATTATCGTATAATGACGTATTCATAAAACAACGCTGTTGAGGGCGGACAGTCGGACAAAATTAAATTTCATCAGGAATTTTCCATGTGTGAGTCTAACCTCAGAAACCATTCTCGGCTCAAAATAAAAAATATACACACATTTGAGCAGAATGATAATGCTCTTGTTCAAGGAAACAAGTGCGCAATAATCATCATGAATCCAGGATAGACGAGGTAATATTTTATCTTATTGAATGTTTATATTTGTGTTTGTTTCGGCTTTCTCCTAGGTCTCTGTGAGACCACACATAGGCTCATAGGCCGCGAGGTAGTCTTGTGTGTAGGCTTTGTTACAGTGTCCCTACGCCCTGAGGAACAGCCCTGTTAATTCTTAACCCAACACACAAACGTCTTCTCCAGTTCAGAAAATTTCAATCCTGACCTAAGGATTCGAACCCGAAACGCGCTAGCCAAAACGCTGCATCCGTGAGTATTCGTAGCGTACTCCTAGTTCCGTAGGAAAATAAAAACATGTTCGTGTTAATTTCACAGATAGCCCGCAAGTAAAAACAAAAAATATTTTAAAGAGTCATAAAAAACTATAGATCAGGAGTCTCATCATGAAGTGCTGAGAACTTCATATGAGGCTTAAGTCAGCGTACCGTGCTGGATGCCCACTGGTGATTCTGAGTTGTTAGTAAGTGACTTGTACTGGCAGAATAAATGGTAATACAAGAGAATGAGTAGGAATTGACATGGAAATAATAGATATTTGTGTAGAATTCGCAGCGTTTTTACGTAATACGAAACATTTCAGAACCTTGTTCATGAATACCAGTTGAATACTCCGAGGAGCTCTGAGAAAACTTAGTCTGAATGCCAAATCCCAGGAAAATGGGAAAATTTCGAACTTTTCCCGTGAAATCTCAGCGGGACAAGGAACAATGTAGAACACTCCAGCGCACAAGGAAATATCGTTTATTAGCTGTGGCAATTCTCCGAAGGCCCAATATTGAGTGATATGCACGGCGAACTGAACGTTTCTCCTCTACTTCTCACCGATTCTATTTCCATATTTTCCTTTCATCGGAACACGACACAACCAGTTCATTGGAAATATCGAATGTCGGGCGTTCACGATATTTATTAGAGTGAGAATTCTCCAAACGTTCGAACTCGCTTGACTTCTACATCTCGAGGAAATAAACGTATATTGGGAATTGTGGTATCATATTTAAACAATTTTTCGAATCGAATTGTCATCCAGCTATTTGTGTCAAAATACAAAGACACATTGACAGTAGTTACTGCTCGAACTTTCTACAGACAAATATTAATCGAGTGTGCTCACTTTAGACAACTCAATAAATTATTATTTCCGTCGACCATAGAATAAAAGCTCATTTTAACGCACTCGAAATCATCCATTAATGACCTCTATTAATGCATGATATCTTATATTAATGCATGATTATCATGGCAACCGATTATGAAATATTCAGTCGGAGCATATATGCACCTATGTCGGAGCACGATCGAGCTGTCAAATTGATTTATTCGCTTTCGATCAGAATCTGATTTTATCCCCTACGCTACTACATAATGAATAACGAAGAAAATATCCCTTTGACACCGCCAGATGTGACAAAAACTGCTGAAGCAGCAACTTTGAGTCTGCTTCGTGAAAAGAGCCGCCATTTATATGAGAAAACCTATGTTGAATTCAGATCTTGGTGCAAGGAAAAGAAGGTTCGGAACTTTACGGAAACGGTTTTGTTGGCATACTTTACGGGTATTGCAGAAAAGGGGCATCTAGCAAGTTTATGGCCAAAATATTCGATGCTGAAATCAATACTAAATGTGAAAGACAATACTGATATAAGCAGATCTCACAAACTGGTGATGTTTATTAAACACAAAAGAGAGGGATATATCCCAAAAAAATCAAAAGTTCTCGAAAAAGAACATGTGAGAGAGTTCATAGCGAATGCTCCTGATAGTGTTTTCTTGATGTCGAAGGTGAAAATAAAACTCAATTGAATCGTTATTCCAACTTATTCTCATTATCTCGTTATAGTGAAATAACTATCATTGTTTGATTTGTAGGTCGCTTTGATATTCGGAGTAGCGGGTGCATTGAGAAAAGATGAATTGTTTAGGTTGCAGAGAAAGGATGTACAAGATATGGGATCGAAATTTTTGGTGACAGTGAATTCATCGAAAACACATTCGAACAGGATATTCACTGTGGTGGATAATGATAAGCATACACTTTTAAACATAATAATGAGATATATATAGTCCATATAAGAATTATTGACATCGAAGCAGGCCATGAACGTCCAGTCGAGGCTTTATTCCTGGTTACAAAAAAGTTTCACATAGAAATAAAACATAAATATAACCTAGAAAAGTGTTGAGTATACGAATTACCGGAATTATCGAATAATTAAGCCGGAATATATCGATTGCAGTTTCTACATGGGAGTTCAGGTTTGAAAGCACAAAAATATCGTGGAATGCTTTCATATGAAATTATCTCATATAAAAGTCAACCATGGAATATTTAAGATCATTCAAATAAATATTTATCACTCAGGACCATGCAATATTTATTGGTATTGGAAATTTTGCAAAATTCTAACCATATAACTATAAGAGTACCATTTTATGTCAGGATTCAAGAAGGATAATTAATGGAATTCTAGCAGGTAGCTAGTGGTGCAACAGATAAAAAATTTTGGATACTTCGCAAGCACAGGGCCCAAAAAATGGATTGGAAAAAACTTTATAATGTATTAAGAAATAAGAGAGAAACAAAAATTAAGAATCTATGTAGTACATGAAGAATTTTGACATGAAATTTCTACCGAACTAACAATATATGAACCAATTTGTGAATTATTTATTGCTTGGTGTTGAATACTTCAAGAAAGTCAATTTTCATTTTCATTCATTAAAACTGTCCATGAATTATTGAAAATATTATAATTGATAAGCAATTTTACAATTATTCAGTATACTTTTGAATTGGGAACAATATAGCATGTGTATTAGCAGAGGGAATGTGAACAGGGTATTATACAGTATAAGTATAATAAATAAACTTGAGATATCTATGAATGATACAAGAGCAAAGATAAGAATATTGAAAACTTTGTTTCTACGTAGTGTAGTGTTTTGGATGTGTTTATTGAATAAGCTGACATAATCCTATTGATGGGCATCCTTTTGCAGTGAAGGTTTCAATATTTCGATAACCCATTTATGAAATAATTCACCATTCATAGTAATCCTTATCATTAATACCACTGTCAAGAATCGGATCACACCCAGTTAAAAATCCATCAATTGTTCCAGCATTCAAAATAGTGCACCTTCTGCCTTTACCCTTGAATATACTCGGCATACCTTTTGGATTATTTTCTAGTGTCCACTGACAAATTTGAATATCCAAATTTCATCAAGATAAATGAATTTTACGTTTTGTTCCATGTATTCTCGGTATTTATCACAATATCGTACTATTTTTATTATATTTTTCTGTTTATCATTAAGAATTTTCCTTCGATCAACTTTTTTGTATTTGTATCCAATTTTTTTTATGATATAATGTAATGTTGACTTCGATCAATTAAAATCTAGGTGCTCTTTGGCCAGTTCGAAAAGGATATCTAAACTGATATATTCATTGTTTTTAATTCTAGCAAAAAGAAAGTCATTCAATGTGTCTTTGAAGGAATAATCGTTTCGCACAGGTTTTCTTGCACTGCTAATTCCAGGCTATAATAACATGCTAATATTCTACGGACAGGGCTTGGTGAAATCTGAAAATTTAAGAGACATTGATCAATCAGAATACTCTTTGAGTCGGTGAATAACAGTTTACCTGAAACACTAGCGGAAATATATGCCAAATCTTTGAAAAACTCGAAGTAACACCGACAAACTGCCTGGCGTTCTCTTGTTAGGCGCGATGTAACCTGGCCAATTCCAGCCATTTTAATAGCATAAGACAAAAAATACTCAAATTCAGAGCAAGTTTTTTTAATTATTCACCAATATCTTCGATAAAATCATCAAAGCAAGATTTCTATGGGTAATGTTAGTGTTATTCCTATACCAACCTGAATTCAGCCACCCAAAATATTAGTGAATAGTCTATTACCAACTTAAATTCGATTTTTCACAGCCAACCGAGATGTCAATAATTCTTAAACGGAGTATATCCTTGAGGCCAGCTCACACTCCAAACGAAAGATTTTTCGTTTTTTATAAGAACTATAAATGCTCAACACAACCAGTTGGAATTAATACATTTTCTTAATTACCGTCAATGATTGCAAACTTTCTTAAATTAGAGCAACTACATTTGTATACAGATCACTGTTTTCGGCGTTCTTCTGCGTCTATTCTTTCTGACATTGGTGCAGATTTTTCAGCCATCAAACGACTTGGTGGTTGGAAATCAACTGTTGCAGAAGGGTATATTGAAAACTTCATTCAGAATAAAATAGAAACTGCAGAAAAAATTTTATGTCATAATAGTTCCAAAATAAATAATGCTTCAACCTCCACTTCATCCACACGTTCCTTATCGGACATTATAGGAAATGAAATAAATGTAAACTATTCAGAATGTCACAACATGTCCAATATTCCCTCTATGAATTTTTCGAATTGTTCTATAGGAAGCATAAATATTAATATATCGAAATGAACATAGAAATTTGTATAACGTCAAATTCGTATATCATGCAAAATGAAAATTGGTTTCGATCCAGAATTTATATTCAATTCCTGATGAGGTCGACAGAAAAATCTTGCAATCAACTAGTTTATTAATGACAGCGATTAATGGTCGAAATATTTTAACGCGTGAGCGGAGCGAGCGCGTTTATGTTTGAGATAACTATTTCAGAATCGTTTTTATTTTACATCAGGGAAATCAGAGAGCCGACAAACTGGCCGACCAAGGCTCATTGATGGCTCTCTTTGGCCCAAAATCCAAGGCAAAGTGACTGAAAAAACATTGCAATTTCTTCTCCCTGCAATCTATGCCAATGCAAAATTTATTTTGGAGACACAAGGAACCTTGTGAAACCATTGTCATGGTATCATCGTGACGAGATGAAACTCTCAATAACTCTACAATGATATCCAGAAAATGGAAGAACCATGATGAACAAAGATAAAACTGAATATTAAGGGTGGTATTCCTCTATCTTAGGCCCTCTAGTGTTCAATATAATATCTATGAATCCGAGATGGCCAACCAACCTCAATTAAAAGAGGTTAAGAAGGATTACATAATAAAGTGGTCTTCCTCATTATGTTCAGTATCAAACAGCTTTGTTCAAACAGCGTTTGGAACCAATTTGGAACTGGACTGAGAATTCGAACATACATTCACTTCATCGCCACCCTCGAATCGATCTGCGCTTGTCTTTTCTAGTTCCGAACCGGTTTTGAACGCTATATGACAGTGTATGAACAAAGCTTATGTTCTCCTCCAAACAAACTTTTATTTCTATTCCTGCTTTCACCCTCGGAAAAGTGTTTTTGCTGAAAATAGTGAAACGTCCTTGACAACGGATCACCCAAATAGGCCATACAATATCGTCTTGAGCGCTCGTACTACTTAAACGAGGGCTATCATTTCGTCACGATCTCTGTATTTTTCGAATTTTGAGCCGAAAATGGTCTCAATCGACTATGTTCGACTCACTGATGACGAATCCGTCGAAAATTTCTAGTCTGTCCGTCCGTCCGTCCATCCGTCCGTAAGCACGTTAACTCTCGAACGGAACAACCTATAGACTTGAAATTTTCAGTGTAGGTTCAGATCCCAAATGCCTCGGTTAGGTTCGTTAATGGGCAGAATTCCACAAGAGTTCAACCGTTCGAAGTTTTGTTCCCCTGATTACATGAAAACCACAGATTTGATCGGGATGAAATTTTGCACTCAGATGGAAAATGAGGTGTTTAAGCTATATCTGGAATTTTGTCCAAATCGCATCACCAGAACCATAGAAAATTGTAACTTTTGAATGAAAACGCCTAGAGACTTGAAATTTTCAGGATAGGTGTGGATCTCGAATGTCGTGATCACGTTCATCTATAAGCAGAATTATACTAGGGGTTCCGTTAATATGGTCGTTTGAAAATTAGTTTTCTTGATCATTTCAAAACTACAGATTCGATCGAGATGAAATTCTGTATTTCAATCGGGAATGATATATTAAAGCAATATTTTGTCTAGATCGCATGACCAGAACCATAGAAACCATAGAAAGTAGTAACTTTTGAACGGAAAGGCCTAGGAACTTGTGATTTTCAGGGTGGGTTTGGATCGCGAATGTCGCGTTCACGTTCATCAATAAGCAAAATTAGACTAGGGGTTTCGTGAATATGGCCGTTCGTAATATTTTTTTCCTGATAGTTTCGAAACTGCTGATTGGATTGGAATGAAATTTTAAACCTAGCTGAAGAATAAGGTATCCAAACTACGTGCCAGATCGCATCACCAAGACCATAGTTTATAGTTTATAGTTAGGAAGGGGTTACGTTCCACTGCGACCTCAAGGTCTATTGTGCCCCCCATCAGAGCCGTATTCGCAAATGCGCTACCTACAGCTCGCCCTCCAGCTCCAGAGCTCCAATGAACTCCAGTATCTGAGAGGGCTTTAAGGAGGTTAGATCCTCATTCCTCCTGTAATTCTCTTGTCCAAGACATTCTTTGCGCTGGTTTGCAATGGCGAGGCATTCTGTAACCAGGTGAACAGGAGTCTCCTCCTCTTCACCACAGAATCTACACTCGTCTGTTTCTGTCAAGCTCATTGTCATCATATGCTTCCTGAGGCGACAATGTCCTGTGAGGAAGCCAGTGAGTAGACGTAACTTGTTTTTACTGAGATCCAAATACTTTTTGGATCTTGAACTTTCATAGTTCCGAATGAACCTTTTAGAGTGGTCCATTCCTGGAAGGTTCCTCCAGAGTGCTTCTCTTTCGGTCTCTTCCTTCTCCAGAAACTCTTTCTTATAGGTGTGTTTACCAATGCCACAGAAGGGTTCTGGGCCAGTAAGTGGCGTTTGTGCTCCCTTTCTGGCAAGTGTATTGGCCTCTTCGTTTCCTTTGATTCCTGAGTGACCAGGAACCCAGACTAAAGAGACCTTATTTTTCATGCCTACTTCATTAAGTTTCCTCCGGCACTCCCATATCAGCTTTGAGTCGATGATATAGGAGTTCAGTGCTTTGATAGCAGCTTGACTATCCGAGTGGATCACAATGTCACACCCTTGATAGTTTCTTTCCAGGTTTATATCTATGCATCTTTCGATTGCAAGTATTTCTGCCTGAAAGGCACTCGAGTAGGAGCCTAGCGATAGTGTACACCTGGTTCTTGCCCCGTATACTCCAGCGCCGGCCCCCATCGTGGTTTTAGAACCATCTGTATACCATTTAATGGTATTCACTCCGAAGTTTTGGGTAGTGTATTCCTTTTCCCATTCTTCCTTTTTACATAGCATAGTGTTGAAGTTCTTCTCAATGCTTACTTTTTTAATCATAACATCACTAGGCAGGTTCGCTGATGAGATGTACTTGTTCAGAGAGGACCAGGCTCCTTGACTTTTAATTCTCTCATTCCCTGTACCTTCCCTAGATATTCTAAGGATAGCCTCATGGGCTACTCTGTTGATCACTAGATGTAATGGAGTGAGATCAGTGATGACCTCAAGTGCTCTTGTCGGGCACGTTCTCATAGCTCCAGTGATGCAAACGCAGGCAAGCCTTTGTATCTTGTCGAGTATTTTCCTCGTGCTTGTCTGCCCTGTCTTAGCAGACCAGACTACTGCCCCATAAGTTATTATTGGTCTCACAATCATGACATACATCCATCGAAGTAATTTAGGGTTACAGCCCCAGGCTTTACCGGATAGGTTTCTGCACGCCATTAGAGCTCTTGTCGCTTTACTAGCAGTGTTTATAACATGCTAATTCCATAGAAGCTTATTGTCTAGGGTTATTCCCAGATATTTGACTTCATAAGTCCATTCTACGTTATCTCCGTTCACCGAGATAGGCTTCATGGATGGAAGGTTTCTTTTCCGGGTAATGGGAACCACTGTGGTCTTGGCTGGATTGATGTTGAGCCCCACTGACAAGCACCACTGCTCGATAATTTTGAGGCCCCTCTGCAGCAAATCACAGAGGGAACCCTCAAATTTACCTCTTACTATTAGGACTATGTCGTCGGCATAGCCTATACATTCGAAGCCAAGCTCCGTTAGCCTGTGCAGTAGTTCGTCCACTACCAGACTCCAGAGGAGGGGAGATAGTACTCCTCCTTGAGGTGTTCCGCGAGTGGTTTTGACAGAGATGGTCTGATCGACACCCAGTGTCTCAGCTGTCCTCGTCGTCAACACCTCATACATCCATTTTATGATGGTACAGTTCACTCCTCGCTTTACAAGTGCCTCTCTGACAGACACGTGTGTCGTGTTGTCAAAGGCCCCAGATATGTCTAGGAAAGCGCACAGTGCAATTTCTTTGTTGTTCAGCGTCTTCTGGATGCCTTCAGTCAGCTGATACAGAGCAGTCTCCGTGGAGCGTCCTGCCCTGTACGCATGCTGAGCTTTGTGAAGTGGTGTTTTCTCCAAGTTCTCTGTTCTTATGTAGTTATCTACTACCTTCTCCATCGTTTTAAGCAAAAACGAGGTGAGACAAATGGGTCTAAAAGTTCGGGGATCAGTCCCGTCTTTCTTCCCTGTTTTTGGAATGAAGATTACTTTTGCCCTTCTCACTATGTCAGGTATTTGACCCAGTGCTAAGCTGCTTCTTGTGATCTTCATCAGATGAGGAAGAATCTCTTCCGCTCCCCTCTGCAGGAGTACAGGGAACACCCCATCCACTCCTGGTGATTTATACGGCTGAAAGGTACTAATTGCCCATTCGAGTCGTTGTCTTGGAAATATTTTCCTGGCAATATCCCAATCGTTCTTACGGGATTTCTCACCAAGGCCATAGATACCGTAGAAAGTTCTAGCGAATTATCGAAAAAAAATTGGTCAGCTGAAGCACTGACATGAAGTCTGGAGTTGCGCTTAAGTTTCAAAATCTTTTGATAGCTGTCGAGATTTTCCTTCAATTGATTTCTAAAACTGGAAAATGCAAATCTACCTACAAGGTGGATGTACGAGAGCTCAAAAGCTCCTGACTTCACGGCAGTGCTTTTCGTAATTTTTTCTGTTAAAAACTGAAAGTGATATAATCCATCGTCACGAACGACAAAATTTCAAACAGGGCAAGATAAACGCGTAAAGTAAGTATTCGCCCCGATAGTTTAATTTTTAAGGTACGTTTTCCACGCCGGAGTCCTAAAGGAACAATGAAATTTCCGTTTCATTTCGCCTGCCTGTTGATTTAATAATTCAGGCGAAGCCGTTTGCTGGCAGATTTAAATATTCATCTTGTAATTATGATACCAACCGCAGAATGTTATGAGTTTAAAGTCGACGGCTTAGGCTGGAAATGGTTCATTCCGAAAGAATCCGGCTTCGAACATGCCGTAAAGACATGGGAGATGGCTATGTGGAGGAACGTTGCGAGCAAGCTGTTACCATGTATGTTTGAGTGGATGGGTTCGGAAGAGCGCTATATAGCGTTAATAGCTCTAAGGGAAGGTCCTAATCCAATTTTGTGTTTTGAGCACCATATGAACTTTCCCTAGGAGTAACATGAAAGTTAGATAGTGAAAAAACCTAATACTCTCACCTGTATTCACGCCTTCGAAATGACTCCGATCGAGTGTCTTATAGATAGAATCCTCACGTTCAGTAATCGTTTATTCCTTTTACTATGACTTCCATTATTAGTTATTGGAAGGAACAAGAATTTAAAAACGGGAAAGCTCCAGGGAAAGACAACGCAACAAACTTTATGTTACGGAAAATGACCAAGAAGAGGAATAGCACCTATCACAAAAGACCTATCACCTATCACAAAAGACCCTATCACAAGACCCAGAGATCAACTATGTAGAAACAGAAAACAATATCGAAAATAAGAGTCTCTCCTACGATCCTATCCTATGACAGTCATAGGTAACACAATAATCACACGACAAAGATCGTGACAACAGACTGAAGAGTATAAAAAGAGTCAAACGGTTAAAAGGCAATGAATGCCCGGAATCTAGATGGAACAGCAGGTTAGGTTTAGTTCGAGCAGGTCGTGCTTCACACGAAGTCTCACACTGTTCTATCTATCGGAGATAGTTCTTCCATGAGGATTCCCCCTGGTTAAAGCAAAAAGAATGTTGTTTCGTCTGTGCCTTATATCCTAACACACTGATATCCTGAAAAATCATAAAAATTCTGAAAAATAAAAAAAAAATTCTGAAAATTGAATATCGATAAATAAAATAAAAATAAATATATATATAAATCAGTTGATGTCTGGAGATATCGGTTTTGCAATATCGAATATTTTTACCAGCTCTTCTGAATTAGCAGGCCTCTCTTGTGGATACTACGAACTTTCTTGAGTCGAGTGACTCAACCTAAAATGTCGAGGGGAGCTCAATCCGGGGACTTTTTCGGCTAGGGTATGGCACCTTTAGTGCAAATGAGACGTCCAGGAAAAAAGTGTTCAAAAATTCGTGAACTGAACGTGCATTATGAGCAGGGCAGCCATTATGCTGAAAGTGAATCTCCAAAGTTCCGTATAGCTAGTTGTCATCTTGTGGTTGTGACATTTGCAAATATATTCCCCATTTGAATTTCCATCAAAAACCAAAGCTTCTACAAATTTCATGTCAGATATGGGGGTAAAAATTAATTTACCGTAAATTCCAAAGAAATGAGTTGTGCCAATGGAAACGTGGAAATTACAAAATGCATATTATTCGTGACCTAGAAAAAATTAACCAATGGCAAGAAAAATTAAATTTCAACAAATCTAGTTTGCCGTTAAGTATTTATATCAACTGCACTTTTTTTTGAATATGCGATTCAAGAATACTATGATATTTTTCTCATATCTGCTGCCGTAAATATGTAGAATTCCTTACATTCGGGGCTCGCCTCTTTTCGGGAAGAAAAAAAAAGGAAATATTAAGCTTTCGATATTTTGACATCGATTCCTTCGAGCGATGAAATTCACAACCATCTTCAATTACACAATACCCCCTATTCATTCCTAAGCCTCATTCTCCACCGTTCTATTCGAACTCGGCTCGCACCGCGAATTGAAAAATAAATAAAATGAACTGATTTGAAAAGGCTATCCTTTGTCGTCGAAAAATGTTTCGTTTTAACGAGAGAATTCGTAGAATATAAATTCTAAATCTATGCCTATCAACGAATACAATATCAGAATTTACGGTTGTTATGCCGAAATCCAGCGTGAAAAATAATACTCTGCCGTAGGTTGGCACTAATCAGAATCTGTGGTATGGAAAAATCTGCACATATTTCGTTCATGGAAAAAACAGAGAAGAATTCGAAATATTCCCAGAATGAATGCTGACAACAGAATGCATTGGAATAATTCCTCAACAACTTCTGATTATGCATCGAGCTGCAAGGTAGCCGGTGGCCGTAAAAAACCAATCTCGTATGAAAAAAATTTCCAAAATGTTTGAAATTTTAGAACTACCTATATTAGCACATAGACGAAGCTAATATGGACAGCCTTATAAACATCCCATCCACATTCGACATTCTTCGTTTCGTTTTGTTTCTTTGATGTATCGTTGAAAACCTTTGAGTATAGAATAACAGGAGGGAGCATAAGAGCTAACATTGGGAATCGCGAAGGTGCTTGCATATGGCCGACTCCCGTTTCCTTAAGCAGTGGCGTAGTAGGGTATGCTGTACCGAAAAACAATTTCACGTGAAATAAATGCCATATTTGTTTTAAAAAATCAGTAATATGAATTAAAATACAAGTAGAATGAATGGGCGTTCATCAAACTTGTACTAAATTTTTGAATTGAATAAATGGCGGTTCATATATCGTGTTATTTTACGTGAAATTGTTTTTTTTTTGACTTCAAACCCTTCGACGCCACTGCTCACGGAAACGGGAGTAGGTCACACCAATGTTGATAGAGAACTTTGAGAATAACTAACTGATGAGTCAAACAAGGTTCTTCAATATGGCCGTTTCCGTTCGCAAGGTTATTCGATGGAAAAGCCTTGTATGTTCCTTGTTGGTATTTTATATTCTATGTTGAAAAGCGACAACTGGATAGTCACGTCCGATTTTGTGTCATATTTTGATACGTCACTTTGAAATGGCTTCCGTATCCACTGATACGCAACGATGATACGTTACGCGAATTTGCAACAAATGGATACCGACCTTTAAACAGTGTTTTTCTACTTCTCGGCTGAAAATTGTGCCCGAATTTGTTCTTATTCTTATTATTTCGCCATTCCTTACTCCATAATAAATGCTCATCTTACCGATCATAAGTTACGCGAATTTGCAACCAATGGATTCAGTCCTTTAACCATAACTTCTAAATACTGGTTGAATTTTTGCAGTTACAATGAATAACACTAGATTTGATAGCTAGTTATTTTTTCAGATGATTTCGAATTATAGCACGTTCCTTATTTCGACACGAATAAACTAAACGAGAGCCATTTGGGTGGAAAAAATTTTCATTTCGCAAAATCGCTCGCATAGGTCCATTCTATTTTCTTGGAGGACATCCTTCGAAATATAAAGTGTTATAATAAAATATTAGCCCTTCCCACAGCTACCCTTCCCCCCCAAACACTAATATTTAAAGAGGGAAGAAGGGTAGTGCGATACATTATCGCTAAATTGTTTCTTTTCTGCGAATACAACAAACAAAAAATTGATTCGAACTACCGATTGGTATTTGGAATATTCTAATCTTGATTTATTTGCAGAATAAAATAACTATATTTATTTTGGCTCCATAATAAAATTCACATCATCGTTCTGGCTGATATTCAGAGATATTCGAGGACTGTCTCCAAATTGGATTATATCACAAGCCGGAACTCATTCCAAGTTCGAGGCCGGATCCAATCTTTAAACAAATTGGAATATTAATAAGTTATTGATCGGTTAGCGATTGAGTTACTGCTCAGATTTACAAATCATCTGCTCAGCTTACTGAATATTATGACTGATTGAACGAGGAACGTATCGGGAAGCTTCAAAATATAAATCAAACATTGCTTTGAAAGAATTAATTGGTTGAATGGAGCGATCTGAATTGATGGAAGTCGTCTATTGTCCGAAAATCAAAATTTTTTTTATTTTTCAGCTGCGTCTTATATATGGATGCTGCAATGTGCGTTCATTCCAAATGGGGTTCCAGTAATTTGAAAAACTTTCGTACAAACTCTTTTCCGAGTCGGACTATAGAGATCACATCAACTTTGTCAGCAGATGCCATCCTCTTAGTCGGAATGATTTCAATCCCTCTGGGAACTCGAAAAGATAATATTTTGGTTGGTATGTAATGGACTGTGAATAAATTTCAGTGACAAGAAGTGATTCTCTGAAATAGAAGAAGAAGAATCTGGGAATATTTTGAATAATCCTACATGGAAAAACAAAACGACTAGGACCTTTTTCAAAAATTGAGGATATTTCCATCATCCAAGTGGAGAATTTGGGACGATTCGAAACATCCCATAGTAAGTAAACGTTGAATGTGATATGGATATAAAAGTGGTTCCTTTAAGATCACTTACACCGTGATATGGTGAATTTGTAATTTTTGAGCAAGATTTCTAGTACTGACGTCAGGTTGCTCGTCGACAAGATTTAGTACTGCTTCTCAACACAATCATTTTCATTTATTTTAAATGTACCACTTTCTCGTAATCGTTCGTGTAAATAGAGTGTGATGTGAAATCATACGTTCCGGGAACATTTCTGCACATCTTCTGGATGCTCTGAGAGAATCACCATCAGAAAGACCGTAAAGAAAGTGCAATTCTGCGTTTGTGTACACCGTCATCTTAATGAGTATGTGACAAAAATCTCAAAATGATGAGCCAGATCAAGAAATATTTGTTACTGAATCAAAATTAGTCAGTTGTCCTAACAAAATGACATCCGCTTAATAGATAAATTCTAGTTCGCAAATAATTCCAGCCTCTACGACTCAAGCTATCATGATGATAATTTTTTTTCTCTGAATTTTAGCAAGTAATTACAGGAGACCTCATTTGTTGAAAATGGATCAAGCTATTCGAAATAAATTTTTTTATTGTGAAATATGATTATGGAAAAAGTTTTTTTGCGGAACAAGGATTAGGGGTTGCTTCTTTTACCCCTTTAAATCATAAAGGAACACAACCAAAAATTATATAAGAGACCCACCCTATTTTCTGACAAGGAAACCACTCCTAAATTTTTTCGCAACTATTTATATATAGTATTAATTTCTTGACAAATTCTCTTTTGCGCTCTTGTTCTTATGAATGAGACGTTATTATTCAGCCTAAATGTTTGAAATTTTCGAATTTTGAGCAAGGAATGGTTTCGGACTATAATGTTGGAGTCACAGATGAAGAATTTATGATCTTATTCAATTCTGTCCGCCCTTCCTGACGTAACATCCGAATGAAATCACCTAGAATTTTTCAAGCTACCTTCGAGTTCGTTAACGAGCGAAATCCGCCTAAGAGTTCCGTAGATTTAAACATCTGATTTTTTCTCTGAATTTTGGAAAATACCGATTGAATTGAAACTCTGTTTTAATTGTTCGATAATGACACGAAGGGTCATCTAAAATTTCGTAAAAATCGTATCACGAAAAGATTTAGGAAAAATTTATTTTTAAAACTTTAGTATCTCACAAAAAGTACCCCATCTGCTAATGAAATGTTCTGTCTGCATATGGAGCATTGATGAAATGAGTTAATTCTGCTTTTTAGCTGTTCTACATAAAAAGAAAGTTTTTCTACAAATTACCCAAAACACCGCAAATCACAAAATGAATAATACTTGAGTTCGAAAATTCACTTAATAAAATTTGTAAGGAATAACTTTCAAGAATTCTGGCAACATGAGCTTTGCCATACGCCCAGTTTATATGTCGTGGCTGAAAGCCGAAGTAGTTTTAGCTGGCTACAACTGGGTGCAACAGGTTGATTAAATTATTTGTTTTCAACTAGCTAGTATGATGAAGGCTAGAACTAGTTTTGACCGATTGCAATAAGCTATAGGTACATAGTATTAGCTGAAAATAAAGTTTAACCGACTGCTGCTGGCAGCACTAAGTGGTCGTCATTCGAAACTAGGTGTGAATGTACTGCGGCTAAAAGCCACAGTACAGTATGCACATTCCAATCAAATACCAGATGATTAATTAAAATTGGCGTCAATTTGGAAGATAAACTGATAGAAGTTTCAGAATTCATATAAAATAGTATATTATTCGGCAAGCAAGAAATGTGACCATTATTACTGAGAATGAAGATTGTCGTTCGTAAGTCGTTCAAGCCATGAATTGGCATTTCTCGCGAGCAGAATATTATACTTTTCCTGTGACTTTTATCAGGACTTTTTGAAAACAAGATACATTCGTGAAAGTTATCCCGAAAGAGTGTAATATAATTGAATTGTATAACAGAAAGTTTTTATTGACCTAAAATAACGAACTATCGATTCAATATTCATGACGAAGTCATGAATTTGGTTCAACTCATTATCCATCAGGAGATGAAACTAGAGTTTCAAAGAGATGTAACGCCTTATCGCACGATTCAAATCAGCTGGATCCAAGCAAATACGTAATGAACCGCCTTTTTTCTCACAATCACAACTGAATTCACCCAATCAGTAGGTTCCTCGACTTTTCTTATAATTTTTCTTTTTTCCAAATCAACTAGTGTTTCTTTGAATTATCCAATATTAGGATTGGCATCTTTCTAGGAGGGTGTACAACAGGTAATGCATTTTCATTCAATTTTAAATGATATATACAGTCATTTGTTGATCTCAATGGATTCCATTTGGATGGATTCGCCAATTTGTTGTGTCCAATAAATATATTTCCAACAATATAAGATTTCCCTTATTTAGGTATATCATTTCGATTTCAAATTTTCCGAATATTGCTGTTGAAGAGCTTAATCAAATTTCAATTCAAAATATCTGATAATTGGATTCTCTTTAACAACCATGTAATAACAACTCCATATTCGATATAGGACGTCAACAATGAAATTTATATCATATTCCTAAATGAGTCATAATAATAAGTGAATAATTACGTTTCGAGTTCAAAGTCGATGCTGAATACAATTAAATCTGACCTACACAAATTTCACCAGCGTTTACGAATGACTGATGAATTAATTTATCAATATCATAATTTTGTGGTAAAACGACAATTTATATTGAATTATACTCTGATAATGTATTGTGATTATTCTATTGGTGATGGAGAATCATCATTTCGTTTTACTTATTAGTTGAGGATCTGAAATTTGTCTTTCACTCAAACCTTAATTATATTCCTCATTTTTGCACTATTGTATAGACCCAAAATAAAAAGTTGTCTTAAATTCTTGAATTATATGATTAATAATGCGAGAGAAGCACTGAAGTCGAGAGCTTTGCTCCAGAGCGGTTCTGCATCCTCAGAATTATTTAATCGCACCCACCCAGTTTGCGCCTCGAAATCGGTATACATATTTCACGATATTTTCATCCGATATTCGAGATGTGAGGTTTTGACTAATTCCATGTGAAGTTTTTGAAACAGATTCTGTCAATCGAACCGGCCGTCAATGTGGCAAATAATGTAATTATCAGTTCAAACATTCGAAGTAATATTCTTATAAACTTCAGGAAGAATAATATAATTATCGAATTTCCCAACACCAAATCAGAAAAACTCCATTTAATTTTCACATAGAATTCAACTGGCGAACTCAGATCTCGAACGTACCTTGAAAATTTCCAAAACCTAGGCCTTTTCTCTAAAGTTATCGTGTTTATCTTATCTTATAGTTTGTATCAATATAAATAATAGAAAATGGTCAAAAACCTTTTTTCATCTAAGAGCCTCAAAATGTTTATGGTTTCAACTGTTGAGAGCACAGAAAATAGAGCTTCCTATTACAAGAGCAATCTCCTTCTAACTAATGGAGGGGTAGGAGATTATTCTCGAAAGATCCAGTAAGATAGTACTTCTGCTCATTAGGTAGTTTAAAGAACAACTGAATATTTCTGAAAATCAGAAATTATCTCTAAACCATTAGAATCCCATTTCGAATTGACATTTGATTGAAAACGAAAAAAAAACTGTATTATTTTTCAAGTGAATTCGATAAAGGAGAGTTGTTGTTAATATGGTAGTTCAATGAATATGGCGAAGTTTTTTCTCAATTTTCTGCTTATTCTTCCAAAAAATCATTTTCTGTCTACTTTTTTCCATATAGAAAATTTGAATTTTTTTCTTGAAACAGATCGTCAATGAATTCTTCCAATTTATGAATTCATTCTATTATATTTCATATATTTAGATATATTACGACTAATCGATATATTTTTCTGATTCGACGATAAAAATAAATTTGGAGAATATAAAAGTTATTTATGCAGTGTGTCATATGAATCCTAAAACTGGGAGGCTAACATTCAGCCTCTGGCCCGAGGATTAAAGGTTGCCGTTGATTTATACTCGCTTCAGAAAAAATATATTGTATGTTATTGCAAAATCGATTTTAAATTTGTTCATTGATCCTAGCATTTTCTTTCTATTTTTCCTTTTTCTCAAGTTCTAGTTACTGATTCAAAAGTTCAGCTACTGCCTAAAAGCTCAGAAAAGTTCAGTGTCCTCCTCAAAAATCTCGTTTCTCCCTCAAAGTTGTAAGTTCAGAAAAAATATTTCACAAAATTGTCTATATAAAACATGAGTTGTTACAATGTTTCAACAACAATTATCCGATAGTTATAACATATTATTGATCACAAAAATATTCGAGAAAAAGTAATAGAAGATAATATAATAACCTAGTCTTGAAAATCCAGCGTAAGCAAATAATTTCGGAGAATACAAAACGAATAGGGGTTAGATAAAAAAGAGCTGGTATCGAGGAGTGCTCCCAATTATGCTTTATTCCACTTAAATTCCTCGTCCAAGAATTTTATGGGCTATAGGTGAATAATCTCCTAGTGAGTGACTTCTCGTCCTACGCCAAAAAAGTGGGTTTCGTACATTTTACGTGACAAGAAATTATTTTAGAAAGAGTTTTTTATTGTCGAATATTTTCGAAAGCATTGAATTTTGCAGGAAATAGGGACTTTGAAATCTGCAACGTTTGCCATGTTGCAGAATAATTCAAAATCAATTTCAGGAAAACACAGTTATTTCTTAAAACCACCAGCGATCTTTGCCAAATCTAAGAATTTCAAAATAAAAAAAATCCAAGGAGAAAACGAAGGAAATTCATATCAAGCGTCTTGATATCTGTTTATTTTCGATGAACTAATTGAAATAACAAAAAAGTTTCAACGAAGAATATTACAGGTTACACATCGATTCAAAAATTCGAAAAATAATCTTTCGAGAAGATCATGAATGAATGAACAAACTCCGAACTATTTTTTAATGACCAGCTTGACCTTGACAAACTATATATATATATATATATATATATAATTACATAATGCCAACCCTGTATACCTTAGATGAATTGCTTATCTGTATTGCATTACATTTGAATATGAACATGTTACATTTTGATTACTAAGCATTAAGATCATACCACTGTGACGTGGGTGTTGTTTGTCGCGTGTTATTCATTTACAGATAAGATATGTTATAAATACCTCTCCAGACGAATGAAGAATTCAATAATTAAGTGTATGTCTTCCTAGCTTATTGTTAGAATAGGATAATCTTCCGTTGTAAATAAATTCTTTTTTAAAAGATCGGCTTTCGCTCCAAAAACGTAATTGGCGACGAGGTATGGGATTGTGCCGGTTTTCGTGAAGAACTGTGTTTCGAAACTTCGAGCGTGAAATCGTAGTTATCGCCGCGCTAAGAACTTCCAAAAACTTTCAGTTTCAACTGTTAAGGTGCAAAATCCAGCAACAACGAGGAGAAAAGCCGTTTGGAGCCTTGATTGTTTGGGTAGCGTCTACAACGACTCCAGAAAAACAACGTGGTGAGAATCCTATCTAGAAACACTTTTTTATTCCCAGTCACTGACCCTGGTCCAAAGTCTTCAATCTTTTCCCACGGTTTTGAGCGTAAAACTTGTGTGAGTTTTCTCTAGGTTTCTTATAAAAAACCGATTACCAGAATTTTTCCTTATTTCTTAATACAAAAAACCGATTATCAGAGTTTTTCCTAGGTTTCTTATAAAATAAAAAACCGAATACAATTATTTTCTAAGTACAATATAATTTTTCAAGATTACTTCCGTAAAGCATTTTAAAGGCCGGAAGAATACGAATACGAATAAAATGGCAGTCGCACCAGAACCAAATATGTTTGATAGACTTAAATTAATTGATTTATTTTTAAAGTCAATTGTACCATTTGATGGTAATCCTGCAAATCTCGCACGATTTTTGAATCATTGCGAAAGATTTTATAATAGGTTCCAATCTGCCGACGCGTTATTAAATGAAGCAATTATCGATATAATAAAGAGTAAATTGGTAGGAAATGCCAGCGAAATAGTAAGTTCTAATGAAAGAATCACAGATAACTGGTTTAACTTGAAGGAATTTTTAAAGTTAAGATTTGAGGAAAAAATAAGCCTCACAGTTTTGTTTTGGGATCTCCAGAATGCCCAAAGAATACGTAATGAGAATGATTTAGATTTTCTCGAAAGAATAGTAGATTTAAAGAATAAATACGATTCGCAAGTCGAATTGTCTAATTTACCGATTCTTGAAAAGGATCAAGAAAAAAATATTGCGTCACGAGTAGCAACTAGAGTTCTGCTCTATAATATTAACCCAGAATTAAGAACAGCCCTTAGAGGACACGGAATTATGAACTATGACGATATAGTAAATTTTATTCGTCAAGATTATTATTTTTATCAACAACCCTATATGCACTATAAAAATCAAAATAATCAGAGGAATTTTCCTCAACAAAATCAGAAGAATTTCACTCAAACTAATAAAAATAATTTCCCAAATAATAATCGAGCAAACTTCCCAACTAATAATTATAGAAGTTTTCCTCATAATAATCAATCAAATTTTCCCCAATCTAGTCAAAATAATCAAAGAAATTTTTATCCAAATAATCCCCAACCGAGATTCCCATCTCAACCGATTAATTTCCAACAAAAACAAGTGAAAACTTATTTCCCGACAAATCGTCAAGTCTTCGGTAATAATGAACGTAAAAATGAAAATGTTTTTAAACCTCATCCTAATCAAAGGATACAATCTCCCCCTGAAAAAATGTCGATTCAGACAAGGAATTATCCCCAGAAGAGATCTAATTATTCTACCCAATATCAACAAAGTCCTCAGAGACAATATTTTAATAATCAACCCAATCCAAATATAATGATTGAAGAATTAACTAATATTGCGTCTACTTCGAAAGACCCGAGATTCGAAAAACGTGATTTTAACGAACGTTCATATCCAGAACGTAATAATTCCAGTAAATATTTAAATGAAAATTTTCGAGATCGTGCCATGAACGACTCATTGACTTAAATAATACGTTAGATAACACAAACCAACTCCCCTATATCCAATTC
The DNA here is from genome assembly GCA_963966015.1 of Aphidecta obliterata. Lineage (NCBI taxonomy): Eukaryota > Metazoa > Arthropoda > Insecta > Coleoptera > Coccinellidae > Aphidecta > Aphidecta obliterata. Next base: position 28,705,520 of record OZ014427.1, on the reverse strand, counting down.
CAAAATCCTAAATGTAAACTTTTAATTGATAGTGGATGCTCTGTTTGTCTTATTGATCCAAAATTCGCGTATAATAATTTTCCTAAAAATATTTTTAATGAATCTACGACACTAACTGCATGTTTCAAAAAACAAACTGCAAATGAAAAAGTTTTAATACCTTTATTCCCTGAATTTCAAATAGATGATTTTCATCCCTTTGTCGTATACAAGTTCCATAAGAATTATGATGGTCTTATAGGAGCAGATTTTTTGAATAAATATGGACTTAATTTAGATTTTAAAAATCAATTATTAACTAACGAATATTCTCAAATCCCCTTTTATTATCAACAAGTATGTCAGAAACCCCAAAATATTCCAATTGACCTTAGTCATTTAGAACCAGAAATTAGTACCCAACTAATGAAAATCCTTCAAACTAATGAAGATGTTTTACAGTTACCGGGTCAAGCCCTTAATTTTTCAAGCAAAATAAAACATAAAATTCGAACAAGTGACGAAGTTCCTGTTCATTGTAAAATTTATAGATACCCTGAAGTTCATAGAGAAGAAGTTCAGACTCAAATTAAAGACATGTTAGATAAAAAAATTATCAGACCTAGTATATCTCCATGGTCATTTCCAGTTGTAATTGTTCCTAAAAAAGAAGATTTATCCGGAAAAAAGAAATGGCGTATAGCGATTGACTATCGTAAATTAAATGATAAAACTATTGATGATAGGTATCCCCTTCCTCAGATTGAAAGTATCCTAGATAAATTAGGAAATAAAAAATATTTTACTACCCTTGACTTAGCATCCGGATTTCATCAAATCGAATTAGATGAAGAATCAATTGAAAAGACAGCTTTTACTGTAGAAAATGGTCATTATGAATTTTTGAGAATGCCATTTGGACTTAAAAATGCTCCGGCAACTTTCCAAAGATTAATGAATAATGTTTTGAAAGATCACATAGGAAAGATCTGTTACGTTTACATGGATGATATAGTTGTATTTTCCGATACGATCGAACAACACTTAGCAGATATCCATAATATTCTAGAAGCATTTAAAGCAGATAATTTGAAAATTCAATTAGATAAATGTCACTTTTTCAAAACTGAAATTGAATTCTTAGGACATATTATTACCCCTGAAGGAATCAAACCGAATCCGAACAAATTAAGAGCAGTCAGCAAATTTCCAATTCCTAAAACTCCTAAAGAAATAAAATCATTTCTTGGACTCGTAGGATATTATAGAAAGTTTATCCCTAATTTCGCAAAGATAACGAAACCATTAACTTCATGTTTGAAGAAAGATTCCAAAATTAATATTGATGATCCGAAATATATCGAAGCGTTCGAAATATGTAAAAGAAATTTATTGAATCACCCTGTATTGAGATACCCCGATTTCGATAAGCCATTCGTTCTTACAACTGATGCGTCAGGTTTCGCGATAGGCTCTGTTTTATCTCAAGGTGAAGTTCCGAACGACCTTCCTATAGCATTTGCAAGTAGAACCCTTAACCCAGCTGAGACTCGTTATTCCACAATAGAGAAGGAGTTACTGGCTGTGATCTGGTCGTGCAAAAATTTCCGCCCCTATCTCTATGGGAAGAGATTTACTATTTATACGGATCACAAACCCTTAATATGGTTATTTTCATTAAAAGAACCGAATTCCCGCCTTATGCGCTGGCGGATAAAACTAGAAGAATTTGATTATGAAATTCGTTATAAAAAAGGTTCAACTAATAATGCTGATGCTCTCAGCCGAATTATAATAGAGTCAGATAATAAATTGACTTATAAGGATTTTGAAAAAAATTATGAATTGAAAAATATTAAAGATTCCCCTAAGATAATTGAAAAAACAGGTGATTTATTTAAAGCCCCAAAGAATTATGCGTTAGCACATTGCGTTTCCCGTGATTTTCGCATGGACCGAGGTGTAGCCCTCGAATTTAAAAATAAATTTGGTCAAATAGATAATTTAAAATCTCAAAATAAGCTACTAGGCGAAGTAGCAATGATCCAAATAAATGATCGAAACATTTATTATTTAATCACGAAAGATTCGTATTTTCATAAACCGAAATATGAAACCGTTTTTCAATCAATATTATATCTAAGAGAATTGTGTCAATATAATAATGACAAATACTTAGCTTTACCTAGAATTGCATGCGGTCTAGATAAATTAGACTGGCATATTATTTCAAATATGATAAAATATATTTTTGCGGAATCTAATATAAAGATAATTGTATATTCCTTACCGAATCGGAATATCGGAGGAAATACTAATGAATTAAAAAATGATCGAATGTTAAAAATGAATAAATTCGCAATGACGAATAGGATCGATAATGATCCAATGTTAAAAATAAATAAATTCGCAATGACGAATAAGATCGATAATGATCAGATGTTAAAAATACATAAATTCGCAAATACGAATAGAATCAAAAATGATTCAATGGCGACAAATGCCAGTAATGCCACAGATGCAAATTATTCCGAAAATACGGAAATAAATAGAATCGAAAAAGATTCATCGTCGATTAAAAATCGAATGAATACGGAAAAATACGAAGCATGTTTGAAATGGTTAAATTCAAACGATGAAATAAAAATAAATTTAAATGAGACAGAATGTTCTACTGTCCAGCGTAATATCAAGAATCCCATAATGAAAATTCCATATACGAAGAAACGGTTAAAGTCACCATCTTCGAAAGAAATTTCCGAAATTATCCCTTATTATAAAGTACGGAAAAAAGTTATAAATATTTAATTACGCAATATATTCAAAGATGAATTCTTTATATCACTCCTAGTTACATAGATAATTTTCATTCAGACAATATCAGTCTTACGAAATATAATTTCGAATTAATTAATAGGATTGCACAAAAGCGTTATACATAATTTTAAAAATATTATTTGAGATAAATCTCATTATCATTTGCTTGTTAGTAGCATAAGACATTAGAAGGATTAATGTATTCTCCTTCAGACATTCTTTGAACAACGGTGTTTGAAACCCTTGTTTCATATTGATAATCATCATTATTATTCGCTTCGCAATAACTAAAGTATTAGAAAGATTATAGTGTTTTCCTTGAGACATGTTTTAAACAATGTTACTTCATACACTATATTCCTTAAATATGGAAAATGAATTTAGAACCCCCTGATCAAACTGATACAAGATAAACTCGATTGATTACGAGAGAATTTAATTAATTTAAAATGAAAATATTATTGTCGGAACATCTTGTTCAGAGTTCCATGTTTCAAGTTTCCAAGTTTTGTAATGTTCATATTTCAAGAATTGACTCTTCAATTCTCAATTTCAATCCCTTGATTATAATGTCACTAGAGCCAGCCCTGCTCAATAACGCGATTATTTGAGAATGTATTACGAATCACGTTTGGAAAAGCTTACGTCTCAAATAACAATCGAAAGTAATGTATTGTGAATTACGATAGAAAACCTACGTCATACATATTACTCTTCAAATTGAAATTGTAGATAAATTATTGATGTATTTTAGCCATTACGGCATTCCCAATAAAATAACTTGTGACAATGGATTAGAATTTAAAAATGGCGTAATCCAAGATTTTTGTAAAATCCATAAAATTGAAATTCATTATTTTACGAATTATAATCCCAACTCAAATGCAAAGAACCCTTGAAAATAATGTTATTATTCCAATTAAGGACGATATGTACCAATTGCATTTAAATAAATATGAGCATTAATTTCGAATTATCGAAGATAAATAAATAAAGTCAAAATTGAATTTTGCTGTTTGAGCACGTATCCAATTTTAAGTATCTATAGCACACAAATGATATAAAATATTAATACCATGGAAGAATTGTTGAATGAAAAATATTCAATTAATAATATTAAAAGAGGACCAATTAACTAAGGAGGAAAAATATCAAAGATTTTATTCAGAACGTTAGATTCTGATAACGAGAACAATATAAAAACTCTTTCGTTTTTCTGATAAAAAGTTTTGATAAAAAATCAAAAACAGATCGCAACAGTCGTAAATGACCTTAAAAATAAGTATATTGAAAAATTTCAGAAAATGTCAGAAAACCTTAAATTGCTTCAAGTTATACCAGCAATACAAGAAATTCAATACATGCATCTCCTGACATTTGAACTCAAAGATATCAAGAATATTCTAGATGAAATTGCAACTGCAGTGAGTTTTGCAAGATTACATCTTTTACATGAATCCATTTTACCTTATTCAAAATTCCTTGAATTAATAAAAAATGTGACGATAATACCTTTACATCATCTGAAAGATTATTATCAGATATGTCATACGAAAGTAATTTTCAAAAAGAAAGCATTACTATTTTTAATATCAATCCCAACGGTATACGAAGAAAGTTATGATTTATACAAGTTTTACTATCTACCACAAAACAATTTATCCCTTCCATATACCGATCCCTATGTACTCTCACAAGAAGAAACCCTGAAATGGTCAACGAAATTTTGCCATCCAGTGGAGGATGATTATCTATGCGATCAAGACACCTTAGCTGAATCACCAGCATGCCTTCGAAATATTCTGAAAAACCACACCGAAAACTGTCCAAGAACGACAACGGTACTTTCCCCAGATTTAAAATTATTAGAAGATGGAAATATCCTATCCATCGAAAATAAAAATGTTTCAGAAAAATGTCTTCAGCAAACAAGACATTATTTTGTGCCTCCTATAACAATTCTACGAACCAAATGTGCTGTAAGCAACACGAGAAAAGAAATCGTCCCAACTACTACATTCAATGAAGAAAAATACGTGATTTTACCCAAGATAACTTTATTCAAACCAAATTCCACAAATGAAGAATCCCGGAAAGATGAAGACATCCCGGATATCAAGATAGAAGACCTGGACCAATGGAATCTCCAGCCTTCAAGATTTACCCTATTATTTGTTTTTATAATAATCATTTTATTGATAATTACTTATTCTATTTTGAAATATTTAAGAAAAGATATTTTTTGTAAAGCTACACCTACTACAGGTGATACCTTTATTCAAGGTGGGGAGGAATTACATAATGCCAACCCTGTATACCTTAGATGAATTGCTTATCTGTATTGCATTACATTTGAATATGAACATGTTACATTTTGATTACTAAGCATTAAGATCATACCACTGTGACGTGGGTGTTGTTTGTCGCGTGTTATTCATTTACAGATAAGATATGTTATAAATACCTCTCCAGACGAATGAAGAATTCAATAATTAAGTGTATGTCTTCCTAGCTTATTGTTAGAATAGGATAATCTTCCGTTGTTTTTTAAAAGATCGGCTTTCGCTCCAAAAACGTAATTATATATATCAAGGATTTTTTACGTCTGAACTATGTATCAAATACTATCAAAGGTAATTATAATGGCTATATATATATATATATATATATATTTTCCTTAATGATGATATATTGTCATGGAAATCCAAGAATGAAAAATAAATTCAAAATATATCACCAAACAAAATTCGATGAATGATTAAAATATGAATTTTTTTTTTCAAGAGGGCTCAGATTATTTAAAATGTTACCATAGAAATTGTTGTAATATGATTAGAATTAAGGACGCTGATTTTTGACGGGAAAAAAATGTCATGATAGAAATAGTTTTTTCAAAAAGGTTTATTAAAATTGAGATTTGAAAACGAAGATTTATGCAGCCTGACATCATGAAGGAGATACAGGAATCAAACTACAGTATACTCATTGCCGACTTCACAGTTTAGAAGAAAACTGTGGGATAAAACTGTCCCAACAGCTTATACCAGAAATATTAGTGGAACCCGAGCCAATACATCTCATAAAATCAATCTCTGAATTCCAAGATATTCTCTACGAAACGGAGGAGAAATTTGAAGCTTGCATTTTGATGAACTATATTTAGAGTAAGCTGTTCACTGGGAGTTTTAATTTAGATCTTGTTCAAGAGGAGTAATAATTTAGAATTTATCAAATTATTAGAATTAGTTTATTGAATTTAAATAATAAGTTGTTGTAAACAAAAATTATTTTCTTTGTGCACCTTAAGAACCCTCATCGAAAAGAGTCACGGAAAAAATAAAAGAAAAATTGAAATACAAAATTATTAGAATATTGTAAGTGGTTCTTTCACAAAATTTAATATTATTAATATCAAAAATTGAACCATAACAATATATTATGTCACATAACATCAGAAAAAATGGAATTATCGATTATAACAACTTTTATATTAAGTTAGGAGTAAAAAAAAATTTAGATAATTAGAGATATTCTGTGCTTCTTCTGTTGACTCAAACCATGTAGCTCCCTTTTCCAAGTACTCACTATAGAAGTATAATAGTTTAATTAATTAAATATGTATTTCCATCAAGCACCGAACTCCTCTATTAAGTATTCAATATTCACAATGAAGTAACGGAATGAAAAATAATTTTGAGTTGTTTCGTTGCGGTCCTCGATGCTTCCTTCTTTCTTGAAATAGCTTCATATCCTTTCCTGAAAAAACCAATTCAGAAGTGTCCATTTTAACCCCTACCGCTGCCCTTATTTTCTTTTTATTCGCCGCAAAACTCCTCCTCTTCCTTGTGATGGTATCGTCTGAATTCCCTCGATGCCGAAGAAGAAAACAAATGTGCTGATGATTTGAATATTTCCTGGGGAAAAATAAAAATCCGCCTAATAAATCTGAGCACGTCTGGAAAAACAGGTTTGCGAATGGAAATCTGGGAAATTCGTCGATAGATATGAATAATGCGGTTGGGGTACTTGGTTCATTGAGATTTATCGCTCCAGATTTTTTATTTGAATTAGCTGCTCGGAGAAAGATTACGAACGTGTTCAATTGGTTCAAATTTCCAAGCTGCATAGCATAAGAAAAGTTATTAATTTTGAGATAAATCTTAACTAGCGAGTTAGCTCTATGGATTCATTATAATTTTCAATTTAATGAATATGGTGAGAAAAAAACGTGGTTTCAGGAGTTTTGTCGAAATTTTTTTTTTTTGAGTGGAGACATTAGAAGCATTCATCATTCATTTATACTTCAGGAATTGATGAAAGATTAAAATCGAACGAAAGTATTTCAATTTTGTTAATTGACGACTTCCGAATATCATCTCAGAAACTGTGTTGAGTCACAAAAAATAATAGCGTTAATTTTATGGAAAATTTAAAAAGCTTTTTTTTTGTATGGTTAGTTTCACTTTGGTAGAAAAGTGGAAGGCTGAGGCACTAGAAGGAAATGTTTTCCAAAAAACGTGAGATGAAAATGCAGAAATGCGTCAAAAACGTTATGAACTACGCAGGGTTGTAGATTCAGTGCGAAAACGATGTGTAAAATGTATTGAACATATTGGACATTTCGACCAATTGTTATAAGTAGTAGTAGTCTGTTTTCTTTACAATTTTTCATAAAATCTGTATAATTAAAATTGAAATTATCCGTTTGAACTATTTTGATTCGACTTATAAATTCATATTTCCATGAGAATTAATTCAATATTCAATCATAAAGAGCTTCGAAATAGATCATGTGGATCATAGTGGACATTTATGACAATTGTTATAAGTATATTAGTAGTCTCTTCTCTTCACATTTCTTCATAAAATCTGTACTATTGAAATTTAGTTTATTTCTTTGAATTCTTCTGATTCGAAAGATAAATTCATGATTTCCATGAGAAGTACTCCAATATTCAATCATAAAGAGCTTTGAAATAGAGCAAATTTAGGTTTGGAATATTTTGACTTTTTCGTTGTTATCTTGTCAGCCATGATATTAGGGCAGAAGACAAGAAACAAGTCCAAAAGTTGATATGTCAAGCACACTAAATGGAGTATTTTTTGCTGAAAAGAAAACATGTGTCATCAATTAATCATTTTCATTGAAAAATATGACTGATTTTGTCCACTCCAAAATCTTGATATTTATATGCATACCACGCCCGCAATACGAATTTTGTTGGCACACAAAAAAAAATACGTGCAAAATTTTGTCCAGATCGCATCGACAAAACCATAGATACCGTAGAAAATTGTAGCGAATCATCGAAAACAAAATTGGTCACTTAGCACTGACGTAAAGTCTGGAGTTTCGCCTCAGTTCGAAATTTTTTTTGACAGGAGGCAAAAAATATCTAAAAGTGGAAAATGCGAATCTACCTACAAGGTGCATGATCGAGCGCTTGAAAGCTCCTGACTTCACGGCAGTGATTTTTATAAATTTTTTTTCTTTGCATGAAGTTTGATATTTTGTTACTGGCAGGTGCTTTCTACCACATTAAATTTTTGATATATTTCAAATGTCCTTTGGTATATATAATAACTCACTACTATAACTCCCTGTCTCTGTGCTTCTGAACAAGCCGATTGGCCGAAAGGGAACAGTCCATTGTCCATTATGGATATTGAGAGGAGGTCACTTGAATAATTTTGACGTTTTCTCCAATTGGGTTGATACCTAATTATTATTATGAATGTTTTGCTGAAAAAGATGAATTCTGATAGTGAAGAGGAATTATTATGTACTTGTATCTAAGTATTTATTGTTATAGTCGTAGATAATAGTATATTATTCAACGAGCGGTAATGTAGCTCATAATTCACGCAGATGAAGTTTGTAATTCATCAAGTGAGTTATGACCATTACCACAAGTTGCATAATATACTTTGTCCACGACCATTGAATAATATATTTATTTTGAATGCTTTTGATGAAGGAAAATGACAGTCATTAATCAAGCCCGTGGATAATAGGCGTGTATAATGAATATTATTCACTCCATGCATAGATCATCTGACCATCGATTTGCTGGTTTTTTCATTCAATCTGACAGATTAAAAAGTATCTGAGACGTTCGAATTTTGCGGCAATTTTATTATAAATTATAAATACTTCATCGAAAATAAGTAGATTATGCAGATCGAAGGTGATGATGAATTGGTCAGTACTCCACCAGAAATCTGAGATGCTGCAAAAATGACTGAAATGGAACTTCTTCTGGAGAAATTACGGAATCTATACCTCTCAGTATTCAATAATTTTATGGATTGGAGAGCAGCAAATGAAATTGGATCATTTTCGTAGTCAGTTTTACTTGTATATTTCTAAAAATTATCAGCGAAATACAAATCATCAACATTATAGTCACATTATTCCATGTTGAAGAGCACGCTTGCCAAACATGAAGGAATCGATATCTAAAACTATAGAAGACTGCGTTCACTTCTGAAAAAGAAATCAGCCAAAAAAAGCTAGAGTTTCTTCTGCGGAATAAATAAAAAAAGTTCTTTCTGAGCCTTTGATTAGAAATATCTTGCAATGAAGGTAAAAAATAGTAACATGAGATAAATGAGTAGAATCGGAATCAAGTTTTGTGGTTTCTCGTAAGCTTGATAATTTCCAGCAATCACAGAAAATGAAGTTGACGATTCTAACAACTCTATTTTAGGTATGTTGAAAATGCTGAATTATTCCAATTTTACCAATAAAGTCGTGGACAAAGTATAGTATTTAACTCGCATATAATTGCTATTATTCACTTGGGTGATTTGCGACACTCGCCTGCGGCTCGTGTCGCAAACTTCACCCTCGTGAATAATAGCAGTCATTATATGCTCATTGAATAATATACTATTATTTCACGATTCAGGAGTTCGTTGGGATAGTGTGAGGGGTATAGGTACAAAACCTTCAAATTCGATGATTTTTCCCGTTTTTCTTTCCAAATACCCGGCTGAAATTCATATCGCCTTTGGTTTTTTTTCCAATGAAAAAAATTATAGAAGTTATTCTTCAAATAAATGAGTCATCAGCTTCAGTTGAAACATTTCTGGAATAATGGGTATTGTTGGGCCCATGCCATTCTGATAATAACACAGGACTCCCGCATTCACCCCCGTCATAAGAAATAACTCGATTACTCTTTTTGAGATGATCGAACAGCAAGAAGAGAAGACACACCCGGATGAAACTAAACGATATGGAGACAAATAGAGGATTCATTTCAGTTATAAATCACCTGTTCTTTCCGTGATAAAACAAGAAATCGATTTGGACGTATCATATTTCTGGAGCGTGGTCATTTTTCCACGGTAAACTTTACTGCGGTTGGAATTGCGGTAATGACGGAGAATCGGGGTTTTCTGTGTTGAAGCCGAAGGAGATTTATGAACTCTTTAAAACTAGGATCATTCAATTCTATGTTGCGCTTAGTGAATTTATTGAAGAGTTAATGTAATTGCAATTCCCGACCTTGTAAAATTGAGTGTGCTTCGTATCCATTAAGAGTTTATTCTTTTTTTTCCATTGCAAAATAGATATTTTCGAACTTCACGTCAGTGCTTTAGGTGACCAATTTTTTTTCGATAATTCGTTAAAATTTTTTACGGTAACTTTGGTCTTGGTAAGAGCTGGAGAAAACATGTATTTTCTAATTTTATACAAAACACATGTTTTTTTTGTTTTAAATGGTTTTTATTTATTTAAAATTTTTTCAAATATAATATGAATTCAAAATGTTTGACCTATTATTCTTTATCCTACTAAATAATGGATACTTCATTTGAAGTTGAGTACTAAACTGTCGCGATCAGCTTATTAATGTGGTGGTGTTCTTTTTTCGAAAAATGTGGTCTACAATTTTGAAGATAAAATTACGAAAAGCACTGCCGTGAAGGCAGGAGCTTTTGAGCGCTCGTACATGCACCTTGTAGGTAGATTCGCATTTTCCAGTTTTAGAAATCAATTGAAGGAATTTTTGACCGCTGTCAAAAAAATTCTGAAACTTAGGCGAAACTCCAGACTTCATGTCGGTGCTTCAGCTGATCAATTTTGTTTCGATAATTCGCTAGAATTTTCTACGGTATCTATGGTCTTGGTGATGCCATCTGGACAAAATTTTGCACGTAGTTTGAATACATTATTCCTCAGCTAGGTGCATAATTTCATTCCAATCCGATCAGTAGTTTCGAAACTATCAGAAAAAAAATATTTTGAACGGCCATATTTACGGAACCCCTAGTCTAATTTTGCTCATTGATGAACGTGACCGTGAAATTTGCGATCCAAACCCACCCTGAAAATTTCAAGTTCCTAGGCCTTTCCGTTCAAAAGTTAGGATTTTCTATGGTTTCTATGGTTCTGGTCATGCGATCTGGACAAAATATTGCTTCAATATATCATTCTCGATTGAAATACAAAATTTCATCTCGATCGAATCCGTAGTTTCGAATTTATCGAGAAAACAAAATTTCAAACGACCGTATTTACGGAACCCCTTGTATAATGTTGCTCATAGATGAACGTGATCACGACATTCAAGATCCACACCTATCCTGAAAATTTCAAGTCTCTACGCCTTTCCGTTCAAAAGTTACAATTTTCTATGGTTTCTATGGTTCTGGTCATGCGATCTGGACAAAATTTCACATGTACCTTGAACACCTCATTCTTCATTTGAGTGCAAAGTTTCAACTCGATCGAATCTGTAGTTTCGAAGTAATCAGGGAAACAAAACTTTGAACGGCCATATTTACGGAACCCATGGTGGAATTTGGCCCATTAACGAACTTAACCGAGGCATTCGGGATCTGAACCTACCCTGAAAATTTCAAGTTTCTAGGACATTCCGTTCGAGAGTTATCGTGTATACGGCCGGACGGACGGACGGCCGGACGGACGGCCGGACGGACAGACTCGAATTTTCCGACGGATTCGTCATCAGTGAGTCGAACATAGTCGTTTGAGACCATTTTCGGCTCAAAATTCGAAAAATACAGACATCGTGACGAAATGATATAGCCCTCGTGTAAGTAGTACGAGCGCTCAAAAACAAAAAATCAGTGACTGCTAAATATGAAAAATGTGGCAGGACTAGTACTGCGTTTGAAGAAACATATTCAGAAATGTGTTTCATCTGAACATTCTCAGCTACCAATGTCAACTATCTATGATTCCGAGTCTGATGAGGATTTAACGCTAGATTAATAAAGAGCTTGAAAAAAAAAACGCTTGTTTAATTTGAGTGTTCTGTTCTGATAGTATATTAACGATCTCTCTTACTTTCTCTATTTCTTTTGCACATAGATAAAAAATTGAGAAAAGCACTGCCGTGAAAGCGGGAGCTTTTGAGCGCTCGTACATGCACCTTGTAGGTAGATTCGCATTTTTCAGTTTCAGAAACCAATTGGAAAGATTTGGACAGCTGTCAAAAAAAAATTCAAACTAAGGCGAAAATCCAGACTTTACGTCAGTGCTTTAGGTGACAATTTTTTTTTTTAATTCACTAGAATTTTCTACGGTATCTAATGTCTTGGTAATGCGATCTGGACAAAATTTCCTACGTAGTTTGAATACATTATTCTTCATCTATGTGCGAAATTTCATTCCAAACCAATAAGTTGTTTCGAAATAATCAGGAAAAAAAAAGTTTGAACGGCTATATTTACGGAACTCCTAGTCTAATTTTGCTCATTGATGAACGTGACCGCTCAATTCGCGATCCGAACCTATCCTGAAAATTTCAAGTCCTTAGGCTTTTCCGTTCGGAAGTTATGATTTTCTATGGTTTCTATGGTTCTGGTCATGCGATGTGGAGGAATGTAGCTTGAAAATATCATTCTCCATTTATATACAAAATTTCGTCACGATCGAATCTGTAGTTTTGAAATTATCAAGAAAACTAAATTTCAAACGACCATATTTACGGAACCCATAGTATAATTTTGCTCATAGATGAACGTGATCACGAAATTCAAGATCCACACCTATCCTGAAAATTTCAAGTCTATAGGCCTTCCCGTTCGAAAGTAATAATTTTCTATGGTTTCTATGGTTCTGGTCATGCGAGCTGGACAAAATTCTCAATGTAGCTTGAACACGTTATTCTCCATCTGAGTGCAAAATTTCACCTCGATGGAACCTGTAGTTTCGAAATAATCAGGAGAACAAAATTTCGAACGGCCATATTGACCGAACCCCTCGGCGAATACTGCCCTATAACGAACTTAACCGAGGCATCCGGGAACTGAACCCACACTGAAAATTTCAAGTTTCTAGGTTGTTCCGTTCGATAGTCATCGTGCTTACGGGCGGCCGGACGGACAGACTCGAATTTTCCGACGGATTCGTCATCAGTGAGTCGAACATAGTCGATTGAGACCATTTTCGGCTCAAAATTCGAAAAATACAGACATCGTGACGAAAAGATATAGCCCCCGTGTAAGTAGTACGAGCGCTCAAAAATAATGTATTAAAATTACTTGCGAAATTTTGTCTAGATCGCATTAGGTACTAAGACCAAGGTTGTTTCGTTTCAAACATTTTGTTGTAAACAATTGTTTTGAACAAAAATTGTTTTGAACCTATCCAAAGGTTCGAAACATGTTTAAATCAGTGGTTTACAACAAAATGAAACGAAACAACCCTGGTCTTGATAATGCGATCTGGACAAAATTTCGCACGTAATTTGAATACATACATTATTTTTCATCTATGTGCAAAAGAAATAGAGAGAATGAGAGAGATAGTAAATAAACCAATTCAGAACTCCCCGAAAGGGTGGAAGGCCTCTCTAAGTTAAAATAGAAAAAGGACAAAACGAGATTGAAGGCGAAGGTATGTAAATGCCAGTCTTTACTCAAAAACCCAGCCGAATTATGATGATACAAGTTTTCCGAAAGAAAATGGTTCTGGTCAATCTAATAACCAGGCCAACCAATCAATCCATAAAACGTAGCGGCGATCGGAGAGAATGTCTCAACTCATGCCACCTGTCCGCTGCAAAAGCAACCCTCTTTCATTCATTTGAGTCGAACGATTCCGAAGTATTATCATTGTAAATAATAATCTGAATGTAGGATCTCCGGTATTTTTGAGCGCTCGAACTACTTACACGAGGGCTATATCATTTCGTCACGATGTCTGTATTTTTCGAATTTTGAGCCGAAAATGGCCTCAATCGACTATGTTCGACTCACTGATGACGAATCCGTCGGAAAATTCGAATCAAGAAAACTAAATTTCAAATGACCATATCTACGGAACCCCTAGTATTATATTGCTTATAGATAAACGTGATCACGACATTCGAGATCCACACCTATCCTGAAAATTTCAAGTCTCTAGGCGTTTCCGTCCAAAAGTTACAATTTTCTATGGTTTCTACGGTTCTGGTCATGCGATCTGGACAAAATTTCACATGTAGCTTGAACACCTCATTTTCCATTCGAGTGCAAAATTTCATCCCGATCAAATTTGCAGTTTTCAAGTTATCAGAAGAACAAAACTTTGAACGGCCATATTTACGGAACCCCTTGTGGAATTCGGCCCATTGACGAATTTAACCGAGGCATTCGGGAACTGAACTCACACTGAAAATTTCTCTCTAGACTCTAGATTGTTTCGTTTGAGAGTTATCGTGCTTACGGCCGGCCGGACGGACGGACGGACAGACTCGAATTTTCCGACATCAGTGAGTCGAACATAGTCGATTGAGACCATTTTCGGCTCAAAATTCGAAAAATACAAATATCGTGACGAAATGATATAGCCCTCGTGTAAGTAGTACGAGCGCTCAAAAATGCAATTATTTTATACTATGGCAGGTTGATTGGAAGTTGCTTGTTCTTGATTTAGAGATTCTTGGATTGTCTTTGCAGAAGTTGAAGCAGACCTCATTGCGTCAATCATATCCTGATGATGGCCCGAGTCAATTTGCAGATATGGTTTTATGGAGTGCCCTGTTATTTTAATTGATTGCTGTTCTCCAATTCCCGTTTTGGCTAAAGTTGAAACAGCAGTGGTCCTCGTAGAATGCAGTGAAATATATACTACCTGGAACGGCCCCGTCTTGGACGAAAAGTGAGGCAAAAAGTTTGCTTAGGCAACGTGTGTGGCATACGGATATCTATCTCTTTCTATCCCATGTTGTTTAATGGAACGCTCGCGCATTTTTTGAATTTTATTTGAATTTGCAGATTAATTAGGGGTACACGTGATTTTTTCTTTGGATAAATTATGAAAGAATTAATTTTGCAAGCAGTACAACGTTTAAGCGAAATTTTAACTCTTATGGGGTTGGTAAAAAACCTCAAAAAGAACTAACCTGATGTAACGAGTCGTAATTTTCCATCTGGATCAAATTCAGATCGATCGCATACGTGATTTTGGAAATATTGGAAAAACAAAATATCGAACGGGGGTAACTGGCCCCCAAATCCACCTTGCAATTTCATCGTTTTCCTTCGAAATGATGTTCATGGAACAAGCGCGTAATAAAATAAAAACGAAATTAGAAATACAATTTGTATTGAAATATGTGTAGACAGTGTATATACAAAATTATGTCCAACAATTTTCAATTTAAACTTTCATACGTGTTATATTTTCAAATACCACTGAACTAATGACAGTTATACAGGGTGTTTCATTGGTAACTGTACATACGTTAACCTGAGGTAGAGCTACCTTAGACGAGTCCAAAAAAACCTATATATGATAGGTCTAATCAACTTCATAGCCGAGACACAGGGTGATTCATGTATTCGCCAATATTATCAATTGCTTATAACTTTTGAACCATCCAGTATAATGAATTGATATTTGAAACTTAAAACACACTTTTATAGGTGAATCGATTCATCTTTGGAATGATCAAAAAATCTAGGTCCGTATTAGAAAAATATGGGTTTTTTAGCGAGCTGAGATTCAACACCCTGTATGACGGAATATTGGAATTTGATTGGAATATTCGGAAAGACCAGAAAATTTTCGGTGAGGATCAGTATATTTTAGTGTCCCGCACGATAGTTCACCCATCAAAATTTTTGTCGAAAGATTTAATTCGAGTGTAAAATTCCACACACTACACAAAAATGTCGCTCATTGATTGAATTCGAAAAATTATTTATTGGACTGATGAAATATTTGTGTTTTTTTTTTCATATTCTAATGAATAATTTCAAGAATGATTGAGAAAAATATGGGTTTTGAACAACTTATTCAAAATGATCAACAGTCAGAAAATAAATAATCAAATGAGTAAAGAAGTAAAACATTTGAAAGAAATCATAAATGTTGCTCAAAAGGGTCACTGTTTTGCTCAATGCACATTCAAATTATGTCTTATAGCCTTTTTGATCATTTGTGGATCATTACGGATCTTATTGCAGGCAACTGCGATTCGTTGTCGGAGAATATCCTTACTTTCAATCTCAGACGCATTCACTGAAGATTTCAAATATCCCCAAACGAAATAACCAATGAGATTGAGATCAGGTGATCTAGGGGGCCATGCATGCGGTCCACCTCTGCCTATCCACATATTTGGAAAATTCTGATACGGAAAGTTCCTAACCAAAGCTCTGAAATGAGGTGAAGCCGTCGAGTAGTAGGCAGATGATTTTGTACAGGCAGTTGATTTTGAAGAAAATCCAAATAAATATCACCCGTAAGCCGTCTGGGCAGAATGTGAGGCCCAATAAATCGATCATTATAATTATTATAAACTCCACACCATACATTAATTGAAAATTTGTACCTTCTGGGATTTCATGTGTCTGACTGCGTGTGGATTTTCTTCAGCCCCACTCATGTGAATTCCTCAAATTGTACATTCCATCCCTCTTAAAATTGGCCCCATATTATGTAAATGAAATTTTGTTCACAATTCTCTCATTTCGTAAAATCCATCGACTGAAACGAATTCTACGAACGAATTCTACGAGACCAGTTGGCCAAATTTATGTCTCAATATTGTTTTAGCCTACTTGAATGAAAACTAGTGGGATTTACCACAAATTAATTATGCTGTTATGTTGTTCGACTATGACGATGAGCCATATTTCGGAGGGATGGAGTCCTCAATTTGAGGAATTTGCATCGATGGGCTAAATAAAATCCACATGCAGTCTTGTTTACTCATTTGTTTATTCATTTTTTCACCATTGATCATTTTGTATAAATTAATCGAAATCCATATTCTTCTTAAACGTTCTTGAAATTATTTATTAGAATATGAAACAAAATACAAATACTCCATCAGTCCAACAGACAATTTTTCGAATTCAATCTCAATGTACGACATTATTGTGAAGTAAGTGGAATTTCACTAGCGAATTAAATCTTTCGACAAAAATTTTGATGGACGAACCGTCGTGCGGGACACCGAAATCTACTGATCCCTACCGAAAATTTTCTGGTCTTTCTGAATATCCTAATCAAATTCCAATATTCCGTCATACAGGGTGTTGAATCGCAGCTCGCAAAATGTCCCATATTTTTCTAA
This sequence comes from Aphidecta obliterata, assembly GCA_963966015.1. NCBI lineage: Eukaryota > Metazoa > Arthropoda > Insecta > Coleoptera > Coccinellidae > Aphidecta > Aphidecta obliterata. Next base: position 28,688,178 of record OZ014427.1, on the reverse strand, counting down.
TACGGACCTGGATTTTTTGATCGGTTGAAAAATAAATCGATTTACGTTCCAAATATCAGTTTATTATACTGGATGGTTCAAAAGTTATAAGCAATTGAATATATATTGGCGAATACATAAATCACCCTGTATCTCGGCTATGAAGTTGATTAGACTTATCACATATAAGTTTTTTGTACTATTATAGGGTAGCTCTACCTCAGGTTAACGTATGTAAATTTACCAATGAAACACCCTGTGTAGCAGGTGAATAGCTTTTGTCCGAGTCGTTTACCATAAACTTCCGAACAAATTGCTACAACACCAATTACGTCACCAACATTTTCCTAATGCCTAGATACTTTTCCCTGAATTTTATCACCCATTGAAGTTCCTGTAAAATTAACGGAAGTGCACACCATGAGACGTTCAGGGAAACAAAGAAAATTAATTAACTCAGTACGATATACAATAACTGCTAAACTAACGTAATATCTTGTTTTGAATGCCGTCGCAGGTCTTAAATTTAGCCGGCAGAACCAGCGAGAAAGTAATAACTTAAGTTTATGATGAAACGTGAACATTAAATTATTCAACTTGTTTTGAACTTCATTAATGAACCTGTTAGAGCAGCAGCTCTGGCTAATACCATTGTAGTAACCTCAATATTTCTGAGTAGTAATCATGTGTATGTTCACCGTGTCATGGAGAGAATGTCGCGGTCTCGTTAATCAATGAGCCAAATTAGTCTAGGGGTTCCGTAAATATGGACGTTTGAAATTTAATTTTCTTGATAATTTCGAAACTACGGATTTGATCGTGACGAAATTTGGTATTTCAATGGAAAATGATATATTCAAGCTACATTTTTCCAGATCGCATATCCAGAACCATAGAAACCATAGAAAATTATAACTTTCGAACAGAAAGGCGTAGGGACTTGGAATTTTCAGGAAAGGTGTGGATCTCGAATGTCGCGGTCACGTTTATCAATGAGCAGAATCAGAATATGGGTTCCGTAAATATGATCATTTGAAAATTACTTTTCTTGATAACTTCAAAACCACGGATTCGATCGTGACAAAATTTTGTATTTCAATGGAGAATGATATATTCAAGCTACATTTTCCCAGATCGCATTACCAGAACCATAGAAAATTATAACTTTCGAACGGAAAGGCCAGGGGACTTGAAATTTTGAGGGTAGGTTCGGATCGCGAATTTCGAATTCACGTTCATCAATGAGCAGAATTAGACTAGAGGTTCCGTAAATATGGCCGTTCAAAATATTTTTTCCTGATAATTTCTAAAACTACTGATTGAATTGGAATAAAATTCTGCCCATAGATGAAGAATAATGTATTCACACTTCGTGAGAAATTTTTTCCAGATCGCATCACCAAGACCTTAGATACCGTAAAAAATCCCCCAGAGAAGCTGTTCTCGCAAAGCCGCCACATTACAATTCTACCGATATTGGATTGTACCTTGGTACTTTCTTATTTTTGCGTATTTTCATTCCTCTTCTTATTGCAACTTGCAACATCCAGGAATTATCTTCGATCTCCCTTTTCAAAAGATTTATCGACATTTTCACATGTTATCATGCATTTTTTGCGAGCTTATTCTCGAATTCTGGTGTCAGATGATTAGTTTGGACTGACATGAAGAATGCGTGGTGAATTTCTATTCTTTCCGCCCGTCCGGATACCGATCCGATCGAATGGAAAGTTCGTAGTTAGTTGTGCGATTCAAAAGGGTTCATGTGAAATTTTATGAGCATTGCATTCCTAGAGGATTCTCGAAAAATTCCGAAGATTGTTACTATTCCACGCAAAGACAAAATTGAGTATTTCTGATCTGGTGAATTTGAATTTGATATTCGATTCCATCCCTGAGATGAAATTATTTGTCACATTGAAGTAAGTGATTCGTTCTATGATATGTATAACAGAACACACTTATTCTATGATGGTTATATAATCTCGCTACACCACTTGGCTAATCATCATAGATTAGTTATAGCTGACCGCTCTGGCAATGAATTTTAAAAAGCGCGCAAGAGTGCCCGACGTGAAGTCTGTGCTTCTTATTTTTATTATCCTTGAAAATCGAAAAGTTTATGAGTTCAATTTCACATATTTTATTATATCGTTCAAAATCATGAAATTTCGAAATATTACATGAGAAGCAGTTTCTCGTCAATATCGCTTCCTCAAATATAACATGAACCAGTGTTTTGTTCCAGAAGCTCCTCTCAATCGCCCAATAAATATATTCCTGCAAGGACACCAAGGATCCATTCTGCAATATGCTTTAGCGCCGAATTCGAAGACGGAATTTATGATGAATATAGAAGTCGAGCAGAAGCCAAATGCTCCGACCACAAACAAAAATATAACGACCCTTTCCTTTACGGTCAGCCGATAGAAATACTTCAATAAATCAAGTGAATGGTTCGAATAAAAACCACATGGAAAAAACCTCCGCTTTTATGTACCGGTACCGAATTTTATATCTGCATCATTCTGACCGGGGCGGTTGAATTGAATAACTGAATCGCATGAATTATACCCAAATTTCAAACGTTCACATCGTTTGGGGAATGAATGTTGATAGAGTTTTCATTTAGGTAATTTTCGGATCGAACGTGCCGGCGACAGTTCTGTACATTACTAACGTGTAATAGGTATGACGATTTCATTTTGTTGTAGCATTGGGATTAGAATCTAGCGGATTGAATGTTTTCAATCGCTAACTACACATTATTTTATTGAATGAAAATCTGCTACGTTCACGATTGACAAATGGATATTGATAGACAAAAATGATGGAATATTGATATAAAACAAAAACATCAGGGGTAATAATTAAGGATTCTTGTGACTGTATGTGAAGATATCTCTATCTAGCCTAGTTGGAGAAACAGCCCCTGATCAGTCCACCAGTAGCTGTGAGATGAAACACACATCTGTTTCCCCATCAGGGAGCGCGTTTCAATATTGCGATATTACCTCGCTAATGTGGTAAACCGACGCGATGGGGCAGGTGTTTTCAAATCCGTTATACGGCGTCTCCTGGATCTGAGGCTAGCAATCAGCACTTCGAAGCGACTCACTGCTCGACGCTAACATACAGACGTCACACCGCGCAGGCCCCCGCCCAAGAGTGTACGCGCTCTCTGAGCCTTCGCCGCACCTTTCTCCCCCTCTTCGGGGTCACTGGGGGCACTGTTATGTGGAGGCTCTTCGCAAGTCCGGAAGATGGCGTTGTCGACTACGCCATATCGCATTGTATCCCGCGCTTCTCTTCATACGGTGCACTCGTCATGCGGCGAGAACCATTTTTCTTGTGAAGGTGTCTAGGGCAAAAGTTGCTGAATTTTACCTTTTGTTGTGTTCACAAGGAACTTTGGGAAGAAACACTCATCCTTTTTTTCCACCAGGGAGCGCGTTTCAATATTGCGAAAATACCTCGCTGAAGAATGCGTTTTTCGCAGGTAACAACACAAACACTTACGTTCGTATTCACAAACAATACTTTGGCCAGTAAGGAAGTAACGCTATGCTACGTAAGCCATTTATCGAACAATTTGACCTATATGATTCAACTCATCATCTTCCACCAGATATTGTTATAACGAAACATATGTTTTGTTTTTTGCGCGCTTGTTTCAATGAACAAGACCGTTTCATTCTACCCAAATGTCTATAATTTTCATATTATTCGTTAGGAGGCAAAATTGCCGCATTTTTCAGATGTGTTCTTCCATAAACAAATTTTTACTTTGTAACTCAATGAAAATTACAATATTTCGCTACAGAAAAATTTGTTTTATTGAACATTTGAATCTTGTTCTCTGACACACCTCTTTTTCATAAGGGTGTTTCGTACTTCGTGTCGTTATTTTATTTTAGGTTGGATGTATGTTTTTGAAAATCTCATTGCAGGAAATTTCAAAATGAAATATTCATATGATAAAAGCTCAGCCCTAATATCAAACGTTCACGGAAGTCCTAAGCACCCTCGACCTTCTTAACACACGATATTTCTCATGAGTAGGTTCTGATTATCTGTCTCCTAGGGGTACACTTGGATAACCTCGTTTTGTACTGAGGTGTAAAAATTGAACTCAATTATGAGTTTCAATCAGTGTAGTCTTAGACACCGACAGGGAAGGTTGTAACTGTGTGACGCTCCGTTATCGAAGATTTATGTTCTGTTCCAGATTGCGTAGGCGTCAGCCGTAGCGTCCACATGGCCGAAATCATATTCAAACATTAACGTCATGAATTTTCTTTTTACATTAGAAATATATTTCTTTGTTTTATTATGATTCAATCTTGTGTCACTTTATAAATAACACTATTTAAAATGCCTCTAGCGGATGCAACAAAATTGGTTTTTCTTGATTCTGCCCATGCATTTGGAATCCCATTTTCAACTAGTTGAACGCAGAATAGACCAGGCAATAGAGATTCTTTCGTGACAAAAATCGTAGAAGAAAACCGCGAGTGTGGGGGTACGTAGGGTGGTCCGTGGATGTTTTGTGATATGTTTTCGACTCGCAAATATTATCACTTTTCTTGTAATTTCGAAGAAACACCACAAAAACGGTGTTTTTTTAGTTTTTTGCTTGTAAAATCTGAACCAATAGAGCTAGGCTGACACTTTCAACAACAGAATTGTGGAGAATGAAAAGACGAAGAAAATGAGTGTAGTGCAACTCAATCGGGTCATTATTACCGTAGGAAAGGCGAAAAAACCCTAAAAATAAGCTTTTTTCAAAAAATTCATAACTCGGCCATTTCAGAAGTTGTAGCGCTAGTTTTCCGGGTGAAAGTAGTGGTTGATAGGTACTTCGAGTGTGCTCAACAAAGACGTTGTCGGATGGATAGTTTTTGCCAAAAACTAACTAATTGGTGAAAAAAACGTGCAAACATGACCAAAACCAGCCGAACGCTCGATTGCAGTCAAGTTGTGGGGGTATGAATGTAAATATTCGCGCCCGGCCTCAGCGCGTTTTTCGTTTCCCCGCGTCGGCCGGATACCCCCACTATCCGTCCCAGATGGAGCACTCAGCCGGTTTTGGTCATGTTTCCACGTATTTTTCACCTATTTCGAAACATTTTAACGAAAAATCAAGATGGACTTTTTGTAGTACTATACTTCTACTTTCAAAATCCGTTTTGTAAATTAAAATCGATTAACTTCCGCGCATCCAGGCCATTCCGGAAAATAGTGCCTAAAATGCCCCTTCGAATCATAATTTCGTCCGACAACGTCCTGGTTGTGCACTCTCAAAGTACCTATCAATCACTACTTTCACCCGGAAAACCAGCGCTACAACTTCTGAAATGGCCGAATTATGATTTTTATAAAATACTAATTTTCAGGGTTTTTCCGACTTTTTTACGATAATAATGACTCGATTGAGTTGCATTCATTTTCTTCTTCTTTTCATTCTCCACAATTCTGTTGTTGAAAGTGTCAGCATCGCTCTAATGGTTCAGAAATTACAAGAAAAGTAATCAGCTTGGTTATGGAGCGATTGCGGACTTTTGTATGTTCATGAGACATCATTGTCTTGAAATTGACCATTCTGTCGAATGTTTGAGTTATTCTACTAGAAAGTGGACTTCCTGTAGTGCGAGTTCTCGACACTATTCAATGAATTCTACTCGAATATCGTACAATGCTTTCAAGATAACTCGATCCATTCTTTATTTACCTGACACATTCAATTTGAACAGGCACGAAGATATAATTCAATCGATATAAGCCAGAGACGGAGGAAATATTTCATCTGAGATTTCTGTCGCTACAACTTGGACGACACAGACGTCAACGTGCTTAAACTTTTGACAAATATGCGTTCAGCCGAAACTTTGTTCACAAAACCTGTAGGTTCGACTATCTGGACAGAAAACGTCACAGTAGACATTCGACAAAACAAAGCAGCGATATTCGATCTGCAATTTTGAAAGTTTTCAACTAGGATTATGTATTGGGTAATTGAGGATGCAAAGTTTTTCTCCTCTTCTTTCTTGAAAAGGTTCAATTCTTTTTCTTGAAATATACAGAGTGTCTCGCGAGGAACTTTAGGTACATGCCCTGCATATAATATCAGGTCCATCGTCAGTATCACGAAACACTTCTGGTGGAATGTAAAAATTTGAAATATACAAAATGAAATGAAACATTAGATTGGTTTTGAGATCATAGTGATTACATCATCAGAAAATTTCCTCAATACAAGCTTACATAGTGAAATGGAAATAATAAATGTTTTATTTCTTCAGAATTCCTTCCATCGTTAAGAAATGTTCTGATGAACTAGCATGACAAAAATATAAACAAAGAAATTCCGCTCAAGTATTTATTCTTCGATTCTGACGATGGATCCTACATATAGTAGGATCGAGCACGCTTGATTGTCATTTATTACAGTAAGTCCTAGAAGAGGTTGTTCAATGGTTTAAGATGAATCAAATGTCATTAAACATAGAAAAGTGTTTTGTTGTCAGCTTTACTGGAAAGTTCAACCAATTATGTTTTGATTATGCAGTTGATTCGAGGGTTATTGGGGACATACAAATATTGGATCAACATAAAATGAAGTTCAATAGGTAGTCATTTTGAAATTTTGCGGGGTAAAGCCTACAGAGTTTTGGGTTTCGTTCTTAGAAATGTTAGAGATTTCAATATTCCAACTACAATCGTACTCATAATACCCTAATAAGACCTCATCTTGAGTATGCCTCGGTGATTTGGATGCCATTGATAGTATCTCATATTGAAAAAGTTCAAAAACGATTTCTGAGATACTTGCATTTGAACAAATATCATGTCTATCCTTTTATAATACAGGGTCTACTTTCAAAAGGGCCAAACTTCAAGGGAAGATCATACATGTGATTTGCAAAAAAAAATATCATATAAAATATCGTCTAAATGTTAAAGGTTATTCTTTAATTTAACTTTTCTTGATTTCACGAATTATTTCAAGTTTTTCAATCAAATCATACTTCAGGTATCCTTGGAGTCTCATCGAATTTGACCAAATTTCTGAAAACGGCATTCAATTTGCTACAAGAAAGGATTTTTGTAACGCATAAAACTTCTTATAGCGGGCGTGACAAGGAGAAGAATATCAAGATTCTGAAGTGAACAAAATCAGTCATATTTTTCTAATGGTTTCATATATGAAAAATTGGTAATTATTGACATGTTTTCTTTTTAGGGAGAAACACCCCATTCAGTGTGCTTTCGTATGACATATCAACTTTTGGGCTTGCTGCTTGCCTTCTGCCATAATACCATGGCTAACAAGATAACAACGAAAAAGTCGAAATATTCAAAACCTAAATTTGTTCTATTTTGAAGCTCTTTATGATTGAATATCAAAGTAATTCTCATGGAAATCGTGAATTTATCTGTCAAATCAAAATAATTCAAGCGAATAATTTCAATATCAAAAATACAGATTTTATGAAAAATTGTAAAGAAAACAGACTTCTATCACTTATAACAATTGTTCGAAATGTCCAATATGTTCAATACATATTACACATCGTTTTCGCACTGAATCTACAAACCTGCGAAGCTCACAACGTTTCTGACGCATTCCTGCACAACACAAGTTTATTCTTTCGTTCAGATCCTCTCAAGTCTGAACGCGAATTTGATATACTTTTTCTCTCAAGGTTTTCCAGACATAAACATCCAAAGGGGTCAGGTCGAGGCTCCTTGGTGGCCATCTTACCGGACTGTACCTTCCAATCCATTGCACCCCTAAATATTCATTCATCTAGTCCCGCACATTCCAGCGCTGGGACTATTGAGACGTGAAATTTTCGAACCAGTTATACTTTCCAATCGCCTCAACGCTGAAGAATTACATTACATCAATCCAAAGCAGCGACATATTGGATAAAATGCCCCTGGCTAATAGACAAAATGTTTATTTTCAAATAGAAGGCTACCCAGCTCATAATAGTCGGGATGTACAGGTCTTAAAGAATGAATATTTTGGGTTGCAATGGTTTGGAAGGTACGTTCCATCAAAGAGCCCTCACTTACGCCATTGGATTTTTATTTCTGAAATACCTTGAAAGAAAAAGTATATCAAATCGTTTAGACTCGAGTGGATCTGATTGAAAGAATAAATTCGTGTTGTGGAGAAATTCGTCAAAAACGTTGTGAACTTCGCATGTTTGTAGATTCAGTGCGAAAACGATGTGTGAAATGTATTAAACATATTGGACATTTTGAACAATTGTTATAAGTAGAAGTAAACTGTTTTCTCTACAATTTTTCATAATATCTGTATTATTGAAATTAAAATTATCCGTTTGAATTATTTTGATTCGACTGTCGAATTCATAATTTCCATGAGAATCAATTCAATATTCAATCATTAAGAGCTTCAAAATAGATCAAATTTAGGTTTGATGGAAAAACTTGAAATATTTCGTGGAATCAAGAAATGTTAAATTGAAGAATAACCGTCAACATTTCGACTATGTGTTATATGACATTTCTTGTTGCAAATCACATGTATGAACTAACCCGTAAGTTTGGCCCTTTTAAAAGAAGACACCCTGTATAATAATTCTAGAAGACTCGGCCTAGCGTTGCTATGGCTTAAGTATTCAAACAAGTGGAATTATCATTATTAATAACCATAACCTAACCCAACCCTACCCTAACCCTTATCCTCCGCCTCGATTTTTTAAAAGTTTCAACCCAGTTCTGAAACAGTTCCAAATTTCCTCAGTTTTGGGGAAGACCCAGAAACTAGGCATCACTCCTCGCCCGTTATCGGTCTTGTCGAGTGATCGGTATAGTGGGGACGTGATGACCTGATGTAGATTTGAGACCCAGATTGCCGCGTAGATAATTATCACACTTTGTCATATAATATAAACAAATAATTTGCAATTAAAAAAATATTGCAACTATAAATTGAGATATGAACTATCCTATCTTTAAAGTTGGATCAAACTGCAGACAGTGTACAAAATTTGATTGAAATCGGTTCAGTATTTTCCATATACATATAAAGATAATGTTTTTTCAAAATGAACATGAAAAATTACACAGGTATTTATTTCGCGAAATATTTACCTGTTCGTAATTGTAAATAAAAAGTTTTTCTATAATATGTAACAATCCCTTCTGAGACATTATTCTATAAATCGGCTAGGTTTCCATATTCGGGTTCGTGTGTTCCTCATGTGTTTATTTTTTATAATTATTCAATTTTCATAGTTCCTGATTGATTATCTTGTTTATTTAGTCTCTTAATTTTTCTAATTTAAACAGTTTTGCCTTTTTTTCTGTAATATGTAAAAATCTTTATAATTATATACCGTAAAATGGGATGAATAGAAACAAAATCTGATGTTCGAATGCTCATATCTCTCGAAAGGAAAATAATTCAATATTCATATTTTGATAAAGTCCGGTCAGACTTAATACAACGCTGAAGAATTACATTACATCAATCCAAAGCAGCGACATATTGGATAAAATGCCCCTGGCTAATAGACAAAATGTTTATTTTCAAATAGAAGGCTACCCAGCTCATAATAGTCGGGATGTACAGGTCTTAAAGAATGAATATTTTGGGTTGCAATGGTTTGGAAGGTACGTTCCATCAAAGAGCCCTCACTTACGCCATTGGATTTTTATTTCTGAAATACCTTGAAAGAAAAAGTATATCAAATCGTTTAGACTCGAGTGGATCTGATTGAAAGAATAAATTCGTGTTGTGGAGAAATTCGTCAAAAACGTTGTGAACTTCGCATGTTTGTAGATTCAGTGCGAAAACGATGTGTGAAATGTATTAAACATATTGGACATTTTGAACAATTGTTATAAGTAGAAGTAAACTGTTTTCTCTACAATTTTTCATAATATCTGTATTATTGAAATTAAAATTATCCGTTTGAATTATTTTGATTCGACTGTCGAATTCATAATTTCCATGAGAATCAATTCAATATTCAATCATTAAGAGCTTCAAAATAGATCAAATTTAGGTTTGATGGAAAAACTTGAAATATTTCGTGGAATCAAGAAATGTTAAATTGAAGAATAACCGTCAACATTTCGACTATGTGTTATATGACATTTCTTGTTGCAAATCACATGTATGAACTAACCCGTAAGTTTGGCCCTTTTAAAAGAAGACACCCTGTATAATAATTCTAGAAGACTCGGCCTAGCGTTGCTATGGCTTAAGTATTCAAACAAGTGGAATTATCATTATTAATAACCATAACCTAACCCAACCCTACCCTAACCCTTATCCTCCGCCTCGATTTTTTAAAAGTTTCAACCCAGTTCTGAAACAGTTCCAAATTTCCTCAGTTTTGGGGAAGACCCAGAAACTAGGCATCACTCCTCGCCCGTTATCGGTCTTGTCGAGTGATCGGTATAGTGGGGACGTGATGACCTGATGTAGATTTGAGACCCAGATTGCCGCGTAGATAATTATCACACTTTGTCATATAATATAAACAAATAATTTGCAATTAAAAAAATATTGCAACTATAAATTGAGATATGAACTATCCTATCTTTAAAGTTGGATCAAACTGCAGACAGTGTACAAAATTTGATTGAAATCGGTTCAGTATTTTCCATATACATATAAAGATAATGTTTTTTCAAAATGAACATGAAAAATTACACAGGTATTTATTTCGCGAAATATTTACCTGTTCGTAATTGTAAATGAAAAGTTTTTCTATAATATGTAACAATCCCTTCTGAGACATTATTCTATAAATCGGCTAGGTTTCCATATTCGGGTTCGTGTGTTCCTCATGTGTTTATTTTTTATAATTATTCAATTTTCATAGTTCCTGATTGATTATCTTGTTTATTTAGTCTCTTAATTTTTCTAATTTAAACAGTTTTGCCTTTTTTTCTGTAATATGTAAAAATCTTTATAATTATATACCGTAAAATGGGATGAATAGAAACAAAATCTGATGTTCGAATGCTCATATCTCTCGAAAGGAAAATAATTCAATATTCATATTTTGATAAAGTCCGGTCAGACTTAATACAACGCTGAAGAATTACATTACATCAATCCAAAGCAGCGACATATTGGATAAAATGCCCCTGGCTAATAGACAAAATGTTTATTTTCAAATAGAAGGCTACCCAGCTCATAATAGTCGGGATGTACAGGTCTTAAAGAATGAATATTTTGGGTTGCAATGGTTTGGAAGGTACGTTCCATCAAAGAGCCCTCACTTACGCCATTGGATTTTTATTTCTGAAATACCTTGAAAGAAAAAGTATATCAAATCGTTTAGACTCGAGTGGATCTGATTGAAAGAATAAATTCGTGTTGTGGAGAAATTCGTCAAAAACGTTGTGAACTTCGCATGTTTGTAGATTCAGTGCGAAAACGATGTGTGAAATGTATTAAACATATTGGACATTTTGAACAATTGTTATAAGTAGAAGTAAACTGTTTTCTCTACAATTTTTCATAATATCTGTATTATTGAAATTAAAATTATCCGTTTGAATTATTTTGATTCGACTGTCGAATTCATAATTTCCATGAGAATCAATTCAATATTCAATCATTAAGAGCTTCAAAATAGATCAAATTTAGGTTTGATGGAAAAACTTGAAATATTTCGTGGAATCAAGAAATGTTAAATTGAAGAATAACCGTCAACATTTCGACTATGTGTTATATGACATTTCTTGTTGCAAATCACATGTATGAACTAACCCGTAAGTTTGGCCCTTTTAAAAGAAGACACCCTGTATAATAATTCTAGAAGACTCGGCCTAGCGTTGCTATGGCTTAAGTATTCAAACAAGTGGAATTATCATTATTAATAACCATAACCTAACCCAACCCTACCCTAACCCTTATCCTCCGCCTCGATTTTTTAAAAGTTTCAACCCAGTTCTGAAACAGTTCCAAATTTCCTCAGTTTTGGGGAAGACCCAGAAACTAGGCATCACTCCTCGCCCGTTATCGGTCTTGTCGAGTGATCGGTATAGTGGGGACGTGATGACCTGATGTAGATTTGAGACCCAGATTGCCGCGTAGATAATTATCACACTTTGTCATATAATATAAACAAATAATTTGCAATTAAAAAAATATTGCAACTATAAATTGAGATATGAACTATCCTATCTTTAAAGTTGGATCAAACTGCAGACAGTGTACAAAATTTGATTGAAATCGGTTCAGTATTTTCCATATACATATAAAGATAATGTTTTTTCAAAATGAACATGAAAAATTACACAGGTATTTATTTCGCGAAATATTTACCTGTGCGTAATTGTAAATAAAAAGTTTTTCTATAATATGTAACAATCCCTTCTGAGACATTATTCTATAAATCGGCTAGGTTTCCATATTCGGGTTCGTGTGTTCCTCATGTGTTTATTTTTTATAATTATTCAATTTTCATAGTTCCTGATTGATTATCTTGTTTATTTAGTCTCTTAATTTTTCTAATTTCCACAGTTTTGCCTTTTTTTCTGTAATATGTAAAAATCTTTTAATTATATACCGTAAAATGGGATGAATAGAAACAAAATCTGATGTTCGAATGCTCATATCTCTCGAAAGGAAAATAATTCAATATTCATATTTTGATAAAGTCCGGTCAGACTTAATACAACAGATCTCCGTTTAAATTGCTTTCGGTCTGCAGTGGGGGTGTCTGGAAACCGATATAAAATCGAGTAAACAATATAACAGCATGGAAATATTTTTTCCCTAGTTTTTGGCGGCAAAATAAAATCATTTCATTTCATGAACGCCAACTTTATTGATATTCGAATAGAGATGGAACACAAATCAAATATCCTTCAATATTAAATGAAATAATGGGTTTACTCAAAAACTACCCACTTTGGATCATGTGTTTCCCAAATAATATTCATGTCAAATATAAGAGTTTCTCGTATAGACTTTGAAACTTATGTCTGGTCAATGCTTTGATTTATGTTAACTATACAAACATTTTTGTTTTAATTGTTTCGATCTTAGGAAGCTTGCCTCAATATCTTCCTTCCTAAAAAATATCACTATTCCAATATAATATTTGAACTTTTCGGTCTTCAACAAGAAGTCCCATTTGAGGTTTTATGCGTTCGAAAATCAACTAAGTATTCACTAATTAACTTAGCCTACGATATTGACTATTTGAGAAATTCACAAAACCACTACACGTGTTTCGCCATTGCTATGGCTTCATCAGGTGTATGTGTTGACATATACAATAGAAACAAGTGATTCTATAGACCCCACTCTAACCTCAAATTGGTCACAGTTCGCTAACTAATTTCATTCATATCACGAAAAAGGATTATACTCACATGAACAGTATGCGTTTTACTACAACTAACAGAAAAATTCATATGTGAACCTTTGTTTTTCAACACCTACCAAGCAAAGTTAATTCCGTACCAAAAATTCACCGAATGAACAACTGAATCTAGTTTTCAGTTGGGCAGTGTTACCAACTGTTTGAAACTTTGGTTTTCCGTATAATTCGTTGGTTGCGTTTTCGGAAATCGCTTGGCGTTCTTAGTTCCCTCAGAAATAATATGGTATGAGAGTACAGAATTATAACATAACTTTCTTACTTACTTTGTTTAAATTGACCACACAGTTTCCACCCACCCCATTTTACCGGTACACAAAATTCAAACTGAAGATTTCTAGATCAATTTTTTTCCCGAACGATCCCAAAGATTTACTTCCACAAATAATAAACCAAAAAACACGAGACATTTCCATTAGATTCAGTCCTTATGGTTGTAATTAATACATCGATTCAAGAACATTTTATGATGAGTTTTCTGATATCCCGTGCTTTAATTTTTCAAGTGAATATATATTCCTCGGAAAATTTGGTCAGAGGTAAATGCCATCAATTTTGCTCTCTTCCATGCATTCAGAATCGAGGCTGCTTCGACCTTCATATCACGTAAAACTTTAATGCCCTTCCTTATATTTTTATACGTTGATGCATTTGGGAGCAATATAGACGATATACTTCGTCTACACCAGACTTGCCCTGATGAGAAAGTGTTCAGACACTCACATCACATTTTTTATAATCTGTATTTTTACTGCATTGTGGTATTTTTTTCAATTGTTAATTATGATTACTAGAAAGTTTCTTCACGATGGAAAATTATTTTTATGGTCTATGGAGTTTTGGCCTAATTCTTCGACCCGTATCCAGTGCAGATCTGGAAAGGGCAGATTTACGCTGGATTCATTTTATCACAAAATGAATGATAAATCACATCAATCCGATAGATGTATGGCACATCTAAAAATGTTGGTGGTTTCTGCCAGTTGGGTTCGTTTGATACCTTCTATATATTTTTCACCAAACAGTAGTATATATAGTTCTTTGTGTCCTGATTTGGTTTCTTTTTCAAATCTTTACATCAGGTAGGTACTACTTGGGCCATCCTAGTAGATTCCTAATAGTTCCCAAAATATTAATATTTTCCACCAAATTTATCATATTTATCATTGAGTCGTGATCGCAGCCATTTTTGTTGAAACATTAAGTCGTTAACATCTCATAATTAGCGTCAGTTTAAATCTTGCTCAGGTTACATTACGATCCTTCCCAACGTTGCCCCATCATTAATTCATACCTTTCTTAACTTATTATGTTAGTAAATGTGTGCAACCAGAAGTTCATAATTAATTCACACTAGGTGTCGCCGAACCACCGAATGTTTCTCAGGCACTTTTAGAGTGTTTCACAAACATGTCAACTCTCCCCTCTGAGTAGTTGGCTTCGAAAATAACGCGAAGCCTACGTCACACTCAACGTGAACGAGGGAGGTTGTTGAGTTTAGTTGATTTCATTAATGGAAGGGTTTTCGAGTTCTCACAGGTGAACGAATGTTGATGAAAATATTATGTTGAAGGAAGATTTGTGTTAAATAACCGTCGCTTCAGAGTGGTATGAAGTGTCTTCATCTTTCCTGATTGAGAGCATTGGGGTTGGAGAATAGGGTTTTTGGAAGAATTGGAGCGAAAACTCCTCGTCACTTCGAAGTTTGTAATTATTGTTTCGTAATTATTGAACGAACCTCCTGAAACTTCGCTATGTAATGAATCTTGAAGTTATGAAATACTTAAAAACGCTCGGCAGTTTCTACCTGATAAATTATGATTCTAATTATAGCCCAGGGAAAATAAAAGGAGCATTTTTTGCATCTGATGAAGTGAAACCCAAGACTTTACACTAATTGTTTTGTACGAGTGTATATGAAATCCGGTAGGTATTTTGTATGAACCACTATACAATAGTATAGAATATATATAAGAGCAACTGTTTATCACATCGAGTTTATCCTGCGCTAGCTGTACTGATGATGGCATGTATGTCGAAACCGGTCTACAGATGCAAAGGATGAATTTGATGTTCTATAGGGTTACGTGGATTGATTTGTTGGCTTGCTTTATCAGTCTATCTAGAACAAATTTTTGTTGTATCACGACTGTGATTGAAAACTTTAGAAAGACAACCAATATATATTCTAGTCGATCATTCAGACGAATAAGGTTTTAGCCTGAACCCGTATTTTCACATGTGATAATATACCGTAGTTTATAAGATAGTAACTTGTTGGTTTTTGTCAGAGGGGCCAAGAAATTTTCACAAGGACCTCCATAGATTGTAATCAGTTGCTCTTGGGGCGGAAAAGCGGCGTGCGTGGAGAAATTTTCTCCAATCACTGTTGCGTTCTGTTGTTTGGATAGCCTGTTAACCACATCGAATTTATCCTGCGCCAGAAGTACTGACGATGACATATATGACATGTATGTTGTATGGGGTAACGTGTATTGGTTTGCTTTATTAGTCTATCAAGAACTAATTTTCTTGTTTTACGACTGTAATTGAAAACTTTAGATAGACAACCGATATATTCTATGAGATTATTAAATTCATTAATGAAATAAGAAAAAAAATTATTCTAGATATTAATAGCGAGCTAACAAAACAATTCATGTTACCCCAGAGACCACCAAATCCATAATTTGCAGCTGTAGACCAGCTTTTATTCATATCAAATCTCATCAGTACAGTTAGCAAATGATAAATTCGATGTAGAACAGAAAACCTTCAGAACATAACGCAGCGTTGATCGGAAAAGTCAATTATTCAGACGAATAAGGTTGTAGCTTGAACCCGAATTTCCAAGTGTGAGAATTATGCTCGTTAACGGCAATCCCATAATGGTCTTTGTCTAGGGGAGTTGGGAAAACTTTTCATGGCCTGCAGAGCTTTAAGGCAGTTGTTTTTGGAACGGATAGGTGGCGTGATTGCATACATTTCCTCCGATCGTCGCTGCGTTATGTTTAGAAGGTTTTCTGTTTTGTAACGGTTTAACAGCCCCTCTTTTTGTAACGCCACTGATTTTGAATCGCTGTTTCTCACAGCGCAAGTCTGGTTGCGTACAGTCCGAATCTGTTTCTTTGCTCTCGACCATTTTTGAGATTTGGGATTGATTAGATGATATCGATTCTGCATTGAAGTGAATGGTGGAGTTGTTACTTCCCATCGTTGAACATTTAATTGTTAAATATACATCCAAATTTGTCTCGGCGTGAAATCCATTCACGGTAAGTCTTTCCTATTATCCACTAAGATATTTTCTGAAATAATTCACAGAGAGAGAAGAAATTCTTGTGCACGTTTCTCAGGTAAATGCTGTATTTTATTTCAAGTATCTATCTCAAATTCTTCATTTTCTTTGGCTGACAGTTGTATTTTTATCATTTCGAAGCTTTCTTCAGGTTGCAATTTATCTTTTCTTGGGGTTGGAGAAGTTTGTTTCTCTGGGATTAGAGAAGTTTTTTTCCCTGGGATACGAGAATTTGTTCCTCTTGAATCTGAAGATTTTCTTCCCCTGAAATTGGGAATTTTGGTACCGCTTCCCTGAGGCTTACAACTTGGTATTATTCCGAGAGGGAGACATTTCCCTGGAATTAGATTGTTGGAAAGTTTTACCGTATCTGCAAATCACTGGTTCTGGTTGTTTCACACCCTTGGAGCTGGACATATTTTGAGTATTGAAGGGCGACATTTTTTGGAAGGAATACCCACGAAGATCTGGGAAAATAATCAAGTTTAGTAATACTAATATTGTATAGATTCATTTGTTCAGAGGTCGATCCCAGCTTGTTGCAAACAATTGTACATTTGAAGTTTTATAATAACTGTAAAACCTGGAGGGAGTTATTGATTCTGTCAGGAACCCTGAGTTTAAGATTTCATTGCTCATTGAAGGTTAATACCTTTCGGGAAAACGAAGGGGGTTAACATAAAAGTAAAACTTAACGTAACAGTTTCTTGGATCGAATTTGTCATTTGCTAACTGTACTGATGAGATTTGATATGAATCAAAACCAGTCTACAGGTGCGAATGATGGATTTCGTGGTCTTTGGGGTAACATGAATTGTTTTGCTAGCTTGCTATTAGTTTATTTAGAATAAGTTTTTCTTATTTCATGACCGAATTTGAAAATATTTTTCATCAAGAAGCTCTCCTTCAGTTATGAGTTGAGATGTTTTGTGCCTTCTAGATAACTGTAACGTGGTGATGTGGAAATAACAAACCCTTTTGTGAAATTTGCAGCGTTTTTTAACCAGGAAATTTTAGTTCTTTGAACGCTTAGTTTGTGAATGACATCTGAGAGTAGGTGATGATAAAAATAAGAATATCACAATATTCAGTGAATGCAAGAGTTTTCGAAGGATATTCCCTTCCATTGTTTCAAAATTATTGATAGATTCGATATCAAACTCCAAATTCCGGAATTGTTGTTCTGGTCTGAAAAAGTCGTTGAATGAATACAAGAAAAATTCAGCTTGCGTACAAGTCATTCGAACGTATTTGTATCATGTTGTTTCATTTGAGTGAGAACGTTTTCTTCAGGAAAAATTCGAACTTGGGACAATTGCTCTTTTCATGACGAAACATAATGAAGGTTCATAAATCAGTTTCATGAGTCGCAAAAGAGTGAATCAGTATTGCTGAAGATATGGAACAAGCGAAAATTCTGCTTGTCGAAGAATATCCGAACTGATTTCAATCAGGTTTTCGGAGAAATTTCCTTTCAGGGCGTGAAACATCAAAATTACAACTTTGGACAATTGGCTTTATCATGACAAAAATACCGAGGAAGCATAAAACTAAAGGTTTCATTAGGACTTGTCCCATTAGAACATAAAAATGGATTTCAAATTGCTGTGTGCTTGAATCAGGCTGTTTCAGTTGAGTCAGACCGTTTAATATAAAAATCCACTTTGAGATAATCGGCCTTTTTCACGACAAAACATACGGAGAAAATATAAAATTAACAGTTTCATAAGGAATGTCCCCGCTAGAAAATAAAAAATTGTGCTAAACTGCAATGTACTTCAAGATAAAGCAATTTTATCTAGGTGTGCCCTACAGCGGCGAATATCCAGCTCGACTTAAAAATTGCCTGACCAGACATGATAAAATGATCCAATTAAGACGAGGCTCCAGTCGAGCAGTCGAGCTCCGTATCGCTAAGTGAAAGGCCATTACAGCTTTGAATCTGCGAATTTATCCACCTACATTTACACTGTCAGAGGTCATTTTTATTTTTCGTGTTTTTTGAGGTTAAAGCCCGATTTATTGGAAAACTGGAACGATTTATGGTCCGATATCGCGTGGACCCCTGTTTAGATGCACTTTTTTTGCAATTGCATAAGCGATAAATAGCGACAAGTTCATCATTTGAATAAATTTTTGTCACTTCATATTTGTTCCACTGAAATAAATCTTCATCATGAAAAAACATTATTATAAACCATAGAATTTTTTTTTATTTCAAAACAGTTTTGTTGCATGAAAGAATTGAGTTTTTCTGATGAGAACATCTTGAGCAATTCGGATTCGGCGTACTATACATTTTTGCCGTTTCTAGGCCATTATTGAGCCGAGTTGAAAACAGAATTTGCAAAAATATCAGCGGATCTAGACAGGTGCTAGAACTCATCAAAAGAGATCATTACGCCGGAAATTGATCAAAAAAATATTCAATTTGAAAAAAGTGCCGAAAATCTCGGGCATCAATATCTTGATAGAACTCTGGTCATGTTATCTCACTTAGCCATGTGCATACCCTCATTATGTGAATAAAGTGCTCGCCATCCTTCGCAATCTCTTCAAATCTGTATATTCTTTCTCAACTTTTATTAGAAGATTTTTCCTGAACGGTATAATTCTTGAAGTTCAAACTAAGGAGAGGAAAAATAACTGATTGAAAAGGTCCTATAAAAAAAATTTTCTTGAGCGCTCGTACATGCACCTGGTAGGTAGATTCGCATTTTCCAGTTTTAGAAATCAATTGAAGGAATTTTCGACAGTTGTCAAAAAAATTCTGAAACTTAGGCGAAACTCCAAACTTCATGACAGTGCTTCAGCTGATCAATTTTGTTTCGATAATTCGCTAGAATTTTCTACGGTATCTATGGTCTTGGTGATGCGATCTGGACAAAATTTCGCAGGTAGTTTGAATACATTATTCCTCAGATGGGTGCAAAATTTCATTCCAATCAAATCGGTAGTTTCGAAATCATCAGGAACAGAATATTTTGAACGGCCATATTTACGGAACCCCTAGTCTAATGTTGCTCATTGATGAACGTTACCGTGAAATTCGCGATCCAAACCCACCTTGAAAATTTCAAGTTCCTAGGCCTTTCCGTTCAAAAGTTACAATTTTCTATGGTTTCTATGGTTCTGGTCATGCGATCTGGACAAAATATTGCTTTAATATATCATTCTCGAATAAAAAATGAAATTTTATCTCGATCGAATCTGTAGTTTCGAAATTATCGAGAAACAAAATTTCAAACGACCGTATTTACGGAACCCCTAGTATAATTCTGCTCATTGATAAACGTGAACGCGACATTTCAGATTCACACCCATCCTGAAAATTTCAAGTCCCTAGGCCTTTCCGTTCGAAAGTTATGATTTTCTATGGTTTCTATGGTTCTGGTCATGTGATCTGGAGAAGTGTAGCTTGAATATATCATTTTTCATTAGTATACAAAATTTCGTCACGATCGAATCTGTAGTTTTGAAATTATCAAGAAAACCAAATTTCAAACGACCATATTTATTGAACCCCTAGTATAATTTTGCTCATAGATGAAAGTGATCACGACAATCGAGATGCACACCTATCCTGCAAATTTCAAGTCCCTAGTTGTTTCCGTTCAAGAGTTACAATTTTCTATGGTTTCTATGGTTCTGGTCATGCGATCTGGACAAAATGTCCAGCTTGAACACCTCATTCTCCATTTGAGTGCAAAGTTTCATCTTGATCGAATCTGTAGTTTCGAAGTAATCAGGAGAACAACATTTTGAACGGCCATATTTACGGAATCCCTGGTGGAATTCTGCCCATTACGAACTTAACCGAGGCAACCCACACTGAAAATTTCAAGTCTCTAGGTTGATCCGTTCGAGAGTTATCGTGCTTACGGAAGGCCGGACGGACGGCCGGACGGACAGACTCAAATTTTCCGATGGATTCGTCATCAGTGAGTTGAACTCTCTCGTTTGAGACCATTTGCGGCTCAAAATTCGAAAAATACAGACATCGTGACGAAATGATATAGCCCTCGTGTAAGTTGTACGAGCGCTCAATTAGGAAGTTCAGAAACTCAACGATAAAATTGATCCAAATTGTTTCAATGCTTAGTTCTTTAGCACTATTTACCTCACTATCATTTCACACTAATGTTTCCATATGACCCCCTAGAAAGGAATCACAGGGGTTAAGATCGGAAACATACAAAAATTACATGCATTAGAGATGGTTCCTCGTAAACCGACCTCAGACAGCTGATCATTTCTACACATTTAGATATCAATACGTACCTAAGTCAGATCCGTGCTGAGAATTCCGCAGATTCGCGGGTAACTTTGATTTCGGAATACTCGGCCCTAGTGAATATGTTATATAAACGATTTTTGGTATTTTGACTTATTTTGATGAGTTTTATTGCCCACCTTCAAATAGTAGTGGATAAAATTTCTGTTTCCATGCAGCGGCATAATTGAATTCGAAAAGACATTGATGGAATCTGCGAAATTCATTCAAATATTCTAGAAACTCTTTTTGAGCGCTCGTACTACTTACACGAGGGCTATATCATTTCGTCACGATGTCTGTATTTTTCGAATTCTGAGCCGAAAATGGTCTCAAACGACTATTTTCGAGTCTGTCCGTCCGGCCGTATACACGATAACTCTCGAACGGAATGTCCTAGAAACTTGAAAATTTCAGGGTAAGTTCGAATCTCGAATGCCGCGGTTAAGTTTGTTATCGGGCAATATTCGCCTAGGGATTCCGTAAATATGGCCGCTCGAATTTTTGTTTTCCTGATTATTTTGAAACAACAGATTCGATCAAGGTGAAATTCTGTACTCAGATGGAGAATAACGTGTTCAAGCAAAATGCAAAATTTTGTCCAGCTCGCATGACCATAACCATAGAAACCATATAAAAATTATAACTTTCGAACGGAAAGGCCTAAAGACTTGAAATTTTCAGGATAGGTGTAGATCTCGAATGTTGCGGTCACGTTCATCAATGAGCAAAGTTAGACTATGGGTTCCGTAAATATGGTCGTTTGAAATTCAGTTTTCTTGATAATTTCAAAACTATGTATTTGATCGTGACGAAAATTTGTATTTGAATTGAGAATAATATATTCGAGCTACATTTTGTTCAGATCGTATGATCAGAACCATAGAAACCATAGAAAAACATAACTTCCGAACGGAAAGGCCTAGGGACTTGAAATTGTCAGGATAAGTTCGGATCGCGAATTGTGCGGTCACGTTCATCAATGAGTAAAATTAGACTAGGGGTTCGGTAAATATAGCCGTTCAAACTATTTTTTTCCTGATAATTTCGAAACTACTTATTGGATTAGAATGAAATTTCACACATAGATGAAGAACAATGTATTCAAACTAGATACCTGGGAAATTTTGTCCAGATCGCATTACCGAGGCAATAGATACTGTTGAAAATTCTGGCGAATTATTGAAAAAAAATTGGTCACCCAAAGCACTGACGTGAATTCTGGATTTTCGCCTTAGTTTAGCTCTCAAAATCTTTCCAATTGGTTTCCAAAACTGAATAATGCGAATCTACCTATAAGGTGCATGTACGAGCGATCAAAAGCTCCTGCCTTAACGAGAGTGCTTTTCGTAATTTTTTCCAATCACCCTTGTGGCTAAAACATAAATTTTTCCGGAAATACTCGAATTAGTAAGTATGTAACTGAAAACTACCCGTTTCAATTCGCTTTTGGTGAGAGTTTCATTCTGTTATTCCACATCGATTATATCAGTTTATGTTCACACATCCGCCTACTCCATCGAAATCCTTTGTCTCCTCGAAGACTTCATATTCCGAAGCGCAGAAAGCGATTTTCCCCTCAAACGCGTCCGCTTAAACCTTCGCGGAATTTTCTTTGATCTCGCATTTTGTCGCGCCCTCGTTCGAATGAACGATACGAGACAACGGCCATGTGTGAAATAAGACCTGAGGTGTTTTTTAATCGCGCCTTCGCGTCCTTTTGAGTAAGCGGATTAATTTCTACAAGAACTGCTGCAGTGTTGGAAAGAAGATTAGATATAGCTCCGTTGGGGTGCCTGCCACGGATTGTATGTTAAAAAGATGCTTCGAATGGAATCGGACCAGGTTTTCTGGAAATAAATGGTCGATGTTTGAGACTGACTAGTAGGGTAGAGCGGGTGAATTCATCCACCTAAGGTCAAAGAATAAATAAACAATTTTTGAACCTTTTTGACGCTATGTGAGATGAAGACTAGACTACCATGGGGTATTTCGAATTGAGTTTTCAAAGGTAAATAATTGAAGACATAGAAATGGAATCGAAAAAATGTATGACCGCTGTCAAAAAAATTTTCAAACTAAGGCGAAACTCCAGACTTCACGTCTGTGCTTTAGATGACCAATTTTTTTCTGATAATTCGCTAGTATCTATGGTCTTGGTGATGCGGTCCGGACAAAACTTCGCACGTATACTTGGAATACATTATTATTCAACTATGTGTTTCGTTCCAATCCAATCAGTAGTTTCGAAATTATCAAGAAAAAAATATTTTGAACGGCCATATTTACGGAAACCCTAGTCTAATTTTGCTCGTTGATAAACGTAACCGCGACATTCGCGATCCAAATCTAGCCAATATATCATTGTCCGTCAAAATACAAAATTTCTTCACTGTCAAATCCTTAGTTTTGAAATAATCGAGAAAACTGAGTCTCAAACGACCATATTTACGGAACCCCTGGTCTAATTCTGCTCCTTATTAACGTGACCGCGACATTCGAGATCCACACCTATCCTGAGAATTTCAAGTCCCTAGACCTTTCCGTTCGAAAGTTATGATTTTCTATGGTTTCTATTGTTCTGGTCATGCGATCTGGACCAAATTCTGCATGTAGCTTGACCACGTCATTCTCCGTTTGGGTGCAAAATTTTATCTCGATCGAATCTGTAGTTTACAAGAAATCTGGTGAACGGCCATATTTACGAAACCCCTGGTGGAATTCTGCCCGTTAATAAACATAACCGCGGCATTTGGGAATTGAACCCAGACTGAACATTTCAAGTCTCTAGGTTGTTACGTTCGGGAGTTATCGTGCTTACGGACGAACGGCCGGACGGACTTCGAAACACGTATCGTGGAATTCAACCCAATGTAATGGAAATCATATAAGTTATTCTATTTGAGTTCGATTATGGATTTCCATCAAGTATCGGCTAATTTTATCAGTATTATAGTAGTAATATGGGCAAATTTCAATGTTTTAGCACTGCAACTTTCAAATCATAGGAGATAGACAAAATCTGATACCCCATTCTCGTTCTCTTTTTCTGAGAAACTAACAAGATTAGTATTCATTTTTGGCTACCTTCTGTTTTTCTCGAGTAATGAGCGAAAATTGGAAAAATGGCGATATCAAAAAAAAATAATATCTCTGTTGAAACCGATGATAGAGCTCTGAAATTAGAACATTATGCAGGCACATTTTTAGGTTAAATCCAGTGGCGTGCTCGTCTTTTCAGCAGGATTAATCACGAAGCTATGTTATGTTTTTATGAATGGGAACACTTGTTTTCTGTGCCATTTTTCGGAAGCTTAATTTTTACTGATTTCAAAAATATACAACACATATGGTACGTTGATACGTTTGTATCAATATAAATAATAGAAAATGGTCATAAACTTTTTTCATCTAAGAGTCTCAATATTTCTATGGTTTCAACTGTTGATGAGCACAGAAAAATAGAGCTTTATATAACAAAAGCAGTCTCCTTCCTTCAATCTCATTATTCCTATGCCTTTTACTAATTTCTACAAAATTCGAATCTAGATACATATATTTTATAAATTCTTATATCTCAAAATGGATTCGAAAATAACGAAAAGATCCACATGATCGACTATTTCAATCGATACAGTTATAATGAGATGGATGCATCAGAAAGTTTTTTTATAGGTATCCAGAATGAATACGCACAAGGACCAATCAATTTCAAATTGCATATGAAAAAATGTATATATGATTAAACTCAACAATTCAATTAGGAAAGGAACAGAGAAGAAATAATGTTTAAGACCTAATAGTGATAACAATTGGTCAGTAATAACTTTGAATGAGGATCAAGTTTTTACAGAAGATCGTTGTCCATTCGCAGAAATGCACACTCGACACCTTTTTTCGATACTTCGCACCGTATTCAATAGATAAATATTTGAAACTGTGTTCAACCATCGAGAAACCATTGAAATATTGAGACTCTTAGATGTAAAAAGGTTTTTGACCATTTTCTATTAAACTTACAAGAAAAATCGTACTGAATATTAGGGGACGTTATAATTCAGGGCATTTCTATGGTGTCCAAAACTTAACCGTTATGGAGATATTGAGTTTCGCAGATTTTAGAAGATCCTTTATTTTTTGGTTTTTTTATCAATTTTTCTGACTGAACCTACTACTAACAGCTCGATAAGACTGCTCGAAAACGGTTAGAATCAAAGAATTTTCACTAATTGTTTTCAACTTTGAAGCGTTTTTTTTCGAAAAAAACTTTATGGAACTTATTCTGCAAATAAGTTTAGAAACTTCTACGTCTCCTTAGCTATTCAAAAAGGTATAACACCTGCTGTAGGCAAAACATCGACCAAATAACAGCAAAGGTACATTTTTAGTTTGGGGTAAATGTAGCTAAAATAGGCAGGTAGTATGGCCCTTTCAAATAATTTGATATTATGGCCATCCACACATTCAGACTGAATCTCCTCTCTGAAAAAAAACAAGAGGGTCTTGTTTTTTTTTGGGGTTATCTTGCGCTTTGGGAGCCTAGACTTTCCACTGGGAAATACCAAGCCGTCGAGCGATAACATTTTTTGTTGACGTGGTTGGGTCGGCTATGAAGTATTTAATTTGCTTCGTCGTCGTCGTCATCAAGAATACGTGGTACTAGAACAGACCCAGTTTCTCGTAGTCTTCGATAAACTCTGTCAAAAATGCAAATATCAGGTACTCGACGAGGACTTGAAGTGTTCAAACTTTTTTGCAGAATAAGTTCCATAAAGTTTTCTTCAAAAAAAGCGCTTCAAATTTAAAAACACTTAGTGAAAATTCTTTGATTATAACCGATGTCGAGCAGTCTTATTAAGCTGTTAGTAGTAGGTTCTGTTGAGCATTTTTATTGGTTCACATGCCATCTAACTAGAAACATAAAAAAACGGCCCCAAAAAGCTCCAATCCGAAGAAAATCGATAAAAAATCCTAAAAATAGAGGATTTCACAAAAAATCTTCAAAACTCAATATCTCCATAACGGTTAAGTTTCGGACACCATATTATAGAACCAAATCCATCAGAAGTGACCTGAATTATAACGTCCTTCAATATTCACTACGTCTTTCCCTGTAACCCTGTATGTATTGATACAAACCATACGATGTTGTATATTTTTGAAATCAGTAAAAATTAAGCTTTCAAAAAATGGCACAGAAAACAATTGTGTGCCTGTATAATGTTTTAATTTCAGAGCTCTATCATCAGTTTTAACGGAAAACAAAAGAAGGTGGCCAAAAATGAATACTACTCTGAATCCTTGTTAGTTTCTCAGGAAAAGAGATAGAGAATGGGGTATCAGATTTCGTCTATCTCCTCTGATTCAAATGTTGTAGTGCTAAAACATCGAAATTTGCCCACCCTGTATAATATGTTTATATACATATGTTTGGTGCCTACCACTTTCCTGAGACACCCTGCATATTTCAGAATATAGCCCTAATTGACCTGAATGATTCCGCGTTGAAAAACTTACTGCTTAAGCGTAATCGTTAAGCGTTACTGGTGAAACAACCTGTTTATGAATGTCGTGTATTCAGAATGAAAAAAAATTTAATTTATAGAAATATTATTCACTTTTCTCAAGGCGTATATTGGGTATCCTAAATTTTACCGTTTCCCCAAAATTCATCGTTTTACCTAATGATCTTGCAGTTCCACCACTTGAAGTTTTATCGAATATACTCAAACTCGATATAGGGTTTACGACTTGAGTTGTTTAACGGACGTAATAAAATTTTGACAAGAGTAATTAATTGCTCGAGGTCAACAATGGGCCGAATATTTCATTGGGTGTGGTAAAATTTTCCGTGTTTTGTTAGCATCACTAGAATATTAATGGATATACCTAGTTCATAACTCATCTTAAATATAGAGAATCATTAACACCACGAAGAAGAGTTTGATGGCCAAATTGTGTTTTATGTTTTCAATAAGTTATTAATCTTATCAGATGATGTTAAATATTATATGAGGATAGAATTTCTGGAGAAGGAAGAGACTGAAAGAGAAGCACTCTGGAGGTACCCTTCAAAAAGTTCATTCGGAACTTTGAACGTTCAAGATCCAAAAAGTATTTGGATCTCAGTAAAAACAAGTTACGCCTACTCACTGGCTTCCTCACAGGACATTTTCGCCTTAGGAAGCATATGATGAGAATGGGCTTAACAAAAACTGACGAGTGTAGATTCTGTGGTGAAGAGGAGGAGACTCCTGTTCACCTGGTTACAGAATGCCTCGCCATTGCAAACCAGCGCGAAGAATGTCTTGGACAAGAGAATTACAGGAGTAATGAGGATCTAACCTCCTGGAAGCCCTCTCAGATACTGGCGTTCATTGGAGCTCCGAAGCTAGAGAGCGATCTGCAGGTATATGATATATTCAAGCTACTTTTTCTCCAGATCGCATAACCAAAACCATTTTGAATTCCAACGAATTATTGAATAAAAAATCCTTATTCTTCTGTACCAGCTGATTCGGCATAATTGACAAAGAGCTGTGGCTTTTTTTTGACAGCCGTCAAAAATTTCTTCAATTGGTTTCTAAAACAGAAAAATGCGAATCTACGAATAAGGTGGATGAACGAGAGCTCCCGCCTTCACGGCAGTGCTTTTTATGATTTTTGGTGCTGAAGTTTGTTACAAGCCGGGGCATGAACGACAAGGCTGTCCGTCGAGTTGTGATTTCTTTCACAGAGGGTAATATTTATTACCTCGGGACCTGACGGGGTCCCGCGCCCTTTTGTTCGTTTCAATATTGGTTTGCTGAAAATAAAGTCTCGCAACAATATGTTGATGAAATACTATGAGCGAAGCCATCCTAAAATTTTTCTACTGTGTTTGAGTGTCAGGTTATCTGTTCTAATAACTCCAAATTTATGAATAATCTAAAATATGAAGGATTCATATACTGTCAAACAGCATGATTCGATAAGCGCTGGAGGAGTTACCCATAACAACTGATCATTTTGATTTCAACTAAATATCATGGAACCACAAACTGGCCGTCAATGTGACAAATAATTTCATTTTATTTTTCAAACTTAAAGAGATCACTGATTATCCAATTTTTTCAACAAGTGATCAGAAAAACTCAATTTTATTTTCACGTAGGACATTTCAAAAGCTGAATTTCTACAAAACTCATTTTATCTATGCCTGGTATGTACATCTTGAATTTCAGCAGGATATAGCGGATAGTTTCTGACATACCGAAGTTTGTAAAAAACTTCTTCTTCAAATTCTTCTAGTAAAATGTTTCTCACGGAAATTTACATGAATCTTCGCGTCGTCATCTTACAACTAACTACAAAGTTTAATTTCCATCGCATCGGTATTTTTCGAAATATCGAGGGAAAAATATTCAGATGGATTTGACTTCAAATTCTTCAATTTTGAGCGCTCGTACTTACACGAGGGGTATATCATTTCGTTACGATTTCTGTATTTTTCGAATTTTGAGCCGAAAATGGTCTCAAACGACTATGTTCGACTCACTGATGACGAATCCGTCAAAAAATTCGAGTCTGTCCGTCCGTCCGGTCGTCCGTCCGTATACACGATAACTTTCGAACGGAATGTCCTAGAAACTTGAAATTTTCAGAGTAGGTTCGAATCTCGAATGCCGCGGTTAAGATAAGTTTGGGCAAAATTCGCCCAGGGGTTCCGTAAATATGGCCGGTCGAAATTTTTTTTTCTGATTTTTTCGAAACCTCTGATTCGATCAAGGTGAAATTTTGCACTCAGATGGAGAATTACTTACTCAAGCTACATGCAATATTTTGTCCAGCTAGCATGACCAGAACCATAGAAACCGTAGAAAATTATAACTTTGTAATGGAAACGCGTAGGGATTTTCAGGATAGATGTGGGTCGTGAATGTCGCGTTCACGTGTATCAAGGAGCAAAAGTAGACTAGGGGTTCCGTAAATATGGCCGTTTGAAATTCAGTTTCTTGATAATTTCAAAACTATGGATTTGATCGTGACGAAATTTTGTATTACAATTGGGAATGATATATGCTACATTTTTTCCAGATCGCATGATCAGGACCATAGAAACCATATAAAATTATAACTTTCGAACGCAAAGGCCTAGGGACTCGAAATTTTCAGGATAGGTTCGGATCGCGAATTTCGCGGTTACGTTCACCAATGAGCAAAATCAGACTAGGGGTTCCGTGAATATGGACGTTTGAAATTAGGTTTTCTTGATTCACTGACGTGAAGTCTGGATTTTCGCGTTGGTTTGAAATTTTCTTCGACATCTTTTCAATTGGTTTCTGAAACTAGAGGATGCGAATCTACCTACAAGGTGCATGTACGAGGGCTCACAAGCTCCTGCCTTCACGGCAGTGCTTTTATTAATTTTTGAATTCCACCTATTCGTTTAAAACCATTCTCGGCTCAAAATTCAAAAATTAAAAGCGCGCAAAAAGACCTTCATTCGATGTGAAAAGGTATATTGAGAATTAAATATTTCATATTTTTGCGCAAGAGAGTAATCATTTTGTCCAGATGTCTGCAATTTACGAATTTTGAGACAGAATAGTCCCAAACGATAAGGTTGGACTCATAGATGAAGAATTCGATGTCATTTCAGTTCTGTCTTTCTGGCTGTCCGTCTGTGGAAACGATAGCGCTTGATAGAAAAGGAGTTTTTGAATTTTCAGGTTAATTCCGATGTCTGATGGCCCTTTTCAGTGATTCGGAAAATACCTATCGATCGAATCAAAACTAACAACACAAAGGTTCAAGTGGAATTTCTTGAGGATCGTATTACTAGAAGAATGAAAAAAAATTCAAAACTTCTGTATTTAAAAAACTATATTTCGCTGAAATTTTTTATCTACATATACAGGGTTTTCCTTTTAACTTGGCCTATTAGAAGTTTTTAGAGAACAAGTAACTATTTCGCTTTGAAATTTTAGGTGCAGCCTTGGGGATGGGGGAACTCTTCGCCTGAAATATTTTCAAGTCGACAGTGTTGCCACATCTATCTTAAACGCATATCTACTTTCTTGTTCCAAATGGAACTACCTATATTTTTATTTAAGTATCGATACAATACCAAATTCCAAGTACAACCTACTAAAAAAAAATTCTCTGCCATGTACTGTTGCCAAGTTATGCACTAATTCTTGAAATTCTTGACATCTGCATTGCCAGTTGGGAAATGCAATATCTCGATTATTTTATATGCGAACAAAACCAAACTCAGCAGTCTTATAGTAGATAATCCCAGCATTTATGTGGTACATTCGGTATTTTGTTGAATCGAAAGGTTTTTCGAAGATTTTTCCATAGACCATAGATCATGACTATAAATACTGAAATAATTCAGTATTTTTCATCTCATTCGAAACCTATCCTAAATAATTAATTGGTTTGAGAGAAGACTACCAATCATTTTTTATTTCGAATCGAATGGTGTGAAAAAAATATGGAGTTGCCATTTGAAAATCTCGAAATATTTCAATTTTAAGTTCCACATTTTCGGAGCAAAATCTTCGAAAAACCTTTCGATTCATCAAAATACCGAATGTACCAAATAAATGCTGGAATTATCTACTATAAGACTGCTTAGTTTGGTTTTGTTCGCATATAAAATAATTGAGATATTGCATTTCCAAACTGGCAATGCAGATGTCAAGAATTTCAAGAATTAGTGCATAACTTGGCAACAGTGCATGGCAGAGAATTTTATTCAGTAGGTTGTACTTGAAATTTGGTATTGTATCGATACCTAAATAAAAATATAGGTAATTCCATTTGAAATAAGAAAGTAGATATGCGTTTAAGACAGATGTGGCAACACTGTCGACTTGAAAATATTTCAGGCGAAGAGTTCCCTCATCCCCAAGGCTCCACCTAAATTTCAAAACGAAATATTCACTTGTTCTCTAAATACTTCTAATAGGCCAAGTTGAAAGGAAAACCCTGTATATGGGGCGGCTTCATAGCTGCTCCACGTGATGAGAAAATTGAGTTATTCTCATCTGGCATTGAGAAATTCGATGATTATTCTGTGATTTCCTGAAGTTTTACAGTACTTTTTTCTATTTTTTTGCATTTTTTTTTCTCCAATTCCAATGAGTTTTGAATAGATTAATTCACCATTTTGTACTAACTAGTGAATACATACAGTACCCAAGTCTGGGATTTTTCCTTCATTATTCAATGAATAATGTCACTTTTAGGATTACTTGAATATTCACCCAATATATTCATAGATATAGAAGTTTGCCGCATACATTATTTTGATATTAAACCTCAAAAGGTTCCATCTATTTACAACGAAGAAAAATAAATTCATGGGACCTTCATGCCTTCTACTGAAGGCTTCAAGTTACATAAGTCATTCAAAGAGAACGTGATCCATTCGGAATTCAAAACTTTCGATATCATAATAAGTCATCTACTCGAATCATTTTGAGGAGCGTCAAAATTCCTTCCGGTTAGACCAGACACTGTTAGGCGTTGATGCCTCTAAATACCTTCTAATTTACTTTGTGAATATTATCTTAGTATATAATCGAAGAGGGTGAAATCACACGTCGCTCTGAAAGGGCTATAATAAGATGCCAGCAAGGCGAGAGTGGATTTATAAAGCAGAAAATCAGCATCAAACAATGCCATAAGGTTATACTTCCTTGAGGTTTTATGGAGAGGACTTACGTAGAATGCCGATGAAATTTTGAAATGAATGCAGCTGGCGAAAAGTATTCGTGGTTCTTTTTCAGATCAATATTTTATATTTTATAATTTAGTTCCTCAACCATACCCCATCTCGAACAATATTTCAAACTTTTCAGCATCAACAATGATGTTAATATTCTGTTCTTATCATGCAAACAATGGTTTCGACATAAGCATAAAATTGATATATTGGCGAACTTCAATGCTTATGCTCAGGTATTTTTCCGTGTTTCAAATGCTATACAAATGGTTCAATTGACTTATTTTTTTATGCTTATATTCTTAGACAGAAAACAACATCAATATGAGGCAGAACACTTGGACCGAGTCGAGAAAAACGGAAGAATTTTTTCTATCGCATGAAACCCCACTATAAACCGAGTTACTCGAAGGCGTTGTCGTTCACTTCATCCCCTGAAATCTCATCCGCTTACTCCATCTTCCTAGTGGCTTCTTCAAACGGAAACCGAATCCAATTTAAATTAGGAATCGACATTTTTCAGCCTCGAAAATCTCTCCGAAAATATGATGCGCGACAGAAGAGGAGTGAATGGGTCAAATCCAATATTCACTACATAAAAGATGTTCTGTCGATATGTCTGCCAAGATTGATCCTCCGAAGAAAAGACCCGACCAAAAATTCAATTAACGGCGATGTATGGGACCTCTATTAAACTCTAGCAGAGGTCAAATCTTTGGTCCGATGGGATACTTCAGTGGCAGAGTTACATTTGAAAATCGCCGGTTGGAATTGTGTTTTGAAAGAACGGTATGTGAGTGCTATTCTTCTCGCAGAAGTTTGTGATTTCAATTTTGGGGGATAAACGGAATAACTCTTCAACCGGCAGAAGTCGAAGCCTTTCACCGCATACACTACTCAACAACAGCAATGGATACTTACAGTTGATGCTGAAAATAACCATCATCTGGAAAGTGAGCATAACTATCTCTCTTGCAGAGGATATTAATATGATGCCTAGATGTTAACAACGTTGACAGTTGACACGCTCGTGGCGTCTTTTCAGCGGACATAACCCATTTTGTTTCAGTAGAAGGAGTTTCAGTTGAATATTTTGCAACTAAGCATCGCATACACATCATGTGAAACTGCGTTTTTGAAAATATCAAGCCATCCCAAAATTCTTGACTATGGTGTAAAAAATCAACAATTTCAAAAAATCCTTTCATACTTGGTTTTGTTTTAATTATTGTGATATATGAAATTTCGCAACACCAGATGCAAAAAATTTAGAAAAGCACTGCCGTGAAGTCAGGAGCTTTTGAGCACTCGTTCATCCACCTTGTAGGTAGATTCGCATTCTCCAGTTTTCGAAACCAATTGGAAGTATTTTGACAGCTGTCAAAGAAAATTTCAAACTAAGGCGAAAATCCAGAATTCACGTCAGTGCTTTAGAAGACCAATTTTTTTTTCGATAATTCGCTATAATTTTCTACGGTATCTATGGTCTTGCTAATGCGATCTGAACAAAATTTCCCACGTAGTTTGATACATTATTCTTCATCTATGTGCGAAATATCATTTCAATCCAATAAGTTGTTTCAAAATTATCAGGAAAAAAATTGTTTGAACGGCTTTATTTCCGGAACCCCTAGTCTCATTTTGCTCATTAACCACGAAATTCGCGATCCAAACCTATCCTGAAAATTTCGAGTTCCTAGGCCTTTCTGTTCGGAAGTTATAATTTTCTATGGTTTCTATGGTTCTGATCATGCGATCTGGAAAAAAAGTAGCTCGAAAATATCATTCTCAATTTAAATACAAGATCAACTCCATAGTTTTGAACTTATCAAAAAAAACTGAATTTCAAAGGACCATATTTACGGAACCCCTAGTCTTATTTTACTCATTGATGAACGTGACCTCAACATTCCAGATCCACACCTATCCTGAAAATTTCAAGTCCCTAGGCCTCTCCATTACAAAGTTATAATTTTTTATGGTTTCTATGGTTCTGGTCATGCGAGCTGGACAAAATTTCGCATGTAGCTTGAACACCTAATTCTCCATCTGAGTGCAAAATTTCACCTCGATCTAATCTGTAGTTTCGAAGTAATCAGGAAAACAAAATTTCGAGCGGCCATATGTACGGAACACCTCCGCGAATTTTGCCCAATAACGAACTCAACCGCGACATTCGAGACGCGAACCTACCCTGAAAATTTCAAGTTTCTAGGACATTCCGTTCGAGAGTTATCGTGTATACGGCCGGACAGCCCGCCGGACGGAAAGACTCGAATTTTCCGACGGATTCGTCATCAGTTAGTCGAACATAGTCGTTTGAGACCATTTTCGGCTCAAAATTCGAAAAATACAGACATCGTGACGAAATGATATAGCCCTCGTGTAAGTAGTACGAGCGCTCAAAAACTAAATTTTCTCTTTACGTAGAACAGCTGTAAAGCTGAATTTCAACACAACTCATTTCAACGATGCCCCATACAAAGATAAACATTTCAGCGGGATATGGCAGATAGTTTCTGAAATACCAAGAGTTATCTCTTTTACCTCCAGACGGACGGGCATAATAGAATTTGACCCCGATTTCTTAATCTGTGAGTCCAACATAATAGTTTTGGATCATTCCAAGCTCAGAATTCGAAAATAACAGACATTTTTGCCAAGATTTAAACGCTCTTGTTCATAGATACAAGCGCGAAGAAATTGCCAGCCTTCCTCGTTGTATTTCGAACTCGATAAATAGTGCCCCTTGATCTGGTGCCGCGATAATCATTCTTCACATCTCTCTCAAAGGAAATTAAACGTGATTCTCAAAAGCCTAGAACACGTAGTCTTCATGAATTTTTAAATATATCATTTCAGGAATAACCACAATTAGCACCTGGATCACGTAGAGCGGAGGCTCTAACATGTTCATTAATATTCGAGTATAATTTATGTGATAAATTAAGCTAATAGCCTACCCGGGAACTTTTAACTAGAAATTAATTGGCATCCCCGAATCGGGTTCAAGGACTCGCTGACTTCAAATCTCTTAGCTTCAGATCCTGAAGTGGAATTGATGAGTGCTATTCTTGAATATCAGGAGTTTGTTTAGGTGCCCTTTCGATCTCTGTTTGCTATTGGATCTTTCACTTAAATTCTTCCACAAGAATTGTCTGAAATCAGTTTCTCAGCTGTAATTCCAATCTCAACATCGACTTATTCATAGTGTCAAAAATTGAATTTCCACTAGCGACACTCATTAGAATGTTGAAACTATTTTAAAGAGGTAGTAAGCACATAATTCACACGCCTTCGTCGTTTATATATGTGAGGGCACAGGATTCTATAATAGGAATAATCCTACTGAAGCTTTACAGAAAATCGGATCAAGATACGCACACTGATGGCGTTCCAACAACTTTCTAGTACGATATCACAATATTCTGACAAATGTTTCAGAATAAATTGTGAATCGTACAATTTAGGCTATAATCGATACCTGGTTAGGGGTTTTTTTTTCTTATTGAGGGGGAATCCTCATGGATGAACTATCTCCGATAGTCATAAGATAAAGACACGAAGGTTCATGTGGAATTTCGTTAGGATCGTATAACCAGAAAAATTATTTTTAATATATGATATTTTAAGCGCTCGTTCTACTTCCACGAGGGCTATATATTTTCGTCACGATGTCTGTATTTTTCGAATTTTGGGCCGAAAATGGTCTCAATCAACAAGGTTCGACTTACTGATGACGAATCCGTAAAAAATTCGAGTCTGTCCGTCTGCCAGGCCAGCCGTATAGACGATAACTCTCGAACGGAACGACTTAGAAACTTGAAATTTTCAGGGTACATTCGAATCTCGAATGCTGCGGCTGAGTTCATTATTGGGCAAAATTCGACCAGGGGTTCCATAAATATGGCCGTTAGAAATGTTTTCCTGATAACTTATAAACTAAAGATCGATCGTAATGAAGTTTTGCACTCAGATGGAGATTGACGTGTTCAAGCGACATGCGGAATTTTGTTCAGATCGCTTGATCAGAACCATAGAAACCATAGAAAATTATGACTTCCGAACGGTAAGTCCTAGGGACTTGAAATTTTCAGGGTAGGTTTAGATCTCGAATGTCGAGGTCACGTTCATCAATAAGCAAAATTAGACTATGGGTTTAAAATTCAGTTTTCCTTGATAATATCAAATATGAATTCGATCGTGACAAAATTTTGTATTTTAATGGAGATTGATATATTAAAGCTACATTTTGTCTAGATCACATGACCAGAACCATAGAAAATTATAACTTTCGAACGGAAATGCATAGGGACTTGAAATTTTCAGAATAGGTGTGGATCTCGAATGTCGCGGTCACGTATGTCAATGAGCAAAATTAGATGAGGGGTTTCGGTGAATATGGCCGTTCAAAATATTTTTTTCCTGATAATTTCGAAACTACTGATTGGATTGGAATGAAATTTTGCACATAGATGAAGAATAATGTATTCAAACTACGTGCGGTATTTTGTCCAGATCGCATCACCAAGACCATAGATACCGTAAAAAATTAATTCTAGCGAATTATCGAAAACAAAATTGGTCACTCAGCACTGACGTGAGGTCTGGAGTTCTGCCTTAGTTAGAAATATTTCTGACAGCTGTCAAAAATTTCTTCAATTAGTTTCTAAAACTGGAAAATGCGAATCTACCTACAAGGTGCATGAACGAGCGCTCAAAAGCTCCTGACTTCACGGCTGTGCTTTCCATAATTCATGCAAGTTACCTCTTACAGTTTCCGGGTGAAGCTCTGGCCAACAGACGGGGGGCCGAGAGATTTTTTTATACGATTTTTGATTCTTCTTACCCAGAACATGATTTGTGAAAAATTCAGCGGGGGATTAAACTTTTTCCCTTTCGCGGTTCAGAAGGTTCGGAAAAGGATGGGCCAAAATGACCAATGCAAACATCAGGATTCTGATAATGATATAAAGTTTTTGCTGCTTTATACCTAGTGTTATTTTTTTTTCATTTGTCATTGTGTAAATAAATTGAAATTTTTAATCAACTGTACATTGATGTCGTCATCATTTCCTCATGCATGCTTAGAACCTTCGCAGAAATTTACTTCTCGAGTACCGAAATCTCCGAATATCATTTCATGAATCTCTTGAATTCACACGTTGTCGCAATTCTTCATCAGTCCAAATTTTTATTTCCAATGGTCCGAGTGAAGAAAAAAGTCATGATATTCAGGTCAGGAGAGAAAGGAGACTACAAAACTGGAATAACACGATTCGGAAAATTCATGGACTTGTGGACCAGTAATTCGCTGCTCGATGGCTTTAAGATTCTACTATTTTGGATAAATGATACTGGTCGATGAATTCATTTTGAATTCATAATATCATCGATATTATCTGTTCTCTTACTAGTTTTCACTTTGCCGGCTACGCAGCATTGGCCTACAAATTCAACATTCTACAGATTCAGATATCTGAATCGTTCACTATCTCTTCTGGAGTTCGCAAGTGGTTCCATCTGGAACCTTTACTATTCTTGATTGATATTAATGATATTAATAATATCTTAATGATATTTTCAGTTCTTCGGTATTGTTCCTTCCCACCGTTTGCTGAGAATTTGAACTCTTTGAAATGTATCGCTAGTCATCGAGATATCGTGAAAGTGCATTTGGATAACGATGGTTTTGCTGATTGATATGAGCTTAACAGACTCGAACTCAACATACACAAATGTAAGTTCATCTGTTTCACTACGGACAATGCGAAACCTAGAACGAGCACGTTACTATTGGCACTTTCAGAATTAGCTCTTGCTTAGGAGTACTCTCGAGTATTCCTCGGTTGTGTGGTTTCCGAAATACGGCTCATAATTTGCTACCTTGAGAGGATGCATAATCGATTTCTGAGAATTTTTGCCTATGATCAATCTGTTGCCTTGCGATCTTACTTGAAATTGCCACCACTCAAAGACAGAATGATGCTTCTGGACCTATCCTTCGTTCATAAATTGTTGAATAACTAACTGCTCCCCATTTTTAGTGCTCTCAATCCGACTTCCAGGAAGTTTTTGTATTTTGATCCAGACCAGGTGCGAGCGAACTACCGCAAACATTTTGAATAGATGATTGTCTGAATGTTATTTCAATTCCAACATTTGGAATTCTTTATATTTCTTTCTCGGGTTGCAGAGTGTGAGTTATGAAATTGTTATGAATGTCTTAATGGTTTCTGTACACATTCTGTTAATTTCTAATATTTTGATGTTCGATATATCCATGGAATTTTTTGATATTTCTTTCTTTGAGCTTTGTATGGTCTGTTTCAAGATTGTTGTGGTTTTTTGTAAAGTTGCTGTATACATATGGTTAATTACTGCTTTTTTGTATCAAATGGATTCGTAAATATAATAAGAAACTGTTCTTCCTTTTGTTTCCTTCATTTCCAGAGCCAACTCACAGAACTTAACTTAACTATTCTCGTATTCTCGTTATAAAACAACTTGCAACATTCTCTTTTATAATCTCCATACACGAATGACACATGAGGCGGGAAAGTCATAGATGACATCCACAAGGGTTGCCAACGTATATAAATGTATATTCAACAGGATTGAACTTACTTCCGTTAATGCATGTAGATTAACATGTATATTTGAATAGATGAATGAATGAATTATTCTGTGATTCCATGTCTTGAAGTATATGAAAATGAAATAAAATTATTCGTCACACTGACTGCCGGTTTGGTTTACAGAATCTATCATTTGTTTGGAAATTTTCAGTTCAATAGTCTCGCTGCAGTGACATCTCATGCCGAATCAAAAGAATCATAGATTGCTCAATTTTTCACTAAGAAACATTTCAGAAACCCAAAAAGATTTGACATCGCTGTCAAGTTGAATGTTCCTGAAGCCTGCTTGGCTTCAAGACCTTTCAGTACCTGGATGCTTGACCGTTCTGCCGAGAATTCCGAACAAATGCTCCTGATTTCACGTCAGTGCTTTTCGAATTTTTTCTTCAAGATACGACTAATTTTAGTGCCCCAACTTGAGGAGGGGAAGCGCTACCACTGAGAATCGTCCTGACTGGATTGATTTAATCGTTTTCGGACAACTTTGGAAGATGTCAGATTACTTTCTGTTCGCTCAGATCAGTTATTCTGCTCATCGGGTTAACTCGACCGTGGAGCCCTGTTAAAAATGGGTTTTGCTGATAGACCTGCAGGGTTAATTATAAGTTAGACTTCAGAATGAATAAAAAGTGAATCATTTTGTGATGGAATGTTAACTGAAAGTAATGAATATAACTGAAAGTAATGACAGGTATCCTATGACATTCATAAAGGAGCCTTCAGTCAATTGGGATAATTAATTCAGATGTGGAAATAATGTACTTTTTTGTATTATTTGCATGGTTTTTTCTTCGAAGACTTCACAGATCTAATTCCGACGTAAATGAAAGAGCATTCGATAAGATATAAGGTATATTATTGACTTCATAAATTTGAATGCCAATTTCAGGAAAACACTGTTCCATGAGTACTTGTATGGAAAATACTGTGTAATTTTGATCTTTCAATAATAGTGAAGAATTACAACTAGTTAACTTTCAGCCTTGGGAAAGGAACAAAAGAATGTCTTGAATATTTCTCACCTCATTCAGATCATGAAACAATGTCCAACAAAACAAAACAATGTGTACAATTATTCACAAATGTATGAATTTCTTCATACAGAGGACCCTTGGGAGGGGCTGTATATCACCCAAACGTCGCTCTCACAATCCCAATTCGCATATTCCAAGAAAATGAATAAATTTCGATATTGAATCGCACTTGACCCACATATTGTAAACTGAGTTTGTCCTAGGGATGGAACAATTACTCGACGCCCTCATGTCAGTCAATCTTTAGTTCGGCCATCCTGTATAATAACAGGAACAGATAACTTAATCCAAAAAAGAAACAGTTATGAAAAAAGTCCTTATAAAATAAAAAGAAACAACGTATGGAAAGAAATCCCGGATGCTCCATCTCGAGTTTCAATATTCCTTGAAGTATTGTGTAAAAAAACCAGAAGATTATTGGCCATAACAGCCAGTCGTCTCCGGCGAAAACAAGTTGAGTGCTGTTTGGAAAAAGATATTTCTTCTTCCCACCCCACAAACTTTCCATCATAAATCGCCAAAACGCTGGAACTTTCAGGGCGTACCATCAAAAATATATGGAAATCTGTTTTTTATTAGGCAATAACATACAGTTCAGGATAAGGGTCCAACATCCTATATATTTCATTACGTAATCCTTTTGTTACCACCAGATGAAATATCTTCACCCCTGGACTGTTCGTGTCTCGGGTCAAAATCCAATTTGACCATGAAAGGACTTCGTTTCTGAATTTTCCCCATAGGCATAAGGGATCTGATTTATATGCCTGGAGTCCATAAAACATTGAGTAAATTATGAACATCACCCTTTTAAGTTAGTCTTTACAGATATCGAAATTGAAGTCATGAATATAATAATGAAAATTCATCAATGAAATTATTCAGATCGACAATTTCGTTTGAAACAAAGGGTAGTTATGATCACATAAAATGTTGATGATCTGAGATAGATTGGTTATATTGTTGTATTTTTGAGCGCTCGTTCTACTTACACGAGGGCTATATCATTTCGTCACGATGTCTGAATTTTTCGAATTTTGAGCCGAAAATGGTGTCAATCGACAAGGTTTGACTCACTGATAACGAATCCGTCGAAGAATTAAGTCTGTCCGTCCGGCCGTCCGTCTATATACACGATAACACCCGAACGAAACGACCTGGTGACTTGAAATTTTCAGTGTGGGTTCAGTTTCTGGATGCCGTGGTTGAGTTATTTAATGGGCAGAATTCCACCAGGGGTTCCGTAAATATGACCGTTCGAAATTTTGTTCTTCTGATTACTTCGAAACTACTGATTGGATCGAAATTAAATTTTTCCCTCAAATGGAGGATGACTCGTTCAAGCTACATGAAAAATTTTGTTCAGATAGCATCATTAGAATCATAGAAACCATAGAAAGTTATAACTTTTGAGCGGAAAGGCCTAGTGACTTGAAATTTTCAGGCTATGTTTGGATCTCGAATGTCGCGGTCACGTTCATCAATTAGCCAAATTAGACTTAGGTTCCGAAAATATGGCCTTTCAAAATATTTTTTTCCTGATAATTCCGAACCACTGATTGGATTGGAATGAAATTTCGCACATAGATATTGTTGTTTATATCCCGACTCTCCTTGGTCTCTGTGAGACACCTCAGAAGCTCAGAGCTCAAAGATGGAGAATAATGTATTCAAACTACATGCGAAATTTTGTTCAGCTCGCATCATGAAGACCATAGATACCGTAGAATCTGTCGAATTATCGAAAAAAAAAATTGGCCGCCTAAAGCACTGTTTCGCCTGAATTTTGAATTTTTTTTACGGCTGTCGAAAATTTCTTCATTTGGTTTCTGAAACTATATAAACGCGGATCAACAAGCGCTCAAAAGCTTCTGACTTCACGGCAGTGCTTTTATAATTTTTGAGCGCTCGTACTACTTACACGAGGGCTATATCATTTCGTCACGATGTCTGTATTTTTCGAATTTTGAGCCGAAAATGATCTCAATCGACTATGTTCGACTCACTGATGACGAATCAGTCGGAAAATTCGAGTCTGTCCGTCCGGCCGTCTGGCCGTAAGCACGATAACTCTCGAACGGAACAACCTAGAGACTTGAGATTTTCAGTGTGAGTTCAGTTCCCGAATGCCTCGGTTAAGTTCGTTAATGGGCCAAATTCCACTAGGGGTTCCGTAAATATTCCGTTCAAAGTTTTGTTCCCCTGAATACTTGAAAACTACAGATTTGATCGAGATGAAATTGTGCACTCAAATCGAGAATGAGGTGTTCAAGCTACATGTGAAATTTTGTCCAGATGGCATGACCAGAACCATAGAAACCATAGAAAATTGTAACTTTTGAACGGAAATGCCTAGGTACTTGAAATTTTCAGGATAGGTGAGGTTCTGGAATGTCGTGATGACGTTCATTTATGAGCAGAATTATACTAGGGGTTCCGTAAATAAGGTCGTTTGAAGGTTTGTTTTCTCGATAATTTCGAAACTACGGATCGAGGTGAAATTTTGTATTTTAATCGAGAATGATATATTAAAGCAATAATTTGTTCAGATCGCATGACCAGAACCATAGAGACCATAGAAAATTGTAACTTTTGAACGGAAACGCCTAGGAACTTGAAATTTTCAGGGTGGGTTTGGATCGCGAATATAGCGGTCACGATCATCAATGAGCAAAATTAGACTAGGGGTTTCGTAAATATGGCCGTTCAAAATATTTTTTTCCTGATAGTTTCTAAACTACTGATCGGATTGAAATGAAATTTTGCACCTAGCTGAGGAATTATGTATTGAAACTGTCCAGATCGCATCACCAAGACCATAGATACCGTAGAAAGTTCTAGCGAATTATCGATAAAAAATTGGTCAGCTGAAGACATGAAGTCTGGAGTTTCGCCTAAGTTTCAGAATTTTTTTGACAGCTGTCAAAAATTCCTTCAATTGATTTCTAGAACTGGAAAATTCGAATCTACCTACAAGGTGGATGTACGAGCGCTCAAAAGCTCCTGCCTTCACGGCAGTGCTTTTCGTAATTTTTCGTATTGTTTTGTTCATTCGTTATGTGTCATTTCTGAGTCGTGTATGGAAATACGGAATTTCCAAAATTCCAAAAAAAATTTTCAAGATTTTTTTCCTGATAGTTTCCAAACCACTGATCGGATTGGAATGAAGTTTTGCACCTAGCTGAGGAATAATGTTTTCAAACTACGTGCAAAATTTTGTCCAGATCGCATCATCAAGACCATAGATACCGTAGAAAATTCTAGCGAATTATCGAAAAAAATTGATCAGCTGAAGCACTGACATGAAGTCTGGAGTTTCGCCTAAGTTTCAGATTTTTTTTGACAGCTGTCGAAAATTGTCGAAAATTCAATTGATTTCTCAAACTGGAAAATGCGAATCCACCTACAAGGTGCATGCACGAGCGCTCAAAAGCTCCTGCCTTCACGGCAGTGCTTTTCGTAATTTTTCTTAATAATATACGCAAATTTTATCTCGTCTCATTGCCATGGGGTAGATATTTGCATTTGACGATGAAATTCCTCAATACTTTGATTTCATTTGAGATGGGTTCTGTCGATGTTTTCACCGAGTTCGTCATGAAATTCATCAGTTTGAATGAATCATATTTCGAATCGAAGTTTATTTATTTCTCTTGAAGCAATATTTTATCTCAGTTTTAAGGTTAAATCTTTCATAAAGAATATAGACCCTCGCCAGAATATGTTTGCAAAGTTCAATTTTACATTGGAAATAATGGTACTTACTGTTCATGAAAGTCATTGCGCGCTACGTCTACTTTATGGTCATTTTATGTATTATCTTACATCACAGCAGTTAATTCGATTAACAGCTTGTTAACCTTACTCACAAGAAAATATTTCATTTATTCATTTATCCATCTTCAGGTATGATTAGGTGAGGTTTTTTTCTGAGGAAACTAGAAAATGAAACAATTTCATTCAATTCAACTTCTTTCTTCAAATAATGATTTATTATGGAAACAAAGTTGATCAGGCAGTACTCGAAAATTTTAAGAACTTGTATCACTGTAAATTATCAAAATTAACCAATGAGAATGGCTGCGCTCAATCTCAGTGCTAAACTTCATGAAGTTTAAAGTCCTAATTCCAGTTTCAAAAGTTCTCGTTCCGAATGTTTTACTGGGGCCCTGAAAACAGTTCCAGACAAATTTGCAAAAATAATCCGCCCTTCTTAATTCTCCTTCACTTAATTATAAACCACTTCGCGACAAGAACAGAATCCTCGATTTTCTTGATCAACACAAATCAACATTATTTGAGTCTAATTGCAAAGTTGGAGAATAATGACATTCATCTTTTCGCTACAACTCGGCTCCGCTGAGTAACGTAGATTTGAGGGGATGGACAGGTCGGAGGATAATTTTGAAAGCAAATTGAAGACGAAACTTGGAATGAAAGATCTGATCCTTCGAATGAAGTGTTTGCTAGTCAAACAGTTAATTAGACATGGATGAACCAGGTGTTCTACCGGAGGCGGTTTCTTGCTTCAAAATGATATGGTACATTTGGGAGGAGACTGTTTCTTATGTAAAATTTACTTATAATTCAATAATAATAAATTAATAATAACATAAACAACATTTAAGGATCAAAGTGAGTTAGACGGTTGGTGATATTGCACTTACCCCAAATTGATTCTGGAAATGTGGAACAACCTGTAAATGAAAAAAATTAAATATAATAATTAATTCAAATTATTAACCGACACGCAGAAATTACCCGTTGCATTTGAATATAAGTGAAGTATCTATACTATAACATTGGTCAATTGGTTTCGAGGATGACATATCGA
Organism: Aphidecta obliterata; assembly: GCA_963966015.1. NCBI lineage: Eukaryota > Metazoa > Arthropoda > Insecta > Coleoptera > Coccinellidae > Aphidecta > Aphidecta obliterata. Next base: position 28,644,017 of record OZ014427.1, on the reverse strand, counting down.
TAACCCATCATAAATCTTAACTGATTCAATGAATAGGGAGGGAGAGGTTTTTAGAGCGCTCGTTCTACTTACACGAACGCTATTTCATTTCGTCACGATGTCTGTATTTTTCGAATTTTTAGCTGAAAACGGTCTCAATCGACAAGGTTCGACTCACTGATGACGAGTCCGTCGAAAAATTCAAGTCTGTACGTCCGTCCGTCAGTCCGGTCGTCCGGCCGTAAGCACGATAACTCTCGAACGGAACGACCTAATGACTTAAAATTTTCAGTGTTGGTTCAGTTCCCGAATGCCGCAGTTATGTTCGTTGATGGGGATGATTCCACCAGGGGTTCCGTGAATATGGCCGTTCGAAATTTTATTCTCCTGATTCCTTCGAAACCACTAATTCGATCGAGATGAAATTTTGCATTCAAATGGATAAGGACGTGTTCAAGCTACATGCAAATTTTGTCCATTTTTCCCAGATCGCATGACTAGGACCATAGAAACCATAGAAAATTATAACTTCCGAACGGAAAGGCCTAGGGACTTGAAATTTTTGGTCACCTTAAGCACTAACGTGAAGTCTAGAGTTTCGCTTTCGTTTCAATTTTCTTTGACAGCTGTCAAACATTTTTTCAATCGGTTTTTACAACTGGAAAATGCGAATCTACCTACAAGGTGGATGAAGGAGCGCTCAAAAGCTCCTATCTTCACGGCAGTGCATTTATAATTTTTTCTCTGTTTTTTCGATAACTATAATTTTATTCCAATTTTTTGTGTGTTTTTTCCATGGTTGTTGAGGAATTTCGATGCTTGGTTCTAAAATTTCATTGTTGTTAATTATTAATAGCTTTCAATTGTTGGAATTCATTTCCCGAGTTCATATATTTTCTACGCTAGCGAAGCCGCTGGAATAACTTATAAGTATATATATACGTATAAGTAGATAGATGAAACAAAAATATCTTTTATATTTGCGATATTGATATGCTCAATTAATAATGATGAACGGTCGTTGTTGGGAATGTCAAAAAAAATACATAAATGGAAGACGATACATAAATAAATGAACCCCCCAATCCCAGGGCGAAGTTCAGATTGGTGTTGTAACACTCTCTGTTCTAACTCTCAACCCTGTGTCATTGTCATTGTTTCCTTATTTTTCTGTATAAATAAGGCTATAATGTCAAAGAGATGTTCGCAGTATGTATTGAGTATAATATAACAGTTTCCTGTCCCTCGGATAAGCCACCAAATTAGACTGTACGTATATTATAGTATACATCTATATATATATTAATAAAAGGGGATCTATGGTTTACCTATGTGCGGGCATCACGTTCGAACGACTTCACCAAATTCGATCATTCGTTTTTAGTTGTGTTCATTATTATCCGGACAAGGTTTATATAACGAAATATTTCCGAAAAAACCGTACGGAAAAGAAAAAAGGCTTTCTTTTTCCTCCAACGAAGCGAACAATCATAGATTACTTATATTTCATGAGGATTTTGACACTTAGACAAGAAGTGAAGTTTATCGTTAAGTTTGCTTAGAAGTTTATCACTGTGTTTGATATTTCGTTGTGTTGTGGGATAGTTATTGTAATTGATAGAAATGCCATCAGTGAGGCGTCCAAATATTGGTCGGCGGACGCGTGACTCAAGATGAGCTCCTAATGATCGAGACAATGAGTCTGAAGAAGAGCGTAGGCAGCGAGTGGAAGCAAACAGAATTAGAGGTTCTCAATCAAGATCTGCCCCAGCTCCGGAAGAATCGATATTATTGATCTCAGGCGAGATACAACAAAATATAGATTCCAATGAAATGATCAACTTTGAGAGTTGATTATGCTAGCAATATATTGGTGTCTTTTGGAAATATGAGCACTATTTGTCGATACTGCAATGCTCTGAGAAACCCTAGGATTATGTTCTTCGAATGGAAGAATCAAATTGCCACAACTGACAACGCCACCTGAAGCTTTGAATTTGTTACTTTTTGGACAAAAACCTCTATCTAAACATTTGTGCTGGATATTCAGCATTACAATAGTGTGTTTGTTCCAAATGACATCATTCGGTTCAAACATAATTGAGGAACGAGGTTTCAACAATATTAGAGGGCGAGGGTAAGGGTTTGGTTTGGTTGGGTTAGGTTAAGGTTATGTTAGGGGTAAAAATAATAATAATAATCCAACGTATACCACAGTCACAGCAACGCTTGGACGGGTCTGCTAATTTCGTATAAAATCCAAGCAGACTGAGGAGAATGATATGACGTTCAAATAAGGTTATGATTATTGTCTACGGTTGGAAAATAACATAGAATTACCAAAAAAATAAATCTTTCTAATAAGGAAATATATGTGGATATAAACTATTATGGTTCGACATAGTATGTACCTATAATTCAAAATACCATCATCAGTTGTCATTTAAAATATAATCTAGGTTACACTCACCTATGAAAGTATAATAATGAATACAATATCAGATCAGGTTGTTTTCAATTCCTTCTTCATATTCACGGTATGGTGAAATATAAGTCGAGAATCCTCATAAACTTATAGAATGAATCCCACGAGAAGAATAAGAGATTGTTGTGTGTAGTAGAAGATAAAAAAGGGAATCAGAAATTTCTTTCGTTACTCGAGAGGCCGATAATGATAAGAATCAACCACAGAACGTAGTTTCCTTGGTAAATTTTTCTTGGTTATTGTGAGAAATAACACTTAGGAAAACGTATTATGATGGAAGCCGACTTGTCTCTGATTGCGTAAAAGCTTTTTCAGCATAAAGAACAATAATTTGATTAGATATACCTACCCTATTATTGATTGATGATTTTCATTGAAGAAAGAAGTGGTTAAGTACGAGTCACACAGCGAAGTATTGCATACTGATATCACATTTCCCAAAAACACACTCATCCAAACTAGCTTGAATTTTTTCAGAATTTTCCACCCAACAGTTTGAAAGTTAGAAGGGAAGGGGACAATATTCTGACGACTTCAGAAGATCATATCTCACCAACTATTGAGTAACCGGAATTTTTTTTTAGTCAGGGGGAATCTTCAGCGACGAACTACGTCCGATGGATAGAACAGTTTGAGACCTTCTCTAACTAAACCTAACCTGCTGTTTCAGATTCCAGGCGTAACTGAACAGAAAAGTGACCACGAAACTTTTATAGTTTTGAAGACTACACGATCATGTGCACTGGATTTTTTCATTCTTCAGTCAGATACTTATAATGAGTGCCTTCTCCTTATTCCCTACACCAATCTACATCAACTTCAATATAAAAAATATGGCGAGTCTTCGTTGATAGATGATTTAACGGCGTGGGCCCACCGGTAATGAGGTTTTTCAGCCTGAAAAGTGAAAACCTAAACAGAAAGTCTTTTGAGAACCACTCTTATATTGAAATGCAATAAAGAAGAGGAATTCATTTTCAAGGTCCTCCATAAAATACCGAATCGACTGGGATGATTAATTTTTCGATCGTGGGTTGCTGAACTTGATTGAAGTTGTCTGCGTAGTAGTCACATTTGAAAATATGTATCACCATTTATTTAGGAGGGCAACACGTGATTTTAATATGAGCGTGGTGTTCATTTACAGAGCATTTAAGATAATAATTCTAACCTCTTTCACGGATTTATTCGAGATGAGAAATATTCTCGTGACAGCAGGAAGAAAATATCAACCTCCAAAGGAATTTCCTATACCTTTATGTATCCAAATTGCATAATTCGCTGTCCTTCGATTGGTGTCGGTGTGCTTCCGCTTGTTTTACAATGGCGGGAAATATAGTTGACTTCAAAAAAAAAAACAGGAGAAATAAAAATGTGCTTTGCATTTCACAGATCAATCCAAAAACTCGACTTTGCCGTACATCATTCAGGAATACCAATAATATATAGAAATGAGAAAAATATGAAAAAATTACGAAAAGCACTGCCGTGAAGGCAGGAGCTTTTGAGCGCTCGTACATGCACGTTGTAGGTAGATTCGCATTTTCCAGTTTTAGAAATCAATTGTAGGAATTTTCGACAGCTGTCACAAAAAATCTGAAACTTAGGCGAAACTCCAGACTTCATGTCAGTGCTTTAGGTGACCAATTTTTTTTCGATAATTCGCTAGAATTTTCTACGGTATCTATGGTCTTGGTGGTGCGATCTGGACAAAATTTTGCACGTAGTTTGAATACATTATTCCTGAGCTAGGTGCATAATTTCATTCCAATCCGATCAGTAGTTTCGAAACTATCAGGAAAAAAATATTTTGAACGGCCATATTCACGGAACCCCTAGTCTAATTTTGCTTATTGATGAACGTGACCGTGAAATTTGTGATCCAAACCCACCCTGAAAATTTCAAGTTCCTAGGCCTTTCCGTTCAAAAGTAAGAATTTTCTATGGTTTCTATGGTTCTGGTCATGCGATCTGGACAAAATATTGCTTCAATATATCATTCTCGATTAAAATACAAAATTTCATCTCGATCGAATCCGTAGTTTCGAATTTATCGAGAAAACAAAATTTCAAACGACCGTATTTACGGACCCCCTTGTATAATATTGCTCATAGATGAACGTCATCACGACATTCAAAATTCACACCTATCCTGAAAATTTCAAGTCCCTACGCCTTTTCGTTCGAAAGTTACAATTTTCTATGGTTTCTATGGTTCTGGTCATGCGATCTGGACAAAATTTCACATGTAGCTTGAACACCTCATTTTCCATCAGAGTGCAAAATTTCATCTCGATCAAATCTGTAGTTTTCAAGTAATCAGGCAAACAAAACTTTGAACAGCCATATTTACGGAACCCCTGGTGGGATTTGGCCCATTAACGAACTCAACCGAGCCATTCGGGAACTGAACCCACACTGAAAATTTCAAGTCTCTAGGTTATTCCGTTCGAGAGTTATCGTGCTGACGGCCGGACGGACGGCCGGACGGACAGACTCGAATTTTCCGACGGATTCGTCATCAGTGAGTCGAACATAGTCGATTGAGACCATTTTCGGCTCAAAATTCGAAAAATACAGACATCGTGACGAAATGATATAGCCCTCGTGTAAGTAGTACGAGCGCTCAAAAAGGCTTGAATTGAAAATAGATTTCAATAAGAGGCGATATACAATCAGGTTTGGGGTAGAAAAATACGAGATTCATATGGTATAATTCAAGAAAATTGTGACCGAAGTGTATAATTCGAGAATTCGATGATTTGTAAAGGTACCATGTATCATCTGAAAAAAAGGGGGGGCTCTTACCATAAGAAGCAGTTCATCGTGTAGTTCGTGCAGTGAAAATCAAAAGTTTTCCAGTTTGAAAATATCATATCGATAAAAAGCCCGTGCAAAACCTATAAAAACACCCATAAATCCCACGATAAACGACCGGTTTCAGTGACCAAATTCGCTTTACTAACTGCTGCCGATATGTTTATTTATGACTCCATCGGTCCCTCATCAATTGATGGAATATCCGACTAAAAGGAGTCGAATGTTTATTTTGTAAGTCGCAGTGTAAACCAGAGAAGCCGTATCGCAGATCCCCCGCGAAGGACTGTGTATAGGACACAGGACTACGTCAGAATCTTTCTACAAACACTCCTGAGATGAATCGAAATGAGACGGGGGTCATGATTGATGGAATTAGGAATGTGGTCGAGTTACATTCCTAGAATTTGTCACGAGACCGAGTTTCGTGCCTGAATTTATGAGAGTGGTTGGGGTTGGAACCTCTCATACTGGGTGAATATTTGACGAATAAAGACAGGGGCAGATCGGGAGGGGTCAATCAAAAGAGGATAGATTAGAAGCAAATATATTCAGCAGTTCAAAATTTTTAATTTCCAAAAGAGTAACAGATTTGACTTGTTTTTTTACGGTATATTTATATATGTTTTCAATGCTTTTTGAGCGCTCGTACTACTTACACGAGGGCTATATCATTTCGTCACGAAGTTTATATTTTTCGAATTTTGAGCCGAAAATGGTCTCAAACGACTATGTTCGACTCACTGATGACGAATCCGTCCGGTCGTATACACGATAACTCTCGAACGGAATTTCCTAGAAACTTGAAATTTTCCGGGTGGGTTCGAATTTCGAATGCCGCAGTTGAGTTCGTAATTGGGCAAAATTCGCCCAGGGTTTCCGTGAATATGGCCGCTCGAAATTTTGTTTTTCTGATTACTTCGAAACTACTTATTCGATCGAGGTGAAATTTTGCACTCAGATGGATGATTACGTACTCAAGCTACATGCAGAATTTTGTCCAGCTCGCATGACCAGAACCATAGAAACCATAGAAAATTATAACCTTTGAATGGAAAGGCCTAGGGACTTGAAATTTTCAGGGTGGGTTTGGATCGCGAATGACCCGGTCACGTTCATCAATGAGCAAAATAAGACTAGGGGTTCCGTAAATGTGGCCCTTCAAAATATTTTTTTCCTTATAGTTTCGAAAATACTAATTGGATTGGAATGAAATTCTGCACCTAGCTGAGGAATACTGTATTCAAACTACGTGCAGATCGCATCACCAAGACCATAGATACCGTCGAAAATTCTAGCGAATTATCGAAAAAAAATTGGTCAGCTGAAGCACTGACATTAAGTCTGGAGTTTCAGAATTTTCTTGACAGCTGTCGAAAATTCCTTCAATTGATTTCTAAAACTGGAACATGCGATTCTACCTACAAGGTGGATTTACGAGCGCTTAAAAGCTCCTGACTTCACGGCAGTGCTTCTCGTAATTTTTTCAAGCAAGTTGATTGAATTGAAAAAAGTCATTTGTATTATTTGTTTAATGTATTCGTTTGATTTTTAAGTTGAGGGGAAGTGGGTGAATCATTTACCATCAGTCAGATCGATTTTATTTTCAAAGGAGGGCGAAGGGGTACAGCAAAAAGAAAAAAAAGAAATTTCAACATTATTGTGAAAAAATGAATGATTTCAAAACCATACATTGAAATGAGGTGAAAAAGAAAAGAAAGATCAAGGTTCACAATGAATTTTATATCTCATCGAATAACATAGAATTGAAGGAAAAGGATAATTATCATATCGTCAATAATAATAATAATAGTATTTATTTACCACTCAATTTTAAATATACAATAATTTTAGTTAACGATAAATAAATATAGAATTCCCACAGAAGGATGAACCTGTGCTTTGGTTGTAACATATTAATATACCATACATCATAATAAATAAAAATGTGAAGATAAAAAAACTTCAGTAACTAGCAATACAAGTATAATAAATCAATAAAATTGTAGTTGGTGGGATATTCATCTGAATCCAATACTCTCAATTACCTCCAGAAGCTGGCTATGGCTGACAGCATGGAATGCTCTCTTCAAGTCCACGAATATACACAGCGATGGCAATTTTTCGTCTACATATTTACCGATTTTGTTGGTAAGCAGTGTTATTGCATCTTCAGTTGACTTGCCCTTTTGAAATCCGAATTGATTTTTTGATGAAAAGTTATATTTTGTTAGATATTTTTCAATGCGTGATTTCAAAATGGTTTCGAATATTTTTGCAAAATTTGTAGTTACAGATATTGAGCGGTAGTTATCCACTTTGAGTCTACTACCAGACTTAAACACCGGTGAAATGACCGCACAATTGAATGGAGTTAGACATATCTCACTACTAAATGACCAGTTTATCAGGTACGTCAATGGTATTGCCAGTTCTTTTGCTACCAGTTTAATAGTTTCAGCTCTAAGAGTGTCAATACCGGGAGATTTTTTGTTTTTTAAGTTGAATTACTTGAAAGACGTCAGTTTCTTCTAGGAAGAAGGAATTCATAATTTTGGTTTTTGGTCTATCTTGTGTTCTATTTTCCAGGATTTCACCAACTTCACTATATTGTTCAACAAATTTATTGGCAATTTTTTTCTGATCACTAGTCATAGAGCTATCATTACATTGAATCTCTTTGATTGTATTAAGTTTCATTCCTTTATTTGTCATTTCATTTATAGTTTTCCAAAGTTTAGAGGATTCTCCTTTATTTTTTTTTTATTTTGTTTCGATAAAAAGCTATTTTGGCTTCTTCCATTATTTTTCTCAGTCTATTTTTGTATTGTTTATATTTTGTTTTGTTCATTTCTGTTGGGTTCCCCTTCATTGTTTTATAAAGATTGTATTTTTCATAAGTGGACTTGAGTATACCATCAGTTATCCAAGGATTTCTTTTTATGTTTTTCCTAGCAACTTTCATTGTGCCGGTACTTTTTTCCACAATTTCCTTGGTTTTTTGAATGAATATTTGAGTGGCAAGTTCAATTTTATCTGCTGAGTATAAATCCAGCCAATTCTCCTAGCATATATTTTGTTTAAGTTTTCTGGTATCAATGAATTTGTTATATTTTGATATTACTGATAATTTTTCCTTCGTGTCAGGTGAAATGATTTGTAGTACAATAGAGAAGTGATCAGTTATGTCTGTTTCTACGACGAAAGAACTTTATCTGAAGCTATTCGAGGTATCTTTCACGAAACAATGATCTATACAAGTACCAGAATTTATATGAGATATGAATCCATGAGCACTAAGTGTACTCAAATAGTAATTTTTAATGTCATTATTCCCCATTATGTCAATATTGATATCTCCTATCAGAATGTGATTGCTTATATTGTTATATTGTCTTCACAGATTTCAGAAATTCTGATAAACTCTCAATGAAACCATCAGTAGATGTGGATGGTGATCTGTAAAAAGCTGTTAAATGTATATTTTTATTGTGAAGTTTGACTTTCAGCTGTATAATTTTAATTCCATCCGATAGATGTATTATATAATCAGTGAAATATAGATTATTTTCTACAAAAATGATTACTTCATCATTTTGGTTCACGATACCACAATTATAGACGAGATTATACCCATTCATATTATATGAGTCTATATCTCTGATTCGCCAAGTCTCAGATAGAACTATTATATCAAAAATATGTTTAGTTTCTTTCAGTTAAACCTTCATTTGATCCAAATTCTCATTCACACTCTTTATATCATTGTGTAGTATCTTCATATCTACCTCAGTATTGTCCAGTTCCTTGAGTTGTGAGGCATCTTCAATTATATTCGTTTCAACCGTTTCAACCGTTTCAACATGAAACTTTCTGGGATAGTGATTCATTCTAAACCACCAATCATATCAACCAACACTACAGTAGATCACAAAAAAGCTGAAATATTCACAAAACAGCCCAACTCGCAATATACAGTGTTTTCGTTTTGCTGACTTTGTTACTTACTTTGAGTTTTACTGGGTAGATCTTGTTTGGATTTCTTTTTCTGAATTTTTTATTTCTCTAATTTTCCGAATAACATTGTATGCAAAGAGGAAGAAAAGACACAGAAAAGAATATAGACCGAATATTCCGCCTCATAAAAAGGAAAAGAGGAAATGATTTTCATACCATCCATCGAATTCACGATACACATATTACATTTTTGAATACTTCTGTCAATTCAAGAATCAATTCGAACCCTCGAATCGCCAGTTCCTGAAGAGTTATTTATGTTTGTACCAATAAAATCCCTCAACAAAAATCCATTAGGAATACAACTGGAATTCGTCCATTCGATATCAAAAATATCACTAATAACATTTTCTCCAGAGATCATAAAACGTGAGCACTTCGTCTTTTGACTCGTGCAAAGCAATTTGTAATTACCAATTTCATTAACCATCAGAAGTCGCTTGCATATTACCCAGCCGACTTCCTGTCCAATCAATTTCACTCCGACTGGAAAATTCGAGAGGGGAATGAAGTGGAAAAATTGGCGTACCGCTCGACTTCCTTAATGAAAGCCCGATAAGTATTAACAGCATTAACGGGGCCTTCTTTCGTCTTCGATTTCCAGCATTTTTGAGAATAAAGTATTTTTTGATACGAAAAGGCCATAAATTATATCAATTAGCATCGAGAGAACAATTACTCAATTCCGTTTTTCTTCTTGTTTTCGTTGAAAACATAATGTATGGGCTCTTCTTTCATCTTCGATTTTTGAATTCTCTGAGAATAAAACATTTTCCAATACGATAGAGCATAAATTATATCAACATTTACATATTATCATATACGAAAGAGCATACATTATATAAGTACATCGAGAGAACGACTACTCAATTCTAGTATTTTACGTGTTTTCATTGGGAAATCATGTTGAGGCCAAAATCAGAACGCAGTCACGGAAGAAAATCGATCTATCGAGCATATTCACTCAGATTATATGGTCAAAATAGATGTAGAGGACCAACTCTGGTAACAAACGTTGTTATACGCTATTTCACAGTTGTTTCGATATAAAATACAGTTATTTCTCCATACATTTTATCATATAAGAATATAATGTAAAGTAAAACAGAATAAGGAAGGAATAACGTCTTGAAATTTCTTCTGGTTCTCTCTCATTCCCCATACACTTCTCTATTCCTATTACAAACGCGTAAAAAAACGGATGAAGAATGAAGGTTTAATACATCTTGAACAAGAAGTTTTCGTGAAAATTTCATAATATAATCGCGAAAATCCCATTCATTATTGATGCCAAGAACATTAGGGGGACCCTGCCGTGTGAATCCTATGAATTTAGAAAAAGAAACTGAATTATTGACGAGGGTAAACTTCATTTCTCACCGGTTTGTTCGTAAGCCTGAAAGATTTTATGTCTGTAACTCCTGGTGGATTTTTTTTCATTACTACGTTTCCGTGAATCTTCATCATCATACGCCATGAAGGGACATAAAGTGCTCTGGGATACAGGGAAAATAAATCAGGCATTTGAAAATTGTTCCTAGGATACCCTAGGCCACTATTCACCAAATTCTATCTCGAGAATTCGGAAAAAAACAATGTTCACTTTTATATCAAATTTATATCGAAAATGTTTTTCTGATGTGTTTCAAGAGTGTATAGATTCGTGAATTCGATAGCTTTTTAGGTCTAATCAAATTATCAATCCCTGAAGTTACCTTTCGTTATAGTTCCTTGCGATTGAAGAACACTTGAATTTTTTTTGTAGTTTCATAATAAAATTAAGGGACACTTTGTATGCAATTGGTATAGTTGGCCACACCAGTATAAGGAAATACATATCAGAATTCATTTCTAGAACTTCAACCAATGGGGGGATTTTTTTTAGTGCAGGAGATCGCAAATATGACAATACTGAAATCGTTTGAAGATTTTATATAACTCAATATGAATCTCCATGGTTTGGTAATGAGTGAAAAAAGGTGTCAAGAGAAAATTAGTTTCAATGAGAGTGAAGTTTTTGAAATATTTTAAATTCTCTGTTTCAGGCTATTATTAATGAACCCCTTCACTAAATGTATTTGGCTACTTTTCATTTGAAATGTTCTAAATTGTTTCCACTTGAACGGAAACAAATTCACTTTTTCTTCTGAATGAGTTATATACCAATTAATGTAGACCTATCAATACATGTGATATAAGTATCGACAAAAAAAAGGCCAAGGGTTGCGAAAGTGGTGCCTTTTCCGAAGTCAATGAGACTAGAATGTTTTTCAGGTAGAAGATGACTTTATAGGATGGAAACGTCGTTTACCTCATTGCATGAGATCGAAAATAGAAATGACTCGATAGCATCCATAGAATGGCGAAGTCGAGTTAAAAAGTTGCTCTCTAGAGTCTAGACTCTAGACGATAGGAAAACTCACATCTATTTAGATGCGAGGCGAAAAATTGTTTGCGAACTTGCACTTCAGTACAAAGTGCCAGCGAAAGAAGACCCGAGTATGTTGGATGGAAAATATCCTACTCAAATTGATTTCAATTCGGTTCGAATGTGGAACAGTGATGTTCAGATTCCTCTTCTCGAGGCACAATAATTCCGATAATAATTGAATTTCGTGTGATGGATGTTCATCAATTCATCAACGATTTATGGAAGAAGTTTTTCAGTTTCTCCCAAAACTTAGGAGGAAAACGATGATCAAAGTAAACTCCCATAGTTCGATACCTTTGATCTTAGCTGCGCAGAGCTCATATTGCTCGAGTGAAAATTTTGCAGAAAGAAAGCATTTTGAATAGAACTTTAATTACTCTCCATCTTCCTGACTTGGAACCCTCATCTCAATATAATAACAAAGCTTTTGACTTTCGAAAAAGCTTCGCTTTCATCATTTCTAGTGAAAATTCTATCGATAAAAGGTGAAAGTTCACCAGATAATAATTTTAAGACAAGTTTAAACCTTTCACCTCGAAATATCGAATACTGATTAATAATTTCAACAATTTGATATTACTACACGATTTATATCTGTCAAATCTGAAATGACACTCGTAATTTGATTGATGTGTTTCAATTCGTAAAACTGATTCACTTTTAGTGGCAGTGTCTTCTAATTTCGATTTGAATGCTTTCTCATTGGAATTTTAATATTGAAAAAACGAGTTTTCAGTTCATTGCACTCTGCCTTCGATCCTTCGATCCAGGACTTTGTTATAGATCTAGAGGCTTGTGTTGACAAAAATACGTTTGCAATAGATTCTCATTTTGTTCGTGGGAGATCTCAAGAAACCCTCAGACCAGATCATGCTGATTCGGGTTAATTTACAATTATTGAAGGGCCATTATTACGGATCCCCTAGTTTAATTTTGCTCATTGATGAACGTGACCGTGAAATTCGCGATCCAAACCCACCCTGAAAATTTCAAGTTCCTAGGCCTTTCCCTTCGGAAGTTATAATTATCCATAGTTTCTATGGTTCTGGTAATGCGATCTGGACAAAATGTTGCTTTAATATATAATAATAATTCTCGATTCAATTACAAAATTTCATCTCGATCGAATCCGTAGTTTCGAAATTATCGGGAAAACAAAATTTCAAACTTCCGTATTCCTTCTGCTCATTGATAAACGTGAACGCGACATTTCAGATCCACACCTATCCTGAAAATTTCAAATCCCAAGGCCTTTCCGTTCGAAAGTTATGATTTTCTATGTTTTCTATGGTTCTGGTCATGCGATCTGGAGAAATGTAACTTGAATATATCATTCTCCATTAGTATACAAAATTTCGTCACGATCGAATCCGTAGTTTCGAAATGATCAAAAAAACTAAATTTCAAACGACCATATTTACGGAACCCCTAGTATAATTTTGCTCGTAGATAAACGTGATCACGACATTCGAGATCCACACCTATCCTGAAAATTTCCCCCCGTTCAAAAGTTATAATTTTCTATGGGTTCTATGGTTCTGGTCATGCGATCTGGACAAAATTTCACATGTAGCTTGAACACCTCATTCTCCATTTGAGTGCAAAATTTAATCCCGATCAAATCTGTAGTTTCCAAATAATCAGGAGAATAAAACTTTGAACGGCCATATTTACGGAACCCCTAGTGGAATTTTGCCCATTAACGAACCTAACCGAGGCATCCGGGAACTGAACCCACAGTAAAAATTTCAAGTCTCTAGGTTGATCCGTTCAAGAGTTATCGTGCTTACGGCAGGACGGCCGGACGGACAGACTCGAATTTTCCGACGGATTCGTCATCAGTGAGTTGAACATAGTCGATTGAGACCATTTTCGGCTCAAAATTCTAAAAATACAGACATTGTGACGAAATGATATAGCCCTCGTGTAAGTAGTACGAGCGCTCAAAAATATTTATATTGAATATTGAGGTTACATTCTCGTAAATGAAATTTTTTAGGAGTGTAGTGGACTTGATAAAAAACACTGCTATTTTGTTCCACTTCAACAATGGATGACTTTATACTCTCACGTTTACATTAATAAAAGCTTCAAGTGGATGTACCGACAATTTTGGAGATCTAACTGGTACCTGTTCATCATCTTCAGAGGAGGGATAATAATTAACATTGCGCGTAAGCACACACGTTTATACCGAAGAAAACGTCGTCGAAATAATCAAATTACAGATAACAATGCCTGATTAATTTACCATAAGCCTTCAAATAATGTATCGCTTACGTCTAGAAACTAAAATGATGCAAAATGGCGGAGACGCCGGGACTGAATTAGTATTACATTCAACAGTTTCAAACAAGACCAAAAATCTCCATAAATTACAAATAGAAATTTCTGTTTATGAGTATAATTCTGGGAACTAATGTGGCATTCATTAGGAGAAAAATTACGAAAAGCACTGCCGTGGAGTCAGGAGCTTTTGAGCTCTCGTACATCCACCTTGTAGGTAGATTCGCATTTTCCAGTTTTCAGAAAGAATTCTCAGACTAAGGCAAAACTCCAGACTTCTGTGCTTCAGCTGACCAATTTTTTTTTCGATAATTCGCTAGAATTCTCTATGGTCTCTATGGTCTTGGTAATGCGATCCGGACAAAATTTGGCACGTATTTTGAAAACATTATTCTTCAGCTATGTGCAGAATCCAATCAGTAGTTTCGAAATGATCAGGAAAAAAATATTTTGAATTGCCATATTTACGGAACGCCTAGTCTAAATTTGCTCATTGATGAACGTGACCCCGACATTCGCGATCGAAACCTCTACCCTGAAAATTTCAAGTTCCTAGGCCTTTCCGTTCGAAAGTTATAATTTTTTATGGATTCTATGGTTCTGGTCATGTGATCTGGAGAAATGTAGCTTGAATATATCATTCTCTATTAGTATACAAAATTTCGTCACGATCGAATCTGTAGTTTTAAAATTATCGAGAAAACTAAATTTCAAACGACCGTATTTACGGAACCCCTAGTATAATTCTCCTCATTGATAAACGTGGACGCGACATTTCAGATCCACAACTATCCTGAAAATTCCAAGTCCCTAGGCCTTTCTGTTCGAAAATAATGATTTTCTATGGTTTCTATGGTTCTGGTCATGCGATCTGGTGAAATTTAGCTTGAATATATCATTCTCCATTAATATACAAAATTTCGTCATGATCGAATCTTTAGTTTTGAAATCATCAAGCAGATTAAATTTCAAACTACCATATTTACGGAACCCCTAGTATAATTTTGCTCATAGATAAACATCATCACGACAATCGAAATCCACACCCATCCTGAAAATTTCAAGTCTCTAGGCGTTTCCGTTCAAAAGTTACAATTTTCTATGGTTTCTATGGTTCTGGTCATGCGATCTCATTCTCCATTTGAGTGCAAAATTTCATCTCGATCGAATCTATAGTTTCGAAGTAACCAGGAGAACTTAATTTCGAACCGCCATATTTACGGGACCCCTGGTGGAATTCTGCCCATTAACGAACTTAACCGAGGCATTTGGGATCTGAACCTACACTGAAAATTTCAAGTCTCTAGGTTGTTCTGTTCGAAAGTTATCGTGCTTACGGCCGGACGGAGAGACTCGAATTTTCCGACGGATTCGTCATCAGTGAGTCGAACATAGTCGATTGAGACCATTTTCGGCTCAAAATTCAAAAAATACAGACATCGTGACGAAATGATATAGCCCTCGTGTAAGTAGTTCGAGCGCTCAAAAGTGGAATGTATTTGTTTGGGAACATAACCCTGCATGATCAGTTGTTTTGAAGGAAAATAACCAATTCAAACATCGTTCACAAATAAATATTCTTTTCTTCTTGTTGAATAGCTGTGATTCAACTAGACGTGACATATTTTCAATAAATGTATAATGTAACATAGTTGGAATTGGATTTATGTCGTGCATATCTAATTGTTTTGAATTAGTAATAAATTGAAATGTCCATCAGCTATTTTTGTACAACTCACACGTGTGGGAACTGTTATCAATTTATTATTTTCATCCATTGCCACTGTGTAAATATTGACCGCAATATTTGAATTTTCAAATTTCATTAGCTCTTTCAATTGGATTGGGAATTCAATATTATCGTATTTGATACTGTTGAAGGATGTGGATAAGAAGTAGTTCTGCAACTGTTTTTTGAGCGCTCGTTCTACTTACACGAGGGCTATGTCATTTCGTCACGATGTCTGTATTTTTCGAATTTTGAGCCGAAAATGGTCTTAATCGAGAAAGTTCGAATCACAGATGACGAATCCGTCGAAAAATTCGAGTCAATTCGTCCGTCCGGCCGTATACACGATTATTCTCGAACGGAACGACCTAGAAACATGAAATTTTCAGGGTAGGTTCGAATCTCGAATGCCGCGGTTGAGTTCGATATTGGGAGGAGTTCCGTAAATATGGCCGCTCGAAATTTTGTTCTCCTGATTACTTCAAGATGAAATGTTCACTCGAAGCTACATGCAAAATTTTGTCCAGATCTCATGACCGGAACCATAGAAAATTATAACTCTCGAACGGAAAGGCCTAGGGACTTGAAATTCTCAGGATAGGTGTGGATCTTGAATGTCGCGGTCACGTCAATCAATGAGAGGAATTAAATTAGGGGTTCCGTAAATATGGTCGTTTGAAATTTAGTTTTCTCGATGATTTCAAAACTAAGGATTCGATCGTGACGAAATTTTGTATTTAGATTGAGAATGATATATTCGAGCTACATTTTGTTGTTCAATGGTGAAATATATATGCAAGCTACATTTTGTCCAGATCGCATCACCAGAACCATGGAAAGGCCTAGGGACTTGAAATTTTTCAGGGTATCAATGAGTAAAATTAGACTAGAGGTTCCGTAAATATGGCCGTTCGTAATATTTTTTCCCGATAATTTCTGAACTACTGATTGAATTGAGATGAAATTTCGCACTCATTTGGAGAATGACATGTTCAAACTACGTGCGCAGATCGCATCACAAAGACCATAGATACTGTAAAAAATTCTATCAAATTATCGAAGAAAAAATTACGAAAAGCACTGCCGTGGTGAAGTCAGGAGCTTTTCAGCGCTCGTACATCCACCTTGTAGGTAGATTCGCATTTTCAAGTTTTAGAAATCAATTGAAAGGATTTTCGACTGCTGTCAAAAAAAATCTCAAACTTTGTCGAAACTCCAGACTTCATGTCAGTGCTTCAGGTGACAAATTTTTTTTCGATGATTCGCTAGAATTTTCTACGGTATCTATGGTCTTGGTGATGCGATTTTGGACAAAATTTCGCACGTAGTTTGAATACATTATTTTTCAGCTAGGTGTGAAATTTCATTCCAATCCAACCAGTAGTTTCGAAAATATCAGGGTCAAAATATTTTGAACGGCCATATTTACGGAACCCCTAGTCTAAATTTGCTCATTGATGAACGTGGCCGCGAAATTCGCGATACAAACCTACCCTGAAAATTTCAAGTCTCTAGGCCTTATTTTCTCGAATGTCGTGATCACGTTTATCTATGGGCAAGAGTATACTAAGGGTTCCGTAAATATGGTCGTTTGAAATTTAGTTTTCTTGATAATTTCAAAACTACAGATTCGATCGTGCCGAAATTTTGTATACTAATGGAGAATGATATATTCAAGCTACATTTCTCCAGATCGCCTGACCAGAACCATAGAAAATCATAACTTTCGAACGGAAAGGCATAGAGACTAAAAATTTCCAGGGTAGGTTCGGATCGCGAATTTCGCGGGTCAATGAGCAAAATTAGACTAGGGGTTCCGTGAATACGGTCGTTTGAAATTTTGTTTTTTCGATCATTTCGAAACTACGGATTCGATCAAGATAAAATTTTGTATTTTAATCGAGAATGATATATTAAAGCAACATTTTGTCCAGATCGCATGACCAGAAACATAGAAACCATTAAAAATTTTAACTTCGGACTGGAAAGGCCTAGTGACTTTTCGGGATAAGTGTGGATTTCGAATATCACGGTCACGTTTATCAATGAGCAAAATTAGACTAGGGGTTCCGTGGATATGGTCGTTTGAAATTTAGTTTTCTTGATAATTTCAAAACTACGGATTTGATCGTGACGAAATTTTGTATTTCAATGGAGAATGATTTATTCAAGCTACTTTTTTTCCAGATCGCATGACCAGGACCATAGGAAATCAAAACTTCCGAACGGAAAAGCCTAGGGACTTGAAATTTTCAAGATAGGTATGGATCGCGAATTTCGCGATCACGTTCATCATTGATCAAAATTGGAACAGGGGTTCCGTAAATATGGCCGTTCAAAATATTGTTTTTCTGATAATTTCGAAATTACTCATTGGATTGGAATGAAATTTTGCACTTAGATGAAGAATAATGTATTCAAACTACGTGTAAAAAATTTTGTCCAGATCGCATTATCAAGACCATAGATACCGTAAAAAATTCCACCGAATTATCGAAAAAAAACCTCCTAAAGCAATGACGTGAAATCTGGAGTTTCGCCCTAGTTTGAAATTTTTTTTGACAGCTGTCAAAATTTTTTTTAATTTGTTTTTAAAACTGGAAAATGCGAATCTACGTACATGGTGGATGAACGAGCGCTCAGAAGCTCCTGACTTCACGGCAAATTTTTTGAAATTAATTTTTCGTACCAAACTAAATGTGTCGTCCGGGTACGGACGAGTCAGTTGCTACCGCTGTTACCACTCACATTGAAGAATAGGGTTTTTTCCCAGTTCTTCAGACAAATTATCGTCCGAATGCGCATGCATAGTAACCTTAGCCTCATTCAAAATTCGAGATATTTTTTGCTGTTCCCACCTAAAATAAACGCGTCTATTTATTCTCGCTACTCCAATAACGTGAAACTAGTGAACAAGTAATCAAGTAACTTACACCCAATAACTAAAACATCTTCGCAACGCAAATACATCATGTGATCCACCATTACAGTAAAAAGTGGAACCAACCATGTTCCTGCAGATGTCGCTTTGTAAACCTCAAAGATATTAAATGGAAATGCAAAAATAGTTGGCGAATTTCATCAAACTTCTTGAACTTCCTAAAGCACTTCCATATGCTCAACTTATATTTTGGATTGAATCCAAAGTTGACATCGCGGTAATGGATTGGCGAGAATATAAACGAAAGTTGCAGTTGACGTAACTGTTGTAACAGATTATACGAGAATGTATTAGAAACCTACCTATACGGAGGGAAGGAGCAAGTTTTGACATAATGCACATCGTTTCATTCACTAGAATATTCGTAACTTTATCATGTTTGGTCTGCACCTGATTTTAATGGTATAGAAACATTATGAATGGATCCATACTGAATCATGCCAATTTGCATGTTGTGGCGGATTATGTGGGAAATACAATATTACGTATAGAAAACAATAATTCGCATGCAGAATTTCAATGCGATGTGTTCCACTTCAATACCATTCATTGGTGCCAGATATTTTCACATTCATAGATGAATATATCGTAATGAGTTTGATGAAACGGCAAACCAGTAAATGCATCTGCTCCTGTCGAGATGAGGTTTCAACCCTACATCTTCTCTTTATATAGAAATTACGTGTCACGTTGTTTGTCCGGGATGAACTCCTATGATACTGAACCGATTTCAACCAAATTTTGCACACTGTGTGCAGTTTGATTGAACTCAAAAGTTAGGATAGTTCAAATCACAATTTACATTTGCAATATTTTTTTTATTGCAAATTATTCGTTTATTATATAAGACAAAGAGTGATAATTATCTACGCGGCAACGCAGGTCTCAAATCGACGACAGGTCATCGCGTCCCCACTACACCCGATCACTCGACAAAGCGATAACGTGCTGGGTCTTTCCCAATACTGAAGAAATTTGGAGTTGTTTTAGAACTCGGTTATAACTTCAAAAAAATCAAGGATAGGGTTAGGTTAGGCAAGGGTTAATACTAATAATAATTCCACTGGTATGAATACATTTTTACAATATAACTAGACGTATACCTTAGCCAGAGCAACGCGTGGCCGAGTCTGCTAGTTTGAAACTATATATATATAAAATTACGAAAAGCACTGCCGTGAAGGCAGGAGCTTTTGAGCGCTCGTACATGCACCTTGTAAGTAGATTCGCCATTTTCAGTTTCAGAAATCAATTGAAGGAATTTTCGACAGCTGTCAAGAAAATTCTGAAAGGAGGCTAAACTCCAGACTTCATGTCAGTGCTTCAGCTGATCAATTTTTTTTCGATAATTCGCTAGAGTTTTCTACGGTATCTATGGTCTTGGTGATGCGATCTGGACAAAATTTCGCACGTAGTTTGAATACATTATTCCTCAGCTATGTGCAAAATTCAATCCAATCATTCCAATCCAATCAGTTGTTCCGAAACTATCAGGAAAAAAATATTTACGGAACCCCTAGTCTAATTTTCCTCATTGATGAACGTGACCGCGACATTCGCGATCCAAATCTACCCTGAAAAATTCAAGTTCCTAGGCCTTTCCGTTCAAAAGTTACAATTTTCTATGGTTTATATGGTTCTGGTCATGCGATCTGGACAAAATATTGCTTTAATATATCATTCTCGATTAAAATACAAAATTTCATCTCGATCGAATCCGTAGTTTAGAAATTATCGAGAAAACAAAATTTCAAACGACCATATTTACGGAACCAAAATAAGGCTTCCAAAAATTTACCAGACGAAGCACTAGGAGATACTACAAACAGGATATCACCCAGAATAATGGAAGACATCAGACACAATAATATTAAGGCAAAATCCTATGAGCCAATAAGCTTTCTTCTGGCTCTGAGCAAAGTGATAGAGGATCTGATATACAGAAGATTAGCAGAATTCGTGAAAATTAAGAAGATTATTCCGCACGGAACATTCGATGGTACACTAACTGATCAGATTGCAGAAGATATAAAAGAAAAATTACGAAAAGCACTGCCGTGAAGGCAGGAGCTTTTGAGCGCTCGTACATGCACCTTGTAGGTAGATCCGCATTTTTCAGTTTTGGAAACCAATTGAGGAAATTTTTGACAGCTGTCAAACAAATTTTCAAACTAAGGCGATAATCCAGACTTCAAGTCAGTGCTTTGGGTGACCAATTTTTTTTTCAATAGTTCGCTAAAATTTTCTACGGTATCTATGGTCTTGGTGATGCGATCTGGACAAAATTTCGCACGTAGTTTGAATACATTATTCCTCAGCTAGGTGCAAAATTTCATTGCAATCAAATCGGTGGTTTCGAAATTATCAGGAACAGAATATTTTGAACGGCGATATTTACGGAACTCCTAGTCTAATTTTGCTCATTGATGAACGTGACCGTGATATTCGCGATCCAAAATCACCCTGAAAATTTCAAGTTCCTAGGCCTCTTCCTTCGGAAGTTATAATTTTCTATGGTTTCTATGGTTCTGGTCATGCGATCTAAACAAAATGTTGCTTCAATTTGTCATTCTCGTTTAAAATACAAAATTTTATCTCGATCGAATCTGTAGTTTCGAAATTATCGAGAAAACAAAATTTCGAACGACCGTATTTACGGAACCCCTAGTACAATTCTGCTCATTGATGAACGTGAACGCCACATTTCAGATCTACACCTATCCTGAAAATTTCCCTAGGCCTTTCTGTTCGAAAGTTATGATTTTCTATGGTTTCTATGGTTCTGGTCATGCGATCTGGAGAAATATTGCTTGAATATATCATTCTCCATAAGTATACAAAATTTCATCACGATCGAATCTGTAGTTTGGAAATTATCAAGAAAACTAAATTTCAAACGACCATATTTACGGAACCCCTAGTATAATTTTGCTCATAGATGAAAGTGATCACGACAATCGAGATCCACACCTATCCTGAAAATTTCAAGTCCCTAGGCGTTTTCGTTCAAAAGTTACAATATTCTATGGTTTATATGGTTCTGGTGATGCGAGCTGAACAAAATTTTGCATGTAGCTTGAACACCTCATTTTCCATTAGAGTGCAAAATTTTATCCCGATCGAATCTGTAGTTTCAAAGTAATCAGGAAAACAAAATTTCGAGCGGCCATATTTACGGAACCCTTGGGCGGATTTTGCCCATTAACGAACTCAACCTCGGCATTCGAGATTCGAACCTACCCTGAAAGTTTCAAGTTTCTAGGACATTCCGTTCGAGAGTTATCGTGTATACGGACGGCCGGACGGACGGACAGACTCGAATTTTCCGACGGATTCGTCATCAGTGAGTCGAACATAACCGTTTGAGACCATTTTCGGCTCAAAATATAGCCCTCGTGTAAGTAGTACGAGAGCTCAAAAATGAACCTATCTACAGACATCGGAGCCGTTTTTCTGGATATTGAAATGAAATTCGATAAAATGTGGCACCAAGATTAGATAAACAAGAGGAAGATACAGAAGTTTCCAGCCAAACTGACGTGTTTAATACAATTATACTTGAACCGTAGAAAATTCAAAGTGAACATGGTAAGATGGTATGAGGTCAACAACCAGGAAAATTGAAGGTGGCGTACTTCGAAGATCGGTCGTAGAACCGTTGTTGTTCAACATAATAAATAGGTCGGACATGCCTAAAATGACAAGGTGTAACATTGCCCAGTTCGCAGATGACACCGCTGCCTACGGCCGCAGCAGAATCAGTAAATTAATAACGAAGCAACTTATGTGCTATTCCAAGTAATGAAGGTTCATGATAAATATAAGAAAACAGTTTCCATATACTTCAGAGGTACAAAAATAAAAGAGGAAAGTAGAAAACCTAAAGACAGAAAAACCATATTGTCTGGAAAGATGAAGCAAAATATCTGGGCGTAACTCTATACAAAACTCTGAAATTCAACAAACAAATGGAAGAAACCAGAAAGAAGAACAGGCAAGATGAAGATTATCAGAACAGTACTAATACCAAGCATACGTAAGCAGGTGTCACCTGGTACAATGTTGGAAGTGACAGAAAGAATAATGTATATACAAAGTAAATTGGTCGAAAATAATATATTATTTAACGAGCGGTAATGTAGGTCATAACTCACGCAGATGAAGTTTGCAGCACGAGCCGGAGGCGAGTGCTGTAATTCATCAAGTGAGTTATGACCATTACCGCAAATTGAATACTATACTTTATCTACGATTGTAACAATAAATACTAAGATACAAGTACAGAGAAAGAACTTTATTTAAAAATCTTAATAGTTACATATAACCATGCATTATTTATGTTGATTGTGCTTCTTAGCATGGAGTAGAAAGTCTATAGGGGCAATGCTTCGTATTTGGTGCTAAGTTCACTAAAATATGCCAAAAGAACATTCTCTGTAAACAATGACTTGATATTCTTATTGCTACGCCAATCTTGAAAATTGTTGTATACACCTTTATATTTGTTTTGGTATTTTTCCGGCAATAAATTCTGTATGGTAACATAAGCTGATTGTCTTATTTCTGAAGATGTACATAATAGTTCATCTGCACTATCTGAATTAAACTTTCTCAGCGAAATATCCACAATAATAATTAGGTATCAACTCAATTTGATTAAACGTCAAAATTATTCAAGTGACCTCCCCTCAATACTAATAATGGACTGTTCCCTTACGGCCAATCACACAGGGGAGTTATAGGAGTGAGTGAGTGGGAGAATACTCACGGTGTTTGTTTACATATATCATTACTCCATCAAAAGTAGTTGAGTAATGACTATATTATTCAATCGGAGTAGATAAAATTAGTTATACGTCAGAAATAAACAAATCAGAGAAGAATTGAAAATAGAAACTTTAATACAATCAAACGAAGAAGACAAGAATGGAAACGTTGAAAGAAAACGAAGTCCAAGGCAATTTATGATCCCGGAATTAATTTGCCACGATGAACGTCAGATGACGTCAGTGATCTTCAGATTTTTTCAGAATTCTGAAGAAATTTCTTTCTCAACTCCACAATCAACGAAAGTTCGGATCGCTACGAAAATACGCCTAGGGTTTCCATTCATATCGTCTTTGGTTTTCACACTAACAATTCACATAATTGTAGGTACCTTCGAAATTTATGATGTATAAAAAATATTTTTTTTTTCAAACGTACAGAAACAACGTCATTTTTCAACTGACAGGATCATCGAAAAGTTCTACTTCTCCTCCGCCGTAAGGAAATGTGTTGCTATGTAAATAATTAATCACATTTCCGTACGCCGGAGGCAAAAGTGTCGCTATGTAAACGATGAATTAGGAACCATTAACAACCTAAAAAATTCTGAATCAAACGTCAGTTTTATTCACTAAAGTTACATTGAATGTGCAATTGGTCAATGTTGCATTTTGAAAATTGAAACCATGTAGTAAAATACGGGAAGGATTCTGTTCAGAAGCTGATGACTCAATGGGGTCATGTGAGTTGCTGGTTCCAGGAAATTCTTCGACGTTCAATATTCTACTAGCAGCCAAATAGAAAACTTTCGAACTGCTCCTTAGAAAAACTCTTGATTTCTTTGCATGATATCCTTCATTTGATTTTCTCGAAAACGCGCGTAACTTCAAAGATTTACCACTATCTATTTCGTGTTTGATCGCTTGTTGAGACTTTATCATGGAATAACGGCTAGCCATTGTATTGAAATATGCTGGAAGTACATTCTCATGAAAAACTGCCACACTTTTCGAATTGCACCAATTCACGTAGTGATCATATGCTGCAGAATATTTTTCACTAGACTTTGATGGCCCAAGGAAAGAGACTGCTTCATTGGCCAAAGCCTCAATTTCTGAAGACATTTTCACGTTTCACCAGCTAGCAAGTGACAACTATCAATTATTATACTTCTGTCAAAATGAATTTTTCATGACAATCGTAACTAGGCAATTTTCCATTGATATTTCAATTATCACGATCGTAAACATAAATCTAATTCAAAGGTGGATCTCCAGATTTGTATGAATTTCAAAACGTTTGAAAAAAAAATAACATATTCCATTCGGAGGAAAAGTGTCTTTTCATGGCTCGCCTTCAATTACCCGCCGAACGTAGTTGAGTCACGTGAAAGAATCAATTGTAATCGAAAGAGTTCCTAAAAATTGCTTTATTCAGTCAACCCATTTTACCCATTGGCACTTTCGTATAAGTTGAACGAAAAAAATTCACAAAAAACCATCTGTCATCTCGATAGGTCCTTGTAGACCAATTTTGAATATGTATTTCATATCACCATGGTTACACCTTCAGAAATTCCCCAGAGAATTGCATTCATTAAAAGCAGTCGTAACTTCCCGTGTTGAGAGAACTGAAAATATTCATTTGCTACGACCTAATAAAATGGCCCAATATATTTCCATCAAATACTCCTCAGCAATAACTCGGTAAATGGACGAATCAATTCTTTGGACAATGACGTTGATCGTAAAAACAATCCGAACAATAAACGAAGTTTTATTTATTTATTTTGTACTTTCTGTCGACTGATACGAAGAAATTGAGAGAAGTAGGTATTTTTATGATACTGGCGTTTATTTCGAGAAATAATATTGTTCAATATCGGATGCAGAATGGCAGTTGTCTGATGAAACTGTGAAGGTACAGGTTGCGGCAGGGAAACTGATTTGAAAGGTCAATAAAAGAGAGGTACTTCACATATCGATTTTATTCTTTTTTTTTCTTATTGCACACGTCCTGAATTTTTGTTTTAAGAAGTTTTGAAAATGATATCGGACAAGTGACGTCCTCATAAGCGATACATTGATCCAACCGCTCTGCTTCACTCTCATACCGAAGCAGGTTAACCGACAATAAAGGTGAAGTTTAGAAAACCATATGAGCCTTGTGTTCAGAGACTCAGATCCAAGCACAACTTGTGTATGTTTTTGAGCGCTCGTACTACTTACACGAGGGCTATATCATTTCGTCACGATGTCTGTATTTTTCGAATTTTGAGCCGAAAATGGTCTCAATCGACTATGTTCGACTCACTGATGACGAATCCGTCGGAGAATTCGAGTCTGTCCGTCCGGCCGTCCGTCCGTCCGTCCGGCCGTCCGTCAGCACGATAACTCTCGAACAAAACAACCTAGAGACTTGAAATTTTCAGTGTGGGTTCAGTTCCCGAATGGCTCGGTTAAGTTCGTTAATGGGCCAAATTCCACCAGGGGTTTCGTAAATATGGCCGTTCAAAGTTTTGTTTCCCTGATTACTTGAAAACTACAGATTTGATCGAAATGAAATTTTGCACTCAAATGGAAAATGAGGTGTTCAAGCTACATGTGAAATTTTGTCCAGATCGCATGACCAGAACCATAGAAACCATAGAAAATTGTAACTTTTGAACGGAAAGGCCTAGGGACTTGAAATTTTCAGGATAGGTGTGGATCTCGAATGTCGTGATCACGTTCATCTATGAGCAACATTATACAAGGGGTTCCGTAAATACGGTCGTTTGAAATTTTGTTTTCTCGATACATTCGAAACTGCGGATTCGATCGAGATGAAATTTTGTATTTTAATCGAGAATGATATATTGAAGCAATATTTTGTCCAGATCGCATGACCAGAACCATAGAAACCATAGAAAATTCTAACTTTTGAACGGAAAGGCCTAGGAACATGAAATTTTCAGGGTGGGTTTGGATCGCAAATTTCACGGTCATGTTCATCAATGAGCAAAATTAGACTAGGGGTTCCGTAAATATGGTCGTTCAAAATATTTTTTTCCTGATAGTTTCGAAACTACCGATCGGATTGGAATGAAATTATGCACCTAGCTCAGGAATAATGTATTCAAACTACGTGCAAAATTTTGTCCAGATCGCATCACCAAGACCATAAATACCGTGGAAAATTCTAGCGAATTATCGGAAAAAAATTGATCAGCTGAAGCACCGACATGAAGTCTGGAGTTTCGCCTAAGTTTCAGAATTTTTTTGACAGCAGTCAAAAATTCCTTCAATTGATTTCTAAAACTGGAAAATGCGAATCTACCTACAAGGTGCATGTACGAGCGCTCAAAAGCTCCTGCCTTCACGGCAGTGCTTTTCGTAATTTTTCAATTCCCTTTTTGAAGATAATACTAGAAGTCGAGTCGTTTCAGTTTGACATTTGCTGAATCCAAGACGCCCTATGAAGCTGCCTCAAAAGAGTGGTTCAAAGAGTCAGAGATTGGGGGATTTCTTCATGACATGAAGTAAATTTTCTGAAGAACGTGAATGGGACATAGGAGAGTGGTTTATTGTATATCGTAAATATAATATCGAAGTGTAGGATCAGCGCTCTCATTACCACTTTCATGTTCACCCTCTCCATCCAATCGATAAGCCATGAAACATATTGCAAACGGTGGCTGATGAGTAGTGATAACCCTGATGATACAGGTAATGAATACGATGTCACAGTTTGATTTAACGCTCTCATTCACGACAGTTTGATTCCGGAATGTTAATTCTGGGGTTCTCTCTCAATATAATATATTTGACAGTAGCATATGGAATATCCGGGAAGCGTATATTTAGAATTCGAATAGTTTGGAGTTTTGTAGCTTCCTTTTGATAGATGGTAAAAATTACGGCGAATTATTCGAATGTTGTAATAAATGGTAGGCTCCTCATAAAATGAGCAGATCAGTGTAACATACCCCACGTGGTATCTGCCTAGTCCAACAAAAATCACACCAGACTTTTTTCTACAACTTATTTCCTTACATATTGCGAGAATGGTCTGCAGTTACGATCGATGGTTTTAATTTGCTCTGGGTCATTTATTCTGGAGAAAATAGAATTATGAGTGTCTTGAACATTTTCCGTTTATCCATTTGCTGTGTTGAAGACAATTTTGACGATCTTATTTCTCGAAAATTTCGGATGTGATGCTAATAATAATTAATAATAATATAACTCCCAATTTTAACAGTTCTGAGTAGCTGTTAGTCGAAATTTTTCTCGATGTATCATAGAAAAAAACTTTCTTCGCAAAATTCATTTTCTTTTTCAGCTTTTTGAATATGTGGTCGTCAGAAACATAGAAACAAAATGTGCGAAAAGTGTCGATTCACACTCGTGGGACTGTCGTTTTCTCCCACTTCTTCAAAATAGGAAATTTTTCACTATAGTAACATATTATTGCCTTTTGTGTGTTTAAGAAAATATTAGATCTTCAGCCTGATTTATGTCAAGCTGGGAGTACAAATATTCGGAAAATTATATGTGGAAGAAAAGTGACTTCTGATGAGCTATTTTAAGCCGTTAATCGGCCGTGATGAAAAAAACTTTGCCGTTCCGTTCATCAGATAATCTCAGATTTGCTCCTTTATCCATACCGAGTTAGCAGGTTATGTAGTCAGAAAACTATTTGGGGAAAATATTGAAAAGCACTGCCGTGAAGTCAGGAGCTCTTGCGGGCTCGTTCATCCACCTTGTAGGTAGATTTGCATTTTCTAGTTTTTGAAATCAATTGAAGAAATTTTTGATAGCTGTCAAAAAAATGACAGCAGTTCTTTGTCAATGATGTCAAACTAGCTGGCACAGAAACATAAGAATTTTTTATTCAATATTTCGTTGTGGCTTGAATATATCATTCTCCATTAAAATACAAAATTTCTTCACGATCGAATTCGTAGTTTTGAAATGATCAAGAACATTTAATTTCAAACGATCATATTTTCGGAACCCCTCGTCTAATTTTACTCATTGATGAACGTGACCGCGACATTCGAGCTCCACGCCTATCCTGAAAATTTCAAGTCACTAGGCCTTTCCGTTCGCAAGTTATAATTTCCTGTTTTCTATGGTTCTGGTCATGCGATCTAGACAAAATTTTGCATGTAGCTCGAACACGTCATTCTCCATCTGAGTTATTTCGATCGAATGAGTAGTTTCGAAGTAATCATGAGAACAAAATTTCAAACGGCCATACTTACGGAACCCTTCTGGAATTCTGCTCATTACCCCAAGCCCTAAATTTTGGAACTGGTAGAGGGGTCAGTGATACATTATTTGGAAGGTCTTTCTATTTTGTGTTCAGAATATTGAACTTTTTCTCATTTGATTCATTGGTTTTCGAGATATTCAAATTTAAATTTTGTACATTACTGGTCATTCCGATAAGCATGCTATGTGAATTAACCATATTTTCACTAATTTATTCTGGGGTTACGATGATAATCGTTAACTGTCCTACACTTGGCAACAAAATAATCACTGTTCAATACTTTCATCAACAATTAAAGTAAAAATGGTTCATTCCTTTGCAGGATGACCAGTAATGTACAAAATTCAAATTTGAATATCTCGAAGACGAATGGATCGAATGAAAAAAAAATCAATTTCATGAACTCAGGATAGAAATATGATGTATCAATTACCCCACCTCCACTTTTCAAAACTGAGGAGTTGGTGTCCGAACACTAAGGGTTGAAGCGATATGGTTGTGAATTTTATCTCAAAACATGAAAGTTGTCACCCTCGAATGAAGGATAGACGTGTCCGAGTATTTTTTCGAAATAAATTCATTCCATCTGTTATCTCGTCTGTTCCGGTCTCGAAAGCCACCCTTGTATATACATATTATATTAGGTGACCAGGACAGCTGATTTTTTGCCAAATTTCCCCAACACTAATGAATTTTCAAAAAACGCCAAAGGTTTATGCTATTCTGACTCAGATTCGCTAAAGTTGTTCTGAATTCTTTATATTAAGACTACCAAGTCGGTCGCTTAGACACAAATCCAAACGATTGGGCTAGAAGAATTTGTGCAGGGCTTAGAAATGTTCCTATTTCGCCACTTCATATGCATACCGTTCCACACTTGCAATTTCAGCCATAGAATTCATTTTCTGTGCGCATGACAAACAAATAATAATGGCTGTCAGTTTCAAAATTCTATGATACCTACGGTACCAGGAGCAGCAAAAAATAATCCAAAGTCGACTATGATGTTACAATTATTCATAAAGGCCCTGAAGAATCTCTGTGTTTGAGAGCAATTCCAAACATAAGATAATCACCTAACTACTCCACGTCCACTGATATCTTATGTCGCTTCAATTCTTCAACCCCTTGCACATGTACTGTTTGTCCGAATAAACCAGCTCTACGTTTTCAAATTAAGGTATTTTACCTAATGTTTATGTTACCGGTTAGTTCGAATTCAGTTGGGAACAAATTTAATTTGAAGCCATTCCCTTCAGCATAGTAACATATCTATAGGAGATCGGCATTTTCTGTCTCAGTTGTTTTCTTATCTCCCCCTCGGTCGCCAATTCTACCTCCACCTTTGAAGGGAGAAACCAGGCCGTATCGAGAACGTGCTCGCTTTCTAAAGCAGTTCTACCCATTTTTCCCTAATGTAGCCAATGTAAATGTTTCCGGCGTAACTAGACGAAAACCTCCTTGGATCTCCCTGCGAATAAAAAACATCGAACTGTTGAGTGAAGATTTCTTGCTGCCAAATTAATATGAAGTTTGAGAAACGGATTTGTCAAGTCTTTTAGCGAGCCTCGATATACCAGTTAATTTGTTGTGATTTGGTCTTTTTTTTGAGTTAATCGAATTTGTTTTTCGTATTATATTTAAGAAGGAAGGATGATGGATTTCGATTCAAAAAATTCAATAATTCAGTTTTTATTAAGAACTAGAGGATAGTTATATTTACCCCAAATTTTGGAATATACATGAATTATTTATTTATTAGCGAAACTAAATACATTAACAACCTAATACCTACTTGATTTAGTAAACAGGGATCCAAGAACTGTTTCCATCAACCAGGAGTTTTTGAATGAATCTCAATGAAAACAAAATTATAACTTCCACTCAGAAAAGCAAAATTCCAACTTCCAACATCTATTTCGCTAAAGACCAAATAATTTCACCTGGATGAGGTTCACAGTCTTGCATGTGTACTGTTATGGTTCAATTTTTTTATATTGATAATTATTAAATTTTGTGAAAGAACCACTAACAATATTCTTATAATTTTGTTTTTCAATTTTTCTTCTATTTTTCCCGTGACTCTTTTTAAGGGGGTTATCAAGGTGCACAAATAAAAGAAAATTTTGTTTACAACAACTTATAATCTAATTCTATAGAAAATACCCCAACTTTCAAAATAACCTAAAAACTAATATAATATCTAAACTCAAAAATAACGTTCGATTGGTGAGTGGACTCACTATATGCAATTTTCAATTTTTCTTCTTCCAAGCAGAACGACGTTTCAATTTCTCCTTCTCTCCTCTACTTGCCAAATCAATTCCAACAACTCAATCAACGAAAATCCACTCTTGACCAGCTTCCAAATACCATTCATTATATCTTTCTTTTCTTCTTACAAAACCAATCTTTCTGCCAACTTTTTGAAAATTATCGAATTTTTTTACTTTCTGACAAAATGCAACTCCACTCTCTGACGTTTCTTTCTTGTCCAAACCCCGCTTGCTTAATTCTAACTTAATGAATTTCCATGGTTACAATTAAATTATTCAGAACCATCTTAAAAAAAAAACTCATTTTACTATAATTCATACGATATTTTAAAAAAAAAATTCTTGAATTTTGGTGATCTAATTTGAATTTATTTTCACTTTTGGATTTCCATGACAGTACCTATGCATAAAAAAAGGCATGGGCAAACTTTTTTTGCTGAGGGCCACATAGAAAAGTTTTTGCAGACCACGGGCCAAAAAAAAATTTCTAGCAGTAATTAAATTTATTCAACAACAAAAATACAAAAACAAAATTCAGAAAAGCACTGCCGTGAAGTCAGGAGCTTTTGAGCGCTCGTTCGTCCACCTTGTAGGTAGATTCGCATTCTCCAGTTTTAGAAACCAATTGAAAAGATTTTGAAAGCTGTCAAAGAAAATTTCATACTAAGGCGAAAATCAAGGCATCACGTCTGTGCTTTAGGTGACCAATTTTTTTTTCGATAATCCGCTGGAATTTTCTACGGTATCTAAGGTCTTGATAATGCGATCTGGACAAAATTTCCCACGTAGTTTGAATACATTATTCTTCATCTATGTGCGAAATTTCATTCCAATCCAATAAGTATCCTGAAAATGTCAAGTCCCTAGGCCTTGCCGTTCGAAAGTTATTATTTTCTATAGTTTCTATGATTCTGATCATGCAATCTGGACAAAATGTAGCTCGAATATATCGTTCTCAATTTAAATACAAAATTTCATCATGATCAAATCCATAGTTTTCAAATTATCAAAAAAACTGAATTTCAAACGGCCATATTTACGGAACCCCTAGTCTAATTTTGCTTATTGATGAACCTGACAGCTACATTCGAGATCTTCACCTATCCTGAAAATGTCCTAGGCCTTTCCATTACAAAGTTATATTCTATGGTTTCTATGGTTCTGGTTATGCGAGCTTGACAAAATGCTTGTAGCTTGAACACGTAATTCTCCATATGCGTGCAAAATTTCACTCCGATCGAATCAGTTGTTTCGAAGTTATCAGAAAAACAAAATTTCGAGCGGCCATATTTACGGAACCCCTGGGCGAATTTCGCCCAATAACAAACTCAACCGCGGCATTCGAGATTTGAACCTACCCTGAAAATTTCAAGTTCCTAGGACATTCCGTTCGAGAGTTATCGTGTATACGAATTTTTTGACGGATCCATTATCAGTGAGTCGAACATAGTCGTTTGAGACCATTTTCGGCTCAAAATTCGAAAAATACAGACATCGTGACGAAATGATATAGCCCTCATGTAAGTAGTACGAGCGCTCAAAAATTAAATACACCTATCGTTCCTCACAATAGGAAAAATCGGAAAAAAACTGAAACTGATAAAATTGAACTAGTTTCAAATTCAAAGTCACTAGTTTTTAACTAATGAGACACCTGGGGTTGCGTTTCTTCCACAAGAGCATCAATATTAGGTGGGACTGATGTTGTTGCTACACAAATATTATTTTTTGTAGCTTTATAGAGCAAATTTGGGGGTGCGTCATGTGTGAAGAAAAATTCATTGGCGGGACAAGAAAATTCTATTCGTGGGCCGCATGTGGCCGCGGGCCGCAGGTTGCCCATGCCTGCATTGAAGGGACTATAGGAACTAGAGTACTAGGGACCATCACAGATCTCACATTCCTCTACACCTGTTGGCAGAAACAAGGACCCAGGAAACTACACTCACGGCATGTGGACAAACAAGCGCGCAAAAACGAAAAACGACGGAATCTAAGGTCTGGGAGGTGATGAAGCACTCCTTCCTCATTCGTGAATCTTGCTAATAAAAATTACGAAAAGCACTGCCGTGAAGGCAGCAACTTTTGAGCCCTCGTACATGCACCTTGTAGGTAGATTCGCATTTTCCAGTTTTAGAAATCAATTGAAGGAATTTTTGACAGCTGTCAGAAAAATTCTGAAACTCAGGCGAAACTCCAGACTTCATGTCAGTGCTTCAGCTGATCAATTTTTTTTCGATAATTGGTTATGTGATCTGGACAAAATTTTGCACGTAGTTTGAATACATTATTCCTCAGCTAAGTGCATAATTTCATTCCAATCCTATCAGTAGTTTCGAAACTATCAGGAAAAAAATATTTTTAACGGCCATAATTACGGAACCCCTAGTCTAATTTTGCTCATTGATGAACGTGACCGCGATATTCGCGATCCAAACCCACCCTGAAAATTTCTAGTTCCTAGGCCTTTCCGTTCAAAAGTTACAATTTTCTATGGTTTCTATGGTTCTGGTCATGCGATCTGGACAAAATATTGCTTTAATATATCATTCTCGATTAAAATACAAAATTTCATCTCGATCGAATCCGTAGTTTCGAAATTATAGAGAAAACAAAATTTCAAACGACCGTATTTACGGAACCCCTAATATAATTCTGGTCATTGATGAACGTGACCGCGATATTCGCGATCCGAATCCACCCTGGAAATTTCAAGTCCCTATGCCTTTCCGTTCGAAAGTTACAATTTTCTATGGTTTCTATGGTTCTGGTCATGCGATCTGGAGAAATTTAGCTTGAATATATCATTCTCCATTAGTATACAAAATTTCGTCACGATCGAATCTGTAGTTTTGAAAATATCAAGAAAACTAAATTTCAAACGACCATATTTACGGAACCTTTAGTCTCAGTTAGCATCGGTCAAAACGGTGGCACTTTTGCGCAACTTTTATGATTATTTTCAAATGTTTCACTTGTTTACTCATTTGTTCATTCATTTTTTCACCATTGATCATTTTGAATAAATTATTCAAAATCCATATTTTTCTGAAGAATTCCTGGAATTATTTATTGGAATATGAAAATAAATACAAATATTCCATCAATCCAACAGACAATTCTTCGAATTCAATCTCCATGTACGACATTATTGTGGAGTAAGTGGAATTTTACTATCGAATTAAATCTTTCGACAAAAATTTTGATGTGTGAAACGTCGTGTGGGATACTGATCCCCATCGACAATTTTCTGCTCTTTCTGAATATTCTAATCAAATTCCAATACTCCGTCATACAGGATGTTGAATCTCTGCTCGCGAGAAGTTCCATATTTTTCTGATACGGACCTAGATTTTTTGATCAGTTAAAATATAAACCGATTTATCTATGGAAGTGAGGCGTATGTTCCAAATATCAATTGATTATATTTGACGGTTCGAAAGTTATAAGCAATTGAAAATATTGGCGAATACATAAAACACCCTGTATCTCGGCTATGAAGTTGATTAGACCTATCACATATAGGTTTTTTGGACTCGTCTAGAGTAGCTCTACCACAGGTTAACGTATGTACATTTACCAATGAAACACCCTGTGTGTGTGTGAGTAAATCGAACCTACGATCTAAGAGTGTAGTATATCACCTTTGGAGGCAACCCAACATTGTTTTATACGAGAAGACAAGCGTGTATGGGTTGATTTAGTCAACCAAGATATTATTTGAGGCTATTCTTCTCCGCCAAAATAAAATGAAAATAAATATCGGAGAAACAGCAACACGGCAAAGTTGACGTTTCCCCAACGTGCTGAGGATACCAATTTTTCATCTTGAGGTGTCTAAGGCAGGAGTTATTGATGAGTCTATCCCGTACCTCTAACCAGCCCCCAAGGTACACAAAAACTTCTTTCGAAAACATAGAAGCACATCTTTAGACGCTAGCCAACTTATGTCCGTGGAACTAGATAATATGTTCTCCAATATATTATTTCTTTCAATATTTGAGCCATATTATCGAAAATAATTTCCCAGAATTGAATTTTCCACCATAGAGAGTTATCGAAAGAAACACGACGCGCCATGAGAAACTTTTCTTCCGGGTTTTATCCCTTGATATACCTTGAGATTCGATATGAGAACCAGCCGACTAGAAAGCATTACATCATCTTTTTTCCAACATGAATGCAGCCACCGTTAATCTGATTCCGGTCTTCAGTGTTGGATGATGAAAAATCAATTCGTAAATCGGAAGATGATTCCGATTTTCACAGTTCGCTTCGCGGAGATGAAGAATGGAGAGAAATATTGAAAATTTAGAGAGCTACAGTTCCGCAACGTGAACGACTGCGTTTATGGAGACTTGGGTCACTCTAGTGTAATAAACGCTCTCGATGAACACATTTCAGGCAATTTAGTTGAAGTTATGAGAAATATCAATTTTAATTCAGATTATTATTATTATTATTATCAAGATATTGGCGAAGATTAAAGAAACCTATAAACACGCAGAAATTGTTCGATATTCATTCACGAGAATACTCTTCCATGTATGTTTTAAGGAGTGCGCAAATCCAGTTTCTTTACACTCTACCCAGATATTTTGACGAGCACTCACCAGGCACCCAGGATCAGAATCTAAATCGAGCTATCGAGTTGATCTGAGTTGGCTTTGCAAAGATCAGTGTCTTCAATCGTTCACCAACATAATAATAGTATCAACCAGATCACTCTTCGTATCGTGTCGATGGGCGCTCTTGTCTTACTCGGCACTCGGTGAACGCAGCTTGATACCGAGAAGGGCTACTGCAACAACAAACCAAGCGATTATTGCCACCTCCAATTCGCAGCCGACTCTCGATGCTTCAGAGGCGATGCATGTCACTATGCTTGCAACCAAGAGCTGGACTCCCTAGGAGACACATGAAGTTGATGCCAAATCGAATGCCTTCACGAAATTGAAATTCGAAATGACAGCTAATTGATATGCATTACCTCTTGAATTCGTGGAAAAATATCCTGAAATATTACACATCTCTGAACGAATAAGGTAGATCAGCGAAGAACATTCGTTGAAAACTATATCCGGAAATCCTGCGAAGTATAATATATCAACTTCTCACTTGATCTTGTAATCCCGAAAGAAGGCTGGATTTTTATAGAAACACCCGTAGAAAAAATCAAGCTGCAGCCCAAGACGCTGAAGCGGATCATTCAATAGAATACATCATAAGTAACAATCAACAAGATGATTATGTATAATTGGCCTGGAACTAGCTCTATAAGGCAATGACAGGGTTCGACAATGGCAACCCAAAGCCCAAAGCTGTCCAAACTCAGAACGGATAAGTACGACTATGACGAATTTTCATACAGTGCTTGACGAATGTAATACTCTTGTCTCCTCTGGAGCAGTGGCAGCTCTTTGACAATAAGTCTAAATAATTCGGGGAAAAATTATGCATCAGAATACCACCATGGCAGAGGAGATTGGAGAAAGACATTGATAATATCAGAGCTGAAATAGGCCATCTGAATGAATTCCTGAGGAATGAAAAATCGTCGAGACGCTTGAGAACATTCGTGAAAATCTACAAAAAAATTGGTACCAACATAAAAACACTATAATCTCAAACAGCCTATTATCGAAGTTTATGAAGATAATATGAAACAAAAATTTCATGCAGAAGCAATGCCCAAACTGTCCACGTATTT
This sequence comes from Aphidecta obliterata, assembly GCA_963966015.1. NCBI lineage: Eukaryota > Metazoa > Arthropoda > Insecta > Coleoptera > Coccinellidae > Aphidecta > Aphidecta obliterata. The sequence continues at coordinate 28,607,320 of OZ014427.1, read as the reverse complement.
GAATTGCGAATAAAGAAAATAGCAGAACCGAATGTTCCACAATGAGGGGATAAAATTCTATTAAAATAATTACGAAAAGCACTGCCGTGAAGTCAGGAGCTTTTGAGCGCTCGTACATCCACCTTGTAGGTAGATTCGCATTTTCTAGTTTTAGAAATCAATTGAAGGGATTTTCGACAGCTGTCAAAAAAATTCTAAAAATTAGGCGAAACTCCAGACTTCATGTCAGTGCTTCAGCTGATCAATTTTTTTTCGATAATTCGCTAGAATTTTCTACGGTATCTATGGTCTTGGTGAGGCGATTTGGACAAAATTTCGCACGTAGTTTGAATACATTATTCTTCAGCTAGGTGTGGAATTTCATTCCAATCCAACCAGTAGTTTCAAAATTATCAGGAACAAAATATTTTGAACGGCCATATTTACGGAACCCCTAGTCTAAATTTGCTCATTGATGAACGTGGCCGCGACATTTAAGATCCAGGTCAGAGTAATGCGATCTGGACAAAATTTGGCACGTAGTTTGAATACATTATTCTTCAGCTACGTGCAGAATCCAATCAGTAGTTTCGAAATGATCAGGAAAAAAATATTTTGAACTGCCATATTTACGGAACCCCTAGTCTAAATTTGCTCATTGATGAACGTGGCCGCGAAATTCGCGATACAAACCTACCCTGAAAATTTCAAGTTTCTAGGCCATTTCCTTTGGAAGTTTTAATTTTCTATGGTTTCCATGGTTCTGGTCATGCGATTTTACAAAATGTTGCTTTAATATATCATTCTCGATTGAAATACAAAATTTTATCTCGATCAAATCCTTAATTTCGAAATTATCGAGAAAACAAAATTTCAAACGACCGTTTTCACAGAACCCCCAGTCTAATTTTGCTCATTGATGAACATGCCCGCGGAATTTGCGATCCGAACCTACCCTGGAAATTTCAAGTTCCTATGCCTTTCCGTTCGGAAGTTATGATTTTCTATAGTTTCTATGGTTCTGGTCATGCGATCTGGAGAAATGTAGCTTGAATATATCATTCTCCATTAGTAAACAAAATTTCGTCACGATCGAATCTGTAGTTTTGAAATGATCAAGAAAACTAAATTTCAAACGACCATATTTACGGAACCCCTAGTATAATTTTGCTCATAGATAAACGTGATCACGACAATCGAGATCCACACCTATCCTGAAAATTTCAAGTCCCTAGGCGTTTCCGTTCAAAAGTTACAATTTTCTATGGTTTCTTTGGTTCTGGTCATGCGATCTGAACACCTCATTCTTCATTTGAGTGCAAAATTTCATCTCGATAAAATCTGTAGTTTCCAAGTAATCAGGAGAACAAAACTTTGAACGGCCATATTTACGGAACCCCTAGTGGAATTTGGCCCATTAACGAACTCAACCGAGGCATTCGGGAACTGAACCTACACTGAAAATTTCAAGTCTCTAGGTTGTTCCGTTCGAGAGTTATCGTGCTTACGGCCGGACGGACGGCCGAACGGACAGACTCGAATTTTCCGACGGATTCGTCATCATTGAGTCGAACATAGTCGATTGAGACTATTTTCGGCTCAAATTTCGAAAAATACAGACATCGTGACGAAATGATATAGCCCTCGTGTAAGTAGTACGAGCGCTCAATAATAAGTCTCAATGAACGCTTCTCACGTTTTGAAAAAAGCGGAATGCTCTTCTTACCACATCTAGTCCACTGAATCCTATATCTCACTCTGATGGTGAACTTCCAGTTGAAATAGAAGATCTCCCTGAATTTAGATTCTCAATATAAGAGCTGATGAGTCTCTTACCAACTGAAACAAAATAAATATATCAGTACCTAGATAGTTGTCAATTTATGTGAGTAATGAATGCAAATATGTAAATAGAAGAATATATTTTCATCAAACATGCATTTTAGATCAGTTCTTAAGGTCCCCGTCTTGTTTTGATTTCATTTATACCTTCAAAATTCAAGAAGTTCAGAAAGGCCAGTTTGAGCTTGTATTTAAACAAGGTACTCTACATTTCTTTGTATGATAAAAAAGCATAGATGAAAACCTCAGCAAAAACTCTGTATACCATATAAATTCAGTAATTGTTTTTCGATTTTTTTTACAAAATAAGCTGACATATTACCATTGAAAAGCTTCTTTTTCATCGAAGACAAAATTTATTCTTCCTCTGAATAAGTGGCATTCTTGGTATAATTTTAATTGAACTTGTATGATAAATCACATACCTTTTCCGGTACTGAATCTTCGTTGAACGAACTAACTTACGATTACGCTCGGGTCCACACTATGAATATTAATCATAGTAAACACCCAAATATTAAAGGTTGACTCCAGTGAATACACCCTGCATTACGAATCGTTTACCCTGATCGTTCTACACAAACACTAACAAAGCCCGCAGAAACACCTCATTCATATTCATGCATCTATATGTATCACATGAGCATGTACTTAACACGTTATAACAAGAATCGGAAGGAGTTTCGGACGCTGTTTCCGGATTGTCCAGGTGGTACAACCCCTTCCTGAGTGCATTTCCACATGCATGTGATGTGCTCAAGAGCATAATCAAGAAGTGGGACACGTATCGCACACAAAGTTTTTGGGAGGTACATATTGATGAATTTTTGAACTGGGAGAATCATATTGATAAGAGTTGTTTAAGATTGGCTAGTATTGGTTATGGAATCAAAATTCTATCTGATCACATGAATAGGGGTACCTACGTTGAATATTGTTCATCATGCTAACTCTAAATTTTTTTAATTAAACAGGGTGTTTCATAATATATGCGCAGGATTTTAGGATGTGAAAGCTCTTCCAAAAATAAGAAAGAAAGTTATTATTAACTTACCCTCTAAAATGCCCCATTTTCGAGATACAGGGGTTGAAATTGAAAAAATAAAATCGAAGTGAGATTAGTGTTTTCAGTAATAAGTTATTCTGAAGATTGTTCAGTGGTTCAGAAAATAATATTAAATTGTTAACTTGTGGTTTTTGATGTCTAAAAGAAGGTTGCGTCAGGTAAGACCACGTCATTGGCGGTTCAAATGGGCGCCTCGAAAACCATACTTCTTCATTAGCGTAGAAGTTGGGGAGGAAAATATCCACTACCCCTTCAAAACCTTCACCAATTAAGACTTACAAAAAAAAATTGCGCACAAAACATAGCTTATTATGATAAGAAAATTCCTATGAAAGCGATAAAAGGTTCCGGAGATATTCGCGAAAAACGATTATTTTTTTCAATTTCTGTATCTCGAAAATGGTGCATTTTAGAGGGTGAGTTAATGAAAAATGTTTTCATATTTTCGGACGAGCTATCACATCCTGAAATCCAGCGCATTTATTATGAAACACCCTGAATAAAATTTTCTGGGGTAGAAATAATATTATACAATCTGTTTTTGTTGTTTAAATAAGAAATTCAAGGTCCATGTGCTAGATGAAGTTACGCTAATTATGTAGAGGTAATTTAAGAGGATGTGTTCATAAACTGTTTATGGCTTGTACTTTTTTGAGTGCTACTATATGTTTTCAAAAATAAGGAAATGTTCCATATATGCGGAGATCATAGATACAATACAATAATATTCTGAGTGATAAAATATACGAGATTTCCAATGTGATCGATATAAGACAAATATATGCTCAAAAAATTATCGTGAATATCCACAAAAAAAAACCGATCATATTGTGAGAGCACAATTATACGATAAGAACGAAACATTAAAGCTATGAGAGGACCCGAGCGGAAAAACAGATTTTGCTTTGTACGTATAGCATCAAGAACAGAAATAAAATAAAATTACGAAAAGCACTGCCGTGAAGGCAGGAGCTTTTGAGCCCTCGTACATGCAGCTTGTAGGTAAATTCGCATTATTCAGTTTTAGAAACCAATTGGAAAGATTTTGACAGCTGTCAAAAAAAATTCAAACTGAGGCGAAAATCCAGAATTCACGTCAGTGCTTTAGGTGACCAATTTTTTTTCAATAATTCGCTAGAATTTTCTACGGTATCTATTGTCTTGGTAATGCGATCTGGACAAAATTTTCCACGTAGTTGAATATCATCATTCTCCATCTATGTGCGAAATTTCATTCCAATCCAATAAGTAGTTTCGAAATTATCAGGAAAAAAATAGTTTGAACGGCTATATTTACGGAACCCCTAGTCTAATTTTGCTCATTGTTGAAAGTGATCGCGAAATTCTCGATCCGAACCTATCCTGAAAATTTCAAGTCCCTAGGCCTTTCCGTTCGGAAGTTATGATTTTCTATGGCCTCTATGGTTCTGATCATGCGATCTGGACGAAATGTAGCTCGAATATATCATTCTCAATTCAAATACAAAATTTCGTCATGATCAAATACATAGTTTTGAAATTATCAAGAAAACTGAATTTCGAACGACCATATTAACGGAACCCATAGTCTAATTTTGCTCATTGATGAACGTGACCGCAATATTCGAGATCTACACCTGTCCTGAAAATTTCAAGTCTCTAGGACTTTCCGTTCGAAAGTTATAATTTTCTATGGTTTCTATGGTTCTGGTTATGCGAGCTGGACAAAATTTTGCATGTAGGTTGAATACGTTATTCTTCATCTGAGTACATTATTTCACCTCGATCGAATTTATAGTTTCGAAATAATCAGGAAAACAAAAATTCGAGCGGCAATATTTACGGAACCCCTGGGCGAATATTGCCCGATAACGAACTTAACCGCGGCATTCGAGATTTGAACCTACCCTGAAAATTTCAAGTTTCTAGGACATTCCGTTCGAGAGTTATCGTGTATACGGACGGACGGACGGCGGCCGGACGGACAGACTCGAATTTTCCGACGGATTCGTCATCAGTGAGTCGAACATAGTCGTTTGAGACCATTTTCGGCTCAAAATTCGAAAAATACAGACATCGTGACGAAATGATATAGCCCTCGTGTAAGTAGTACGAGCGCTCAAAAATGGCTTATAAGAGAAGATCGATTCTCGATTCATAGAGTTATTAACTCATAGAGTTATTAACTCTATTTAAATGGTAATTAAGAGACAAATCATAAATGAAACTCACCGATGATGATATGCCAATCCCGATCAAGAGAGATGCTACCGATAGAGACAACACATGTTATCAGAAATGTGTATTCTCTGGAGAAACAAGATCTTCCCAGGCTTCTTTGAAAACATCCCTGTTCACGAATCATTCACTTCTTTCACATAAAAATGCTTTATAATTTTCTGGATAACACTGAAACATTATTCAGAATACTAATTTCAGACTTAACACAATTGCTTATACCTATAACCTTTTCAGGAGGCACAAAATTTTTATAACAGTTTAAATGAGTGAAAATCAGGTTTTCTTCTCTGTATATTTATTTCTTCAGCAGTAACGAACATGACATTAATTGTTATCACTAAACTTCCTCGTTATTATTTTAATGATTTTCTATTTCAGAGCTCAGTCAAGCTTTTTACAACACGTACAATCCCCTGAAACTGTTACACTTTAACGACATCTTTACAACAACTTTAATATCATCATGAAACGAATAATGAACAGTAAAATGTAATTTTACGATGGGGAATTTTTAAGTTTCCCGATTCATTTTCTATTAGCAGGATGTTGTGCGAACAAAATACGAATGAGAGTAGGAAATCTGAGAAGTTTTAATACTTTTGAGAATGCAAGAGTTATGGATATGGAGAGAAGTTTATAGTTATGTTTTTCTTTAGAAATGGAGGCAACATCATATGTAGAGTATATGGCTTTATTGGAATTGGCAGTTATGAAGTTGCTACATAGTGATATTTAGTAACATATTTTGCAACATGAAATGTAGTTAGTAACATATTTTGCAACATAAAATGTAGTAACGAGAGGGAGGATTCTTTGTCACCCAATATTAATAAATTTCCGGATAAGTTCTGGACAGCATTTCGTTTTATGGAATAGGTCACTATCATTTGAAATGAACAGAACAGGTCCCAAGTTGGGAACAAGAGGAACTGATTTCAATAATTCTTACTTTACGATCAATTCCATTGTCATTTGTCTGGGATAAATATCGAAAAAATTCTCCTTGATGATTAATCATTTCTTGAATTTCTGTCAAAAAAATTCTGAACTTTCAGACTTCATGTCATTGCTTCAGCTGACCAATTTTTTTCGATTATTCGCTAGAATTTTCTACGGGATCTATGGTCTTGGTGATGCGATCTGGACAAAATTTCGCACGTAGTTTGTATACATTATTCCTCAGCTAGGTGCAAAATTTCATTCCAATCCAATCGGTAGTTTCGAAACTATCAGAAAAAAAAAATTTTGAACGGCCATATTTACGGAACCCCTAGTCTAATTTTGCTCATTGATGAACGTGACTGCGATATTTGCGATCCTAACCCACCCTGGAAATTTCAAGTTCCTAGGCGTTTCCGTTCAAAAGTTACAATTCTTTATGGTTTCTATGGTCATGCGATCTGGACAAAATATTGCTTCAATATATCATTCTCGATTAAAATACGAAATTTCATCTTGATCGAATCCGTAGTTCAAACGACCGTAATTAAGGAACCCCTAGTATAATTCGGCTCATTGATGAACGTGAACGCGACATTTAAGATCCCCAACTATCCTGAGAATTTCAAGTCCCTAGGCCTTTCCGTTCGAAAGTTATGATTTTCTATGGTTTCTATGGTTCTGGTCATGTGATCTGGAAAAAAGTAGCTTGAATATATCATTCTCCATTAGTATACAAAATATCTTCACAATCGAATCTGTAGTTTTGAAATTATCAAGAAAACTAAATTTCAAACGACCATATTCACGGAACCCCTAGTATTATTTTGCTCATAGATGAACGTGGTCACGAAATTCGAGATCCACACCTATCCTGAAAATTTCAAGTCCCTAGGCGTTTCCGTTCAAAAGTTATAATTTTCTATGGTTTCTATGGTTCTGGTCATGCGATCTGGACAAAATTTCACATGTAGCTTGAACACCTTATTCTCCATTTGAGTGCAAAATTTCATCTCGATCAAATCTGTGGTTTTCAAAAAATCAGGGGAACAAAACTTTGAACGGCCATATTTACGGAACCCCTAGTGGAATTTAGCCCATTAACAAACTTAAATGAGGCATTCGGGAACTAAAATCACACTGAAAATTTCAAGTGTCTAAGTTGTTCCGTTCGACAGTTATCGTGCTTACTGACGGCCGGAAGGCCGGACGGACAGACTCGAATTTTTTGACGGATTCGTCATCAGTGAGTCGAACATAGTCGATTGAGACCATATCGGGCTCAAAATTCGAAAAATGCAGACATCGTGACGAAATGATATAGCCCTCGTGTAAGTAGTACGAGCGCTCAATAACTCTCCAATAAACAGAGTATCGTCAAGAACATCAAACAACATATTTGAACCCCTTCTACTTTCTCTGACTGAACTAGTCATAATTACTTTCACTTAGTATTCACTAATTAACTTAGTCTACCCTAAAAATTAGTGAAGACTAAGTTAATATGGATTTTCAGCAAGTATCGGCCGAATCAATCAAAAATTATCACCCTCTCCTCATCATTTTATGCCTATGACCATTTCACTATAACTTCAAGGAGTTCTCACCGCATTCTGGAAGATACTGAAGGTGGATTTAATAGAATTTAAAGAAAACATAGAGCCAGCTATAGTGGTGAATGCTTCAGAAAACCCTGAGATTTATCGAAAGCGTAGAATACACTTGTCTGAACTATAATGTACCATTTTTTGTAAATCTTGAGAGACATAACAGTAATAAAACATAGTGTCATAACAGTAAATTCAGATGCTTTCGGAAAAGAATTTACAACATGAAATATTAATATCAGGAAATAGGTTATGTTCCCCACATTCGTGGCAACGTTTCGCAAAAATTACCTTTTAGCTTCTCGACTGAAAATACTGAAGATATTTTTCCACCACGGACTACTACCTAAATTCAGTCCCTACAATCCAAAAGTGAACCTAAAGTTCTGTACCTATCGTGGTACCTTCCGGACTTTCAATTACTGCCCTAATGCGAGTCCTCGACTACCGAACAACTAACTCTCGCGAGTTCTCTACTTCCGCACAACGGACTTGACCCGAGTCCCCGACTCGCCGCGATCAACTGACTCTTCCCGAGTTCCCGTCTTGCGAGCAACTGCCTCAACTCTTCCAGAGTCCCCCAAAGGGAAACTTTTTCCCCCTTCGAAAGTCTAATTCCTGAGTTGACATTTTTCGTAGTGCCTCTCACTTGGCTTGGGCACACCACGCTCTCAAATTCTTTCAGCGAAATTTTCCTATGGTCAACCGATGTTACTTATTCTCCTCTTTCGGCCCATGTAGCAAAAACGCCCTATCGTCTAGACACAACATCCGTCCTACAATGTAGTCGAATGAATGTCTCGCCTCTACTTCATTTCTTATCTACGGTTTGAGGTGTCGATTCAATCACACGGTTCCAAATCAACAAAATCCGTTGATAACACAAAGTACTACGATGTATGCCCGAATATCCAGACTCTTCTCCGAGATCTGTAACCGAATTTGAGATTAATTATTCATATTCCCAAATATTACAGGAACACCAAATTTTGGAGGTACCAAGGTGTTACTTGTTGGAAATTTAGTATTCATGAACTTTTTTCAATTTATACATTATTATTCATGAAAATTCGAATAAATTGCTTTGGTATTCACGATATCTCAGGAATGCTCAGAAATTCTCATCGTTCTGACAAGTAACAGGTCCTTGCTCATCAGGGTTCCCTCCCATGTCTCAAACTTTTCTCTCAACTCGGAAGGTCTAGATAGAAAATCCAATTACTAACGTTTCTCGTGTAATTATTCCTTAACACGTTCTGCGCCAAATATAATTTCATTATCGAGAAGTCAGGAATTGATGGAGCTTCATTTCGTACAATTCACCTACGGCCAGCAACGCAGGAGCCTGCAAGATTATCCATAGAGAGAGAATGTCCCAATATCTTATTCATCAGATGAGGACTTCAAAAGTTCTCTTTCCCGTTCGGTTATCAGGAATTCATTAGTTAGTCCGCATTTGTCTTCGAATCGCGAGTATTTGGTCTAGTTGTTGTGGAGATTCCACATGGGGTTAATAATGAAGTTCGTAAGGACTTTGAGGAATAGAGAAGACACAATTACGACGGGAAGTCCAAGTGGCGAGATCAAGGGAATAGAAGGCAGATTGCTTTAGTTCTAATTGGGAACATATCGATAATATTCCAGTTTTAGCCAGGAACTAATCGGAATGTTCAGTCTCATAGTATTGAATCCACTGATCATAATATCATCAATATAGGCGGCTGAAGGACTTCGGTCGATGGCCTTCGACTATAGACTCAGTTCATTTTTTTGCCTCTATAAATAAAATAGAGTTTCCTTAAAATATGTTCAACCTTCATCTATTTAAATAATCAAATAACGAAATCCATTCAGATAAGGTGAAAGGCAAGGCAGTATTGGCTGAGCGATAAAATACGTGTTGAGCAGACTCGTAGCAAGTTCATTGATACACGGAATGAAAATCATTTAATTTTTTGAAATTTTCCTGCAATTTTTGCCTGTTGGACACCCATTTATTCTCCAGGATGCACCTGTCCCATTTAGCAAACACTCGCATTTATTCTTCTTTTTTGTAGATAGCTGAAATATTGAAGGACAAGTTTTAGAGTAACTGCCAAATAAATTTTTATGTGTTGAATAGATCTAGTTTCTACAAGTATTCACGACTATTACATTAGATAGTTATAGTTATAGTTAGCTATAGTTAGGAAGGGGGTTACGTTCCACTGCGACCTCAAGGTCTATTGTGCCCCCCATAAGAGCCGTATTCGCAAATGCGCTACCTACAGCTCGCCCTCCAGCTCCAGAGCTCCAATGAACTCCAGTATCTGAGAGGGCTTCAAGGAGGTTAGATCCTCATTCCTCCTGTAATTCTCTTGTCCAAGACATTCTTTGCGCTGGTTTGCAATGGCGAGGCATTCTGTAACCAGGTGAACAGGAGTCTCCTCCTCTTCACCACAGAATCTACACTCGTCTGTTTCTGTCAAGCTCATTCTCATCATATGCTTCCTTAGGCGACAATGTCCTGTGAGGAAGCCAGTGAGTAGACGTAACTTGTTCTTACTGAGATCCAAATACTTTATGGATCTTGAACTTTCGTAGTTCCGAATGAACCTTTTAGAGTGGTCCATTCCTGGAAGGTTCCTCCAGAGTGCTTCTCTTTCGGTCTCTTCCTTCTCCAGAAACTCTTTCCTATAGGTGCGTTTACCTATGCCACAGAAGGGTTCTGGGCCAGATTACATTAGATAGCAAGGTAATGTGTTGCCAGACTCGTTTCTAACTAAGTTTTGTGTAATAGTAGAACTTTTTGTGTCGTTAAAAAGTTATATCAGCATCAGACCTTATTCGATGAGTTAGATTGGCAAAGCACATCGACAACCACTTGGTAGAAAAATGGCAGCAGCAAGACCAGGTGAACTGACTTCATCAGATGTATGTGAGCCATTCGACGTGTCTTCCAAAAAAAAACGATATTTAGTTACATTCGAAGATAATTTCACTAAATTTTGTTATGAATTTTCCATTTGAGGAGGAGTATGAAGTGAAAAATGCTCTGCGCATATTATGGTTGCACATGTGAAGACTTCAGGACATTCCACTAAAGAGTTCTCGAGTGACAATGGTGGTGGTATCTCACAAAATAAAAATACCAACCCGAAACTTCACGATCACTGAAAGGAAGATCTTCTCTCATGAAACCCACTCGCTATTGTCTTCGAATCGCGAGTATTTGGTCTAGTTGTTGTAGATTCCATATGGGATTAATAATAATAATAATCGCTTGGAAGACTGCATTATGTGTGTAGGAGATTTTCTGAACATATCAAATCCTGTGACCATCGCAGAAGCACTCCATAGTAAATAATATGACAGGTGGAAAGCGAAAATGGAGAAAGAAATGGCTTTCTTGGGGAAACTTTATACTCGGAAGGTGGCAAAACTACCAGACGGAGTTGAGGTTCCTCCATGCAAATGGTTGAGGCATTACTTGAAAAAGTTCACGAGAGAACTCGAATCGGAGTTCAAAATTACTTGGAAGTCTGCTGTGTGCCGTGTATTACAAAATATGGGAATTACTAGTTTTTCTTGCTGTTTCATTCATGAATACTACATCGAATTGATTCTGGAAAATGTAATCATGGTCTAGGGATGTGTTCTAGATGCAATTGGCGTTCTACGTGAAAATCTTCTGAGAAGAATTAGAATAGGTTAGCCATTCGGGCTACCGCTATATTGGCTAATTATATGGCCACTTGGGAAAACTGTTGAGATCTGGGAAGTAGTCGTCTCTTCGGTGGTTTATGTATCTCTCTTCACCACTGAGTTATAGAAAACTCATTCTCTAACTCCGCTCTGCTTGAATGAGAGTATTGATTTGGTGAGAGTTGTTTATTTTTGTCCTCTTCAGTAAGTTATCAGAGTAAAAGTCTCACCCTTCACAACTCGTGAACCTTGGAGGACGTGTTAGTAGAACTCATTTGCTGTCGTTTGAGCCATATTTATTGATAACCAAAAATCAACTGTTTACGAGTTATTTGAGTCCTTGTGATTGAAAGATTTCCCACCTCACTTCATTTTTCGTAAATTTTTTCTACGTTGACCAAATTTGATCATCATTTTTGATTATTTTTATCAGAAAAGGATATGATATGTATGAAAAGAAGCGAAACTATCCTGTATGAGATGTTAAAAAAGAATTAGTATGATTTGAAAGTTGGTATGTGAAGAAAATAAAAATCAATTTCTAATATCAATTTGCCTGCAACTTTCGAATTCGACAATTTATGTATGAAAAAATTATTTTGAAAACTTGCCAAATTCCTTCTTCATTTCCTGAAGAAGTTTTTGTTAGAATGCAGTCACCAGTTTCGTTTCAGAAAATTTTTTTATAAACAATGTCCGGCATAAAAAATAGTGATTTAGCGTTAACGTTTGGATGGGAGCAATAGCTTATCTTTTGATAGGTCCTTACTATCTAACTGATAAATTAAACGGAGAAAAGAATGAAGAATTTCTGAGAACAAGCATGGACAGTTTTTGGGACGAGTTCTCCTTGAAATAATTTTCCACCAGAATGGGTGTCTCGCACACTAAAGGCTAAAGGTTCGTAGGTTTTTGAACTTGAATGGTTTCCTAAAGGGTGGATAGGTAGAGGAGGAGCTATTTCGTGGCCAGCGAGATATCCGGATCTAATACCGTTAGATTTACATGTTTGGGGCAGTTCAAAAGAAATAATATATGGAAGGGAAATACATACACGTGCTCAACTTGTGGAGAGAATAGACGGAGCAGCGAGAAGATTGAGAGTAAATTTCAGGACTGAAGAAATGAGAAAGAAGGCAAGTACTTGTATAAGGAATTGTGGAGGACATTTCGAAGATAATTTATGAATACATTTTTGATTGAAATTCTGTGTTTGATTGCAATAACAAATTATTCAATTCGTTACTTTTCTTTCTTGGCTTATATTCCCTTTTCAAATCTAAATCTCGAACGAAACTAGTGCCTGCATCCTTACGAAATTTTTTTTGGGAAATGGAGAAGGTATTTGGCAAGTTTTTGAAAAAAATTTTCAATACATAAATTGTGGAATTCGAAAGTGGCAGACAAATTGATATTAGAAATTGATTTTTATTTTCTTCATATACCAACTTTCAAATCATACTAATTCTTTTTCAAGATCTAATACAGGATAGTTGATGAAAATAATCTAAAATAATTATCAAATTTGGTCAACGTTGAAAAAAATTTACGAAAAATAAAGTGAGGTGAGGAATTTTTTCAAAAAACACAAGAACTCAAATATCTCGGAAACTGTTGATATTCGGTTATCAATAAATATGGCTCAAACGATAGCAAATGAATACTAACGCGTCCTCCAAGGTTCACTTCTAATTTGGGAACACTTTAAACTTCAAATGTGTAGTCTGTATTACTGTATGAGAATGAAATTTTGCCCTCGAATGGAGAATGAGGTGTTCAAGCATGTGAAATTTTGTCCAGATCGCATGACCAGAACCATAGTAACCAGAGAAAATTGTAACTTTTGAACGGAAAAGCCTAGGGACTTGAAATTTTCAGGATAGGTGTGGATCTCGAATGTCGTGATCGCGTTCATCTATGAGCAAAATTATACTAGGGGTAAGGTAGTAAATATGGTCGTTTGAAATTTAGTTTTCTTGATAATTTCAAAACTACAGATTCGATCGTGACGAAATTCTGTATACTTATGGACAATGATATATTCGAGCTACATTTCTCCAGATCACATGACCAGAACCATAGAAACCACAGAAAATCATGATTCTCGAACGAAAAGGCCTAGGGACTTGAAATTTTCAGGATAGGTGTGGATCTGAAATGTCGCGTTCACGTTTATCAATGAGCAGAATTATACTAGGGGTTCCGTAAATACGGTCGTTCGAAATTTTGATTTCTCGATAATTTCGAAACTACAGATTCGATCGAGATGAACTTTGTGTTTCAATCGAGAATGATATATTAAAGCAATATTTTGTCCAGATCGCATGACCAGAACCAAAGAAACCATAGAAAATTTCAACATTCTAACAGAAAGGCCTAGAAGCTTGAAATTTTTAGGGTGGGTTTGGATCGCGAATATCGCGGTCACGTTCATAAATGAGCAAAATTATACTAGGGGTTCCATAAATATGGCCCTTCAAAATATTTTTTTTCTGATAGTTTCGAAACAACTGATTGGATTGGAATGAAATTTTGCACATAGCGGAATAATGTATTTGCATTTTGTCCAGATCGCATCACCAATACCATAGATACCGTAGAAAATTCTAGTGAATTATCGAAAAAAAATTGGTCAGCTGAAGCACTGACATGAAGTCTGGAGTTTAGCCTACTTTTCAGAATTTTTTTGGAGCTGTTGAAAATTCCTTCAATTGATTTCTAAAACTGGAAAATGCGAATCTACCTACAAGGTGGATGTACGAGCGCTCAAAAGCTCCTGACTTCACGGCAGTGCTTTTCGTATTTGCACACGAACACTGCAAACCAAACAGGGCAACAATATCCAGCAGCAGAAAAAAGCAAGCCTAGTGCTGGCATCAGCACCCCATGAAGAACCAGCTGATTTCTGTATATATTGAATTTTTATAATGTCACAGTTTATTTAAGTTCTTATTTTGATACTAGCAGACTTGGCCACGCGTTGCTGTGGCTACGTCGATTATATTGTTGTAAACTATTTTAACCAGTGAATTATTATTATTGACCCAAACCTTACCCTATTTTTGATTTTTCAAAACTTATAACCTATTTATCAAACGGTTCCAAATTTCTTCAGTTTTGGTAAAGACCCAGAAACTTGGCATCACTCCTCGCACGTTATCGCTATTGTCGAGTGATCGGATGTAGTGGGGACGCAATGTCCAACCGTTGATTCGAGACCCCGTTGCCGCGTAGCTAGTTATACTCCTTGTCATATATAATAAACAAATAATTCGCTATAAAAAAAATTGCGACTATAAATTGGGATATGAAGTATCCTATCTTTTAAGTGTGGCAAACTGCACACAGTGTGCCAGATTTGATTGAAATCGGTTCAGTAATTCAAGAGTTCATTTCGGACAAACAACGTGACACGTAATTTTTATCTATAAAGATTATCACCCTATTTATAGTTTATCAACTCTAGGTCAGCTCATTTTCTATTCTTACAAAATAATAGCGATCTATTATCGAAATCTAATGGCAATATAATAATCATAGAGATAATATTCTTATTATTCCATATTCAAAATGTTCATGCCTTTTCTCGCCCTGCCGTCCCAATAGTCTATAAAATCTTGAGTACCTTCCAAAAATGAAATATCATTGCTGAAAAACCAAGAATTACTTAATATTATCACAATTTTCAAAACGTACTTTTTCTTAGTAGCATATTCGAATGCTTCCGTTGAGAGATTTCATCGCGCTAGGATTGTTACCTGATCGGTTTTCCGAAAAAAAAAATGACACTGCTCACAGAGATCTAAAAATACGCCGAGAGGAATGGAAACTAAATTCGCACCGAAAATTAGTTTTCCCTCCGTTTACTGTTCAAACAATGTCTCCACTTCGATTCTGTTAATTCGAAATACTCCAATTCCGCTCTGGAAGCCTTCCAAAGAAACAAAAAAGAGCCGGCGGAATAGATGAGTTATCGGCTCGCATTTATTGGTGTTTAATTCTTGTTCGAACATGTTTGCCGCCGAATTTGGCGCATATTTGCGTCGGCTATCTACTAAATCGCGGCCACATTCAATTGTTCCATTCGAATATCTAGCCTGGTGGACGTGCAGATCAAATTGTCAGTTATTTCGAGGGTTTCGGGATAATGTGGACCACAACATGGATGTTTTTTGTTAGAACGGAACGTTTCCAATTTGAAATATATTATGGTAAATAGAATTCGAGAATACACGAGATTAAAATGCTTGGTTTCGACAGAACTCAATAACCCAATTAAGATATCACACTCGAATTGTTTGCGAATTGATAATCTATAAATACTATCACCATAGCCTGAACCCAACTTCATTCGAAATATTACCGATTTTGAACTTACCTACAAAAGTGTAGCAATAATAAGTGACATAAATCACCATTACAAGATTCATAATAAATCCCAAGAAACAATGTCATTAACATTTGGCACCAAATAGGTGGTGAAACGATTTCAATGTTACTCATTGATCTTGGTTTCTGAATGACCTGTAAAATTTACTTCCCTTCGCTTTTAGTCTCACTTCGTTTCTAGGGAGTCTAAGAGACTTCTCTTTCGATCGGTGCTTCGCTGCTTGTCTATTCGTTCTTCTCGAAAAGGGTGCCATCTTATCTGTCGTTTCAATTGCTATCTTCACTATCCCTCTCATCCCTTCGCTTTTGTGTTGTTTCTGTTATGTCCGATAGCTCAGGTAAATTGGTGAGAAAAATGGACTGTATAAAATAGCGATTTGAAGCTGGAGCGAAAGCGAAATATATGTATGAACAATCAAATTCATATACAAACAATGCGGTCAACAATGATGACTTACCAAGAAAACAGCGAACTGCGAATGCTTGAGGGCTCTGCTCCAAATCCCAGCTGTTCACAGGGGCCCTTCGTGGATATTTGCTCCAACTTCTTATTCAAATGCGGTGTTGAACACAATCAAAAAGGCGATGCGGAATTTCCAATAAAATATGCGGGTGAAGTCAATGCGTGGTAAATCCAAAACCAATCCAATATTACGTAATTTCGTATAGAAATCTGATAGTACAGGTCACAGCGAAAATCTCTCAATATCATTCAAGGCGTCAAAATCAATCAATTCTAATCAATGTGTGTGAAGCGAATGGTTCTTCACATATGCGAAGCCACCAGTGTTGACATATATTGGCGCGAAATTTAAACATTTAGCGATCGCTTCAGCTTCAAATTTATGTTCTTATAAAAGGACCGAACATTCTCCGGGCCGCGAAAAATGGCAAAATGCTAGTCGAGCAACGGTACATAAAATTGGTCTGAAAGTCTAAAGCGATGAGTACAAATAGCGTGTCTAGTGACATGAAACAAATTAGCGAGAAATTAAATACGAAAATGAATTAATGAGCGAGTTCCCATTATTTAAAAATGTTAAATAGTTTTAAACAATAAGAATAAAAACCAACAAAAAACTAAGCGACTGGCAAAGGGCATAATTTGACAGTCGGCCTTTGCAGAATACCATTTTTTGTTTTCAATGAGGCAATTCTAGAGCGTGTATCTTTAGCGTGACTCAAAGAAGTTATTCTTCCCAGGAGCCAGTCACAAGGAGGAATTCTATCATCCTTAATCAAAACGAGATCTCCGATCGTTGGGAATTTTTCATCGTCAGTAAACCACTTTGAGCGCTGTTGTAGAGTATGGAGGTACTCACGGTGCCATCTCTTCCAAAAATCTTGATGCAGACGTTGCAACAATTGCCAACGACTCAAACGATTAACCGTTAGATGTGAAATATCTGGATATGGTAATGCGGTGAGCGGTTCCAGAGTGAGAAAATGACCCGGAGATAAAGCAGCAATGTCTTCGGGATCAGAAGAGAGTGCTTCTAAGGGTCGCGAATTCAGTATGGCCTCAATCAGGCACAGCAAAGTGTAGAATTCTTCATAGGAGAGAATTTGATTTCCAAGAACTCTAGAAAGATGTGATTTCACATTTTTAACTCCAGCCTCCCATAGGCCACCCATGTGAGGAGCAGAAGGAGGGTTGAAGTGCCAAGTGATCGACTCTCTCTCTGCTGCATTTTTCATACAATCAACAATCACGCGATTAGCACCTATAAAGTTTGTACCGCAGTCACTGTAAAGATGACTAACTCGTCCGCGCCGTGCAATGAACCGCTGAAGAGCTGACAAAAAGGTTTCAGTTGACAAATCCGTAGCGAGTTCCAGGTGAACAGCTTTCGTCGCAAAACATACGAACAAACATATATAGGCCTTTGTTGACTTGACCCCGCGATGTCGTCCCATGGTGACAGAATAAGGTCCTGCAAAATCAACACCACTGTGACTGAATGGCTTCACCTGCGAAATTCTTGTTGAAGGCAACTCCCCCATTGGAGGTTGGAAATTTTTGGGACGAGTTTTAAAGCACTGAACACATCGAGAAAGAACCGATGAAATGACGCGTCTACCTCCCACTATCCAAAACCGTTGAGCAAGAAGGAACCGAATAGTGCGTAAGCCTACGTGGAGATATTTCCTATGATAAAACTCGATAAGAAGCGTTGTTAGGCGACTTTGTCGAGGAAGAAGTATAGGGTGTTTACCATCAAAGGGGAGACAGGATGAGTCAATTCTTCCTCCTATTCTCAAGACACCAGAGTCGTCAAGAAACACATTCAGCTTCTGAAAATGTTTGGGGTATACCTTTCGATGCAATTCCTCTGAAAAGTGAATGCTTTGCGTTAGCTTTACCAGAAGAAGGAGAGATCCATCTAATTCTGAGGCTGACAAAGGGCCACAGCGTCTAGAACGCGGATACCTTAGATTATTGTTGAAGCGAATAACAAATGCGAGGATTCTTTGAATCTTTGAAAAAGAAGAAAAGCGTTCAAGTAGAGAGAACAATGAATTCGAGCACGGTTGCTCCGAACTCTGCAAGCATAAAGGAGCTGCAACAGGGTGCAGTAGAGTTTTAGGTTCACCGTCGGAAGCATACAAATCGAAACTTTCTAAGATTTTTTGAGGACCATTAAACCACAAAGCGCAACCAACAAATTCAGAAGGTAGCAGGCCACGAGAACCAGCGTCTGCTGGATTATTCAAAGAGTCAATATGATGCCAAGAAGCAGAAGG
This sequence comes from Aphidecta obliterata, assembly GCA_963966015.1. NCBI lineage: Eukaryota > Metazoa > Arthropoda > Insecta > Coleoptera > Coccinellidae > Aphidecta > Aphidecta obliterata. The sequence continues at coordinate 28,588,849 of OZ014427.1, read as the reverse complement.
AATTTTTTCTTGTATATGGGCGACTCGATTAGATATGAACACAGGCCAGCGTTGCGGTTGTCCCTTTATCCAGTCAAGTGCAATTTGAGAATCTGAAAATGCACAGACCCTTCGAAAGCATATGAGCCCTTTAAAGAGATCGAGACAGAATGACAGAAGATTAGCCAACAAAACGGCACCACAAAGTTCCAATCTTGGAATGGTTATCCTTTTAAGAGGGGCAACTTTGGTTTTTGCGCAAATGAATTTAAATGACATATCATCATTTTCATTTTTTATCTGAAAGTAAACAACTGCACAATAACCTTTTTCTGATGCGTCACAAAAGCCCAACAAGTCATACGATATAGCATCCGATACAGTTATTCTACGAGGAAAACCAACGGAAGATAAAGTAGCTAATTCTGAACGATATTTTTCCCACACTCTTACAATATCTGCAGATGGTTCCTCATCCCATTTTATTCCTGAGGACCACATTTTCTGAAGTAGGTGCTTCAGAAAAAAGGTGATAGGAGATAAAAATCCAAGAGGATCATATATGCGAGCTAGTTGCGACAAGAGGTTGCGTTTGGTACAAGGGCGTTCTGAAGGTTGCACGCTGAAGCAAAACATATCTTTTGGCGGGTCCCACAATAAACCTAACACCTTCAAGGAGGTAAATTCATCTTCACGGTCAAATGAAAGTGGATCAATCGAAAGATGGGTGGATGGCAAATCTGATAAAATGAGAGGATCATTAGACGCAAATTTTCTTAGTTCAAACTGACCCCTTTTGAGAAGAGCAACTAGCTCTTGTCGTAAGCGTCTTGCACCTTCGAGCGTAGAACTTCCAGTAAGAATGTCATCGACATAAGTATCTTCTTGTAATACCTTCGAAGCCAAGGGAAACGCTTTCCCTTCGTCAGTAGCCAACTGAATTAATGTTCTGATAGCCAAATATGGAGCGCTACTCACGCCGTAGGTTACAGTTAGTAGTCTATAATCTTGGAGGTCTTCTTCAGGGGAAAATCTCCAAATAATTCGCTGGTAATCTACATGATCATCGCTTACCCTTATCATGCGATACATTTGCCGAATATCCGCACACAAGGTATATTGATGTAACCGAAAACGAAGCAATATAGAGATAATGTCTTGTTGCAATTTTTTTCCAGTGAGTAGATGGTCATTAAGTGAACCCTCCTCCAACACCGGAGACTTAGCAGAGGCATTGAAGACAACGCGTAACTTCACCTGATCGTTTTGTGCTTTAATGACACAATGATGTGGAAAATAAAAACAATGACCGTCCAACAAATTTTCACTAATACGTTCCATATGACAAGAATCCAAATAGTCGCGCATAAACTCCGAGTACAACTGATATAGCCTAGGGTTCCGTAGAAGCCGTCTCTCCAGAGATAGAAACCGATTTATTGCCAATTCACGAATGCCAGTATATTTTGGTAATTCACCGCGAAAAGGAAGAGAAACAACGTACCTTCCCTCATTATCTCGAAAGTGCGTATCAGCAAACATTTGGTCCACCTGTTTATCTTCTAGAGATGATGTTTCGCATAGAGGAACTGAGTCTAGTTCCCAGAACTTTTGAAGAGAAAGGTCTAAGTTCAACTCTGTGGGGAAAGCAAATAGAGCAGAAACAGAAGAATTAGAAGGGCATTCAAATCTTCCCATCAAAACATAACCAAGAACTGTATTGATTGCATCTAACTGTCCTGGGTTTCCTACAATTTTTTCGGGTAAAATAATTTTGGAAAACACGTCTGCGCCTAGCAGAATATCAATCGTTCCTGGGGTGTGAAAATGCGAATCTGCCAATTTCAAGGCGGATAAATGAGACCAGGAAGATTTAGGAACTTTAGACGAAGGTACCCTTTCACATACTCGATCTAAAATTATAGCGTCAGTAACAATTACAGGTGATTGTAAATCAACCGGACGAAAAGAAACAGTAAAGCAACCATGATGAGCGATACTGTTCATTGAATTCAGACCCTTTACGTTTATTTCCATATTGCACCGAGGCAAACCTAACAAATTAGCGGCCTTCTTACTAATGAAGGATGACATAGAACCACTGTCCAATAAGCAGCGTAAAGTATGAAACGTACCAAAACTATCGCGTACGTCGATCAGTGCGGTGGATAACAGTACAGAAGAAGATTTTTTTGCGATATCGATTCTTGCCGAAAATATAGCGTTATCATTATTAGACGAGGTGGATGGCACAACTTCAACTGTTTTAGCCTCACCTGTAGCGAACCCATCAAGATGTAATAAAGTGTGATGTCTTTGATGACATTTGCGACAAGTGTTAATCGATTTACAATTTCGAAGATCGTGAACAGAACTAAGGCAATTGAAACATAGATGTTTCTGTTTAGCGAAAGCGTGGCGTTCTTGTGGGGTTTTTCCTGTGAAGTTTGGACAAGACATTACTGAGTGGTTCTGGTTACAAAGCGAGCACTTTAGCGAAGCATTTTTAGTGAGCTGATTTTTATTATCGGTGAAATAGGAAGCGATGCGTTTAGAGCTAGCAGAAGGCTTACTCTGATTATGGGATTTTGAAGTTTGGGGCGAAATGGATGACGCTCCCAAGGTATCGATTGCGGTACAATATCTATTTAAAAAATCAAGAAGTGTTCGAAATTCTGGAACAGAGGATGAGCAATTTTCCATTTCGAAGCGAGTGACAGTTGTATTGTCCAAACGTTTTATGAGCATCATGAATAAAACAAAGTCCCATGAGTCAACTGGAAACTTCAAATTGCGAAGTGCTGCGATATTTTCAGTAAAAGTGTTCAATAAGGTACGAAGGGCGTTATAATCAGAACAATTTATTTTTGGAGAACTATCAAGGGCATTCCAATGTGCTTGCGCTCTCAATCGCACATTGGAAAATCGACTTACTAGAGAATCATAGGCGGTTTGATAATTACTAGAAGTCATCGGTAAGGTGCGAACCAATGAGAGCGGCGGACCTTCTAATGAAGAAATTAGATAATTAAACTTTTCGATCTCATTCAAAGAAGAATTATTATGTACAAGAGCGTCAAAAAGATCAATGAAGGTGGTAAATTGAGTATAATCTCCTCTGAATTTTTTTATCTCAATCTTAGGAAGACGAACTTGTGGTGTATTATTGACCATACACGAGGCCGAACTTTGCTTCCTTGTGAAAATAGAATGGGCTGACGTATCTAAATTAAATTGGTTTGGATCGAATAATTCAGTATAAATAGTTTTGATAGCAAAGTAATCATTTTGAAACTGCGTGTTTATATCTTCTTCCGATTCCATATTCGCATCATCATCTTGAAATAAAAGAGAAAGTATGATCTGATGCTGTTTATTGAACTCCCCCCGTACTTCGTCGAGTTCAGTAAACCGAATTTTAAATGATAACCCAACAGTTCCATCTGCTTTTGCTCGCGTAGCAAGATCCAATAATGCTTTTATTTCACTGAGACAAGAATTCCTATTGAATTTAGCCTTCTTTAATTTAACGTCAGCCATCGTAACCTATACAAATTTCACAAATTTCCGACTTTCAAATAATAAATATCGACAAATTCAATTCAAATCAACTCCGATGAAAATTCGATAAATATGTATCAACTGTGATAAGCGAACAGCGAGCGTTATCCGATACCAGATGCGTCAATGCAGCAAAAAATCTTCGTACACAATGGGAAAAACTCAAAATGCTTTATTTTTCAATATAATTAAAAAAATGCGAAATTTCAATATCCGGTTCGCTAAAGGACCAATGTTATGTCCGATAGCTCAGGTAAATTGGTGAGAAAAATGGACTGTATAAAATAGCGATTTGAAGCTGGAGCGAAAGCGAAATATATGTATGAACAATCAAATTCATATACAAACAATGCGGTCAACAATGATGACTTACCAAGAAAACAGCGAACTGCGAATGCTTGAGGGCTCTGCTCCAAATCCCAGCTGTTCACAGGGGCCCTTCGTGGATATTTGCTCCAACTTCTTATTCAAATGCGGTGTTGAACACAATCAAAAAGGCGATGCGGAATTTCCAATAAAATATGCGGGTGAAGTCAATGCGTGGTAAATCCAAAACCAATCCAATATTACGTAATTTCGTATAGAAATCTGATAGTACAGGTCACAGCGAAAATCTCTCAATATCATTCAAGGCGTCAAAATCAATCAATTCTAATCAATGTGTGTGAAGCGAATGGTTCTTCACATATGCGAAGCCACCAGTGTTGACATATATTGGCGCGAAATTTAAACATTTAGCGATCGCTTCAGCTTCAAATTTATGTTCTTATAAAAGGACCGAACAGTTTCAATGTTACCATTGTCTTGTTTGTCTATTATTTGCTCGATTATTTCTATTTTCAATTCTTCTCTGATTTGTTTATTGCAATATAGCACATATAGCTGTTCTCATTGTTTGGTTCAATGTACACTGTGGAATTTTTTGTTCTGTAACTTTGAACATTGTACCAGGTGACACTCGCAGTGTCTTGATAACCTTTATCTTGTGTTTCAGTGACAGTTTGCTCTTGAGCCGAGATATTAAGGGTTCCACCTTTTCAACTTGACACACCGTATATCTTTGCCAATATGAATATTTCTAAACAATTTCTGTGTATTTGTTGTGGTAGGAGTGGGTATGATGTAACATCGATGGAAAGGTCTAGTTGCATGAAATTTCTCTCCAAACACATCAAGTTTTCTGCTCGGTCCAGAGTCAGAACGAAAGTATGGAATTAAATATTATCATCGAATCACAGTGGAGTCTAGACTCTAGAAACTTGTGCTAATTTGGATTGCGTGTCCAGAGGGTGGAAAGTTAACGTTTTGAGCCCACTGTTTCTGGTGAGGAGCGAATAGCTCGATCCATTCAGACCTCGCTACGTTTTAAGGCCTTTATGTTTTGTTCAAAAACAGGAAAAAAAAAAACTTGGTCCTTTATCAGTTTGGCCTCAATTTCACATTTATGTTTCTTAGTTGTCCGTTCAAGGTTTTAGTTCGTTTTTCATGATACGTACATGCACTTATATTATAAGTACCCGACTGAAATACAACTATATCACATTAAAACATCCCAATTATACAGGGTGTTTCCAAATTAGACGTGAACCTTGGAGTACGTGTTGGTATGACTGATTTTCTGTCGTTTGAGCCATATTTATCAACCAAAAATCAACAGTTTACGAGTTATTTGAGTTATTGTAATTTTAAAAGATTTCTCACCTCATTTCATTTTTCGTCAATTTTTTCTACGTTTACCAAATTTCATTATCATTTTGGATTATTTTCATCAGAAAAGGATATGATATGTGTTGAAAAAGCATGCTGTAAAAGATGTTGAAAAAGAATTAGTATGATTTGAAAGTTGGTATATGAAGAAAATAAAAATTAATTCCTAATATTAATTTGCCTGCAACTTCCGGATTCCACAATTCATGTATGAAAAAATTATTTCAAAAACATGCAAAATTCCTTCTTTATTACCTTCAGAAGTTCTCTTTAGAATGCAGTCACTAGTTTCGTTTCAGCAGATTTTTTTATAAACAACCTTTTGAATGTCCGGCATAAAAAACAGTGATTTAGCGTTAATGTTTGGATGGGAGCAATAGCCAGACATTTTATAGGTCCTCACTATCTACTTGATAACTTAAACGCAGAAAATTATGAAGATTATCTGAGAACACATAAATATAAACAGTTTATTGGACGAGGTTCCTCGATTGACACTTGACAGGCGTGAAATCATTTTCCAACACTATAGATTGAACTTTCGTTTGTTTTTGTAAGAATTGTTTCCTGAAGGGTAGATAGGTAGAGGAGGAGCTATTTCATGGTCAGTGAGAAGTCCGGATTCAACACCGTTAGATTTTCATGTTTCGGGTAGTTGAAAAGAAATAGTATATGAAAGGAAAATACATACACGTGCCCAACTTGTGAAGAGAAGAGACAGATCAGCGAGAAGAATTAAAGTAACTTTCAGGACTGAAGAATTTAAAAAGAGGGTACGTTCTTGTATGAGGAATGATGGGGGACATTTCGAACATAATTTATGAATGCATTTTCTGATGAAATTCTGCGTTTAATTGCAATAAAAAAATATTTAATTCGATACTTGTCTTTCTTGGCTTATTTCGCCTTTCGAATCAAAATCTGCTGAAACGAACCTAGTAACTGCATGCTCACGAAAACTTTTTTAGAAAATGAAGCATTTGCTAAAAGTAAGGATCTATCAAAAGATAACCTATTGCTCCCATCCAAACGTTAACGCTTAATCACTATTTTTCATGCCGGACATTGTTTATAAAAAAATTTGCTGAAACGAAACTGGTGACTGCATTCTAACAAAAACTTTTTCAGGAAATGAAAAAGGAAATTGGCAAGTTTTCGAAATAATTTTTTCATACATAAACTGTGGAATTCGAAAGTTGCAGGCAAATTGATATTAGAAATTGATTTTTATTTTCTTCATATACCAACTTTCAAATCATACTAATTCTTTTTCAACATCCAAAACAGGATAGTTTTCCTTTTTCATACGTATCATATCCTTTTCTGAGGAAAATAATCCAAAATTATAATCAAATTTGGTCAACGTAGAAAAAATTTACGAAAAATGAAGAAAGATGAGAGTTTTTTATCAAAAACACAAGAACTCGAATATCTCGGACACTGGTGATTTTCGGTTATCAATAAATATATATGGCTCAAACGACAGCCAATTATTGATACTATCACGTCCTCCAAGGTTCACATCTAACTTGGAAACACCCTGTATATCCGAAAATCTAACAATCATTCAAGTTCGAGTCCTCGATGAATGGATATTTCCAGGAGTTATAGAAGTTTTACGAAATAATCTCCAACAAACATCCACTGTAAGTGTCGAAGCCGATTTGTGTCCCCTATTTCATTGTGTTGTTTTCCTCGAGAGCTGTCCCATTAACCTGTCATCACTCGTTATGGAATCCCTAATTCAATTCGAAGTTTGCTTGATTTCGTTGAAACGTCGTTTTTCGATTCATTTGATCATATCAAATTCCTAGAGATATTTCAAATATGAAAGAGAGTTGAAGTCGGCCGGCACAAAAATGATTTCGAGTTTACACAGTTCGAAATAAAAATGGCTACCGAAAAATCCGTTGTCTTTGCAGTATCAATTCAAACCTCGAAGGATATTAAACATTGATCTTGTATCTAAGTAATTATCAAGATCTTGTGGATCCAGAAAAAAGTAACCGACTTCGGTGTAAGAGTTGATTTGAGAATTTTTTAAAAACTAAAGTGGAAGTTTGAGAATAATGAGGAGATCTTATGAAGGGAGAATGGCAAAAATACTGTGAAAATATTGCAACTAAGATATGGCACAAATTGGTTGTTCAAATTTATAATCTGATAGGGTTCAAATCTCCAAGTGTTTGAGATCATTTTATTCATCTCTATTATCAAATTCATCTTGATTGACCTATTTCCATTTTCACCTATCTTAGTCTCATACTTCTTCTTATATTTTCTTCCACTTGAATTTCATATTCAACCAAACTATTATTCAAGATAAGAAATTTCAATTTCAATCCTAAAAAAATCAATTTCTTTCTCCACAAATGATGTGGATTTGATAACCTGATTTGAAGCTTTTATCCCAATTGAATTCATGCATAAATGAATCATAATTCGTTCAACAAAAGGCCTCATTGCCACTCCAAACAGAATGCGTGGTAAGCCTTAACCGAAAATGAGAAAACACTAATAATTCTACTGATACGGGGTCTAATAACTATAACAGTCATTTCGCATGCTCTGCACATTCTGATATCACTAAAACGCTTGCGGGTTAACAGAAGATCTTATCGCCACCTCTAGGGTACGGGTAGTAATTGTCGAAAAAGAGATTTCACCACTATTCCGTATCCACAAATGTAGAAATAATGCTTTGGGATCTGTGCTACGCGTGGAATAAACATGAATTCTGTTTTATTGGATATTGTGCCTCGTTTGTTAGGTTTGCCCATATTTTCGGAGGGCGAAGGGTCGAAGTGTGATAGCAATCTTCAATCCCCAACTATAAAGGAATAACAATGATTGAAATAAGTATTCCACAAAGCTTTTACAGGGTTATCTGCCGTGAAGGCAGGAGCTTTTAAGCGCTCGTACATGCACCTTGTAGGTAGATTCGCATTTTCCAGTTTTAGAAATCAATCAAATCAATTTTTTTTCGATAATTCGCTAGAATTTTCTACGGTATCTATGGTCTTGGTGATGCGATCTGGACAAAATTTTGCACGTAGTTTGAATAGATTATTCCTCAGCTAGGTGCTTAATTTAATTCCAATCCGAGCAGTACTTTCGAAACTATCAGGAAAAATATATTTTGAACGGCCATATTTACGGAACCCCAAGTCTTAATTTGCTCATTGATGAACGTGACCGCGATATTCGCGATCCAAACCCACCCTGAAAATTTCAAGTTCCTAGGCCTTCCCGTTCAAAAGTTTCAATTTTCTATGGTTTCTATGGTTCTGGTCATGCGATCTAGACAAAATATTGCTTCAATATATCATTCTCGATTAAAATACAAAATTTCATCTCGATCGAATCCGTAGTTTCGAATTTCTCGAGAAAACAAAATTTCAAACGACCGTATTTACGGAACCCTTGTATAATGTTGCTCACAGATGAACGTGATCACGACATTCGAGATCCACACCTATCCTGAAAATTTCAAGTCCCTAGGCGTTTCCGTTCAAAAGTTACAATTTTCTATGGTTTCCATGGTTCTGGTTATGCGATCTGGATAAAATTGTAGCTTGAACACCTCATTTTCCATTTGAGTGCAAAATTCCATCTCGATCAAATCTGTAGTTTTCAAGTAATCAGGGAAACAAAACTTTGAACGGCCATATTTACGGAACCCCTGGTGGAATTTGGCCCATTAACAAACTTAACCGAGGCATTTGGGAACTGAACCCACACTGAAAATTTCAAGTCTCTAGGTTGTTCCGTTCGAGAGTGATCGTGCTTACAGACGGGCAGACGGACGGCCGGACGGACAGACTCGAATTTTCCGACGGATTCGTCATCAGTGAGTCGAACATAGTCGATTGAGACCATTTTCGGTTCAAAATTCGAAAAATACAGACATCGTGACGAAATGATATAGCCCTCGTGTAAGTAGTACGAGCGCTCAAAAATTACCTGGTCGTTAAAATTTTCGACATTCTTCTCCCAAAAATCCATTTATTTCATGTGGTGATTGGTATTTCTTTCACAAAAAACGGTCTACCGGATTCTGGAGAAAGGAAAAGTAAAAAAAAGAAAAATCTGAAAGTTATAGATCGGATGACCGAGCTGGTCGAGGTAGTCTAAAGCCTGCTACACATACGCATGCAAGTCGGCCAACTTGGCTTGAACAGACTAAATTGAGAAATTGGTATGAGCGTGTGTAGCGGAAGTTAGAGCTAGGAGTTGTGCTTGTAGGTATTCGGACAAAGCCGATTGCGTACAGTCTTCATAGCCGACTTTGCTTGACATGCCAAGTTGGCCGACTTGCATGCGTGTGTGTAGCAGGCTTTATGCACACCATCACTTCTTGTCTTCCAAATTGTCTTGCTTAAACAACATATTACTGACATATGTGTCATATATCATCCATATAGTTCGGTTATTCTTGTTTCATGAAGTGTAGGTAACTTTATGCTTAGATAGCCCATATAAATTGACGGAAAATAAATGTTGATATTTGAGCTTTGTTTCCTCCAGATGTGAAAAGTACGTGTGATATTGATACATATACTATCTTGTGAACAGACTAAAAAGAGCCCTATCCTCACAAAATGTAATCTACTAGTATACCTGGCCACGCCTTGCTGTGGCTCAAGTATACGTTGAATTAAATTGTAGTGAAATATTCAATAAAGTGGAATTATAATTATTATTAACCCTAACGTACTCCTAACTTAGGTCCAACCTAACCCCATCCTTACCCTTTTCTTTCGGGTTGTGAAAAGAAATCTGCTGAACCACGACCCGTGTCGTGGGATATGTCGGTTTGGCTCGATGTTGTTGCCGGCCGACTAAAAAAAACACAACTTGGGGAAATGCGACGACCACCGGAAAAGACATTCCGGTCCGTACGTCGATGATACCCAATGAATAGCAGTCCTGTCTCTTTTCTCCTCATGTCTCCCTTCACAAAACCGTAAACGCCTTCCAGTATTCTTCATGCTGTATCATTTTCTCTTTTATATACTCAACTGGTGGTGAGCGGCCTATCTTTCCAACCAGTGCGTTCCTTTCCTCCGTCCATCTGATCTGAGGCAGTGCTTCGGGTCGTCTACAACGTGGCATGCATGACTGATCATCCCGTCCTATCCCCTCAGTAAAGGTACCATAAGATCCATGCCCTGTCAAAAATTGAGTAAAATAGTACCCGGTCGTTTTATTTTCACATTGGATCCACTGCTTCGAATTCCTGATCAGCCTGCGCATTCAAGCGGCATTTTTCCCTCCACCATCTCATCTCCCCTGCCATTTTCTCAGTGTCCTCCCTCCTGCCATTAGGATTGCCAGATGTCCGGTTTTAAAACGGACAGTCCAGTTTTTTCCATGTTTGTCCGGTCGACAAAATTTGGGTAAACCGGACAGAAGATTGTCCGTTTTTTCCGCAATATCTTGCGTGACAACCCACAATATTGTTTGTAGTTACGTAGATTGTCCTTTTCCTTCAAAGTATTTTTTCTTTACTTGAAGGCAATTCCATTGATATGTGGTGCATTTTTTTCAAAATTTATTGCAAATTATGCAGTTTCTCTGTAGTATTCTTGTATCCTACGCTTTTGTGGAACAAATCTTGAGCGTTATGAAATGTCTACGAAATGACGAAAGGAATCGTCTCGCCGTTAACACTGTGAAAAGTGAATTGTGTGGGTACTTTAATATAAAAGCTAGTTGCACTGAATTCAAGGATGCCATCTCAAGCAGCAATGAACCATTGTTGGAATCAGTTTCATCAAATGCTAAGTACATAAAGATGTAGTCTTTGAGCTTTTTCCTTAAATACAACTGGCAACCCTACCTGCCATACTTCGATTGCCTGGTAGTTCTCCTCCTATGGTATAAAGGAAGCACTATTAGGTCAATTGGTGGGAAGCCAGCAATCACTTGAACAGCCTCCGTCGACACAGTTCTGTATGCCGAAGCTACCCTTATTTCTCAAGTTGGATCAAACTGCACACAATTCGCAAAATAAAATCAATTACATAAATATTTGACAACCAATAGGTATATAGGTATGTGAATAATTTTTTGTAATCACTGACATTATTCTACATTCTTAACAGTTACGAGTTCTATGAACATTCTGTATTATTCAGTTCTTAAACAGTTCCAAATTTCTTCAGTTTTAGGAAAGACCCAGAAACTTCACTCCTCGAACGATATCGCTAGGGTGTACAGATCAGTGGAGTGGGGGCGCGATCTCCTGCCGTCGATTTGAGCCCCATGTTGCCGCGTGGATAATTATCAGTCTTTGTCATGAATAATAAACAAATAATTTGCAATAAGAAAATATTGCAACTATAAATTGAGATATGAACTGTCCTATCTTGTAAGTTGAATCAAACTGCACACAGTGTGCAAAAATTTGATTGAAATCGGTTCAGTATTTCAGGAAATCATTCAGGACAAACAACGTGACACGTAATTTTTATTCGCGAAAGAAGTCGAGCACTTTATTTTCATTATGAGGGAATGCACATGGCATAATGAGGTTACACGATCCAGAGTCGAATCGAGTTATTGATGCCCAAGATTTTTTCCACTTTTTTCAAATTGAATATTTTATATAATCGGTAATTCGACCAGAGGTTCCGTAAATACGAAATTTAGTTTTCTTGATCATTTCAAAACTACGGAAACTACGAAAGCTCATAAGCTCCTGACTTACCGCAGTGCTTTTTATAATATTTATTATCGTAGTGAGCATGACAAGGTTATCTACTCTATCATCAAGGTAATTTTTTCAATTTTGCTAATCACGACATTCAACGGTATAACGCTGAGATATCAAGAGTTCGTTGAATTCGATAGATTCTCACGAGATTTGTTTGAATGAAATTGTGATACAATTTTGTGTGATCGAAGGATTTCGATAATTCATCATAGCTTCACAGGTAATAACTGCATCGAAATCTTTATTTTCGGGTTGTGACTTTTTTTGTGATTTTCGAATTCTTGTACGTATATACAAGGTGTTTTCGAATAAGTGCGAAAGTTTTCAGGAGGTGCTTCCTTGTAGTACATTAAAGGGGGAAATTCATGCAAACTGAAGCACTTAGGCTTTCCTTGTAAATTTAAACGCTTTTAAGAATGAGTAGCATAGTTGGGAAACAATAGCTTTCACGGACACAACCCAAGAATCAAAAAAAATTACGAAGAGCACTGCCTTGAACGCAGGAGCTTTTGAGCGCTCGTGCATGCACCTTTTAGGTAGATTCGCATTCTCCAGTTTTAGAAACCAATTGGAAAGATTTTGACAGCTGTCAAAGAAAATTTCAAACCAACGCGAAAATCCAGACTTCACGTCAGTGCTTTGGTGACCATTTTCTTTTTCGATAATTCGCTATAATTTTCGACGGTATCTATGGTCTTGGTAATGCGATCTGGACAAAATTATACATTATTCTTCATTTATGTGCGAAATTTCATTTCAATCCAATAAGTATTTTCGAAATTATCAGAAAAGATATAGTTTGAACGGCAATGTTTACGGAACCCCTAGTCTAATTTGTCTCATTGATGAAAGTGATCGCGAAATTCGAGATCCGAACCTATCCTGAAAATTTCAAGTCCCTAGGCCTTTTCGTTCGAAAGTTATGATTTTCTATGGTTTCTATGGTTCTGATCATACGATCTGGAAAAAATGTAGCTCGAATATATCATTCTCAATCTAAATACAAAATTTCGTCAGGATCGAATCCATAGTTCTGAAATTATCAAGAAAACCGAATTTTAAACGGCCATATTCACGGAACCCCTAGTATAATTTTGCTCATTAATGAATGTGAGCGCGAAATTCGCGATCCCAACCTATCCTGAAAATTTCGAGTCCCTAGGCCTTTCCGTTCGAAAGTTATAATTTTCTATGGTTTCTATGGTCCTGATCATGCGATCTGGAGAAAATGTAGCTCGAATATATGCTTCTCAATTTAAATACAAAATTTCGTCACGATCAAATCCATAATTTTGAAATTATCAAGAAAAGTGAATTTCAAACGGCCATATTTACGGAACCCCTAGTCTAATTTTGCTCATTGATACACGTGAACGCTACATTCACGATCCACACCTATCCTGAAAATTTCAAGTCCCTAGGCCTTTCCATTACAAAGTTATAATTTTCTATGGTTTCTATGGTTCTGGTCATGCGAGCTGATGTAGCTTGAGTACGTAATTATCCATCTGAGTGCAAAATTTCACTTCGATCGAATCAGTAGTTTCGAAATAATCAGAAAAACAAAATTTCGAGCGGCCATATTTACAGAACCCCTGGGCAAATTTTGCCCAATAACGAACTCAACCGCGGCATTTGAGATTCAAACCTACCCTGAAAATTTCAAGTTTCTAGGACATTCCGTTCGAGAGTTATCGTGTATACGGACAGACTCGAATTTTTTGACGGATTCGTCATCAGTGGGTCGAACTTAGTCGTTTGAGACCATTTTCGGCTCAAAATTCGAAAAATACACACATCGTGACGAAATGATATAGCCCTCGTGTAAGTAGTACGAGCGCTCAAAAATAGGAGGTTTTCTGATATAAGTATTCTGGTTAATAAGTTGAATCTATCTATTGAAGAATGGCACTAATTGTCATACTGAAAATGAACACTTGAGGCTTGTTATTGTACACGGAAAAATAATTGAGTTCTCCTGATATATTCAATATAATTCTATATTTCGAAGTTCATGAAAATAAAATGACAGTATTTTTTATACTGACAATTAACAATGAAGTCCGTTCTGCTACACAGGGACAAGCGCGTGAAAGCTCACTTCACGGCAGCGGTTTTCTCAAATATTTTTTTATGTTTTGTAGCCAAATAGCTTATGCCTACGGAACATAATCCACAACATTTAAAGAATAATTTTTTCTACAGCAAAATGGTTGAAACGTAAGTTTCATTCAATATGTCTGTGAACAATTTGAACATGCAAATAATGTATTTTTTCCACTACTGACATAGTAAGTAGTCTGTTATGACATGAATTTGATTGAAGTAAGTACTATTTACCGAGGTAGCTTGGGTTACTATTGATAACGGGGAGTAAGTGAAAACTTACTTCCCTAAAGATGTAAGTAAAAATCGAATCAGAACTTCATATTTTATTAATATTTATGTACAATTTTCGAACTTACAGTTAACACTTATATGCTGCTTGGTAACGTTTCTTAGACTTCTCCGGTAAAAGGAATTCACATGCAGCATTGGCTGCTACTTGAATTTCATCTTCTTTGGAATTCATTTAGAGAAGGAAATGTAGTTTTGACAAACACTTTGTTTGACAGATGAAAACCTTAGTAACCCAAGACGAACCGATATTTTTTTGTAGGTACGTAAATAAATTCCAAACTTAATTCATCAAAAGATAATTGATTGCGAATCAACTTCTGTAGTGGAAAAATTATAATACACAACTCAGGAGGCAAGTTTCTTGACCAGCCTCGGACTTCATTGCTTCCCCTTCCTATTGCTCGGGCGCAAACTACGTCCTCGTCTGGTAAGTGTCCCTTGCCTCCCTTATAGTGTAAATAACTATTAGTTGAAACGGCACATTTATAGAGTCGTTATAATGTCAAAGCCATTTTCATCCTTATGCCATAACCATATTACTCGGATGAGCAGGTAAGTGTGTTCTATGAATTTATATTTCATTAAAATAAGATTACGAAGACCAAATTAGAGGAGCCATTCGCCCTACAGTGTGAGTGAAACGTAATGCAAAAACTTGAAAAGCACTGACGTGAAGTCAGGAGCTTTTGCCCGCTTGTTTTTGGGTAGGTACCAAAACGGCCTTCAGCGTTCATTGTGAGTCATTTTATTTCCATGAATTTAAATAGATAGAATCAACAATTCATATTCAATATACAAAAGAAAACAAATCATGAAAAAAATTTGAACTGGAGTTCTTTCTTTCCACATGGCGTTGAAGCTGAATTTCCATATAATTCACTCAATCGATGTCCCATATGCAGACTCGAAATTTCAGTAGAATATACCTAATAGTTTCCGAGATACCGATGTTTCGAAGAGGAATTTTCAAGAAATACGAGAGATACGATCCTTATAAAATTCCATATGAACCATTTAACAAGTAACTAAAAAGTTTTTATTCGATCAGATCAGTATCTACGGAACCCTTCTGCGTATTTTTTCTACTAGTACTACAACCGGCGTATTCAGAATATTTCATAACTCAGGAACTATTGATGGTTAACCTTTTGGTAATGTTTTCCCGAATTCTCATTAACTTATATGATTTTATTTTGAATAATTATTCAGAAAAGTTTCCCTCGTAACATTGATCCCACAATATTTCGATCTCAAAATTCATGGATCTGATCCTCGAGCTAGAGTATGGATGACATAAGCTTTTACAGCTCTAAAAGGCGGTCAGACAGACAGACCGTTCAGTATTTTCTACAATAAACCTTCATAATGGTTTGGGAAAAAAAAATTACCCCTCTTCCTGAAGTTTTTACAGTCTTGAGTTGAGTGGAATCTAATGAGCGAATTAAAAAATTCCGTCCTTCTGCAATCCAGTGCATTTCTCGAAAACTATACGAGATAAATTCATAAAATTTCTCACAAGAATCCGTTGTAATTCGGCATTCGTGCTCCTAGCTCAAAAATGCCATTTATTAGTCCTAAAGGAAAAAAAAACGTGGTATAGAATTCAAAAATATTCATTGCGGAAAATTTGTCCAACATGAAATCATGACATTCGAAGAACGGATTAAAATTACTCCATCGAATATTTTCAGCGCAAAGCTCTAAACCTGATAGTTCAGGAGTAATGACATTTTGAATATAATCTCGCAACTGCCAAAGCGCGAAAAAATATTCTTCCAATTTTTTTTTGGTATTTTATTAAATTTAAATCAGAATCTGGGTAATCGGCTCTCCCTAAAATTTTCAGAGATTTTTCAATCGCTCTTGAGATTCTATAACATCCAAAACCTTACCTATAAAACTTGCAGGGGGATTAGACACCTTTTCCTCGAATAATTTCAAAGGTTCATTACTGCAAAACATTAAACATTTAATTTTGGTACAATTTCGGAAATTTTCTTATCACATACTATGAGAATTTCCACGTCAGCTCAGCTGTTGTACGGCCCAGTTGTGGCCTGGTTTCATTCTCCCCCATGTGAAGTAAAAATCGAAATGTGTTTGCGGGATCAGGAACCCCGAATTGAGGTGGAATAATTGAATATAGAGCCGATCGCGGCATACGAATCGTGAATTTGGGAACAATGAATAGATAAATGGGAATTGGATCTCGCAGATTTGCATGAAATACATCTCTACATGTGTGATACTTGCAGAACATAAAATCGTTTTGTGACGGGATGGATGAGAATTGGAATCTGCATATATTTATACTTCGGAATGGAATTCGAGGATAAATGTCAAGGATGGGTACTTGAACAAAGTGTCCTTGAATGTTATCGCATTAGCTCTCATGTTGCTAGTTTTATAGGATTCGTATTTATATAAGGTTAATGTTTCAATTCTTCTCAAAATTACATAAATAAAGTGAACTCCAAAGTGTTGGTTCACGAATAAAGATTTATTTGTATGAATCAAAAGTGGGTCACAACTATTTACCAAAACTCCTACCTTTAATGAAGAAACAACAATTAAAGTAAATTCGTCAAGTCACTAATTTCCGAGACCTAGGAGAGACGGGATATAAACAAACAAAACCAAACAACTTAAACATCTTATCAAATTTGAATTCAATTATTTAACCCAAGATATGTTTTATTTATTTTCTTCCGTGTGAGCCGGCCACAACTTTATCTACGGATTTACCTTCAAATCAATGAAATATATATAGTTCCTTCACATCGAAAATACATACATTTGTGAAATTTATAATGAAAAAGCGCTTATCCGCCAAAATTTTCGTCATAGTATATTATTTAACGAGCGGTAATGTAGGTCATAACTCACGCAGATGAAGTTTGCAGCACGAGTCGAAGGCGAGTACTGTAATTCATCAAGTGAGTTATGACCATTACCGCAAGATGAATACTATACTTTATCTACGACTATAACAAAAAATACTAAGATACAAGTACGGAGAAAGAACTTTATTCACTAATCTTAATAGTATACCTATAACAATGCATTATTTATGTTGATTGTGCTTCTTAGCATGGCGTAAAAAGTCCATAGGGGCGATGCTTTATATCTAGTGCTAAGTCCACTAAAATATGCCAAAAGAACATTCTCTGTAAACGATGACTTAATATTCTTATTGCTACACAAATCTTGAAAATTGTTGTATACACCTTTATATTTTTTTTGGGGATTTTTCGGGCAATAAATTCTCTATGGCAACATTGGCTGATTGTCTTATTTCTGAAGGTTCACATAATAATTCTGAATCTGAATTCATCTTTTTGAGCAAAACATCCACAATTATAATTGGGCATCAACTTATTTTGATAAAACGTCAAAATTATTAAAGTGACCTCTCCTCAATACCAATTATGGACTGTTCCCTTTCAGCCAATCAGCTTGTTCAGAAGCACAGAACAGGAAGTTATATTAGTGAGTTATTGAAACTCACGGTGTTCGTTTACAGATATTATTAATTGCTCAAAAGTAGTTGAATAATGAATATATAATAGGAGTAGATAAAATATCTTATTTTTATGAGTTCTTCACCCTGCCAGAAAAACACTCACTTTTAAATAGCCGAATGAAGAACAGTGAGACTTACCAATTCAAAAACTGACCAATTTCACTCAACAATTTTTCAAAGTGGTTTGATGTGCGCATAGTCTTGCCGGCGTTATAACGATTGAATATACGGCCACAATAATATCCCTTTGTCCTCGAATGCGGAGTCTGAATTCTTTCGAACTATCTACCTTTTCTTCCTGATACACCAAGATTTTCAATTGACCCCAACAAAATTCAAATTCACAACAACCGATGATGGAACCGTAGTGCTACGTATTGCGAGGCACGCTACGAAATGATGGGCTGAAACAGATCCGTCTACACATTTCATTGAATAAAATTCAACCCTAAGATTTGATTACTTTGGAATCTTGACAATTTTATATAATACATTGTATCGATGCGCGTCTTCTCGCTGGTAATATAAGTTCTGCATTTCATGTTGGGCGTCATCCTCGACTGAGTTATGCGGTACTGATGAGTGATGACTTCTAACAAGCCAAAAAGTGGTCTACCTGATACTCTGGTCGATCGATGATGACACGTTCCATTCAGTTCACTTCTCAATTTGGATTTCCACCAATCCATTAAACAACCGTAATATAGATTTTAACCACTGCTTAGCCCGACTATGAATCCATGTGCATAACTTATTGGCGGTAAGGAAATGCTTCGTGAACTGATATAAGATTTGAATTGCAGCACCCAGTAGCATCAATCCAAATCTCCAACAGCGTCAAAATCATCTTATTCTAGATTCAAGATGAAGGAATTAGCAGGTAAAGTTGCAGTGGTTACTGGAGCAAGCGTCGGAATTGGAGCCAAAATTGTTGAGATGCTAGTCAAGAATGGAATGATTGTAAGTCAAAAAACCCTGTAATTTCCATGTATAGGATCATTTTCAATTTAACAGCAGATATTTCGATTCGTAGTTCAAAACAATTCCATGTATTCATTCTGTATAATGTAATAACAATAATCTAAAATCTGCGAATATGCTGGACAAAAACATTCGATGGAAGCTTAATGCACTCCTGGCGGTTCTTGAAATATCGCGGTTCGAATCTAAAGTGAATCAATAGAGGTTTTTGAAGAACTGCGATCATCAATTGTGCCATGCATATCATAGACCCTCCTTCGGGGCACTCCTTCCTGGTTGCAGTTCTTCATGTTAATTTTCATCTGAAAAACACTGCTTGAATATTCTAAATGAGGTGGTTCCTATTACAAGATTTTCCATTTCACCAATGAATAGCATCACATATCCACAAATTCAAAAGTCTGGGGGACTAAGATCCGTAGATAGTGCCGGCTAAGCAATGGCACCGCGACAGCTTATCATCAATCAATTGGGTACTGTTCTTGAAATAATTAGCGACTCTTCATAATGGACCGGAGCACCATTATCTGAAGAGAGCCTAAAAGATGAATGTGCCAAAATCTAATATGTAGATCGTTCTCCCAAAAAGTCCGGTACCACGTTTTTTGGACGAAAATGTATGTCATCCAAAAAATGTGGTTCTGCAACTTCAATATTGATTTTTGTAGATGGTTCTGCCCTTCTTCTTTCGAAGAAGAGCTATTGAAGGTAGACTGACATCCTTTTTCCTCGAGTTTCAGATTTTAAATTTTAAAAAACTTGAACTCTGAAAATTCCAAGAGGTTCAATTCAATTTATTCCAAATAACCATAATTGAACATATTTAATGAAAATTTTTCCGAGATGAATTTTTGTTTACGCCAAAGATGCGATTATAAAGCAATCGAATTTGCAGGTGATTGGATTAGCTCGCAGGGTTGAGATGGTCGAAAAACTCTCAAAGGAACTTCATAATCAACCTGGCAAAGTGTTCCCAATGAAAGTTGACATAACAAACGATGACGATTTGGTGAAAGCTTTCGAAGAAATCGAAACAAAGTTCGATCCCATCCATGTACTGGTTAACAATGCTGGGTACTTTCCATCTGGCAGCCTCATAGACGGACCCACTGAACTTTGGAGGAAAGTAATGGATACCAACGTATTGGCTTTATGCATCGCAACCAGAGAAACTATAAAAATAATGAAAAAAAATGACATTGATGGACAAATCATCAATATCAATAGCGTTGCAGGGCACAAAGTACCACTAGTTCCTCTTCTGAACATTTACCCTGCAAGCAAATTTGCAGTCACAGCCGTTAGTGAAACACTGAGGCTGGAACTCGCGCGAGAGGGTAGCAAGATCCGGATAACGGTGAGAACCTGTCTGATTGAAACTGCTCTCGTGATTATGGCAAATAGATTAATAGTTTTGTCACCGTTGATATGCTATGTTTAAAATATTTTCTTATGGCGCAAAAAACCGCAACTACATTCAGGCAAATAACACTTCAACCTCACATGTCACAACCGGTAATTAAATTCGCGTTCGGAAATAATTGATTGCACTTTTTAATTATTAGGTCGTACGCACCTTGCCGCATATGTTTTTTTCCATAGTGGCATAGTGCTCTTCACATTTCACAGGTAATCTCGGTGAATTGAGAATAATTCTTCCCAAAAACCATAGACAACTACAACACTTTCCCTTCTTCCTTCACGAAACTTGACCATTTGCAATCAAAACGAAAAAAAGTACACGTGGGACGTGGCAGTAGGTACGCGTACCTCGTACCTCCCCTATTAACAATGTTGGAACGGAAAATCTTCATTTCATCGATATGAAGATGCTTCATTTTGCCTTTAACTTCCTTCTCTGTTCCTCGCATTGATATTTACCACACCCAGATGTATCCTTTCCAAGCCTGTATAATTCTTCCACTTTAAATATTTGAATTTCAGTTTTTTTGGTATGCTTCATATTAAACCAAGCTTGTTATTGAAAACCTTTGTGATAGAACGAATGATAACCTTAGCAATAGTACAAGTTATTAAGATGGAATTTTATTATTATTCTATATCCCGATGTCTCCATATATCATCTTTTGTCCGAAAAGATTCGAGTTCGTGCTCCTTGCACGAAGGGGAAGTATTTCATTTTATTTTTTCTGAGGAACAGGTATTCAGGGAAGAAAACCTCGAAATTTCAAAAGAACATATTATATTTACAAAGAATGATGGTGAAATGCGTAGATAAAATTGAAATTTTCACAGACACCAAAAAGAACATCGAAATAAAACATCTATCATTCACCTAGTTTCCATTATCATAATTAAATCAGACAATTAAACTGTTGCTTTCTATAATCATAATAATCCGAATGTACGAGGGACCAATTAATCGACGCTAACAAATGAATGCAACTATTATTCAAATTCCTTACATCGAAAATACATCAAATCAACTTCGGGTCGAGATATCAATAATATTGGGGATAACAATAACACCATTCACATATATAGGAGTTGAAACTTTGAACTGAATTTTCCTACCTTGATCTGCAAACCACCTAATCCTCTTTTGTACCCACTTGGGAACAAATCCACTCACTCCGACAGTTGCCTTATTTTTCTTTGTTCTTTTCGCACTCCCGTAACGAATACGACTTTTAACTTTACTCAAAATGCAACCTCTTCTACACTCATTTCCACGATCTAACACAGACTATCCTCTCATGCTGAACTCTAACAAAATCGTCGACTGAAAAAAAACTAAAGCAATTTCCAACTTCACCGGCCTCGAACCGGAAAACCAAACCCCGTACGATTGCCTCTTAGTGAGGTCGCTACCCGAGTCTCTACCCGAGCAACTACTTCTAAATCGAAAAGTGAACATAAAATTCTGTACCTATTGTGTCACCTTTCCCGACTTTCAACTACCCCGGCCTCTAACCGGAAAACTGACCACGTACAACTATCTCCGAGTTCTCCACTTGCGGGCGAGCTACTTCTTTTGAATCGAGAAATGAACCTAAAATTCTGTACCTATGATGGCACCTTTCCCGTCTTTCAATTACTGCCCTAAAGCGAGTCCCCGACTCAAAACACCTAACTCTCCCGAGTTCTTTACTTCCGAAAAACTAACTCTCCCAAGTTCTCTACTTCCGCACCACTCACTCCCGGTCGCAAACCGGGCTCTTCCCGAGTTTTTCCACTTCCGAACAACGGACTTAACTAAGTCTCCGACTGACTTCCGAGTTCCTGACCTGGCGGGAAATTCCCGCGGTTCCCGACAGGTCCCAACTGCCCCTCACACTTTCAGAGTCCCCCAAAGGTAAACTTTTTCCCACTTGGAAAACATAATTTTTTCGCAGTGCCTCTCACGCTCTCAAATTCAATATTACACCTTATCCATTCTTTCGGTAATTTAGGAAAACCGTCACTAAAATGAAAACATTTTCTGAATGGTGAAGATTTTAACATATTATCCTTCATCGCAGATAACTCTTTCAAACTGATTGCGTCTGGCTCAGGTTCTATGAATTATATTTGGAATTATAAAATACGTTTTCTTCGGTGAAAGGACTTTATTTTTTTATAATATCTATATTGTATATTATATTTCAGAGCGTTAGCCCAGGAGCCGTACGAACCGAACAGATGATGATGTTTGAGCTGAAAGAAGATTTTCCACTACTGAATTCAGAAGATGTAGCCAATGCAATAGAATTTGTTCTATCTACACCACCCCACGTTCAGGTGAAATTCGAATTTTCTTCCAAACGCCATCATCTTCCGTTTAGAGGAAAAAAATTCTAACTTACCTGAAATATTCATTTTTGTGCGCTCGTACTACTTACACGAGGGCTATATCATTTCGTCACGATATCTGTATTTTTCGAATTTTGAGCCGAAAATGGTCTCAAACGACTATGTTCGACTCACTGATGACGAATCCGTCGAAAAATTTGAGTCTGTCCGTCCGTCCGTCCGGCCGGCCGTAAGCACGATAACCCTCGAACGGAACAACCTAGACACTTGAAATTTTCAGTGTGGGTTCAGTTCCCAAATGCCTCGGTTAAGTTCCACCAGGGGTTCCGTCAATATGGCCGTTCAAAGTTTTGTTCCCCTCATTACATGAAAACTACAGATTCGATCGGGATGAAATTTTGCACTCAAATGGACAATGAGGTGTTCAAGCTACATGTGGAATTTTGTCCAGATCACATGACCAGAACCATAGAAACCATATAAAATTGTAACTTCTGAACAGAAACGCCTAGGGACTTGAAATTTTCAGGATAGGTGTGGATCTCGAATGTCGTAATCACGTTCATCTATGAGCAAAATTATACTAGGGGTTCCGTATATATGGTCGTTTTAAATTTAGTTTTTTTGATAATTTCAAAACTACAGATTCGATCGTGACGAAATTTTGTATACTAATGGACAATGATATATTCAAGCTACATTTCTCCAAATCAAATGACCAGAACCATAGAAGTACATAACTTTCGAACGGAAAGGCCTAGGGACTTGAAATTTTCAGGATAGGTGTGGATTTGAAATGTCGCGTTCCCGTTCATCAATGAGCAGAATTATACTAGAGGTTCCGTAAATACGGTCGTTTGAAATTTTGGTTTCCCGATAATTTCGAAACTACGGATTCGATCGAGAAGAAATTTTGTATTTTAATCGAGAATGATATATTAAAACAATATTTTGTCCAGATCGCATGACCAGAACCATAGAAACCATAGCAAATTGTAACTTTTGAATGGAAAGGCCTAGGAACTTGAAATTTTCAGGGTGGGTTTGGATCCCGAATATCGCGGCCACGTTCATCAATGAGCAAAATTAGACTAGGGGTTCCGTAAATATGGCTGTTCAAAATATTTTTTTCCTGATAATTTCGAACCTACTGATTGGATTCGAATGAAATTCATTGCACATAGCTGAAGAATAATGTATTGAATCTACGTGCCAAATTTTGTCCAAATCGCACCACCAAGACCATTGATACCGTAGAAAATTCTAGCGAAATATCGAAAAAAAATTGGTCCCCTAAAGCACTGACATGAAGTCTGGAGTTTCGCCTAAGTTTCAGAATGTTTTTGACAGCTGTCGAAAATTCGTTCAATTGATTTCTAAAACTTGAAAATGCGAATCTACCTACAAGGTGCATGTACGAGCGCTCAAAAGCTCCTGCCTTCACGGCAGTGCTTTTCGTTTTTTTTATATTTAAGTAAGGGTGAATTTTATTTCACTTTTATATTTTTTGTTTATTCTACCTTTTAAACGGTTGCTGTAAATATACTTATAACCTGCTAGGACGTTATGAGTGTATTCATAGAAGCAAATGTTAGGTAGAATGAACCCATTCAGAAATAGATTTTACATTCTCATAAAATAAATTTTCAATGAAGAATAGAATCTTGTATACACCACGAGCGTAACTAGATCCTGACGTCAATCGGGCAACATTCATCCCCCAGGCTGAATGTTACCTTCCGTGCGTTAGGATTTATATAACACAGTTGGTGTATGAATGACCGTTCAGACATGTCTGCTCAATTGGTTTACAGTGATGCATGTGCTTGAGAACTGTGAATTATTCTGTGTACTCGCGAAATGTGCATTTCCTGGGTAACGTAAAATCTACTTTTCTATTATGATTCTCATTGGAATTATTATTTCAGATCTCTGAACTCACAATCAAACCAGTGGGAGAAGTATGCTGCTAGATGATTGGTAAACTGAGCAGACTATTCAATAATAATTTGTAGATAATATTTCATGCTCTATACTAAAATAAATCACTTCCGGATCTACCCTGCTCTATTATCCAGATCCCACTCCTCTCATATAGTGCTTTTCAAGGAATGCAGACTTTCGACCCCCATCATCTTTCAAGAAACGAAGAAGGAAGTTGTACTCGACTTCAACACAATGCGTCCAGTGGTACGATACTGTAAGCTCGATGGCTAAAAAAGAAACGAAACTCGAAGATCCCTCTCATGGCTCACGTATTTTTTGAAACCATTTGAGCATTCGAAGATTAATACTACATATTATATGGGATGATCTGACTTTTTGAGCGCTCGTACTACTTACACGAGGGCTATATCATTTCGTCACGATGTCTGTATTTTTCGAATTTTGAGCCGAAAATTGTCTCAAACGATAGAGTTCGACTCACTGATGACAAATCCGTCGGAAAAATTGAGTCTGTCCGTCCGTCCGGCCGTCCGTAAACACGATAACTCTCGAACGGAACAACCTAGAGACTCGAAATTTTCAGTGTATTTTCAGATCCCAAATGCCTCGGTTGAGTTCGGGCAGAATTCCACGAGGGGTTCCGTAAATATGGCTTTCCAAAGTTTTGTTCCCCTGATTACTTGAAAACTACAGATTTGATCGAGATAAAATTTTGACTCGAATGGAGGTGTTCAAGCTACATGTGAAATTTTGTCCAGATCGCATGACCAGAATCATAGAGAACAAAGAAAATTGTAACTTTTGAACGGAAACGCCTAGGGAATTGAAATTTTCAGGATAGGTGTGGATATCGAATGTCGTGATCACGTTCATCTATGAGCAAAATTATACTAGGGGTTCCGTAAATATGGTCGTTTGAAATTTTCTTTTCTCGATAATTTCGAAACTACGGATTCGATCGAGATGAAATTCTGTATTTTAATCGAGAATGATATATTAAAGCAATATTTTGTCCAGATCGCATGACCAAAACCATAAAAACCATAAAAAATTTCAACTTTTGGAAGGAAAGGCCTAGGAACTTGAAATTTTCAGGGGGGAATTGAATCGCGAATGCCGCGGTCACGTTCATCAATGAGCAAAATTAGACTAGGGGTTCCGTAAATATGGCCGTTCAAAATATTTTTTCCCTGATAGTTTCGAAACTACTGATTGGATTGGAATGAAATTTTGAACCTAGCTGAAAATTTTGTCCAGATCGCATCACCAAGACCATAGATACCGTAGAAATTTCTAGCGAATTATCGAAAAAAAATTGGTCAGCTGAAGCACTGACATGAAGTCTGGAGTTTCGCCTAAGTTTCAAAATTTTTTTGACAGCTGTCGAAAATTCCTTCAATTGATTTCTAAAACTGGAAAATGCGAATCTACCTACAAGGTGCATGTACGAGCGCTCAAAAGCTCCTGACTTCACGGCAGTGCTTTTCGTAATTTTTTTCACTTTCATTTTACACTTTATTAACTAGGATGTTGAAGTGACTTCGTGTGTAAAATGATGCTACTTGTTGATCAGTATGAAATAAAATAATGGCCGGGTGATCAGCAAATCTCCCAGTTGTCGTGTGCGTCGTTAACGGTAAGACATATTTAATAGGTAAAATTATAGTCCGAGAGCACTACCCTTCGGAACTCCTGAGTTTATTGGGGGGAAGTTAGATTTTTGTCCATTGAGTTCAATTTGGAGAACTTTCTGACTTGGGAAGTATTTCAAAATTGGAAAAACTTTGATGGTAAAATATGCTTATACTCGAGTAAACCTGGATGCTGAACTTTATCAGAAGCCTGTTCTACATCGATTGTACTAATGAAGCTGGCAATAATTAATCACTTTCTCCACAATTTCGATCCAATATTCGCAATTTTTTCACTTGAGCACTATCAAGAGTAAAACTTTCCAAAACAAAATTTAGGAATCCATGATATATAATATTATCGCACAATTAATTCCTTCAAAATCTGGAACTTTGACCTTCGAACAGGAATACAAAAATCTATAGTTTGTTGACAAATTCTCCGATTTCGCGAGTCTCAAAAAAAAAAATTATAAAAGCACTGCCGTGAACTCAGGAGCTTTTGAGCGCTCGTACATCCACCTTTTAGGTAGATTCGCGATCTCCAGTTTTAGAAATCAATGGAAGGAATTTTCGACAGCTGTCAAAAAAATTCTCAAACTTAGGCGAAACTCCAGACTTCATGTCAGTGCTTCAGGTGATCAATTTTTTTTTCGATAATTCGCTAGAATTTTCTACGTTATCTATGGACTTGGTGATGCGATCTGGACAAAATTTCACACGTAGTTTGAATACATTATTCTTCAGCTAGGTGTGCAATTTCATTCCAATCCAATCAGTATTTTCGAAATTATAAGGAAAAAATATTTTGAACGGCCATATTTACGGTCTAATTCTGCTCAATGATGAATGTGACTGCAACATTTCGAATCCACACCTATCCTGAAAATTTCGAGTCCCTGGACCTTTCCGTTCGAAAGTTATGATTTTCTATGGTTTCTATGGTTCTGGTCATGTGATCTGGAGAAATGAAGCTTGAATATATCATTCTCCATTAGTATACAAAATTTCGTCACGATCGAATCTGTAGTTTTGAAATTATCAAGAAAACTAAATTTCAAACGACCATATTTACGGAACCCCTAGTATAATTTTGCCCATAGATGAACGTGATCACGACATTCGAGATTCACACCTATCCTAAAAATTTCAATTCCCTAGGCGTTTCCGTTCAAAAGTTACTATTTTCTATGATTTCTATGGTTCTGGTCATGCAATCTGGACAAAATTCCACATGTTCCTTGAACACCTCATTCTCCATTTGAGTGCAAAATTTCATCTCGATCAAATCTGTAGTCTCCAAGTAATCAGGAGAACAAAACTCTGAACGGCCATATTTACGGAACCCCTGGTGGAATTTGGCCCATTAACGAACTTAACCGAGGCATTCGGGAACTGAACCCACACTGAAAATTTCAAGTCTCTAGGTTGTTCCGTTCGAGAGTTATCGTGCTTACGGCACATTTTCAGCTCAAAATTCGATAAATACAGACATCGTGACGAAATGATATAGCCCTCGTGTAAGTAGTACGAGCGCTCAAAAACATATTGGGAAGATTATCTCTGAATCAGTTGAAGCCCCTGGAAAATAATGATGAAATATTGGATAGTTGGTCCATCGATATGAAAAAAAATAATGGTTTGCTCGCAAAAAGTTTTTAGAGCTTCTACCCTAATGTCTTCAACATTATTGTTCAATTATATGGTCCTCTTTTTCTTCTTTATTCGTTCACTTTGATCACTCTTCGAATATGATATGTTGTGTAGCTTTTGAAATATGGGATTTCTTCGTTAACGTTCACACGCTCTAACTTCGAGGCCCTAAAAAGTAGTTTCACATACACTTGGCTATTTCACCGTTGAAATGAGAATTGAAAATGACTCGCTCAATATTGATTCATTTTAAGAATGAAAAATATTTATCACTTATTCAATGTTTTTCTTAATACTTCAGTATCTGAAGAAGCCAATTTGCTTGTATCTAGCAAAAATAGTTATTCATAATGAATATTTTACATTGATGTTGAATCTAACAGATAGCACCCATTTTCGTGTTTTTGGATCGAGATCATGTGTTTGGTTTCGACTTCTGGAAGTGCTCCAAAAGGCTTGATATTCTTCTTCCGTTGAAGTAAGTAGATAAGGCGGGACCTCGCACAGTGGTTCAGAATCCCATATATTTAATTGGTTGAGGGGAAGGGTAACCCATCCATTTACTTCCTGTGTCCTAGGCAGGTCAAGCTTGTAGAACGGCCAGAAATAAATATTTAGTTTTATGGTGTCGAGCGCAACACAACATCAGTGTGAACAACTGAGTACTTTCTAACGTGAATAAAACCTTGAAGACTAAACATTTTCCCAAGTGTATAACATGGATTATTATCCTGAAAATGTGTAGAACTTTTATTACATGCTGATAAGTTATGTTGTAAAATCAACATGCGAATTTTTGAGATTGGATTTCGAGAAGTTATGATAATATAATCAATGAGTCAAATGGAAAGCTTTGGTTAGCCTTGAATCAAGCTTCCTTAGTATTATCAATTGTTTCTCGGCGCGGTCTTTGCAAAAAAAATGTCGGTCATCTTTGTCCACCATTTGTTTTAAATTCTACTCCATATTCGCTTTCAGCTACCACAAACATTCCTGAATAACGAGTTTCATGGAAATCAGTGAGGTTATTGCAACAAATTGTCGCCCATCTTTGTCCGCCATTGTGTTTCAAAGACAACTACACATTTCGATTCAGCTACCTCAAAACCTCCGACTACCAAGTTTCATGGAAATCATTGCGGTTTACGTAAGACAAAAATGTTCGAATAACCGCCATCTTTGTCCGCTATTTTTTTAAATTCAACACCTTAGTCGCATTCAGCTAACTCAAAAATCTCTAATTACCGAGTTTCATGAAAGTCAGTATTGTTATTGAGAGAAAAAATTTCGGCCATCTTTGACAGCAATTTTTTTTTCATATTCAACGCCATATTTCAATATTTGCATTCAGCTAACTCATCTCCAATGTTTACATATACCACATTGACGCTTTCTTCTCAGATTCAAATCTGTTTTGTTATAATTCAGGACTTTTTGAGCGCTCGTACTACTTACACGAGGGCTATATCAATTCGTCACGATGTCTGTATTTTTCGAATTTTGAGCCGAAAATGGTCTCAATCGACTATGTTCGACTCACTGATGACGAATCCGTCGGAAAATTCGAGTCTGTCCGTCCGGCCGTATACACGATAACTCTCGAACGGAATGTCCTAGAAACTTGAAATTTTCAGGGTAGGTTCAAATCTCGAATGCCGCGGTTAAGTTCGTTATCCGGCAAAATTCGCCCAGGGGTTCCGTAAATATGGCCACTCGAATTTTTGTTTTCCTGATTATTTGGAAACTATAGATTCGATCTATTCAACCTACATGCAAAATTTTGTCCAGCTCGCATGATCAGAACCATAGAAACCATAGAAAATTATAACTTTCGAACGGAAAAGCCTACAGATTTGAAATTTTCAGGATAGGTGTAGATCTCGAATGTTGCGGTCACGTTCATCAATGAGGAAAATTAGACTATGGGTTCCATAAATATGATCGTTCAAAATTCAGTTTTCTCGATAATTTCAAAACTATGTATTTGATCGTGACGAAAATTTGTATTCGAATTGAGAATGATATATTCGAGCTACATTTTGTCCAGATCGCATGATCAGAACAATAGAAACCATAGAAAATCATAACTTCCCAACGAAAAGGCCTAGGGACTTGAAATTTTCAGGATAGGTTCGCATCGCCAATTGTGCGGTCACGTTCATCAATGAGCAAAATTCGACTAGGGGTTCCGTAAATATAGCCGTTCAAACTATTTTTCTCCTGATAATTCCGAAACTACTTATTGGATTGGAATGAAATTTCGCACATAGATGGAGAAAGATATATTCAAACTACGTAGGAAATTTTGTCCAAATCGCATTACCAAGACAATAGATAGGTACCGTAGAGAATTCTAGCGAATTATTGAAAAAAAAATTGGTCACCTAAAGCACTGACGTGAATTCTGGATTTTCGCCTCAGTTTGAATTTCTTTTGACAGCTGTCAAAATCTTTCCAATTGGTTTCTAAAACTGAATAATGCGAATCTACCTACAGGTGCATGTACGAGCGCTCAAAAGCTCCTGCCTTCACGGCAGTGCTTTTCGTAATTTTTTTTTTATTGTTTTCGGTGAAGTATTTTGTGTTATTTTTAAACTATTTATTGTTGAATCAGAGGCTCTACCCCATATCGTAAATGGAAAAATTGACAAAAATAGTTGTACAAAAATATAAAATTTTGTCTCGACAGAATATCTCTCATTAGTTAAAAAAGAATGAGATACCTTACACGCTTGTTCTCTTCATACATAATTTAAATGGATCATGTCTTATATTTATCAACACTAACCCTTAGGTGTTTTATAGATATCTTTTCTATATCAGTAAATGAAAAACGACTTCAAATCTCACGGTTCGTTGGTTATAAAACTGTAGAAAACGATGAGTTATAGAAAAATACCATAAATCGTTTCAATACTGAAGATCTGAAATGATGCTAGAGTGTTCAGGAATCAAATTCTAATAGTTTTCAATTATTTGTGTTATAAAGTAAGCGAAATGGGTTGGAGTTGGAAGAAAAATACTGAATCTTTGTATGATTTTTTTTCCCGGTCAATAGGATTTTTCCTTCCGAATGCGTCGACCCTAAGTAAACACCAGATGTTCAATTGATACCAAGACAATCGTCATTAATCAAATATTCAAACGCCACAATCAGGTACCTAATTATTACCTATTTCGCAATAATAGCTCCTACACAATTTTCAATATAAACCTTCAATTATACCTTAGGCGCCGTTTCTATCAGCTGAAAAATTTCTTAACTGCTGGTTCGGCCTGCCTGAGAATTATATTCATGAGATCTTACAGCCGTTGATATGATTATTTAAACACTCTAAATCTAAGCTTTCCGGCAGCAGCATATTGGTTTTAACCTGTCCAGATTACTGTATATCGGTGGCCATTCCGTTATGGCTCAGTCGATGGAAAAAAAAAATACAGACATCGTGACGAAATGATATAGCCCTCGTGTAAGTTGTACGAGCGCTCAATGATGGGAAAATTGGCTGTTGTGACTGGAGCGAGCTCAAGAATTGGTGCTAAAACTGCAGAAGTTCTAGTAAAGAATGAAATGGCGGTGAGTAAAAAAAAAATTATAGTTGGTATCCCAGGTTTTACCGACACGTTCGAAATTAATCTTATTTATTGAGGTAAAATTATCGAAAAATTCTCTCATTTTATCGAAATAAGGAACAGTATTTTTCTCATATTCTTCGGAGGCGCTGATAGTTCGGTTTTATTTCGATTATTGAGTAATCTTCTGGCCAGAACCAGATTCCACGACGCACATCGAATTGCCTACAATAAAATAATTGAATTGAATAATCAAAAACTGATGAGGTCTTGACAAGAGTTGAACAATTGTAAATTCAGACAATAATTTTTCAGAATTATTGTTCTTGCAGTAGGTACCACGTACCCCTCGACTAAAATGAGTAGGTACCCCATCCTTTTCATAGTATTATCGACTTCTCACATCTTCTGATAAATTTGGTAGTCAATTTCGTTTTTGGCTGCACCCTTGAAAAATTTGAAGACTAGTCATTTCATGTCACCCTTTCAAACATCCAATTCGGAAATTCGATGGCAGTAGGTAATGTAGATTGTGTTCATTAATGTCCGATTTTTTGTAAAGTATATTTATCCGAGAATAATCAAGAATAGTATGGCTCGAATTCGATCTGTTGCCTTCAATTGTGTTCTACTTTTTTTTTCAGGTAGTAGGAATGTCGCGAAGAGTGGATCGAAAAACGGTCAGAGCAATTGAGTAACGAAACAGGAAAGCTCTTTGCGAAGAAAGTTGACATAACTAATGATGAAGAACTAGTTAACGCTTTCCTTGAAATCGAAGAGAAATTTGGTGCAATTCATGTCCTTGTCAATAATGCTGGAATCTTTCCTCGAGGTACATTATTGGACGGTGATATTGCAGTTTGGAGAAAGGTTATGGACACGAACTTGTTAGGCCTTTGCATCGCTACGAGGGAATCTCTGAGGATAATGAGGAAGAAAGGAGTAAATGGTCACATCATAAATATCAATAGTATTACAGGACATTATGTGCCTAATTTGTCTCTTTTGAATATCACAGCAGTTTCCGAAACTTTCAGGCAAAATCTAATAGACGTGGGAGGCAGGATTGAAGTAACTGTAGGTTTCCTTGAAATATCACGTATTGTGCTAATTTGGCCAATTTATAATGTCGATAAGATTTCCTCGTGAGGGATTGAACGAATATAGTTTATGTTGAAGAGAACAAAATTGAAAGATTTAATCACGACACTCCACATAGGTTGAGATGTAACCTTGGATTCGATTGATGGAAGGTTTGACCCTCTTATCAATCTTAACTTATTCTATATTGATGAAAAATTATGGAGGCCTTTATTTGGTATATTGGTCTTTCCCTGGAGCTTTCCGGTTTTTCAATTTAGTGATGATTTCTTTAATCTCCGTTAGTGTTGTTGGGTTTGGGATGTTATCGCCCTCCGGAGGTTTTAACATCAATTCTTCATTTCCTTCGACTTCTTCTTCTAAGTCTTCATTGTCATCGTCTTCTCTGTAGTTGATTCTGGCTTCTCTTTCTATTTGCATATTTCAATAATTCATCGTTCTTCCCTTATTCAGAGAAAGGAGACTTTATTCATATATGAATCAACCATATCGTCTTTTCAAATTTTAGGATTGGACTCGGCTGTGGGGAGGGGTGAAATTATATAATGATAGTTTATATTCCAAAATATGTCCTCCTCGAGAACAAAATGGACTCGTTTCAACGATTTTCCCAGAACAAATATTTTCTATACGCGGTGGATGCCTGTCCACCATTCAAAGTTCAGTGTTCTGCTTTTACAATTCTTTCAGTTATTTTCGTTTTCGTTTTTTTCCTTTGTCCTCGTGGCACTCGTTCCACTGTTCTCTCTCATAACCTCTCGAATTCCCGAAGATTAAAGTTGTTCATTCTAGGTTACTCGTCCACTTTTTTGTGGCCAACAGTCGATATAAATCAAGAAGAAAATTTCATGACATGACCACCATACATTTTGTATGTACATGTACGTGTATTATACACAGAAAAAAAGTGACGAGCTCCATAAATTTACTTTCTTAGTAATAAATTTTGCAGGCAAGATTGAGGTGTAGGTATGGTATAAAATTAAATATTTTAACTTGTTTCCTATTGTTGATTCATAATCTTAGGTGAACAATTTCAGTTGTTCGATCAAATTGGATAACTAAGATCGTTAATGTATTGTGCCCTCAAGATTTTTGAGCGCTCGTTCTACTTACACGAGGGCTATATCATTTCGTCACAATGTCTGTATTCCTCGAATTTTGAGCCGAAAATAGTCTCAATCGACAAAGTTCGACTCGCTGATGATGATTCCGACGAAAAAAAAAAAAAAAAAGTTCGAGTCTGTCCGCTGGCCGTGCGTCCGTATACAAGATAACTCTCGGACGGAAAACCCCAAAAACTTGATATTTTCAGGGTCGGTTCGAATCTGGAAGGCCGCGGTTAATTTCGCTATTGGGCAAAATTCGACCAGGGGTTCCGTGAATATGGCCGGTCGGAATTGTGTTCCCCTGATTACTCCGAAACTACTGATTCGATCGAGATGAAATTTGGCTCTCAGATGAGAATGCCGTGTCTAAGCTACAGTCACAATTTTGTCTAAATCGGATGACCAGAACCATAGAAACCATAGAAAAATATAACTTTAGATCGGAAAGGCCTAGGGACTTGAAATTTCCAGGATTGGTGTGGATCTCGAATGTCGCGGACACGTTTATCAATGAGCAAAATTAGACTAGGGGTTCCGTAAATATGGTCGTTTGAAATTTAGTTTTCTTGCTGATTTCGAAACAACGCATTTGATCGTGACAAAATTTTGTATTTTAATGGAGAATGATATACTCTCGGATATACTCAAGCTACATCGCATAACCAGAACTATAGAAACCTTTGAAAAATTATAACTTTCGAACGGAAAAGCCTAGAGACTTGAAATTTTCAGGATAGGTGTGAATCTTGAATGTCGCAGTCACGTATATCAATTAGCAAAATTAGACGAGGGGTTCCGCAACTATGCAAGTTCAAAATATTTTGTCCTGATAATTTTGAAACTACTGTTTGGATTGAAATGAAATTTTGCGCATAGATGAGGATTAATGCATTCAAACTATTCGCGTGTAATGTATAACTATTTCACTCCGAAACAACAATAATTTATGGACTTTGTATTGACAGTTTATGATAGGAAGTCATGTTTCAATTCAATTTGGACAATTAAAAAATTCATTCCCGAAGCAATTTCAATCCTTTCATCAGAAGTGAAACAAAGGCAGAAATTGATTTCCAAGGTACACAACTCTGTTCCAATTTTATTCTGATGATTAGGATATATCGATGGAGAGTAAATATAAAATTTTGAATTATCGTCCTTCGATATCAATTCACTTCACACAAATAATTTCCGTACTGTTAGGTTTCTATAGATAGTTTTGATAAGATAGTGTCCAGTGAAGATAATTTTCATACTAAAGGCAACGTCGGCAAACAGAATTGCGACTTTGATCTCGACAAGCGACAGGAGCAATAATCTCCTTTGAATATCTTCGAGCTCCTTTCGTGAGCTGCAACATACGCCAGAGGAATATTGGCCTATACGTTCTGTGCGAAGAATGGAATTAAAATATTTGTGGCATTCTCTCGAGTTCTAAGTCTCAGACAGAAGAATAGAAGGTGAGTAGAACTGATCGTGAAGATGATCATATTGAGTTGAACAAATCTGAAATGGATCATTAAATCTACCGAGAATGAAGGGCACTCAAAACGTTCTTTGGAAATCTATTGGTCAACATGAAATTCTTATTAATGCAGAATATTATAACTTGAATACGAGCCATGAACTGAAAAACCACGAAAATGAGGAATAAGAAAATAAGAAAGAAGGTTTTATGAGAGGCAACTCGAGGAAGTTTTATTACAGGGGTGCCCACCGACTCCATGACAATTCACAACCGTTAGATAGATATGGTAGTAATACAAGAGACCACAACGAAGGAAAAAATACCCATCTGTGTACAATCAGTATCGTGAAGGGATTGCTGGAAGACAGTGGATCAACTCCAAGCCTATGTGGTACTGCGCTCTAGAAAAACAGGCGAATCTTAGCAACTTGGTCATGCCATTGTAGTGGTTTGAAGGAATTCATTCTGCATCCCTCTGAATTCTCACTGCTGCTGAATACTTGCG
Source organism: Aphidecta obliterata (assembly GCA_963966015.1). Lineage (NCBI taxonomy): Eukaryota > Metazoa > Arthropoda > Insecta > Coleoptera > Coccinellidae > Aphidecta > Aphidecta obliterata. Next base: position 28,553,240 of record OZ014427.1, on the reverse strand, counting down.
AACCAAGGGAGTTAAATTTCATCACCTGTTCTACTACATTCTGATCGATGGCTAATTCATAAAAGACAGATTCTTCAGATATTAATACTTTCTATTTTCTATCAAAATGAGATCTGCAGCTGTAAAGCTGAATGAGGAATATAGCTACTTTCATCTATGCATTTTGTGCAGATCCAATGTTTGAGCAGCATATTATATGGTGAATATTTTCGGAGATAACGTAGTTTTTGAAAATATTTCTCGTGCTCGCTTTTTTATGAACAAGACCTTCATTACAAATTAGAAATTCGCATGTTTTGACAAACGTGAACAATTCCACATATCATGAATACACTTTGACGTTCCTCTCGATCATTATTTCAAACTTTGACAGAGTCATGATTCTTGTCGAAACTCTTATGGCTTTTGGAGAAAAAAAAACGATCTGAGGGCTGAAACGAATCCTTATAAGTTATAAGTTTCTTCAACACCCACGTGGCATTTCCAGGAATGTCCGATCAATCAATCAATTAATTTTTGTGAATTGTGGACGTTACTTCAATGACAGAGCATTCATTATCCCAAATCCGTCTATAATGCAGACGAAATTGATTTTATCGAAAATGCAAAGAAGTGAATTGGAGTAAAATACAGAGGTTAGTAATTATTTATAACGATTTTCTAGCCCCATGATATGTTTTGTTTTACATTTTAAGGTTTTTAGAACCAACATTTCTACCGAGATATCGTATGAGTTATGAATGAATACTTCCGTTTATTTGGCCAGTGAAACGGATTTGAAGGAAAAATAGGAATATTCACACTTGGGAATGGGACAAAGTGATGATATTCCAAGAGGGAAACCGAGGCTCTTGATGAAAAAAATTCGAAGACAGAGATAAACTAAATATAGGCCTGTTGGATCAAGCTTCATGCAGATTCTGCTAGACAGCAAAGGGAACCTCTCTCCATATTAAATGCTGGAGCATAGTATTGAAGAGAGAGTTTCAATGAAAGGACTAGAATTTCCTATGTGACAAAGCCTTAATCCAGACTGCTAGAGCTAATCGAAGGGATGGATCTGATGTCCCGTAAGGGACGCGGAGAAAATATATCTATATTAAATAAACCAAGAAATACTGACAATATGTACTACAGGGTGTTCAGGGTGTTTCATTGGTAAATGTACATACGTTAACCTGACGTAGAGCTTCCCTAGACGAGTCCAAAAAATCCATATGTGATAGGTCTTATCAACTTCATATCCGAGATACAAGGTGATTTATGTAATCTCCAATATTTTCAATGGCTTATAATTTTTGAACCATCTAGTAAAATCGATTGATATTTGGAACGTACAACACACTACCATGGAATTGAAGATAAATCCTTGAAGTGATCAAAAAATCTATGTCCTCAATAAAAAAATATGGGACTTTCCGCAAGCTGAGACTCAGACGGGATATTGGAATTTGATTAGAATATTCGGAAAAGCAGAAAATGTTCGATGGGGATCAGTAGATTTCAGTATCCCGCACGACATTTGACCCATCAAAATTTTTGTTGAAAGATTTAGTTCGATAGTGAAATTCCACGACCCGAAATGTCTTACATTGAGATTGAGTTCGGAAAATTGTCTGTTGAACTGATGGAAAATTTGTATTTTTGAGCGCTCGTACTACTTACACGAGGGCTATATCATTTCGTCACGATGTCTGTATTTTTAGAATTTTGAGCCGAAAATGGTCTCAATCGACTATGTTCGACTTGCTGATGACGAATCCGTCGGAAAATTCGAGTCTGTCCGTCCGTCCGTCCGTCCGGCCGTCCGACCGTAAGCACAATAACTCTCGAACGGAACAACCTAGAGACTTGAAATTTTCAGTGTGGGTTCAGTTCCCGAATGCCTCGGATGAGTTCGTTAATGGGCCAAATTCCACCAGGGGTTCCGTAAATATGGCCGTTCGAAGTTTTGTTTCCCTGATTACTTGAAAACTACAGATTTGATCAAGATGAAATTTTGCACTCAAATGGAAAATGAGGTGTTCAAGCTTCATGTGAAATTTTTGTCCAGATCGCATGACCAGAACCATAGAAACCATAGAAAATTGTAACTTTTGAACGGAAACGCCTAGGGACTCGAAATTTCCAGGATAGGTGTGGATCTCGAATGTCGTGATCACGTTCATCGATGAGCAACATTATACAAGGGGTTCCGTAAATACGGTCGTTTGAAATTTTATTTTCTCGATGAATTCGAAACTACGGATTCGATCGAGATGAAATTTTGTATTTTAATCGAGAATAATATATTGAAGCAATATTTTTACTAACTTGAAGTCTGGATTATCGCCTCAGATTGAAAGTTTGTTTGACAGCTGTCAAAAATTTCCTCAATTGGTTTCCAAAACTGGAAATTGCGAATCTACCTACAAGGTGCATGTACGAGCGCTAAAAAGCTCCTGCCTTCACGGCAGTGCTTTTCGTAATTTTTTTTTTATATTCAAATGAATAATTCCAAGAATTTTCCAGAAAAATATGGATTTCGAATAATTTATTCAAAATGAAAAATTAAATGAACAAAAGAGTAAACAAGACTGCATGTGGATTTTATTCAGCATATCGATGCAAATTCCTCAAATTAAAGACTCCATCCCTCGGAAATATGGCTCATCGTCACAGGAACCATACACGAACATTATAATTAGTTTCTATTGGATCCGACTAGTTTTCATTCAAGTAGGCTACAACAATATTATGACATATATTTTGCAAGAATGTATGTCCAGCATGATGGGGCTCCACCTCATTTTGAAGTTATTGTCAGGAACTTTTTGAATAAGAACTTTCCAAATATGTGGATAGGGAGAGGTGGACCGCATGCATGGCCCCCTAGATCACCAGATTTCAATCCTAACGATTATTTCGTTAGGGGATATCTAGTATAATTTGTCATGGAAATCCAGAATTGAAAAATAAATTCAAATTAAATCACCAAAATTCAAGAATTTTTTTTTTAAAATATCGTATAAATTATAGTAAAATGAGTTTTTTTTTTAAGATGGTTCTGAATAATTTAATTGTTACCATAGAGATTGTTGTTGAATGATTAGAATTCAGCAAGCGGGGTTTGGGACAGAAAGAAACGTCAGAGAGTGGAGTTGCATTTTGTCAGAAAGTAAAAAAATTCGATAATTTTCAAAAAGTTGGCAGAAAGATTGGTTCTGTAAGAAGAAAGATATAATGAATGGTATTTGGAAGCTGGTCAAAAGTGGATTTTCGTAGATTGAGTTGTTGGAATTGATTTGGCAAGTAGAGGAGAGAAGGAGAAATTGAAACGTCGTACTGCTTGGAAGAAGAAAAATTGAAAATTGCATATAGTGAGTCCACTCACCAATCGAACGTTATTTTTGAGTTTAGACATTATATTAGTTTTTAGGTTATTTTGAAAGTTGGGGTATTTTTTATAGAATTAGATTATAAGTTGTTGTAAACAAAATTTTCTTTTATTTGTGCACCTTGAGAACCCCCTTAAAAAGAGTCACGGGAAAAATAGAAGAAAAATTGAAAAACTAAATTATAAGAATATTGTTAGTGGTTCTTTCACAAAATTTAATAATTTTTAATATAAAAAAATTTTAACCATAACAAATTTTTCTATTTTCATTCCTGTATTTGATATTTGAAATCTGAGATTGGAAGTGAGAATTTTTTCCTACAACGTATCGAAGTTGCCTGCAATAAAATCCGTTATGATCCAGAAATTATCAAAAAGGCTCTTCGACATAATTTGAAAAGAGCAAGAATGTGTATCGAGGAAAACGGTGGCACTTTTGAGCAACTTTTATGATTTCTTTCGAATATTTCACGTTCACTGATTTCATTATTCATTTTCTCACTGTTAATCATTTCGAATGAATTATTCAAAATCCATATTTCTCTGAAAAATTCTTGAAATCATTTAGTAGAATATGAAAGAAATACAAATTTGCCCTCAGTCCAACAGACAATTTTTTGAATTCAATCTCAATTTACATTTTTGTGAAGTTAGTGGAAATGGACTATCGAATTGAATCTTTCGACAAAAATTTTGATATCGTGCGGGATATTGAAAACTACTGATCTCCACCGAAAATTTACTGCTCTTTCCGAATATTTCAATCAAATTCCAATATTCCGTCATATAGGGTGTTGAATCTCAGCTTGCGAGAAGTCCCATATTTATCGAATACGGACCTGGATTTTTCTACCAGTTCAGAAATGAATCGATTCACCCATGGAGGTGTGTTTTACGTTAGATGGTTCAAAAGTTATAAGCAATTTAAAATATTGGCGGATACATTAATCACCCTGTATCTCGGCTATGAAGTTGATTAGACTACATGGGTTTTTTCGACTCGTCTAGGGTAGATCTACATCAGGTTAACGTATGTACATTCACCAATGAAACACCCTGTATATGAATAGTGAAATAGGATGGATCTTCCAATTGAACTTTTCTTTTTTGACCCCCCCCCTGCTTAGTTACAGCCTCCTAAAAAAGGCGCTCGAAAAGCAGTTTTAATTTTCTTGAAAACCAAAAAACGAAGAAGAATAAAATACAGCATACATATTATGAGGGCAATAAGTCATTCAAAAAAATTTTGGTTGGTGTTTCTCTATGATTGAGAGGGGTTAAAGAAGCCACCCCTAAATCTTGATTCGCAAAAAACTTCTTTCCGTTTCCATATTTTACAATAAAATAATTTATTTTGAAAAGCTCAATCCATTCTTAACAAATAAGGTCTCTTGTAATTTGTTGCTAAAATTCACCGATTTGTGTTGTTATCCTAAGAGAGTTGTTCAGTAAAACTCGTGAGCAGTGAATTATGGGTTTTCATCAAGTATGGGCCACATCAATTCAAGATTTGAGTATTATGGCTAAGAAGCTTTCAGAGTTTATTACCAAAACATGCCGCAATGCAAACAAAGAGTGCATGCTCCATGAATCGATCAAAGATTGCTCCAACCTACTCAACGCTCATAGGGACGTATAAAAAAATCAATCTGATTCTTCAGTTTGTGCGTTCACTCTGTACGAAGCAAGGACCTTCTCGAAAACGTTCAATGATTAACCCTTAACTACTAACGTATCAAATATGTAACGTTGTCACAAAATATACGTCTCACAGACGGCTATATACAGGGTGTTTAATTGGTAAATGTACATACGTTAACCTGGGGTAGAGCTACCCAAGACGAGTCCAAAAAACCTATATGTGATAGGTCTAATCAACTTCATAGCCGAGATACAGGGTGATTTATGTATTCATCAATATTTTCAATTGCTTATAACTTTTGAACTATCCAGTATAATCGATTGATATTTGGAACGTAAAACACACTTCCACGGGTGAATCGATTCATCTTTGAATTGATCAGAAAATCCAGGTCCGTATCAGAAAAATTTGGCCTTTTTCGCAGGCTGAGATTCAACACCCTGTATGAAGGAATATTGGAATTGGAAAATATTCGGAAAGAGCAGACAATTTTCGATGGGCATCAGTAGATTTCAGTGTCCCGCACGACGTTTGACCCATCAAAATTTTTGTCTAAAGATTTAATTCGATAGTAAAATTCCACTTACTTCACAATAATGTCGTCCATTGAGATTGAATCCGAAAAATTGTGTGTTAGACTGATGGAATATTTGTATTTTTTTCATATTCTGATGAATAATATCAAGAATTTTTCAGAAAAATATTGATTTTGAATAATTCATTCAAATGGTGAAAAAATAACTAATAAAATGAGTAAACAAGACGGCATGTGGATTTTATTTAGCCAATCGATGCAAATTCTTCAAATTGAAGACTCCTTCCCTCGGAAATATGGCTCTTCATGGGCGGAAGAAAATCCACACACAGTCAGACACATGAAATCCTAAATTTTCAATTAATGTATGGTGTGGAGTTTATAATGATCGATTGATTTGGCCTCACATTCTGCCAAGACGTCTTACTGGTGATATTTATTTGGATTTCCTTCGAAATCGACTACCTGTACTACTCAACGGTACGAACATTGCAAAAATGTATTTTATTTGTTAGGAACTTTCTCGATCAGAACTTTCCAAATATGTGAAAAGGCAGAGGTGGACAGCATGCATGGCCTCCTAGATCACCAGATTTCAATCCTATCGATTATTTAGTTCAGGGTTATTTGAAATCTTCAGTATATGCGTCTGAGATTGAAAGTGAGGATATTCTCCTACAACGAATCGAAGTTTCCTGCAATAAGATCTGTAGTCATCCAGAAATGATCAAAAAGGCTATAAGAAGTAAATGTAAAAGAGCAAGAATGTACATCGAGTAAAGCAGTGGCACTTTTGAGCAACTTTTATGATTTCTCTCAAATATTTCACTTGTCTACTCATTTGTTTATTTATTAACTGACTGTTGATCATTTTGCATGACTCAATTAAAATCCATATTTTTCTGATAAATTATTGAAATTATTCATTAGAATATGAAAAAAAAAATACAAATATTTCATCGGTCCAACCCAAAATTTTTCGAATTCAATCTCAATGTACGACATTATTCTGAAGTAAGTGAAATTTTACTATCGTATTGAATCTTCAGCCAAAATGTTTGATGGGTCAAACGTCGTGCGGGACATTGAAATCTACTGACCCCCATCGAAAATTTTCTACTCTTTCCGAATATTCTAATCAAATTCCAATAATCCTTCATACGGGGTGTTGAATCTCAGCCTGCGAAAAGGGCCAAATTTTTCTGATACGGACATGGATTTTCTGATCAATTCAAAGATGAATCGATTCACCCATGGAAGTGTGTTTTACGTTCCAAATATCAATTGATTATACTGGATAGTTCAAAAGTTATAAGCAATTGAAAATATTGATGAATACATAAATCACCCTGTATCTCGGCCATGAAGTTGATTAGACCTATCACATATAAGTTTTTTGGACTCGTCTAGGCTAGCTCCACCTCAGGTTAACGTATGTACAGTTACCAATGAAACACCCTGTATAAATAGTCATATTACTATAAGATTCTATAGTTTTACTTTGTGAACTGTTTATATGTTCTCTTTATTATTCCGGTCAAGAAAAAAAAATTGTTTTTTTCCCAATAGTAATTCTTCATCCCGGGCCGTATCTAGGGCGTGGCAAGGGTGGCACTTGCCACGGGCGCAAGATCCGAAGGGGCGCCAAAAAATATCAAAAATAAAAAAAAAGGAGCGCCAAGCAGAAAGAATCAATTCGAAAGATGACAACACAGTAACGTAAGTAAGTAATTCGATCACAACATTTCGAAACATTGATATTCAAAGTACAAAATGAGAATGCAATAAGGTCAGAAATACAAGAAATATGGTCCAATTGTTATGAAAAATTTTCAAAGATGCCGCACTCTGATCATAAAAATTACAATCGGTAATATCGTCATGCGATTCCAAGCACAGCCCTTTTATGAGTTGTTTACACTACATCCCTTATCGCATCCAGCTTGTTTTGAAGGGCGGCTTCTTTGATGATGATTGTTCATAATGATCGATTCGTTTAGATTTTTAGGCCACATCTGTGGTATTTAAAAAAAGATTTGTATTGCCAAAAATTCGCCAATCAGAGTTTTGAGCTCAAGAAGTGGGAGAAAAATTGGGGAATCTTATTCTATTCTACATAATTTCTGATTTCTTTCAATTGTGAAGAGATGAGCAAAAAATTTGAATTTTAATGTTCGTTTAGTGTGTATCCAGATTTGAAGTGATATAAGTTTTGAGTTTTTTTTTGTGCCATTGTGCTTTTGGATTCGAGCATTATAAATTGTGCTATTGAAGGTGAGTTGTACTGAGTATTTTTTATCTTTTATGACATTATTCTGGCATCGGATATATTCAATTACAGTAGAACCTCAATTATCCGAACTAACTGGGAACGGGACTATTTCGGATAATCAAAAGTTCGGATAATCAAAATGTCGGATTTTTGAGAAAAGATCAAACAAAGATCATTATGAGGACCGGTGAGTTCATTAAAATTTTAAATATATAATTAGACATTCAAATATCCAACTAATAAAACAGTGAAATAGGTATGTACATTAAATATTTCAATCTTTTTTCACAAAATAGTCTAATATTTACAACTGGCGAAATGCTTTTGGTCGGATAATTGAATGTTCGGATAAACTGATCAGCGTTCCGATAATTGAGGGTTCGGATAATTGAGGTTCGGATAATTGAGGTTCTACTGTATTCGTATTTTAACATAATAATATTGTTACTTTCAATTTAAAAAGAAATATGTTTGGTTCATTGCGGAAAATATGTATTTTCAAACTTGAGTTTTCACTTCTCAGAGCGTCTTTTTTTGAATGAAATCTAATAACACACAAATTTTAGTGTTACTTTTTATAGTTTTCATTGAATCTTCAATCTTATCTGGCAAAGATTTTTGTAGTGATTTTTTAATATTGTAACATCGGGCCCTGTACGAAACTATTAGTACGTGTTTCAAAGGGTTATAAAATAGTATTTGTATGCTAAGTTTGCGGTTTTGTCTGAAGAGATTGTGATTATCGATTATTGTTTTCTAGTCAACTTACCAGTTTCGTCGAATGACAGTTTTCCACGATAACCCAAAACAATATTTCATAACAGAACAACAACGGCAAAATACAAAATAGGTTGTTCAGAACTAAGAAAATGCAAATTTTATTCATTGGTGGATCTGAAAAAGCTATAAACTAGAAAACCTTATTTGAGGCAATAATCGAAAATGGCGCATTTTGAAAAGAAATGTCAGTGATAGTTTCGCACCTTCTGTCAATAATATGCGTAAGACCGCTGTGAACAGTATTCGATTTAACTCTCTATAGAAGTTTAGTCAAAAATAAGTATTCGAATTCACGAACCCCTCACTACCTCATTTACAACAGACGTGTCCTCCTCATAATGTTTTTCGTCGAAACACCCTCTCGTCGTAGTGTAGTATCGGGCCTTTAGATCCTCTGAAATAGCGTGCTCAGCAGCTGCTCAGGCCTTAAAGTACATAATGGAGATAACACACTGGATTCCGAATAGCAATTTATCCTAATGACACTCTAATTGGTCGTCAAATTCTCAGGTGGCTCCAAGCTTACCTTTCGCCTCCCAAGTCCAGACATAACAGATTTGAAAAATCGATCTCGAGGGTTGGTTGCAAATATCCGGATGATTTATACGGGGATTTCTGTAAGGTTGATAAGAGCTCATTAAAAATAATTCATTTGATTTTTTCTCTAGTAAACAACGGTGATGGTGATAGAAATTGGTTTTCGATAATAAATCTTTTTCGGCGAATTTCTCGAATTCTTGTCATATTCAATGAACTATTGTGATCGAATTCCTTAACATCAGATCAGAAAAACTCAATTAACTCTCCACGTGGAATAGCTAGAAATCTGAATTTTTATACAGCTCATTTTATCGATGCCCCATACCTATGTTGACACAAAGTCAGAAACTATTCGGCATATCGCCCATATCCTGCGGAAATTTTGTATCTTCCTATAGGCCATATAAGGCATCGTTAAAATGAATTATATGAAAATTCAGCTTCAAAATATCAATAAGTTTTTATGATCTGGTGATCAGAAATTCGATAACGATTCTGTGATTCCATCTGTTGCAGTTAATGAAAATAATTGACAATTGGTTGTCACACTATCGGCTGCTTTGGCTCACAGAATATTTTTTCATAAAATCAAAAGTCAAAATCTGAATTTCGAATGAAAATTTGGTGAAATATAACGTCTTAGAGGTAGAATTCGGTTGAATACAATTGAATACGTCTCCTTTCGACGAAAATTGAAAAGTCCTACTCCCTTTCTTTGTTTATGACTCCGAGAAAGCTACCAAGATTGAAAGGAAATGACAAAAACCATCTAATAATCCACAATAATTGAGAAGTACGAGTTTTTTGCCAGACCATAAATGGACAATGCACAAATGTAGTTTTAACTCATGATTTTCAGCGGATGAATGAAAAATCGCGAAATATGTTCGGTCGAATTATCTGAACGAATAATGTGACTATGAAAGTTAGAGAGTGTCATAATAGCCGGTGTAATGATTATTAGGGCTATAAACAATGTTTTCGTTACGCCATCCAGTCGTCCTGACTAACAATTGCGTGCCTGAATCAACAAAATGTTCATTTATGGTTTATCGATTCGTTCAATATGGATACCACAAAGGGGTCTCGTATGAAAGCCTATTGTTGAAATTGGATATCATTTAGGGCACTGTTGTAGTGTTTTGTACTAGAATCGCTGTTTCGATGCAGAGTAATTCGATCTGAATCATATAATAATTAGATATCCCATATTTGTACATCCAATGATGAGGTTATCAGTTGAAAATATAGGATTATTATTATTCATTTAGGATTTCATTTTTGAGCGCTCGTTCTACTAACACGAGAGCTAGGTATATCATTTCGTCACGATGTCTTTATTTTTCGAATTTTGAGCCGAAAATGGTCTCAATACTCTCAATCGAAAATGTTCAACTCAGTGATGACGAATCCGTCGAAAAAATCGAGTCAGTCCCGCCGTCCGTCCGTATACACGATAACTCTCGAACGGAACGATCTGGAAAACTGAAATTTTTAGGGTAGGTTCGAATCACGAATGCCGCCGTTAAGTTTGATATTGGGTAAAATTCGACCAGGGGTTCCGTAAATATGGTCGTTTGAAATTTAGTTCTCTTGATAATTTCAGAACTACGGGTTCGATCCTGACGAAAATTTGTGTTTTAATGGAGAATGATATATTCAAGCTACATTTTTGCCAGATCGCATAACCAGAACCATTTCGAATTCCAACGAATTATTGAATGAAAAAATTACGAAAAGCACTGCCGTGAAGGCAGGAGCTCGTACATGCACCTTGTAGGTAGATTCACATTTTCCAGTTTTATAAACCAATTGGAAAGATTTTGACAGCTGTCAAAAAAGAATTCAAACTATACCAATTTTTTTTTAGATACCTAATTCGCTAGAATTTTCTACGGTATCTATGGTCTTGGTAATGCGATCTGGAAAAAATTCCTCACGTAGTTTGAATACATTATTCTTCATCCATATGCAAAATTTCATTCTAATCCAATAAATAGTTTCGAAATTATCAGGAAAAAAATAATTTGAACGGCTATATTTATGGAACCCCTAGTCTTATTTCGCTTATTGATGAACATAACCGCGAAATTCGAGATCCGAACCTATCCTGAAAATTTCAAGTCCCTAGGCCTTTCCAATACAAAGTTGAATCTTCTATGGTTTCTATGGTTCTGGTCATGCGAGCTGGACAAAATTTTGCATGTAGCTTGAACACATAATTCTCTATCTGAGTACAAAATTTCACCTCGATCTAATCCGTAGTTCCGAAGTTATCAGGAGAACAAAATTTTGAGTGGTCATATTCACGGAACCCCTGGGCGAATTTTGCCCAGTAACGAACTCAACCGCGGCATTCGAGATTCAAACCTACCCTGAAAATTTCAAGTTTTTAGGACATTCCGTTCGAGATTTATCGTGTATACGGCTGGCCGGACGGACAGACTCGAATTTTTCTACGGATTCGTCATCAGTGAGTCGAACCTAGTCGTTTGAGACCATATTCACGGAAACACTAGTCTAATTTTGCTCATTGAGGAACGTGACCGCAACATTCGACTCCACACCTATCCTGAAAATTTCAAGTCCCTAGGCATTTCCGTTCAAAAGTTACAATTTTCTATAGTTCTGGTCATGCGATCTGAACAAAATTTTACATGTAGCTTGAACACCTCATTCTCCATTTGAGTGCATAATTTCATCTCGATCGAATCTGCAGTTTCGAAGTAATCAGGAGAAACAAATTTCGAACGGCCATATATACGGAACCCCTGGTGGAATTCTGCTCATTAACGAACTCAACCAGGGCATTTGGGATCTGAACCTACGCTGAAAATTTCAAGTCTCTAGGTTGTTCCGTTTGAGAGTCATCGTGCTTACAGCCAGACGGACGGACAGACTCGAATTTTTCGACGGATTCGTCATCAGTGAGTCGAACATAGTCGTTTGAGACCATTTTCGGCTCAAAATTCGAAAAATACAGACATCGTGACGAAATGATATAGTCCTCGTGTAGGTAGTACGAGCGCTCAAAAATCCTCATAGTTCTGTAACAGCTGATTCGGCATAATTGACAAAGAGCTGCTGTCATTTTTTTGACAGCTGTCAAAAATGTCTTCAATTGGTTTCTAAAACTGGAAAATTCGAATCTTCCTACAAGGTGGACGAACGAGCGCTCGAAAGCTCTTGACTTCACGGCAATGCTCTTTATGATTTTCCCCTTTGACAAGGGGTGAGGGTGGATATTATCACTCATTCTGACTTCTCCATTGGAAAGACTTTTGATATCCAATTTCTGACATAGAAAAACATGTCGTACGTCGTTGTATTCGCAATAAAATATGCTGTCATACAGGGTGTAAATTTTTTTCGTGTCATATAAAAAAACAAAGTTGATGATTGTTTCTTTCAAACGAAACGATAGATTTTGTAAACGCCATTTTGTAGAGCTTAAAAAGTGGCAATGAGAAAGTGCATTTGGTTTTTTCGAAATTTTATAAATAACTTCAGAAAAAAATATCAAATCGCCAATTCCTGTTGTTTCTGAATATCCCCGAAGGAAACGACTTTTTTGGGATTTCTCAACATTTTATTGACCCCTTAAGCGCAAAATTCAGCTCTTTTTACTTAATGTTTCACGGTTGCGGAGATCACCATGCTGTTCAGTCTTATCTTGGGTACACTGTACATAAATTTAGTGCTTGAGTTGACTTAGCTAAAAGTTCCTTTTAGATTTAGGGGCACTTTAATTTTGGATGTCGTTCGATAATAGAATTAAAGTACCTACGCCTTTTTTTCTGAAATTCGTTCATGGTTAAATTAAATTTATACAGTTGGTCTGTCTTATGGCGATTCATTTGTCCTGAAATTGATTATTGCTTCAAATATCAAGGTTTTTTGATGTTATATTTATTGTTTCGATATGCGTCAAAAAGCAAATAATTGGGAAATTCATCTCTCAAATTTTCACAAAGAGGAGGAATTAATGTTTGTGCAAGATAGGCCTTTCCGTTCGAAAGTTATACTTTTCTATGGTTCCTATGGTTCTGGCCTGCGATATGGAGAATGCTGCATGTAGTTTGAACACATCAAGTGCATCATTTCATCACGATTGAATTAGTATTTTCGAAGTTATCAGGAGAACAAAATTTCTAACGGCCATATTCACGGAATCCTTGGCCGAATTTGGCCCAATAACGAACTTCACCGAGGTATTCGAGATTCTAGGTCTAGGTTGTTCCGTTGGAGAGTTATCGTGCTTACCGGACAGACATACTTGAATTTCTTGACGGATTCGTCATCAGAGAGTAGAAACTTTTCGATTAAGACCATTTTCGGGTCGAAATTCGAAAAATACAGACATTTTGAAGTGAAATGTAAGTGGAACGAGCGCTCAAAAATGATAATTATCCATTTTCCGAAATGCTCGCCGATTATTGGCTTTTTTGCAATATTGGTTCATTATCATCAACATTATCATTGAATGTTCATCAGAATAAATGTCTTTCGTATCGATAGCGTCATTGTGCAAATTCAAGTAGCGTCATAATTTCTCAAAACAATCTACCTTTCTTCGATAAACTTCACGGTTTCTTGATAGGAAAAATCTGTACCATGATTTGTGTCAGGCTGAAGACGACAGTGGATCAGTTTCGATTCTTTCTGGTGAAATACGGGTAGAGAAAAGAAACCAGTCAAGTTTTAAAATGGGCAAAATGCACCGTAACGTGTCGTAGAGATCGCCATTTGATTTTTTTGTCTTAATTATTCGAAAAATACTGATTCGATCGAATCAAAACTTTGTAGTTAATTGTGAACCATCAACACGAAGGTTCAGGAGGAGTGTATCACCAGAAGAATTGAAAAAAAAAAGATTCCCCTGATACATTTGATGCAAGTTCCGATACCGACCAATCTACACGAGGGAAGGTTTGGTTATGCAACTAAGAACAACGGGGTCAACTCGAATTAGCCGACTACAGTGTTCCACGAGTTCCGCACCACGTCGTATATTTGACTTAAACTGATTATAATAGAGGAACAAGAAGTTATATGCATAGGTGTTAAGGTAGATCTCAGTGCCGGTTTGCATGTACAAGAGATAGTCCGGAATCCGGACTAGCCGTTCATTACGAAGTAAACAGCGCTGCAGCAGTCCGTGTTCGAAACTTGATTCCCGCAACCATGTTGGGTTTAGGAGGAGGACCGGACCGTAGGCAAGCGGAGTTTATCGAATGTGCTCAATAGCCTATTATTTTCCACGCCTCAAAGGATCAATGGTGAAATTAATCGATATACGAGTACATATTGGCAATGAGCACGTGATGATCTGGGGCCAGCCAAGACGATTCCAAAAAGCGGGCACTATATACCTTTTCTCGAAGCCTTTTCCTTGTCAACACCGAAGCGCCAAAATTCGCAACATAAGATGTTAGTAGCTGACCAAAGAAGCTCACACGGTGTCATTTGTCTAGCATTCAGACTTGAGCTTTTATAAATAACTGAAATACTACCAATGCCCATTCCAATTCTGTAGGAACTCAGGTTATTTAACGCGCTGAATCCTGTTGATGTTAAGTGATTGGGCAAAATTCTACGCAGGGGTTCCGTCAATATGGTCGCTTGAAATTTAGTTTTCTTGATAATTTCAAAATTGCGGATTCGATCGTGACGAAATCTTGTATTTTAATTAAAAATGATATATTCAAGCTTTTTTAGAGATCGCCAGAACCATTTCAATTCCCAACGAATCATTGAATAAAAAATCCTTATATTTCCGTAACCGCTGATTCGGCATGAATGACAAAAAGCTGCTGTCATTATTTTAACAGCTGTCAAAAATTAATTTCATCTGGTTTCTAAAACTGGAAAATGCGAATATACCTACAAGGTAGATGAAAGAGCGATCAAAAGTTCCTGACTCCACGGCGGTGCTCTTGAATTTTTTTGTAGTATGCTTCTTTATTTGAGAGCTATTTGTAATATTGTTCGAAGAACAATGTTCTTCCATTTCTTCCATGCATGATTATTTCAGATGTTTTCTTCTCCTCAATAAAGATCCAAAATCACCAATTAGCTTCTTATTTTAAACATTCTCCCCCTCCCCGCTTTATTCCATAGGGGCCCCAAATGGAAAGTTGCACAGGAGTCTGTAAATCATGTCGACCGCCCTGCTGAATATTGAGTGTTCCTTCCCCTCGGGCTATGACAAATAGATATGTTTGCAAGTAGCAAGAGATAGGGACACGTATAATTCACCATTGCTAGATTTACTCAATCATATTTTTGCAAACGAAATAATTATGTAAGTTAATCTGCAAAAAACAAAACAAAATTAACTAACCCGCAACACCGGATGATAATAACTATGACAGAACTGAGTTCATTCACTCATTTTCGATTATCGGGATTTCGAACAGGTACACACATCGTAAAAGTCTAGGGATATTTTTATAAATAGGCGTTTTTTATTTTTTCAGTTGATTAAGGGGGAAACTGAAATTATAGAGTAATGAGAAAATGTTTAATATGTCATTAAATTAATTTTTTGCTTGAAACGAACACAATATTTCAACAACAAAAAATGAAGTATAAACCATAATTTTACGAGCTATACAAAAAATGATGCAAAAAATGAAGAGTATCACCTCCACGTTGGTTCAGAACAGCTCTACACCAATTTTCATAGTCAGAATGACCTTGTCAATGCCCGATTGAGGTATACTTGCCTATTCTGTGGTTAGAAGCTCTCGGAATTGAGGAGCATCTTGGATATTGCCCGAAATGGGAGTAATGCTACGTTGAAGCATGTCTCAAACATGCTCAATCGGATTAAGGTCCGGGGATTGTGCGGTCCATGGTAATACTTCAATTCCCTCGTTTTCCAAACCGTTCGTCACAATCGCAGCGGTATGGGGACGAGCATTATCAATCATTAGGCGAAAGTTTGCATCACCAGCACCAGCAAATAAAGGCACAATGGGTTGAAGAATATCATCCATATATTGCTGACCTGTCAGGAAACCATTTGGAAAAACGAGGTCGGTTCTGCCGCATATAATTATTCCTACTCATACTATTATTGTACCGCCTCTGTATTTGTGAACTTCCTGAACATTTCTTAAACGTTCCACGTTCCCGGATTGCCTCCACACTCGTGTCCGACGAGAATCTGGATGAAATTCGAATCTGGATTAATCAGTGAACAAAACTGTTGGCCAATCAACTACATCCCAATTTTGATATTCTTCGCACGAGTCTACTCTGGCAGAGCGATTGCCTCTAGAGAAGATAGAAATGCCTCCAAGAACGACTTATGACTCTTTGGGAAACACCGCTCAGCTACTTCGACTTGTCGCAGGCCAGCTTGAAAAAGGCCCACTGCTAGATTCATCTCGTCTGAAGACAAAGGTCGTCGTTCCATAGTAAAACACAATATGCTCAATGCAACAAAACTATTGAAGAGCACCATAGACCGAATCGAATCGAAATACTGAGTAGGTACTTGTAGAATTTACTTTTTCCATCTATCATGTTTGTCAAGATTTTTCATTATAATTTTCACATTTTTTCCGAAAGAAGGCGTATTCAAACGGGATAAATGAACCGATCAGTAAGTTGGTAGTACAGTTCAAACGATAAAAAAGTTTCTTTTGACGCTTGTATGACTTCGTACGAATATCCCTAGACTTTTCCGATGTGTGTATAAAATAAAATTGTTTCGCTGTTCAACCTCGCGAATTCGACAATTGGATCCATCATCAAGTATGAATCATATGGAAATATTAGAATCAATTTGTTCTTCGATTGGATTCACAAGTATAACACCGGTCTGGAAATTTTCATCGAATGTATAGGATATTCAATTAATAAGAAGAAGAGAGCCTGACCGTCCAGTCGAACAGTGCAAGAATGGAAATAAATTCGCTTTGTGTTGATGAGTATTTCAATATTAAACTAGAACGAACCAGCACTTTCTCTCTCATACATAGAGTGGAAGCATGTTAGCCTGTGGTGCGACGATACTCCCGCACGGTTGCCAATACAGTAGAATTTCCACTTAATCTGGTCAGTCTCGTCACTCATCGCAATGGTCAGGCCAGCATGCTCCCACTCCGCTGAAGTGTATGAAAGAAAAAGTGCTAGTTCGTTCTAGTTCAATATTGAAATACTTATCAACATAAAGCGAATTTATTTTCATTCTTGCACTGTTCGACTGGACGGTCAGGCTCTCTTTCTTATGCATTGATAATCCTATACGTCCGATTAAATTTTCCAGACCGGTATATCGACATTCCGAACTGGGAGCATATAGTGTGGGCTTCAATTAGTAAAAGATTTTTGGAATTGGTTCGGTAGTCAGCAGGTCTAGAGATCAGCCAAATCATAAAATAAAACAACTAATTACTTCTTATATGAGTATAATATATAAAGATACTGATACTGATACAATGAATTATGTTTGTTGAAACAAGCTTGATGTACCTGATAATGCAATGAGCATCCATCCATAGTACGGAACCTTTTATAAATAACGGCTTCACTCGGTCATAAACGAGTGCAGCTCATTTATAACATCGGAAAATTTTCTAGCTAACTCCCAATTTACCGCATTCAATATATTTCTCACTAAGCTTCATCGACAGGAATAAGACCGAGCCACGAACTTAAGCCTTAATCCAGGCTCTATAAATCAGGCCTATCCTATACTCCGGGTTAATGACTTCCCACTTGAATGACCGTATTGGTTTATTTAGGAAAATAATTCGGAATAAAAACAGCAAATTTTCACAAAGGTTTTTTTCTCTCCACACCCCCTCGTTATCTTTATCCAGATTGCAACTCATTCCCAAAATTCTCAACCTAGGAGTTTTTTTCCCGAAAGATGGTTACTGAAAGTGAGATCAGTTGAAAACCCGATTCGTGTTTCAAACAAAAGTTAATCATTTCCACATCGCAATGTTTTTACGGAAAGTCCCAATGAAAAAAAAAAGTATTTTGATCTTGTTCTGGAAGAAAATATTTATGTTTCAACTTGCTCTGGCAATTCCGAAATGATATTTGAAATGTCACAACTCATAAACTTGTAGAGTTAGAGCTTTGTTGTAAAAAAACAGTCGAGGGGGTAACATTGAACCAACACATTTCAGAATTCCCAAGACTTTGTTGGATAGGTTTTCCGCAATATTTTTTTTAAATTTTGTGTTCTGCTTTTTGAAATTAATGGATTGGATTCTCGAGTTAGGAAGGTGAATCCCAGATGAAACGGATTCTTGTACCAAATTTCATGCATTTAGATCTGATAGTTTTTGAGGAAAAATACGGATAACGGACAGGAGATAACTGAAGGACAGATTTTTCCATTCCATCCACATTATAGGGATGAAGATGAAGAAGATAATTTTGTACCTTTCAATATTGAACCTGAAGGACATGGGAATTCCATAGCCATTTTAAATGGAATATTTTTCGATATTCAGATGTCCCATAATTTGAATACATCCTAGTATGAATTGTTTCCATCGTTTTGTTAGCTCACACCTTGCAATTTCTTGTGGCCCTGTTCGAAATAAAGTTTTTTCTCAAAAACATGTTTCTGATTTGGATCAAAACATGTAAATAAAAAAATCCTCAAAATATACAGAGTGTTTCCAAATTGGACGTGAACCTTGAAGGACGTGTAAGTTTGACTCATGAGCTGTCGTTTTAGCCATATTTATTGACAACCAAGAATCAACAGTTTACGAGTTATTTGAGTTCTTGTGATTTTTGAAAGACTTCTCACCTCACTTCATTTTTTATCAATTTTTTTTACGTTGACCAATTTTGATTATAATTTTGGATTATTGTCATCAGAAAAGGATATGACATGTATAAAAAAAAAAAAATACGCTGTAAAAGATGTTGAAAAAGAATTAGTATGATTTGAAAGTTGGTATATAAAGAAAATAAAAATCAGTTCCTAATATCAATTCGCCTGCAACTCTCGAATTCCACAATTTATGCATGGAAAATTTTTTTGAGGAACTTGCCAAATTGCTTCTTTATTTTCTAAAAAAGTTTTCGGTTGAATGCAGTCACCAGTTTCGTTTCAGCAGATTTTTTTATAAAGAACATTTCGAAATTTAATTTGTTACTTTTCATACATATCATATTCTTCTCTTCTGAAAATAATCCAAAATTATAATCAAATTTGGTCAACGTAGAAAAAATTGACGAAAAATGAAGTGAAGTGAGAATTTAAAAACAAAACACAAGAATTCAAATATCTTGGAAACTGTTGTTTTTCGGTTATCAATAAGTATGGCTCAAACGACAGCAAATGAGTGAAACTATCACGTCTTCCAAGGTTCACGCTAAATTTGGAAACACCCTGTATATTACTTACATTATATATTCATTTTATCCAGAAAATGACATGAAAAGTGTTTGGAGAAAAAGATTAGATTTTCAACAATTACTTCAAATGATGATTATTTTTTTGCATTGGAAACAATGAGGAATCTTGTGGAACCTATGTGCTACCTTAGACTCATTCGCCTATATCTTGAAACTATTGAACAAATGTTTATAATTGGAGACATAAATTGCAAATCGCCTGAATTAAACAGTAGAAGTGAAGACGCAAATGGAAGAAGATTGAATAGGTATGTTGAAAAGCAAGAGGTTATCGTGCTAGAAACAGATTTATCGACATACCACCTGAATGGAAGAGGATTGCTTGATGTTTTGGTTATGGTTATACTGAAGAATATAACTCAAGAACCTAATAAAGGATAAAACATCAGGTTACAATCCGTAGAATTCATATTTGGGCCAAATTGAAAGAAATATAATGAAATACTTCAACTTAAGATCGTGAAAATTGCATTGATCAATACCATGAAGATTTAGAGAATACTGTCGAAAACCAAGAAAACAGAATAATGAAAGCCGAAACTACGATTAGGATAAACCTGTGCCGAAATCCTTATAGATGAGGAATAAGAGATATTCAATTAAAACAAATCGAATATTGCAGAAATTTATACGATAAACCAAGGAGAAGGGGCCAGAAGAGAATTTAATTAACCCATTAGCACCGCCAAATGCATTGAGTCAACTGAGAACCGATAGATGGAACAAACGTGTACAGGATCTGAGAAAAACAGAACACTGCCTGGAAAAGGCAAATATGCCTTCGGGCTTCGACGAGACAAGACTCAAATATCTGCAATGCGAGGAGCAAATGGAATGACAGAAGCACTTGCCGATACCATAGAAAGGAGACCAAGGAAATGATGAAAATAAAGAACTTGTAGAAGAACTAGAGAAAGACAAAGAATTGATAAAAGATCCACCCGAAGATGATAAAATTCAGAACCTAGCCTAACCATAATATAATCGTCATAACTGAACAGGTTTCGAGGCTTTTGCCCAGAACCTTTCAATCTCTAGAGGGGAATGTAGTCAATTTAAATCTGACACTTCCCGGTGTCTAAAAAAAGTTGAACTGAGTATTCTCAGTAGGGTGAAACCTACTAGTTTTCATGCAAATTAAAATTGCATCTTAGAATCTAGCGTTATTTTTATCTTCCATAAGTGCTCGTGTCAGTCCCAATACATACAACGATATTTGAATAACCATCAAGGCAAAATACCCTTTACAGTATTCACGGAAAAACAAGGTGACTTTACTCATTCGAATTCACTTCATCTCGTTATCTAACCTGCTTTACTCTGCCAATAAACCAAATTAAGAATTACTCCTTCCATCGACATTCAATTTGAACATTTCATCAAATAGGAAGATCGATTTTCCATCAGCTCAATCCGTTTTACAGTCCTGCTCCAGGAGTTGAGTTTTATGAGGATCTTTCGTTGTTTTGATGGCAACTCAAACATAAATGAAATCTATTTCAGAGACGCTGCAGCGTTAACGTTATGGTAGAAGTCGTCTTATTCGAGATGAAGGCGAGTTGTTTTTCGACTTATCCGTTCATTGATAAAGAGGAGAGACACACCCGTAGAAATTGAAGTGAAGTTGGGAAAAACAGAGTGCCTAGGATTCAGGATAGTAGAAACAACGAGTTGATATCAATTAAGCAGATAATACATTCGAAAAACAATTTGCGCAAGGAAAAAATGGCTGACATTTCTTGAATAGGAGTTAGTTAGTTAGGTGAAGAAGAGGTTTACATTTCACTGCGACCTCAAGGTCTATTGTGCCCCTATTAATGCTGTATTCGCGAATGCGCTACCTACAGCTCGCCCTCCAGCTCCAGAGCTCCAATGAACTCCAGTATCTGAGAGGGCTCCAAGGAGGTTAGATCCTCGTTCCTCCTGTAATTCTTTTGTCCAAGTCATTATTTGCGCTGGTTTGCAATGGTGAGGCATTCTGTAACCAGGTGCACAGGAGTTTCCTCCTCTTCTCCACAGAATCTACACTCGTCATTTTCTGTTAAGCCTATTCTCATCATATGCTACCTGAGGCGACGATGTCCTGTGAGGAGGCGTAACTTATTCTTACTGAGATCCGAATAATTTTTGGATCTTGAACTTTCAAAGTTCTGAATGAACTTTTTGTAGTGATCCATTCCTGGAAGATACCTCCAGAGTGTTTCTGTTTCAGTCTCTTTTTTCTCCAGAAACTCTTATAGATGCATTTACCTATGCCACAGAAAGGTTCTGGGCCAGTAAGTGGCGTTTGTGCTCCCTTTCTGGCAAGTGTATTGGCCTCTTCTTGTCCTTTGTTTCTGGAGTGACCAGGAGCGGCCGGGAGAGGTCTGAAAAGACCTTATTGTTCTTGCCTACTTATATTGAGTTTCCTCCAGCACTCCCATATCAGCTTTGAGTCGATGATATAGGAGTTCAGTGCTTTGATAGCAGTTTGACTATCAGAATGGATCACAATGTCACACCCTTGATCGTTTCTTTCGGGGTTTATATCTATTCATCTTTCGATTGCAAGTATTTCTACCTGAAAAACACTCGATTAGGAACCTAACGATAGTGTACACTTGGTTCTTGCCCCTTATACTCCAGCGCCAGCCTTTATCGTGGTTTTGGAACCATCTGTATTCCTTTTAATGGTAGGGGAGAGCAGGTAGGATTCGTACATTTTTTACACTTAGTCACATAAAATCAAGACTAAAAGCTATTTCAGAATTTATTTTAATAGTACTGATCAACTATGTATCTGGCTTTAATAATATAGCATTTCAGTGTTGATATAAAGTAACACGGCCAATCTATGACAACTTTCCCAAAAAATTCAAATCGTACGAAAGTACCCCACCCGCGGGGAAGCTTCGTACACAGAGTAAGATACATTCATACATGGCGGGGAACCTCCGGACACAGTAAAAAAAGGCTTTTAATGTTACATTAATCATTCATTGAGATCAAAAGTATGACAGAATCAACCTTGAACGTTATAATAATTGAAAATAAAGTATTTTACAAACAACTTTCGCTAATAAAATTAACATTAAACTTCGTCATAATCACACATAAGGGTCTACTATTATTGCACGTTATACATAATAAGATCTTTTTCAAAGCTGAAAATATTAGCTGTTCTTGTTGTAGAAGCAGATTTGGTGGATTCTATAGTACGAATCCACCCCACCCATAACTGTACGAAGGTACCCCAACAAAAACAACCAAAAAAAAATTCAAAATAAATTAAACGGGTGAGGATATCCTGAAATTAATGATTACATATTAATCTAGGGCACTTATTGATAAGCAAACATAAATTACTCCAAAATTTTGAGCATAACGTGTTATGAATGAAGGTTTTCAAAGATGAATTGAAAAATTACTTGCGCGGTACGAAAACATGTATTAACCTATTGCGGCGAAACTGACCGTTGCACTTGCGCCGTGCTTAGATGTAGTCAACGAGCATGAGCGGGCCTCACATACACACAAATACCATTTCTTCAACCCGTTTAGTAGTATAAATATGACTGCTGTACGAATGCTCCCTCTGTACGAATCCTACCTGCTCTCCCCTATTCACTTTGAAGTTGTGGGTAGTGTATTCCTTTTACCATTCTTCCTTTTTACATAGCATTTCAGTTCTTCTCAATGCTTATTTTTTTAATCATAACATCATTAGGCAGGTTCGCTGATGAGATGTATTTGTTAAGAGAGGACTAGGCTCCCTGACTTTTAATTTTCTTATTCCTTGTACCTTCCCTAGATATTCTAAGGATAGCCTCGTGGGCTACCCTATTGATCACTAGATGTAGAGGAGTGAGATCTGTGATGACCTCAAGTGCTCTTGTCGGGCACGTTCTCATAGCTTCAGTAATGCAAACAAAGGCAAGCCTCTGTACCTTCTCGAGTATTTTCTTCGTGCTTGCCTGCCAGCAGACCAGACTACTGCCCCATAAGTTATTATTGGTCTCACAATCATGACTTCTTCTCTCAATTCATAGGCTTCTGCACGCCGTTAAAGGGCTTACTGTCTAGGATAATTCTCAGATATTTGACTTCAGAATTCCATTTACTGAGATGGATTTTATAGCTGGAAGTTTTCTTTTCCGAGTGGAGGGAATTACTGCGGTCTTGGCTGGGTTGATGTTGAGCCCCACTGACAAGCACCACTGCTAGATAATTCTGAGGCCCCTCTGTAACAAATCACAGTGGGAACCCTCAAATTCACCATCGGCATAGCCTATACATTCGAAGCCAAGCTCCGTAAGCCTGTGCAGTAGTTCATCCACTACCAGACTCCAAAGGACGGGAGTTATTACTCCTCCTTGAGGTGTTCCGCTAGTGGTTTTGACAGAGATGGTCTGATTGACCACCAATGTCTCAGCTGTCCTCGTCGTCAACACCTCATACATCCATTTTATGATGTGATGGTGCAATTCACTCCTCGCTTTACAAGTGGTTCTCTGACAGACACGTGTGTTGTGTTGTCAAAGGCCTCAGATATGTCTAGGAACGCGCACAATGCAATTTCTTTATTGTTCAGAGTTTTCTGGATGCCTTCATTCAGCTGATACAGAGCAGACTCCGTGGAGCGTCCTGCCCTGTACGCATGCTGGCATTTATGAAGTGGTGTTTTCTCCAGGTTCTCCGTTCTTATGTAGTTATCTACTACCCTCTCCATCGTTTTGAGCAAAAACGAAGTAAGACAAATGGGTCTAAAAGTTCGGGGATCAGTCCCGTCTTTCTTCCCTGTTTTTGAATAGTTACAAAACTTACACAAAACAAAACATGGGCTCCTGATGGTTCTCCCTGAGACCTGACAGAGTCCGGATAAAAACATTGAGAACATTGCCATTAGTTAGTCATTATAACCTTTGCTTTTGTATCTTCACATAGGCTCTAAATTCTGAGTAATTGTAGTTGTTTGTTTTTTGCCAAACAATTCTTTGAGCCTGATTTATCGCCAAGCATGTATTGATTAGTATTCTGCAAGACTTTGTGTCAAAATTGCCCTCAAAATTTCAGACAACTTGCCAAAAATCTGAGTACTGGTAATCAGATAAACTGCAGCAATGCATATATACTCCGTTTAAGAATTATTGACATCTCGGTTGGCTGTGAAAAATCGAATTTAAGTTGGTAATAGACTATTCAGTAATACTTTGGGTTGCTGAATTCAGGTTGGTATAGGAATAGCACTAACATTACCCATAGAAATCTTGCTTTGATGATTTTATCGAAGATATTGGTGAATATGTAATTATAAAAATTTGCTCTGAATTTGAGTATTTTTTGTCTTATGCTTCAAATGGCTGGAATTGACCAGGATACATCGCGCCTAACAAGAGAACGCCAGGCAGTTTGTCGGTGTTACTTCGAGTTTTTCAAAGTTTTGGCATATATTTCCGCTAGTGTTTCAGGTAAACTGTTATTCACCGACTCAAAGTGTATTCTGATTGATCAATGTCTCTTAAATTTTCAGATTTCACCAAGCCCTGTCCGTAAAATATTAGCATGTTATTATTGCCTGGAATTAGCAGTGGAAGAAAACCTATGCGATACGATTATTCCTTCAAAGACACATTGAATGACTTTGTTCTTGCTTGAATTAAAAACAATGAATATATCAGTTTAGATATTCTTTTCGAACTGGCCAAAGAGCACCTAGATTTCAATTGATCGAAGTCACCATTATATTATATCATAAAAAAATTGGATACAAATACAAAAAAGTTGATCGAAGGAAAATTCTTATTGGTAAACAGAAAAATATAATAAAAATAGTACGATATTGTGATAAATACCGAGAATACATGGAACAAAACGTAAAATTCATTTATCTAGATGAAATTTGGATATTCCAAAACGGTATTCAAGTTCGTCAGTGGACACTAGAAAAGAATCCAAAAGGTATGCAGAGTATATTCAAGGGTAAAGGCAGAAGGTGCACTATTTTGAATGCTGGAACAATTGATGGATTTTTACCTGGATGTGATCCGATTCTTGACAGTGGTAATAATGATAAGGATTACTATGAATGGTGAATTATTTCATAATTGGGTTATTGAAATATTGAAACCTTCCCTGCAAAAGGATGCCCATCAATAGGATTATGTCAGCTTATTCAATAAACACATCCAAATCACTACACTACGTGGAAACAAAGTTTTAAGGATATTTTTATCTTTGCTCTTGTATCATTCATAGATATTTTAAGTTTATTTATTATACTTATACTGTATGGTACCCTGTACACATTCCCTCTGCTAATACACATGCTATATTGTTCCCAATTCAAAAGTATACTGAATAATTGTAAAATTGCTCATCAATTATAATATTTTCAATAATTCATGGACAGTTTTAATGAATGAAAATAAAAATTGACTTTCTTAGAGTATTCAACACCGAGCAATAAATAATTCACAAATTGGTTTATATATTGAAAGTTTGGTACAAATTTCATGTCAAAATTCTTCATGTACTACATAGATTCTCAATTTTGGTTTCTCTCATATTTCTTAATACATTATAACGTTTTTTCCAATCCATTCTTCTGGCCCTGTGCTTGCGAAGTATCCAAAAATTTTTTTCTGTTGCACCACTAGCTACCTTCCAGAATTCCATTAATTATCCTTCTTGAATCCTGACATAAAATGGTACTCTTATAGTTATATGGTTAGAATTTTGCAAGATTTCCAATACCAATAAATATTGCATGGTCCTGAGTGAAAATAAATATTTATTTGAATGATCTTCAATTTTCCATGGTTGACTTTTATGTGAACGATAAGTTCAGATAATTTCATATGAAAGCATTCCACGATATTTTTGCGCCTTCAAACCTGAATTCCCATGTTTGAACTGCAATCGAAATATTCCGGCTTAATTAATAATTATTCGATAATTCGTATACTCAACACTTTTCTAGGTTATATTTATGTTCCATTTCTATGATGAAATTTAGTTACTTTTTAGTAACTAGAAATAAAGCCTCGGCTGGACGTTCATGGCCTGCTTCGATGTCAATAATTCTTAAATGGACTATAAGTGTGTGTACATCCGACGACAATCATCAAATTGAAAGACAACGTTCGAAGGGGATTGCTAGTTTCCGCGAGAAGGTGGACGGCGCTTATTTCTCGTCATGACGGAACAGTGAACGACAAGCTCAACTCGTCGAATTCGTATTTTTGAGCGCTCGTACTACTTACACGAGGGCTATATCATTTCGTCACGATGTCTGTATTTTTCGAATTTTGAGCCGAAAATGGTCTGAAACGACTATATTTGACTCACTGATGACGAATCCGTCGGAAAATTTGAGTCTGTCCGTCCGGCCGTCCGGCCGGCCGTAAGCACGATAACTCTCGAAAGGAATGTCCTAGAAACTTTCAGTGTGGGTTCATTTCCCGAATGCCTCATTTGAGTTCGTTAATGGGCCAAATTTCACCAGGGGTTCCGTAAATATGGCCGTTCAAAGTTTTGTTCCCCTGATTACTTAAAAACTACAGATTTGATTGAGATGAAATTTTGCACTCAAATGGAGAATGAGGTGTTCAAGCTACATGTGAAATTTTGTTCAGATCGCATGACCAGAACCATAGAAACCATAGAAAATTGTAACTTTTGAACGGAAACGCCTAGGGACTTGAAATTTTCAGGATAGGTGTGGATCTTGAATGTCCTGATCACGTTCATCTATGAGCAAAATTATACTAGGGGTTCCGTAAATATGGTCGTTTGAAATGTAGTTTTCTTGATAATTTCAAAACTACAGATACGATCGTGACGAAATTTTGTATACTAATGGAGAATGATATATTCGAGCTACATTTCTTCAGATCACATGACCAGAACCATAGAAACCATAGAAAATCATAACTTTCGAACGGAAAGGCCTAGGGACTTGAAATTTTCAGGATAGGTGTGGATCTGAAATGTCGCGTTCACGTTTATCAAAGAGCAGAACTATACTAGGGGTTCCGTAAATACGGTCGTTTGAAATGTTGGTTTCTCGATAATTTCGAAACTACGGAATCGATCGAGATGAAATTTTTTATTATAATCGAGAATGATATATTAAAACAATATTTCGTCCAGATCGCATGACCAGAACCATAGAAACCATAGAAAATTGTAACTTTTGAACGGAACGGCCTAGGAACTTGAAATTTATAGGGTGAGTTTGGATCGCGAATATCGCGGCCATGTTCATCAATGAGCAAAATTAGACTAGGGGTTCCGTAAATATGGCTGTTCAAAATATTTTTTTCCTGATTATTTCGAAACTACTGATTGGATTGGGATGAAATTTTGCACCTAGTTTAGGAATAATGAATTCAAACTACGTGCCAAATTTTGTCCAAATCGCACCTCCAAGATCATAGATATCGTAGAAAATTCTAGCGAATTATCGAAGAAAAATTGGTCACCTAAAGCACCGACATAAAGTCTGGAGTTTCGCCTGAGTTTCAGAATTTTTGTGACAGCTGTCGAAAATTTCTTCAATTGATTTCTAAAACTGGAAAATGCGAATCTACCTACAAGGTGCATGTCCTGCCTTCACGGCAGTGCTTTTCGTAATTTTTGAACCACGCTTCACAGCATTTCATGACAGTGGGTTCTTCTCGATTCAGTAAATTAAATTACGGCTCAGAGTAACTTTCTGCGAGTTTTGCGATGAGTGAATAATTATCAGGATAACTACAAGGATGTCATTTTAATTTTTTTTACTTCCTCTTCACTTCATAATACTGGCAGATTCCGCATTTTATGCCCAGCCTCCCTCATAATAATCATGTTTTCCATCGAATCTGTCAATCTATTGTGTTTAATGAAACATCTATCATAACTGTTAGAACTGAATCTCCATCCATCTGTGAACAATCAATGTAAACCGTACTGGAAAATAACGTAACGTCAGTCAGGCCAGGAACAATTGTCGGGATGAATCGAAACTACTGAGATGCTATTCCAGAATAAAGCCTCGGTATCTATCAACGAGTATATTGAACGTCATGTTCATGTTTTCATGATTGTGATCCGAGTCAACAATTCAGAATGGCTTATGACGAGGCGTATTTCCAAATCATAATACCTCTGAACAAGTTCAAGCCGTCGCAACCAGTAAAGAATTATTAATATGAAAATAACTAGTGAACCTAACAACAGGAATTCGGTTACTTCTACAGGAAATTCCCCCAATATAAGCGACTGAATACGCAACATTAGTTGATGCAACCAAACTGTAGGTCGTCATTTCAACAGGAAAATAATACTGTGAAGAAAACAGGAATATTCTGTGTAGTTACCTAGAGTATTTAACTGGAATTTCTTTTATTTCCTATTAAAATAACCACTTGGTTCAGGGAGTAATTTTTATGAGTGTAATTTTTGAAATTTTTATTCCATTTCAGTTTCTTATTTATTGAAATATTCAGTCATAAACTCAATTTTTTTTGGACACTCCCACAATTTTTCAGAAATTCACAACATCCATGCCGGGATTCGAACTCTGACCTCCGGCAGCCTAGTCCGGTCCATACTCAAGAAGGCTATCCAGGCGTTATAATGTTTTCCGTCTAAAGAGTGACTTGGCGAATATAAGTCTGTAATCGTCTGTAATATATGTCTGTCTGTGTAATATATTAGGGGTATTATTTTTATTAAAGAGTATCTTTACATTATTCTACAGAATGATAGGGAAATTCGTTAAATGCCATTAATGAGAGACTCCATTATAAATATAAAAAAATGTTTTCCCTGATTTAGGAAACAATTTAGCGAATTTGATAACGGCATTACTGTCTTCAAATGCTTACACCTTTTCTGTCGCTTTTTAATCGATATTTCATTCGAAACAACTTCAACCATATGGTACAAAATGGATTCAAAAAATTTTAGGTGAACAAGATTTATTACGGTAAAATAATCTGAATTTCTTTGGAGAAAAACCATTCCTATTCAATTTATAATATTTTACTGAATATTCTTGTAACATTTATGGAAATATTCGTCTTAAAATAAAAGTACCTAACTGATCACTGCTATACTAACCGTTTTTCCTGTTCATAAAACTCAATTCACTTCAACCGGAATCGGTACGTTATGTTGCAGGTACAGATGGTTCTCAGAACGATCTTTTCTTGTTGTTAAAACTATATTTGCGTTCAAACAACAGGAATTCACTCAACCGGAAATTCCCGGAATTCTTTTTGAGCGCTCGTACTACTTACACGAGGGCTGTATAATTTCGTCACGATGTCTGTATTTTTCGAATTTTGAGCCGAAAATAGTCTCAATCGACTTTGTTCGACTCACTGATGACGAATCCGTCGAAAAATTTGAGTCTGTCCGTCCGTCCGGCCGTAAGCACGATAACTCTCGAACGGAACAACCTAGAGACTTGAAATTTTCAGTGTGGGTTCAATTCCCGAATGCCTCGGTTAAATTCGTTAATGAGCCAAATTCCACCAGGGGTTCCGTAAATATGGCCGTTCAAAGTTTTGTTCCCCTGATTACTTGAAAACTACAGATTTGATTGAGATGAAATTTTGCACTCAAATGGAGAATGGGGTGTTCAAGCTACATGTGAAATTTTGTTCAGATCGCATGACCAGAACCATAGAAACCATAGAAAATTGTAACTTTTGAACGGAAACGCCTAGGGACTTGAAAGTTTCAGGATAGGTGTGGATCTTGAATGTCCTGATCACGTTCATCTATGAGCAAAATTATACTAGGGGTTCCGTAAATATGGTCGTTTGAAATTTAGTTTTCTTGATAATTTCAAAACTACAGATTCGATCGTGACGAAATTTTGTATACTAATGGAGAATGATATATTCAAGCTTTATTTCTCCAGGTCACATGACCAGAACCATTCTCGTAATTTTTTTACAGTGTAGTTCTGACGATTCACATGATTTGCGATATATCGCCTTCCGATTCAAATCAATGATGTATGTCATATATATCATATGTATCATATATGTCATATATACTATATCAGTGATATAGTTCGAAATTGGTAGGTAGATTAAATATTTCGAGCGTAAACGTGCAAACGTCGAAGGCATAAAAGGATCGATAATCCGGCTTAATTGTGAAATTTCTTAAAAACGTAGGAAATTATTCAAATTCATGTAGTTCGAAATGATTCAAATTTACTCTGACGATTTCCGATATTCTTGGAAGGAACATTGTCACGTTTTGTCCAAAATCATTATTTTTCATTCAAATATAGTATCTATATTGCGTCAATAGATCATTTTGGTAAGAAGTTTACTGGAACTCAGTGATGAAAAAAAAAAACAATTGACAATCGCGGTTGTTCGATTTTAACGGTACAATTTTTATTTTGCGGATATGCGCTGTTGCCAAGTTGGTCAATTCAGATTACTGGAAATCGGATATAAATATGGTAGATAAGAAGTCATCATTCTATTCAAATAGGCGAGTCATTCTTAAAACATCTAAAGTTTTCGAAGTGAGCGAGCGAATTCCTGAAGCCGTCATAGAAAACTGAATGCATTCATTGGTTTCGGTTCTGGTGAACTGATCGCTGACGTAAATCAAATCAAGTATTCATCTAACTAAGATTTCAGCAGTCTGAAGACGATTGAGTTTGGGTTGTAAAATTAGTATAACACTCGCAGATGTTGACGTTTGTGACTGGCATTCAGAGCGTATTCTATTAGATGGCATTGTTCCTTCAGGATAATATGGGTAGCGTTTATTCAGAAGTTACTGCTATTCATTTCCTTACAAATTTATGTAGATGGTAGAGACTATCTCTGGGAACGTGATTCGGAAGAGGGACATCTTCACGAGGGAATGAATATGCAAGGTGTTCTTTGATGCAAATCTTCATATGCCGTGTTACAAATAACTGGAATGTTTGAAAATCAGAGAGATGTTCTAGAAACTGTGACATCATTATAATTAATAATGGTTGATTTTTCCTATAGCAAACTTCGAGATCACCCAAGAAAAAAACAAATATGTTTGAAGTGTACGTTTGGGAGATGTGGAATCCGAAAATCGTATGGAAATAACCTGTCTTACTTGATATATAAATCAGGTCTAACTAGCTCGAGAATCCGATAAAAGAATTTTAAGGACGAACAATCGAGATATAAAATTATAAAAAAATAATTACCAAGTTAATTTCCTTTATACAATGTTAAAATAATTTTTTTTTTTGGTCTGATGCAAGGAATCAAGAATATTCCTCTGCAAAACTATAGGTACTCCAATTAGTTCGTGACTTATGGAACTCATAAAAATCTTTTCCCTAGACCATAGAATAAAAGCTCATTATAACGCACTCGAAATCATCCATGAATGACCCCTATTAATGCATGATTTCTTGTATTAATGCATGGTTATCATGGCAACCGATTATAAAATATTCAGACGGAGCATAGATGCATCTATGTCGGAGCACGATCGAGCTGTCAAATTTATTCATTCGCTTTCGATCAGAATCTGATTTTATCCGTTACGCTACTACATAATGAATAACGAAGAAAATATCCCTTTGACACCGCCAGATGTGACAAAAACTGCTGAAGCAGCAACTTTGAGTCTGCTTCCTGAAAAGAGCCGCCATTTATATGAGAAAACCTATGCTGAATTCAGATCTTGGTGCAAGTACAAGAAGGTTCGGACCTTTACGGAAACGGTTTTGTTGGCATACTTTACGGGTATTGCAGAAAAGGGGCATCTAGCAAGTTTATGGTCAAAATATTCCATGCTGAAATCAACACTAAATGTGAAAGACAATACTGATACAAGTAGATACCAGAAACTGGTGATGTTTATTAAACGGAAAAGAGAGGGATATATCCCAAAAAAATCAAAAGTTCTCGAAAAACAACATGTGAGAGAGTTCAAAGCGAATGCTCCTGATAGTGTTTTCTTGATGTCGAAGTTAAAAATAGAACTCAATTGAATCGTTATTCCAACTTATTCTCATTATATCGTTATAGTGAAATAACTCTCATTGTTTGATTTGTAGGTCGCTTTGATATTCGGAGTAGCGGGTGCATTGAGAAAAGATGAATTGTTAAGGTTGCAGAGAAAGGATGTACAAGATATGGGATCGAAATTTTTGGTGACAGTGAATTCATCGAAAACACATTCGAACAGGATATTCATTGTGGTGGATAATGATAAGCATACACTTTTAAACATAATAAAGAGATATATATCCTTGAGGCCAGCTCACACTCCACACGAAAGATTTTTCGTTTTTTATAAGAACTATAAATGCTCAACACAACCTGTTGGAATTAATACATTTTCTAAATTAGCGTCAATGATTGCAAACTTTCTTAAATTAGAGCAACCACATTTGTTTACAGGTCACTGTTTTCGGCGTTCTTCTGCGTCTATTCTTTCTGACAGTGGTGCAGATTTTACAGCCATCAAAAGACTTGGTGGTTGGAAATCAACTTCTGTTGCAGAAGGGTATATCGAAAACTCCATTCAGAATAAAATAGAAACTGCAGACAATTTTTTATGTCATTATAGTTCCAAAGTAAATAATCCTTCAACCTCCACTTCATCCACACGTTCCTTATCGGACATTATAGGAAATGAAATAAATGTGAACTATTCAGAATGTCACAACATGTCCAATATTTCCTCTATGAATTTTTCGAATTGTTCTATAGGATGCATAAATATTAATATATCGAAATGAACATAGAAATTCGTATTACGTCAAATTTGTAAATCATGCAAAATAAAAATTGGTTTCGAGGCAGAATTTATATTCAATTCCTGATGAGGTCGATGGAAAAATCTTGTAATCAACTCGTTTATTAATTCAGTGATCAATGGTTTCAAACATTAACGCGCTCGCTCCGCTCACGGGTTAAAATATTTCGACCATCAATCGCTGTCATTAATTAACTAGTTGATTAAACAACTATTTCGTTCCCCTTTTTGTCAAAACATAAAAATGAAAACTTAGATATGGCAAAAGTGATATATTATCAGATCTACTGTGTGAATGAAGGTGATGTAGGAAATATACCGTTCATAACCTCAATTTCAGTTTTTTTGATTAGTTTGATAGTGTTTTTTTTCCAAAGTGAAGTTGACATAATTCAGAGAATATCTTGATCTAGTATCCAAATTCTTCAATGGATTATGAATATACATTTTTAGGCATAGTCATCAAAAATTTACTGTATTTAAGTAAACTTAACCCCTTTCCAAAGTTCCTAAAAAATATTTAAGTTTGGCTGAGGTCAAACTTGATTTGTTCCTACACTGGTGAAAAATGCCTAAACGTGTTGAAAATAAGAGAAAAGGAATTTTTCTATATCTGAGATGAAACTCTCCTTCAACGGCAGAGAAAGAAGTCATAATCAACAATTGAATTCCATCGGAATGTGATGGGGAACCAATTTTTTCAAATCCACATCGAAATTTTTACTTCAATGAGATGAAAAAAGAATAAAATAATATAAATTTTCCCTATTCGCGAAGTCTTTTATTTCTGTTTATATCCCGACTCTCCTAGGTCTCAAACTTCAGTCACTCTTTATCTTCAGGCAGAATGCATTACTACAAAAAACTCCTGTAAAAACTCTAGGTTTTAAGCTCCGAATACAACTAACTAGTACTGTAATATATGAGCGATTTTTAATTCCACGCCAAATTCCTGTTTAATCGATATTACAGTTCCGTTATAAGTAAAGTAATTCCTGTTTTAGTTTATTATTCATTACTGGAAATTCTTGTAGAAACTGAAATTTGAAGCTTGGAATACAACTATCTAGTTTGTTTATTAAACAGGAAATTCCTGTGAATAGTCACGCATATTCTGGTTTTCGTCACAGTATTATTTTCCTGTTGAAATGACAAACTGAAGTTGTGTTGCATCAACTAATGTAAAACCTGTTATTTCTAGAGGAATCAAACGACCGGAATGTCACGTAAAGTCAACAAATATTCCTGCTGTCGCTTACATAGGGGTAATTTCCTTTAGAAGTAACCGAATTCCTGTTGTATATCCTGGAAAATTTCTTTGAGTGTGCTTTAAACTCCAAATTGGAAGAATTTCTCTGGATATAGAATTGAAAAAAATATATGAGCAATATGAATAATCCTAATACTAGTTCTTCTTGATTATGACCAAAATAAACAAAAAAGTTTCTTCTTCAAAACATTTATAGTGATTATATTTCGATGTCTTCAGAGAATACCGAAAGTAGAATGAGGAGAAGAGCTGTTGCAATAGCCGGCCTTTCTCCTCGAAGCAAAACTATT
Organism: Aphidecta obliterata; assembly: GCA_963966015.1. NCBI lineage: Eukaryota > Metazoa > Arthropoda > Insecta > Coleoptera > Coccinellidae > Aphidecta > Aphidecta obliterata. Next base: position 28,518,382 of record OZ014427.1, on the reverse strand, counting down.
TCGAAATTCTATCTGACAACAGAATAAATATCTCAGAAAAAACAGATATTTGAATCAAACATCCACAACTCAGTACCTTCAATGAAAACAAAGACCAAAGAAGAAATAAAAAAGTAAATAACAAAGCTCCTGCCTACTCGAAGAGTGGATATTAGAAAGGAAATAGATTATGAAAGACCCCAGAGGAGATTTTCACCGATTAAAATAAATAAAAGTGAAGGAGTTTCCTATAACTCAGTGATGAAGGACATACATAAAAACCACCAAAGAGACGACAAGTCACCAAATGTGGGAGATGTTGTCCTAAGTGACCATATTGTAACGAACTTAAGCCGGACCTGTCGCGGCTCCAGAGCTTTCCAGAACCGACCATTGCGACAGTAGATAGCGCAAATTTTCTAGAGACGGCGAGACGCTTCGAAGGGCTTTCTGGAGACTTCTAACTTAGTATATATAAGCGTAGTAGATAAATTGAGTGGTGTAAATAAATTAGTATTAGTGAACTGTAAATAAATTATTTTGAGAAGAACTTGGACTATATTCATCACAATATTATTAGCTAAGATAACGGAAAGTCCTAATTTTCAACAAACTAAAACATAATTTATAATTATCTTCTGCCTTAAGCCGGTAATAAATTGTTTAAAATCGCTCATAGAACCATTCCCTAGTTCTTCACTTTCAGCCATTTCAATCTCTTCCAGTGTGTAAACCTCGAATATAAAATAACACTCACTATCCTAAGGTATTATATTAGGAGCCAAAGTAATCTTTATATTTCTGAACTGATTTCTCTTCTTCAGCGATGAACATGTTCTTTTCACTGTTTACAATAGGCTTAGTTCTGGATGTTGCTCTATTTCTTGATACTATGATACTCATACGGAAATGCATAAATTTTATGATCGTCTATTTCTGCTATATCCTGATTTTCATCGTTTTCATATCTGGTTCTGTTTTTAACACGAGGTGAAGTTTAACCTTGTTTCGATTTATAATTTACTTTTCCCTGTTATTGAATAACGGCCCAGATCGATGCTCTAAAAGAAGTTTATTAATTCTCAAAATATACAGAAATAAAACAGAATATTCACCTAGAAGAATCGAAACATTAATCCAATTCTTTATCACTTCTAAACAATAACTCATCAGGTGTTCAACATGTGGATATATTAATTAACATGAGGATAACCAACAACATATTTGACTATAGAACATCATCAATCAATCGATACACAGATAAAATAATCCTAAATTGTTTCACGAATTATTCGAATATTCTTGCATATAACATCAATTTCATCTAGAACTACGCGACCACAGTTCTCTGACGCAATTTTACATATACCTCGTAAAATTAACAAATTCATGTGTTTCGGATATTCGTGAATTCCACGGTCGGTCATGTTATCTTGAATTCTTTCCAAATCCCGAACCATCAATGAAATAAGTCTGGCGTCCCGCATCTGGCAGAATTTCAGACGCTACCATTCCGACCGTGCGAGTGTCCAGGACAGATATCGCAGTTTTCCATCTTGCCTGCTGATGATTCAGTGCTTTTAATTAGAATTGTGGCTATTGATCGAAACGAGTAACAGAGGATAATAAAGAAGACTGGTTTTGCCGTTGCGATACTAGATATTTCGTCGGAACCGAAACTATTTTCAATTCCAGCTCCTCGCATTTTTGCGGGCGCTTCCTCTGTTCTGGTCGAAAATATTCGCTTCTTTGTATCTTGCTTGCAACTGCGAGCAGACAATGAATGTGGTACATCTGTAGCCGAAATTCCTCACTTTATTCTATTACATTTTAATTTTGGTGCTAACGTAGCGAAAATCGATGGCAGTGTGGTCTTTGATAGTATGCGCCGTTTGAATATTGCAGAAAACGTAGCCAAGTACGTGTCCGCCCACAAACAGTAAGCGGATCCGCAGTAATAAGAGCCAGTTAAATATACAATCTCATAATAAAAAAATTTGGACACGCACTGCCGTGAAGTTAGGAGCTTTTGAGCGCTCCTCCATCCACCTTGTAGGTAGATTCGCATTCTCCAGTTCTTGAAACCAATCGGAAAGATTTTGACAGCTGTCAAAGAAAATTTCAAACTAAGGCTAAAAAAAAATGACCAATTTTTCTTTTCGATAATTCGCTAGAATTTTCTACGGTATCTATGGTCTTGGTGATGCGATCTGGACAAAATTTCCCACGTAGTTTGAATACATTATTCTTCATCCATGTGCGAAATTTCATTCCAATCCAATGAGTAGTTTCGAAATCATCAGGAAAAAAATTGTTTGAACGGCTATATTGTCTTATTTTGTTCATTGATTAACGTAACCACCAAATTTGCGATCCGAACCTATCCTGAAAATTTCAAGTCCCTAGTCTTTTCCGTTCGAAAGTTATTATTTTCTATGTTTTCTATGGTTCTGATCATGCAATCTGGAAAAAATGTAGCTCGAGTATATCATTTTCAATTTGAATACGAAATTTCGTCACGATCAAATCCATAGTTTTGAAATTATCGAGAAAACTAAATTTCAAACGGCCATATTTACGGAACCCAAAGTCTAATTTTGCTCATTGAAGAACGTGACCGCAACATTCGAGATTCACACCTATCCTAAAAATTTCAAGTCCCTAGGCCTCTCCATTACAGAGTTATAACTTTCTATGGTTTCTATGGTTCTGGTCATGCGAGCTGGACAAAATTTCTTAATCCAAGCTCTTTTCGAGATGCTGTACGAGTATTCATTCAATATATAACTTATATTGTACCTACTCGTCCAATTAGTACTCATTATATTTACGTATGCATTGCATCCAAAGATTTGCGTATCTTAATGTCTCAGTACAGTTAGAAGAAAACATACAGTTTTTGTTTCGTCTATTCGTCTACAGTGTTTACAACTACTGCCTTAATTCCTCGTCGGTTACTCGGTTGTTCATATAATTGCCGTGAATCTTACAAAAACGCGAATTTTCAATTGTGCTTCCCGAAGTGGAGACAATTTTCTCAATCATTGCTGCTGAAGTACGATTGTTTTTCAAAAAATGCCGCGAAAAGTTTCGTGGTACGAAACCCATCGACTTATCGAAAATCGAACTAGTTGGGCGCTCGTACTACTTACACGAGGGCTATATCATTTCGTCACGATGTCTGTATTTTTCGAATTTTGAGCCGAAAATGGTCTCAAACGACTATGTTCGACTCACTGATGACGAATCCGTCGAAAAATTCGAGGCTGTCCGTTCGTCCGGCCGTATACACGATAACTCTCGAACGGAATGTCCTAGAAACATGAAATTTTCAGGGTAGGTTCGAATCTCGAATGCCGCGGTTGAATTCATTATTCAAAGGCAAAGTTCGCCGAGGGGTTCCGTAAATATGACCGCTCGAAATTTTGTTTTCCTGATTACTTCGAAACTACAGATTCGATAGAGATGAAATTTTGCACTCTAATGGAAAATGAGGTGTTCGAGCGATCGCATAACCAGAACCATAGAAACCATAGAAAATTGGAACTTTTGAACGGAAACGCCTAGGGACTTGAAATTTTCAGGATAGGTGTTGATCTCGATTGTCGTGATCACTTTCATCTATGAGCAAAATTATACTAGGGGTTCCGTAAATATGGTCGTTTGAAATTTAGTTTTCTTGATAATTTTCAAACTACAGATTCGATAGTAACGAAATTTTGTATACTTATGGAGTATTCAAGCTACATTTCTCTAGATCGCATGACCAGAACCATAGAAACCATAGAAAATCATAACTTTCGATGGGAGAGGCCTAGGGACTTGAAATTTTCAGGATAGGTGTAGATCTGAAATGTGGCATTCACGTTCATCAATGAGCAGAATTATACTAGGGGTTCCGTAAATACGGTCGTTTGAAATTTTGTTTTCTCGATAATTTCGAAACTACGGATAAAATTTTGTATTTTAAACGAGAATGACATATTAAAGCAACATTTTGTCCAGATCGCATTACCAGAACCATAGAAATTATAACTTCCGAAGGTAAAGGCCTAGGAACTAGAAATTTTCAGGGTGGGTTTGGATCGCGAATGTCGCGGTCACGTTCATCAATGAGCAAATAAGACTAGGGGTTCCGTAAATATGGCCGTTCAAAATATTCTGTTACTGATAATTTCGAAACTACGGATTTGATTGGAATGAAATTTTGCAACTAGCCGAGGAATGATGTATTCAAACTACGTGCGAGATTTTGTCCAGATCGCATCACCAAGACCATAGATACCGTAGAAAATTTTAGCGAATTGTCGAAAAAATAATTGGTCACCTAAAGCTATGATTTGAAGTTTGGATTATCGCCTTAGTTCGAAAGTTTGTTCGACAGCTGTCAAAAATTTCCTCAATTGGTTTCCAAAACTGGAAAATGCGAATCTACCTACAAGGTGAATGTACGAGCGCTCAAAAGCTCCTGCCTTCACGGCAGTGCCACTCGTAATTTTTTTTTACATAGTTTAGAGTTCTACCGAATCCACTCAAACTTGATTTATAATCAAAAAGTTTATTCGGCTGACATAATGACATTTGAGGGTGGAAATGAACCGAATATTCCATTCGATAATTATATAAAATATTCGGTCAATTGTTGACGACGCTGGGATGTTTATGTTCACTTTATATTCAGTTCATGAATAATCCGAAATGTGAACGACTGAAAACATCAATTCAAATCTGCTTAGGAGAAGAATTGTCCTGTATCGTTTATAAAATGTATGATATGGAAAAATTTATATTTATTCCATAGAATTTCAATTAGATTAACTGGTAGTGTCTGGTCGATAGGTATAGTTCCCAAAATCTGGAAGTTTCACTAGGATAAATAATGGTAGTTGCGCCTTTCCATGAAAACAGAACATAATGATAATTCATTGTAAATAAAGTTAGTGATACAATTCATACTGAATGTCCACAAAGACGAATGTTCGTCATTTATTTTTGACGTTAAGTCAAAAATGCGATGTTGAGGTAATTTATTCCTCTTAATGATTTGTTGATATTATATTATGTAGGTATATTTTTTCCAACAATGAATGGTTCCATTAAATTGTTTATATTCATAATTTCAAGATGGTTTCATGTTTCGGAGAATTTAAATTTTTCTTAATTCACTGATTTGATACAGGTAATACAGAATTCCAACCAAACCAATTTTAAAATGAAAATACAGTATACTCTCGATAAAGTGAACTGATTAGTGCACGCCTAGTTCACTACTTCACTATTTACTATTTACTATTTTGATTTGTTCCCTAAAACGAAGTTCAAATGAAACAACATTGCTTGCTGGAATGAACAAAAGTGTTTTGTACTTCCTATGATACATAAGAGTTTTTACTACCTGAATTTGACGTATCGAAGTTTTTTCCAAAAAAATTATAGAAAGCACTGCCGTGAAGTTAGGAGCTTTTGTGCGCTCGTTCATCCACCTTGTAGGTAGATTCGCATTTTCCAGTTCTAGAAACCAATTGAAGAAATTTTTGACAGGTGTGACGTCAGAGCTTCAGGGTTTTTTTCGAAAATTCGTTGGACTTTTCTATGGTATCTATGGTCTGGATGATGCGATCTGGACAAAATTTCGCACGTAATTTGAATACATCATTCTTCATCCAATATAAAAATTTTATTCCAATCCAATCAGTAGTTTCGAAATCATCAGGAGAAAAATACTTTGAACGGCCATATTTACGAAATTCCTTGTCTGGTTTTGCTCATTGATTGATATGACTACAAGTTTCGAGATTTACACCTATCCTGAAAATTTCCGTTCGAAAGTTATAATTTTCTATGTTTTCTATGGTTTTGGTCATGCTATCTCGTCAAAAATTTTGCGAGTACCTTGAACACGTCATTTCCGATCTGAGTCCAAAATTTCATTTTGATCGAATGAGTATTTTCGAAGTAATCAGGAGAACAAAATTTCGAACAGCCATATTCACGGAACCCTTTGTCGAATTTTGTCCAATAACAGACTCAACCGTGGCATTCGAGATTCGAACCTACCCTGAAAATTTCAAGTTTCTAGGTCGGTCTGTTCAAGAGTTATCGTGTATACGGCGTGACGGAGGGACGAACAGACTCGAATTTCATCAGGGATTCGTCATCATTGAGTCGAACCTTGTCGTTTGAGACCATTTTGGGCTCAAAATTCGAAAAATACAGACATCGTGACGAAATGATATAGCCTTCGTGTAAGTAGGACGAGCGCTCAAAAATGGGGTGATTTTCGTTTGTTTCTGCGATTTCTCTACACCTATCTGAACCATCGTATGTCTCAAATTATGTAGTAATTGTAGGGTGGAATAGTCAATACGATTTTCATTTAGCTCCATCTACTGTATCACCTCATTTAATGATTTTATCAACTCTTATTGAATTATATATTCATCATTCAACTAATTTTGATCAATTGATGGTAAAACAAACTTGAGTTATAAAAAAATTACGAAAAGCACTGCCGTGAAGTCAGGAGCTTTTGAGCGCTCGTACATCCAACTTGTAGGTAGATTCACGTTTTCCAGTTTTAGAAATCAATTGAAGCAATTTTCGAAAGCTGTCAAAAAAATTCTCAAACTTAGACGAAACTCCAGACTTTATCAGTGCTTCAGCTGACCAATATTTTTTCGATAATTCGCTAGAATTTTCTACGGTATCTATGGTCTTGGTGATGCGATTTGGACAAAATCCCGCACGTAGTTTGAATAAATCCTCAGCTAGGTGCAAAATTTCATTCCAATCAAATCAGTAGTCAAGAAATTATCAGGAAAAAAATATTTTGAACGGCCATATTTACGGAACCCCTTGTCTAATTTTGCTCATTGATGAACGTGACCGTGAAATTTGCGATCCAAACCCACCCTGAAAATTTCAAGTTCCTAGGCCTTTCCCTTCGGAAGTTATAATTTTCTATGATTTCTATGGTTCTGGATATGCGATCTGGACAAAATGTTGCTTTAATATATCATTCTCGTTTAAAATACAAAATTTTATCTCGATCGAATCCGTTGTTTCGAAATTATCGAGAAACAAAATTTCAAACGACTTTATTTACGGAACCCCTAGTATATTTCTGCTCATTGATAAACGTGAACGCCATATTTAAGATCTACACGTATCCTGCAAATTTCAAGTCCCTAGGCCTTTCCGTTCGAAAGTTATGATTTTCTATGGTTTCTATGGTTCTGGTCATGCGATCTAGAGAAATGTAGCTTGAATATATCATTCTCCATTAGTATACAAAATTTCGTCACGATCGAATCTGTAGTTTTGAAATTATCAAGAAAACTAAATTTCAAACGACTATATTTACGAAACCCCTGGTATAATTTTGCTCATAGATGAAAGTGATCACGACAATCGAGATGCACACCTATCCTGCAAATTTCAAGTCCCTAGGCGTTTCCGTTCAAAAGTTACAATTTTCTATGGTTTCTATGGTTCTGGTGATGCGAGCTGAACAAAATTTTGCTTGTACCTTGAACACCGCATTTTCCATTTGAGTGCAAAATTTCATCTCGATCGAACCTGTAGTTTCGAAGTTATCAGGAAAACAAAATTTCGAGCGGCCATATTTACGGGACCCCTCGGCAAATTTCGCCCAATAACGAACTTAACCGCGGCATTCGAGATTCGAACCTACCCTGAAAATTTCAAGTTTCTAGGACATTCCGTTCGAGAGTTATCGTGTATACGGACGGACGGACGGCCGGACGGACAGACTCGAATTTTTCGACGGATTCGTCATCAGTGAGTCGAACATAGTCGTTTGAGACCATTTTCGGCTCAAAATTCGAAAAATACAGACATCGTGACGAAATGATATAGCCCTCGTGTAAGTAGTACGAGCGCTCAAAAATGATGAAAAGCACTGCCGTCAAGTCAGGAGCTTTTCCTTTGAATATGTACAGGCTGATGAAATTTACCAAAAAAAATTATTTCTTTGCAATAACTCCATAAAAATGGAATTCTGTTTGAATCCAACCATTTTTATGGAAGTTATTGCAAATGAATTATTTTTATGGTGAATTTCATCAGCCTGTATCTTTCTAAGGAATTTAGATAGAGGTATATAATATGTATTTTTCCAAATTAGGACAACAAGGAGAATGATCCATTAAAATTTGCTGAAACTGCATTTAAACAAATGGAAAGAGATATTTTTGTTATTTGTTACTTTTGAAAATCATACATGCTATTTTGTTTCAAGTTATGTTATAATGTTATGATTTAATACACATTTATATTGCAAATGAATTATTTTTTTCGGAAATATATGACTTATAGGTTATAAAGGTCGAATTAATTTTTAAGTCGTGAATAATCCGTCAATTTTGGCGGATTAATTTCATCTAGGAGTAAGATTATTCGTACCGAGATTAAAATGCGGTGCAACACAAATAAGAGATTCAATCAGAATCAATTAAAAGATAATCCTGAGTTAATATGTTCGGTGCACACGGCCACAAATCGTACAAAAACGTATGTTGGACAGTTCATTGTATGGTTTCGATGCTTCTAGGAACAAGCCTTACATTGCTGACCTTGAGGAAAAAATGTGAGAACCACATCCATTTATCTTTCCCTCGTAAAGTTCAGTATTCGCGAGACAAACATAATTTAGCAGAATTCAATGTCAAATTTCAGAGTGATAAAAGTAATTTGAATTTAATATTTCTGATGTAGGTGAAACCTTCGCTGATATTTTATGCCGTAGAAACTTGATAAATATTTCGTCTGAACATTAGAGCTACCTCAACCAAATCAGCGAATAACCGCTGACCTAAACGCATTACTCATCTCGGTCATATGAGGTTTTATCCCAACATCTCTGGATTAGAAGGGGTAGATTATCTGTTCATAAGCGGAGGGTTTCAGAGGGCGAAAGATGTAAACTGATACTAATTTCTGTTTTAACGGAGTTATGTTAGTTCATTATTGCGTTTCTAATTGGTACAGGGGTATTTCGGGAAATATTATACATTGGAAGATATCCTTTTCAGCATTCATGGATCTTTCAAGGTTGTGCGTTTGACGTGTACCCGAATTCTAACAAAAAATACTTGTGCCTATTCAGGAGAGTACTGTTCCTTGAAATTTTTGGATGGATATTTGGAATACAAGAATTAATAGGTGTAGATTCCATATTTTTCAGTAAGGAACTATTGACTAGTGTTTTAATTGGTTTAAATTCACAAAGCAATACGAGAATAATCGTGTAATCCCAAAATAACACAAAAATTGAGTGTGTTTGATTGAAAACAATCAACGGTGCAACGGTTTCAATAACACATCGTCTATTTCTAGATTTCTCAAGATATCTCAACCCATTTACCGAATAAAACACTACCTTCACTTCTGACAGATCACATAAAAATTGAAGAAGAAACGTCAACGGGGCATTAGCTAGTATCTAAATAAACACGAATGTTTGTATGTTTGTGTTCTAGGCTTTCCTGAACTATTGATCCGAGTGTGATGAAATTTGGTGGTTTCTTTTCTGTACGCTCAAGAGAAATTCTGGCTTATAAAATCTATATAAATTCTTCCTTCTCGCGGTTGTGCCGTACGCGTTTCAATACGGACGGACTGATGAGTGGGATGGACAGACGGGCAGAGGAGTTGGAATCACCTATGATGCATATGATTTTTGTAAGTTTCCGATCTCAACCCCTGTGATATCTTCCTTTGAGGTCATTAGTGTTCAATTTAGTACGGTGCGCGGTGAGGTGAATAGTGCGAAAGAACTAAGCATTCAAAATGCTTGTGACATTATTTCGTGACCAAACTGATGTGATAGTTGCTGCATGTAAAACGAATGTTACAGGCAGCAACTATCAGATCGTTACGTCGGGTAAGATTTTGTGCACATCGAACCAATTATTACCAATTCGAAAAATTCCTTTAAACAATTAGGATCAATTTTATCGGTGAGTTTGTGAACTTTCTGATTTTTTTAGTGGGACCTTTTGGATCAGTAATTTTTCCTCTCCTTAGGTTGAACTTTCAGAATTATACCGTTCAGGAAAAATCTCCTCATGAAAGTTGCAAAAGAATATACGAATTTGCGATAAAATCCATTCATTTACTTGCTGGAATACATATGGCAACGGGATTCATGGCAGATCTTCTGAGAGAGAGAGAGATAACACGATCTAGAGTGGTCGATCTTAATGCCTAAGATTTTTTGTACTTTTTCAAATTGAATATTTTATATGATTATCTTCCGGCGGAATGATCTCCTTTGATGAGTTCTAGCACCTGTCAAAAAAATGACCACACATTAAAAAACACCCTGTATATTTCAAATATTATAATTCTTCCTAAGATAGATTCGTTTCAGAATGTTTCCGAAGTGAATCAATCAATGTTCTGCTATTCGTTCATAAAGATGGATCGGATTCTTGAGCTTGTAGGATACGGATTTTTTTACATAACTATTAAATTTTAATAGTATATTATTCAACGAGCAGTATCTAGGTCATAACTCACGCAGATGGAGTTTGAAGCGCTAGCCGAAGGCGACTATAGACATTTTGAAAATTAAATATTGAGAAGTTATGAATTCTCAAATTGGATTGTTCATTAATTCTTTGTTTTATTATTCCTTCCTTCCTTTTATTCCATCTTTCGGATATTTCTTGTTTCGTTATTGATTATTCAGTTCAGCCCCCCCCCCCAAAACAAAATCCCAGCTGCGCCACTGTGTATTGGCTCAACAACTCCAGCTGCCCATAAAAAACAATCATAACGCTGAATATCTACGTATCTCATATTATCGATGCCCCATGTGAAAATACAAAATTTTGGCCAGATATGCCGAATAACCTCTGAGATATAGTTTATGAAAATTTATTTTTTCGATTCTTTTTGTGATACGAAATTTCACAAGAACTTTCCAGTCGTTATGTCACAACTCTTCGAAATCGATGGGATCGGTATATTTTGAGTTATTGGAAAGCAAAATTCAGATGACTATTTCTAAGAAACCGGCAGATTTCACTCATCACATACTTAACCAGACCCAGAAGAAATCCAAACAGAAATATTCGGAATGCTGCCAATATCGAATAAAAACGTACGGAGCGTGGAATGTGGAAATCTAGGAACTAGCTAACGTTTTTCCCTTCGCTTCAAAAATTGCAACTGATATCATCAACCTGGTTGTAACCTCACCAAAGACACACCAACACCGTTGCCAACATGGTCAGCAAAAATCAAACCGACTTGATTTTACTCCAACATGGTTCGCAACAAGAAATAACAAGCCCACAGACGAACAGCGTCGTTGCCAACAAGATTGCATGTGGCCAACAAGGTTGCCAGCCATATTGGTCCCCTCAACATAGGAAAGCGCACCAGCTGGATTAATTTTGGATTTACATGTTATCGATTGCGAATTAGATATTCAAAATTTCGAGTTTAACGAACTATTAGGAGCAGAGCTCTGGAACTACCGGACTCATTAAATGCCGAGCCTTGGCACAGAAAAAGATCATGTTGCTGGAAGACGTGCAGTTGTTATGCAGATAGCAGACGTTCCTACAAAATGACCAGCTTTGTTAAAGGGGTATATTTTCTAGGTCATCGTTAGCCGTATGTTTATGCACACAAGCCATACGGCGCAAAAAAATCCGTTGAGTTCGAAGGACCACCTCTAATCTTATGAAAACTCATTCAACCTAACAAGGCTAGAGTCGAATGGAAACTCTGTTCTCCATTAGTAGAACTTTTGAAGGATGAATAGAAAGTGGAAAATCAGGAAACGCAAATGAACACAAGTCACCCTTAACTAATCCTGATTGATCCCAGGTATGGGAGCATCCCTTTATGCCTCTTCCTCTTCTTCGGTGTCCAAGGTGATCAGGAACACGCTGATTCAATTTCGAAATATATGCACCCTATGTAGCAGCACACAAATATAATTTGAGTGTTTTGATAGAAATTACGATTGATGTTACAACACAAACACCAAGTTAATTAGTTATTTTCTGGGAGAACTCAATAACGATGCGTTTCATCTGGGTTCAGCATGGTCGTCGAATATAATTTGCCGATAGAGCTTCAGTTGCGGTTCTCTGCATAACCGCATAACAGCGGAGGGAGCGAGCGAAAAATCTGGTTTTTGGCTTGATTGATTTGGCTGAGAAGTATTGATGAAAAATAAAAAAAAAGAAGGAGCTTTTTTTGAGCGCTCGTACTATTTACACGAGGGCTATATCATTTCGTCACGATGTCTGTATTTTTCGAATTTTGAGCCGAAAATGGTCTCAATCGACTATGTTCGACTCACTGATGACGAATCCGTCGGAAAATTCGAGTCTGTCCGTCCGGCCGTCCGTAAGCACGATAACTCTCGAACGGATCAACCTAGAGACTCGAAATTTTCAGTGTAGGTTCAGATCCCAAATGCCTCGATTAAGTTCGTTAATAGGCAGAATTCCACCAGGGGTTCCGTAAATATGGGGAATGAGGTGTTCAAGCTACATGTGAAATTTTGTCCAGATCGCATGACCAGAACCATAGAAACCATAGAAAATTGTAACTTTTGAACGGAAACGCCTAGGGACTTGAAATTTTCAGGATAGGTGAGGTTCTAGAATGTCGTGATGACGTTCATCTATGAGCAAAATTATTCTAGGGGTTCCGTGAATATGGTCGTTTGAAATTTAGTTTTCTTGATAATTTCAAAACTACACATTCGATCGTCACGAAATTTTGTATTTAAATGGAGAATGATATATTCAAGCTATATTTCTCCAGATCACATGACCAGAACCATAGGAAATCATAACTTTCGAATGGAAAGGCCTAGGGACTTGAAATTTTCAAGATAGGTGTGGATCTGAAATGTCGCGTTCACGTTTACAATGAGCAAAATTATACTAGGGGTTCCGTAAATACGGTCGTTTAAAATTTTGTTTTCTCGATAATTTAGAAACTACGGATTCGATCGAGATGAAATTTTGTATTTTAATCGAGAATGATATATTAAAGCAATATTTTGTCCAGATCGCATGACCAGAACCATAGAAATCATAGAAAATTGTAACTTCTGCACGGAAAGGCCTAGAAACTTGAAATTTTCAGGGTGGGTTTGGATCGCAAATATTGCAGTCACGTTCGTCAATGAGCAAAATTAGACTAGGGGTTCCGTGAATATGGCCGTTCAAAATATTTTTCTCCTGATAGTTTCGAAACTACTGATCGGATTGGAATGAAATTTTGCACCTAGCTGAGGAATAATGTTCCTTCAATTGATTTCTGAAACTGGAAAATGCGAATCCACCTACAAGGTGCATGTACGAGCGCTCGAATGCTCCTTACTTCACGGCAGTGCTTTTCGTAATTTTGTTATTCGTTAATCACTCAAGAATCGTTCAAGATTGAATCTTCATTTATCTGCAGCAGAAACCACCCTCCAGAAATGACAAAAAATGAAAAGGCATTTTCATTCATCATTTTCAAAAAACAGATAACTGGAGATAATTCACATCACGTTGACAGCTCTGCTCGAATCGACATTATGAAGAAGGTGAGTTTTCATTGCAGTCACAAAGGAAACAATGTGAGGTCATGAATTAGAGGCCTAAGTGTCCGGAATTATTATTCCTGAAAGCTTAACAGCTTAACGCAGCAAGCACCAGAAAATCCAGAAATTTGCAGACGGCTATCATGTGAAAAATATTTTTTTTAACGTACAAAAACAACGTCATATTTCGACTGACAGGATCATCGAAAAGTTCTACTTTTCTTCCGCCGGAGGGAAAAGTTTTTCTATGTCAACGATGAATTACTTTTCCGTCCGCCGGAGGTTGCTATGTGTTGCTATGTTAACGATGAATTAGTTACTATGAACAATAATTACGCTTCATGTCTGTCAAAATCAGACTTTATTTTTTTTTGCATGACAACCGTAACTTATTATATAATAATAATATATTACATTCGGAGGAAAAGTGACTTTTCATGGCTCGCCATCAATTACCCGCCTCACTGCGTTCGGCGGGTTAACACAAGCTCTTCATGAAACGTGACACTTCTCCTCCTTATGAAATAATATACTATTGTTGAACAGAAAATCAGGATGCTCAACTTGTCTTAGCACAATAAAAATAATCTACAATGTTACTGGAGATCATTACATATACATTTTTTGGATTCCTTCGAATATAATCGAACACGATCGTGCACCTACGCTCTAGATAATAATGTTGCATGCATCTATTTTCATGAATTATTATGCAATATGTGAGATGAGACATCATCCATTTGAGATGCTCATTTGAGTAAAGCGTAACTTAGTGGCTCCAATCGAACCAGTCAATGATGTACGATCTCATCAACTAATGCTGTTCCCTAGTGATTGCTAAGTTTTGGTCATGAATTCAATTAAGCGATTTCGGCAACACCAAAGGTAAATGAGTTATCAAGTTCTGCCAGCGGCAGAGGCGTCGTTCAAAGGTCTCAGAGTTGAGAAAGTTAAGACCAGCCAAATTAGTTTCCATTAGGACAAGAAGAAAGTGACAACTTCGAATTATTATTAGCGAACCCGATCTAATCGAAAGTGAAATGAATTCGCTTTTGTAGGGGAGAGAATACAGGATAAAATCGATATTATATCATATGGAGTCTCAGGCAATGAATATCGAATATTTATCGTGCTGGATAACCATAACACATAAAATGAGCAAAAACAAATTTGAAAAGCACTGACGTAAGGTCGGGAGCTTTTGCGCTTTTGTTAGTATGTTCATTATCCTTAATGTTCATTCTTCATTGCAATTTCATTCTTATAAACTGCAAAAGAAGGAATCACCGAATTATATTGAATATACCAGAAAACTCAATTTGCCTTTCACATGGAAAAGCTAGAAAGCTGAACTTCCATATAACTCATTTAATCGATACCTCATCATTTGTAGACACACATTTCAGCAGGATATGATGAAGAGTAACTGAGATACCGGAGTTTTCGAAAATAATTTTTTAGAATACTTCAATCATAGGTTCCCCACATAATTTCACATGAACCCTCGTGTCGTTATACTTCCACTAATTCGATGTGATCGGAATTATTGAAAAGATGGCTATATCTACGGAACCTTTCGGCGTATTTCGCCCATGGACGAACTCGATCACGGCATTTCGATCTCGAACGTACCCTGAAAATTTCAGAACTCTAGGCCTCTCATTTCGAGAGTAAGCTTATTTACGGCCGGGCGAATCGATCAAATTGAATTTGACCACAAATCCATCTGCGAGTACAATCTAACAGACAATTAGGAAAATAATAACGTTCTTGTTTATAGAAACAAGCGCTCAAAAAAACGCCGGAGTGACTCGAATCCTGGAAGGATAATGTCGCAGAAATTTACTACTCAATTATCTTATAAAATTACTGGCAAATATAATCGATTTTTTCTGACCTTCGGAAAGAGTTCATTATATTGAGTGGTACGTTACAAATATTCAGAATATCGAAGGCCATTGAGATCTTGAATGTGAAAATATTCGAAGAAATTCGGGACTGAATATTTTCATTATCAATGTTGGTACTTTCTGAAGAAAAGAAAGGATTGATCAATAAAAATAATTCAGAATCTTATGTCCGAGTGTTTTCCTCATCTTACTGAAGACTCAGTTGCTACATGTATCAAGAAGAAAAAAAATTATTTCGATTATATTATATCAAAGACTTATCGTGATGTTTTTTCCTTGTAGGGAAGCATTTCGCTAGTAGTTTCTCACCAAAAACAGGAATGAACTTCTCGCAAAATACTGTCCCTCACGTAAGCTATCTGAAGTATTTGAATTCGAATTCTTCATCTTCAGATACGCAAGTGACATCTTCCTTGCTGCTTTGCAAGGTTCAAACTTTCTCACCACACGTAACATCCGTATGTTATGTATGTCAAGTAACTAATTTTCTAACACAAGTGTGTTTTGAGTTTCACAAAAAGTATTTACCTGCAGTGTGACACCCGCAAATATTCATCATGATGTTTAATATATTGTTACCTACCCGCTTGTGAATCCTGAATCTAATTAAACCCTGCACATTAATTGTCAAGACATTTGAAGTAGTTCCAGAATATTCCAGATATATCGCGCACCATAAATTCTGTAATAAGAAGACCGCATACAGCGATTTATTCTGAGAAGTTATGCTTGAGGAATTTATTTACTGAATCCCCTGAGGTGAATGTGGCCGGAATTTTCCTCAGAATCTCTCACATGTAAGGGTAAGAAGCATCGAAACAGATGCTCCCACCGAGATTTTTTGAGAAAGCAATAATATATTCAATAGTGAGAATGTCGATTTGTGTAAATAGCTTGGAATTTACATTATCCTAATAATTGTACTAATCCCTTCCTAAAAATACCCACCAATTCTTACAATTCAGGAAAAAATTTTTGTATGGCAGTTTTTGGTGATTTTTGTTTCAATTAATCGACATAAATCGACCGGGTAGCGAATGAGACACCCTGGTTTATCTGTTCATAAAAGAGTGGCCCAATCAGTGTTGGGAAAAAAACGTGAACGTGAGCAAATAATTTATACTTAATTTTTCGCGGAATTTTCACATTTATCAACGACATACTCACTTATTACTTTGGGTTGATTCATCATTCATCTACTTTGGTGTGATCAAGAACTGACAAAAAGATTTTGATCTCTATAGAACTGGATTATTCAAATTCAGAACGAAATTGATTGAATGAAATTTATTTCACCTTTTTTCTCAGACAATTGAAGTTATTGTCTTTCGATTATCTCTTGATTAAAGTTGGCTTGATTGAGTGACAAACTTCTAAAACAAACTTTTGGCACAATCTCCGTCCAACAAGAAGGGCATCAAAGTCTCAATAGTTACAGTGGTTTGATTATTTGAGTTTTGGTGATAAATAGTTGACAGATTCTGCCTTCACTCCAGGCCAGACGACATGCGCTGTTTTGGGTAGTATTCCCAAAATATTAGTAAATGCTGCCTACACGACATTCCAAAGTGATTTTCAACGTTAGCAAGCCTTTGTTATGTCCTCGTGTTGAACAAACAAATGCTCCCCTACTAACTTGAGTTCCAAGTTTTTAGAACCCGAATACTGTGAATAATTTAATGGGTCAAGAAAAATTATTATATAATTCAGAGCCAATTATGTCCATCGAATTTTAAGATGTAGAGCGTCTGCTTCTGGACATCCACTTCGAGGATCTCTATTCCAACATCTTTTTTTTATTATTATGTACTCGCTATGAATCACCCAGTCCTCATTATGGTTAAATTGCCTGAATAAAAGAAAAGTTGGAAGTGAAGTTCCGTGCTAACAAAAATATGTAGAGTAGCGTGAGGATTTCAGGGGATACAAAATTTCAATTTTGAAATTTCAAATGAAAAAAAGATCCTAAAGTCCTATATTATTTCTCGAGATATTTTTTTTTACAATCCACGGTCGTTCAGGTTGTGACATTTCAGCACGGAAAGTTCAAATAAATTCAAAATTTCATAAATTTTTCACAGGCTTTTTTTTTACAGGTAGAATAAAAAGAGATTATTTCGCCGGAAGTTGATCATATAAAATATTCAATTTGAAAAAACTGCAAAAAATCTTAGGCATAAAGATCTTAAGACCACTCCGGATCGTGTTATCTCTCTCTTAGAAGATCTGTCATGAATCACGGTGCCATATGTATTCCAGCAAGTAAATAAATGGATTTTATCGCAAATTCGTATATTTACTTCCAACTTTTATTGGAAGTTTGTTCCTGAACGGTAGAATTCTTTCAGAGTTCAAACAAAGGAGAGGAAAAATTACTGATTGAAATGGTCCACAAACTCACCGAAAAAATGGATCCTAATTGTTTGCAGAAATTGTTCGTATTGGAAGCCATTGGTTTGATTCGCACAAAATCTTGCCCGACGTAATGATGTGATAGTTGCGGCATATAACATAATACATGCAGCAACTATCACATCAGTTTGGTCACGTTAGTCAGTACTTTCGAACTTTCCACCTCACCATACTAAACTAAACACTTATGTTTTCAAATGACCCCAAAGGAAGAAATCACAGGGGTTGGGAGCAGAAACTTGCAAAAATCATATGCATCATAGGGATTTCCAGTATACTGAAATCGGAGAGGTGAATATTTCATATGAACGATTTCTGTTATAATGAAAATGACTTATTTTGATGCGTTCCATATCACCTGTCGAAAAAAAAGCCTCACCTTTGAAAACACCTTGTATACAGGGTGTTCCTTTGGTAAATGTACATACGTTAACCAGAGGTAGAGAAGATTTAATTCGATAGTGAAATTCCACTTACATCACAAAAATGTTGTACTTCGAGATTGAATCAAAAAAATTATCTGTTGGACTGATGGAAAATTAATATTCTTTTTTCATATGGTTCGTTTCATGATCTTTGATTCGATAATTTCGTTATAGTCCCCATTATAGTCACTATTATATGAGAATTGATTCAATAAAATTTTAGCTATATCTGATATACAAAGTTGTCAAGCACACATTCTTCGAAAATCAAGATGAGAATATGAATTGAATGAACATGAAACGAACAGCGATATTAACTTCAGTTCACAAATTCATATTCTTTTATTAATTTTTGAAGAATGTGTGCTTGTCAACTTTTTATGTCAGATATAGCAAAAATTTTATTGAATCTATTCTCATATAATAGTGTAATAGGGCCATGATTCTCGGATTTTCTGGTTTGAATTCGTTATCTTCAGAAATCGGATCATCAATACCGAAATCTTAAATCCTGTAGATCTCTGCAGATCATACACCTAAAATTGTTCTACTCTAATCAGGCAAGAGCAGAGATAATTCGAATGCATGAAGTATTCAGATGACCATGTAAAATGTTTGAAACGTTGCATCATCAGGAGGCTTAGGCAGTTTTTGTTTTCAGGAAATGCAAATGATTCAACTCGATAGTGAAATTCCGCATGTTATTGTTCTACATCATGACCAGTTTTTTCTTGGAAATTATTCAGGAAAAATAATTTTCTTCAACCCCCACTATCGACTAAATCAGGGGTTTCACCACCTATACTTTCAAAGAGAATACTATGAAATGGCACACAGACTGTTCTTAAACCACCAAAAGAACGAGAATATTTGGACCTGTAACGAAATACTCTGATGGAATGGGTAGCTACCCTATTATTTTTCAGGCAGGGATTCAACCAATTAGGGAATGTGTTCAATTTGATGTAGAAAAGATTTATTAGAGTAAGACATAGCCAATATACCCCGAAAGGCAAACGGCTACCAAAGCGCTGAGCTCCAATGTCACCATTTCAAAAATGGTATGGAAGTTAGTGTCTGGGTGAACTGGTGAACTCAACAAAGTAGTCAAGGATAACAAGGTTTCCTTGGTCTGTACTCCTGGATACTCAGAAATCAAGGTAAACAACCCAGTCAATGCACTGACCAGAGTAACACCCATTGTTAGACCAGATCCCTCCAGAGCTTTCAAAGAGAGTTTCTTCGGAACGGAAGAATATGCTACATCTGTCGCCACAGAAAGCTTCTCGTGAAATTAGGTTCAACAGGAAATGATGGATGTAGATTCTGTGGGGTGACGAAAGAAAGTCAAGCATATCCAGTAACTTAATACCTCGCCATGGAAAGCGAACGCACTGAATGCTTGGGTTACGAAATCATTAATGGTATACCCCTTGAAGTCGCTGCAGCTACTGAAGTTCATTAGAACTCTGGAACTGGGTCGGGAGCTGTTGCTTCAGATATACCTCGGTCAGCCTAAGAAAGGTGGGCACAATAGATCTTCAGGTCGTAGCGTACCGATAACTCCGAATACTCATGAATAATGAATGCTCTCCAATGAAATATGCGATCTTTCAGTTGGCCATTGTGACCGAATATTCGCGGTCATGCGGTTATATGACATTTCTGAAATGAAAGCTCTCAACATATCAAATTTTCAATTTTCCCCACACATCTGTGTCTATGAGTTCCAGGCGAAGTGGCTCGGAATAAATTGTGATGGAGCTAGAGAACGCCCCAACCGTGAAGCGATTTATTCAGCCATTTCCTCTAAAAAATGTATCGCGTTATTAGAGTTCCTAGGCAAGGCCGAGCAGGCCCGAAATTAGGATGATCAATGTCCTTCGGATACGAAGTGCTCAGGCACACGGAACGGGATCGATGGATCTCCATAATATTGGATCGAAATGCATAAGCAGGGGACTAGGTCCATTTATGTAGTCGATATATCAATTGGGATTCAACTAACGCTTTCAATGGACATGGGGCCATTGTTTAACAATGAGCTTGTACAAACGTCAGCTCTTAGCTTGAAGAAAAACATTGTCTGTAATCTGTATGTAGGTAGGATAAATATGCCTAGGAGTAGGCCCCAAAAGAATATACCAGAACTATTGATTATTATCTATTTAAGTTGCCATCCGATACACCTACCTCATTACTGTTCAGTAATTTTTCTGTTCTACACAAGCTCTATTTGAGAGAATCGTATATGTTTGTTTACAAGGTCAAGGCAAATAGATGAAGAATAATGTATTCAAACTACTAAGATGCTTGTACGAGCGCTCAAAAGCTCCTGACTTCACGGCAGTGCTTTTCATCATTTTTATTCATTGGAATCGAAGCTTTCGAAAAATCCCGACCTCCATCTTCAATACACAAATTACCTCAGAGAGTACCACAACGAATCTTTGGCTAGTGTTCGATGCCCCTGCTTAATCTTTACAGAGAATTCCTCACAATGACACTCAGTTAACCATTTCGTTGCTTATGTAATTCAGGTTTTTCCTGGCCTGTACAGAAGGCATCAAGAAAATGTACCTACCTATTCTCGTAACGAAAGGACACGATGACCTGCCGTCGATTTGAGACCCAGGTTGCTTCGTAGATAAGTTTCGTCATATATAATAAACAAATAAGTTGCAATAAATAAATATTGCGAGTATAAATTGGGATATAAACTATCCTATCTTTTAAATTGGATCAAACTGCACACAGTGTTCACAATATAATTGAAATCGGTTTAGTATTTTAGGAGTTCATTCCGGACAAACAACGTGACACGTAATTTTTATATATGAAGATATTTTTCACGCTCTGTAAATAACCTATCCAATACACCGTACTCTGAGGAATGTGAAAGCACCATCCTCTGGAAAGCCTACGTTGTTTGAACTCTTTATTTCAATATAGAAATTTCAAACCTACCCGAAACAGACGATAACCACATAATTTTGAAACTGGTTTGAACACAAGTTCTATTCACAATTTACAGGACACATTCACATATTTTCTCAATAACGTAATGATTGTTTCCTAATATATTCAAATTAAATTGAAAATATTGAACAATTCGTGAGTGTAGATAAAATAACAGAATTGTGAAGGAACTGACCGATAGTTATGAAGAACCCCAACATTTTATTAATCTCGAAAATTCAATGCTCCCATACCGCGAAAAAGAGTCGAAGCTTATAAAGGAACATTTCCTATTCTCGTAGGGCTACTTCTATTACCAATTTTCACATATTTTTGTTCCCATAAAGATGAGAAATAGTTGTTCGACTTCTTTATGTGATCATAAAAATACAAGAATAAAGAGTGTGGATGAGAATTCTCCAAGTGCCTAACTCTTAACGACGCAGTTTGTGTACCAACCGACGGAGAAGGCTCTATTCGTTAAAAATTTGGCTCAACTATGTACTAACATCAGATTCTATTACGCTGTATACGGTTCAAGTGGAAGCTGTTTATCAACACGATATTACCGTCTATGATACTACATATCGATTAAATCTTTTTTTGAATCTCATGCAATGACGAAAGGGGGATATAAGGAGTTGAATATTGCTGTCCGGAAATTTATCGAGCTCTTCCACATGACTTTCGAGATGGAACGACCCCTTTAATCGTTTGCCGTTCCAGAAAAATAACACGGTTCTATTTTTATACGCAAGCATATTCCATTGGAAGATTTTATCCATATGATTTCTGCATTTAGAGAACACTTCGCCAGCTTGGTAATGACTATAAATAATTTGAAGTCCCATGTGAAATATTCAAACATTTTCGGAATAAAGTAGAGTGAAAATGAAAATGACAAGACTGTAAATATTTGTCAACAGCAGATCATAATATGGACAATATTCTATTATATGTCGAGTGAAGAGGTTGGAATTATCGAAATATACAGGATGTTTTCAAAGGTAAGGCTTTTTTTATAGATGATTGAACTCATCAAAATAAATCATCGTTCATATAAAATATTCACTAGGGCTGAGTATTTCGAAATCAAAGTTACCCGATAATCTGAGAAATTCCAGACCCGGTTCGTATTGATATCTATACTCCGTTTAAGAATTATTGACATCTCGGTTGGCTGTGAAAAATCGAATTTCAGTTGGTAATAGACTATTCAGTAATCTTTTGGGTTGCTGAATTCAGGTCGGTATAGGAATAACACTAACATTACCCATAAAAATCTTGCTTTGATGATTTTATCGAAGATGTTGGTGAATAATTATAAAAATTAGCTCTGAATTCGAGTATTTTTTGTCTAATGCTATTAAAATGGCTGGAATTGACCAGGATACATCGCGCCTAACAAGAGAACGCCAGGCAGTTTGTCGGTGTTACTTCGAGTTTTTCAAAGATTTGGCATATATTTCCGCTAGTGTTTCAGGTAAACTGTTATTCACCGACTCAAAGTGTATTCTGATTGATCAATGCCTCTTAAATTTTCAGATTTCACCAAGCCCTGTCCGTAGAATATTAGCATGTTATTACATCCTGGAATTAGCAGTGGAGGAAAACCTGTGCGATACGATTATTCCTTCAAAGAGACATTGAATGACTTTGTTTTTGCTAGAATTAAAATCAATGAATATATCGGTTTAGATATCCTTTTCGAACTGGCCAAAGAGCACCTAGGTTTCAATTGATCGAAGTCAACATTATATATCATAAAAAAAATTGGATACAAATACAAAAATTACGAAAAGCACTGCCGTGAAGGCAGGAGCTTTTGAGCGCTCGTACATGCTCCTTGTAGGTAGATTCGCATCATTCAGTTTTGGAAACCAATTGGAAAGATTTTGACAGCTGTCAAAAAAAATTCAAACTGAAGCGAAAATCCAGAATTCACGTCAGTGCTTTAGAAGACCAATTTTTTTTTCAATAATTCGCTAGAATTTTCTACGGCATCTATTGTCTTGGTAATGCGATCTGGACAAAATTTCCCACGTAGTTTGAATATATCATTCTCCATCTATGAGCGAAATCTCATTCCAATCCAATAAGTATTTTCGAAATTATCAGAAAAAATATAGTTTGAACGGCAATATTTACGGAACCCCTAGTCTAATTTGGCTCATTGATAAAAAGGATCGCGAAATTCGCGATCCGAACCTATCCTGAAAATTTCAAGTCCCTAGGCCTTTCCGTTCAAAAGTTATGATTTTCTGTGGTTTCTATGGTTCTGATCATGCGATCTGGACAAAATGTAGCTCGAGTATATCATTCTCAATTCAAAAACGAATTTTCGTCACGATCAAATACATAGTTTTGAAATTATCAAGAAAACTGAATTTCAAACGGTCATATTTACGGAACCCATAGTCTAATTTTGCTCATTGATGAACGTGACTGCAACATTCGAGATCTACACCTATCCTGAAAATTTCAAGTCTCTAGGCCTTTTCGTTCTAAAGTTATAATTCTCTATGGTTTCTATGGTTCTGTTCATGCGAGCAGGACAAAATTTTGCATGTAGGTTGAATACGTTATTCTTCATCTGAGTACGAAATTTCACCTCGATCGAATCAGTAGTTTCGGAGTAATCAGAAAAACAAAATTTCGAGCGGCCATATTTACGGAACCCCTTGGCGAATTTTGCCCAATAACGAACTTAACCGCGGCATTCGAGATTCGAACCTACCCTGAAAATTTCAAGTTTCTAGGACATTCCGTTCGAGAGTTATCGTGTATACGGCCGGCCGGCCGGACAGACTCGAATTTTTCCACGGATTCGTCATCAGTGAGTCGAACATAGTCGATTGAGACCATTTTCGGCTCAAAATTCGAAAAATACAGACATCGTGACGAAATGATATAGCCCTCGTGTAAGTAGTACGAGCGCTCAAAAAAGTTGATCGAAGGAAAATTCTTACTGATAAACAGAAAAATATAATAAAAATAGTACGATATTGTGATAAATACCGAGAATACATGGAACAAAACATTTATCTAGATGAAATTTGGATATTCGAAAACTGTATTCAAATTCGTCAGTGGACACTAGAAAATAATCCAAAAGGTATGGTATATTCAAGGGTAAAGGCAGAAGGTGCACTATTTTGAATGCTGAAACAATTGATGGATTTTTACCTGGATGTGATCCGATGTGATGATAAGGATTACTATGAATGGTGAATTATTTCATAAATGGGTTATTGAAAAATTGAAACCTTCCCTGCAAAAGGATGCCCATCAATAGGATTGTGTCAGCTTATTCAATAAACACATCCAAATCACTACACTTATACGTGCCAACAAAGTCATCAATGAGATTTTCATCTGTGCTCTTGTATCATTCGTAGATATTTTAAGTTTATTTATTATACTTTTACTGTATGTACCCTGTTCACATTCCCTCTGCTAATACACATGCTATATTGTTCCCAATTCAAAAGTTGAATAATTGTAAAATTGCTCATCAATTATAATATTTTCAATAATTCATGGACAGTTATAATGAATGAAAATAAAAATTGACTTTTTTAAAGTATTCAACACCAAGCAATAAATAATTCTCAAATTGGTTCATATATTGATAGTTCGGTACAAATTTCATGTCGAAATTCTTCATGTACTACATAGATTATTAATTTTTGTTTCTCTCTTATTTCTTAAGACATAATAACGTTTTTTCCAATCCATTCTTTTGGCCCGGTGCTTGCGAAGTATCCAAAAATTTTTTTCTGTTGCACCACTAGCTACATGCTAGAATTAATTATCCTTCTTGAATCCTGTCATAAAATGGTACTCTTATAGTTATATGGTTAGAATTTTGCAAGATTTCCAATACCAATAAATATTTCATGATCCTGAGTGAAAATAAATATTTATTTGAATGATCTTCAGTTCAGATAATTTCATATGGAAGCATTCCACGATATTTTTGCGCTTTCAAACCTGAATTCCCACGTTTAAACTGCAATCGAAATATTCCGGCTTAATCATTCGATAATTCCGATAATCCGTATACTCAACACTTTTCTAGGTTATATTTATGTTTTATTTCTATGATGAAATTTTGTTACTTTTTGTAACCAGAAATAAAGCCTCGACTGGACGTTCGATGTCAATAATTCTTAAATGGACTATATATGTGTGCAATTTCTAGCTGTCCGATTTCGATATACCAGAAATTACCTATGATGCATATGATTTTTGTAAGTTTCCGATCTCAACCCCTGTGATTTCTCCTATGGGGTCATTTGAAAAAATTAGTTTTTAGTTCAGTACGGTGAGGTGAATAGTGCGAAAGAACTAAGCCTTTAAAATGCTTGTGACATTTTTGCGTGACCAAACTGATGTGATAGTTGCTGCATGTAAAACGAATGTTACATGCAGCAACTATCACATCATTACGTCGGGCAAAATTTTGTGCACATGAAACCAATGGTTACCAATTCGAACAATTTCTGTTAACAATTAGGATCAATTTTACCGGTGAGTTTGTGAACTTTCAATTTTTTTATAGGATATTTCCTCTACTTAGTTTGAACTTCAAGAATTATTCCTTTCAGGAAAATCTCCTAATAAAAGTTGAAAGAGAATATACGAATTTGCGATAAATCTATGTATTTACTTGCTGGAATACATATGGCACCGTGATTCAAGGTCGATCTTCTAAGAGATATGACACGATCCAGAGTGGTCTCAAAATCTTTTTGCCCAAGATTTTTTGGACGTTTTTCAAATTGAATATTATAGACGATCAACTTCCGGCGAAATGGTCTCTTTTGATGAGTTCTAGCATCTATCAAAAAAAGCCTCACTTTGAAAAACACCCTGTATATTGTCTTCTGCTGCTGCTTCATTTCCCCGCCACGCCAATTTCACAGCACAAATTTGGTATAATGTTTTTGTAAACCGTCTGGTGTATTTTCATCGAAACTTGAAATAATTCTGGTTATTTTTTCTAGTTAAGAGCTGAGCTTTGTTTCCTTCTGTAGGGAATAGCTTGTAATTTCTTTCTTTCAGCTTATCGAACCTTTTTTCCATTTTCAAAAATTATATCTTTAAATGGATTTATTTCTCTGTTGAACTTTCCATAAAACTTTTTTGTAACAGTTTAGCAGAAATATTCCAAATGGTTTTTACTGTACTTCCTTTATATTATTTGCCGTCTGCATGCTTCACGCTTCATATTGAATGCCTCATCTTTCAGTATATCTGCGAGGTTTTAATTCGAAATGTCAGCACAAAGTTTGTAATTCCGATGTTCACCAAAAACCGATAAGTATTTTCAAACATAATTATGTGTTTTTGTGGTATTTCCTGGTGTGAAATTTTCAATTTCATGATCTATTTCACCACTAGAAGAATAACCAAAGCACTGTATTTCGAAAAATTCAACGAAATTTCACTGAGCTTGACTTATTTTTTTTGGCGAACGTCATAGAAAGTCACTATGGAAACATTCACATTTTGGCAGGGGGCGAAACACCAAAACGGTTATACAACAGTATATTCACTTACCAATGCACGGTAAGTAAATAAGTAATTAATAGAACAACTCGACCACAAATATCCTCAATTATACCATAAACTATCTAAAACCATCTGACATCCGAAGAGTAAAACTTTCAAAGAGAAAATCGAACAAGGAATGAGAGAAATACAAATAAATAATCAACAAAAAACAAAGCAATTCAAATTGTATACAGACCAGATAAATATACCTAACATCAACCAACTTGAAACTAAAAAAAGACGAAAAGCACTGCCGTGAAGTCAGGAGCTTTTGAGCGCTCGTACATCCACCTTGTAGATAGATTCGCATTTTCCAGTTTTAGAAATCAATTGAAGGAATTTTCGACAGCTGTCGAAAAAATTCTGAAACTTAGGGGAAACTCCAGACCTTATGTCAGTGCTTCAGCTGACCAAGTTTTTTTCGATGATTCGCTAGAATTTTCTACGGTATCTATGGTCTTGGTGATGCGATCTGGACAAAATTTCGCAAGTTGTTTGGATATATTATTTCTCAGCTAGGTGCAAAATTTCATTCCAATTCAATCAGTATTTTCGAAACTATCAGGAAAAAAATATTTCGAACGGCCATTATTACGGAACCCCTAGTCTAATTTTGCTCATTGATGAACGTGACCGCGATATTCGCGATCCAAACCCACCCCGAAAATTTCAAGTTCCTAGACCTTTCCGTTCGAAAGTTACCATTTTCTATGGTTTCTAATGGTTCTGGTCACGCGATCTGGACAAAATATTGCTTTAATATATCATTCTCGATTGAAATACAAAATTTCATCTCGATCGAATCCTTAGTTTCGAAATTATCAAGAAAACAAAATTTCAAACGATCGTACTCACGGAACCCCTAGTATATTTCTGCTCATTGATGAACGTGAACGCGACATTTTAGATCCACACCTATCCTGAAAATTTCAAGTCCCTAGGCGTTTCCGTTCAAAAGTTACAATTTTTTATGGTTTCTATGGTTCTGGTCATGCGAGCTGGACAATTTCACATGTAGCTTGAACACCTCATTCTCCATTTAAGTGCAAAATTTCAACTCGATCAAATCTGCAGTTTTCAAGTTATCAGGGAACAAAACTTTGAACGGCCATATTTACGGAACCCCTGGTGGAATTTGGCCCATTAACGAACTCAACCGAGGCATTCGGGAACTGAACCCACACTGAAAATTTCTCTAGGTTGTTCCGTTCGAGAGTTATCGTGCTTACGGGCGGATGGACGGCCGGACGGACAGACTCGAATTTTCCGACGGATTCGTCATCAGGGAGTCGAACATAGTCGATTGAGACCATTTTCGGATCAAAATACAGACATCGTGACGAAATGATATATCCCTCGTGTAAGTAGTACGAGCGCTCAAAAATGGTTGAGACAATCTAACCTCACAAGAGACCGATGCATTTATTACAGATTGACATAAACAAGCTATTGCGATCAATTATACGAAAAAAAATAATGAAATCCGGCTGATAGGTACCCTAAATGTAGACTTTGTCGGACACAATCTGCAAATATTCATCAAATAGTCACTTGTTGCAAGGAGTTTTTCAATTATTAAAGTGAATAAAAAATAGTTTGAATACACTATTGATCAGTAGTGGAAAAGCAGATATTGATTGATATCGAAAAATTTGAATTGACAAATCACCATTCTTTCATATTGAGTTGTTTGGCTAAAGATGAAGTCGATGAAAGATTGTTGACTATAATAACAGGAAACAGGAATTCAAATTCGTATACAGTAATGAAAAATTACGCCAAGTCGCCAAGGTATAGTCAAGAAGATAGAGGAGCTTGACTAAGACGCCATTACTGAAAAATCGTAGAATTCAATGACTATAATAAATCACAACAACTTTCTTATGAATTGTAGAAGTTTCAACGAGAAACTGCTATTTACTGAACTTTGAAGGGTTTACGAAAACCAATATTTAATAGGTTACTTTCCAAGCGCTCAGATCAATGAACTGGTTAATAGGGTCATCCCAATCACGTATTCACGTAAAGAGCCTTACACAATTCGAATATATCCATGAAATGCCAAACTGAAGACGATAATTTGCAAAATTCGCTAGTGATATCGATGAATAAAATTTTCGCCGGAAAATAATTTTTGTTTCATTGAGGAGTTTTGCCGGTAGAATACAGGTCATCTCTGTATTTCGTCAGTGTGAAGGAATCTGGAGAAATATGTAGTAGATAGCCATAATTCAACGAAAAATGCGTTGTGCGTAAAAAAAATGTCTGGTAGGAGGAGAATATTTGATCTAACTTAGCGAAAAAATGCATAACGCTTGGAAATAAAGATTTGGAAGTAAGGAGTTGAAATAATCAGAATATCCCATTTTTTTTCCAATGAATACTCGAAAAATTATTTAGAATCGTATAAACCTTTTGTTATCGAATCAATATTCGGATCAATAGATCCGAAAAAGAGCTCTCAGAAACGGGGCACAAAGAGCCTAATGGCTATTCTAAGCGAGAAATCTGAATGAAAAACCGACAATAAAGACGTGGAAAGAGGTCGAAGAAAATTATTCACCGAACTTGGGGATTCGAGTTTGCACAACCGACGTTTCGAGGGTTTCAGAAGTATCATTGTGAAACGTTTTGTTTTCTAGATAAGTCGATAACAAATGCCTGAAGTAAGCGTTCGCCATTACTGTGCACGAAAAAATCGAGTTGCCACCAATTCGAGTCTTCGAGGAAGAATGATGGGTTCGAAGGTGCGAAAAAGTTGTTTTTTCGGAATAACGAGATAGGTTTCCGGGAAAAATCTCGCGTCGTCTTCAGATAACATCATTCATTATTTCCGGAGAAGAGTTTCGGTTTTTTTGTTTCGTCGTTATGAATTAATCGCGTAGGAGACCGGATTTGAGACCAAGATTCAATTGATACACACCAATAGGGGTCAAATATTGGGACAATTCTTCAAATTATCAGAGACTTCTGAAAAAAGAAAGGGGTGAAGTAGCATCATCTAAATTGGTGATCCACTTGGATCTTTTCTAACGACAAGAGATATGAGAGGTAGTTCTTTTTCACCATCAAAGTCATAACAGGGTGTCCCAAGTTCGAGTGCCTACTAGACGTTTCTTGAGAACCGGACCTATTTGAAATCTGAAAATTTGGATTATGATATGGTTCGACTTTATCTGCTGAGTTCTTGAAGCCTGAACACTCTCAGTTATACAGGGTGTGAAAATAAATTTTTTCCTGTCTTATATGATTGATTATTCAATTTTGAATATATTTCTATTCGAATTGAAAAAAAAAGTTCTGGTAATTTCCAAACATTTTTCTGTATTAAAATTGTCTACATAGATGTGATACCGCACTTCATCATCCATTAAAAGCGCAAACACATCCAAATTAATTTTTTTCTGAAAATTTGTCTGTCTTTTTGAGCGCTCGTCCTACTTACACGAGGGCTATATCATTTCGTCACGATGTCTGTATTTTTCGAATTTTGAGCCAAAAATGGTCTCAATCGACAAAGTTCGACGCACTGATGACGAATCCGTCGGAAAATTTAAGTCTGTCCGGAACAACCTAGAGACTTGTAATTTTCAATGTGGATTCAGCCTCCAAAAGCTCCTAACTTCACGTCAGTGCTTTTCATAATTTTTTGAATTAGAACCCTATGTTTTTATGAATGCGTTGGATTATACGAAGAAAAAAATGATAGTGTTCAAAGATGTTTATGCTCCTTAATTAAATAACTCCTGAATTATTAAGGATTTTCTGAATTTGTGCCGTACGTAGAGTAATTCATAAAATCTGTTCCATAACAATAATTTGTGTCAAACATTTTTTCATCTACCTACAAGTGTACTGTCCAAATGATTTTTTCCAATTCATATTCGCTCTAAAAGTATTCTGCAAAAATGTAATCTTTTTATGTGGTCACCTGATTCTAAAGCATGTTCGTTCCAATATTCTTGGTCATGCATTTTGTGCTTTTTCAAAATTCGGTTTACTGAATCTTTGCTTAAATTCGTTTCATGTGCTGCACATCGAATAGATGAATTCTCATTCGCTTCGAAATAAGTCAATAACTACACTTATTTCATTCTCTTCATCATCAACTACCCTCCTTTTGTATTTTGTAGGTGCTCTAACACTACCAAAACTTGAAAAGTTTGAAACGTAGTTCAGGAATATCTTCTTAGTCATGGGAGGTAAATGAAGATACTTGTCGTTGGAAGCCCGGCAGGTTCGTCTTATAATTCTGTAACATTCACCATGTATATAAAATAAATCAGGAATTTCATTATCGAGCATTTATTTTGTGAAATCGAAAGTTGATTATAACGACTGATTATTAGATCTGTAACTTGTGAAATATTGGGATAATGTATCTTCTATGAACACAGCAATGAACATAGCTTATCGTTATAAAAAAGATTTTATGAATTTATCTCTACGTAGGACATGAATTCAGGAAATCCTTAATAACTCAGGAATTATTTTATTATTTAGGAGCATAAACATATTCGACCACTATCATTATTTTTCTTCGAAGAATCCAACGCAATCATAAAAAATAGGGTTCTAATTTAAGGAACAAAAGTTATGGGAAAATTCTGATCACAATTTTTGACAAAATATTTGAAACACCCTGTGACGAGTTTTCCAAAATTTAGGAGATGCACATTATTCCACCATTCTTCTACCTCGAAAGTGTGAAAACAGTTTATGCTTGAAATATTGAGAATAGAAATAACGAACATAATAATGACTACGCATATCTCCCTTTCTTTAAATATTTTTTCGATATTTCCAAAACTCTTTTGACGAATGCAACGATTCGAATAGAAATATATTTAAAATTGAATAATCGATCATATAAGAGAGGAAAAAATACAGAAAAAATGTTCCCGAGAAATTTATTTTCACTCCCTGTATAATTGAAAACAGGCTTCAAGAATATCTTAGCTCAGTATACAGGGTGTCTACTTTTTAAAGGGCCAAACTTCAAGGGAAGATCAAACATAGGATTTGCAACAAAAAATGTTATATAACACATGGTCGAAATGTTGACGGTTTTTCTTCAATTTAACATTTCTTGATTTCATAAAATATTTCAAGTTTTTCCGTAAAATCAATTATACTTCAGTTATCCTCAGAGCCCCATCAGATTTGACCAAATATTTGGAAACAGCGTTAAATTTTCTACAAGATAAGAATTTCTGTCTGCCAAAAGAATTTTTATTGCGGGCGTGATAAGGAGATGAATGTCAAGATTCTGAAGTGAACAAAACCAGTCATATTCTTCCAATGGTTTTATCGATGAGAAATCATTAATTATGGACTTGTTTTTTTTTCAGCAAAAACTACCCCATTCAGTTTGCTTTCGAATGACATATCAACTTATGTGCTTGCTGCTTGTCTTCCTAATATCATGGCTAACAAGATAACAACAAATAAGTCGAAATATTCCGAACCTAAATTTGCTCTATTTTGAAGCTCATTATGATTGAATATTGTAGTTATTTTCATGGAAATCATGAATTTATCTGTCGAATCCAAATAATTTGAAGGAATGAACAAAATTTTCATGAAAACATGTGAAGAAAGACTACTACTGTACTACTTGAAACAGTTGTTCAAAATGTCCACCGCCTTGTTCAATACCTTTTACACATCGTTTTTGCACTGAATCTACAAACCTTCGAAGTTCACAACGTTTCTGACGCATTTCTGCGTATTGTGCAAATTTATTCTTTCGATCAGATCCTCTCGAGTCTGAACGCAAATTTGATATACTTTTTCTTTCAAGGTGTTCCAGGCATAACAATTCAAAGTCGTAAGGTCGGGGCTGTTTGGTGGCCATCTTACCGGGTCGTACCTCCCAATCCATTGCACCCCTAAATATTCATTCATTAATTCCCGCAAGTTCCGGCTTTGGGATTCATGAGAGGTGAACTTTTCTGACCAGTAATACTTCCCGATCGGCTCAACGCTGAAGAATTTATTACATCAATCCAGCTTAATATTGGATGAAATAGCCCCTGGCTAACAGACAAAATGTGTGGTTTCAAATGGATGGCTGCCCAGCTCATAATAGCCGGAATGTACGGGACTTAATGAATCAATATTTTGGAGTGCAATGGATTTTGTAAGGTACGGTCTGGTAAGATTGCCACCAAGGTGTCCCGACCATAGGCCTTTGGATTTAGTCTGTTTTCTTCACATGTTTTTATAAAATATGTATTATTGAAATTTGGTTCATTCCTTCAAATTATTTTGAATCGACAGATTAATTCATGATTTCCATGAGAATTACTTCAATACTCAATCAAAAAGAGCTTCAAAAAAGGGCAAATTTAGGTTTGGAATATTTCGACTTATTCGTTGTTATCTTGTTAGCCATGATATGAGGGCAGAAGACAACATGCAAACACAAAAATTGATATGTCATTCGAAAGCACACTAAACGGGGTAGTTTTTGCTGAAAAGAAAAAATGTCCATAATCAATGATTTTTCATCGATAAAACCATTGGAAAAATATGACTGTTTTTTTTCACTTCAGAATGGTGACATTCATCTCCTTACCACGCCCGCAATAACAATTTTTTTGCCAGACAAAAATTCTTATCCTTCAAAAAATTTAATGCTGTTTTCAAATATGTGGTCAAATCTGATGAGGCTCTAGGGATAACTGAAGTATAATTGGTTTTATGGAAAAACTTGAAATATTTCGTGAAATCAAGAAATGTTAAATTGAAGAATAACCGTCAATATTTCGACCATGAGTTATGTGACATTTTTTGTTGCAAATCTTATGTATGATCTTCCCTTGGAGTTTGGCCCTTTTAAAAGTAGACACCCTGTATAAAGTCGAACAATATTATAATCCGAATTTTCAGATTCCAAATAGGTCCGGTTCTCAAGAAACGTTTAGCAGGCACTCTAACTTGAAACACCCTGTATATTTATCAAGCATATCTCGCTCATCTGAAATATTCATATCTATTTTTCCATTCATCCAGATTCTGATACTTCAGATCCATCTGATGGAAGGTCCTGCAGAAAATCATAGGTATCATTACTAGTAGTTTCTCTCGAATCGAAATTTTCTATTCATTCCGAAAACCTCGAATAAGTAATTTCACTTATTTTTCGGTGTAGTGGTACCACTTAGCCACAATGGACTATTAAAAACTTTAATCAGGTTGAACACATTATCTAAAATTAATTGCAATGCTGAAAATGACGATGAACAAAATTAACCGAATGAAAAATATTTTTTTGTGAAATGAAAAAAAAATTCAACAAATAAAATAATCAACGATTAAGAACAATTCAGGTATAAGTTAACATTTACAGCTAACCTTCAACATCTCACAGTTATGCCAGATTTTTGGGGGTCATAATGGCGGGGTTCCTACTCGCCAGGGGTGCATTTTAGGGTGTAGGTTGGTATGAAGTGTTTTCCATATTTCGACCTATAGAATCACGTCCTGAAATGTATCAACGTTGAATCCGGACACCCTGTATACATAATCAGATCACGTTATAACGACTCCTATCTGCCCAAGTTGTTCTGCTATATTTGAGTGAACTGAATTGCCTGAATTGTAGTACCCCGATTCTGGCTAGATCCAGAACATTCCCGAATATTCAATAAGACATAATCGACCGAACATTTATTGTTACACCAAGTTCAGAATGCAGGGTATGCATGGGATATGGCAAAAATTCCATACGTTATGTGAAATATGGAACTGCATAGTGAATTCAGCTAACTGCGTTCGTTTATCGGCGGATCCTTGCTATCGATCCAACAGATGCGGACATAGCTCCCCGGTTCCTGGATATATCTGTTCACGATTTCTCTGGACTGAACACGAAAATTGGCCCAGACAAATTCAGCGCAAGTTCCCTGTTCAGATATTTTAATTTATTAGATTATTTGCATTCGCATCTGTCCGAACGGTACGCGTTTGCTGACCGGATATTCCGTAGTCTGCAGGATGGTGATTTGTGGCTAGCCCGAGAGTCCGAGACAACCGGAATATTTCACCGGGGTAATGATGAACCGCCATGTAACAGGTATTGGACCGGGGGCGTCGTATGTGCCAATCGGATGGAATACATATTGGGAAAAGGAATTCATGCGTTTTGGGGCTCTACGAATATAAATCAGCACTACGTACATGAAAAGTTTATGTCGATATTTACAGATTGCGGTATGGAGTTTAATCGGATGTTGAGGCGAATTCGATATCGACTTTGAAAGAATATATGCACTGTTGATAAAACAATACGTGTTTTTGCGCGCTTGTTCCTATAAACAAGAGTGTTACTATTTCGACCAAATGTCCGTAATTTCCAAATTTTGAGCCGAGAAGGGAGAAACAATTAGTTATACATGTAAGTTTAATAATAGTAGAAACACTCAGGATGGTGACCGAATAGTTTATTTCACAATAATCAGTATCGTTCGATCTACAAGTGGTAGTATTTACAAACAAAAATGGCACGCCTGTTACATTCGAGCTTCAGGTTAGAAGTGAAGTAACAATGGCGGAATGACGCTAAGCTCTGGAGATGGACCATAGATTCCATTGATCATAGACCAAGCTCTACGCTTGACATCTGACATCTCGAATTCCGAATGAAGATATCGTGCAATTTATGGTCAATACTGGTTGAGTATGATCGAATACGTCTTCTATCGATGATTTCGAAGCCTTTTCGGTATTTTCCCATAATTTCCAAGTACCTTCATGGGTGAAAAATTCAAACAAGTGCTCCTGACTTCACGTCAGTGCCTTTCAGTATTTTATTGAAATGAAAGAGCACTATCCTTTTGTTCTACTCATTTTAGGTTCTACTATACAATGTTCTTTATACGTGTACGATGCCTGTGTTCTATATCGAACCAAACGCTTTCATATTTGAATTGATACATGAGTACACAACGATTGACAATACAACGGTTCCATGTCAAAGAACTCGCTGTCCTGAAATAACGGATCTGTCAAAAATCGATAACCCTTCGTGAACAATACTTTTAGAATACACTTTTGTCCAACCTCTACCTTTCTCAAGAAACAACTATACATCCCTACCCCCGCTTATTTATCGTATAACAGATGACTGCACATATGTATTATAGATAACTCTCATCTAGTAATCATCAAAAAGAGATCTACACAACTTACGACCTGGGGGGATAATTAACTGGACCATTTCTTGAGATGATTTCATTACCAAATTTTGTTTTCAATAAATCGATTGTTGAGGTGGCTGTGTGGCAGATGGCACCATCTTGTTGAAACCACTTATCCGGAAAATTAATCACAACAACAGCAGGAAAAGAATGTATTTAACGTTTTCCATTGACTGTTACCCTTCGACCATTTTCTTCGAAAAAATATGGACCAATTACTCCGGACATGAATTGCACAAAACACAGTGAATTTATCTGGATATAATGGTGTCTGCACCGTTTCTTGTGGATTTTCATCACTACAAATTCTGCAATTTTTTCAAGTTGTTCAAGACAAAAATCAGAAACTAAACGACGTTTATGGTTGTCTAATGGCTTTAGTTCTTGAACTAGTTCAATTTTGTAAGGATGTAAACCCAAATATTTTCTTAAAATGTTGTTGTCTGAGGAATATTCAATTGTTGAGAACGACGTGGAACCGATAAATTCAGATTAATTTTTTAGGCGAAAATATTAGTCTTTTATTTTTTGTATCGAAGATTTTAATTTGTTGGTATGATTTTCGAACTCATATGGCCTAAAATTTTTGAGATATATACCTAAGTTTCTAATGAAGATTTTTCCATTCTTCTAGTGATACGATACTCACTAAATTTCACATGAGATTTAGAAAAACATTCATCTCAAAAAAAAAAAAATTCTACTTTAACTGTCTAAAAAAATTACGCTGAACAATTGTTCTTCGGTATTCATCAGACTTCTCCGATTCGTAAATCCAGCTTTCACTTCCGGACCAAGAACCATAGAGAGTTCGCAATCAGGAACAAATTTTTGAATCATTATTTGTAAATTGCTCATACTTTTCTCATTATGTTTCAATTCTGTTCAACACTGAACTTCATGCCTCCAACAAGCGATGGAAGATGGAACTGTCGAGACATGAAAGGAAACTAAGCACAAACAATCGGCAAGAATTTCATTGTATTTTCCCTGCGCTTTGGGAAGCGTGAAATGTAGTAAATGAGAACAAAAAAAAGGTCAAATCAGGGTGGATTGGACATCGAATTATTAGAGCTCCCTGAGCAATCCGACATGGAAGGGTCCTACATAAATATTATACCGATAGGAAGGTTTTTCTCCGGATGGAGGCGCAAAAACTATGTGGAATTCGTTTATTGTTTTATGAAAGTCGAATTCTTTCTTTTCTTATATCTCGAAGGCCCGTTTCCGTTTCCACAGGCTTCACCGATTTTTTTTTGTTTTCAGAAAAAATTAAATCGTTAATTGTATTGATCCTGCACTTCCGCAGTATTATGCATGTTGGAGCCGAGGAGATGAGGATAATGTAGGACATGAATTACGGTTGAGCTTCGATCAAATTCAAATACAAACACCTGCCATTGACTTCGTCCACTACCAGAACGTCATAGATTTACTATCAACGTTCGAAAAATTCTTCGAAACCTGCTGATAACCCAATATCCCACGTTGCAACAGTTCCTGGAAGGAAATTAATTTCAATAGTTGGGGGACTACCCACCTACGAATCTCGTTGATCCATTCCAGAACAAAACGGATTTATAGGAGATGAAAGACCATTTCATTCGAATTAAGTCGAATTATCCCCCAACACAAATCATACCAGATCCAAGTTTACCAGTAGGATTATCGGAAAAATCCCGGAAATCCAAACCAGAAAGGCTGAAGTATAATTAACTCCTCCGTCCCAAAACTCTGGAATTCCGATTCGTAAAAAATATCCGAAGGCTGCAAATTAGCTATTCGTTAATTACCTACAGGGAGGCTTCAAGAAAAAGCCAATTATAAGTTCACAGATGGTCTTATGATTAAATCATTGATCGGGGCTGAAGCACCGTTTGTTTTTTCGCCAGAGCGTTTCGAACAAAATCCTGATTTACCCTGTTCGGAGGGTTGAATAATCACCCCGAGAGTATGGAGCGCGGAGAGTGGAAGCTTTATTTCGAAAGGGTGAGATTCCAGCAGGTGTAAATCACTAGCGATCGCTAAAAGGAATTATTATCGTTTACCATGACGACCTAACAGTGAGGATAAGGAACGTTTCGAGTAGTATAGAATCTAGAAAACGAATATGAAACAATCCGAGCATCCACCGTCTAAAACTTTTTTCAGGAACTGCAAAAACTAATGACATAGAATTTGTCGGAATTTCAAAAACTAATATTCAGAAGATGAAATTGAAAGAAAACCATTATAGGAGAATAACATAACCAGAACTGAGAAATTCGAAATGTACAGGGTGTCACCCGCCACCTCAAAATTGGAATTATTTATTGATAGGAAAATCCCAGATTTTGAGAACTGTTATGGCTATAGGTATATTGTTATGGTTCGTTCAAGATATAAATATTCAAAGAATTTTGTTTCAATTATATATTTTTATTTTTCCCGAGACTCTATTTCAAGGAGGGTTCTAAAGGTGAACGAGCAGAAGAAATTTTTTCACAAAATTATATAATCAGCAATCTTATTTTTGAAAACAATCCCAACTATCAGAAGAAACTATAACTAATATTTCTAAACTCCAAAATAACGTTCGATGGGTGAGTGCTCCCAATATATGTTCTTCTATTTCCAATTCCAATTTTCTTTCTTCTAACCAGAACACCGTTTCGAAATCTCCTCCACTCCTTCACTCGCCAAATCAATTCTAACAATTCAATCTACGAATACACTCTTGACAAACTTCCAAATAGCATCTAATATACTTTTCCTCTCGCAAAACCAATCTTTCTGCAAACTTTTTGAAAATATCTATCTTTCACTTTGACGTTTCTCTCTCAACTGTCCACTGGACTGCTTTTCCCTTCCATATTATCCAATATCGCATTCCCATGGTAACATTCTTGATACATTTTCCATCTTCATATGCACATCTTCATTTTGATATTCTTCATAAACATAACTTAAACTTAACTACCTATTTACAATTCATCTTTTCAACAAATTCATATTTTTCTTATTTTAAATAATCTGAACCCTCTTTGAAAATATCATATTACTATAATTTATAAATTGATCGAATATACTGAATTGACTAAAGATGTTTGAAGGTTCTTGAACTTTGCTGATATTATTTGAATTTATTTTATTCTGAATTTTCGAAACTTTGAGCAATATGACCATGTTTTGATTTTCATAACAATATATTGTCATGGAAATCCAAAAGTGAAAAATAAATTCAAATTATATCACCAAAATTCAAGAATTTTCTTTTAACATCGTATAAATTATAGTAAAATGAATTTTTTTAAAGAGAGGATTCAGAATAATTTAATAGTTACCATAGAAAATTGTTGTAAGATAATTAGAATTAAGCAAGCGGATTGATTTTGACAATTGTGAAAAGTCAGTGTGAAGAAATTTCATTGTATTGTATGATTGAAATTAAGATTGGAAAACGAAAAATTATCAAAGATTTATACAGCCTGACATCAGGAAGTTGTTGATTTGGAGATATTGGAATCAAGTTGCAGTACATTCATTACTGATTTCACTGTTTAGAAGAGAACTGTGGGATAAAATTGTCCCAACAGCTCATACCAGAAATATTAGTGGAACCCGAGGCAATAGATCTTATAGGATCAATTACTGAATTCAAAGATATTCTCTACGGAACAAACGAGATATTTGAAGCTTGCATTTTATGAACTATATTTAGAGAAAGCTGTTCACTGTGAGTTTTAATTTTATATCTTGTTCGATAGGCGTCATAATTTGGAATTTTATAACATTTTTAGAATTAGTTTATTGAATTTAAATAATAAGTTTTTTGTAAACAAAGATTATTTCATATGTGCACCTTGAGAATCCTCCTTGGAAAAGAGTCGCGGGAAAAATAAAAGAAAAATTAAAATACAAAATTATCTTCAATATTGTTAGTGGTTCTTTCTTAAAAATTTGAATAATAAAATTTAAAAATTATTATTATCAAAAATTGAACCATAACAATATATTCTTATCAGTAAGAACAACAAGGAGTTTCAAATATGAAGCCAAATAGCATGAATAAAAGAAAAACCATTATTAGCAGAGGAATGTAAACGGGGCACCATACATTTCTTCGAATGATACAAAAGCACAGATAAAAAAACCTGAGCAGAAAACTCAGTCTCCCCGTATGAATGTAAGAATTGGTTTTGGATTTCTTCACAGAATGAGCTGACATATTCACACTGAAGGGTTTTTTTTCCATCAAAAACGAAATTCCTTCTTCCTAATCATTTTCATTAACGATTTATTTTGAAATTAGATCTGAAACGAAAGAAAAAAGGCCGGAGAAAAAAAGTAATTGTTAAATTTTCAATAATATCTGGAACTGAATGCATAGCTTCGAAACAATTCTCGAATTTATTTTTAGAACAAATGTTCACAAAGGGATAAAAAATTTTTTCCCTTACACCATACTCGCATACTGCGCTATCAACAGAATGCCATTTGAAGAGCATACTATTGCAACGAATAACCTGATCTGGGTCTGTGCAAAGTACACCCAATTTGCCTAGGTAAATTAATACCAGGATTTTCATTGAAGGATCAATGATTAGACCATCGTTGAAGACATCACACAAATTCCATTCCGAACACCAAATTTCCTTGTCACTTTTATTCAAGTGAAGAGAACTATCAAGTCATAAAGGTTTACGTGACTTCAATCTGGCAATTATAGTAATTGGTGTATGATCAGACGAGGATGCAAGCAACAATATAATTGGTGATAAATTCGGAAAGAAATGAAATTTTACTAATATTTTTTGACTGCACCCTGTCTGCGAATGAAACCGATGCAATGGCATGGACCTAATGGTTCACCTCCTTCGTCCTCAACGTTAAGATGTTCATCAACTTTAAGAACATGAGCATTGTTGAAAAGAACAGTATTTGGCAGCGGAAAAACCAGGAAACGTCTGTTTTGTTGAGATTAATCGAATCATCTTCCCCCATGTCAAATTATTATGGATTTTAAGAATGAATTCATGTTTCCACACAGTATCATAAGCAGCAGACAAATCCACAAACCCAGCTGTGTAGCATCTGACTTCACCAACAAATTTGAAATAATTATTAGAGCAAGGAAACCACCCGATATAACTCTTAATATTATATTTGAATTCATCCGACGAGGTTCATTAAAATTCCATCTATCCTCAGGTAAAAATGCATTAATAAGATGAATATTCCCTCAACAAAAAAAAGGGGCTCTGTATTGACTATGTGGGAAATCATTCATGATACTGGCGAACGCAATTTGAATATAGTGGACTAAAAAAAGCATGATTCTGAAAAGACGGTGGAGGAAACCTGGCGAATCGAAACAAAATATTTCCGTTACTTTCTGTTACTTCCGGCGTTGATAGAACTGAGGTCAACTTTTTCATTTTCAAGTACTTATTGGTATTTCAATACATTTTTGTATTCCTCTCATTACTTTGATTCAATTACTGTATAATATCACCAGGAGGCACTGATTTTGGGGTCATAGGATTTTCTTAGAAAAGGTGACAAATAAAGCCTTCGATCATACGCAATTTTTATCTCATCTACTGTATAACTCAAAGGTGCGCGAAAATATGGGTCCAGAAAGTGTATGAGAAACGCATTCTTTTATGATTGCACTGAGAAGATCCTTAGTTCTATTTTACTTCCCTATACCCACAATTTCGAAGATATTTCAAAATATTACTTGAAATTATGCATATCAATTACCTGACATTTTGATGTTCCTAGTGAGCTACCGACAACATGTTTGATGATATGAACTAAAGTTGATTAATGCCCGATTCATCATTTAAAGAAGTATAATTCGACTCGTGTTTAATATAACAATAAAGATTCCGTTGTGAATTTTGACGGATATTGAAAGGTTTTCAGCAAATTATTCCTATTTTCATGCCATAAAAAATATTTCAACACATTTCCATATTTCAATTTATTTTCCATATCTTCGTATATTGATTTCTACTCGCTTTATAATTTCAGGTGAAATAGAGTTGAAGGCCCTGTGAACTCTCTGCTAAAATCCTAGCAGTGCTAGTGTATGAAAATCACATCGTTTTTATCAAACCCCAAATAAAAATTTAGAAAAGCACTGCCGTGAAGTCAGGAGCTTTTGAGCGCTCGTTCAGACACATTGTAGGTAGGTTTGCATTGTCCAGTTTTTGAGACCGATTGGAAATATTTTGACAGCTGCCAAAGAAAATTTCAAACTAAGGCGAAAATCAAGACTTCACGTCATTGCTTTAGGTGACAAATTTTTTTTTTGATAATTCCCTAGAATTTTTTACGATATCCATAGTGATGCGATCTGGACGAAATTTCTCACGTAGTTTGAATACACTATTCTTCATCTATGTGCGAAATTTCATCCCAATCCAATGAGTGGTTTCGAAATTATCAGGAAAGAAATAGTTTGAACGGCTATATTTACGGAACCCCTAGTCTAATTTTGCTCATTGATGAACGTAATCACGAAATTCGCGATTCAAACCTATCCTGAAAATTTCAAGTCCTTAGGCCTTTCCGTTCGAAAGTTATTATTTTCTATGGTTTCTATGGTTCTGATCATGTATCAATGTAGCTCGAATATATCATTCTCAATTTATATACAAAATTTCGTCATGATCAAATCCATAGTTTTGAAAGTATCAAAAAAACTGAATTTCAAACGGCCATATTTACGGAACCTCTTTAATAATTTTGCCCATATATGAACGTCATCACGACATTCCAGAACCTCACCTATCCTGAAAATTTAAAGTCCCTAGGTGTTTACGTTCAAAAGTTACAATTTTCTATGGTTTCTATGGTTCTCGTCATGCGAGCTGGACGAAATTTGCATGTAGCTTGAACACGTAATTCTCCAGCTGTGTGCAAAATTTCGAGCGGCCATATTCACGGAACCCCTGGGCGAATTTTGCCCAATAACAAATTTAACCGCGGCATTCGAGATTCGAACCTACCCTGAAAATTTCTAGTTCCTAGGACATTCCGTTCGAGAGTTATCGTGTATAC
This sequence comes from Aphidecta obliterata, assembly GCA_963966015.1. NCBI lineage: Eukaryota > Metazoa > Arthropoda > Insecta > Coleoptera > Coccinellidae > Aphidecta > Aphidecta obliterata. The sequence goes on along the minus strand of OZ014427.1, from coordinate 28,475,304 downwards.
GGACGGACGGACAGACTCGAATTTTTTAACGGATTCGTCATCTGTGAGTCGAACTCTGTCGTTTGAGAACATTTTCGGCTCAAAATTCGAAATACAAAGACATCGTGACGAAATGATATAGCCCTCGTGTAAGTAGTACGAGCGCTCAAAAATATTCATTGAAATGAAACAAAGAAGTCGCTGCGGCCATGGTTGAGAAATATGATTATTATCTGGGCCCAAGATATACGCACATCAAACTGATTTTGACCACTCTGAACGACTTTTGTGGATGATTTTATTGGTGAGTTTCTGAATTTGGGTTTTTACAACCCCTCCTTCAGGAGTAAGACTGATCATAATAAAACATTTCACAAAAAATCGCTCATCAAAAATCGTGAGGTTATAAAGATATGTACATTCATAGTTGCCATTTATTTGTATCCCAGTCAGCAAACGAACACTTCATTCGCGGTTTAACATTCTAAACGAAACCGTATGGTTCATTTGTTTATCGCGATATGAAGTAAACTCCCATATTACGAGATGAAATTAACACACGATCTAGGGTCGTAAGCTCAGCGCTTATGAGTCTGTCTCACAGAAATCTAGGAGAGAATATAAACATTAAATATCAGAATGTATTATCTCAATTTCGTTACATTGATAGTTCTACACTTGCGATTTCTGGTGAATTAGTTCATTTTGATTAATTCTGCCTTAGTTGAAACAAAGACCAAATTTAGAACGTTTCGAAAAATCCGCATTATCATATTTTTTTCCATCGACAAGGATTTCTTATCCGCAGAAAGAAAATCCCTGTGTTTCTGGTGGAATGTGGAATCTCCTGAGCTCTTATGTAAATCCAACCTAATTTTTCGGCAACCACCATACTCTACTTTGTTCACTTCTCAGTTCCTAGATATTGCCACTATCCCTCCTCTGGATGCACCACTGCTCAACATAATCGTTCTTACTTCCATATCGATTTGATTAGGAGCATAGAGCTTCGATGAATTGGTGAAGAGAGGGATCAAATGGATTAACTCATATTAGATACATTTTCCGATAATGTTTCAGTCGTTCCTCAATGGCAATTTAGTCAAACTAAGTACTACTTATAAGATTTCGAGTTGATATGAATCCTGATTTATCCTGATGATTTTATGTCGAGCAGGGTTCAGCTTCGAAACCTTTGAACTGAATCGGATGCTGAATGAATATTTCAGACAAAGTTTACACTCAAGAAGACATTATTTGTCTTCTTTGAAAATATAAACACAAAATTCTACCTCTAGTTTTTACATGAAGAAAATGGTTAACGTTCAAAACAATTTTACCGAAGAAACATCCCTGAAATTTCTGGCGTAGCTAGCCCAAGCCCGGGTATGTTGTGAACTGTTCTCATCAATCCTGAATTAAACATCAAGATTAGCACTGATCGAGCGAATCCAACTTTAAATTCAATTCCAAGCTACATTCGAGACTTTTCTCCAGTTCCGCAACCATTAAGGGGGTGATAATGAAGGGAAGTGTAACCCAGAAAATCCCCAGTTGGCTTCCGTATCGAGGTGGTCAGATAGCCCGGTTACGAGCTCTAAACCATGTCGAACGCGGTGAGTGGTTCCGAATCCAGCTCAGTTCTCGACATTTCCAATTTATGCGTGTAATCAGCATTTCCAATACCCAATTATAGTTTGATTGATTTTTTTTTAAGTCTCCTCTATCTATGCCTCTTATTCGATGTCTGTTATTATTATTATGACTACATCATTTCTTCCTGAAGTTTGGTTGTCCAACAATTGTTTTTTTGTATTTAGGTTTTTCGTTCTTTTATGAAACCTCCCTCAAGTATCAACCCTACCTTGCAGATTAGTAGATTTTAGAATTAACTATGGCCTTTTATATTTATAGATATTGGCCAGGTACAAACCACATGGTGTTACGAGTTACTGGGTTTTCAAAGAAAATTGTAGATTTACTATGTTTTTACAAGCGCCAGCTTACAAGAGGGCTCATTTCCGTAGCTTCCGTTTCCGTTTGCCTATTCCATACAAAACCCCCCATTTTGAAATGGGGAAGATATCATCCGTGGAAGCCAAATTTGATTCAAATAAACTACCGTTACCCATGTCGAACTCGTCAACATGATTTGGTTTTTATGGTTAGTTCGAGCCAAATGCGGAAAGATATCGGTTGCGACATTTTCCTAATCAGTGAATACTCATTAATTAGTGGTTATAACTCATAAAAATTGAGAAAAGCACTGCCGTGAATGCAGGTGCTTTTGAGCGCTCGTACAAGCACCTTATAGGTGGATTAGCATTTTCCAGTTTTAGAAAACAATTGGAAAAATGTTGACAGCTGTCAAAGAAAATTTCAAACTAAGGCGAAAATCCAGACTTCACGTCAGTGCTATAGAAGCCCAATTTTTTTTTCGATAATTCGCTAGAATTTTCTACGGTATCTATGATCTTGGTAATGCTATCTGAAAAAAAATTCCTACGTAGTTTGAATACTTACATTATTCTTCATCTATGTGCGAAATTTCATTCTAATCCAATGAGTAGTTTCGAAATTACCAGGAAAAAAATAGTTTGAACGGCTATATTTACGGAACCCCTAGTCGAATTTTGCGCATTGATGAACATGACCGCGAAATTCGCGATCCGAACCTATCCTGAAAATTTCAAGTCCCTAGGCCTTTGCGTTCAAAAGTTATGATTTTCTATGGTTTTTATGGTTCTGATCATGCGATCTGAAAAAAATATAGCTCGAATACCTAGGTATATCATTCTCAATTTGAATACAAAATTTCGTCACGATCAAATCCATAGTTTTGAAATTATCAAGAAAACTGAATTTCAAACGACCATATTTACGGAACCCTAAGTCTAATTTTGCTCATTGATGAACCTGACCACGACATTCGAGATCCACACCTATCCTGAAAATTTCAAGTCCCTAGGCCTTTCCATTACAAAGTTATAATTTTCTGTGGTTTCTATGGTTCTGGTCATGCGAGCTGAACAAAATTCTGCATGTAGCTTGAACACGTAATTCTCCATCTGGGTGCAAAATTTCACCTCGACTGAATCTGTAGTTTCGAAGTAATCAGAAGAACAAAAAATTCGAGCGGCCGTATTTACAGAACCCCTGAGCGAATTTTTCCCAATAACGAACTCAACCGCGGCATTCGAGATTCGAACCTACCCTGAAAATTTCAAGTCTCTAGGACATTCCGTTCGAGAGTTATCGTGTAGACGGTCGGCCGGACGGACAGACTCGAATTTTTCGACGGATTCGTCATCAGTGAGTCGAACATAGTGGTTTGAGACTCAATTCGAAAAATACAGACATCGTGACGAAATGATATAGCCCTCGTGTAAGTAGTACGAGCGCTCAAACATAAAACATAAACAATAAAAGTTTCAAGACAAGAAAGGTAAGGACATTCAAATTTGCCATTAATTTGTATTCCTAGTCGAAAATCGAACGTTCATCATTTCATTTGCGGGTAAACATTCATATGGACATTTTTTCAACTCTCCACGAAACGTAAATCACACCTGATCTACGGTCGTATTAGGATATATTTTGTCAACGATTCTTCCAAATTTGGCATCTCGAAAGTTTTATTCGTCGATTGTTGGTGAAATCGTTCATTTTGAAGAGTTGTACCTCCCGTAGACAGAAAAACTCTCCTTCAAAAACACCCTGTATATCCCAAGCATACGGAAGAAAGCCCTTAAATATTATACCACCATTGAAGACCTTCCTTCCATTTTTGCAGCCCATTTCTAACGAAGGCCCAAGGAACTGGAGCATTTTAACCAATTCATATCATTATTTACAAGTGTGGCGTTGTCGATTGCGCCAGCCCGCGTTGTCTACTGCGGCCCTCTTCTTAAGGTGCACTCGACATGCGGTGAGTACCACATTTTTTTCTCTTCAAAGTGTACATCAGACGAAGAACGGAAAAATTACATCAAAGGCGAAGGAAGTGAATTCCAGTCCTTTTCAAAAAGCAAAACCTATATGTACCACATTTTTCAGTCCTAGACACTGACAGAGAAAGTTGTACCTGAGTGACGCTCCGTTATCGAAGACTAATCGTTGTTAGTGTTGCGCCGCAGGGGAAACTAATCTTTTCTCAATGTGTTTTAGATAGCCTCGTCTAGAAGTGATCGGAATCGAAGATATTACTGTGTCGAGTCCAGATTGTTTCACATTGAAGAGTGAAAAGGGTGTTTGTTGCATCATTCTGACAAAATGTCGGAATACGACTCTGCAAATGAGGATAGAGAATCTGACGCAAATAACTTGTTGGTTGAAGAAATCTCATATATGAATATTGAATTAGAAGGAAAAATTGATCCGTGAAAGATCGGATTATAAAAGGGTAGAAGGAAGAGATAAAGCTACTCAGGAATCAGCTGATAGTGTTGACAGACAGTTTGAGTTCATTGTCAAAAGAAGTGAAATCTTTCGAGAGGAAATGCCCCATCCCTCGAAGCCGCGGAAAGTGTCTTCTCCTCTGGAACAGAATAGACAGTTTCAACTCCCTTACTTCCAAAATAAGCCGCCAAAGAAAAACGCGAAAGAAATAATATAGCTGCAGGAGGGCCATCAGTGACGATGTCGTATACTGCAGCGATGCGAGAGGAAACGCGCCGAACAAATTGGACTTGCTGCTCTAACCGAGCAGAAGAAAGAGAAGGTCCCACCAGTGACATTAAGGCACTGCGGACTGGACACAAATCTCGAGAGAGATGCACGCGGGGGGCATAAGGTACCAAAGAATGAACACAGTGAGCGACGGCATTCGTGTTGTACCTCAATCCGCCGACGACCACAGGAAGATGACAAATTTCCTCGAGTCTAGGAGGAAAGAATTCGACACTCTTCATTCTGTGCGTACCTGTTCACCCAGCAAGCCACAAAGGATGTGATGAGCAATCAAAAGAAGTGCAATCGAAAGAAGAAAGAAGAGGCCAAAAAATAGGGCCCGAAACCGCCGAGGCTAGATACCTTCACCAAAAATGCAAGCTCATGAAATTTCTGGAGATGGGGATGGACAAAATGTTTCGTAAAATCACTAAACCCAATTAAGGGAGCTAGTGACGAAAATAGAAAAAACAGATAGTCTCATGAAACGCGAACAGTCTACGAGCCCGTAGATCTGAAATAGAAGAAATAATATCCGAAAAATAATGGGATATAATAGCAATTAAAGAGACGAGACTATCTACAAGAAATAGAATTTCCATTCCCAACCATGAAATATACCGAAACGACAGAAATTGTGCAGGAGGAGGCGTAGCCCTGATAGTCAAAAGGAACATCGACCACTGTTTCGACGATGTTCTGAATAATGGGCAGATAGAAGATACAAATTGAGGACAATTAAATATTACGTCAGCCTACAAACCACCCCAAAATGATCTGAACAAAGAACATTTGAAAAAGATGCTTGAAGGAAACCACCCGAACATCATTATTGGTGATATGAATTGCAAATCAAGAGAATGGAATAGCAGAACAGAAAACCAAAAGGCGAAGAAGCTGATGAAGTATGCCTAAAAACTGGATGCCATAGTATTAGAACCTGATATTCCGGCCTATCTAGCCAGTTCGTTACCTTCATGTCCACCGGTTGGAAGCATATGAAAATCGTTCAGAATAATTTGCCTTAGTTCTCTGTCTTCGATTCGCGTTACATCTCTTATTATGTTTATCTTTATAAGGATGCTCCTAGAATTTCATTTTTAAAATTTGTCGACATATTCAAAAATTTTTTATTGCTAGGTAGCTTTATGAGGAACAATTCTAATATGTATATCATTTTCTGCGCATAATTTTTCCAGTATCCTCAACGATGTACCTGAGTCGTACGCTGATCGGATGTCCTGGTTAATGAAAATAATTTGTGAATTTACATTATACTTTATTAAATTCTTATTGTAATCCTCTGAATGTTGCTTTTTCAAATTGGGAAATTCTTTTTCTGAAAGCGGTCTCAACTCAACACCTTCTGCTGGACGTTTTAATACTTCGATAACAACAGGTGATCAATCCTTTTGCCATCGGAGGTATTCGCGATAAGGCATCTGCTGTAACATTTTCTAAACCTTTCACATAATGAACCGTGAAGTCATATTCTTCTAAAATGAAATAGAATTTGGTTAATCCACTAGAAGGATTAGTCAGCCAATTCAGTGGTCGATGATCGACTACTCTTTCAAATTCCCGTCTATATAAACAATTTCTATTTAATTGTTTACCGAATGATTCGCGAACTGGCAACCCCGACCTTGCTCGTAATTCTTTTTTGCTGAATTGAAGTTCTAATTTCTGCGGTCGCGACCTCGATATGAATGTTTAAACATTACGATTGCGATTCAAAATTTCAATTAGATCTTTCCTGAAGCGATTTCCTCGATTCGGTGAGGACTTAATGCTTTTGAGAAAATTTTGTTCTGACTTGACAATTTCATTCAATTTGTTGAATTCATATTCTATATTGGGTGATTCGTTCAGAGATTTGCTGACTTTATCGGCCCGTTCCCTACGTTCCCGTGACTCCTTCTTGATATTATCAAGGAATTTTTGCGACAAATCACTTAATTCGGTAAATAGTTATAATATACCATGGATAATCAGATATAACCAAAGAGAAAAATTTCTTATGGTTTGTTTTACACTAAATCGTGGTGGTTTCTTCTGATTTCCAGCTACACCTTCTTCTTGGGGTGCTTTGGGTAGGGCGTTGAGCTTCTTGTTGACTGTCTTCTTGGGGTTCCTTGGGCAGGGCGTTGGGCTTTTTGTTGCCTGTCTTCTTGGGGTGCCTTGGGTAGGCTGTTGGGCTTCTTGTTGCTTGTCTTCTAGGGCCTGCCATCTTGGCTTGGCGGTGAAAACCATAAGACCTCGACTGCATAGGACTGTTCTGCTCATCTCGGCTTGGCGGTGAAAAACCACCATCCCTCTGACTGCATAGGACTGGCAGGATCGCCATGTGATGTACCCAGCTTGGGTAGGTTCACTCAATCGTTATGCAGTCGAGGGATGGTGAATAATAAACTAATCACTCGTCAAAGGTTCATTCGTAACATCTAGAGAAGACTCTCTAGCAAAATGTTAGTGTTTATATATTCATAAGATATTTACATGTTTAATCGATTGTATCATAATAACCTCGAGAATTGATAACATGATCGATAACATCAAACATCGTAGTAAACACATCAGTTTACCTTTGTGGCACGCTTTGGCGACAAAGCAAGGTAACAGATATTGCATCTCAAGATCGCTAATATACAGAGTCTTCATACTACAAGAGAAGAAGACAAGAAAGAGCTGAATAAATTCAGCCAAGTTCTGAAAAATTCACTGCGAGAACTGAGAACAAACAGATGGAACCAAAGAGTAAGAGAGATGAAAACCATAGACCACTCAGCATGGAAGATGCAAAAGTGCTTACGACGCGAGAAAACCGTAATCCTTCCTCTACACAGAGCAAACAGGATGGCCTCCTCAAAGCTTGAAAATGCCGAAGCACTGGTCGACACAATAGGAAGAGAGGCCAGAGAAAACGATGACAATGAAGACTTAGAAGAAGCAGCCGAAGGAAATGAAGAATTTATGTTGGAACCTCCGGAGGGCGATAAATCCCAAACCCAACAGGCCAACGGAGATTGAAGAAATTGAAAAACTGGAAAGCTCCATGGAAAGACAAAGTAAAAACTATATGTTACGGAAAATGCCCAGAAGTGGAATAGCGGCACTGACCAATATTGTATAGCAAACGCAGTGATGAGGACAGAATACTTTCCTATTCTATTCTATTCCTAGAGGAGGGCTCAATACCGAACACTTTTTGAACCTCAGAAAGAATCATGTCACACGCCAGCAATATTCTGATGAAATTATAGTCGTAATGTTAGGATAGGCAATATCTGTGATGATTAGATTGAAACGAAAGTTGACAGTCCCAAGCATCTTCAACTAGTTTTTTCTTACGCACGTTATCATGAAAACCTAGGGAGGATTATTTCGCAACAGTTTTGTTGTTAGTTTTGTATAACCAGCCTTCGAATCTGAACAAGTAAAATGATCTTCATCGCAAGGACTTTTTCGCTTCTAGATAACCAATATGATTCCCATCAATCTCCTCCATTTTTGGGCCTCCAACAAAAACGAGGAAAATGGACACAAACCCTGATAATATCCCATTACTCAGAAAGAGACGTCATGAGTCCAACCGATTCGGGTCATATACACGCGACGATCTCCTGAAAAATCTTCTTTCACCCCGAGGAACACTGCCGATATCATCGCATGGGATTAATACATTTTTATCGGGAACCCAGGGAACAAAGGCGCACTCGGAACCGATTTCGTCGCATCATCATTCAAATAGGAACGCGCGTTTGGCCGGATGAATTTTATTAATCTTTGGGGATACAGTGGAGTGAAAATTGTCGCTAGGTGGTTTTTTCGGTCGACATAGGAGCCGGAATGTGTCTCGAGTGCTGGGTAAACGAATTTCTCGCGGTCGAAGACGCTCGAGGGAAGGTACCTAAGTGAGGAATTTATCGAATGCGAATGCTTTCGAGGAGGCTTCCGAATCTTCAAGAAACGAACTGCGTGTTTTTGGTATTCCGAGGACGCGGCCTCAACGATTCAGGTGATGTGGTCGAGTTCGGATCATTCCCTCTTTGGCACGTGCAGATTTGCATTTGGTCGATACAGTTTTGTCGTTCGATTTGTTTGTTGGAACATGAAATACCTTGTCAATATGACAAATACTGTTATCTTATATTTGTAAACTTCAAAAGATGGAATCACCGAATTATATTTAATATATCAGAAAAAATTTCCACCTGGAACATCTAGAAATCTGAGTTTCCACATAACTCATTCAATCGATGCCTTATATATGTAGACAATTTCAATAGCACATCTTCCCAAAAAATATCATTCCGGAAAAAAAATAATGGAATTGAGAGTAGCACTTCAGATATTTTAGGTCTAACGCATATTTAAACAGTAATTAGGTATAACATGCAATATTTAGACTACCACTAAGATTTTCAGTATGAGGATCTCATTTCAGATGCTTGTCAAGAACAATGCCAAGAAAAGAGAGTTATCTTCAACGCTGACCTGCTCAACAGAAATGACAAATCAACTCTGGTTTTTTATTGTGAAAAAACAACAATGCTGAGTCAGTTTGAGGCCTCTGCAGCAGTTTTTGGAATGCCCAATAATTTTATCAGTTTTTATAGTTTATATCATATGCAAACTTTCGTAATGATACCGAAGAGTTTTCAACTGAGGAGATATTAGAAGATAGAAGATGAAAATTGAGAGATTTCTTCTGTTCTTCTGCATTACATTTTTTGTCTAAGGTATGGAATATAAACAATCAAAGTCCTTAGAGAGGTCTAAAAACAAGCAAAATGATTCTTCGTTATGTCCCAAAGCCTTCCTAACTTAATCAATGAGCACAAACCGGTCAGTTTTTATATTTCTATTCTTTAGAAATTCATGTTGACAAGGTGATAGATCATTACATTAATTAAAATATTAATGAGTCGATTACAGAAGAATTTTTTCGAAGAACTCAGAGAAGGAGGTTTGAATGCTAATAGGTCTTCAAATACCAATATCGTCTATTATATCGTATTACTTATTGAGCGCTCGTACTACTTACACGAGGGCTATATCATTTCGTCACGATGTCTGTATTTTTCGAATTTTGAGCCGAAAATGGTCTCAATGGATAGAGTTCCACTCACTGATGACTAATCCGTCGAAAAATTTGAGTCTGTCCGTCCGTCCGTATACACGATAGATAACTCACGAACGGAACGATCTAGAAACTTGAAATTTTCAGGGTAGGTTCGCATCTTGAATGCCGAAAGTTCGTTATTGAGCGAAATCTGCCGAGGGGTTCCGTAAATATGGCCGCTCGAAATTTTGTTCTTCTGATCACCTCGAAACTACTAATTCGATCGGAGTGAAATTTTGCACTCAGATGAAGAATGACGTGTTCAAGCTACATGCAAAATTTTGTTCAGCTCGCATGACCAGAACCATAGAAACCATAGAAAATTATAACTTTTTAATGGAAAGGCCTATGGACTTGAAATTTTCAGGATAGGTGTGGATCTTGAATGTTGCGGTCACGTTCATCGATGAGCAAAATAAGACTAGGGGTTCCGTAAATATGGCCGTTCGAAATTCAGTTTTCTTGATCAATTCAAAACTATGGATTTGATTGTGGCGAAATTTTGTATTTAAATTGGGAATGATATATTCGAGCTACATTTTTTACAGATCGCATGATCAGAACCATAGAAAGCATAGAAAATTATAACTTCCGAAGGGAAAAGCCTAGGAACTTGAAATTTTCAGGGTAGGTTTGTATATGGAATGTCGCGGTCACGTTCATCAATGAGCAAAATTAGACCAGGGGTTCCGTAAAAATGACGGTTCAAACAATTTTTTTCTGATGATTTCGAAACTACCCATTGGATTGGAATGAAATTTCGCACATGGATGAAAAATAATGTATTCAAACTACGTGGCGAATTTTGTTCAGATCGCATCACCAAGACCTTAGATACCATAAAAAATTCTAGCGAATTATCGAAAAATCAATTGGTCACCTAAAGCACTGACTTGAAGTCTGGATTTTCGCCTCAGTTTGAAATATTCTTTGACAGTTGTCGAAATCTTTCCAATTGGTTTCTAAAACTGCAGAATGCGAATCTACCTACAAGGTGGATGAACGAGCGCTCAAAAGCTCCTGACTTCACGGCAGTGCTTTTCGTAATTTTCATGAATAAGTTTCACGATAGCAATTTCAAGTCATTCAGGAGAGATACTGACCGCACCTCGTATTATCTTGGGAGATAAGGAGTTAATTCAGAATAAATATCAGAAAAAAAGTTATTGAACACATCAGGGAGAAGAGAGGGGTCAGCACTGTTGGGTACCTTCTTTTTACAACTGTTGCGTTTAGTCAGGAAATCAATAACATTTCGAGGTGTTTCACATATATTATTTGCCATTGTAGTAATTCTCTTGCTCTAAATACGGAGTCATCCAAACCGTACTATACATCATTTGATGATCAAGTTTTAAAAACTTTGCGAAATGCAGTTTAGTTTATCCAAGAAGTTTCTTGAGATATCTAACCCTAGTTGAGAGCTTGAGGTTCTGCTTTGTTGGATATGACCGTATGTCAACTTCTGGGTAACAGAGTTGAAAGGTCTCAGAGAAGCGAGAGAGTAATCCAAAGAATATTGGGATCATTCGAAGTAGAGCGAATATTATCCCTGACCAACAACGGTAGCTGATGCAGGAGAGCATTTATAGATTTGTCATTTATGTTTTTTTTTCTGATGAATATGTAGCATTTTGAACATTTCTGAAGAACAGATCGGCTTCAACTTCAATGCAGCATGATCAGAAATCTGGTACCCCAGTACCTGAATTTGACTCATTAGTGGAGTTATGACATAGTAAAGGCTATAATCAGAGCAAGGACGAGTAGCTTCCACATTGGATATCTTCAGATTGAAAGTTCTAGATAGAGATAAGAAATTTTTATATCAAGAGAATCAGGAAAACTTCCAAGTTAAAATTACCTACTTTAATAAAACTTGCTATCTTCAATGAGCTGAAGAATGGAAGATAACTGTTCGAGAAATAGATCGACATCAGCTAATGGCCTGGTGTTAGGACTATAAATACAAATCATTATTAGCAATCAGTTGAGCAGAACAGCATTCAATTACTTTTGTGTTACAAAGTAAGTTAATTCAGACCTTTTTGTGACCTCAAGGCCCTCCTTACTACAGATCGTACAACCTTCATTTCTCCCTCTGGCACGTCAAAAGCTTGTAATCAAACTGTTTTCAAGCAGATGATAAACTTGGAGTTCCTCTTCGCAATTCCAATGCTCTATAACTGCCAGAATATCAGTTTCGCCTTTGCTGACCATCAAATGCAATCTGTTTATAGCTGTCTCTAGAGACTGCACATTTTGAAGAATCAAATAGAAAAGTTTTTTAGGTTTTCATTCACGATTAATTCTATAAATTCATAAAAAAAATTAGTTTATCCAAATTTTTCTCAGTTTAACACCCTGTTGCCAAAAAAGTTCATCGAGAACCCGTTTAAGCTCTCTCATGCGAGAGTCCAAGGCTGAAAGCAGAGTTTTGTCCGATGATCTTCTGTTTCATGGACAGAATTCTTTCATTTCCATCAACTGCTCCCAGAAAAGAGATTGCTCCAAAACTTCCTCGACAGCAATATTACCAACACAAATCCATCTCCTTTCTATAGCCACTTGAATTGACCTTCTTGTTGGTTCTCAAATGTTCATTTTCCTTTTTTTCTCATAACCGTTATTCATTCCTCATTAATATCATTGATGTTTTCTTCAAAAATAGATGCAGGCTTAGAGATTTTTCTTTGAGGCAATTCATTTTTACCATCTCTACTTGTGAATGCATTGTTTACTTGGATTAGACATGCGCATTGAGTGACGCCGCCTCAGCCATGGAAATAAATACCTTCCAGGAGTTTTTCATGCGGAATATCTTAACATGGGTTTTCATCGGCTTCTTGAAGTCTGACTGGCCTATTTTTTTCAAATCGTTCTAGGCTATGAATGTTCTCATTCAGGATTCTGTGGATTTGATTTTCACTTTTTGATTCTTCGGGGTTTTTTTTTTTAATCTTCAACTGATATGATCCTTCGTGTCAACTGAATAGAAAGTTTCAGTTCAATCAGATCGGTATTTTCTGAATTATCGAGAAGAACAAATTTAAGATGGCTATATCTACAGAACCCTACGGCGGATTACGCCTTCGGACGTTTGAGAGCATTCTCCGCTCAAAAATCGAAATTGACAGACATTTGGAGACAATGATAACGCTCTTGTTCATAGCAACAAGCTCGCATCAAATTCCAAAAAGTCCTATTTTCAAATAACTGAAAACTGCATAGTTGAATAATAATGAACTCGATATTCCATTTTTCGCTCCTAGTCGACTAATATCTCAGTAAGAAATGATTCGATTCGAGTAAACGAATATTCCTAATCGCACGAAGAAGATATTGTATTTCCGACAGTATCAAGACGACGGCAATTATAAAACGAAAATTTCGACTCCGTTCACTACAAACTCATCGTGGCATACCAACGAAACCATCCGAAGAGACAGATAATACCAGCTCTCAAATTAATAATAACCTCCTTCCAGAATTATTCTTGGGAAATTTTGTATTCACGGAATTAAATCCATTGCCAGCGGCTGACAGTTGGCCGTCTCTTCCACAGAAGCCCTCGAATATTGCGAAACCCGGCGAAAAAGCAGCCGTCGAAATAAGGGTGCGATTCGATTTAATCTAACTTTTTGTTGTGATGAATAATTTTCAGCAGCTCGAATTTACACGTCATTAAGGGGAGAACGGGGATCATTGCGTCGTGATAAATTTCTCGAATGATTTGATGAGGTGGGGGATGAAGATGTAAATGGTCCAGTAATAGTCTTATGATTGTAGAGGTTTTTATCATTCCTTGGATTTCTGTGTCAGGAAAGAAACGCGATGTGAATCGTGTCATCGTCAATAAATTCACGGTTTGGAGAAATACTGGATAGTGTGTAATCTCTCCCTCTCTCAACGAAGGGTTGTGCGTATGGAAGAGTAATAATGAAAAGCGCGGGAATTATAATCAGCCGATAGAAGTGGCCATATAGTCAGTGGAGTTCCACGTGGGCATTCTGTTGCAATATAAATTCTCACCTTAGCTCCAATAAGCCCTTCAAAAATTTAGATCATCACCATTCAGGCAGGCAATTCTAATTAAGAAACGTTTCTACGGAGCGGTAAAGTATCCTGTCGTGCCGGTGAATTTGCGCATTGAAGGCCCTTGTTCACTGGCGGATTGGTACGGTGGATCGGTAAGCCTCTACTCATTTGCCAACCCATCTGACGTGATGGATGGGTCGGTGTACTCATCCGAGAGTGTATGGACAAGCTCAGATTGGTCGTGAGTCAGGTAGTTGTTAAGGTTGGCGTCAGGTTGTGCAGTAAATGGCATAAGAACACTACCGTGTTCTACCCCAAACACAACCATATATTAAACGAGTTCATTTTATACACTTTGATATGGAGTAGTGTTGAATTGTAGATCAAAGCGATAAATTCTAAGGGTGAATTCTCATATCGGGTAAACTTTCATAGTCGGTTCAATTTTCACGACAGGCTAAACAATAACGAACTGTCTACATTCATTTTTGTTCCCTGGAGAGCATAATGAATTCCCTTCCAGATAATCATACGTTCTTTCGACTGGCTTTTCATAGATATTTTCCAGTTTCTTCAACGTCTTGATTCAAACGAAGCTCGAAAAACAAACAAAAAGGGGCATTCAAGTTTCTCAGTACCTAATTATTCAGTTTATGTATTCAAGAGTATTTCATTTCGAAATCAACAACATGACCTATTTTCACATTTATCACGATTCGAAATATTTAGTTTCAATAAAAGCAAGCCTTATAAAACTGTCCACAAATAGAAACAAATAATAAAAGAGTCGAGATGAGGACAAATGAAACTCCGAAATGACTATTTATGCAGATGAACTGAAGAAGGAGATAAAAGAATGACGAGGGAAATATTTTCATTTGCATTTTCATCAGAATATTATGACCGGGAGAAAATGCTCTGTTTGAAAAGTAGGTACCTATCATTCTTCAGAAGTGCAGTTTCATTTGAAAGACATTTAGAAGCATCAGCAATTCGAACAGTTTATATTATAGGATATCATTATGGAGTACGAAAATTAAAAAGCCACAATAAAAAAATGCCGAAATACTATCTCTGTCTGAAGCATTCTTAATTTTTTTTTCGTTGTTATACCTCTGAAGTCAATTTCAAACAAAAAAAAATTCTTCATAATAGCATGAAATATTTTTCGAAAATATATTTATGAAGAAAATATTTGTCATATCGAAAATAAATGTTCGAGGGATGTACACTTAGAGATCGTGCCATTCCATATCATGCAAGTGATAATAATTCATAAACTGTTTCAAAATGTGTGGGTACACTTCACGAATATTTCTGTAGTGATCTATTCAAATTTTGAAGTTCAGTAAAGTATATTGCATCAATAAAAACTGATTATTCATCATTATTTCTATCAATTTCTGAATATTTCAATTTGAGAAACGCTGCAAATTTATCCGATGTTTTGAGCATTGTGGTGAAAACTATACCATTGAGTAACATTATACCAATACACATTTAGAATTTGATGATTCTGTGAGATAATGAGATAGATTTTTAGATTTTCTGCATTATTTTTTTATTCGTAGATTTTTTCTTCGTGAAATGCAAGGAACTAGTTCTTGGGCAACGAGGATGCAACTCTCATCAAAGCAACTGATCTAGTTAATGAAAAAATCCTGAACGGCAGATAGGGAATAGCGAAAGGACAGATTTCTTCTTTTTTACTCATTAGATTCTACACTACACGAAGCGTGGAATTTTAGAAGGGTTAGAATTATTTTTCCTCGAATGATTCCAGAGGAAAATAATTGAAAGTAATAAATCAAAATGTTAAAAAAAATTAATCAAATCAAATTCCGGTTCGATGCCTCATTTTGTCTTGGAAAATGTCCCAGTTAATTAATATCATCCAACAAACATTTCGAATTTTATGAGTGTAAGTTGTGTAGATCTTATATCATATTCGAACGGTCGAATTATCTAATTCTAATATTTCGGCTTCTTGAACTAGTATGATGATCGGCGGATACCAACTGATTTCCTTTCAAATTCCATAATAATCAGATAAGACAGAAATCCTCCGGATAACGAACGATTCGGAATAATTAACCAAAATCGATCAAAACGATACAAAAAGTTTTTTTGGTCGAGAAGAATTATTATTATTTTACTCTGATGATAACATTTGATGTCACAATTCTGGTAATAACATTGGAAATTGAAATATTTTTATATGTCAACCAAATGTATGCACCCTAGGGAATTTCTGTCTTTCTATACCCTAGGGTGCTCAATGGATGCGACAGAATAATTATAAAACAACAATTGGCTATTTGCAACATGGCATTCAGAATGAACAAATCTCGAAATCATAGGTATATTGCTTTTTGTTGAAATAACACCAAATTATAGGCGTATTATCAAAACAAGAATTGGAGGGTAAGAAAAACGATTCTTTGCCACCGAATTATGTCAGGAATAATCGATTGAGATTAATTCGAACGGGGACGACAATTTAGAGTAGTTAAGAGGTAATCATATAATTCCTGAGACCTAGACCTGGAGCTTAAGAGTGGGGGCAGGGGGCGGTGACGAGGTCCCAATTTCCAGTTTTACGCCCAAATCTCTAAACGGTACGTGGTACGGTGAAACTAAACTTTCCCCACTTTTTATTTTGTTAAACTTTCTGAGATTTCCGCAGCGGAATGACACATAATATTGCCGGCAAGTGCATTTCCACCTCGTTTTCGACAAACATTCTTTCCTAACGCCTAAGACTTCTTATGTTATGAGAGATTGAAAGCATTTTAAATTCCTTACAGGATTGCTTTTCTTCAGTTTCTGAGATATACGCAGCCCAGTCGCTAATTGAGGAAAATTGTATTTTCACCCCAAATTTTTCGACAAAGATTCTTTTCGAGCATCTCAGCCTGCCTTTTTTCTGCCATACACATTACAAAAGGAGTTGAAGGGCATGAAATTCCCTTAACAATTAATCCTTTATCCTTAATCTATTCTATTTCATTAACGGATCCATATTCAATGAATTTTGGGAGGGAAAGAAGCATTTCTGAAGAAAATTTTGCAACCAGAATGGAATCCTGTGATGTGAATTATTAGAATTATTAGAATCATCCTTAAAAATTTCATATCCAAACGAAACATAAAAATTATGAAAAGCACTGCGGTGTAATCAGGAGCATCCACCTTGTATAGGTGCTCCGCATTTTTCAGTTTAAGGAACAAATTCAAAAAATGTGTTGACAGCTGTCAAAAATATTTAAAATTCACTGGAATTTTTTACGATATCTATGGTCTCTGTAATGCGATCTGGATAAAATTTTGCACGTAGTTTGAATACATTATTTTTCATCTGTGTGCAAATTTCAATTCAATCCAATCAGTAGTTTCGAAATTATCAGGAAAAAATATATTGAACGGCCATATTCACGGAACCCCTAGCCCAATTTTGCTCATTGATAAACGTGACCGTGACATTCGTAAAACAAACCTACCCTAAAAATTTCAAGTCCCTATGCTTTTCCGTTCGAAAGTTATAATTTTCTATGGTTTCTATGGTCCGGGTCATGCGATCTGGACAAAATGTAGCTTCAATATATCATTCTCCATTAGTATACAAAATTCCGTCACGATCGAATCCGTACTTTTGAAGCTTTCAAGAAAACTAAATTCAAACGACTTATTTACGGAACCCCCAGTCTAATGAACGTGACCGCGACATTCGAGATGTCCTTAAAATTTCAATTCTCTAGGCCTTGTAGGGTTGAATTCAAAATCAAAAATATTCTCACAGTCTTTTGTGTTCATCTGTTCGAATATTCGTTATTCTTGCATGGAAATATGAGCAAATATATTGAAGAAAATTTAAATACATACACAAGGTCTTTCGATATAACCTTTCCTACACATAGGTTACCATTGACAGAGAAATTTCCCGCATACATGAGCAAAAGAGCTTTTCAATGAGTTGTTGAATAAAATGGATTTTTTATCAGATTACAAAATATTCAGAAAGATAGTGAAATATCTATTAGGGGTGTTAAAGCCATTTAGTCTTGTTAATGGCTTTTTATTACAACATTATCCTTATCCGTTTCAGTCAGCTATAACGAAAGATTTTGATGGGTAACTGGGATAGTGGCAGTGGGGTCAATTCAGCCAATCGGAGACATTTCAATGAAGACATCTCGTTAATGATCCATCTCTTCCGCAATGAATTCAGATTTCTCATCTTTAATTGGTTATAACAGTGGATCCGGTGATGGATCACTCAGCAATAACATGAAAAGTGTTGTTCAAGAAGCCATTACCATCATTCTTCCTCGCAATAAAGCAAATGTTACTGCGACTATCTTGGTTCTAGCACCGCCTTTCTACGGAGATTTACTACTATACTATCTCATCTGTGTTATTCAACCGAAGAGGAAATTTATGTCAGGGGACAGCCCCGATGAAATAAGAAGTTTCATATCACAGTGTTCCACAGCCCATTCTGTTTCAATTTGGCAACGCGACAACTTCCACTCCTAATTCGCGCAAAAAAATGGATGAGAACCGTGTCCAGTTGGAAAGTTCTTAGGCGAAATCGAATAGTGCTTGTTTTCTGTAGATCGTAACGAGGCGGCCCATTCAAAAAAACCAGCTGGCCTCAACAATGGTTACTGAATGAACATTATACTCCCACTCCCAGCTATCATGGCATTATTAGGTAATAGCGGGATGTTCAGTTTGAAGCGAAACTGCTGCATATCCACTTAGGATTGAATGACGTTGAAGGGGTTCTTATTTTCTCCCTTATTCGGAGCAGTACCTACAAAAATACAGAAAATCAAAATATGGCAGCTTTACACTCTTCCCATCAAGGAAACCTTTATATCGAGCATTCAGAAATTACAAGGTCAAGAGTCAAGGACTTTTCATCATTCGTATTTCTTATACTATATTTATCTAATCAACATGACATGACAGTAGGGTTATATTCACTATAATTTCCTTTAATATTTGTAGAGACTTGTTGGTAATTAAAATATAGATTTTATTTATGTGCAAGAAGCATAAGTCATCGTAAAATGGACCTGCCAAATAGGCGGGTGAGAGCATTCTGTGCAATTATGTGTACCTAGAATTCAGAAATCTATATTGAGGTGGCAATAGAATGTTAATTCGAATGTGAGGGAAATTTAATATAAAAACTTTTTAACGTTCGACATGCGTTGCAATGCCACTTTTTGGGCGCTCGTACTACTTACACGAGGGCTATATCATTTCGTCACGAGGTCTGTATTTTTCGAATTTTGAGTCGAAAATGGTCTCAATCGACTATGTTCGACTCACAGATGACGAATCCGTCGGAAAATTCGAGTCTGTCCGTCCGGCTGTCCGGCCGTAAGCACGATAACTCTCGAACGGAACAACCTAGAGACTTGAAATTTTCAGTGTGGGTTCAGTTCCCGAATGCCTCGGTTGAGTTCGTTAATGGGCCAAATTCCACCAGGGGTACCGTAAATATAGCCGTTCAAAGTTTTGTTTCCCTGATTACTTGAAAACTACAGATTTGATCGAGATGAAATTTTGCACTCAAATGGAAAATGAGGTGTTCAAGCTACATGTGAAATTTTGTCCAGCTCACATGACCAGAACCATAGAAACCATAGAAAATCATAACTTTCGAGCGGAAAGGCCGAGGGACTTGAAATTTCCAGGATAGGTGTGGATCTGAAATGTCGCGTTCACGTTCATCAATGAGCAGAATTATATTAGGGGTTCCGTAAATACGGTCGTTTGAAATTTTGTTTTCTCGATGATTTCGAAACTACGGATTCGATCGAGATGAAATTTCGTATTTTAATCGAGAATGATATATCAAAGCAATTTTTTGTCCAGATCGCATGACCAGAACCATTGAAACCATAGACAATTGTAACTTTTGAACGGAAAGGCCTAGGAACTTGAAATTTCCAGGGTTGGTTTGGATTTCGAATATCGCGGTCACGTTCATCAATGAGCAAAATTAGACTAGGGGTTCCGTAAATACGGCCGTTCGAAATATTATTATCCTGATAGTTTCGAAACAATTGATCGGATTGGAATGAAATTATGCACCTAGCTGAGGAATAATGTATTCAAAGTACGTGCAAAATTTTGTCCAGATCGCATCACCAAGACCATAGATACCGTAGAAAATTCTAGCGAATTATCGAAAAAAAATTGATCAGCTGAAGCACTGACATGAAGTCTGGAGTTTCGCCTAAGTTTCAGAATTTTTTTGACAGCTGTCGAAAATTCCTTCAATTGATTTCTCAAACTGGAAAATGCGAATCTACCTACAAGTCGCATGTACGAGCGCTCAAAAGTTTCTGCCTTCATGGCAGTGCTCTTCGTAATTTTTTGTGATATTTTCGAAGTATGTAGTTACACTTCTGTCTTCTGTCTGTTAGTCCTGTTTGACTATCATTCAGTCACGTCCCGTCTAAATTTGACAATATGTCCGTCTGTATACGCTCTGAACGTTTCCTCATGCAAAGATGACGTCAATCTGAATATGACAGATATACTCTATAGTATATCTCATCTGAAGAAGTCATGGTGGTGGTGAAACACGTGTAGTGGTTTCTTAAAACTCTCAAGTAGTGAAAATCGTAGGCTCAATCAATTAGTTAATACTAGGTTTATAAATAAAAGTTGAAAAGTGGAGAATTACAGAGAACAACAGTAACAGATTCTTCTTTCAGGTCTGGGACACTCAGATACCGAAAATCTATCTAGATTTCAGTGAATACATGCTACAATTATTGGAGGGTTCCACACTGGGCCCTAATCTCCCCCAACAAACATTGGTAGATGAGACCAAGCAGAAAATGGCGAATATATGTAGATTCTGCGATGAGGAGTGCAGTCCTAGACAACGAAATGCCTCGACATTGTTATCCAACGTAAAGAATACCTGGAGATGATATCAATGAGAAACGTCTCGGCTGTGGAGTTTATCAGAACTTTCGAACTTGATGGATAGCTTCAACTTGAGATACCTATACCACAATCAGCTCAAGGTCATCAGAACGCAGTGAATCGGACACCCCTGGTTTTCAATAAAAGAAGGTCTCAGAAAATCAAGACCGGAAGTAAAAAGGTGCCTTTAAGAAGCTTAGAAAGATAACTCTAACTTTTATCAGTCGTTGATCCCCTTTGTAGAAACTAGTTTTCGTAATCTTTCATAGTAGTCACTCTGGAGTGCATGATAATGAAATGGCTGATCAGCTGGCAAGGGAGGTGTGAGTAACCCCCCTACATTGGACGAAAGCCGTTCTGCGGCTTCTCAAATAGTCACCAAGCGATGGCTAGAATGGGAACAGAAGAGGAAGATTATGTCCTGGCGAAGGACCGAAGGACACATACAAGCTAAGTCAATCCTCTCGTACTCAACGAGCTGAACCAAAAAAGTTCTCTCACTAAGCAAATTAAAACTGAGGAAAATGACCGGCATACTCACGGGACAATGTTCCGTGAATTATCATCGAAACATGGAAAAGTTTCCTGATGATACCTGCCACTTCTGCCAAGAAGCCACTGAGACAGTTGAGCACCTGCTATGCATATACGTTGCTGTCTTCAGGAAAGGCTGCAGCATCTTGGCTACTGTTTCCTAAAATCGAAACAAGTAATGGGAGTAGCACCCAGGAAGGTTAGCTTAGC
Organism: Aphidecta obliterata; assembly: GCA_963966015.1. Classification (NCBI taxonomy): domain Eukaryota; kingdom Metazoa; phylum Arthropoda; class Insecta; order Coleoptera; family Coccinellidae; genus Aphidecta; species Aphidecta obliterata. The sequence goes on along the minus strand of OZ014427.1, from coordinate 28,453,796 downwards.
CTTATCGCCCCTCTTCTAATCTAATCTAAATTAATCTAAAAAATCTGCCAATGTGTATAACAGTCATCCTGAACTGTGTGGAAATACTACCTGTTAATAATGATACTTTTCTTTATATTATTTCCTGGTGATTGAACCGAACTATCTTAATCCAACCTTTCTCAGTTCTCTATTAACCCATTCTCTCCCACCGTACTCATTTGAGTACACTTCAAATTTCACTCTGCTAGTGAAATCTCTTACAATTTTTCAAAGTTTTGAAAACCTTCTTGTGTTATACGATGAACCTGGAGCCTGTAATTCCGAGGTTTTTCTAAAGATACGACAGAATACTAAATTATTGAGTGTACTTTCTTTCAAAACGCGTCGCAACTCGTTGCTCTTTTTAGAAGTGTTAATTTCATTTATTTACTGTGGAAATTTCCATTTGGCCCTATTTTTCCTATTGTCAGGTATGTATTCAAGTTATAAATATTTATTTAAAAAATCTTTATCTATTCACTTTCGAGAGAACGGAAAAATCTTTGATGTACTCGTTTGGAGAATAGGTATATAAAAATTTAAATTTCATTTCAGATCGAATTCGATAATATTGATGATTTTGAGCCGATTGCTTCGGAATGTTTTTACGGAAAATGTTTTAGAACTTTGGGAGAAACAGTGAACGAAATTGTTACTATGTTGACCAATAATGATACCATAGAGCCCTTGGGAAAAGTGAAACGTTGGTGCTCAGCAGAAAAACGAAGAACTGACGTGCCTCAACCACGCTTTTTTCAAAAATATAATTCACATTGTGGGTGGGGTTGACAGTAAATAACTATCTGATCTTCATTCGAGGAGAGAAATGGTGGTGACCTCTTTTCACATATTCCATCAACGTTTCAGTGGTAAAGTCATGGAAAGTACATCTACTCACTCATGATAAAAAGACAGATTTACTTGTGTTTTTGAGAGATGTGGCTCGACACTATTTAATGTCATATGAGAAAGCGACATCATCAAAAAATAAGATTTCTTCAATTCCGAAAAAGTATTACACAAGATGGCCAGGGTCATTTTCTGAAAAAACTTGAAAAGCAACTGAGATGCGCGATGGATTTCCAGAAGTGTGGAGTTACCCTGTGCATTGAGCGTGACTGTTTTATGCAATTTCATTCTAATAATTGAAAAATGCTGTTTTCAAACTTTTTGTAAAAAATAATTTGATTTCACGTTTTTATCCCGGATTCTCCCAGTGTACCCATTTGAGTACACCAGTTTTTTTCTTTAATTTGACACGAAAAATTTTTTTTCATATTTTCCCAATACTATTGTACCAAGATTGCATCGAATATATCGAAAATATAGGAAATATAGGAAATAAGAAAAAACTTCCGTGGGAGATAATGGGTTAAGGACCATTCCGATGGAGAGAGTTTATTGCGCGTTTTGGGACAAGAAATCGTACGCAATTATTGCACCCAATAACTGCCATAACCGCCCTTGTGAAAAGCGACAAACGTTATTTTTTACATGGTGAGGGTTTTTCTATATCCTTTCGATAACTAATGCTGACCTTCAAAGTTCTTTTGAAAACAAGGACATCTTTTTCATTTGCCTCACTTTTACAACATCTCGACCGCAGGACATAGCGACCCTTTTTCATTACTTCGTTTTGTCCGAAGAAACAAAAAGACCCCGACCTTTGTCGGGAATGAGCACTGGAGATGCCATCCAATTAGGTCTTTTGTTTTACGCGAATTAGGAGATAAACCCACCTAAAGCGGCAATTCCGACATGTGAATTACACCCCTCGTCGGGATTGTGGAACCCCTTCATTATCTAAGTTGATTCCATGATCTATTCTTCAATTTTTATAGTGATTAATGGGCCAGGGATTCCATGGGCATATGTGAGAACTGTAAGACGCAGTCGGTGAGACCCCTGCTTTTCTGCTAGGTTCTGATCGTTAACCCAACGATGCGACCTCCTTTTTGGCACACTCAGTAAATTTGCATAATTTACATAATAGGTTTCACTACATTTCAACCACAAGCCCATTTGAACCGAATTAATGCTATTGTGATCTAGGATATTTCAATGGATCAAAGTGTGAAAAAAAAAATTACGAAAAGCACTGCCGTGAAGGCAGGAGCTTTTGAGCGCTCGTACATGCACCTTGTAGGTAGATTTGCATTTTCCAGTTTCAGAAATCAATTGAAGGAATTTTTGACTGCTGTCAAAAAAATTCTGAAACTTAGGCAAAACTCCAGACTTCAAGTCGGTGCTTCAGCTGATCAATTTTTTTCCGATAATTCGCTAGAATTTTCCACGGTATCTATGGTCTTGGTGATGCGATATGGACAAAATTTTGCACGTAGTTTGAATACATTATTCCTGAGCTAGGTGCATAATTTCATTCCAATCCGATCAGTAGTTTCGAAACTATCAGGAAAAAAATATTTTGAACGGCCATATTTACGGAACCCCTAGTCTAATTTTGCTCATTGATGAACGTGACCGTGAAATTTGCGATCCAAACCCACCCTGAAAATTTCAAGTTCCTAGGCCTTTCCGTTCAAAAGTTAGAATTTTCTATGGTTTCTATGGTTCTGGTCATGCGATCTGGACAAAATATTGCTTCAATATATCATTCTCGATTAAAATACAAAATTTCATCTCGATCGAATCCGTAGTTTCGAATTTATCGAGAAAACAAAATTTCAAACGACCGTATTTACGGAACCCCTTGTATAATGTTGCTCATAGATGAACGTGATCACGACATTCAAGATCCACACCTATCCTGAAAATTTCAAGTCCCTAGGCGTTTCCGTTCACAAGTTACAATTTTCCATGGTTTCTATGGTTCTGGTCATGCGATCTGGACAAAAATCCACATGTAGCTTGAACACCTCATTTTCCATTCGAGTGCAAAATTTTATCTCGATCAAATCTGTAGTTTTCAAGTAATCAGGGAAACAAAACTTTGAACGGCCATATTTACGGAACCCCTGGTGGAATTTGGCCCATTAACGAACTCAACCGAGGCATTTGGGATCTGAACCTACACTGAAAATTTCAAGTCTCTAGGTTGATCCGTTCGGGAGTTATCGTGCTGCCGGACGGCCGGCCGGACGGACGGACGGACGGACGGACGGACGGACGGACGGACGGCCGGACGGACAGACTCGAATTTTCCGACGGATTCGTCATCAGTGAGTCGAACATAGTCGATTGAGACCATTTTCGGCTCAAAATTCGAAAAATACAGACATCGTGACGAAATGATATAGCCCTCGTGTAAGTAGTACGAGCGCTCAATAATCATACAAATTCTTCCTTTTTTGCTTTCCTTTACATCTCCTATTTTGGTAATTGATTGTTTCAAATCTACCTTCCTGATATTTTCGCTGACTCTGCAGACTAATGAAGCCTATACAAAACAGAACCTCATCTTCAACTCGCATAAGCTCATAAATGAGCTTCTTAGGGAAGAAAGAGAGATCGAGAGAGTCGGGATAAAATCATTGGAAGAATAATTACACTATTAAAACATTTTTTTTCAGTCGTTTCCAAACAAAAACACAGGATGTGGCTATTTGCTTGGATAATATCAGTTCAATATCAATTTGAAATGAAGATATTTTCGGAATTGTTTTTCTAGTGATTATTCAGCTGAACCATGAATTATTTCCTTATGTGTTTGTTTGTCATTGACTTTTTTGTTAATCGAAATCGAGTAGGTATTGATTTCTTTTGTAACTTTGATAATTTTTTGCAATGATTTTGGGGACGGATGAAAATATCAAATTATCTACTGTTACCTGCGGAACATATATCACTTCATAACAATAGATAACTAGAAGTTCATCTTACTATTTTCCACTTCCGAAATGACTCGTTGAAATTCTCCTTGATTCAAAAGCGGAAATTGAGAGAGTTCTAATTGCCGTAGGACCATTAATCCTCACCAACATCCCTTCTGCCTTAAAGATTCGAACTCGAAATTGTGGACCCTTCTGCCCTCCGCTGAATATTCATTCTCAGAAACATCCCTCTCTCACCAACTGTTGACACTTCGAGCTTCGAGGTGGCTAATTTCACCCTTTGAAGTACTTGCGTGAACTTAAAAAAACCATCTTATCTCCTGGATAATACTCCACATTTCCCGAATGAATCTCAGATCTCAGCTTTTTAATTGCTTGTAATCTGCCGGCACGCCGAGGTACGTGGGGAGTTTTCGTTTGCTCCAATTTTTTGCGGTGATTAGGAATAAGGGTTGTTGCTTCACCAAATTGAAACTTCCAGTGCGAAAGCGGGGAATAAATACGAGTTCGACTCTTTAAATTATATTCACAGAATTCGCGTACTTTCATTGATATTTCCAGATTTAATTGAAATTGAATATATTCAACCAAATGGAAAATGTCAATTTTATTGATCGCACAAAATGTCTTTCCATTATTCTTATATATTCCAGATGATCTTGAGATAGATGAATGAATTTCACAGGATCCGCAGTCCGATTGCAAACACATAAGAAGCATTATGATTTCGACCTGTCCGTCTGTCTGTTTCTGTGTCGCATACACTCAACACGAGACCATTAGAGATATATTCATGACTATAGAAGGTAGGTGTTTTATATAAACCACTTTACATTGGAGTATTAATATGATGAATGAAAATTCAGGTAGAAGATCAATTATGTACCGGAATATGAAGAAACTCCAGTACACAAAAGCTCGAGGGATATCGTCAGATAGAGTTTAAAAAAATTGAAAAGAATTTTTAAGTATAATAACTTATTTTAATTGTGTCAATAGTGGGTGAATTATGAGCATCCGATGACCAAATAAATATACCCTCCCCTCTAACTTTTCCAAATATAATTCCAAACAACAAATTAAATTGGTTTGAATAATATTTCAGGTGTAGTTTTAGACATATGCATATGGATTGTCAATCGCTAGAAATCTGACTTGGACACAGCATTTTGGGGGGTTATGTAAGAGGCTTTCGACTGCGACATCTGCAATAAGGCAAATCAAAAATACCTAAAAAGAAGCACTTATTTCCTACCAAGCACAGTTTTATAGTCGACTGACATATATGGCATAGTCTTGTGGAGCTCGTCATCCGACGCAGATAGAGTCTTTCAAAAACAAAAAAATGCCATGAGAGTCTTGGCTAGAATTGATCACATGACCAATTTCAGGTCGTTCTTCAAAAAAAATTACGAAAAGCACTGCCGTGAAGTCAGGAGCTTTCGATCGCTCGTTCATCCACCTTGAAGGTAAATTCGCATTTTCCAGCTTCAGAAACAAAATGAAAAATTTTTTGACCGCTGTTAATTAAATTCTCAAACTAAGGCGAAACTCCAGACTTGACATCAGAGCTTTAACTGACCAATTTTTTTTCGATAATTCGCTAGAATTCTCTATGCTATCTATGGTCTTGGTAATGCGATCTGGACAAAATTTGGCACGTAGTTTGAATACATTATTCTTCAGCTATGTGCAAAATTTTATTCGAATCCAATCAGTAGTTTCGAAATGATCAGGAAAAAATATTATGAACGGCCATATTTACGGAACGCCTAGTCTTATTTTGCTCATTGATGATCGTGACCGCGACATTTGCGATCCAAACCTACCCTGAAAATTTCAAGTCCCTAGGCCTTTTCGATCGAAAGTTATGGTTTATATGGTTCTGGTCATGCGATCTGAAAATATATCATTCCCCATTAAAATACAAAATTTTGTCTCGATCGAATCCGTAGTTTCGAAATTATCGAGAAAACTAAATTTCAAACGACCGTATTTACGGAACCCCTAGTATAATTCTGCTCATTGATGAACGTGAACGCGACATTTCAGATCCACACCTATCCTGAAAATTTCGAGTCCCTAGGCCTTTCCGTCCGAAAGTAATGATTTTCTATGGTTTCTATGGTTCTGGTCATGCGATCTGGAGAAATGTTGCTTGAATATATCATTCTCCATTAATATACAAAATTTCGTCACGATCGAATCTGTAGTTTTGAAATTATCAAGAAAACTTAATTTTAATCGACCATATTTACGAACCCCTAGTAAAATTTTGCTCATAGATAAACGTCATCACGACATTCGAGATCCACACCAATCCTGAAAATTTCAAGTCCCTACGCGTTTCCGTTCAAAAGTTACAATCTTCTATGGTTTCTTTAGTTCCGGTCATGCGATCAGGACAAGATTTCACATGTAGCTTGAACACTTCATTCTCCATTTGAGTGCAAAATTTCATCTCGATCGAATCTGTAGTTTCGAAGTAATCATGAGAACAAAATTTTGAACGGCCATATTCACGGAACCCCTGGTGGAATTCTGCCCATTAACGAACTCAACCGAGGCATTTGGGATCTGAACCTCCACTGAAAATTTCAAGTCTCTAGGTTGTTCCGTTCGAGAGTTATCGTGCTTACGGCCGGCTGGACGGACGGACAGACTCGAATTTTTTGACGGATTCGTCATCAGTGAGTCGAGCATAGTCGTTTGAGACCATTTTCGGCCCAAAATTCGAAAAATACAGACATCGTGACGAAATGATATAGCCCTCGTGTAAGTAGTACGAGCGCTCAAAAATACAGTCGAAACCGGTCTATAGTTGCGAATGATGGATTTGGTGTTCTCTGGGGTTAAATGGCTTGCTCATAAGATCATCTAAAACAAATTTTCTTCGTATTTTGAATTAGATGAACTGCCAATATATTATTCTTCTTATTTTATTCTTATTGTTGTTTATTTAGTGTATATGTATATTGTATTTTAAAATATCTGTGAGTTCACAAATTCGAATGAGATTTTTCATGACATACTCTGTAAAATTCTGAGGGTAATAAATATGACTATGAATATGGAATATTTTTGGTTATGTATTAGTACGGAACTTTCTTTTCTCATTTGTCACATTTCTGTAATTGGCCATGTTAGAATTATATTGACATTTCAAGATGAATATTTGAGCAAGGTGTAACGTGTTGACAGTCCTCCCTTCAGCCCTCTCTTTGAGGCGCCCCTGTCTTTGAACCGCTGTGTCCTACAGCGCAAGTCGTTGAGTGATTCGAATTTGTACCTTTGCGCTTCGCCATTTTGAGATCTGGATTGATTCGATAATATCGATTTCGCATTGTGGTGAACAGTGGATTGTCACTTTAAATCATTGGTTAAATATACATCCAAATTTTTCTCAGCGTGGAATTCTCTCACGGTAAGTCTTCCCTAAATTTTCTGGAATAATTCACAGAGACCGTAAATATTCTTGTGCACGTTTTCTTTTTAGGTTAGATCCATGGCTTACCTCAAGTATCTATCTTATATTTTGCATTTTCTTTGCCTAATAGTTGTATTGTTATTATTTCAAAGCTTCCTTCAGGTTACGATTTATCTTTCTGTAAAATTTGGTTCCTTTAATGACGCATTTAGACCTGGAGGAGTGCTTGGGAAACTGTAACTTTCTCTAATGAATTTTGAATAATTCACAGCTCTTCCCCTGGGATTAGAAAAGTTCTTCCCCTGGGATTAGAGAAGTTCTTCCTCTGGGATTAGAAAGCTCTTCCTCTGAGATTGGGACATTCAGCACCGCTTCCTCAAGACTTCCAATCATTGAATGTTCCCGAGAAGGAGACATTTCCCTGGAATTGGATTGTTGGAAAATTGTACCGTATCTGCAAATCACTGGTTCTGGTTGCTTCACTCCCTTGGAGCTGGACATGTTTTAAGCATTGAAAGACGATATTTTATTGAAATACCCCTAAAGTTCTGGGAGAAATGATTATCACCAGACAGGTTTTATAACTGATCTTCATTGTCAATGCTTCATTTTCAATAGAGTAGGTACCGTGAATTTATTTCTAGTTGCCCCATTTCCATCTTGATTTCCACTTTCTTGTTTTTTAGTGAAGTGTACTTTCACTTTAGCTTGTTATCGAGATGAAGTCCTATGTATTCTGAATAAGTTTATGGGTGGATCATATCGGATTAGAAACAATTTGGTTGCGTGTTGGAATCCCTGAATATCCGCCATGAGTGTCAGCTGTTGTAATTCATCTGAAATGCCTGTCAATTCATTTTAATGATTTCGACAATATATTTAATTGCTTCTGTTCGAGTGATATTGATAGTTTTACCCCAGTATAATTCGTTTCCAAAATCTCTATCATCATCACTTTACTCTACGGAAGCGATGTGATATCGTTTACCTTATGAGAACCTAATAGCAACCAGGGATGCCACCGCAAAGATACACAATGTATACCACCTAGTCCATTGCTACATTGTATATGATCACCTGGGGACATATTTCTTTTCGAAACGTGTTATATGTAATGATTTTGTTTCGTTTCCTTCTATTTTACATTTTATCAACCGCTGTCATAGGATCATTTTATATGAAGAAGGATGCGATCTGTGGATTAGGAAACAATCGCTCTGTCTCTCGTATCTGTCAACTCGTTAGTGGTAAGGCTAACGTACAAAATGAGTGTGGTAGGGGTACAAGAAAACTTTTTATGTATGTTGAAAAATGGTATAATATGCTGCATCTTGGCAATGAACCTTTATGCCAAATATTCTCAAAATCGACAATATCTCGGTCCAACATTCCTTCAATCAGATTATAAATACCACAGATACTACAGATCATACGTTAATAGAATTAAAACTTCATTATTTATTCATCAGAACAGCGTAGGTATTGGTCACCTAAGAAAAACAATGGGAACATTCAACAACGGCAGAGTATTATGGACACAGTAACGCCACCTACTAGCTCTAAAGCTCGTTTCCAATCTCTTCATTTTGTTAACCTGAAATGACGTGGAAATAATAACCTTTCTATGGATCTCTTCATTCCACTAGGAAGCTAATCCTTCGATGAAAGAAATAATAACACTTCCCCCCAGAGAAAGCTACTCAAAACTTTCCAAAGTAATTTCCACTTCAATTCATCCATGCGACTTCTTTTGTATTTCCGAGTAAATTGCAAAGTTTGCAACAGATTCGTGAAGCCGGTCGCTGCCTCATTGAGAAACAATTTCCGAAATTTGTTTATTGGTCGAAGTTACACAACCGAAAAAAGTTGAACAGCCACGAAAAGACGCTTCCGGTCACCCGAAGAAGGGAGAAGTCGCGGAAAAGAAATTGGGGTGGAGCGGCAAATATGGATGCGAGACGGCACATTCCAGACGTAGATTTGCATACGGAATTGAGATTGATTGAGGGCATTATTCAAGAATTGGTCTTGAAGGACGGGAGCTCTGAACGAGGTTTGAACGCGAGAAATTGGTAGAATGGTGATATTGGACGGCGTTTGTCATGTGAAAATATACACACCTATTCACACCAGCAGTTTTCAAACGAATTGTTGATTTTGGAGAAGTAGTTCGAGGTAAATTCGTTCCTGATGTTAGGACATCAATAAAACAGGAATATTTATCTTCCTGTTCGTCTCTTCGATCCACAAGTGAGTTTTCCTCAAGGAGCTATTTCGAATCTTAAACTGATTTTTTTAGAACGGAGCAAAAGTAAGGATTCTACCTTAAGAAAAAATGGAGACATTGCAATTTGTACAAAGAACACCGATATTCCAAGAATTTCCAAAATTCTTTTCTTGTAGAATCTATCATTATTGAGCGCTCGTACTACTTACACGAGGGCTATATCATTTCGTCACGATGTCTCAATCGACTATGTTCGACTCACTGATGAAGAATCCGTCGGAAAATTCGAGTCTGTCCGTCCGGCCGTCCGTCCGTAAGTACGATAACTCTCGAACGGAACAACCTAGACACTTGAAATTTTCAGTGTGGGTTCAGTTCCCGAATGCCTCAGCTGAGTTTGTTAATGGGCCGAATTCCACTAGGGGTTCCGTGAATATGGCCGTTCAAAGTTTTGTTCCCCTGATTACTTGAATACTACAGATTTGATCAAAATGAAATTTTGCACTCAAATGGAGAATGAGGTGTTCAAGCTGCATGTGAAATTTTGTCCAGATCGCATGACCAGAACCATAGAAACCATAGAAAATTGTAACTTTTGAACAGAAACGCCTAGGGACTTGAAATTTTTAGGATAGGTGTGGATCTCGAATGTCGTGATCACGTTTATCTATGACCAAAATTATACTTGGGGTTTCGTAAATATGGTCGTTTGAAATTTAGTTTTCGTGATAATTTCAAAACTACAGATTCGATCGTGACCAAATTTTGTATACTATTGGAGAATGATTTATTCAAGCTAGATTTCGCCAGATCACATGACCAGAACCATAGATGCCATAAAAAATCATAACTTTCCAACGGATAGGCCTAGGGACTTGAAATTTTTAGGATAGGTGTGGATCTCAAATGTCGCGTTCACGTTTATCAATGAGCAGAATTATACTAGGGGTTCCGTAAATACGGTCGTTTTAAATTCTGTTTTCTCGATAATTTCGAAACTACGGATTCGATCGAGATGAAATTTTGTATTTTAATCGAGAATGATATATTAAATCAATATTTTATCCAGATCGCTTGACCAGAACCATAGAAACCATAGAAAATTGTTACTCTCGAACAGAGAGGCCTAGGAACATGAAATTTTCAGGGTGGGTTTGGATCGCGACTATCGCGCTCACGTTCATCAATGAGCGGAATTAGACTAGGGGTTCCGTGAATATGGCCGTTCAAAATATTTTTTTCCTGATAGTTTCGAATTTACTGATTGGATTGGAATGCAATTTTGCACCTAGCTAAGGAATAATGTATTCAAACTACGTGCGAAATTTTGTTCAGAGTTTCGCCTAAGTTTCAGAATTTTTTTGACAGCTGTCTAGAATTCCTTCAATTGATTTCTCAAACTGGAAAATGCAAATCTACCTACAAGGTGGATGTACGAGCGCTCAAAAGCTCCTGACTTCACGGCAGTGCTTTTCGTAATTTTATTCCATAATTTTGTATATTTCGTTTTCGTTGTTACATGTGACAAATTTTGGAATATTTCTTCACACCGTCCAGTCAGCTAGAAAGACCATATCTAATAAATTTCCACCCACAATGAAATCGTATATGAGGTTTCAGAAAGTATTCCTCTGAAGAAAATAAAAAATGTAATATAAGTAAATTTCAGTCATTCAAAATTTTTATAGTTTCCGTTGTACGCTGGCGCTTGTCAATCGTCTGAGTCGCCTCCACTGTGTCTATCCGTAATCGTTTTCGAATCCAAATCCAATGCGAATCCACGTAAAAAGTTCATCCACTCCAGAGGTGGATTAGCTGGCTCACTTATTCAATAAGTCAATGATATCAACCATTGACGGCTTCCTTGGGTTTTTATGAATGAGTAGGGTAGAGAACAGAAGATCCATGTAATCTATGATCTCGGAATGTTAACTGAACCATAAGGACCCCAGTTGAAATAATGATAATGATATCAACCACTATTACTACTCCTAATAGCCAAACAAAGAACAATAGAAAAAGGCTCCGTTCCATATGTTCTTTTTAAATGTAATGAAACATGCCCAAACTACATCAGTTTTATTATTCAAAGACAGCTTTTCACATAATTCATCTGCAACTTCCCTTGTCATATAGAAAATAACGAAAACAACTATCAGACCGATGACGCGCCCTCTAGTCAGTAACATTCCAGTTCAGCCAACTTTTTCTCACTCGTATATCTCTTTAGATACCATATAAACTTTCACCATGTCACACTCTCACCCCCCGTTTGAACTCTACAGAAAAAAAAAACGGGACATTTCATCGTTTTCATGCCACCCGATATATCCCAAACACGCGAAAATACTGAAATAAAAATAACGTGAATAAATCTCATCTTCGTTGTTCCATTCCGGTTCGCTCTTCATAGCTTCATAATTTAACTGGCTGTGGAGAGCCTGATTTCCCTGATGTCGGTATCAGGCGAAATTTCCTTTCTATTTGCTATGGGGTGAAGGAAAAAGTGATAGGTTGTGCCTGTTGTCGCTCTTCCCTTAAATATGTTAGCAATTTCAAGGGTTTCTGTGATGCCATACGTACGGTATTGTTGTGTTCAACAATTTGGAGATGGACTTGAATTGGTCCGAAACGTGTCCCTTCTGAATTAAGCTTGGTGTTTGACGTTAAGCGTGTTATTCAGATTATACATGTTTTCAAGCATTTGGTTTCGTATCAGAAAAATATCCGTTAAAGGGCAAATGTTGATTAAATTTCTATTCCAGTCATGACCCTGCGGAGAATGGAAGACGGTTGCTTTTGAAGCGGACAGGTGGCGTGGCACTTTCACAAGAAATGGAGCTAACAATTTTCACAATACTATGTATTGTCAACGGAAAACCATCACGCAGCAAAGATTTTCCTGGGTCTGGATCGGACTTGTGCGTGGTATGCTTATTTGGCCATTTTTGAGCGCTCGTACTACTCACACGAGGGCTATATCATTTCGTCACGATGTCTGTATTTTTCGAATTTTGAGCCGAAAATGGTATCAATCGACAGGGTTCGACTCACTGATGACGAATCCGTCGGAAAATTCGAGTCTGTCCGTCCGGCCGTCCGTAAGCACGATAACTCTCGAACGGAATAACCTAGAGACTTGAAATTTTCAGTGTGGGTTAATTTCACGAATGCCTCGGTTGAGTTCGTTAATGGGACAAGTTCCACCCGGGGTTCCGTAAATATGGATGTTCAAAGTTTTGTTCTCCTGATTACTTGGAAACTACAGATTTGATCGGGATGAAATTTTGCAATCAAATGGAGAATGAGCTACATGTGAAATTTCGTCCAGATCGCAAGACCAGAACCATAGAAACCATAGAAAATTGTAATTTTTGAACGGACACGCCTAGGGACTTGAAATTTTCAGGATAGGTGTGGATCTCGAATGTCGTGATCACGTTTATCTATGAGCAAAATTATACTAGGGGTTCCGTAAATATGGTCGTTTGAAATTTAGTTTTCTTGATAATTTCAAAACTACAGATTCGATCATGACGAAATTTTTTTTACTAATGCAGAATGATATATTCAAGCTACATTTCTCCAGATCGCATGACCAGAACCATAGAAACCATAGGAAATCATAACTTTCGAACGGAAAGGCCTAGGGACTTGAAATTTTCAGGATAGTTGTGGATCTGGAATGTCGCGTTCACGTTTATCAATGAGCAGAATTACACTAGGAGTTCCGTAAATACGGTCTTTTGAAATTTTGTTTTCTCGATAATTTCGAAACTACGGATTCGATCGAGATAAAATTTTGTATTTTAATCGAAAATGATATATTAGAGCAACATTTTGTCCAGATCGCATGACCAGAACCATAGAAAATTATAACTTCCGAAAGGGAAGGCCTAGGAACTTGAAATTTTCAGGACGTGATCGCGCATGTCGCGGTCACGTTCATCAATGAGCAAAATTAGACTGGGGGTTCCGTAAATATGGCCGTTCAAAATATTTTTTCCTGATAATTTCGAAACTACTGATTGGATTAGAATGAAATTTCACACCTAGCTGAAGAATAATGTATTCAAACTACGTGCGAAATTTTGTCCAGATTGCATCACCAAGACCATAGGTACCGTAGAAAATTCTAGCGAATTATTGAAAAAAAATTAGTCAGCTGAAGCACTGACATGAAGTCTAGAGTTTCGCCTAAGTTTGAGAATTTTTTTGACAGCTGTCGAAAATTCCTTCAATTGATTTCTCAAACTGGAAAATGCGAATCTACCTACAAGGTAGATGTACGAGCGCTCAAAAGCTCCTGACTTCACGGCAGTGCTTTTATTATTTTTATTAAAATGCATTCCAAACCATATACCTATTTATTCAACGGGTGATGGATGGGAATGATCCACGATTTTTTCCGATCAGCTAATTCCACAGTTCAGAATTTTAGCCTAATGACCATCACAAACGATTTGTAACATCTGTTTTCATTAGCTTGTTCGTCAGCGCTCAATTTGTTCTGATAAATTCGTATATATATTCAAACATCATATTGCAGATTTAGTTTCGGAATATTTTATTGAATAATAGTAAAATACAATTGATCGAGATCTCATTTAACCCATTATTCAGTCGTTGAAAAATGTAAAGTTGATTTGGAAATATGGCAACGCTCAGCGGAATAATTGATAGTATTTCTCGTTTGCTGATGCAAAATTATTTTGTCCATCAAACTGGTCTCCCAATAGTTGACAATTATGATATTGAAATTTTAATTCACATCGGGAGTTTAATCTCTGCGATTTTTTTTTGCTATACAACAAACTGTTCAAGAAATTGATATTCATTATACAGGGTGTCTACTTTTGAAAGGGCCAAACATCAGTGGGAGATCAAACATGAAATTTGCAACAAAAAATGTTATATAACACATGGTCGAAATGTTGACGGTTATTCTTCATTTTGACATTTCTTGATTTCAGGGAATATTTCAAGTTTTTCCATGAAATCAATTATACTTCAGTTATCCTTGTAGCCTCCTCAAAGTTGACCACATATCTGGAAGCAATAAATTTGCTACAAGTTAAGAATTTCTTTGTGCCAAAAAAATTCTTATTGCGGGCGTGGAAAGGAGATGAATATCACGATTCTGGAGTGAACAAAACCAAGTTCACAACGTTTCTGACGTATTTCTGCACAACACAAATTTATTCTTTCGGTCAGATCCTTTTGAGTCTGAACGGGAATTTGATATACTTTTTCTTTCAAGGTGTTCCAGACATAAAACTCCAGAGGAGTATGGTCGGGGCTCCTTGGTGGCCATCTTACTGGGCCGTACCTCCCAATCCATTGCACCCCTAAATATTCATTCATCAAACCCCGCAAATTCCGGCGTTGGGAGTCATAAGAGGTGAATTTTTCGGACCAGTAATACTTCCCGATCGCCTCAACGCTGAAAAATTCATTACATCAATCCAAAGCAGCTTAACGGACAAATTGGATATATTGCCCTTGGCTGATGGACAAAATATCTGGTTTCATATGGATGGTTGCCCAGCTCATAATAGCCGGAATGTAAGGGAATAAGGCAATGAATGAAAATTTTTGGGTGCAATGGATTGGAAGGTACGGTCCGGTAAGATGGCCACCAAGGAGCCCCGAGCCTTTGGATTTTTATGTCTGGAACATCTTGAAAGAAAAAGTATATTCAATATATATATCAAATTCGCGTTCAGACTCAAAAGCACCTGATCGAAAGAATAAATTTGTGTTGTGCAGAAATGCGTCAGAAACGTTGTGAACTTCGCAGGGTTGTAGATTCAGTGCGAAAACGATGTGTGAAAGGTATTGAACAAGGCGGTGGATATTTTGAACAATTGTTATAAGTAGTAGTAGCCTGTCTTCTTAACATGTCTTCATAAAATCTGTATTATTGAAATTTAGTTTATTCCTTCGAATTCTTTCGAATCGATAGATAAATTCATGATTTCCATGAGAATTACTTCAATATTCAATCATAAAGAGCTTCAAAATAGAGCAAATTTAGATTTGGAATATTTCGACTATTTCGTTGTTATCTTGGCAGGGCAGTAGACAAGCAGCAAGCACAAAAGTTGATATGTCCTTCGAAAGCTTACTAGATGGGGTTTTTTTTGCTGGAAAGAAAACATGTCCAAAATAAATAATTTTTTATGGAAAAAACCATTGGAAAAATATGACTGGTTTTGTTCACTCCTTACCACGCCCGCAATAAGAATTTTTTTGGCACACCCAAATTCTTGACTTGTAGCAAATTTAATGCTGTTTCCAGATATGTGATGAGGCTACAAGAATAAACGAAGTATAATTGATTTCATGCAAAAACTTGAAATATTCCGTGAAATCAAGAAATGTCAAATTGAAGAATAACCGTCAACATTTCGACCATGTGTTATATGACATTATTTATTGCAAATTTAATATATGATCTTCGTCTGAAGTTTGGTCTTTTCAAAAGTAGACACCCTGTATAAGCGATCAGAACCTGTTCCGAACTCGACTGAGCATGAATACATTTATTTCAGTGATCCTCAAATTGATCAGCGCTTTCTCATCCTAGTTCGTCGGGATCTCTTCTAACGCTGTGTGTGAACAGAAATCAATTAAATCTACGAGCGTTGTGCCAATGAACTCCTTTTCAATAACAAAAGCAAGTGAAAATAAAAAAATCAGAAAATTGTTCAGAGTTGTATTACAATATTTGACGCATACAAACACTCGGCAAACTAATATGAGCGTAGGAAAAAATTAATGGGCTGCTTCTTTATGTGTACTTTCAATAGTTATATGAATCTCCCGAATTTTTTTTTTCAATATGTTCACACGAAAAATTTCAATCAGTTCAATTCGGGTTGATTTATTTCCCAGAAAAACTTCCTTGCATGGAAAAAAGCTCTGAGAATATAAAAAGATCAATTATATATTGACCAATCAATCATTTTCACCCCTCATTTCGTACCCACTCTGCGTCTAGATATTCCTTATTCTGAACACACTGCAAGAAATATTCTCCGGTTTCAAGTGAACTAATTTCTTTATTCTTCGAACTTTTTCTTTTTGGTATCATCTGACCTCAACCTAATAATAAACCCGCCAACGGATATTTTTCAACTTTTCTTTTCACGGAAACCTAGTTACTCCATCTCTTGATAGGAATAGTAGATACGTTCTGCAGAAGAAGTATAATCCCGAATGTCATTCATATGGTAATGAGATTTCTTCCTTCTAGAGTCCCCCTATACCTTCCACGAATTCTGAAAATACTTCATTCCTTTATTACCATATCATATGCGCACTTTTAGCTCTCGTAACGTTACTAGATGCAACTCTCGTATGGGAGTTACAAGGTCTCGCCAAAAAATTAGCGCAATCCTTCTTTGCCTAATAAAATACTTTCCATTCATCAAAATATTCTCCTCCATAACCGGGCGTACTAAAATTTGAAAGGCTGCTACTACTAAGAAAACGCTGCAATTGTAGCACAGGGTCATATAAAAGTCTTCACGGTTTTTTGTGTCATTGACATTTGTTTTGGTCAATATTGAATTAAAATATTCAAGTAATGAAGATGTCTCAGCTCTACTTTGCAAACTGCATATCACCTGTAATAATGGCCATAATATAACTCAGTGGTTGTATGAATTCATAATAAAACGATAATTTCCATGTAATAAACAAACGAAAAAGGAAGTAGGTCACGAATTTTATATGTCATTTTTATCAGGGGTTTTTGCTCCATTTCATCTCTTAGAGCTTTCGGCGCATATTTGTGTCTTTGTTCCTCTTTAGGTTCATTCAAGGTTTTTTGAAACTCAAAAATTTCGATATGTTTTATAGAAATATCAATTTTATGTCTTTATAGAGAAGAAAAAAAAGGAAACGAAATAGCCGTTTTCAGATGCATGCCTGTTTTGAAATTTTTTGTTCTTA
This sequence comes from Aphidecta obliterata, assembly GCA_963966015.1. Classification (NCBI taxonomy): domain Eukaryota; kingdom Metazoa; phylum Arthropoda; class Insecta; order Coleoptera; family Coccinellidae; genus Aphidecta; species Aphidecta obliterata. Next base: position 28,436,371 of record OZ014427.1, on the reverse strand, counting down.
TTTCTGCTCAGCAAAATTTCAGTTGTTGTTCGTTTTTTTTTTGTGCAGCAGTTGTAATTGTCACTTATTTTATTTCAACAGTGCCCTGATGATGTCAAAAAAATTGACGAAATGTTGGAACGTTGGCTACCTGAAAGAGTATAATTTCTCCAGAAGACTAATCCTCATACAACTAATCCATCTCATCGTTATTATTGATTGTAAAAATATTATCATATCAATTAATAATTGCCGACATCAATGGCTAATTGGAACATTTTCGAATTAATTTTTTTAAAAGTAGGTTTATGTCCTGTGTTCTTGAACTTGTTTTTGGGCAATCGGTACCTGGAACGTAACCCAAAATATACTCTCTCCTTATGTTCTTTGGAATCTACTTTACAATTTCCCCCGCTGTATAAGAGCCATCATTCAATAGTTTTTCTTATTATTGTTATTGGATGGAGTTTTCAGAGAGTATGAATTTCAATGTTCTAGATATTCTAAAATCTAGAAGGACAGTTCGCTATTCCGTATGCCTCACATGAAAATGAAGGTGGTCTACCACTTTTCGAAGACATGTTAAAACGACGGACTAGGGAAATTCGCACAACCAAGTACTAGCCACGCCTGAAGTTTTTTAACACCAGCCGGACTCGTGTTGGCACTACAGGCAGACTGTCCATCAACCCTAAATTTCCTGCTTGTTAACATTAGGTCCGATTGAGGACGACCCAAAAGAAATCAGACATGTGGTTGAGGAGTCTCAGGGGAGGGTTGGGGTGAAGCATTTAATTGATTTTTTTTTCAATTTTTTTTCCCGACAACAAAGGATCACAACTAGAAGTACCTACATAGTAACAATACAATAAAAACATACTTTTCATAGTTGCAAAATTTCATAACTGTGATAGATAATCGAATGTTGTGCAAGGTTGTGCTTGTCGAGCACAACAACGCTTTCGAATAGAAAAATGTTGTCCAACGATCAGAAAGCGAGTAAAAATAAAATTATTTTTCTTTTATCAACGATGAGCCCGTTAATGACATGTGGAAACATCGGAAGTTAAACGCTGAATGCGCTGTCCGACAATTTTAGATATGCACTACCACAGCCATTTCAAACACAAGCAACGTGGAAGAAATTTAGCGATTTGGTAGTATTATAAGGTCCTATCTTTTCTAACATAGACACGAGGAAAGAAACAAAAGGATCAAGAAGTTAGAGTTGAGAAATTTTCATTCGTCGTTCGATGTAAACGTTTTTGAGCGCTCGTACAACTTACACGAGGGCTATATCATTTCGTCACGATGTCTGTATTTTTCGATTTTGAGCCGAAAATGGTCTCAATCGACTATGTTCGACTCACTGATGACGAATCCGTCGGAAAATTCGAGTCTGTCCGTCCGTCCGGCCGTCCGTAAGCACGATAACTCTCGAACGGATCAACCTAGAGACTTGAAATTTTCAGTGTAGGTTCAGATCCCAAATGCCTCGGTTGAGTTCGTTAATGGGCCAAATTCGCCTAGGGGTTCCGTAAATATGGTCGTTCAAAGTTTTGTTCCCCTGATTACTTGAAAACTACAGATTTGATTGAGATGAAATTTCGCACTCAAATGGAGAATGAGGTGTTCAAGCTACATGCGAAATTTTGTACAGATCGCATGACTAGAACCATAAAAACCATAGAAAATTGTAACTTTTGAACGGAAACGCCTAGGGACTTGAAATTTTCAGGATAGGTGTGGATCTCGAATGTCGTGATCACGTTCATCTATGAGCAAAATTATACTAGGGGTTCCGTAAATATGGTCGTTTGAAATTTAATTTTTTTGATAATTTCAAAACTACAGATTCGATCGTGACGAAATTTTGTATACTAATGGAGAATGATATATACAAGCTACATTTCTCCCAGATCACATGACCAGAACCATAGAAACCATAGAAAATCATAACTTTCGAACGGAAAGGCCTAGAGACTTGAAATTTTCAGGATAGCTGTGGATCTGAAATGTCGCGTTCACGTTTATCAATGAACAGAATTATACCAGGGGTTCCGTAAATACGGTCGTTTGAAATTTTGGTTTCTGGATAATTTTGAAACTGCGGATTCGATCGAGATGAAATTTTGTATTTTAATCGAGAATGCTATATTAAAGCAATATTTTGTCCAGATCGCATGACCAGAACCATAGAAACCATAGAAAATTGTAACTTTTGAACGGAAAGGCCTAGGAACTTGAAATTCTCAAGGTGGGTTTGGATCGCAAATATCCCGATCACGTACATCTATGAGCAAAATCAGACTAGGGGTTCCGTATATATGGCCATTCAAAATATTTTTTTGCTGATAGTTCCGAAAGTACTGCACCTAGCTGAGTAATAATGTATTCAAACTACGTGCGAAATTTTGTCCAGATCGCACCACCAAGACCATAGATACCGTAGAAAATTCTAGCGAATTATCGAAAAAAATTGATCAGCTGAAGCACTGACATGAAGTCTGGAGTTTCGCCTAAGTTTCAGAATTTTTTTGACAGCAGTCGAAAATTCCTTCAATTGATTTCTGAAACTGGAAAATGCGAATCTACCTACAAGGTGCATGTACGAGCGCTCAAAAGCTCCTGCCTTCACGGCAGTGCTTTTCGTAATTTTTATTGTATATGAGCCTATTGTTAAAACAGTGCAATTTGGTGAATAAGTTTCTTGCCCTCCCAATATTTCCAGAAAAACAAAAGCCTCGTCGATGTTGTGTAAGAGTTTGTAAGTCTAAAGGAGGCCGTATGGAGTCAAGCTGCTTGATCAAAGATTGAGACAATCGATTTATGCGCACTTTAATCAACCTCAATCACCCCTTCAATCGTTGATCCAAACTTCCTCATCAGTAGAAGCCGTGAAGAGTAGTGCGTATCGTGGTTTCCCTTTCAGAACTTGTTGTTAAAAATAGTATTGGGGCAGAATAATGTTGTCAGATAAAAAGATTTAGATTTAGAAAAAAAATTGAAAAGCACTGCCGTGAAGTCAGGAGCTTTCGAGCGCTCGTTCATCCACCTTGTAGGTAGATTCGCATTTTCCAGTTTTAGAATTAAATTCAAAAAATTTTTGACAGCTTTAAAAAAATTTTTCGAAACTCCAGACCTCACGTTAGGCTTCAGTTTTTCGATAATTCAAATGACCATATTCACGGAATCCCTAGTCTAATTTTGCTCATTGATGAACGTGACCGTGACATTCGAGATCCACACCTATCCTGAAAATTTCAAGTCCTTAGGCCCTTCCATTACAAAGTTATAATTTTCTATGGTTTCTACGGTTCTGGTCATGCGATCTAGACACAATTTTGTGAGTATCTTCAACACGACATTTGCCATCTTGTGCAAAATTTCATCTCGGTCGAATGTGTAGTTTCGGAGTAATCAGAAAAACAAAACTTCGAATGGCCATATTTACGGAACCCCTGGTGGAATTCTGCCCATTAACGAACTTAACCTCGGCATTTGGGAACTGAACCCGCACTGAAAATTTCAAGTCTCTAGGACGTTCCGTTCGAGAGTTATCGTGTATACGGCACATTTTCAGTTCAAAATTCGATAAATACAGACATCGTGACGAAATGATATAGCGCTCGTGTAAGTAGTACGAGCGCTCAAAAACAGCGAAAGAAAAGGAGTGGTATATAAACTGGGAAAGAAGTTCACTCATGAACGATTACTAATTTTTTTGCGTGAATCGGAACCAGGGGACTATAGAAACTTCTTGAGAATGAACAACTCAGGTTTTGATTGTCTACTGGAGTTAGAACAACCCAAAAGTCAGAGTCTGTCACATTGGGGTACCTATCAGTTTGGGTAGTGCACGCCATAGTGTCCGTAGACTCACTGACGCAATGCTTGGTGGAGATTTCCGTGCCCTCTTCAACCGATTGAGTCATTCAAAATTCTCCCCAAGCCTTCCTCCCCCTTCAAGCGAAAAACGGATTTCTACACGGTCAACCACGCTTGATTCAATCGATTGGAAAAAACCTTTTAAGATATTCAAAATTGAATAAAATGCAGTTGCATCAATTTTTCCAAATTGACTTAATATCTTTCGGAACCTTCTCTTCCTCTGAGGAAAACTGCTGATCAAAGACGTCAAAATAATATTGATTCACACATGATTCAAAACTAGCAGACCCGGCCACGCGTTGCTGTGGCTAAGATATACGTTGGATTATTATTATTAACCTTAACCTCAACCTCAACCTAACCAAACCCTTACTCTTACCCTTATCCTTACCATTACCCTAACCCTAACCCTTATCCTTACCCTTGTTTATGAGCCTTTTTTTCTCTTCCCTACGGTTTTTCGGAAATATTTCGTTGTATAAACCTTGTCCTGATCATAATGAACACAACTAAAAAAGAATTATCCAATTTGGTGCAGTCGTTTTAACGTGATGCCCGAACATAGGTAACTGTTGTAGGAGTATTCTAATAAATTAGAAATAGGAAATACCAATTACAATAGTAATTTCATTACTGATTTAACAACAAGTGATATTAACAACAAGAGATATTGAATTCTCCGCCATTATTTATTCTTCCATTTCCTCCAGATATTTACTACATAATCTCTGAGACTACAAGCTATTATGGGAAGCTTTTCGATAAAAGACGAAATCGTATTGTGGAGCATTAAGCTCTCTGATATTTGAACGCTCACTTGAAAAAAGCTGAGACGTAAGCCGCTTGTCCAATCTCTCAGTCTGGTTTGTCTTCGGAAGAGCACGACGGATTTCATATTTTTGTTCTGTCACCAAGAACTCGTAAACCTGCATTATTGTGCCCGCGTACCTCTCACGACCAACTGTTTCCAATATAACTCGCATCGGATATACCTGCCTGTTTTAAATTCGTTCCATCAGCTTTTTATTTAATTCGTCTTGCGCAGGCTGTTTCACTACGTCCCATAATACTGCCTTGGACGCAGCAGATCGCGCCATATATTATTATATCCTCTGAATTATTCTTCTCAGTCCTCTGCAGTATACATCGGGAATGAAATGTCAAGTCGTACAAGGAATACAGGAAATCTCGGGAATTTCCACTAATCCCGACTTTTTACTGACACGTTGGCGCCGGGCGTGGAGTGAGTTCGTGATATTGCAAGGGGCGAGGTTCAACTATTTGATGCGATTTTTGTCTCATAATCTTCGAATATTTCAGTAATCACAGACAATTCAATATATTCGAAATATTTTCATACAGGTCTCCTTACAAGATTCGAAATTCTATAATCTTATTCTATAATTGCAGTCTATAAATGAATCCGTATTGTGCTATCTCAATTGAGTAGGTACTTAACCAGAAACATCTGCAATTGTGTGTGGCACATATTTTTGCCGTGGCCCTATACGTCTAATACTCTAATAGCGTGTCTAGTTGAATAATCGAACACCAACGAATGCTCACAACGAACGCACACTCAGCCGAATATGCCAATTAGCTTTGGGATTCTAAAAAAAAGTTCTCGTACATCTGATTCAGTTTTGAAATAGAAGCCGTTTGATGGGATTCGGTGATTTTGCGCGTCAAGATCCGACGCCAAGGAATACTTGCCAACGACTGAAAACGTTTCAATTCTCAATCTCGTCCAGACCAAAACAAACATCCCTTGTTAGGTACCGCCTCTCGGCCGAATGAAAGCCAACACCTTTGAACCATTGCGAAGGATTCGGATGGATTTGGTAACACCGTCCACACCGAGTCCAACGTATGGTATGGCCTATAGTCATCTTTGCTATTGGTTTTGTGGGTTTCGTCAATGGTCGTGTATTCATTACACAGAAAAAAATCCTGCGATTTTGATGCTAGTGCCGTAACTAGGGCGTGGCAAAGGTGGCACTTGCCACAGGCACAAGGTCCCCTGGGGCGCCAAAAAATTTCAAAGAAAAAAAAACGCCAAGCCAAGCGCCAAGCAAAATAACTCGAAATATCACAACACTGTTCGCAAAGAGCGATGCCAAGGATTAATCAAGTAGATTCGATGCGCCTTGCGGTATCTCTGGCTTAATTAGTTCAGGTAGTTGTTTTCTGTCAACTAGATTTTAGTAATCAAGTGCAATAAACAATAAATACGGAAAATGCAGTATTAAGGAAAGATTTATTAATAATAAATTCTATTAATAGTCGCGGAAACACAGGGTTTGCAAGAGAAATCGTGGAAAAATTGGTCGCCGATAGGTTGGATATTAAAAATGCGAGAGGGCAGTTTTATGATAATGGGTCCAATATTTCTGGAAAATACAAGCTAAAATTTGATGTTAAATGATAATGGCAAATTTATTCCTTACACTGCCCATATTCTACATTTAGTGGGCGTTAATGCTGCTGAGGTAACCCCACAAATGCAACAGCAAATATTAAATTTTTTTGTTAGATCTTCTTCGAGGTGGGAATTACTCAAAATAGAAGTTAACCTCACTCTAAAGGGTTTGTGCGATACTAACTGGTCCTCGAAAACCAATGCTGTGCATTTTCCTTGAAGCCACAATTAGGTAAAATTATTAAAATCCTTCGCGAGCTCAAATAATCGACCCTGGTAGATTTGATAACAACTTATGAATTTATCATATATCTTAACTTCTGGGATATTCTGTTAGGTGAAATAATTATACTGAATCAATATTAACGAGAAAAGCAACTAGATATTTCTAAAGGCTCACGAATGATACTTGGACCATTAAACGCATGAAAAGCGTATAGACTAAAAATTACGAAAAGCACTGCCGTGAAGTCAGGACCTTTTGAGCGCTCGTACATCCACCTTGTAGGTATATTCGCATTTTTCAGTTTCAGAAATCAATTGGAGGAATTTTCGACAGCTGTCAAAAAAATTCTCAAACTTAGATGAAACTCCAGACTTTGTCTGTGCTTCAGCTGACCAATTTTTTTTCGATAATTCGCTAGAATTTTCTACGGTATCTATGGTCTTGGTGATTCGATCTGGACAAAATTTCGCACGTAGTTCGAATGCATTATCCTCAGCTAGGTGCAAAATTTCATTCCAATCAAATCAGTAGTTTCAAAATTGTCAAGAAAATAATATTTTGAACGGCCATATTTACGGAACCCCTACTCTAATTTCATTGATGAACGTGACCGCGATCAAAACCCACCCTGAAAATTTCAAGTTCCTAGGCTATTGTTTTAATATATCCTTCTCGATTAAAATACAAAATTTCATCTCTATCGAATCCGTAGTTTCGAAATTATCGAGAAACCCAAATTTCAAACGACCGTATTTACGGAACCTCTAGTATAATTCTGCTCATTGATGAACGTGAACTCGACATTTCTGATCCACACCTATCCCGGAAATTTCAAGTCCCTAGGCCTTCCCGTTCGAAAGTTATGATTTTCCATGGTTCTGGTCATGTGATCTGGAGAAATGTAGCTTGAATATATCTTTCTCCATTAGTATACAAAATTTCGTCACGATCGCATCTGTAGTTTTGAAATAATCTAAAAAACTAAATTTCATACGACCATATTTACGGAACCCTTAGTATAATTTTGCTCATAGATGAACGTGATCACGACATTCGAGATCCACACCTATCCTGAAAATTTCTAGTTCCTAGGCGTTTCCGTTCAAAAGTTACAATTTTCTATGGTTTCTATGGTTCTGGTCATACGATCTGGACAACATTTCACATGTAGCTTGAAAACCTCATTCTCCATTTGAGTGCAAAATTTCATTTCAATCAAATCTGTAGTTTTCAAGTAATCAGGGGAACGAAACTTTGAACGGCCATATTTATGGAGCCCCTGGTGGAATTTGGCCCATTAACGGACTTAACCGAGGCATTCGGGAACTGAACCCACACTGAAAATTTCAAGTCTCTAGGTTGTTCCGTTCGAGAGTTATCGTGCATACGGACGGACTCGAATTTTTCGACGGATTCGTCATCAGTGAGTCGAACATAGTCGATTGAGACCATTTTCGGCTCAAAATTCGAAAAATAGAGACATCGTGATAATCTGATATAGCCCTCGTGTAAGTAGTACGAGCGCTCAAAAATATAGATTTTCAGGCTTGAAAGATAAACCACGATATTTTGAGTACTGCCCTGAAAATATTGATATTTTTCGAACCATTCGGAAGGAATTTCTGAAGTGAACAAACCCATGAAATATCATCAAAATCGGACCTCAGATCCCAAAGTTAGGGCTATCGTAAATTCAGGCCGAAATCCATAAATCACCTATCTCCTAAACTAATAACCTTAGGATACAAAACAAGCAACTTTTCTGAAAGACCTGCGTTCACCACAAGGCTATGGCCAACCACTCATGAAACACCCTGTAAACATTTTTTTTCCGGACAGCCAAAAAAGGGAATCTTTTCAAAATACTGTAGGCCCTTTTTTTATGGTCCAAAATCCTGAGCTGAATGAAGCATTTTGTAGATAATTTTTGTCTTCTTCAATTTTTTTATAAAATGGTCAGTTTCGAAAAACGCATGGTTTCAAAAATATAAGCAGAAAACTGAGGAAGTCCGAAATTTTTAAGGTTATTTACTTTTTCGGATCATAAGCCATACTGATATCAGAGAAAGAACCAAAAAAAAATAGAACCGTAGGAAAAAAAATTCTGGGGTTTGTTCTGAAAACGGCCATTTAGAAACTTCGTTCACCTGACTATGTTATTAGCCATCAAACCTGAATTTCTCTGAAAAATAAGGAATTTAACAAGCCTGGATCCTAACTGCAGCGCTCGAGTTAATTCAATATGTGACCGACGCCCAAGGCGACCAAGCGTCGACTCCGCCTCGCTTAGCTTTCAATGGATCCCGCATGCATCTTGTACATAATATAATAAGTAGGACTATTTGTCACTCAGATATTGCATCCAGACGTTTAACAGAATTTTCAATTATCTCCTTCTCTTGGGAAACTACCTATGTGCAGCCGGTGTTTCAACATCGACTCGTTCACGGTGGCGGCATGTGCTTTCAGGCAGATAAGGCAGTGAGTCGCCAATAAATTTAGAAAATTCACGTTTTAATTGAATATTCTTTTATATTTAATATTATTTTAATTTATCATCAATTCTTTTCTTCGGTCACAATTTCACATTTTTCTCACTTTTTGCATCTATACGCATTTATAGCATAATTTCTTTTCTTCATACACTATTAAAATAGGGTCCTGGCTTTCTATCACTCTTTGTTTTCCATATCTCACTATCCCTGTGTGTCCTCCTCATTTCCTTTTCAAGAAGTAAATGGTCAGAGGCAGTCTTAACCCAATTATTTTTCTAGCGCGTTATCAACATCATTCGAATGATCAATTTGTCCCAGGAATAAAAGAAGTATCGCCTGTAAAGATGAATTTGAGGCATTCCTAGAAGCCGAAGATGGGCTTCACGGACGTGAAGGACGGTTCCGTGCAGTGGAATACCCCAGGAGAAAATTACTGAAACTCCACAGATAAGAACACCTGTAGAACTAGAAGATGGTTTGAAATATCAGAAACCAGGAAAAAGGAGCCTGCGAGGAAAATGCCAGAAGATTTACAAGCCCAGCCCCGAAGCATCCACATAAAAGAACTCATAAGGAGAAAAAGACAACTCAGAAAAAACAACAGAAAATCACATAGAGAAGAAAACAAGAAAGGCCTGAATAAACACAGCCAAGTGCTGAAAAATGCACTAAAATGACTGAGAACAGACAGATGGAACCCATAATAGCATCATTTCTGCATGATAGATATCAGATTGTAGATTATAACGGAAAAACATCTTCCAACTGGCTTGCCCCAGGGCTCTCTGCTCCGACCTATTTATTTTTCAATCTATATCGACGATATGGCATATAATGTTACCGCGGGTAGAAAAACAATTTTCGCTGATAATAGGTACATCGTTTTTGAATAGAGCACGAAATGAAAGAGAACTTCAGGAAAAATCAGAACTATCCATTCGAGACGCCATTGAATGGTCCAGTGGCAAGTGACTTGAAGGTAAATCCTGGGAAAACGCAAAATTTAATAATAACAACTAGACGGAATGATATGGGAAACATCTCTTTTCTCGGGATGTGCATCAGTGGAAATTTGACTTGGACGGAGCATGTGAATGGGTTATGTTAGAGGCTTTCCACATCAATATTCGCCATTAAACAAATGAAGAATTTGTTAACAGAAAAAGAAGCACTTCTCACCTATTCACGCTCAACTCCATGGTCGAATGACCTACGGCATAATTCTATGGGGCGCGTCGTCAAATGCTCAAAGAGTTTTCTTAAAACAAAAGAATGCGATGTTGTTGGTGGCCGGAGTTGATCAGATGACCAGTCACAGAACACTTTTCAAAAAATATAGAGTACTAACCGTTCCTTGTTGTTACATTCTTGAGTGCCTTCTCTAAATTTAGAAAGAGAGAGAGAGAGAGAGTTTATTGGTGTTTCTTGCAATCATAAGAATTGCTTCCACAGGTCAGAAAATGGATATAATTAAAAGACAAAACAAAATCACTACACAACCGTTGGAACAGAGAAGGAAGCCAATGTGAATAGTTGCATTGCCAAGACAAAATCTTATGCACAATCAAAATAAATTAATAATAAAAAACACATAACCAGTGGTGTAAAAATAAAATTATATTTACAATGTTGAATCAAAAATCTAGAGGACCTCCAATAATAACCTGTCATGGATTAAAATTATATTAACAGTTAAAATTAATAAATAATAAATATGACATCGAGTGTAAAGATGAAATGAATAAATAAATAAATAATCGAACGAATACACAAAAACATTCATATTTTTCAGAATGATTCAAGCCATCCACAGAATAAAAGACCCTATCAAACAGTATCTCTTTCATCTGTTTTTCAAATTTCGCAAGTTTTCAAATTTGACGTGAAGTTTATTATGAAGAGACGCCGCATAATGGTCAGGACTATTTTGAGATCTTTTCAATCTTGAAAAATCTTTCCTAATGAGGGATTTATTTCTTGTGTTATAATCGTGTACATCCGATTGCAAACAATAATTTTCTTTGTTATTATGTGTATATCATAAGTTTTCAAATATAAATAATGATGGAAAGGTCAGTTAACCAAACCTCTTGAAAACATGTTTACAACACTCCCTATGACCAAGTCCTCCTAAAATTCTGATAGCTCGTGTCTGTAATAGAAAAACTGATTCGCGACGTGCAGAGTTGTCCCGTAATATAACGCAATATTTCAGTTTAGACTCTACCAGAGCGAAATAAACCAACCTCAGTGTGTTGACAATACGTCTACACGAGTACTTCAGGTTAGGGAAGCATCTAGATGCACTCCTAAAAAATTTACCGTCTCATTACCATCCACACATCCTAATCTGAGACTCAGAGTTAGCCTTATCTTCATTCATGCTGAGTCCATTAGCCGTAGACCACTCATGGGCTCCCGACAGAGCCATCCTCGCACGTTCATTCAAATCCTGAAGATCTTTTGACTCAACCTCAACCGTTGTATCATCAACAAATTGTGTTGTTTCCACTTCAGGTATATAATCGGGCAGATCATTTTCAAATAAAACTGGTCCCAGATTAGACCCCTGTAGTAACCCGACATCTACATTCGTTAAACTAGAAGACGACCCACCAGCAAAAACCACCTGCCTTCTACGACTGAGAAATGACCCGATAAGACTCACCGACCTGTCATCAAAACCATACCTTCTCAACATTAACAGTTTATCACCCGCTACACAGTCGAGAGCCTTTCATGATAGCAAAGAAAATTTTCTGAAGCACTCATATGTACAACACCTAACAAGAGCCATAAATAAAATTGTGACTCCAAGTCATCGCGTAAAGAGAACACAAAATACGTACAGTTACAATGGTATAAAGATGTACAATAAGCTTTCCCACCATTTAATATCACTTCGGAGTGAGGCCTTCAAGACACATATCAGGTCACTGCTTGTAGATAACGTCTTTTACTCCATCGAGGAATACATGAACCACCAGTTCCAGTCATTTGAACTTATTTATTCGAACAATAATGTAATGTGTGTGTTTATATGGTTGTGTGTGTTTTTGTATGCTGTAATTTATTTATGGTATATTTGAGATTCATACATGTTGTTCAATTTTTAACAAGTCCTGTAAAATTTTAAGAGAAATATATGAGAGTAATGAGTGAAGAATGTAGAAAAGCACTGCCGTGAAGTCGGGAGCTTTTGAGCGCTCGTGCATGCACCTTGTAGGTAGGTTCGCATTCTCCAGTTTCAGAAACCAATTGGAAAGATTTTGACAGCTGTCAAAGAAAAATTTCAAACAAAGGCGAAAATCCAGACTTTATGTCAGTGCCCCGGGTTAACATTTTTTTTTTCGATAATTCGCTAGAATTTTCTACTGTATCTATGGTCTTGGTAATGCGATCTGGACACAATTTTCCACGTAGTTTGAATACATTATTCTTCATCTATGTGCGAAATTTCAACCCAATTAAATAAGTATTTCCGAAATTATCAGGAAAAAAATTGTTTGAACGGCTATATTCACGGAACCCCTGGTCTAATTCTGCTCATTGATGAAAGGGACCGCAACATTTAAGATCCAAACCTATCCTGAAAATTTCAAGTCCCTAGGCCTTTCCATTGAAAAGTTAAAATTTTCTATGGTTTCTATGGTTCTGGTCATGTGAGCTGGAACAAATTCTGCATGTAGCTTGAACACGTAATTTTCCATTCGAGTGCAAAATTTCACCTTGATCGAATCTGTAGTTTCAAAGTAATCAGGAAAACAAAATTTCGAGCGGCTATATTTACGGAACCCCTCGGCGAATTCAGCCCAATAACGAACTCAACCGCGGCGAGATTCGAACCTATCCTGAAAATTTCAAGTTTCTAGGACATTCCGTTCGAGAGTTATCTTATAGACGGACGGCCGGAGGGCCGGCCGGACGGACAGACTCGAATTTTTCGACTGATTCGTCATCAGTGATTCGAACATAGTCGTTTGAGACCATTTTCGGCTCAAAATTCGAAAAATACAGACATCGTGACGAAAGATATAGCCCTCGTGTAAGTAGTACGAGCGCTCAAAAAGGGTCAGAGAGCTGAACACCATGAACCTCTAAAAATTCATAATCCCACCTCTACACGGAGCAAATGGGATGGCCTATAGATAAAGGACTAAAGTCGTTCCTCCATCTATGGGATGGCCCACTCGAAGCTCGAAAAACGAAAGCACTGGTCGACGCAATAGAAAGAGAAGCTAGAATCAACTACAGAGAAGACGATGACAATAAGGACTTTGAAAAGATGAAGCAAATGAAAAATCGAGACATTTAAAAACAGGAAAACTCCAGGAAAAGACAGAGTATCAAACTTTAGGACAGTTACGGAAAATGTCCAGAAAAGGAATAGCAGCGCTAACCAATATAACAAACGCAGTGATGATTACAGAATACTACCCAGAAAAATGGAAAACAGCAGAAATAACTGTGTTAAATAAGCCAGGAAAAAATAGGAAACGACCAGACGTCATATACAGAAGATTGCAACAAGCACTAGAAGATTTAAAAGAATGGTTCATCAAATGGAAAATTCAAATAAATATCAAAAATAGCCAGGCTATACTACTACAGAGCGGAGACTCTAAATGAATTCCAAACTAAGGTTAAATGGAGAAGAGATAAAATGGTAACATAAAGAGAAATATTCAGGAGTAAATCTAGATAAAGGGATTACATAAAAAAACCATATAAAATATGCAGTGAATAAAACAAACTCGGCAATGAGTAGACTTTACCCACTGCTAGGAACGCCGAAATGATGAGCTAAGAAGACTAGTTGACTACAACCCTGCAGAAGATGTGCTTAGGATGTCCACCTACCACAAGAGATCAACTACGTAGAAACAGAAATTGAGCGAACTCAATTTCCGATATCAAGAAGAAGAGACTTCCCTATGAAAGTCATAGGTAACACAATCGAGAGATACGTACAGAAAAAGTCAAAAGGTTAATAGGCAATAAATGCCCCGAATCTAAAACAGCAGGTTAGGTTTATTTAGAGTAGGTCGTGCTTCACACGAAGTCTCACACTGTTCTATCTATCGGAGATAGTTCGTTCTTAAGGTTTTCCCCCTGGCTGAAAAGAAGCATTGGAACGCATACTGAACATTGGTTAGTGGGATATAAAAGAGTTTCAAAAGTAGGCTAGCGTCAATGTTATGTATCATCGTGAATAGAATCAAAAAGAGTTCATTTTATGGTAATATACCGGATATGAGGTGCCAATATAGACATCCGAATCGAGTTCATTCGATTAGATTCCAAGACAACGGATTCGTAGAAGCCTACAGTTCTAAATTAACTCAAATAGTTTCAATATTATATAGGAAACTCCGATCGCACAATTTATTGTGCGATCGGAGTTTCAATTATTACCCATATAGTTTGAACGCTTGAAGTAGAACAATACTATACAATAATTGAATAATTCGATTTTGGTTTATTATTTCCAATAATGAAAGTTTGGTATCGGTCGAGGTAAAAGAGGTTTATACCTGATATTTCCACAATATTGCTTGCGTATTGCCAAATAAAACCGAAGCTCGAATGCAGAAAATTATACTCATGAACTCGGTTATGTAATACATTTTATGGTCGGAAAATCGACGGACGAAATTAGAGATCAGGTCATGATTCGTGGACGATATAATACAGGCTGTCCTGAGATGAATGCGACAAACGGTATAAACTGAAGTCTTCTAGGTGGACTTCCATCGAGAGATTTTAATCGCCTGGCGGCTTTATAATAATTTAATTCATGTGAACTAGGGAAGAAAATGATATAACATAAATCTGCAAACATTGAAATGATATTTAGAGTTTTGAAGCCAAGTAATGAAAAATTATTGTTGTATAATCCTTTGTCTGAATGGTTATAGGATATCAATATTACAAGAATTGGTATATTACTGCCCTACAGTGTGAACATAATCATAGTTCCAAGCAATTTCCTGGATTTTTATGTTGAGTTACACGTCGACGCTCATGAAAGTGAAGGAAATTTTCAAAGTTTATGTACAAGCTTTGTTGCATTTCCTCCCGCACACGTTGTACACGACGAATATATTCTATTTGTGACCAATAGATTATTTCAATCGTTCAATGTTGAACGAGGAACATGTATTTTCCAGAAAGACACTCAAAGATAAGTACACTTGATTCGAAAGAAATAATTCAATTTCTTAACGCTACCCACGCTCTGCAAAAAATGTGTTTTCATTCTTCAGCTATAAATGTGAGATTCCACTTTCCATTGAATATAAATTAAATATCTTTCCGAAACACCTTCCATTGAATTGATCCAGTTAAATAACCAGTTTCCCAGAAAATAATCAGCCAGAAAGCTCGCCTAGTCCCTGGGGCCATGGAAAAGCTCTTTTCCCGTAATCAGAATGATTGCATAAAATAGGAACACATAAGAATGTATAGGCCGATTTACCATGTAGAATATGGATGAGATCGTCATCCTTTCAGACATCTCTATTTGTATGGGAGTTCTGCGTAATCTCTCATGATGATACATACTGTTATATTCTTGGCTTATGGGTATTTTATGTCTGTATAAAGTTGGAACCATAGATATAAAGACCTCATGACGTATTCATTTTCCTCCATCTTTCATTCGTTTCGTTTCAATATATATCAAAACACTGCAAACTCTACAAGATAGTTTATCATTTCCACTTTGATGTGAAGCGAAATAACACCTTTTCTATAACTTAATCGCCAGTAAAAGAGAATATGGTCCCAGTTATGAATTACGAGTATAATAGAATATATGGAAGAAGAATAGAATTATCATGAATGATAATTTTAGATCTTCGAATTTATTGAATAATCTTATTTTCGAATACGTCTCAGAATCATACAAAATTCCAACCTTATGAAAGGTAATCTCAATTTCTTGTGAATTGAGTCTCAGCCAAATGAAGTTTTATTATTTTCATCATTCATTTCAAGATATCTCAAAATGTTAGACTTTTTGCTTTCCTACCATTTCTGCAAGTTATTAGCGACATAATCAACAAATAAATATGAAGTATAATAATAATAATAATTATTTTCATTCATTTTCCGAACCATAATCGAATGACAATAAAAAGAAAACAAGTCAAAATCATAATTTTAGATTTCAAAATCATCTAAGAGCAGAACAATAGTCTGCAAACTCTAGAACAGTGTACGGTTCAGCATTGAAAACAAGGGAATACAGAGTTTTACGGAAGGTTCTCAACTCCTTTAAACTCCTTACAAATGTTGGGAGGATGTTATTGAGCTTTATGGCAAGATACAATGGATGATGTTCAGTTACTGACAATTTAAGAGGAAGAAAGAAGTATTCAAACTTATTCCTGGTGTTATTCACAGTTTTATACTGCTCGAAGTATTGAGCGTTCTTGAAGAGAAACAGGAGAGTTCTATAAATGAAGAGACCCTGCAGCGTGAGAATGTTGTTCGTCCTAAACTTGCCTCTGCAAGATGCCTTGTATGTCATCCGGAACATAGCTCGGAGAGCAGTTTTTCGTGTCTGCATGTGAAGAATCACCCCAGAAGATAAGAGTGACCTTTGGCCGTAGCCTAGCAGTGACTGGAAATTTGCGTAATATATGTTCTTCGATGTGTCGTCGTGTCTTCGAACTGATTCCTTAGGACTTTGAGAGTATAAACAACTGAATTAAGCTTGGATACCAGGTTGTCACAGTGCAAGCTCCAGTTCAGATTACTGTCTATCGTTACGCCAAGCAGTTTAGTGCTAGAGTTGACTTTTATGACTTCGTTTGCATGGATGATATTCTCTGGGCAGACGACTCGAGACTTAGCATTTGTGAAGAAGAGGGTCTTCGTTTTGTCAGTATTTAATTTCAGGTGGTTATTAGTGCACCAGGATTCCATATCTAGGAGCACATTGCTGAAGTTATTGGATGTTCTTTCAATACTTCGGTTGGATAACATTATATTTGTGTCATCAGCATATAAAGATGTATTGACATCATCCTCTACCGCAACCCTAAACTCATCATCCTGAAATATTTCGGGGAGATGATCAATGTATACTACGAACAGGATAGGTCCCAGGATCGTACCCTGGAAGACACCCTCGAGAACAGAAGCCTTTGTTGATTTGAAGCTATGACCTGCATGATCCATCACAGTAATCTGCCTACTATTTTTCAAATAACTCCTGAAAAATTTCAGTGGTAGTCCCCTTATTCTAACTCTTCCCAGCTTTCCAGAGAATATGCAGCTGTTAAATATTTTAGTTGGGTTATTCTAAATTCTTGCTTTAGTGTATGTATGCATTGGTATAAGACTTTAGGTTTCTTATTACGGAAATAGGATCGATATTAGTATAAAAAAAATTCGAAAAGCACTGCCGTGAAGTCAGGAGCTTTTGAGAGCTCATACATGCACCTTGTAGGTAGATTCGCATTTTTCAGTTTCAGAAATCAATTGAAGGAATTTTTGACAGCTCTCAAAAAAATTTTCAAACTCAGGCGAAATTCCAGACTTCAATTGTCAATTTAACTGTCAGTGCTTCAGCTGGCCAATTTTTTTTCAATAATTCGCTAGAATTTTATACGGTATTTATGGTCTTGTTGGTGCGATCTGGACAAAATTTCGCACGTAGTTTGAATACATTATTCTTCAGCTAGGCGCAAAATTTCATCCCAATTCAATCAGTAGTTTCGAAATTATCTGAACTTACTGAAGCCCTAGTCTAATTTTGCTCATTGATGAACGTGACGGCGACATTCGCGAACCAAACCTACCCTGAAAATTTCAAGTTCCTATGCCTTTCCGTTCGAAAGTTATGATTTTCTATGGTTTCTATGGTTCTGGTCATGCAATCTGGAGAATTGTAGCTTGAATATATCATTCTCCATTACCATTATAATACAAAATTTCGTCACGATCGAATCTGTAGTTTTGAAATTATCAAGAAAACTAAACTTCAAACGACCTTATTTACGGAACCCCTGGTGGAATTCGGCCCGTTAACGAACTTAACCGAGGCATTCGGGAACTGAACCCACACTGAAAATCTCAAGTCTCTAAGTAGTTCCGTTCAAGAGTTATCGTGCTTACGGACGGCCGGACGGACAGACTCGAATTTTCCGACGGATTCGTCATCAGTGAGTCGAACTCTATCGATTGAGAGCATTTTCGGCTCAAAATTTGAAAAATACAGACATCGTGAAGAAATTATATAGCCCTCGTGTAAGTAGTACGAGCGCTCAATAACAGACAATATCTTCAATCATTGTTTGATCAAATAAAACCCGTAAATGTCACACTGTCGTCGTTCTTACTTGTCTAGATTAAAAGTTGAAGTAAAATTCGAGAGCACCCCATGCGATTTGATGCAGTAAGGCCTCAGAATGATCAAACAATGGTGCTTATCAGTGGGGCTAAACATCAACCCAATGAAGGCAACAATAATCCCATTTATTCGGAAAAGGAAACTTTCGGCTAAGAATGGAGACATCATAGAGTGGAATTCTGAAGTGAAATGTCTGGGAGTAACCCTTGATATCAAGCTTTTGTGGAATGAGCATATTGAGGTTACTGTTAGCAAAGCAACAAAGGCCTTGATGGCGTGCAGACTGCTGGCTGGTAAGACTTGGGGATGTAACCCAAAAATACTGCGAAAGATGTTTGTCATGATTATGAGACCGATAACAACTTATGGTCAATAATCTGGCATGCCGAAGAAAGTCGGAACAGCACGAGGAGAGCCTTCGATAGAATACAAGATATGTCTTCTCTACATCTAGTGATCAATAGGGTAGCCCATGAGGCTATCCATAGAATATCTAGGGAAGGTACAGGGAATGAGAGAATTGAGTCAGGGAGCCTAGTCCTCTCTGAACGAGTACATCTCATCAGCGAACCTGCCTAGTGATGTTATGATTGAAAAAGTAAGCATTGAAAAGAACTTTAAGAATGAGAAAAGGAATGCACTACCCAAAATTTCAAAGTAAATACAATTCAATGGTATAGAGTTGGTTCTGAAACCACGAGAGGGGCCGGCGCTGGAGTATGCGGGACAAGAACCAAGTGCTCATCTTCGAGTGTTCTTCAGGCAGAAATACTTGCAATCAATAGATGTGTCACGTCGTGAAGTATCCCTATTGATGGGTTGCTAACGCGAGTTCGTTTTGTGGGTGATTCGTCCCGTCAACGGGTGACATCCTGCGAGAAGAACACGCAACAGTGACTTCACTGTGAGAAATTCATCATTAGTTCGCAGGTGACGAACCATCTCGTCGTGAGGAATTCGTAAATTTCTTCTGAATTAACGCCTTATTCGTCTTCAGTTGAATATCATCGCATATTCGGTCAAACCGGATTCGTCTGATCTGTTTCCGTCGTTTTAACGCAGCATTGTATCTTCTGTTTGAAGTGACATTGGACAACTTTGAGTGAAGTACTTTTCTTCTGCTTCTCAAAACAACCCCAGACTGTGCCGATCGAGGTTCCTCTTTTTCCTCTCCTTTAACCTTATTTCAGCATCAGCCTGTGGTGGTCCGCCGAGACCGTCCACACCCTCTTGGGGTTAGTTCTTTGCTTTGCTTAAAGTCAGTTCATCTGAGGGGGGTTGCAAACCATTTTCGCGATCCTTGCATAAATATAAACCTTGAAGAGACTACCAACGGTGTAACATTGTGATCCATTCTGATAGTCAATCTGCTATCAAAGCACTGAACTTCTATGTCATCTACCTAAAGCTGATATGGGAACTTAATGAAGTAGGCAAGAACAACAAGTTCTCTTTTGTCTGGGTTCCTGATCACTCAGGAATCAAAGGAAACGAAGAGGCCAATACACTTGCCAGAAAAGGAGCACAAACGCCACTTACTGGCCCAGAACCTTTCTGTGGCATAGGCGAATGCACCTACATATAAGAAAGAATTGTTGGAGAAGGAAGAGACTGGAAGAGAAGTACTCTAGAGGAATATTCCAGGAATGGATTACTCCAAAACTTCAATTGTGCAAGATCCAAATGGCAGGAGGAAACTCCGGATCATCTGTTGATGGAATGCCTCGCCATCGCAAGCCAACGCAAAAAACGACAAAAAATCTGTAGAAATAAGGAAGTAACCGCCTTGAAGCCATCCCAGATATTGGAGTACTTTAGAATTCTGGAACTGGAGGGCAAGCTGTAGCTACGTAATGACGACAACAGCTCTGATGGGGGAGACAAATTACCTGGTCGCAGTGCAATGTAACCCTCCGTAAATCTAAATTTAAATCTAATTGTCTGGATTACTCAAACTACGACTCTATCTATATAGTTGTTTGGAGTGATGGTCGAATTATGTTATGCCTGATGAATGCCATAAGATGTTTCCCTATTTCTTAGGTTTTTTTGTTTATTTCTGCATTGTGAACTCGTCCTGATTTTTTAGTTCATGCTGGAGTTCATCGTTCTCTTCGACCCCCTAAGAAGGCTATTTTCATCATTGTTACTGACACTCATAATCTCGGTGCTCATATCGGTTAAAAAATCGAACCTTTACCTTAATCGCCCACTTTCCATCATCCTTCCAAAATCTTTATCTGTGACAAATAATTATTTTCCTGATATTCTCTAGTAAAAAAAGGTGGAGGTTAGTAAACTGGTACATAATAGCCATCATTTCAATCAAAACTATGGCTATTTTCCTCAACTTTATGTTTTTCTTCCTGAGTAGCTTGAGGAAATTCTGGAATTCTAGAAGGGAATTCTGAGGATAGAATGTTTGTTTATTGATTCTTCTTGATTCATTCCAAGATTTTTTCGAATTAATCAATTATCGTTGATGATTTTTATTGTATTTTAACTCGGTACACAATGCTGATTTCGTTGAAAGACTACGAATTCAGTGTATGCTAGTGTGGGAACGACAAAAAATCGACCCGACACTCCATTTTGAGGCTTAAATCGAGAAGTTACAGGTGGATGCTCTTGGGGCATATAGTTGTTGAGCCATTTTACATTAGATATTTAATACATTTCGTCATAGCTGTGTGTATGAGGATTTGAATCCCTGTACCTTCCGTGCTATCGCGTTAGTGGTTCTGCCAATCCGTGGTTTAAATTATTTCAATTGATACGCTGACAAAATGTCCACAAAATGACAATGAATGACGTACTTCGAAGTGCCCGGATTCTCTTTTTCATGTGTCGGTTACGTTTGGTATCCAGCGCCGCCATTTTATGACCGGTTTGAATTCACGTTTTCCCGATAGAAAGGCCACAACATGAAGGTTTATGACAGCCTATTCCGCTACAGGCCTGGCAGGACGTATTAATTGTTTTGATCGTAATTTCGTTGATTTCCTCTATTCTATAACTCCATTTCTCTTTCAGAAGAGGAATTGCTGATGCAAAAAAAAAACAGAATTAATTTTTCATAAGGATTTTATTGGTTTGTTTTTTCATCAATTAATTAATCAAACCTTTAATACCCCAAACACTCGCTTGTATTATCAAATAGAATTTCAATGAAACATCATACAAATGCAAATTCAAATGCAAAACACAAGCTCACTAAACTTCATCTACTACATTGTTCTTTGAGAAAAAATGGTTTATATACAGCTACTGTGGAAGCATCCGGAAGCAGTGTCACCACAGTAAAATATTGGTGGAAGTGTCGAAGAAGCACAATTTTGGTTTGAGGGTTGAATTAATAGGGCAAATCCTTTTATCGGTGTTCGTAGAAAATATTGAAAAATAACTGATAGCAATGTGTGGATAATTCAGCATCATGATGAACTCAATCCTTATCACGAAGAGTCCAGCATTCACACCCTGAATACTTAAGACATCGAGTGGAATATTGTCAGTAGCCAAAAGATAACTAAGGGTCTGATTCAACACATTTTTCTAACAGATGGGAATAAATTTACAGAGATGTTATCAACAATACACATATAGACAAACCAGAACACTCTTAAAACAATATTGTCGCTAACTTACAAAACTGCATCTCTTCAACATTTCAATAACCAACCATCTTATTCCATCCATTAAAGGACCTATTAGAGGAAATATGAGCTCACCTTCTTGAGAACTAGTGGGGAAGATATGTTGTTTCAGCAATACATTTTGGAAGACACGTGCTGATGTTTCTCAATTGAGGAAGGTAAATACCAGGAATAAATTGAAGAAACAATATCGAAAGGAGTCAATACTTACCTAACACCTAAGCATTTCATGCCTTTTCGAATGACAAAAGCCACTCCAGGTGCAATGTATGTAATTGGAATCCTCTATGCACCAAGTTGGAGGACTCATCAGGTAACATAATTCATTCTGGAGGGGAATTATTGGAACTCGATTTATGTCTGTACAAGGGAATTAACTGTACCTATTCAGTTCGTTTTAACTTCCTGTGAGGGTCATACAGAGATTATGTGATTATAATCTTTCCTTGATGAGGTGAACTTCCACTTCATTAAATTAATGAACATCTGAGATAACTAGAATAACTTTGAGCGGAATAATGATTAACGAACGAGAATTGTTAATAGTTCGCAAACAACTCGCGCACGTTCACATGACGAATTATTTCTTTGGTATAGTGTACAAGAATGTATTTTATATCATGCTGTAAACGAAATTTCATTCTAGTGGCAGTCATAATATTCCAATCGGATGTTAGAAAGAGCCTTGGCGGTGAAATACTGAATCTACAAATTATTCGCCCCGTACACAGTAAGAAGTTTTCGCTAAGATTCGACTTTTCGAATGCATTTTGCCGAACACGTGTGGTCCGTGTATGTTAAGTGGTATGTTCGTCTTGCAAATATGATTACTTTTCTTATAATTTCGAAAAAAAACAAAAAAACGGTGTTTTTTACTCTTTTGCTCGTAAAATCTGAAACAATAGAGCGATGCTGACACTTCCACAATCAGAATTGTAGAGAATGAAAATACGAAGAGAATGTGTGTTAGTGCAACTCAGTCGAGTCATTAAAACCGTTGAAGCCGGAAAATCCGTAGAAATAAGCGTTTTTTCAAAAATTCATAACTCGGCCATTTTCAGAGTTTTAGCGCTGGTGGTGATTTTGGTCATGTTTTCACGTATTTTTCACCTATTTTGGAATATTTTAACGAAAAATCAAGGATGAGGTGAAGTGATTAGAATCGAAGATATTACTGTGTCGAGTCCAGATCTTAGACCGATGGTTCCACAATACCCTGTCAGTGTTATAGAAAAAACATAGTCCAAGTAGACCGAAAATTGAGAAGACTAGGCAAATCAAGGATAATTGATCCCTCGAAGACCACAGTGTTCAATGAAAAAGAGGCTCCATCGTATCCACAGAAACAAACTGCATCAAGGAGAAAACTGAAAGAAGCTGCTTATGTTGCTGTACAAATAGTAGTCCTTTTAGATGGTCATTGAGCGCTCGTACTACTTACATTTCGTCACGATGTCTGTATTTTTCGA
The DNA here is from genome assembly GCA_963966015.1 of Aphidecta obliterata. NCBI lineage: Eukaryota > Metazoa > Arthropoda > Insecta > Coleoptera > Coccinellidae > Aphidecta > Aphidecta obliterata. Next base: position 28,412,878 of record OZ014427.1, on the reverse strand, counting down.
ATTTTGAGCCGAAAATGGTCTCAAACAACTATATTAGACTCACTGATGACGAATCCGTCGGAAAATTCGAGTCTGTCCGTCCGGCCGTCCGTATACACGATAACTCTCGAACGGAATGTCCTAGAAACTTGAAATTTTCAGGGTAGGTTCGAATCTCGAATGCCGCGGTTGAGTTTGTTATTGGGCAAAATTCGCCAAGGGGTTTTGTAAATATGGCCGCTCGAAATTTTGTTTTCCTGATTACTTTAAAACTACATATTCGATCGAGATGAAATTTTGCACCCTGATGGAAAATGAGGTGTTCAAGCTACATGCAAAATTTTGTCCAGCTCGCATCACAAGAATCATAGAAAACATAGAAAATTGTAACTTTTGAACGGAAACGCCTAGGGACTTGAAATTTTCAGGATAGGTGTGGATCTCGGTTGTCGTGGTCACTTTCATCTATGAGCAAAATTAAACTAGGGGTTCCGTAAATATGATTGTTTGAAATTCAGTTTTCTTGATAATTTCCAAACTACAGATTCGATCGTGACGAAATTTTGTATATTAATGGATGGAGATATATTCAAGCTACATTTCTCTAGATCGCATGACCAGAACCATAGAAACCATAGAAAATCATAACTTTCGAACGGAAAGGCCTAGGGACTTGAAATTTTCAGGAAAGGTGTAGATCTGAAATGTAGCGTTCACGTTTATCAATGAGCAGAATTATACTAGGCGTGAATACGGTCGTTTGAAATTTTGTTTTCTCAATAATTTCGAAACTACGGATTCGATCGAGATAAAATTGTGTATTTTAAACGAGAAGGATATATTAAAGCAACATTTCGTCCAGATCGCATGAACAGAACCATAGAAAATTTTGATCGCGAATTACACGGTCACGTTCATCAATGAGCAAAATTGGACTGGGGATTCCGTAAATATGGCCGTTCAAAATATTTTTTTCCTGATAATTTAGAAACTACTGATTCGATTGGCATGAAATTTTGCACCTAGCTGAGGAATAATGTATTCAAACTACGTGCGAAATTTTGTCCAGATCGCATAACCAAGACCATAGATACCGTAGAAAATTCTAGCGAATTATCGAAAAAAAATTGGTCAGCTGAAGCACTGACAAAGTCTGGAGTTTTGTCTAAGTTTGAGAATTTTTTTGACACCTGTCGAAAATTCCTTCAATTGATTTCTAGAACTGTAAAATGCGAATCTACCTACAAGGTGGATGTACGAGCGCTCAAAAGCTCCTGCCTTCACGGCAGTGCTTTTCGTAATTTTTATATAATAAATGGATTTAGAAAAAGATCAGCCTTTCTTGGGGTCTTCTGAACATGAGTAATCCGAAAGAAATGTGGGAACGTAAAAATTCGATGGAAATAGCCCCAATAACTTTCCATTACTCTCTATTAGGACAAGAGTTAATTTTAAAGCTCCAAAACAAAACGATGAATAGCTTGACGTCGACAACTTGCTGAACTTCATAGTATCTCACAGAACTGCCGAAAAAACTGAAGAAGCAGGAGCACAAACACAATAGCACGAGGATTTTTCGGCTACATCTCATAGAATCTACATTTGCAGGAAATACTGAGATAAAAGACGTGGAGAAAGGATAGTTGGAAGAACCATTAACAAAATTATTGATGAGACAAAATGAAATAGTCTCGAAGAAAATATTGAAGGATGCATGATATAGATTTCAAATTTCGCAGTTGATAATGGCTCTTTAAGGATTAAAATGAATTTAATTCCTCTCAAAACATAATGTGCCTAAATTAAACTCAGTATTTCCGGAACGCTCATTTAAGGAATTTCAATAGTTGTACCTTAGAGCCCAATTTTCTCCCCTATTCGTATTTACGTTCCGAACCACTCGCTGTAATAATATCCAGAACAGAGCATATTCAAAACTCCTCTATTTCCTCCAAGTTCAACAATTCGTTTGCCACAGCAATGGAACAGTAATTACAGGACAAACCAGCATCGTTTGTAAGTTTAAACGTATAATATCATAAGAAAGGCATTATAATAAACTCTGTGAGCAAACGCAGATAATGGGATATGTACACATGGGCAGTTATTTCAAGAGTACATAGCAGAACTAGCTTTGAGGGGGTAAGTTTCATGTTTAGAACGCATGGTTATTTTCGGAATGTTGGCACTCTGAAACTCTGCACATCTTTTACTGGACCATGTTGTTTTAGATATTCTGATTCGAGTGTATTTTGATATTTTTGTTTTAGGACATTTTTTGATTCACACGGGTAGTTAATGACGGATTATTTCTTGGACTATTCTAAGAATAAAGTCGAAAAGCCGCTTTTTTGGATACTGCCATTCTTTCGTATAAATTAAGTTGTGTAGATTAGGAAATTTTTAAGCCATTGTTAGTAAAACAATGCTCCCCAAAAATTATCGAAGAACAAAAAATATTTAGAACAGTTCAAGGAAGAACCCCTCGAACTTTTGCCATATTTCAATAAACTGCCTGTATACAAGGTAGTTCTCGAGTTTTTCTTTTCGAGAAAACGATTCATAACCAGTCCATTTTCATTCAGGAAGTTTCGTTATTCCCCAGTACATCGAAAATAAGATCCAAAAAAAATATACGAAGTTCTAAATGTTTAATCGATCATGATTTCCCCGAACAGTAAAAAGGCCACATTATTCGAAATACCCTTTTTGTATATAACTTGTTGATTTTTTTTCACGGGGATTATAGAAATGAGAATCGTATGAGGAGAATTTTTTCCTCCTTCTGTAGCATTCATGTAACAATAGGTATACTCGAGAGAAATCTATTAAATTTATAAGACTTTATCATGAACTGAGGAAGATTTCTATATTGTCTTGTTTTGAAATCTGAACCCTCCGATTCATATAAATTCTATATGATCAAATTTATGGTAACAAATTGTCATTGTGAATGACCCGTTCCATATATATGACTTTTGGAGTCAAAAACTTCATCATTCAAACAAAACTCAAAAACTTACACCATGTTAATGAAGTGCATCTCCTCGATACCATCAGGAACAATTCACTCAAACAACACACCTCTTTCCATCTAAACACAATAAAACACTCCTAACACACTAAAAATTCACAGAGACCAAAAACACACCAGAAATTTTAGTCACGACGTAAACAATCGGCGTCAATAATATATCGTCCGAATACACGATTACATAAATCGAACCAGAAAACTTAACAGAATTTAATTAACGACACGTCTATGAAAACCATGTCCAAATGGAAAAGTTTTTCGAACTTTCCTCCGCTGACACGTCGCGGTGATTTACATCAGGCTGAGCCGGGCACAGATTTTTTCGACTTGTCGCCGTTCGAAAATCCGACAAAATCCCGATATGACACTGACTGTCTAACTGGGTTGGAGTATTTTTAGATTTTCCGACGCGAGGTATTTCGGAACACTGGCGTCTCGACGCTGGCTCAACGCTCGTGCGTCCGCTTCCAGCGAATTTTGGCGCAAAACTGAGAGGATCCTGCGAAACAAGCTCGTCTGGACCAATTCTGCGGATAGTTCCGCTGGATTCGCTCTGACTGTGTTATTTTTTATATGAAGGAAATGAGAAATTTGTTTACAAGCCAGCACCGAATGTTTGACTTGCTGCTTTATGAGCACGACGAAGTGAAAATCGCAGAATTGGAGCAGGAAAGTGTGAAATAGTTAGGAAAATCTGCTTAAGTAGTGATAGTAATGTCTTGTGTGGTATTTCACGTTCGTACGATATCGAAAGCGAATTTTATGACTCACAAAGTCCGGCAGTCAATCCTTAAGGTTTTGGAAACGGTAGGACTCACTGAGTTTGCGAAACGTTTCAGTCACACAATAAGTTCCGAGACTAACTCATAAAACAAAATGACAATACTCTTATTCATAAAAAGAAGCGCTCAAAAATTCGAGCAAAACAATGACGTGAAGTCAGGAACTTTTGTGGGCTGGATCAAATTCTTCGCCAGGGCGATTACCACCCATCTATGTACTGACCCGCACAACGCCGCTTGGCTTTGAGTCTTCCCAAACTCAGTTTGACAAAAAATGTCATTTCATGAAATCGACACTTCTTTCTCTTCTTCCTTATTTTAAGACTAATGGCTTGTTATTTTCTGTTCATTCAGCCTCCTTAGGTGTAGACGTCCATCGACACTTCAATGGATAAAATCACAGAATTATAATGGAATATAGGTATATTTCACGCTATTTCCATCCGAAATTCGAAATGTCAGATATCGATATATTTCGTGAAGAATTCTATAAAAATAAAATAACGAAAAGCACTGTCGTGAAGTCAGGAGCTTTTGAGCGCTCGTACATCTACCTTGTAGGTAGATTCGCATTTCCCAGTTTTAGAAATCAATTGAAGGGATTTTCGACAGCTGTCAAAAAAATTCTCAAACTTAGGCGAAACTCCAGACTTCATGTCTGGCTTCAGCTGATCAATTTTTTTTCGATAATTCGCTAGAATTTTCTACGGCGTCTATGGTCTTGGTGATGCGATTTGGACAAAGTTTCGCACGTAGTTCGAATACATTATTCTTCAGCTCGGTGTGAAATTTCATTTCAATCCAACCAGTAGTTTTGAAATTATCAGGAACAAAATATTTTGAACGGCCATATTTACGGAACCCCTGGTCTAAATTTGCTCATTGATGAACGTGGCCGCAAAATTCGCGATACAAACCTACCCTGAAAATTTCAATTTTCTAGGCCTTTTCCGTCGGAAGTCATAATTTTCTATGTTTTCTATGGTTCTGGTCATGCGATCTGGACAAAATGTTGCTTTAATATATCATTCTCGATTAAAATACAAAATTTTATCTCGATCGAATCCGTAGTTTCGAAATTATCGAGAAAACAAAATTTCAAACAACCGTATTCACGGAACCCCTAGTCTAATTTTGCTCATTGATGAACATGCCGCGAAATTCGCGATCCGAACCTACCCTGGAAATTTCAAGTCCCTATGACTTTCCGTTCGAAAGTTATGATTTTCTATGGTTTCTATGGTTCTGGTCATGCCATCTGGAGAAATGTATCTTGAATATATCATTCTCCATTAGTATACAAAATTTCGTCACGATCGAATCTGTAGTTTTGAAATTATCAAGAAAATTAAATTTCAAACGACCATATTTACGGAACCCTTAGTATAATTTTGGTCATAGATAAACGTGATCACGACATTCGAGATCCACATCTATCCTGAAACTTTCAAGTCCCTAGGCGTTTCCGTTCAAAAGTTACAATTTTCTATGGTTTCTATGGTTCTGGTCATGCGATCTGGACAAAATTTCGCATGTACTTGAACACCTCATTCTCCATTTGAGTGCAAAATTTCATCTCGATAAAATTTTTAGTTTCCAAGAAATCAGGATATTCAAGTAGTCAGGAGAACAAAACTTTGAACGGCCGTATTCACGGAACCCCTAGTGGAATTTGACCCATTAACGATCTCAACCGAGGCATTTGGGATCTCAACCTACACTGAAAATTTCAGGTCTCTAGTACGTATTGTGAGGCTGGAATTCTTTGAAAATCATCACGTACCTTAATTTTTAACTATCGTCGTGTTCCGGAGAAAACTACGTAACTCCATATACTTCAGGAAATAGTATTTTGGTGCAATCTGTTCGGCAACATAGTTAATAATATGAGTGTTTTGAAAAAACCCTTTTTCCTCTTTAAATAAATAAATAAAATTACATTTATTTCAATAAAACGACACAAATTATGTTTGAAAATCTGACTTCAAGAGTGTTTTTTGTTTCTCCTATAAAATTTTGTCAAATGGAGTTACGTAATTTTCTCCTGAAGGCGACGCTATGTATATGCAACTCTATTTTTGGGCGCTCGTACAACTTACACGAGGGCTATATCATTTCGTCACGATGTCTGTATTTTTCGAATTTTGAGCCGAAAATGGTCTCAATCGACTATGATCGACTCACTGATGACGAATCCGTCGGAAAATTCGAGTCTGTCCGTCCGGCCGTAAGCACGATAACTCTCGAACGGAACAACCTAGAGACTTGAAATTTTCAGTGTAGGTTCAGATCCCAAATGCCTCGGATAAGTTCGTAAATGGGCCAAATTCCACCAGGGGTTCCGTGAATATGGCTGTTCAAAGTTTTGTTCCCCTGATTACTTGAAAACTACAGATTTTATTGAGATGAAATTTTGCACTCAAATGGAGAATGAGGTGTTCAAGCTACATGTGAAATTTTGTTCAGATCGCATGACCAGAACCATAGAAACCATAGAAAATTGTAACTTTTGAACGGAAACGCCTAGGGACTTGAAATTTTTCAGGATAGGTGTGGATCTCGAATGTCGTGATCACGTTCATCTATGAGCGAAATTATACTAGGGGTTCCGTAAATATGGTCGTTTGAAATTTAGTTTTCTTGATAATTTCAAACCTACAGATTCGATCGTGACGAAATTTTGTACACTAATGGAGAATGATATATTCAAGCTACATTTCTCCAGATCACATGACCAGAACCATAGAAACCATAAAAAATCATAACTTTTGAACGGAAAGGCGATCGCGGTCACGTTCATCTATGAGCAAAATTAGACCATGGTGTCCGTGAATATGGCCGTTCAAAATATTCTTTTGCTGATAGTTCCGAAAATACTGATTGGATTGGAATGAAATTTTGCACCTAGCTCAGGAATAATGTATTCAAACTACGTGCAATTTTGTTCAGATCGCACTTCCGAGACCATAGATACCGTAGAAAATTCTAGCGAATTATCGAAAAAAAATTGATCAGCTGAAGCACTGACATGAAGTCTGGAGTTTCGCCTAAGTTTCAGAATTTTTTTGACAGCTGTCGAAAATTCCTTCAATTGATTTCTGAAACTGGAGAATGCGAATCTACCTACAAGGTGCATGTACGAGCGCTCAAAAGCTTCTGCCTTCACGGCAGTGTTTTTCGTAATTTTCCTTCATCCGTTCCACTTGATGGAATAAATGGAAAATATCAGAAAATGAACTACGTTCATAATTTTCATATGATCGTTTAAAACCTACACAATTTTTATGATGAAGTTGTAAAGGCAATGTATTTCGTATTTGGACGCTTCTCCATAACAACCATAATTCAATGTCATCGATGATTAAATACTCAATATATGTATATGAATAAGAGTAAAAAGTTACTGAGCCTTTTCTGAAAAATAAGTTAATTACTTTTCGTACTTCTTACACGAGGGCTATATCCTTTCGTCACGATGTCTGTATTTTTCGAATTTTGAGCCGAAAATGGTCTCAATCGACTATGTTCGACTCACTGATGACGAATCCGTCGGAAAATTCGAGTCTGTCCGTCCGGCCGTCTGTAAGCACGATTTTTCTCGAACGGAACAACCTAGAAACTTAAAATTTTCAGTGTGGGTTCAGTTCCCGAATGCCTCGGTCAAGTTCGTTGATGAGCCAAATTCCACCAGGGGTTCCGTAAATATGGCCGTTCAAAGTTTTGTTCCCCTGATTACTTGAAAACTACAGATTTGATCGAGATGAAATCCTGCACTCAAATGGAGAATGAGGTGTTCAAGCTACATGTGAAATTTTGTCCTGATCGCATGACCAGAACCATAGAAACCATAGAAAATAGTAACTTTTGAACGGAAATGCCTAGGGACTTGAAATTTTCAGGATAGGTGTGGATCTCGAATGTCGTGATCACTTTTATCTATGAGCGAAATTATACTAGGGGTTCCTTAAATATGGTCGTTTGAAATTTAGTTTTCTCGATAATTTCAAAACTAACGATTTGATCGTGACGAAATTTGGTATACTAATGGAGAATGATATATTCAAGCTACATTTCTCCAGATCACATGAACAGAACCATAGAAACCATAGAAAATCATAACTCTCGAACGGAAAGGCCTAGGGACTTGAAATTTTCATGATAGGGGTGGATCTGAAATGTCGCGTTCACGTTTATCAATGAGAAGAATTATACAAGGGGTTCCGTAAATACGGTAGTTTGAAATTTTGTTTTCTCGATAATTTCGAAACTACGGATTCGATCGAGATGAAATTTTGTATTTTAATAGAGAATGATATATCAAAGTAATTTTTTGTCCAGATCGCATGACCAGAACCATAGAAACCATAGAAAATTGTAACTTTTGAACGGAAAGGCCTAGGAACTTGAAATTTTCAGGTTGGGTTTGGATCGCGAATATCACGTTCATCAATGAGCAAAATTAGACTAGGGGTTCCGTAAATATAGCCGTTCAAAATATTTTTTTCCTGATAGTTCCGAAACTACTGATTGGATTGGAATGAAATTTTGCACCTAGCTGAGGAATAATGTATTCAAACTACGTGCGAAATTTTGTCCAGATCACATTACCAAGACCCACTGAACTCTATACTACCTGGAACGGACCCGTCCCTTCAAATTTATCATCAAAAGTGAGGCCAGGGGCAGCCAAGACAAAGATAGACTTATTTACGGTAACCTCTCCTCGTCATACTCATTGAATTCAAATGGAATGCTGACTTAAACGACTTATGTTTGTTTGAAAATCTTTTTTGTTTGCCTGTTATTCGAAATTAGGTGTGTGGACTGACTATTATTGTGATATTTGTGGTAGTTTCAATTGAAATTATGAAACAATGGTGTATTATTGTGCAGCGTTTGGATGCAAGAACGACCAAGATCATCGGCGAATATCTTTTCATGGGTAAGTTGGTGTAATATTTACATTTGGAACATTGATAGATCGATAGTGGATTAAATTTTTATAGTTTTCCATTCAAACGACCAGAAATCCTGCAGTTATGGATAAAGGCAGTTCGCAGAATGAACTGGACTCCAACTAAATATAATACAGCAAACTTTGTGGGGAGCATTTTCTTCCAACTGATTATGTTGTGAAACCTGGAAGTACTGCTAAGTTATTGAAATCTGATGCTGTACCTTCTGTTTTTTTACACCCAAAATATTTATTACCATAGTAGACTATTAAATTTAGAATTGCATGGAAAAAGTGCCACAGGCAAAAATTCACAAAATTGGTTTCATTTAAAAATTGTGGAACATAATTTTGTATATACACTGTAATATTTTAATAAAAATTGTTTTTCTAATTTCGTTTTTATTTTATTACGCGCTTGTTCCATGAACATCATTTCGAAGGAAAACGATGAAATTGCAAGGTGGATTTGGGGGCCAGCTAACCCCGTTTGATATTTTGTTTTTCCAATATTTTCAGAATCACGTACGCGATCGATTTGAATTTGATCCAGATGAAAAATTACGACTCGTTACATCAGGTTAGTTATTTTTGAGGTTTTTTACCAACCCCATAAGAGTTAAAATTTCGCTTAAACGTTGTACTGCTTGCAAAATTAATTCTTTCATAAGTTATTCAAAGAAAAAATCACGTGTACCCCTAATTAATCCGCAAATTCAAATAAAATTCAAAAAATGCGCGAGCGTTCCATTAAACAACATGGGATAGAAAGAGATAGATATCCGTATGCCACACACGTTGCCTAAGCAAACTTTTTGCCTCACTTTTCGTCCAAGACGGGGCCGTACCAGGTAGTATATATTTCACTGCCAAGACCATAGATACCCTCGAGAATTCTAGCGAATCATCGAAAAGAAAATTGGTTTGCTATAGTACTGACGTGAAGTCTGGCGTTTCGCCTTAGTTTGAGAAGTTTTTTAGCAGCTGTCAAAAAATTTCAATTTGTTTCTGAAACTGGAAAATGCGAATCTACCTACAAGGTAGATGTACGAGCGCTCAAAAGCTCCTGACTTCACGGCAGTGCTTTTCGTAATTTTTATTGTTCATTTTCAATACCGGAAAGTCATAGCCTCTGGCAGTTACTACCTCAAGAACCCAACTATGCAAATAAAAAATTTAATGAGAAATATTTATTTTTCAAAGAGCTACTCTAGAGCTAGAAGTCGATTGAAAACATATACGGGAGAAATAGATTTCATTTTTTCTCAAAACAAGTGCTCCGAGTTTATTTGTCAGAGATAATTCCGGCATTCGTCTGTTCCACTTTTTTAGTTCAATAAAAGTCTTAGGGTAGGCACTATGAATGGCTGTGTTTAGAGAGAGCTCTTTCAGTTTGACACTGGCATTCAACTGTTTGTATGGAGTGAAATTCAAATATTGTTCTATAAAAGGAACGAACCCTTGTGCAATAGATGAGTGTCACAAATCTAGAGTCATATCTCTGGGAACGATGACTTCACTTATTATGGTTCTCACAAGTTTTTGAGCACTCGCTCTACTTAATCGAGGGCTATATCATTTCGTCGCGATGTCTAAATTTTTCGAATTTCGAGCCGAAAATGGTCTTAATCGACAAGGTCCGACTCACTGATGACGAATTCGTCGAAAAGTTCTGTCTGTCCGTCGGGCCGTAAGCACGAAAACTGTGTGGGTTCAGAATTGCAACAGGGGTTACGTAAATATGGCCGCTCGAAATTTTGTACTCCTGATCAATTCGAAACTACTGGTTCGATCGGAAAGAAATTTTGCACCCAGATGTAGAATGACGAGTTCAAGCTACATACATGGAGAATGGCATATTCAAGCTACATTTTGTCCAGATCGCATGACCAGAACCGTAGAAACCATAGAAAATTATAACTTTCGAACGGAAACGCCTAGGGAATTTTCAGGATACGTTCGAATATCGAATGCCGCAGTTAAGTTCGTTATTGGGCAAAATGCGAACTGGAGTTCTGTGAATATTGTCGTTTGAAATTTTGTTTTCTTGATAATATCAGAACTACAGATCGCATAACCAGAACCATTTCAAATTTCAACGAATTATTGAATAAAAAAATTACGAAAAGCACTGACGTGAAGGCAGGAGCTTTTGAGCGCTCGTACATGCACCTTGTAGGTAGATTCGCATTTTCCAGTTCTAGAAATCAATTGAAGGAATTTTCGACAGCTGTCACAAAAATTCTGAAACTTAGGCGATACTCCAGACTTCATCTCAGTGCTTTAGGTGACCAATTTTTTTTCGATAATTCGCTGGAATTTTTTACGGTATCTATGGTCTTGGTGGTGCGATCTGGACGAAAATTTGGCACGTAGTTTGAATACATTATTCCTAAGCTAGGTGCAAGAATTCCATCCTTATCCAATCAGTAGTTTCGAAATTATCAGGAAAAAAATATTTTGAACAGCCATATTTACGGAACCCCTAGTCTTATTTTGCTCATTGATCATTGATGAACGTGGCCGCGATATACGCGATCCACTCCCACCCTGAAAATTTCAAGTTCCTAGGCCTTTCCGTTCAAAAGTTCCAATTTTCTATGGTTTCTATAATTCTGGTCATGCGATCTGGACAAAATATTGTTTTAATATATCATTCTCGATTAGAATACAAAATTTCATCACGATCGAATCCGTAGTTTCGAAATTATCGGGAAAACAAAATTTCAAACGACCGTATTTACGGCACCCCTAGTATAATTCTGCTCATTGATAAACGTGAACATCGAAATTTCAGATCCACACCTATCCTGAAAATTTCAAGTCCCTAGGCCTTTCCGTTCGAAAGTTATGATTTTCTATGGTTTCTATGGTTCTGGTCATATGATCTGGAGAAATGGAGCTGGAATATATCATTCTCCATTAGTATACAAAATTTCGTCACGATCGAGTCTGTAGTTTTGAAATCATCAAGAACACTAAATTTCAAACGACCATATTTACGGAACCCCTAGTATAATTTTGCTCATAAATGAACGTGATCACGACATTCGAGATCCACACCTATCCTGAAAATTTCAAGTCCCTAGGCCTTTCCGTTCGAAAGTTATGATTTTCTATGGTTTCTATGGTTCTGGCCATGTTATCTGGAGTAATGTAGCTTGAATATATCATTCTCCATTAGTATACAAAATTTCGTCACGATCGAATCTGTAGTTTTGAAATTATCAAGAAAACTAAATTTCAAACGACCATATTTACGGAACCCTTAATATAATTTTGCTCATAAATGAACGTGATCACGACATTCGAGATCCACACCTATCCTGAAAATTTCAAGTCCCTAGGCGTTTCCGTTCAAAAGTTACAATTTTCTATGGTTTCTATGGTTCTGGTTATGCGATCTGAACAAAATTTCAGATGTAGCTTGAACACCTCATTCTCCATTTGAGTGCAAAATTTCATCTCAATCAAATCTGTAGTTTTCAAGTAATCAGGGGAACAAAACTTTGAACGGCCATATTTACGGAACCCCTGGTGGAATTTGGCCCATTAACGAACTCAACCGAGGCATTTGAGAACTGAACCCACACTGAAAATTTCAAGTCTCTAGGTTGTTCCGTCCGAGAGTTATCGTGCTTACGGACGGCCGGCCGGACGGACATACAGACTCAAATTTTGAGACGGATTCGTCATCAGTGAGTCGAATATAGTCGATTGAGACCATTTTCGGCTCAAAATTCCAAAAATACAGACATCTTGACGAAACGATATAGCCCTCGTGTAAGTAGTACGAGCGCTCAAAAACTTCCCAATATTTCTTTGACAGATACGATCGGATTGAAATTCAGTTTGTATACGCAGCATAACGAGCTGAAAGTTCCTGCCAAATTTCGAGAGGATCGTATCATCCGAACCTTGCATTTAGATGAACTAACCGATCTACAAGATCGATCTACCTACAAGGTGGATGAACGAGCGCTCAAAAGCTCCTGACTTCACGTCAGTGCTTTTCAATTTTTTTCAAATTCTTCTCATGATATAACTAAAGTCTACTTTTATGTTCTATCAGATTGAAAATGAGGTAACGAAATGTAATTCTCGCGTATTTTAAAAGATAAAGCATGAAATCCTTATTCTTCTGGTCAGCAATAGGCCAGAGGAATGACGAAATTTTGGTCCAATATTTTTTATTTTGCTTTGATCTATGTGCGTCTTTCAAGCCAATAATGTTCATTATTAGTTCGACTGAAGTATAATGATTTTATTTTTTGGATAATTATGACATCCCTCAAATCTAAACATCTTTCTGTTAATCATTCTCTGGTATTCACTTCCCAGACGCTTTTTCTTTACGAGAGTAGCATTTCCCGGCCTAGTCCGGGAAGTAAGTACTACCCGGACTAGGCCGAAAAGAACCACATCGTCGTTATGGAAATAACGACTGACACCTATTTGACATGAAATTACATAGTTGACATTTGAATTTTTTAAAGTTCGATATTTTGTTTTACGAAGAAATATATATATAATGAAGAAATGTGTCTCATTGATTCGTTATTTTACACGGTTGCCGAAAAAATAGTGTACGCAACACAATTCCATTACGTGTTGCGTACACTATTTTTTCGGCAACAGTGTAGAAAAACAAATCAATGTGACACATTTCTTTAGAACAAAATTTCGAACTTTCAAAATCCAAATGTCAACTATGTAATTTCATGTCAAATAGGTGTCAGTCTTTATTTCCATAACAACGATGGGATTCTTTCTGGCCTAGTCCGGGAAGTACGTACTTCCCGACTAGGCCGGGAAATTCTATTTTCTTCAACAAATCAATTCATGTAATCCCAGAAAACACCAAATCCATCATTCGCAACTATGGACCGGTTTCGACTTATCAAGTCTCATCAGTATAGCTCGATGTAAGAAAAAGTTAATGTTCGATTTGTTTCAGCGAATATCATCCATAACAGGAATAGATTAAACATGTATTTTCTAATGTTTCATTGCAATATTATCAGTATTATTCTCTCAACACTGAATTAGGAATAATTGCCAACATTTCCCATATGATCTAGGTCAGGGTTGAGGGTTGGCAATGTTTGATCTGCACCGGAGTTGCTGACTGCCCCCGAATGCTATCCCTTCATCGGAATGGACAATTTGTCCAGCGGATAGGTTTTATACTTTTTGATCTGATTTCAAAATCCTTCCATATCGAGTTATCCTCGGTGCTGAGGGCTTGCAGTTTTTGCTGTCATTGTTCAATTATGAGTTCTCTCAGCGCTTTTCAGACTTTCCATATGAGATTTTTCGCTGCTGTTTTATCGACTTGCAGATTGACGCGCAGTTCTTCTTGCACAATTCTTATATTTGGTCAGCTTCACAATACAATAAGGTATCGAGCGGCTTCCACGGGACTGCTTATCACCAGACATTCGCGTAGCAACGACTAAAAATGTAGATTTTCTACTAACTCATCCATTGCGTTATTCAGACCTTCGACGTTTCCGATTATCTCATGCAATTCCTCATCGACGAAATTGGTGAATTTATTTCAGTCGACGGTTTCATGGCGCTTTCTCGGCACTTCCTTCGCACCGTCCCCGATATGTACGAATATTTGGTTGTGATCGGGATTTAGCGCATTGACAGCGGTGAGTTGTAGTTCCCTGTTGACGTTCTTCACTATCGCAATTTTCACAGTATCTGGAATACCTTCCGTGTAGTTTCTGTAGGTTGGTTCAACCGGTGCCATATCCATTTAAAGAAAGTACTTTCTTCATTTAAATTTGCCGCGCTTCATATTACGCGCGCCTTCTAATTAACCCCACCAGATGGAACACCACATAAAATGACTAGCAGATTTTGAAGATCTGAAAATAATACGTTGAGCAGTGAATCAATGAATAGATTTTGAAATTGTAAATCAATTGAAGCAAAGAGTGATAATAATAAACTTCAATTGTTGTTTCTTTCGTTTTGCAGGTAACTTTGTAATTAATGTAAATAGTGAAAATAATAGCTTATGAATTTTTTTCGGTTTGTAGAGAAACAAAACTGATTATTGTTATCAAAAACAATTTAACATCCTTATAAAAACAATTTAACATCCTTATATCCATATATCAGAAGGATGCTACTGGGTGATTGTTTCAAGAATAAGTCGCATTGGAGCCTCCATCGTGCCGGAGAAAACCGAATAATAGTATATTATATAACGAGCGGTAATGTAGGTCATAACTCACGCATATGCTGTTTGCAGCACGAGCCGCAGGCGAGTGCTGTAATTCATCAAGTGAGTTATGACCATTGCCGCAAGTTGAATAATATACTTCATCTACTCCGATTGAATAATATAGTCATTACTCAACTACTTTTGATGGAGTAATGATATATGTAAACAAACACCGTGAGTGTTCTCCCACTCACTCCTATAACTCCCCTGTGTGATTGGCCGTAAGGGAACAGTCCATTATTAGTATGAGGTGAAGTCACTTGAATAATTTTGACGTTTAATCAAATTGAGTTGATACCTAATTATTACTGTGGATATTTCGCTGAAAAAGATTAATTCAGATAGTGAAGATGAATTATTATGTACATCTTCAGAAATAAGACAATCAGCTAATGTTACCATACAGAATTTATTGCCCGAAAAATACCAAAACAAATATAAAGGTGTATACAACAATTTTCAATATTGGCGTAGCAGTAAGAATATCAAGTCATTGTTTACAGAGAATGTTCTTTTGGCATATTTTAGTGAACTGAGCACTAAATATGAAGCATCGCCCCTATAGACTTTCTACTCCATGCTAAGAAGCACAATCAACAAAAATAATGCATGGTTATATGTAACTATTAAGATTTTTAAATAAAGTTCTTTCTCTGTACTTGTAGCTTAGTATTTATTGTTACAATCGTAGATAAAGTATAGTATTCAACTTGCGGTAATGGTCATAACTCACTTGATGAATTACAGCACTCGCCTCCGGCTCGTGCTGCAAACTTCATCTGCGTGAGTTATGACCTACATTACCGCTCGTTAAATAATATACTATTATCTACGATTATAACAATATTTACTAAGATACACAGAGAAAGAACTTTATTCACAAATCTTATAGTTACCTATATCAATGCATTATTTATGTTGATTGTGCTTCTTAGCATGGAGTAGAAAGTCCATAGGGGCGATGCTTCATATTTAGTGCTCAGTTCACTAAAATATGCCAAAAGAACATTCTCTGTAAACGATGACTTAATATTCTTACTGCTACTCCAATCTTGAAATATGTTGTATACCCCTTTTTATTTGTTTTGGGAATTTTCGGACAATAAATTCAGTATGGTAACATTGGCTGATTGTCTTATTTCTGTGTACATAATAATTCATCTTCGATATCTGAATTAATCTTTTTCAGCAAAACATTCACAATAATGATTAGGCATCAACTAAATTTGAAAAAACGTCAAAATTATTCAAGTGACCTCCCCTCAATAGCAATAATGGACTGTTGCCTTTCGGCCAATCGGCTTGTTCAGAAGCACAGGGAGTCAGGGAGTTATAATATTGAGTTATTATAACTCACGTTGTCTGTTTAACATATACTATAAAGGTGGACTTTGGAGCACGGCGACAGTGACGAAGCGTCTTTAGCGGCACTGCCGCCGTGGTGACTTTCGTAGATCGCGAAAGACGTTTGACTGCACAAGGTAGTTTACACGAAATCGTCGAATTCACCGGTTAGGTTAGGTTAGAAATTCATCATGAATATAGAAAAATTAATCTAAGAAGAACGAAAAAATGATAATTTCTTACTCGTATACTATATGAGTTTAGAAAGAGCCTCTTCTAGTTCACTCTTTTCGACTAGCAATGAAGAGGGATATTTCAAACTTTTGGTACAAAAACATTTGAATATGGACGACGATAAATTAAGGAACTTTTGCCGTATCAATAAGAAACAGCTTGATTCCATATTTAGTGTGTGAAGTAGTTGAATAATGAATATATAATTCAATAGGAGTAGATGAAGATATTAATCAAGCAGTGGTCCGTTTCCTGGTTTCTTGAAGGTTGTAGGGCCTGGCGTGTCGAAGAAAGCCATTCTTCGTCGACACGGCTGCTATGCCACAAGATGCTGTAAAGACAGTGAGGTTATGACAGAGAAGCTTATTGCATCTTCAACGTAGATCGGTGCATCTTGAATACCTGGATGCGGGGATCATGGTTGGTCCCATGATGTCTTCTGTATGAATGAATTCTTCGAGCTGATTTTTTTCTGCCCGAAGACCATTAGCATGATAAAATGTTATATGCAACGACTTGAGGTTTTGGATTTTTTGGGTAATTTTTGATGTAAGAAAATATTTTTAGTTTTTAGCGAAATCAGACGATTCATGGTAGTATGTAGACTCTTCATCAAGGCAACCTTCAGTGAGTTTCGAGAAAAAATCTCTGATGGCTTCGGACTATTCCTCATTAAGTATGCTGTCATTGGTTTTTCAAGCGCCTTAACATTGGTACTGATTCCTTTGTTATTGTCTACCTAATTCGGGGACCAGTTTTCGGACCTCCTCTGTTCCAGCTAGATGGGGTTCATCACAATAAGAGCTGGTGGATAATTTTTTACATTTGTTTGATAGACTTCATGCTTTCACGATTGACTAGGCGAGTAATTGAACCCTTGACAAAGATGGCATTGTTTTATTTCTGTTTTTTTAAGATCTCTCAACCTGCACAGCAAAATCGCTGGGACAATCTACCTTGAAGCTCATATCTTCCTGAGTTTCCAGGAGAACAACTTACTTCCTTCCAATAATCCATTTTTCTATCATATTCCTCTGTTTCTTGAAATATTTTATATCTTTCAAGGTTCTAAATGCGCGGGACTGGGTATGTAAAATATCTGAACTTTAAATGACGTCTTATAATATTATATTATACAACTTATTATGAAAATGGGCTTTTTTGAGAAATTCCTATTGCAAGATTTTGGTGTGAATAATGCGCTTAATCTTCAATTCAAATATTCGTGGAAAAATTCGAAAAAAAGTTATAGAGATTCAGGAGACGAAGGACCAAAAGCTGTACGCCAAAATGAAATCATTGCTGCTATAAATGGAATGAACTGACAAAATATCTTCTACGAATACCTCAATTTAAAATGAAAATGAATTAATATTTATAACCTTTTCAAGCGCTCGTATTACTTACAGGAGGGCTATATCATTTCGTCACGGTGTCTGTATTTTTCGAATTTTGAGCCGAAAATGCTCTCAATCGATAGAGTTCGACTCACTAATGACGAATTCGTCGAAAAATTCGAGTCTGTCCGTCTGGACGTCCGTAAGCACGATAACTCTCGAACGGAACAACCTAGCTACTTGAAATTTTCAGTATGGGTTCAGTTGCCGAATGCCTCGGTTAAGTTCCTTAAAGGGCCAAATTTCACCAGGGGTTCCGTGAATATGGCCGTTCGAAGTTTTGTTCTACTGATTACTTGAAAACTGCAGGTTTGATCGAAGTGAAATTTTGCACGCAGAAGGAGAATGAGGTGTTCAAGCTACATGTGAAATTTTGTCCAGATCGCACGATCAGAACCATAGAAACTATAGAAAATTGTAACTTTTGAACGGAAATGCCTAGGGACTTGAAATTTTCAGGATAGGTGTAGATCTTAAATGTCGCATTCACATTCATCAATGAGCAGAACAATACAAGGGGTTCCGTAAATACGGTCGTTTGAAATTTTGTTTTCTCGATAATTTCGAAACTACGGATTCGGTCGAGATAAAATTCTGTATTTTAATCGAGAATGATATATTAAAGCAACATTTTGTCCAGATCGCATGACCAGAACCATAGAAAATTATAACTTCCGAAGAAAAAGGCCTAGGAACTTGAAATTTTCAGGGTAGGTTTTGATCGTGAACGTCGCGGTCACGTTCAACAATGAGCAACATTTCAAAATAGTTTTTTCCTGATAATTTCGAAACTATCGATTGGATTGGGATGAAATTTCACACCTAGCTGAAGAATCATGTATTCGAACTACGTGCGAAATCTTGTCCAGATCGCAACATCCAGATAATAGATACCGTAGAAAATTCTAGCGAATTATTGGAAAGAAATTGGTCAGCTGAAGCACTGACATGAAGTTTGGAGTTTCGCCTAAGTTTGAGAATTTTTTTTACAGCTGTCGAAAATTCCTTCAATTGATTTCTAAAACTGGAAAATGCGAATCTTCCTACAAGGTGGATGTACGAGCGCTCAAAAGCTCCTGTCTTCACGACAGTGCTTTTATAATTTTTTTTGGTTCGATCCGGTAATTCCCAAAAAATATTCAAAATGTCATAACTCTTAAGCTTATAAGGTCAGAGTTTCGCGATAAAGAATATTTGATGCAGTTACGTCATACCAATACACATTTTGAATTTGATAATTATTTGTTGAATTTAATTACGGAATCTGAACCCCATATTGACTAGATGTCATGTACGACTAGAAGTTTTCCGCAACGACTTTTTCTAATTAAAATCCTCGATTTTTTTGTTTTGAAATTCATGGATTTTATTCTCGACCTAGAAAGATCTTTTTTGGATATCAAATTTGATGAAATTATTCCTCATAGTTGTCAAGAAAAGCTCATTAGAGTCAATATAACTCGAATCGTGATAATTTTAGGGTAGGTGGAAAAATATTCAAGGACGTTTTCAAAGGTTCATTATTGGCAATAATGAACCAATATGAGGTATTCCCGTTTTTTTTCCCTGAATGGAGGGATAAGGGAAATATTTTTAACACGTACTTCCAAGTCATCCAGAAACCCTAAAAAATTTTGACAAAATTGTGGGTCAATGGTATGAGAATAACAAATCAACATTCAGTTCATCCGCGAAATTTATGGTTGTTTTTTTTCTTGGAAATGGGCACACTATACGAATATCATTATAAATTTCAAAGATCCGAAACATCCTCGAATACTCCAAGAAAAATAACTTTTTTCGTTAGAGATATATTCGGAACGCTGCATCGAAATCTGGCATAGGAAAATATACATGATAAAAACTACCCTTCTCGCTGTTTTTCAATATACCCCCAGGCCTGTCTCGGCTCCTTCGTCCAGTCTTCATCGAGAACATAGTAGAACTTTCGTCTTCCGCCTAATCCCCTGTCGGAAGCATCCCTTTCCAATAGAGCAGTGTCTCGTCGTTGTTTTCTCGGAAGTTGGAAAAGTGATCCCGAAACGCTTTTTCTTGATTGATATCCTCCACCTCGGCAATAATCGCAAATAAATGACTTCTCCAAACTCGATATAATGTAAACACCAGTGGGAGAATTGAACGAACTGAAAAATTGTTCAGGAGGTGATCGATTCGCATTAGGAAAACAATTTTTCCTGAATGATGAGAGCAACTCGTTCCACAGTGCCAAGTTGGCAAAACATTTTGAAGAATTTGTCATGGTATCTTTCGTTTTGCTATCCATATTCATATACAGGGTGGCGCATAAAGCTCCACCCTCAACTTGACGATCAAGTTTGAATTTGTATGACGACACCTTTTTCGTTAACTCCGGCGCCAGGACACTGGTTGATCCTTTACAACAGGAGGGAGAAACAAACGAAACGACAATATAGCTGAGTCTTCTCGGTTAACCCCCCGAAACGGACCGGTATAGTATCTGCATGGTTGTTTCCTTTTACCACACCCTCACAATCGATTTGAACGGCAACTAGCGTTGAGTATTGAACTTTTCAATTCTTCCAAATACTAAAACAACTCAAGATCAAACTAACAATGAAACGACTACTCGAATGAAATGCTATTATAATAAGAATTAGCATTTTAAATGTATGTCATGTATGTACGAACTAGTCATCCAGTAGATCCACATAATAGGTAGATCAATATAATATGTTCCGCATAAAAAGTAGATCAACAGAAAAGGCAGATCCAGGAGAGACTAAAACCTATTAGTATGAAAGACGTGGTAGGTTGGTCGATTTTCATGATAATCGATTTTCGATCTATCGCCTTCCGATTCAAATTAATGATGCACGTAAATAGTCAAAATGGGTAGGCACTTCTAATCGCACTCTTTATTCAACAATCGAAATCAACATTATAGAAGCTAAATGGCCAACAATTAGGAGAATAAAATAAAATTCAGTTATAAGTTAATATCCACTTATATTTCTCGGGGTAAACTAATAACAAAATAATTGTCCGTTGAACTTACTGTATACAGGGTGTTTCCAATTTAGACGTGAACCTTGGAGGAGGTGATGGTAACACTCATTTGCTGTCGTTTGAGCCATCTTTATTGATAACCGAAAATTAACAGTTTCCGAGATATTTGAGTTCTTGTGTTTCTTAAAAAATTCCTCACCTTTTCTCGTCAATTTTTTATACGTTGACCTAATTTGATTAAAATTTTGGATTATTTTCATCAAAAAAGTATATGATATGGATCAAAGAAGCAAAACTATTCTGTATTAGATGTTTAGATGGTATATGAAGAAAATAAAAATCAATTTCTAATATAAATTTGCCTGCAACTCTCGAATTCCACAATTTATGTTTGAAAAAATTATTTTAAAACTTGCCAAATTCCATCTTTATTTCCTGAAAAAAGTTCTCGTTGGAATGTAGGCAATAGTTTCGTTTCAGCAGATTTTGATTTGAAAGGGGATGTGAGCCAAGAAAGGAAAGTAGCGAATTAAATATTTTTTATTGCAATTAAAATCATAATTTCATAAAAAAATTCATTCATAAATTATGTTCGAAATGTTTTCCCATTCCTCATAGCAAGTACCCTCTTTCTAACTTCTTCAGTCCTGAAATTTACTCTCAATCTTCTCGCTGCTCCGCCTATTCTTTTCAAGTTGTGCATGTATATGTTTTTCCCTTTCATGAACTATTTCTTTTAAACTGCCCCAAACATGAAAATCTAACGGTGATAGATACGAACTTTTCGCTGGCAACGAAATAGCCCCTTCCCGACCTATCCACCCTTCAGGAAACAATTCGTTCAAAAACATACGAACGTTTAGCCTATAGTGTGCAGGGCACCCATCCAGTTGGAAAATGATTTCACGCCTGTCAATCAAGGGAACCTCGTCCGAAAAATGGTCCACATTTGTTCTCAGAAATTCTTCATAAATTCGTTAAAGTTTAAGTTATCAGTTAGATAGTAAGGACCCATCAAAAAATCAGCTATTGCTCCTATCCAAACATTGAAGCTAAATCACTATTTTTTATGCCAGACATTCAGAAGGTTGTTTATAAAAAAATCTGCTGAGAAGAAACTGGTGACTGCATTCTAACGAAAACCATTTTGGGGAATAGAGAAGGAATTTGGCAAGTTTTTAAAATAATTTTTTCATACATAAATTGTAGAATTCGAAAGTTGCAGGCGAATTGGTATTAGAACTTGATTTTTACTATCTTCATATACCAACTTCCAGATCTTACCAATTATTTTTCAACATCTAATACAGGATAGTTTTGCGTTTTTCATACATATCATATGAAAATAATGAAATAATAAAATTATAATCAAATTTGGTCAACGTAGAAAAAATTGACGAAAAATGAAGTTCGGTGAGGAATCTTTTGAAAATCACAAGAACTCAAATAACTCGTAAACTGTTGATTTTTGGTTATCAATAAATACGGCTAAAACGATAGAAAATGAGTCATACTAACACGTCCTCCATGGTTCACGTCTAATTTGGAAACACCCTGTATACATCGAACGTAAACGTACAAACGTCGGATGCATAATTGAAACGTAATCCGACTTTATTGTAAAGTCTCTTGAAAATTTATGTAAGTATAATTCGAAATAATTTAAATTTATTTTGACGATTTCCGATACTCTTGGACCCATCTCTTACAATGAAAACCACCGATTTGATGATGCGACTTGGTCACAATTGACATCGCATCTCAAGGATTACTCAATTCCAATCCGGAAAATAAAACAAAAATTATTTCAACAATTAATTATGTGAATTATTTCTTACCCACCTAAATACCGATTCATCCCTTTCGCCTTTTCTTCTTTTAACCAGCCTGAAAGTACCCGACATGCCCAAGAAAATATTTACTTTCTTCAAAAACCTATGTAAATAATCATTCAAATTTCTAGACTAAGTGAAACTTAGTTAGGTACTAGCTCTTAATCTGAAGCGATCATTGTATAAATACCCTTGTATACCTATGTACCTGTACATGATATTTTATAACTGTGCATCATATTTTCTGGAAATTCAAATGAAACAGCTGAATAGCAAAAATCACGAAAAGAACTGCATGAGCTTTTGAGCGCTCGTTCATTCACCTTGTAGGTAGATTCGCATTCTCCAGTTTTAGAAACCGATTGAAAAGATTTTGACAGCTATAAAAAAAAATTTCGAACTAGGCCGAAAATCTAGACTTCACGTCAGTACTTTAGGTGGCCATAATTTGCTAGAATTTTTTACGGTATCTATGTTCTTGGCAATGCGATCTGGACAAAATTTCCCTCGTTGTTTGAATACATTATTTTTCATCTATGTGCGAAATTTCATTTCAATCCAATAAGTAGTTTCGGAATTATCAGAAAAAAAATATTTTGAACGGCCATATTTACGGAACCCCTAGTCTAATTCTGCTCATTGATGAACGTGATCGCGAATTTCATGGTCCGAACCTACCCTAAAAATTTCAAGTCCCTAGGCCCTTCCGTTCGAATGTTATACTTTTCTATGGTTTCTATGGTTGTAGTCATGCGATATGGGAAAAATGTAGCTTGAATATATCATTCTCTATTAAAATACGAAATTTGGTTACGATCAAATCCGTAGTTTCGAAATTATCAGGAAAACTGAATTTTAAAACGACCATATTTACGGAATCCCTAGTAATTCTGCCAATTGATGAACGCGACCCATTCGAGATCCACACCTATCCTGAAAATTTCAAGTCCCTAGGCCTTTACGTTCGAAAGTTATAATTTTCTATGGTTTCTATGGTTCTGGTCATAAGATCTGGAAAAAATGGATCTCGAATATATCATTCTCCATTTAAATACAAAATTTCGTCACAATCAAATCCATAGTTTTGAAATTATCAACAAAACTGAATTTCAAACGACTATATTCACGGAATCCCTAGTCTTATTTTGCTCATTGATAAACGTGACCGCAACATTCGAGATCCACACCTATCCTGAAAATTCCAAGTCCCTAGGCCTTTCCATTACGAAGTTATAATTTTCTATGGTTGTATGGCTCTGTTCATGCGAGCTGGACAAAATTTTGTATGTAGCTTGAACTTGACATTCTCCATCTGAGTGCAAAATTTCATTTCGATGGAATCAGTAGTTTCGAAGTAATCGGGAGAAAAAAATTTCGAGCGGCCATATTTACGGAACCCCAGGGCAAATTTTGCCCAATAACGAACTAAACCGTGGCATTCGAGATTCGAACCTACCCTGAAAATTTCAGGTTTGTAGGTCGTTCCGTTCAAGAGTTATTGTGTACACGGACGGACGGCCGGACGGACAGACTCGAATTTTTCGACGGATTTGTCATCAGTGAGTCGAATTCTGTCGATTGAGACCATATTCGGCTCAAAATTCGAAAAATACAGACATCTCGACGAAAGGATATAGCCCTCGTGTAAGTAGAACGAGCGCTCAAAAAGAAGTATTTCATTCAAATTCATCATCTGAAGTGTCTCAAAAAGCCGAAACTGGTCATGATTCTAATGTTCTGTGAAGTTGCTTATATTGACCTCCCGACCATTCTGGCAATTATTCTTCGATATAATTGTTTCTATGCATGTACCCTTTGTTGGTGTGTCGTTGAACACATAAAGATTCATTCTTTCAATTTGTCTATGGTATTTTCTCGTTTCAACTTTTCGATCCCATTACTTGGGTCATTTTCAGAGCAACTCTAAGAAGAGCTGCACTTTGCCAAATTCATCATTAATATCGAAGCTAAAATTACGGTACAAATTATTACTTACTTCAAATTGATCGATGTTCGATGGGTTCCCTCAATTTTCGTGTTGTTTAGGATCGATAAATTTTTCCTGGGGATCGTCTAATGATCGGCATCCACAGGTCCTTTATTTTCAGGCTGAAAGTATCGAAAGCTCTGTCTGTTACAGCGGTGTGATCTGCTCTTTCAGATTTCTCCTTCTCCGGTGTTCCTCCTTGGATATTGTAGGCTTCTACCCATGGTACTGTTAGCCTTCGTCCCAGGAGTGCTGAGCCATTCTTCGTTTCCCTTTCTTCCAGTCTGATCAACTTTTGGTATTCTTTAGCTCTGACATCGCAGGGATGTTTGGTCCCCTCTATGTAGGTAATTCCTATCAGACCAACAGGATATTGAGTATACAGGGTGTGGGAGATCATACATGAGATTTGCAACAAAAAAATGTCATATAACACATGGTCGAAATGTTGACGATTATTCTTCAATTCAACATTTCTTGATTCCAAGGAATATTTCAAGTTTTTCCATGAAATCCATTATACTTCAGTTATAGTTGTAGCCTCATCAAAGTTGACCACATATCTAGAAACAGCAATAAATTTGCTACAAGATAAAAATTTCTGTGTGTCAAAAAAATTCTTATTGCGGGCGTGGTAAGGAGATGAATGTCACGATTCTAGAGTGAACAAAACCAGTCGTATTTTTCCAATTGTTTTATTGATGGAAAATCATTATTTATGGACATGTTTTCTTTCCCGCAAAAAATACCCCATTTAGTGTACTTTCGAATGACATATCCAATTTTGTGCTTGCTGCTTTTCTTCTGCCCTGATATCATGGCTAACAAGATAACAACGAAAAAATCTAAATATTCCAAACCTTAATTTGCTCTATTTTGAAGTTCTTCATGATTGAATATTGAAGTAATTTCCATGGAAATCATGAATTTATCTGTCGATTCAAAATGATTTGAAGGAATAAACCAAATTTTAATAATACAGATTTAATGAAAACATGTGAAGAAAACAGACTATTACTACTTGTAACGATTGTTCAAAATGTCCACCGCCTTGTTCAATATTTTTCTCACATCGTTTTCGTACTGAATCTACATTTTTGCGAAGTTCACAACGTTTCTGACGCATTTCTACACAAAACACATTCATTCTATCAATCAGTTCCTCTCGACTCTGATCGCGAATTTTATATACTTTTTCTTCCAAGGCGTTCCAGACATAAGAATCCAAAGGCGTAAGGTCGGGGCTCTTTGGTGGCCATTTTACCGGACTGTACCTCCCAATACATATTGCACCCCTAAATATTCATTCATCAAGTCCTGCAAATTCCGGCGTTGGGATTCATGAGAGGTGAACTTTTCGGACCAGTAGTACTTCCCGATCGCCTCAACGCTGCTGAATTCATTAAATCAATCCAAAACAGCTTAACGGACATAAAGCATGAAATGCCCCTGACTGACAGAATAAATATCTGGTTTCAAATGGATGGCTGCCCAGCTCATAATAGCCGGAAAGCGAAGGACTTAGGTAATGAATGAATATTTTGGGGTGCAATGGATTAGAGGGTACAGTCCAGTAAGATGACCATACGCCTTTGGATTTTTATGCCTGGAACACCTTGAAACAAAAAAGTATATCGAATTCGGGTTCAGACTCGAGAGGATCTGATCGAAATAATAAATTTGTGTTGTGCAGAAATGCGTCAGAAACGTTGTGAACTCGCGGGGTTGTAGATTCAGTGCGAAATCGATGTGTAAAATGTATTGAATAAGGCAGTGGACATTTTGAACTATTGTTATAAGTAGTAGTAGTCTTTCTTCCTTACACATTTTCATAAAATCTGTATTATTATGATTTAGTTGAATGAATGAATTCATGATTTCCATGAAATATACTTCAATATTCAATCATAAAGAGCTTCAAAATAGAGCAAATTTAGATTGGGAATATTTCGACTTTTTCGTTGTTATCTTGTTAGCCATGATATTAGGACAGAAGACAAACAGCAAGCATAAAAGTTAATATATGTCATTCGAAAGCCAACTAAATGGGGTATTTCTTCATGGAAAAAAAACATATCCATAATCAATGATTTTTCATCGATAAAACAATTGGAAAAATATGAGTGTTTTTTTTTCACTTCAGAGTCTTTATATTCATTTCCTCACCACGCCCGCAATAAGAATTTTTTTGGTACACAGAAATTTTTTTCTTGTAGCAAATTTAATGCTGTTTCCAGATATGTGGTCAACTTCGATGAGGCTACAAGGATAACTGAAGTATAATTGATTTTATGGAAAAACTTGAAATATTTCTTGAAATCAAAAAATGTTAAATTGAAGAATAACTGTCAACATTTGGACCATATGTTATATGACATTTTTTGTTGCAAATATCATGTATGATCTCCCACTGAAGTTTGGCCCTTTCAAAACTAGACACCCTGTATACATTTATCTGTTTCCTGACTTTAATTTTTGAGCGCTCGTACTACTTACACGAGGGCTATATCATTTCGTCACGATGTCTGTATTTTTCGAATTTTGAGCCGAAAATGGTCTCAAACGACCATGTTTGACTCACTGATGACGAATCCGTCAAAAAGTTCGATTCTGTCCGTCCGGCCGTATGCACGATAACTCTCGAACGGAATGTCCTGAAAAATTTTCAGGGTAGGTTCGGATCTCGAATGCCGCGGTTAAGTTCGTGATTGGGAAAAATTCGCCCAGGGGTTCCGTGAATATGGCCGCTCGAAATTTCTTTTTTCTGATTACTTCGAAACTACTGATTCGATCGAGGTGAAATTTTGCACTCAGATGGAGAATAATGTGTTCAAGCTACATGCGTAATTTTGTCCAGCTCGCATGACCAGAACCATAGAAACCATAGAGAATTATAACTTTGTAATGGAAAGGCCTAGGGACTTGAAATTTTCAGGATAGGTGTGGATCTCGAATGTCGCGGTCACGTTCATCAATGAGCGAAATTAAACTAGGGGTTCCGTAAATATGGCCGTTCAAAATTCTGTTTTCTCCATAATTTCGAAACTATGGATTTGATCGTGACGAAATTTTGTATTCAAATTGAGAATGATATATTCGAGCTACATTTTCTTCAGATCGCATGATCAGGACCATAGAAACCATAGAAAATCATAACTTTCGAACGGAAAGGCCTAGGGACATGAAATTTTCAGAATAGGTTCGGATCGCGAATTTTGCGGTTACGTTCATCAATGAGCAAAATTAGATCAGGGGTTCCGTGAATATGGTCGTTTAAAATCTAGTTTTCTCAATAATTTCGAAACTACGGATTCGATCAAGACAACATTTCGTATTTTGATGGAGAATGATATATTCAAGCGACATTCTGTCCAGATCGCATTACCAGAACCATAGAAAATTATAACTTTCGAACGGGAAGGCCTAGGGACTTGAAATTTTCAGGGTAGGGTTGGATCGCAAATATCGCGGTCACGTTCATCAATCAGTAGAATTAGACTAGGGGTTCCGTGAATATGGGCGTTCAAAATATTTTT
Source organism: Aphidecta obliterata (assembly GCA_963966015.1). Classification (NCBI taxonomy): domain Eukaryota; kingdom Metazoa; phylum Arthropoda; class Insecta; order Coleoptera; family Coccinellidae; genus Aphidecta; species Aphidecta obliterata. Next base: position 28,384,570 of record OZ014427.1, on the reverse strand, counting down.
TCCTGATAATTTCGAAACCACTGATTAGATCCGGATGAAATTTTGCTCATAGCTATGAGCAAATTCAGCTGAGGAATAATGTATTCAAACTACTTGTGAAATTTTGCCCAGATCGCATTAACAAGACCATAGATACCGTAGAGAATTCTAGCGAATTATTGGAAAAAAAATTGGTCAGCTAAAACACGTGAGGTCAGGAGTTTCGCCTTAGTTTGAGAATTTTTTTGACAGATGTCAAAATTTTTTCAATTTGTTCCTGAAACTGGTCAATGTGAATCTACCTACAAGTTGGATGAACGAGCGCTCAAAAGCTCCTGACTTCACGGCAGTTCTTTTCGTAATTTTTCACTTTTACTTTCGTGAGAACCGATCTCATGATATTGGAAGATTGAACGCCTTCCAAAATACATGGGGTGGGTGCCGGTCATTTGAAGTGTACTAGAAAAAAATGAAAGATTAAGGTATTGTATATATACCAATTTGACGTGAGTCATTAGATGAATTTGACGAAAACCAGCTATATGCTATGAACTGCCCCGAAAACGGTCCGAGGAATCGGACCAAACCGTTAAAACGTGGAAAGACCTCAAGAGATATTCCAGGTATTCCTTTGAAGAAGAAAGAATATGAACAGGTATGATATTATCAGATTGGACATAGATATTCCAACGTCTCCAGAAACTGTGTACATCAAAATAAAGAGACGACGCCTGAGAGATTAAATGAATCAATCTAGATGGAAGTTTCAAGCAGTCTGTTTTAATTAATAATTTGAACCATTCATTTGGAGCTGGAATAATAGATCGCAATTTGGAAAACTAGTGAAATAAGGGCACAGATGCTGTGTATTACTACGTAAACGTATGTGGTCTGACACGTAATTGGCCACTTTTTCTCCAAAAAATCCTACTCATCTGTCGGGATTTTTAAGATAGATGGTTTCAAGCCGTCTGCTCATAATTTGAACAATTCATTTAGAGCTTGTATAATAGATCGCACTTTGGAATACAAGTGAAATGAGGGCACATAAAATGTGTATTACTACAGAAACGTGTCTGATCCGACAGGTACAGGGTGTTTCATTGGTGAACGTACATACGTTAACAAGAGTTAGAGCTACCCTAGACGAGTCCAAAAAACCTATATATGATAGGTCTATCTAGGGACTTGAAATTTTCAGAATAAGTGTGGATCTCGAATGTCGTGGTCACGTTCATCAATGAGCAGAGTAAGACTAGGGATTCCGTAAATATGAAAAATTTTTTTCCTGATAATTTCGAAACTATCTACTGATTGAATAGGAATTAAATTTTGCACATAGATGAAGAATTATGTATTCAAACTATGGATTTTGTCCAGTTCGCTTTACCAAAACCATAGATACCGTAGAAAATTCTAGCGAAATATCGAAAAAAGAAGAGTTCACCTAAAGCACTGACGTGAAGTCTGAAGTTTCGCCTTAGTTTGAAATTTTTTTTGACAGCTGTCAAAAATTGTTTCAATTTGTTCCTGGGTAATGCGAATCTACCTACAAGGTGGATGAACGAGCGCTCAAAAGCTCCTGACTTCACGACAGGGCTTTTCGAATTTTTGTCTTCACAATGTCATCACAAAGTCTACCATTATGCAAAAATAGGATGGAGTCCCTGTGGGGTACGTTTCTGTCGATCCAGAAAATATAATCGCACATTTAATCATTCCTTAATATAATATTCATCAGAAAACTGAGCTATATACTCCAATAAAATACAAATCAAGGGACTGCCAGTATATGCAGAGATCCAATAAGATGCCCGAAAAAGGAACAAATAAAAGAAAGAATATTATAGCCGTATACGCGTGAGGAGCTTCGTGTGTTCAATGATGAAATTCCAGAACAAAAGGAAAGCGGAAAAATCAAAACGAATGCATCATCCTTCCCCAAGAACACACAACTAAACATAAAAGTGGGTTCCGACACCCCAAGAATAATCGTAAACAGACCTTCCTGTGATCCTGGAAGATAAGAGAAGCGGAAATGGAAAAATGCAGTCGGTTGATAAAAAGAAGAACTGGAGCATTCACCCACATTTTCTCGGCTGAAACACTCTACAAATGACTGAAGAGTGTAAAAGGATTTTATATTGGTTATCTGAGATGTTCTCCGGGTAAAATTCGTAGAAGAAGGCTTTGAACGTTTCAATATCGAATAATCTTATTTAGCCATTTGTTTCTTAGGGTCCCGTAGCCAAATGGAAGAAACGAAATCTATACGATGCGGACATTCATTGTGTAGGTACGTCCGTCCTTATATCACTTCCACCATTTCAGTTGGGGACTATATGCACTAAAAAAGATGAAATTTCCACCGTATACTAGGTGTCTTACCGCCACTCCCAAAATGTATCTTATTCATTGAAAAATAATGCGCTGGGACTGTTAACATACTTAAAAAAATTTTATTGGACAATATATCTATAGTCCATTTAAATTCAAGAATTATTGACATCGAAGTAGGCCATGAACGTCCAGTCGAGGCTTTATTTCAACGTTATATATATTGAGAAATGGAACCCCCAAATAGAAAACTTGAACAGGAAACTCACCACCATAATCTACACCCTCAATGGTATGAAATACCATATCCAACAAGATACATTGAAGCTCCTTTATGTGTATAGAAATTTTCAGTCAACCCTTCATATGGCATTGTTTACTGGGGAAACAGTACGTCACGAAACAAAATATTTAAAACACAAAAGCAAGCAATCCGAGCTATGTATAGAATGAAATATAGAGATACTTGTAGAGGTGTTCTCAAAAGGAATAAAATCCTGACGTCAACAGCAATATATGTGCTAAAGTATGTTATATTCCTACAAAGCCACAGTAAACTATTTGAACCGTTTCTGAACAACAACCCAACTAGGAAAATTGATCCTTATATATACCCGAGGCAACAATTGACACTAGCACAGAAAAATGCAAAATACATGTGCATTAAGATCGAAAATGCGTTACCCAAACAGTTTCATTCAATAAGAAATGTTAATATATTGAAAAAAGAATTAGTTGAATTTTTTCTGAATATTGAACCATACAACTTGCTAGAATATTTGGAATCTAGTAAAGCTAAACCTTACATCTACTGTGTAACCAGTAACCATTGAAATTATTTGACTTATTCCATTATTGTAATACAATAATTGTAGCAACTAAACATATATTATTATTAAAATAAGAGAGAAACAAAAATTAAGAATCTATGTAGTACATGAAATTTGTACTGTAACTAACAATATATGAACCAGTTCGTGAATTATTAAGTGCTCAGTGTTGAATTCTTTAAGAAAGTCAATTTTTATTTTCATTTATTAAAACTGTCCATGAATAATTGAAAATATTATGATTGATGAGCAATTTTACAATTATTCAATATACTTTTGAATTGTGAACAATATAGCATGTGTTCAATGGCAGTATTAGCAGAGGGAATGTGAACAGGGTACCATACAGTATAAGTATAATAAATAAACTTAAAATATCTACGAATGATACAAGAGCAAAGATGAAAATCTCATTGAAAACTTTGTTTCCACGTATAAGTGTAGTGATTTGGATGTGTTTATTGAATAAGCTGACACAATCCTATTGATGGGTATCCTTTTGCAGGGAAGGTTTAAATTTTTCAATAACCCATTTATGAAATAATTCACCATTTATAGTAATCCTTATCATTAATACCACTGTCAAGAATCAGATCACATCCAGGTAAAAATCCATCAATTGTTCCAGCATTCAGAATAGTGTACCTTCCGCCTTTACCCTTGAATATACTCGGCATACCTTTTGGATTATTTTCTTGTGTCCACTGACGAATTTGAATACCGTTTTCGAATATCCAAGTTTCATCTAGATGAATTAATTTTACGTTTTGTTCCATGTATTCTCGGTATTTATCACAATATCGTACTATTTTTATTATATTTTTCTGTTTATCATTAAGAATTTTCCTTCGATCAACTTTTTTGTATTGTATCCAATTTTTTTTAGGTTATAATATAATGTTGACTTTGATCGATTGAAATCTAGGTTCTCTTCGGTCAGTTCGAAAGGGATCGTTTTTAATTCTAGCAAAAACAAAGTCATTCCATGTCTCTTTGAAGGAATAATCGTATCGCACAGGTTTTCTTCCACTGCTAATTTCAGGCTGTAATAACATGCTAATATTCTACGGACAGTGCTTGGTGAAATCTGAAAATTTAAGAGACATTGATCAATCAGAATACACTTTGAGTAGGTGTATAACAGTTTACCTGAAACACTAGTGAAACTCGATAAATGCTAGCGGATATATATGCCAAATCTTTGAAAAATTCGAAGTAACACCGACAAACTGCCTGGCGTTTTCTTGTTAGGCGCGATGTATCCTGGTGAATTCCAGCCATTTTAATAGCATAAGACAAAAAATACTCAAATTCAGAGCTAATTTTTATAATTATACACAAATATCTTCGATAAAATCATCAAAGCAAGATCTGAGATCTATATGGGTTATGTTAGTGTTATTCCTATACCAACCTGAATTCAGCAACCCAAAATATTACTGAATAGTCTATTACCAACTTAAATTCGATTTTTCACAGCCTACCGAGAGGTCAATAATTCTTAAACGGAGTATAAGCTGCAATATTTCACCTGTTCACAGCAAATTTGCTAGAATTCATAAACCACAATTAATAAACCACAAATCCAATATAGTTTAAATTTTCTTATGACTCTCAACTTCAGTAATTCGATGCATTCCACAATATCTATCAGTAGGCGGATGTCACACAGTCCAAATAAATGTTGCACGCTGAACACGATTTTTTCGAGTTTGAGGCGCAATAATTGCAGTCTGACTGTGGCAGTGTGAGTTTGTGAAAAAGGGTTTGTTTCATTCTTTTGATCGCACAGGTTGATAATCTAGGAGTAAATTTTTTTATGCTTAGAGAGTTTTAGATTGGACCTAAATAATTCCATGTTGTTGTTCGAAGATGTCCTTGCCTCGAAAAGCATCTGCTGTGTTTTACCAGCATTCATCTTCATCCTATTTGAGCTAATCCAAATCTGATCTCTGTTTATTGTCTTCCTATCACTCTCTATTAATTTTTTATTACTTTCCCCAACATTCAGGAAAGAGTTGTCATCTGCAAAAAGTATAGTTAGGTCTGATTCAATGTTTTCTGGTAAATCATTCATATTGATGGCGAACAGAAGAGTTTTCAGTACAGAACCATGTGGAACAGCATCTTTGATAAGACAACTTTGATAATAAGTAACAGTATTAGGTCCGGAATTCCAGAAAACATTCCCACGCCAAACACTTCCACTGGTCTTCAAAATCCGACCATTTCTTTTATAGGACTCGATAAGGAACGTTCTGAACAAGAAGAAATAATTTTCTTATAAAATTCGAGTCGTAAAGTTACTTTAGGTTGATATTTTGAATTGATAAACTTGACCGTCCCAAGTTGGGAGGTAAATTCATGTAACAATGAACTTGAGCATTGAGAATTTAATACTGATTTTCTGAGGGGGGCCGTGATGAACCTGGCAAACAAGAATCCTTTACAGATTTTTACAATTTATCAAAAAAACTGAAATATAAATTTCAATCTTGAGCTCAATCAAAATTATTGAATAACCCTTGAACTCTATACCAATCTAGAAATGTCTACTAAGAAATACTAAAAAGTACCTACATTGAATCCTGGCGTTACTCGTAGTGGTAGATTTGTAGCAAATTATTAGAATGCTGGGGGTTGGGGTCGAATCGTCTGGTTCCAAACTACTTCTATATTAGGATTTTCCACGAGAAGAGTATGGATCTAATGGATTCCTTCAATGCAGGGAATAAGCCTGAACGGGATTGTTCTGATCCAGGAGGTACGAATCTACTGAAACCTTTAAGTCCCAGGTCTCTCTATACAAAGTTTGCATTCCCGGGGGTACCGCCATCAATGAAAATAAAACAGGTTCATCGAAACATGTGATATTTACTAACAGGATTATCGGTTAACTAATCCTCAAATTCCAGAGAATTATTTTATGTAATCTTGTTTTAGATATTCAACGATGAAACACAAAAATTACGAGAAGCACTGCCGTGAAGGCAGGAGCTTTTGAGCGCTCGTACATGCACCTGGTAGGTAGATTCGCATTTTCCAGTTTTAGAAATTAAGAAGGAATTTTCGACAGCTGTCAACAAAATTCTGAAACTTAGGCGAAACTCCAGACTTCATGTCAGAGCTTCAATTTGTCAGCTGATCGATTTTTTTTCGATAATTCGCTAGAATTTTCTACGGTATCTATGGTCTTGGTGATGCGATCTAGACAAAATTTTGCACGTAGTTTGAATAAATTATTCCTCAGCTAGGTGCATAATTTCATTCCAATCCGATCAGAAGTTTCGAAATTGTCAGGAAAAAAATATTTTGAACGGCCATATTTACGGAACCCCTAGTCTAATTTTGCTCATTGATGAACGTGACCGCGATATTCGCGATCCAAACCCACCCTGAATATTACAAGTTCCTAGGCTTTTCCGTTCAAAAGTTACAATTTTCTATGGTTCTGGTCATGCGGTCAAATACAAAATTTTATCTCGATCTAATCCGTAGTTTCGAAATTATCGAGAAAACAAAATTTCAAACAACCGTATTTACGGAACCCCTAGTATAATTCTGCTCATTGATCAACGTGAACGCGACATTCGAGATCCACACCTATCCTGAAAATTTCATGTCCCTAGGCCTTTCCGTTCGAAAGTTATGATTTTCTATGGTTTCTATGGTTCTGGTTATGTTATCTGGAGAAATGTAGCTTGAATATATCATTCTCCATTAGTATACAAAATTTCGTCACGATCGAATCTATAGTTTTGAAATTATCAAGAAAACAAAATTTCAAACGACCATATTTACGGAACCCCTAGTATAATTTTGCTCATAGATGAACGTGATCACGACATTCGAGATCCACACCTATCCTGAAAATTTCAAGTCCCTAGGCGTTTCCGTTCAAAAGTTCTATGGTTCTGGTGATGCGAGCTGGACAAATTTTGCATTTAGCTTACACCTCATTTTCCATTAGAGTGCAAAATTTCATCTCGATCGAATCTGTAGTTTCGAAGAAATCAGGAAAACAAAATTTCGAGCGCCATATTTACGGAACCCCTCAGCGAATTTTGCCCAATAACGAACTCAACAGCGGCATTGGAGATTCGAACCTACCCTGAAAATTTCAAGTTTCTAGGACATTCCGTTCGAGAGTTATCGTGTATACAGACGGACTGTCGGACTTGTCGATTGAGACCATTTTCGGCTCGAAATTCGAAAAATACAGACATAGTGACGAAATGATATAGCCCTCGTGTAAGTACTACGAGCGCTCAAAAAGTCAGGGAAAATGCTTTTTGAAGCTGCACGAGAGAAATAATCGACGACAATTCGGAACATTCTGTTTTAGGGAAAAATCACGTACCACGAGATGGCGCTGAAAATCCTAGGATCGGGCAGAGAAGGGATCAAAATTATTCATCATTTCTGCCTTTCATAACAAGTAAATCAAATATTTTTTATAAGATTGCAGAATTAAATAATACCTGTGAAAGTCGAGATAACCACTTCGGACATTTTTTATTATGTGGATGAACGTGAATGTGACGGCAAATGACCACTATATTATGGAAAATTATTGAACTTACGATAAAAAAAATCATCTTTCGGGAAGTGCTTGCTGCAAACTAACATAATATATTCTTTGAGATACGTTTCCCAACCTTCAAGATTGTCTGCCATTTTTTAACTGCCTTGAGATTCAACGGGAATTTATGCAAAGAAAAAATTTCGTAAGAACTATGTGATGAGCATTGAGGAAAAGAGCACATTTTTCGTGATTTTATTCCCACATTGCCTCTTACAATTTGCTGCATTTTCAGCTCGTAGGTATACAGTTCATTTGAAACAATGGTCCATAAATTATCATCTAAATATATCACTTTCGATAAATAAATGACATACAAATATTTCACACTTTTCCCATATAAACACACACGTGAGTTTGTTGTTCACCTCTCGGGTATTTCAAACGATTAGAAGTGGATGTCGCCTACTCCCTACTCCCTGATTCTTCCCTATATAAAAAATTATAAAAAGTACTGCCGTGAAGTCAGGAGCTCTTGAGCGCTCGTTCATCCACCTCGTAGGTAGATTCGCATTTTCCAGTTTCAGAAACTAATTGAAAATTTTTTTGACAGCTGTCGAAGAAAATTCCGAACTGAGGCGAAAATCCAGACTTCACGTCAATGCTTCAGGTGACCATTTTTTTTTTCGATATTCCGTTAGAATTTTCTACTGTATCTATGGTCTCGGTAATGCCAACTGGACAAAATTTCGCACATAGTTTGAATACATTATTCATCATCTATGTGCAAAATTTCACTCCAATCCAATCCATTGTTTTGGGATTATCGAGAAAACTAAATTTCAAACGACCATGTTTACGGAACCCCTAGTCTATATTTGCTCATTGATGAACATAACCACGACATTCCAGATCCACAACTATCCTGAAAATTTCAAGCCCCTAGGTCTTTCCGTTCGAAAGTTATAATTTCCTATAGTTCTGGTTATGCAATCTGGAAGAAATGTTGCATGTAGTATATCATTCTCTATCAAAATACAAAATTTCGTCACGGTCAAATCCGCAGTTTTGAAATTATCAAGAAAACTCAATTTCAAACGACCATATTTACGGAACCCGTCATCTTATTTTGCTCATTGATAAACGTGACCGCGATATTCGAGATCCACACCTATCCTGAAAATTTCAAGTCCCTAGGCCGCTCCGTTCGAAAGTAATAATTTTCTATGGTTTTTATGATTCTGGTCATGTGATCTGGACAATATTAATAATAAACGTCTTTATTAGGTGAAAGTTTAGCCTAAGCTATTCTTACACTTTTACCTATCAACCAATAAGCTACCTTACATAAAAAAAAATATATAGTTAATTTCACTCACAAACAAAAATATAAAAAAAAAAGAAAGAAAAAAAAAATAGTTCTACCAAACTATGAGGCGACGGAAACCTGATTGAATAGTAATAACTTTTTTATTTGAAATCGAAAGCTGTTTACTGATATTGACTTTGTGTGATCTGAAATATCATTATAAACAAGAGGAGCTT